>OY728158.1:71137170-72538778 GCA_963277665.1 Viscum album | reverse complement strand
CCAGAATGATATCAAGTCCTTAAACATCATTTTTAAATCATCAAATGATAATTATACTTGAATGGATACGATGGAGAATGAATCTCATCGCGTTCGTGGAGACGGTAGTCCGTACGTACGCACGAGCGACAATATAATTATTTGATATTAAAATAATATATAAATGGATGTTATATCATATATATACAGAATCATTAACATGTTATATTTATTATTTACATGAGTTACACATCATTATTATACCCATCCAAATAATATTATATTGAATAACAATTACACCACGACGTGGAGACGGTAGTCCGTACGTACGCACGTATGGTGACATGTTATTCAAAGGGTGGATAGAATATTGAATATGGTTGTACCATATTTATAATAACATCACAGTATATGTGAGATACTGGAGTTATTATTTTATAATGGTAAGAACAAAGGAAGAAGAAGTGGAAGAAGAAATGAACTTGGAGAAGGGTGGTGAAATCATTACCTCTTCTTCGGGTTCTTCCTTTTGATTTGATCAAAAGGGATCCTTAGGTTGGCTTTATGATCAAACTAAGGCCTATAGGTTGTAGTGAGGGATGTTGGGAGAGTATTTTGGTAGAGTTTGGCCGAACCAAAAGGTTTTAAGGTGTAAAGAAATGAGAAGGAGGAGTGCCCTTTTATAAGAGGGGTGAGGGGCACCTTTGGAAAAGCTAGAAATATTAATTTATAATAAATTCATATTCGGTTTCTAATGGCTCCAAAGCATATTATTCAAAGGTTAAGGTGGGTATAGGTCTAAAACCACTCAACCAATAGAATTTATACAGGTTTGGGTACTTATATTAACCTTATCTTTAAGTATTAACTCTAAGTTAATTAGTTTCACTTTTACAATGTCTCTTTGTATTTTTATATAATATGGTTAATAAACTTACTATATACATCCAAGAGACCCACAAGTGGTCCATTAATGATGAAACTATCATGATATAAGTCACTTGGATGAACCTTATATTTTTAGGAATTTAATATCAATTAAGAATATAATATTTGTTTTAAGAACTCTTTTATGTCAATTTTGACACTATTCAATAGTTGATTTTTGTGAAACTCATAACAGATTGATTACTTCTAAAAAAGTCAATTAAATAAATCCTAATATATCATATTATCCTAGAAAATTAGTTTAATTCATTAAAAGTTTCATATTATATTTATTTGGGTATTTATAATATCAATTATTTTAATTTTTCACTATTATAGTAATTACTGCATCATCAGTGTGTCATAAATAAAATAAATTATTTAATGTCTAAAAATTATAAATAAAATATAATTATGTAGGAAATCTTTTTATCTTTCTAATGAATATTTATAATCTAAAATCCAACTTATATAACTCTATGTAACAATTGTTTTTCTAAAAGATATATGCTTGTGTCATTTTTGTATTCATTTTGACTTAATTAAAATAAAGTGTCATTATCACTTACAAGTGGATCCATGGGGTCCCAAAATTGACACAAAGATGACCATGGTCGACCATTTATCAACCAATAGGGTTAAGACACGTTTTAGTTTAATTTAGTATTATTATAATATTATTTGTTTAACCCTTATTTACCGGATTTACCCTTAACCATGGTAAATAAAATATTTACCGCAGTAATTATTCAAAATGTCTAAAAATAAAAGTTACCTATTTACACAATTTGAACATCCTGATTCCAAATATGGAATCCATTTTCCTAAATTCTAGACACAGAAGTGGCAGAAATTAATTTAAAATTAATTCCCTCTGTCAAAACAAAAACCGTGTTTTTAAGAGATAATAACTATCAAAAGATTGACACTTGTTTATGTTCGGTTTAATTGTAAAATTATGTTCAATGACCAACATTATATTAAATAGTAAAAATATATTCTAAATATACTTTAAAACCACTCAAATTCATAATTTATCACTATTAATTATTTTGATTAAAAAAGTTGTTTTTAATTAAAATTTAGTAATTTTCACTATTCATCAAAATATGAAAGTTATCCGAAAAGTACCAAAATTTCACCTTAGGCTAAATTTGATATTCCGAATACAAAAATGAAGTCCATTTTAAAATATAAAATATATATAACTTCAAAAAGTAGGTATTACTATTCATAACAGCTAGTTTGATTGGTTACGGTGTGTTAGAACTCGAAGTTGCGTACAACACACGCTACTGTTTTATTCAAAGGAAAGCGTACCGTGGAAGCTTGGGATGTTTCATTTTAAATTTTTTGATGTCTCCATTTAGTCAAAAAGTTTAAAATATTGTATTTAAAAAGGTTTCACTATCAAAAGTTGATAAAAGTGCAATACTGAAAATGATTCTGTTCTTGCATTATGACTAAGAAACTCATAATATGGATTCTAAAATTATAAGGATTATATAAAGTTTAAAATTTAGTTAATACTATTCATGACCTCTTTTAATGGCTTTTTGTTTGTAAGTCATGGTTCAATTGAACTCGGTGTTGCGTGTAGTGCAAGTTTTTAAATTATTTTGAATAAATAACACACTATGAAATCTTGGGGTGTTAAATTCTCCTCTCCTTCAATAAATTGCGTCCTCGCAATTTGAAATTGTTCTTCGAAAATAAAAGGTTGAAAGTAGAAAATATATTTGTGGGAAAACCCACATCGGAAATTGGGTTACTAAAATTTAGTCTTAATATGAGGAAAAGAGAAATCAAAGGGTCACCACCAAATTATGATCTCGATTAGGAGAACATTGGTGGAAATTGGAGACATATAATCGGAGGAAAAACGTAAATATTTATAGGTAGTGATTGAGGTCATAAATCACAAACAAGTATAAAATTGAGGTCCTTAAATTCAGCAATCTATGATGAATTGAAATACCATCGATTCAACAAAACATAGGGTATTAGGATAACACATTTTTGACGTTTCAAAGTATCCTAGTTGAAATCCCACATTGAAAAATGAATTAATGAGGCCTCTATTTAAAATAAAGAGTCGAAAGTATGAAGATTACCGAAAATAACACATACTAGGGTTCCATGTAGTAAAATATGGATATGGAAGAAAAATCTAACCATCAATTATCTGATGGAGAGTGGTAGAGAACATGGCTATAAAAAGGCCAACAATCCCAAAGCCAAAAATTAGTGATGATTTATGGTACCATCTAGGAAAACATTTTTGTTCAAAGTTTCTTTTCTTAATATTGAGGAATTTATTTATGAGATTGGCTAAGATCATAAGGAGATATACTTACTTTATAATTAGAGTTTTATCCATTAATAAATTTCTACCACAAACTCATCTTTCACTCTAAAAGATAATAGAATGTAAAAAAAATTCTATTTACACTATTCGTATAGGGTTCTAAAATAAACGAATTTATAATTCATCTACATGATCTTTTAATAAAAACTACATTATCTAATCCAGGACATCTCATGGTCTAGTGGTAGGTGATACACCCTTGTCTCCCTTCAGTTGCGGGTTCAAGTCTCGCAGCCTTGCCGGACGCGACGGGTTGCCGCCCGACCTCCGGGTTGTCCTTTTATGGCAATCCAAAATAATCCAAACTAGAACTATCCAAAATACTTCTGTCCAAAATCACAGTCTAACATTTATAAGGAAGGTAAACATAATATAGATCCTTTTTACCCCGTAATATCATATGAATACCTTCATCATGTATTACCATATTCCTTATTGATTACATTCATGCTCCCTTATTCCATATAGAATGCTGGATATACTTCATTAATCCAAAAATGTTTTAAACCCCAACAATGATGGAATATACAAATCATTAATCAGCTTCAAGGTAGTCAATAATATCCAATATAATTTATCCAAATCAATCATGTATTATTCTAAAATCACCACCTCGGTATCTGAACCATATTATGGTTTATCTTTCTCTCAACCATATATTTTCCAAACATTTAACCTGCTACTGAGTCACTTTTCTTTGTTCCACACCATCTCAAGTCCTTAATGAAATAGTACTGCAGTACAATCCTTATATACTCCATAATTATTATAACAAGTACATTGTTGATACAACACTCAATTGACATAATCAACATAAGAACTCTAATCATTCCTCTTCATCTGTGGTAGTATCATAACTTGATTATTATCCAATAGCATCATTTGCGTCATAGTCTGATGACTGGGACATAGGTTCGCGTAGTGTCCAAACTCCTTGAAAATGAAGCATTGTACATTTGAAACCATTTTCTTACCCTTGCAGTCACGTACTTTGTGCCCTTTTCCTCCACACTTATAACAAACTCCCATTCCTTTCAGGCAAGTTCCAGGGTGTTTCTTTCCACAGTTACCACATATGGGAAAATTCTTCTTTTCCCTCTTCCCTTTATCCATCTTTCTCTCTTCTATCCTTTTCTTCTCTTGCTTCCCTTTAAAGCCATAGGACTCAGTAATCTCTTTACTTATCTTATCAATACATGATATTATTTCTTCATATGATGATAATACATGGGAGACTATTTCTCTTATAAATTCTAGCTTAAGACCATGAAAGATATGATCCTTCCTTCTCTTTGGATCATGTGCATTTCCGGAGTTCTCATTCCTTCTACTGGGCGCCATTTCTAAACAATGGCATAAACTAGATCAGTTTATGAATCAAAATACATAATCTCATACTTATAAAACACTTAACATAAATTTAACTATTTATGGATATAATCCATAATCATAAAAATGTTTTCTTTGAGAAAGTATATAATCATAAACCCTTCATAATGATTTGTAATGAAAATGAGAGTTATCCTAAGCATATCCCCCGGGAGTGTCGTAACCAAGAGTGCAGCAAGGCCCGTTGTCGTGCACCAGTTCCCGTTCGAGTCTAGCTCAAAGCGGTGTTTTCGGGTTTTACCCCTAGGTACATCTGTGCCAGAGCCGCCTCTACCTGCTCGTATCCAGACAGGGATGTGTTGCTCGGAAAACTCACAAAATCTCTACAATACCAAAATTCTAGGAAGTTCTTCTATACTAATCTTCAAAGTTCATCTTAGGTCTACGTGCTCTAATCAGAGTTTATCTAAATCTAGCTTCCAAGGTTTGTACTAAACTTCCTCTGATACCAACTGTAACGCCCCAACCCTAGTTACCCAGAGTCGGTGCATTATTACATAACATTGGTATGATCACAAGAAAGATCAAATCTCGAAAGACCGATTGGTTTAGTAGCCTTGGAAATACTAGATATATTCATAAGTTTTACATTACATCATAAAATGAAAAACTACTACAACAACATAATGTCTCCATAATCCACAATCATATCCCCATATAATATCCCTGCAGGTCATTCATAATTTACTTCTTCACTTCCTGGGAAAAATAAAACATAGAAAAGGGGTGAGCTCAAATGCCCAGTAAGGATAACAATATAGCGGAACATTCAAAAATAAGCATAAACATTTAAGGCAATGTATAAATAAAACAAAAGCCTTTCAAACATGAACTTTCAACATGGTACGACATAAATAAAATGAAATAATTCCATTTACTTATTCACATGGATATTCTACTAATCGAATAATCACATGCAAAAATCAATAACCACTTTCATAATGTTGGAATGCATAATGCCAGACTATCATAACCACATAGCCAAGGCCTCGTGCCAAGACTACAAATAATATTTTGTCAAGGCCTTGTGCCAAGACACTAGTTTGTCTCATGAGACCTACCGATGCATCGAGGAGCTATAGCGGGCTCCACCCGTCACTTATTAAGTCCAATGCATTCCCATATGAAAAGGTTTAAACATAACATAAACATTCGTATTAAAACTAGCATACGAAATGTCAATAATTTCACCATAAACTATGAATGGTATAAAAATAGCACATCCATAGTCAGACATATCACAAAACCTTCAATACAATATAGAAGTTTTGTATCATAATAAATCAACTTCAAATAATCTTAAAATCCATCAAAGGATGTTGACGTAGATGAAATCAAAATTCTTTTTAAAAGAAATATCTCCTTTTATTTTGAAATAATTTAAGATCCATATAAAATAAAACATTTTCTTTGAAAATATTCTTATAAGCTTGTAAGAAAAGCTTTGAAGATTTTATAACGGCGTAAAATAACCGCACCCGCCGTATAAGTTAAAAAAAACATTCTTACCTCAATTCGGTCGAAAAGGTTAAAAAGGACCTTGTTTTGAAAACGACAGAAAGATTCCTTTATAAACCTCTTATAAAAAGTCAAACAAGGGTATAAATGACTTTAACCCATATTCTTGTAAATAGTAAAAATGTTTTGAAATACATTTTTAAGAAACATGGATGTGGATGATAAAGATATCCCAGTAGATTATTACGTATAAACAACCTCGGATAATGAAGTGATTGTGAAATAACCCTTACCTTGTACTTTTTCCTTGGTTGGGGTAGGTTAACCTCCTGTATAATGGTGAAATAATTGTTACTAAATTATACAAGAATCATATACATTAATATGATATAATATATGATCTTTTAATATCGATTTATAATAATATCTTAGTATTATCGTTGTTTCGGGTGTTAACTTACTTGTTTTGTTTTATATGTTTTGTTACGTAAGACCTTTTTGTAAAGGATAGGTTGTATATTATTCATATCCAGAATGATATCAAGTCCTTAAACATCATTTTTAAATCATCAAATTATAATTATACTTGAATGGATACGATGGAGAATGAATCTTATCGCGTTCGTGGAGACGGTAGTCCGTACGTACGCACGAGCGACAATATCATTATTTGATATTAAAATAATATATAAATGGATGGTATATCATATATATACAGAATCATTAACATGTTATATTTATTATTTACATGAGTTACATATCATTATTATACCCATCCAAATAATATTATATTGAATAACAATTACACCACGACGTGGAGACGGTAGTCCGTACGTACGCACGTATGGTGACATGTTATTCAAAGGGTGGATAGAATACTGAATATGGTTGTACCATATTTATAATAACATCACAGTATATGTGAGATACTAGAGTTATTATTTTAGAATGGTAAGAACAAAGGAAGAAGAAGTGGAAGAAGAAATGAACTTGGAGAAGGGTGGTGAAATCATTACCTCTTCTTCGGGTTATTCCTTTTGATTTGATCAAAAGGGCTCCTTAGGTTGGCTTTCTGATCAAACTAAGGCCTATAGGTTGTATTTAGGGATGTTGGGAGAGTATTTGGGCAGATTTTGGCCGATCCAAAAGGTTTGAAGGTGTGAAGAAATGAGAAGGAGGAGTTCCCTTTTATAAGAGGGGTGAGGGGCACCTTTGGAAAAGCTAGAAATATTAATTTATAATAAATTCATATTCGGTTTCTAATGGCTCCAAAGCTTATTATTCAAAGGTTAAGTTGGGGATAGGTCGAAAACCACTCAACCAATAGAATTTAGACAGGTTTGGGTACTTATATTAACCTTATCTTTAAGTATTAACTCTAAGTTAATTAGTTTCACTTTTACAATGTTTCGTTGTATTTTTATATAATATGGTTAATAAACTTACTATATACATCCAAGCGACCCAAAAGTGGTCCATTAATGATGAACCTATCATGATATAAGTCTCTTGGCCGAACCGTAGATTTTTAGGAATTTAATATCAATTAAGAATATAATATTTGTTTTAAGAACTCTTTTATGTCAATTTTGACACTATTCAATAGTTGATTTTTGTGAAACTCATAACAGATTGATTACTTCGAACAAAGTCAATTAAATCAATCCTAATATATCATATTATCCTATAAAATTAGTTTAATTCATTAAAAGTTTCATATTATATTTATTTGGGTATTTATAATATCAATTATTTTAATTTTTCACTATTATAGTAATTACTGCATCATCATTGTGTCATAAATAAAATAAATTATTTAATGTCTAAAAATTATAAATAAAATATAATTATGTATAAAATCTTTTTATCTTTCTAATGAATATTTATAATCTAAAATCCAACTTATATAACTCTATGTAACAATTGTTTTGCTAAAAGATATATGCTTGTGTCATTTTTGTATTCATTTTGACTTAATTAAAATAAAGTGTCATTATCACTTACAAGTGGATCCATGGGGTCCCAAAATTGACACAAAGATTCCCATGGTCGACCATTTATCAACGAATAGGGTTAAGACACTTTTTAGGGTAATTTAGTATTATTATAATATTATTTTTGTAACCCTTATTTACCGGATTTACCCTTAACCATGGTAAATAAAATATTTACCGCAGTAATTATTCAAAATGTCTAAAAATAAAAGTTACCTATTTACACAATTTGAACATCCTGATTCTAAATATGGAATCCATTTTCCTAAATTCTAAACACATAAGTGGCAGAAATTAATTTAAAATTAATTCCCGCTGTCAAAACAAAAAGCGTGTTTTTAAGAGATAATAACTATCAAAAGATTGACACTTGTCTATGTTCGGTTTAATTGTAAAATTATGTCCAATGACCAAAATTATATTAAATAGTAAAAATATATTCTAAATATACTTTAAAACCACTCAAATTCATAATTTAACACTATTAATTATTTTGATTAAAAAAGTTGTTTTTAATTAAAATTTAGTAATTTTCACTATTCATCAAAATATGAAAGTTATCTGAAAAGTACCAAAATTTCACCTTAGGCTAAATTTGATATTCCGAATCCAAAAATGAAGTCCATTTTAAAATATAAAATATATATAACTTCAAAAAGTAGGTATTACTATTCATAACAACTAGTTTGATTGGTTACGGTGTGTTAGAACTCGAAGTTGCGTACAACACACGCTACTGTTTTATTAAAAGGAAAGCGTACCGTGGAAGCTTGGGATGTTTCATTTTAAATTTTTTGATGTCTCCATTTAGTCAAAAAGTTTAAAATATTTTATTTAAAAAGGATTCACTATCAAAAGTTGATAAAAGTGCAATACTGAAAATGAATCTGTTCTTGCATTATGACTAAGAAACTCATAATATGGATTCTAAAATTATAAGGATTATATAAAGTTTAAAATTTAGTTAATACTATTCATGACCTCTTTTAATGGCTTTTTTTTGGTAAGTCATGGTGAAATTGAACTCGGTGTTGCGTGTAGTGCAAGTTATTAAATTATTTTGAAGAAATAACACACTATGAAATCTTGGGGTGTTACAAGAAATGTTCAGAACGTTATCCCATTTTTTAATTGATGAAAATGGAACTATTTTAAACACCCATTAGATTTTAAATTATGGAATCTATCATCTTGTTCCAATTTATCCAAAATAAAAAATAATTTGGTTTTGGATATTTTATGGTAGAAAAAATAACCACTATTATTTTTGGAACCATGTTTTAAACATGTTTTTAATCATTTTATCATTTGTATTTCATCTTTTTCATGTTTGTATTACTTTTGTAAATAGTTTTTAGCTTATAATATATACTTTTGTTAAAAATATAAGGCTACCCATCTTGATAAATATTTATGTTATTAATATAAATTTAATCCTAAAATATTCTAATTCTATTTCTAAAAAATATGATATTAAATCATAAAATAAAACATTTTATACAAAGAAAAATGGTTTTGTTAAAAAAAAATTTCCCATTAAGTGTATTGAAAAATATTTGATTACCAATTGAATGTGTGTCGATATATATATTTATATTATACTTTAGTTAATATTTAGAAGAAATTAAATTATTTTCATTGCTAAATATCACACAATCTAAATAGAAAATCATTAAATATAACAGTATTAACATGGTCAAATATATTAACTTCCAAGTAACCATTTTTTATGAATAAAAATTAAATTTAAATTATTAAATAATATTAATATCTGTTAAAAAAATTTAATTATTTAAATTTATATATTTATTATAAGTGATGAGAACTAAATTTAATATCAGTGAATAAAACATTTTATAGAGTAAAATATTTCCTTTATTTTCATAAAAGTAAACACGGGGTTAAAAAAATTAAAAATACCAATATTAATTTATTTATTTTTTCTTTTTTCATCAATAATTTTATATAAAAAAAAGTTTCCCAAAATATTTATTTAATTCATGTATTATGATAATTTCATAAAATTGATGGTATTAAAAAATTTGGTATTTGCTTTTATTATTCAACTAGAAACCCAATATCATAAATAAATCAAATAATAATACCAATGAAATATTTAAATGATGAATCTGGAAATGAAGTTAAATATTTCAAATTAATATTCTTAAATTTTTTAGGTTATATTTTAAATAAAAAATATATATATAGAAAAATATCCATTATCTTAAAATTAATGTTTATAAATTCAAATCGTCTTAAAACAATTTTTTATAAAATTTTAATTGATTTCAATAATTTTATTTACCAGTGGTTTTATTATTTTAACATTTTCATAATAATATGTATCTAATAATCCATGGAATTTTTTAGTTCAGTGTTACAAGTGAAACAATATATCAAATAGATAAGGGTTTAAAGGGAAAATTAATTTAAAATGGTGAGGTTTTAGATTAATCACTGTTAAATAAATTATGTCCCCATAATTTTAATTATAACAAAATAATTAATATAGATAAAATATTAAAAAAGAAATACATGAAAAAAGATATAATTTCTAGAGGGATATAATCTTCACAATTTTAAATTTTACACTAAGAATAGTGAAATCATAATATTAATAGTTTCTCCAATAATTTAAACAAAACATAAGTTATGATTTGGTATAATAACATATTTTTACCATGGTTTATCATTGTTTTAATTTATCTAATTTATTAATATAGGTTCATTTGAAATACAAAATATGATTTATTGATGTTATTGATTAATTATTATTCTATGTGATAATAGGAAATACATTTAAAAAATTATATCAAAATCATCAAATGGATGGGTAGTAAGACTTTCATAAATCATAAACCCATAATCCTTTGCGGAGATCCACATACCATTGAAAAAATAATAAGACTATAAACTCTTTTCATTTATAAATCATGTTGTTGAAAACATACAAAATGTAAGAAACCCAAAAATCCAGGGTGAATAATAAGTGTTAATAACATTAGTTTATTATATTTGTCCACATAAATAGTTTTTTATGAATCATAAATTTCCTTTTTCCCTTTGTATGTGGTTACTAGTTTAAAATTTCTTCCCAATACATTGGATTAGTGCTTTGGTTTTTAAATCACATGAATTCCTCACGACTAAAATATCAAAATTTTAGTGGATTCTTAAGAGGGGAATTATTTCATTTAACTTGATTACTAAAGTATATTGTTTCATTAGTAATTTTTTGTACAGTTTCCTATTTTACCAGGGATTAAACACCTTTTAGTTACTTTAATATATCCCTCTTGGTGGGTCTTCCGAAAATATTTTTTCAAGAAAGCAATTTAGTCTTCTTTCTTTAATTATCTTCATATTTTAAACATATAAGAGTCCCCATCCATATCTTTTTTTGATTTTTTTGAACACTAAATTTTGTTTAATTTTTTAAGATTAATTTTTTACTGCTAGTTTTTAAATGGAAATAATTTCCCCTCCAAATATTATCCCATTTGTATTCTCATTATAAATATCACCACATATCATATTGGATCCATTGTTATATTTGTTCATGCAAGCATCCACCTATAATAAAACCAAAATTGGTTAATGTGAGTGATGAGTAATTAAAATAATTGTATAGTAATCATAAGTGAATTTATGTAAAACCCAAATTCAGAATTTATTACACTTTAAAATAATAAAATTATATTCTTATTCTATATGATTCACTATCGATTCAATCTAGTTGTCTTTAGTTTATGTTCTCTGGTACTTTTTAAACAAATTACAAATCATAATTAATCTTTCACAATGGTTAATAAAGAAATCTCGACTGACCATAAAATATACACATATATTATCTATATATATTTATAGTCTTAATCCCACTCAACATCAATGTAGTGAATATTCAGGTGATACTCAACTGACCTTTTACATGGTGATTACCCATAGGTTCATCTAAACCACTAATGTATTCAGATTATATTATCTCAACAAAGATGTAATTTAAAAAAAAATACTCAAAACATCACAGAACATTTAAGATGTTATAATTCAAAATGAATTGTCCCTTAAACAAATCATTATTTTTTGACTAATGTTATATTATCCTACTCCTTAAAAATAATAAATAAAATCCTAAAAATTAAATAAACCATTCTCTAATACAAACTATTACAATTTATGATAGTAATAAGTTTATTTGAAAGCATATACACTTGATAAACATTATACCAAACAATAATATCATAATCACATAAATGGATGGTTTATTGTGTTTGAGTAATAGCTACATATATTATTTATTTTACAAAATTAGTTAGTATTTATCGACAAATGATCCATATAAGACCCCTTATAATCATATCTTTTTATGATATCACATCCACAAGATATAAATTATACCTCATAATATGATGAATGGATGGTTTATTTTCAGGGAGTAATAGTTACATATATTATTTATTTTATAAAAGTTGTGACCATTTCCCCATAATTGAGCCACACTACACTCTCTATTAAAATCCTTATAAGATATACCCATCTTTGTAACCTTTGGAATGGAAAAATAATAAGGGGTGATGTAAAATTCTCATTAAGGTAAATAATCACAAAAAATTTCTAATTTTTGAGGTAATATGTTTTTGAGAAAACATTAGTGGTTGAAAAATTTGTAATTTAAAATTACATGGAACAATATTAATGTTTTATAAGTTAACACTGTAAAAATTGGTTTCCAATGAAAAAACATGTACCATGGAAGAATAGTCATAGATAAGCATGGAATAATTGCATAATGCAATGATATCAAAACATTATGGAATCATAAATAAATATAAATAAAATGAAACATGATGGTATAAGAATTAGTCATTGATTATCCCTTAGACAAAATATCTGAGTGAGATTAGTCTTGTATCTTATTCTATATACAAGCATTTTCAAGGGATTAAATAATTACCAAATGAATTAAAGAACAATCAGGATGAACCCTTAAAATTCATAACATGTACAAGAACATGTGTTAAAATTAATAAATTTTTCCACAAATAATATAGTGACCCAAATTACTCATACATAAAAATTGCAATATTTTTGATGAATATTCAATACATAACATTAAAATTCATGCCCAAACCGAAATGGTTTAGTGTATTTGGAGTCATAAAACATAAAAACATATTTAGGAATATTATAAATCATGTCAAATAATTTTATTCTAGATTTATACGCTATCAAAAACACAATACATAAACCAATTATTTATAACATAGGGAAAGTGAACACTACAATGGAAGTTATCGTAGACAAATTAATGGTAAACATAGGAGATATAAATTGATGCTCATATAAAAGAATAAAATAATATTAGTGGTATGAGATTGTGATTCAAATTACATTGATAATTTCAAATTTGACATAGATCAAAATCACGATTCATGGAATATAACCTTAGCATTTTGAAAGAAAATATTCATAAGGGTGAAAAATTAGTATAACTAAATCCTGAACATGAATTAAAAATCATAAGAAAAAAAATATTTTATACGAGTGTGGTACCATTTTAGGAAAACAAATCTATATCAAATGTCATGTTTATCATTTGATACCATCATAACATAGTCAATCATACATAAAAACAATTTTCCTAAATCTTAAAAGTCAATGAATCACCACCCTTTCCTATATCATAGTTGGTTAGGCATAACCACATATTTTCCATAGTGGATGAAGCATTTATAAATGCTAACCATAGTGTGATAAGAACCTAAAATGCATTCCCATAATTATTTCATAAGATATATGTAACACCCCGAGATTTTATGAAAAATATTCTTTTAATTTCATTAATGTCTTGTGTTGTATGCTACACCAAGATTACCTTGCGCTATACGCAACACCGTATTAGCTTGCAGTATACGCAACACTATTCTTGGATCATGTTACACACAATTTTGATAATAGTTATTCTACGCAACATTGTGTGTATATATATATATATTCAATGTATAAATTAAATATGATTGGATTATGTTATACGAAACAACGAAGGATTCTTGCACAACACGCAACCATGACTTGGCTTGCATTTCACGCAATCACGACTTTCCTCGATAGCGTGTGTTGTACGCAATACCGGGTTTTACTAAACAACGATATATTATTATAATATTATTTTGAAATAGCTGTTATGAATATTATTAACTAAATTTTGAATATTATAACATTATTATTCATCTTACACATTTTTTAAAACATGGTATAAGAACAAAATAAATTTTTTGGGTAAAATAAGTATTTTTCAAAAAATGCAGTTTTGCCGCCTTTTGATGGCACACCCACTTTAAATATAGATTTTGACATGTTTATAAGTTCAATTTGGAAAAATAAAATTATTCTATAGAATCATGAAATAAAAATTTACTTTGGATAAATTTTTCATATTATTCTGTTAACATTCATATTTTGATGAATAGTAAAAACACGTTATATTTTAATTAAAAACAAATTTTTTCATAATAATAAATTATATGGTTAAATTATAATATTGAATTGTTTTAAAGTATAAATAGAATATATTTTTACCATTTAATATAATGTATTTCATTAGCATTGATTGTACCTGGAATTCGTAGGATAAATCAATTCAATCTATTGCAATATTTTAAAGAAAAACATGTTTTCTTTCGACAACGAGATTAATTTTAATTTAATATCTGCAACTTTTGTGTATTGAATTTGGAAAAATGGATTCCATATTTGGAATCAGTGGGTCCAAATTATGTTAATAATCTACTTTTTATTTTTGGGAATTATGAATAGTAACTACGGTAAATTTTATTTACCATAATTAAAGGTAAATCGGGTAATTAAGGGTAAATATAATATTATACAATTACCCTAGAACATGTCAAAATCTTATTGGATGACTATAACTCGACCGATATCACCTAACGGTCAGATTAGATTCATTTAATGGACTTTTTTCCATTAAAATAATTAAATTATTATTAAAACCAAAGAATGTGACAACATGTCACTTTCTTAAATATTAAAAGTATAATAATTTTAATATAGTGATACACTTCATGAAACTTTAAATATTAATAGTCTATATAAATCTAATACAATTATCCACATCATAGGAATTTATTTATAATTTTTAGGGATTAAATAATTATCATTTATTATGACACAAAGATGATGCAGTAATTGTCTTATTAATAAAATATTGACACAATTGATGTTATAAATACCCAAATAAATGTCATTTAAGACTTTTTATGAATTAAACTAATTTTATATGTTAATATGACATGTTATTATTGATTTAATTAACTTTTTTCTAACTAATCAATCTGTTATGAGTTTCACAAAAATCTATTACTAAACAGTGTCAAAATTGACATAAAATAGTTTTTAAAACAAATATTATATTATTAATTGTTATTTTAGTCTTAAAAATATATGGTTCTGCCAAATGACTTATATAAGGTTATATATATTAATAATAAACAAATTGGGGTTCTTCTGGCTTGATATAGTATGTTTATTAACCTTATAGTGTAAGAAAACAAGAAGACGTGGTAAAAGTAAAATTATCTAACTTAAAGTTAAATATAAATGATAAGGTTACAATAGGAACCTAAACTTGTCTAAATTCTATTTGATGAGATTATTTCGACCCATCCCCACCTTAGCTTCGAAATAAATCAATTTGGAGCTATTTAAAACCGAATTTGGCTTTATAATAAAATAATATTTTTAGTTATTCCAAAGGGCACCCCCTCCCTCTCTTCCTCACAACACTTTGAGCTTTCAAGCTCGGCAAACCTCTGCCAAATTCTCTTCTCCAATTCCCTAGAAACATCATATAGGTTATGGTCTTCCTCAAAGACCAATTTTAGTTCCCTAAGAGGAGGTCTCAAAGAGGCGCTTCAAAGAAGAGGTAATTTCCGTTACCGATTCTTTCATCTTTATTTCTTCTTCCACTTCTTCTTCTTTAGTTGTTTCGTTATGAAGTAATAACATCAGTATCACTCATATAATGATATGTTATTATAAGTATTAAACAACCCTAATTCACCATCTATCCATCCTACAGAAAACGAAATCACCGCGCGCGCGTACGTACGAAATACCGTCTCCACGCCGTGGTGAAATCTATTTTCCACCACCACCTTACTTGGATTGGTATAATGGTGTAAATAATAACTATATATGATTATTTTAAAGTTATAATGATTATGAAATAGTATAAATACACTCCAATACAGTCCCATGATCATGAGAACGATATCATCGCTCGTGCGTACGTACGGACTACCGTCTCCACGACGCGATGAGATTCATTCTCCACTTTAACCATTCACGAATGATTATAAAGTATATATAATAAGTAATCATGAAATATATGACATAATAATGATACTGTATTTATGTGTATATATATGTATGTCATATACTTAATTCCATTCAACTCAATAAGGAAACGAAAACAGCGTTCATGCGTACGTACGACCTACCGTCTCCAGGAATGGTGTATTTCATTCCATTTACTAATTTATTATATATATGTATATTCTGAATATATATTATATAAACCATGTTTTATATTCTGGAATAACGTAATCATGATCTAAGTAATCATATGAATAATTACAAGTCAAAACACGGATGACAAATGAAACAATTTTACCTAAAACACTCTTTAACATGGAATTTATAAAAAACGGGTAATATAAAGTCATAAGTGAACCATATATGATATTATAACAATTAATATGATTCTTTAATAAGTCAATGAAATTATTTAAATCATTATACAAGAGGATCGGACACCTATGAAGCAAATCAGACCTAAGGTAAGGGAAATATCACAATCTCATTTTTATCGGAGATTGTTTATACTTTAGTATTTACTGGGGTGTATTTTATCATCCACATCCATGTTTCCTCAATATGTAATATTATTTCCATTCACCTACAATTGTTTAAATCCAATTTTACCCTTCTATGAGTTTTTAGTAAAGATATGAAATGAATCTTTTGTCGTTTTTCGTACGAGGTACTTTTTGACTTTTCCGACAAAAGGACGAGAAGAATGTTTTTTTAACTTATACGGCATGAATGGATTTTTAAAAAATTATTTCCAAGAGGCTTCCTTTACATGTTTTAATGTTTATTTTTAATCAATTTATTTTAGTTTAATATTGCATGACATGATAAGAAAGGAAAAATGTTTTTGAAGTAGAAAGGATATTTTCCTCAAGAATGGAGTTCAAGAGTTTTATCAAAATTATTTTCCATCTAAGATAATATAGGGTTTTGTTTATATCCCTATTATTACATGGATTTTATTATGTTGTTATGGAAATATTTTTCCTTTATCTTATATGAATTGTTTTATGATGTCACGATGTTTGAGATTCCCATTTTTATTACATGGGTTATGCAATGATGTATGATTTATGATTTTGTGTCACACATAAGAATGGTATCATTATGAGATGGGTGGGACCTATATCTCCCTCCAATTCATTGGGTAAAGATTTTATATCTCATGAGATAGACATGGCTGGAACGGTAGGTTATACCGGTTTAGTGAAACAGGACTGAAACGAGGAGTGAACTCGGTTCAGAAAGTGACTTTGTCCACTAAGATAGTCTTGGAAATGAGTCTTGACTAATAAAAAATAATTCTCTATGATTATGTGTGTATGCCACAAAGTTTCATGTTTTACGTTATGATTACTGGGATTACATTTCACTACTATGATTTATTCCATGTTATGATATTATGATCTCTTTTGCAGGTTAAGATTTCCAAAATGTTATGTTCTTATGAATATGATATGATTGATATTTATTTTGTTTACCCTTACTGAGCATTTGAGCTCACCCTTTTATGTTTTCTTTTCCCCAAGATATAAAGAATGGTTTTAGGTATAAAAAGGAAGATCTTTATGGGATATGTTGAAGATCTTTTACCACGATTAGAAGATTACGTTCCATGTTTCCAAAGACACTAAACTATTACGGTCCTTGTGTGTGTGTTTTTGTTATGTACTAAGTATTCCGCAAAAGTAATGTAATGTCTATATACGTCAAGCTTCGGGTCTCTACAGTTGGTATCAGAATAAAAGTTTAGTCAACCTTTGGAAACTAGGATGCGAAAACGTTTGTGAGATCCCTATAGATATTTCTAAGGTATGTCTAGGGATGTCCCTAAGGATAAGTATACGTATAGGACACAGTCCTAGAACTGTGGTAACGATATTAGATTAAACCAAAGATGTTAGATATTGATGTTACTCCCCCTTTATTATGATTTTTGCCTCTCACGCTATTCTTTTTGGGTTTTAGAAAATGGCTGGAAAAAAGAGGATTCACAATAATGGATGATATGATGGAAAATGGAATGATATTCTTCATGAGAAACCAAATGAAATGGGATTTGGAGGTCCAAACATCATTATTTTGTCGAATCAGAAATATCATAATATGATCAATAAAGTAAAATTTGGTATGTTTCCTGACTCGACTAATATGAGAAAGATGGAGTTTCATGATGATCATAGAGGAAAGAAAGTTCAATTTCCCTCATGTAAATCATGTGGGAAGAGGCATCAGGGAGATTGTTTCAAAGGAACTGGAAGATGATTTGAGTGTGGAAAAGAAGGACACAAAGCTAGTAAGTGAAAAAGAAAAGGTTCAGTTAACACCATGGACAAGGATAATGGTATTGCTACGACATCAGTAATGATTAGATGTTTTAAATGTGGAATGTGCAGGCATTATGCAAACCAATGCCCTAATGGAAAATCTCATGAAGAGAATCAGCATGGTCATATGGGTAGTATTTATGTGGATGATGATGAGGAGACTACAAATGATATATGAGCTAAATGAAGTGTTTATGCTCTGTCTGTTGTTTTAGAAGGTAGTGGAATGATTGTATGTTTATCGAGAGTTATGTTGTATAGTTAATGGTACTATGGAATAAAGAATCATCTATGTATTGTTACCCTATTGTTTTCCCTAAAAGTATTTGAAATTATATGTTTAATGGTACCAGTAACCATGGAATGTTATTCAGATATTTTTGTTAAAGTAGATGATATGCGAATAATGAAGGAATAGGAAGATAATGATATGTTTGATTGTATTCATGAGCTCATGATTGATATAAGGACTAAGTGATATCATGGTTTGAGTATATAGAATTTTGAGGATTTTGGTATGTGGAAAGTGTTAACTTTTAACTGCATTCATATTTTCACTAAGGTTCAATGGATATTCATTCTTCAAGAGAATACATGATTAAGGTATTCACTTATTTGTAATTTGACCGACAAGATATATCTTATGATATATGGGGGATAAATTATGGCATTCGCGTGATCATTTTCTTTATACTATGAGCTTGGACCGAAGTATTTTAGATAATCCTAAAGATTGGAATGGATTATGTTGGACATAAGTTAGTATTGTTTAAGGATAGAACTTTTTTTTGATATTATTTATGGGATGTTACAGTAATATAGCTTTAGAAAAAGGACAACCTGCAGGATGGGCGATAGCCCATCGCGTCGGACAAGGCTGTGGGAATCGAACCCACAACCGAAGTGTGACTTGTCTTTATCACCTACCACTAGCCTACAGAAAGTCCCTTGTTAGTAAAAACTAGTTTTATTTTATTATGTGGTATGATATATGAAGTATAAGTTCATTTTTAGAACCATATACGATTAATCTAACCATAATATTGACTTATAACTTTTTCTAACGTTTTGTTTGAAAGAGATGGAATGACCCATCATTCTATCACATGATCTGCTAACACTTCACGAATAACAAATTAAACTTAATTTCTTTAAGGGATGAAGTGGAAATTGTTCAATTCACGAACAACAGTGAGATTGTACCAAAATCATGCAAGTATTTCATTTAATTCATCAACTTTAGGGAAATGATCTTGAAAACCGAAAATGTTGTCCTAGTTCCCTTATATCTTATTAATCAGATGGTACCTTATATCATCACAAATCAATAGCTTTGTGATTGTTGAAATTTTCATAGCCATGTTCTCTACCACTCTCCATCTGAACATGATGGTTAGATTTCACTTCCATATCCATATTTTCACCTATGTGGAAACCCAGTGATTAGTTTATTTGGGTAACCATTACGTTTCATTCTTTTGTTTGTAAAATTTTTTTTTGGTATTCGTTTTTACGATGTGGGTTTCTATTAAAGAATCTTTCGAATAGTAAACCATTTATAACCCCGACGAATTTCGAGGGTGAAATTCATTTTAAGGGGGGTAGAATGTAACACCCCAAGATTTTATGAAAAATATTTTTTTAATTTCATTAATGTCTTGTGTGGTATGCTACACCACGATTACTTTGCGCTATACGCAACACCGTATTAGCTTGCAGTATACGCAACACTATTCTTGGATCGTGTTACACACAATTTTGATAATAGTTATTCTATGAAACATTGAGTATATATATATATATATTCAATTTATAAATGAAATATGATTGGATTATGTTATACGAAACAACAAAGGATTCTTGCACACCACGCAACCCTGACTTGGCTTGCATTACACGCAATCGCGACCTTCCTCGATAGCGTGTGTTTTACGCAATACCGGGTTTTACTAAACAACGATATATTATTATAATATTATTATGGACAAGACATTATGAATAGTATTAACTAATTTTTAATCTTATAACATTATTATTCGTCTTGCGCATTTTCTAAAACATGGTATAAGAACAAAATAAATTTTTCGGGTAAAATATGCATTTTTCAAAAAATGCAGTTTTGACGCCTTTTGATAGCGCACCCACTTTAAATATAGATTTTGACATGTTTATATGTTCAATTTGACAAAATTAAATTATTATTTGGAATCATTAAATAAAAATTTTCTTTGGATAAATTTTTCATATTATTCTGGTAACTTTCATATTTTGATGAATAGTAAAAACACGCTATATTTTAATTAAAAACAACATTTGTCATCATAATAATTTATATGGTTAAATTATAATATTGAATGGTTTTAAAGTATAAATAGAATATATTTTTACCTTTTAATATAATTTATGTCATTAGCATTGATTGTACCTTGAATTCGTAGGATAAATCAATTCAATCTTTTGCAATGTTTTAAAGAAAAACCTGTTTTCTTTCGACAACGGGATTAATTTTAATTTAATTTATGCAAATTTTGTGTATTTAATTTGAAAAAATGGATTCCATATTTGGAATCAGTGGATCCAAATTATGTTAATAAACTACTTTTTATTTTTGGGAATTATGAATAGTAACTACGGTAAATTTTATTTACCATAATTAAATGTAAATCGGGTAATTAAGGGTAAATATAATATTATAAAATTACCCTAGAACATGTAAAAATCCTATTGGATTACTAAAAGTATACCTATATCACCTAAGGGTCGGATTAGATTCATTTAATAGACTTTTGTCCAGGAAAATAATTTAATTATTATTAACACCAAAGAATGTGACAACATGTAAGTTTCTTAAATATTATAAGTATAACAATTTTAATTTAGTGATACACTTCATAAACATCAAACATGAATAGTCTCCAGAACTATAATGCAATTATCTACATCATAAAAATTTATTTAGAATTTTTAGGGATTAAATAATTATCATTTATTATGATACAAAGATGATGCAGTAATTGTCTTATTAATGAAATATTGACACAGTTGATGTTATAAATACCCAAATAAATGTAATTTAAGACTTTTTATGAATTAAAATAATTTTATATGTTACTATGACATGTTATTTTTTATTTATTTTAACTTTTTTCTAACTAATCAATCTGTTATGATTTTCACAAAAATCAATTAGTAAATAGTGTCAAAATTGACATAAAATAGTTTTTAAAAAAAATTTTATATTAGTAATTGTTATTTTATTCCTAAAAATATAAGGATCTGAAAAATGAATTATATAAGGTTATATATATTAATAATAAACAAATTGGGGTTCGTTTGGCTTGATATAGTAAGTTTATTAACCTTATAGTGTAAGAAAATAGGAAGACACGGTAAAAGTAAAATTATCTAACATAAACTTAAATATAAATGATATGGTTACAATAGGAACCTAAACTTGTCTAAATTATATTGGATGAGAGTATTTAGACCCATATCCACCTTAGCTTCGAAATAAATCAATTTGGAGCTATTTAAAACCGAATTTGTCTTTATAATAAAATAATATTTTTAGTTATTCCAAAGGGAACCCCCTCCCTCTCTTCCTCACAAAACATTGAGCATTCAAGCTCGGCCAAACTCTGCCAAATTCTCTTCTCCACTTCCCTAGAAACATCCTAGAGGTTCTGGTCTTCCTAAAAGACCAATTTTAGTACCCTAATAGGAGGTCTCAAAGAGGTGTTTCAAAGAAAAGGTAATTTCCGTTACTGATTCATTCATTTTTTATTTTTTCTTCCGCTTCTTCTTCTTTAGTTGTTTAGTTATGAAGTAATAACATCAGTATCACAAATATACTGATATGTTATTATAAGTATTAAACAAACCTATTTCACCATCTATCCATCCTACGAAAAATGAAATCACCGCACGTGCGTACGTACGGAATACCGTCTCCACGCCGTGGTGAAATCTATTTTCGACCACCACCTTACTTGGATGGGTATAATGGTGTAAATAATAACTATATATGATTATTTTAAAGTGATAATGATTCTGAAATAGTATACATACACTCCAATATAGTCTCACGATCATGAGAACGATATCATCGCTCATGCGTATGTACGGACTACCGTCTCCACGACACGATGAGATTCATTCTGCACTTTAACCATTCATGAATGATTATAAAGTATATATAATAAGTAATCATGAAATATATGAAATAATAATGATACTTTATTTATGTGTATATATATTTATGTCATATACTTAATTCCATTCAACTCAATAAGGAAACGAAAATAGCATTCATGCGTACGTACGGCCTACCGTCTCCATGAACGGTGTATTTCATTCCATTTAATGATTTATTATATATATGTATATAATGAATATATATTATATACACCATGTTTTATATTCTGGAATTAATTAATCATGATCTAAGTAATCATATGAATAATTACAAGTCAAAACACGGATGACAAATGAAACAATTTTACCCAAAACGCTCTTTAACATGGAATTTACAAAACAACGGGTAATATAACGTCATAAGTGAACCATATATGATATTATAACAATTAATATGATTCTTTAATAAGTCAATGACATTATTTAAACCATTATACAGGAGGTTCGGACACTTACGTAGCAAATCGGACCTAAGGTAAGGGAAATATCACAATCTCATTTTTATCCGAGATTGTTTATACTTTAGTATTTACTGGGGTGTATTTTATCATCCACATCCATGTTTCCACAATATGTAATATTATTTCCATTCACCTAAAATTTTTTAAATCCAATTTTACCCTTTGGCGAGTCTTTAGTAAAAGATATGAAATGAATCTTTTGTGGTTTTTCGTACGAGGTACCTTTTGACTTTTCCGACAAAAAGACGAGAAGAATGTTTTTTTAACTTATACGGCATGAATGGATTTTAAAAAAATTATTTCCAAGAATCTTCCTTTACATGTTTTCAAGTTTAATTTTAATCAACTTCTTTTATTTTAAAATTGTATGACATGATAAGAAAGGAAAAATGTTTTTGAAGTAGAAATGATATTTTCCTCATGAATGTAGTTCAAGAGTTTTATAAAAATTATTTTCCATCTAAGATAATATAGGGTTTTGATTCTATCCCTATTATTACATGGATTTGATTATTTTGTGATGGAAATATTTTTTCCTTTATCTTATATGAATTGTTTTATGATGCCACAATGTTTAAAATTCCCATTTTTATTACATGGGTTATGTAATGATGTATGATTTATGATTTTATGGCACACATAAGAATGGTATCATTATGTTATGGGTGGGACCTATATCTCCCTCCAATGCATTGGGTAAAGATTTTATATCTCATGAGATAGACATGGCTGCAACATTAGGTTATACCGGTTCAGTGAAACAGGACTGAAACGAGGAGTGAACTCGGTTCAGAAAGGGTCTTTGTCCACTAAGATAGTCTTGGAAATGAGTCTTGACTAATAAGAAATGATTCTCTATGATTATGTGTGTATGCCACAAAGTTTCATGTTTTATGTTATGATTATTGGGATTACATTTCACTACTATGATTTATTCCATGTTATGATATTATGATCTCTTTTGCAGGTTAAGATTTCCAAAATGTTATGTTCTTATGAATATGATGAGATTGATATTTCTTTTGTTTACCCTTACTGAGCATTTGATCTCACCCTTTTATGTTTTCTTTTCCCCAGGATATAAAGAAAGGTTTTAGGTATAAAAAAAGGAATATTTTTATGGGAGATGTTGAATATCTTTCACCACGATTAGAATATTACGTTCCAAGTTTCCAATGACACTAAACTATTACGGTCCTTGTGTGTGTGTTTTTTTTATGTACTAAGTATTCCGCAAAAGTAATGTAATGTCAATATACGTCAAGCTTCGGGTCTCTAAAATATAAGGAATTATCCAATTCATTGGATGGGTATATAATAATGGGACCACCATTCACATAATGGAAACCATACATATATGTGTTATAGGATCAGAAAACAGTCATCATATAATCATATCATAACCTATGGAATGGAGATGTGGGTCACAAATATTTAATCATAAATTTCATAAACCATCCAAATAAATAAAATAATGTTTTTATTGGATCATATCCCCATGTAAAGCATATATAACATCAAAAGATGTTACCATGTATAAAAAATTATTCTAATATATCACTGAAATATTTCTTCTTGAAAATAACCATTTAATCTTTCAATAATTTTTTTTAATTTTTTTTTCTAATTTTATATTGAAAATGTATACTATTAAAATAAAAAATGAAAATTTTAATTTAATAATCAAATCATCTAGTGTTATTGATGGTTGGAAATTTCATTCATGCCATGTATGTTGAAACAAAATATCCTTTCACATATTAGGTAAAAGTTCAAAATCATGTCATTCAAAAAATGAAAAAAAATATTCCATTGAAATAATTATATATAAATTATGACAAAAATAATTATGATATTTACGAGTCATAGGATAATATAATGTACATTCTTGAAGTGCTTTTTTTGAAAGCATGGCCAATAAAGGAAAATATTTCCAATTCAAGATGATCTAAATTCAATATTATAAAAAAATAATGATCATTTTAAATAAAAAAGATAGACAAATAATTCTATTTCATGATTATTCCACAACTAAAAATATAATAATTAATATAAAAAGTGTTTTTTTAAAAACGATCATATAAATTCCTTAATTTAAATTCATGTATACACAATCCCAATTAAAATGTTATTGAATCCTAATTCAACACCATATGAAAATATTGATGTATTATATATTTATTATAGAACCATAAAAATGTATATAATAATCTATATGACTTACATATAACAACTTATCACATGATGGAAATAATTATTTACTAATTCACCATTCTTGGTGATAACTACATCATTATTCATGCATGTTTCGGTTAGGTATTTATTTTCGTGGTACAAAGATTATTTTTTCATCATATATAGAATTTTAATCATGATATAAATATTTTATAAATTCATTATATAAAATTTTTATTCATCAAAAAAAGGTAGAGACAAAAAAGATTTATACTATTCATATAGATGGTATGTCATACTTGCATTTTCATGCCATTATCATTTTATTATGAAATGAAAATGGAAGATATGTAATATTTTAAAATTATAGAGAAAAATTATATATTAAAAATAATATGGAAACATTAATTCCAATATACGTACAATTAATGATAAATTGTGATGAAAAATGAAACATATCACTTTGTAGAGGTGATATTCCACACATACACTTGATCGATGAATTATATTTCTATATTGTGTAAAAGTGGTATATAGTGGTTGTACAATAATTATAATAACAATTTATTTTATTTTGTAAACATAATTTTTTCTTTTATGATAGATTCTATATATTTAGTGGATGTATAAGATGTAATAAAAATAGAAGTGTTTGATTTTGGGAAACCAGTATTTTTTGAGAATCAACATATAAATTACTCCATTTTCCGTGAATGGATATTATTTGGGAAATAAAATAATATATTTTATGTGGGTAATATGATAATTTTTTTTAAGATATGGATTACTTGATATAGAATGATCATCAATGGCTGGAAAATATTATATGTGGTATCCTTTTATTAGGAAATAAAAGTACATGCATAGAACCAGATAAATGATTAAATAACATAAACATAATAATCATGTAACGCGGAACTAAGAAACCAAAAACTCATGTATAATATGTGATAGGGTTGGAATAATTTAAAAAATCCCCATTTTTGTAGGTTTTAGCTACTTTTTTTGTCTTATCTCCTAGTTAAACCATTTTATAATTTTTTTAACAATAACCATGATAACATGGATTTTAATAATTTACAAAACCATACGAAGAAAAATAAAATGGTACATAAAAATATATTTAGAAATTATGAATAAAAATATTGAATCCATTTATCATTTTCAATTTCAATAAGTGGAAGAAAATACTTTTAGTAAAAAAACACAATACTCATAAATAGAGTTCTTATGAAAATTACGATTTTTAATGAAAAAAATAATTTAATCTTTTAATAATGTAAAAATTTTATTCCAATTATTTTTGAAATAAATAATAATTAAATAATTTTTTTAGACATTTCATTAGACAAAAATTTAATAAATCATCCAACCATGTATTTAAATACAAATACTCAAAAACATTTTTTAATTTGAATAAAATATATATAATATTTACCAAAATCAATCTTGGGTTACCAATTTAAATATATATTTTTAAAATAAATTAATTTACTACGTAAAAATATATGTGGAAAAAAACACATCCTATAGGATGAATTCATGTGTTGTATAGATTTGAAATCTTTAAACTGTAGATTTAACATAGTTTTACCCCTCTTACCTAGGTGAAAAGTTATTACAATGGGTACTATTAATAAAAAAAATTCTTTGTTTACCATATTAATTTATATTTGAATGATAATTAATAATATGTAATTAATTTTATAATATAATATTTCAATAATTAGTTTAATTTAATTTAAATATAATTGCGTAAAATGTGAAGAAAACACTTTTAGGAAGTATATTTTTATGAAAAATATAAACATATAAAAAATGTATAATGATGGTTCCTAGGTAAATAATTATAAAATTTATAATTAAATTTTAATTATATTAATTTTAGATCAAATTCCAATAATTGTGATACTTTTTAATGAAAATAAATTATACTTTAAAATAATTTTTATTTTTCACTATTCACTAAAAAATATATCATTTTATAAAAATATTAAAAAATAAAATGAAAATAATTTACAGAGAGTTAATTTAGTAATTATAATCATTTACTATAATAAAATATATAATAGCTATATAATTGGATTATAATATATGTTTAAAAAAGTTATAAAAACCATTTTTTTACAAACATGATTTTCAAGCATAAAACAGTTTTACCGAATATTGAGTACTTATATATCAATTCATTAACATTATATATAAAATTATACATTTTTTTGGGTGTCTTTTTTCAATTTATAATAAAATTAATGGTAATTTTATAATTATTATGCTTTAATAATAATACTTATATTTGTGTTTATTTAAACTCGTTGTTGTGTGCAATACAAACAATCAAAGAAATAAAATTTATCTAATGTGATGTATATAATAAAATATATGGTGATTCATTATTCCCCAATATATAAATTAATCCCTCATAATTTTGATACTCTAAGTCAAAAAAACGAGGCTAATTATTCCCCATCACACCATTAGGTTGGAAAATAGCTTTCATTAATTTGTGGATTCACCAAAAAAACTATAACAAGGTGAGTGGTCTTGTTTCATATCACAGTCTCTCTATGATCTAGAATCTCCATTAGTGGTTATTCATAATTGATATATTACCCTAGCGGTATGAAAAAATATTTTAGTACATGTTAAGGGTCAGATAGGAACTTCATTTGAATGATACATTGGACATGATGTGACCTTCAGAGTGATTTGGTGAATGTTATTAATGATTAGATACCATCAAAATATGATCAATAGTTTCATTGTGTATGATATATTTTGGGATAAAATATCCCATATCTTAATATATCATAACCCCCTTCAACAAATATATTCATTGGAATACCTTATCATCAACATCAAACTGTAGATCTTTTATATGATTGACATTATAATGTTTCTAGTCACTATGATATATCAATAACGGAAACTAAATGACACTAAAATTATCTTCTATTTCCTAAGATATATCAGCTCTCAAAATCTTTATATTTCTTTCTTCGTACCAACAGAATGGATTTATTCACTTTTTACCATATAGTCATTTATAAGGAAACATCTTAACCGTTGAGAGAAACTTTATTGTATGAAAATTCCACAAAAGGATGATATTAATCCCAACTATATTTAAAAAATATATAGAAATATCTATGCATATATTTAAGATTTTTAATGGTTATATCCAAATTAATATCTGTAATAGTATGATAAATATTTCTAAAACTCAACTCTGTATCAAGAGCCTGCTTAACACCTCTCCAAAACTGTAAGGTAACCCTCAAATACGAATCAGATAAAATAGAACATGATATACTATGAAATATTAAAATATCCTTAATGTATAGAATTTAAATATTTTAATGAGATAATTACAATCTAATGGAAATATTTTTTTTTGATTTTGCACGGTGGTCAATTTCATCCCAAATAGTAGTGTTCCCTTCAGAAATTTTTTGGTGACTGCTAACAATATCCAGGGTAATTTTATTCAATCTCATCTTTTGTAGGATTGTTGATTATATTATCCACATATAATAATATCTCTTATACATAAACTTTTATAATTCTTGTAATCAATCTACATAATATAAAATTTGTTTTTTTCACATTGTCTAACAAGAAATATTGTTTCAGGTATATTTAAATCTTCATACTTTTAGAATGAATAGAAAATGATGATAACTAAGATTTATCCAACTATATATTTATAAATATATGGTATTCATTGGAAACATACTAAATTTTTAAGCATTATCATGAAAATATATTAATAGATAAATTAACTAATGTTTATCACATTTATATGTAGTTCTACATCCTTCTTTTTGTGCCTCTTTAATCGTCACCTAGATTGGTGGTTAAACATTAAAAAATGCATGATACGATATGTCCTATTCCCTCAATATTTAAATCTAGATATTTATAAACTCGTTATTTATTATTTTTTTTAAATAAACATCATTGAAAAACTTTCATGTTCTGTGCAACTAAGAGTTCCATCCACCATGTTTTTCTTCCATGTGTAGTCATGTATTATTCATTCATAATATCAAATGAATTCTAACCATATTTCAATGTTCATGTTTTTCAATTTCAAAAATCAATATAGAGTTCAATATTTTATGATCTGTATATAAGTCACACCTTTAACCATAATGAAAATATATCCAAATCATCAATTCAAAATTTCTGATTCCAGATACAAACCCTGATTTATGTAATTTTTCACTTTTATTTTCAAGTTTCATAAGGTATATGATATCACTGTATCACTCTTTATGAGAAAAATTAGTAGTATTTTTTTAATCACTATAGATCAAAAACCCTTATATACTACATCATATTGTAATCCAAGATTCACTGAATAACCTTATATTTATCTCAATTTAATTCTCCTCACATTCTGCATTCTTCTAGAACTTATGAATATTCATTATCAACTTGGTATGTTCATTAGTTAGTCATCAAAGTTGACAAAACAATTGGTAGAACCAATGTGATCCAAAAAAACAATGGATTTTACTTACCATGGTTAGTATATCAATAACAAAAAAATTTGATTGAACAACTGATATAACCTCACTTTTGATTATATGGCCTAATAATGAATCTATCTAAAGCCAAAACTCATACATGGAACATTTATAATACAAATTATCCTTCCTTATGGGTTTCATAAAAATTCCCACATGATCATCATGAACTATTATTAACTTTTAATATGTTATAATATAATCTATAAAGTCTACCAAACATTAATAAAAGTAATCTCAAAATAATCTATTCATTAAATCGATAATGGAAATAGTTGAATTAGTAAGTCAAAATTGAAGCACTAAAAATTTATAGTCTACATTCATCATATGGAAGATTATCTTAGGTATATCATTCCTCTTAACCCAAAATTTATGATATCCAAAATGATGTTCAATCTTTTAAAAAAATTTATATTTATGTAATTCATCACAAAATCATCCATATGGGGTTGAGGATACTATTTACTGATAGTTATATTGATAATTTCATAATAATAAATTCAATGATGCATTTTACCATTTCTCATTCAAAAAAATATAATAGCTACACCCTAAGGTGATTCCTTAGAGAGTATTAATTCCTCGTCGTGATTTTACTAGTGTTTATTAATTAATATTTAAAACATAATAGGGTGCATTCCATATGTAGTCTTTGAAAAATGTGTAACACCATTAATGAGATCAATTGAATTCATAACATCATGATTTGGAGGATGAAAAAGATTATCCCATGGAAGTACATCAAAAACTGTAAAATAGTAATATCTTCCATGTTCAGTTTTTCCCATCCATATTAAGTAAACACCCTTTATGGATAGGGATTATGACCCATAAGATATAAGTAATATAATTTGGATGTTTATATTAATCCACACACTGATAATTGATCAATGGTTTATTAGGAATATGATGTGTTGACTCCCATACTCAAAAATTGATATGGGATGTATACAAATAATTTTAACCCCTTAAAATAATCATAAAAAATTCAATAAGATAAATAATCATATGATTTTTTGATAAATATTCCCATAATATTTAATCAATGAGGAACTATTGTTATGTGTAGAGATCATTGTACCATTAGGGGTTCTCATTTATAAATGAATATATAATCATTGAGGTGTTATTTTGATAAAATTATATTATTCTATAGATATTAAATATTTTGTATAGAGAGAATCAAATAATACATGAGCTATTATTTAATGAAGGAATAGTGTGACTTTTATCACGCCATTTTAATAACCCACTTCAACAGTCGTGTTCACATGAGATTTCTCATTTTATTATTTTTTAATAGGTTATTAACAATGATAATAATTATAAACCATCACATTCATGAACACTTTGGAATAATTAAAATATTCCATTCATTTGAATAATTGGTGTGGGGGTAGTGCAGTAGGTTGTGCCTTCTTTTCCCCTATTCCATTAACATCATTGTTCATCCCTTTTTACTATTTACATGGTTTGTGAATATCCATTAAATATTTAAATAACCTCCCAATTTCAACTAAATAAATTCCTTGATGTTTCCTCCAACCATTATAGAATATATGTGATTATAATTTCGTTTCACCATGATATATTCAATTTTAATGAGACACCAACTTTATTTTATCATTAAAACCATTGGAATAGTGGTTGTCTCAAAATAATATTTTTAACTTGAGTAGAAATTGAACAATTTATTCATTCTTACTACTGAATTTATATATAATTCCTTTATGGTAGCTAGTTATAGTATATAAAATAATTATCCAATTTTTTTCTATGATGATGAATAATCAAGAATAATAAAATGCATGTCTTGTAAAATTATCATAAATGCTTTTATGGATAAATCATCCATAATTTTATGTTTTATTTAATTTTTTATATTATTTATAAATAATAGTAAGTAATTTATTAATAATAAATTCCATCTTAATCTAATCCCATTTAAAGGATTTAATTTATTTATCTTTCATCGCATTGTTTAAAATATTCCACCATTTATCTAATTCTCTATACAAAACAATTAATGACTATGAATTATTTTCATGTTCCGATAATTTAAAAATAGAAAATAATTTATCTTCGATAATGATTGATCACACAAAATGTAGAGGATTAAATTTTCTACTAATGGAATTTGGATGCTTCCTCGCAAAAGGCTCATCATTTTGTTTTTCCCTCTAAATTTTTAAAAACAAATCGTGATTGACCGAACAAAAATTAGCGAGAACAGTAACATGATTTTATATTCTATTTCATATTGAATTTGTTTTTTAGGAGGATAGTAAAATAATTGTATGTCAAAATCAGTTTTATCACAATTTCTTCCGGTTCCTAGAATTAACTAAAATAATAATAATAGTGTAAGCATCAATAGGAAACATCAATAATGATATATCATATAATCATGAAAATCAATCATATAATGTCTAAATCAAGACACCTTATTTTCAATATTTTACACCTCATGTTTATCAAATTTCATACATATTGAAATCCTTGGTAGTGGTTCATAAAGAAAATGTAAACTAACCCAATCATATCCCCCATTATTGAAAAACTATGTACGTAATAATGTCCCCTTCACCATTTCCTAAATTAAGGTCAATATATACTTGACCAACTATTTTCTGGAATTATATTTTTATATCAATTTTACCAAAAATATAATCTACTAATTGTATCTAGGATGGGATTTATTTCTAGGAATACTTCCGGGTTTATACCATAATTGTTTTGGGATATTATATTTTACCTAGGAACATACCTTTTTTTTTTACCAAATTTCCAAACCCTAATATTTAATGATTAACAATTCCCTAATCTGATACCAACTATGGGGACCAAAATATTTCTTACATATATATCACATCATTTTATAGTAGTAATAAATATATTTCATTATTATTCATTCTGTAACAATAATGTTATATTGTCTTTATAGAGTAGATAAAAGAGAACATAATTTAGCTATATTAATCAACAAATCTTATAAATTTATCGAATTTTGCTCTTTATAACCAACCCATCATAAAATAAGTATTCATAACCTAGTGAAGGGACACATAATAATGGGTGAGATCATACTCATAGAAATGGTAATACTGAAATATATCAGTTGATGATTATATTGACAGTCAGATAAAAATAACTTTATGTGATCGTGATTAAATATTTAAAAAAATCTCAAACCCATTCTATTAAAAATAATAATCATGATTACTGGTTTAAAACATTATCATTTGAGAAATCATGAATCACAAGAATAATAAATCATCATAATTCAATCATGAAAAAATTGTTCAAATCATAAGCATATAAACATTTCAAAAGTATGTGGAATCATCCTAAGATTATAAACCATATCCTATGTCATGGTTTACTACTGAGATCATAATATCGCTATGTATTAAGAGTCAATACATGTTTCCCATGTCATTACATATTAGGCATCACCACTTATTTCCAACATCATAGTGGATAAAGAATCACCTATTATTTTCCATACTGGATCATGAATCTTTACCCTTTCCACATAGTGTATTGAGCTCATAAACATTTTTCCAGTTAATATTATTTAATATATGATGATTTATTGAATTAATTTGAGGGCTATGTTATTTTTCCCTCACAACTTATTATAAAGTCACTATATATATTCCAATGAAACTATAAAACATTCATCTTATCATAACCCCCCGATAAAACATGGGTTTCATAAAAATTTCAACACAGTAGTCATAAATCATATATATAAATAATAATTTTGTATTCGTAGAATAAAATCCTCAATAAATCATATGTAACATGAATGTAAGTTATCATGGATTAAAAATTATTTTAAAATATTAGTGGAGTATTTCATGTGTAAAATACGATTTTAATTTTGAAATAACATTTTAAAATTAAAATAAAACTACAATATTAACTGTAAAATTACCTTTTAATTAACCATGTAATCCTATTATGTAAACATTAATTATTTTATTTTTCATAATTCTAGGAAATTTTGTTAATGCCATGTATGATAAACCAAAAATCCCTTCAAATTTTCAAAAAATTTCAAATGTACGTTGTCTAAAAAAATAGTCTATTAATTTTATTATATAAATTAAATAATTGTTAAAAATGATATTATGTATCCATAATGAAAATTTATTTTTATTTCTCTGAAACTCATTATTTAAAACAATGAAATGGGAAAAATCTCAAACAAAGATGTAATATCAAATGTTTTCATTGAATTATTTTCGAGTAATTTTAGGATCCAAAGAGATGAAAGTTTCACTATTTCAATAAAATTTTATTAATACATTAGAGTGAAAACAATGAAATGGTTTCATCATAACTAACCACAAAAAATTCTCAATGAAAATTCAATCTTATATAATCTTAATTTAAACGGGATAGAAACCAAAATACCTAACCTTAAGTGTCATATTTATTCCTACGTGTTATAAATTCATATAGAATAAATATATAATATATATATATTATAGAACAAAAATCATATATATAATACTATATATGACTAACTTATGACATCTTATCACCTGTTTATTTATTATATTTTATTTAAATCACACTTCGTGGTGATAAATAATTCATTTTTGATCCAGGTTTTTGTTTGGATGTTTCGTTCCTTGTACGTTGATCATGTTGAAATAATTAAAAAATATATTTATAATATCAATATCTAATATATTCAATATATGTATATTTATAATCATTTTTTAAAAAAAGATATAGAAAAACGTGTTACATTGTTCATGGAGATGGTATGTCATATGAAGGAATGAAATATGTTTTCATTTTATTATAAAAAGAATAAAACAAATATAAATAATATTTTATCATTATATAACCATATTTATATAATAAATATAATATAACAATAATAAGTCCATTATAATCCCCATTATGGTGAAATAGTGTTGAGAAATGATACATGTCACCTCATGGATGTGGTAGTCCACACGTACATTGGGGTGAAGTTTTATTTTCCCCTAAGAAGGAAATGATGTAAACAATAGTTATTCAACTATTATAATAAAAATTTATTATATACATGACACTGAAATAATTTGATTACACTGGATACCATAAAATTAATGGATGTAGAAGAAGTTATAAAATAAAAGGTACGTGGTTATGTGCTATACGTCTTTGTTAAGAATCCTCTTTTGGATTAAACATTAATCCTATAAACTAGGGTATTCATGAGAAAATAGAATATTTTGGATGTTGTAAACGAATAAAAAGAAGTATTATTGTTCATATGGGACAATATGACATACCTAGGAAGTGTGGAGAAGAGAGGAGAGGTTGTATCCAGTTAAAAAGTTGGGAAAGGACACACAAGTAATTAGTTAAAAGATTAAATATTATTGACATCATAATCATGTAAACTAGATCCATGGAACCCAATAATCAAGGATATATTTTATAAGATCAAATTAAAAACACACAAAAACAATATTTGAATATTTTTGATAAATTGTATGTTTTTCTCTTATTTAATCGATTTTAATACTTTTATAACCATATCCATGATAACATAATTGTTTTTATATTATTACAAATATATATGAGTAAAAATAAAAGGGTATTATAACCAACTATGTAAATAATGAATCCATATTTGGAATGATTTGTTTATATTTCTATTTATATATTTGATAAAAATTATTTTATATATAATAACACAAAACATACAAACCTATTTTTGTGAAAGATATGCTTTTAAGAGTTAAAATCAATTAACCATAAAATAAAGCGATAAATCTATTTGAAATATTTTTCAGTTAAATAATAAAAGGTATCTTCTTTATAATTTTTTATAAATACAAAAAACAAATTGAATCTTCTGACCATTATATTAAATGAAAAGACCAAAAAAAATTATAATATGAATAAAATATTACTTATCTTTACAAATGTCAAACATGGGTTTTCAATTCCAAAAAAAAATGTTTTTAAATAAATTATTTAATCCGACTAAAATATATTTTCTCCATATCCACTCCTAAAATAGTATGGGGCCATGTATCATAGATATTTTAAACCATTAACATGTAAATTTTACCCAATTTTTCCACTTTTACCAAGGTGACAAACATTTACCATGGTTACTATTTATAATGAAAATAATTAAGTCAGACCCATTAAATGATATTAATTTTTCTGATTGAAAATATTGAATTTATTTTAAAATAATTTATTTGTAGATTTAGTTGATATATATTTTAATTTATGAATAAAAAAAATAACATGGTGTTTTCAGGAAAAATATTTTTTAATCAAAACAATATACTTATACAAAGTCATATATAATACATATTTATTATTACAATTACAATATACAAGACAATTATAAATATTTCTAATAATGTGTTTATTTATTTTTAAACCACCAATTTTCATGAAAATGTTAAAACTATCACATTTAAATAAAAATATTTATATCTAGTTTCATTTTAACTAGATGTTATGTGTAAACCATGATATAATAGAAATTAATTTTTTTTAAAGGGTAGTAAATCATAAAATCTCATGGTATTATTGATAAATAAATACCTTGATAAATCCCATGATAATGATATGATTTTCATAATCTTATCTCTAAATATAACGGAATAATACATCATATTGATTCAAAAAATATGTTTAAATTAAATCTGTTTAGATGTTAATATTTGAATAAGTAATCATAGTTTTTGAAAATTAATTTCTAATGATGAATACATATTTTTAAGGATTGTATGAGTAAAAATACTTACTTTACACTTTAGTAATGCATTATATAATAAAAAAAGTAACATTTAAATAAGGAATGAGATTATTATTTTTGTTCAGGTCTCAATTACATCTGGATGGTTTTATATGATATAACGTGGTATCAAAAATCTAATATTTATTAAAAATTTTGATAGGAGTGGTAAAAAATATTCATTAAGAAATATGATGTTATCATAAATAGTGTTTACTTGAATGGGAGAATCGAAAATGAGGCTTTATAAAGAACCCACATCTTGTAAATGAGGGGTGATATTCACATTATTAAATTAGTAAAGGATAAAAGGGATAAAATTGTAGAAGATTTATCTATTTAGTAGACTAGAAATACATTATATATACATATTTCCCATATTACATTAGAAATTAAAATAAGTGTCTAATAAAATTCTTTTATAATTATAATTAGTCTAAATATACTTCTTCATATCTTGTTGAAAAAAATAATAATTATGGTTTTTCTCAGATATTTGGTATGTGAAATAAACAATGGAATCTATCAAAAGAAAATAAGGTATACTCAATAAGTTAGAGTGTATAATAAAAACCCATACCATTCAATGGACAACCTAAGATAAAAGTATATCCGTGGATAATATCAATATATAGAACACATGGATAACTAAAAATGAATTCTTAATAAATTAAATTAAAAACATGATAATTGTTTTCATACAATTATGAAATCAACAATAAAATATGAAATTTTACCATCAAGGCCACAACAATGTCATTATTAATAATTTTATATTTGTAAACCAAATAATCATATAATATATAATTTATATCATTTTTTCACATTATACACTTCAATACATCACAGAAATATCAATAATAATGGCAGCCCATTAAATTCACATAAAATTCATTCCACTAATATTGAATTATCAATATAATTCATTCTCAAAAAAGATTGTATAAAAAATTCCTTGTATTAAATGAATAATATAGAATATTTCACAATTAATGAAATAAATGTTTCGCATCAACTAATACATTGTATAAAAATGTTATATGACTGAAAAATAATCAATGTTAATGAAAATATATTGAATTCATACCTGACCTTGAAATTATGGAAATTAAGTATAAAAATATTTTCAATTGAATAATGGATTGTGATTGGAGCATGATCAAAAGAAAATGACCAATATCAAAATAAATTATAATCCAAAAATCAATAAAGGATATTATAACACCTTCCATTCTTAAAATATTAATGTTTTTTAGTAGAAATATTCTATTCTGATAAATGAAGAAACATATTAAAATAATGTTCCTTTTAATTTTTTGTGAGAGAAGACATATAAAAAACATTCACACTACATTACATTTATTTAAAAAAATAAATTACCATTTATTTTTAAATTATTTAAAATTAAAATTTCTAGAAAGTTTGGAAAAATTATTTGAATTTAAACATGCAGAATTGGAAAATAACCCTCTAAGTGATGAATGGTTGGGATATTATGGGATTTTGATCATCTCGTAAATATTGAAAAAATATTCTTTTCGAAATTTTGAAACAATGTCCAAATGATTATTATTTATAAAAATAAAAGAATATTAATTTTAAAACATCACAATGAATGTAATTTATGGTTAAAAATTACATCAAATAATTATCAGAATAAAAATAACAATACTTTATAAACATTTAATAGAATATTTTCAGGGATCAAAATGTGATGGAATAAAAAACATTTTAAACATGAATGTTTTTATGAAATTCCCTTAGATGTATGTTTTTTATTCATTATGCAACAAGATAATAAATAGAATAAAAAAATATAAACCCATTAATAAAAATAGGATAATAACATATATGGGTTTTATATGATTAATGTTATTTACTTTTCCATTATGAAATTTAATGAAAAAAATACAGAAAAAAAGATATTGAAAAAGAAATGCCTAACATGGGTATCCTCTTAGTTATTCATTAATGAACCCACTATATAAATAATTTCAATTTTGGAAAAAAATTATTTATAAAATTTTTCATAAATATTATATTTTTTATCTTCCATTTATAATAATTATAAATCAATTCATTTTAATGTTTTTCTTATATCGACCACTTAAGGTTGATTGTTCAAATTATCCAAAAACTAATTCGGTATATTGTTAATGTTTTGAGAAGTTAGAAAATGGTTCCCTCATCACTAAAATATTAATGATTACAATAATATTACTTTTTATTCATTATATAAAATTTTATAATCATCAGAAAATTGTCGTTGTAGAAAAACTGATCACAACTCTTTTTGGAGATGGTAATCCACATATACGCACGAGCAACATTATCATTTTCCAATTTATGGGTTTATAATATGGTAGAGGGTATCACATATTTAAAATATAATAATTATATCAAAAATACCATATATTTATTTATTAATTACATCTTTATTATGATTAATGTAATATGGGGATGACAAATGAATAATATGTCCACATGGAGGCGCTAGCCCTACGTACACACAGGTGCTGATATCATTTTCCATTATATGGAATGGATATATAAAATATATTCAGCAATTTTATAAAACATATTACTATATCTAATATACGTATTATTATATTAAATGATGGTTATTTATTATTTAATTTAAGGATAAGAAGAAAGGATATAGAAATTAATCCTAAATAATACATATATATTATTTTGGTAAACTCTATTAGATCAAAACATATATCTTATTTATGTAGTATTTTAATGAGACCGGGAAATCAAGGAAATGAGGATAACTATTCGGAATAAATTGTTTAAGGTATTGTTAAGGAAAATTAGATTAGTTATTATAGGGAAGAGATGATAATGGGTTCTCTTTTAGATTTGAGGTTGGTGGGAAATTATTAGACACTTATAATTTTCTCATATAATATATGTATTTTCTCAACTCATGTTCACCCAAACTATCATGAATTCAATTATGATAATGTAATATCAAAAAATAAAACAAAACAATGATACATATAAATGTGTTTTGTGTTATATAAATTACTTATCCCTTTATTTAACGAAATTTGTACTCATTTTATATAAGGTCCCAACCTTAAACCTTACTTAATCTTGAGTTATTACAAGATTACACATTTAGGATCTTTTTAGGTTTAAAATTTTAGAGAATTAGATCATAAAACATGCATTACATTCCACATTTAAACAAAGTGGTTGCATAAAAGATAGTATTCATTTTTTTCCCATCAATGGAAACATATTTAAAAATAAAGCATGGATTCTTTCTTAACACTTCCTTGACACTATCATCATATCATGTACCTTTCCCTTGACATGTGAAAAACATTTCAAAAAACATGGGATGAGAATAAAAAGCTCAATAAGGGTTATAAAAAATATGGAAAGGAAACCTGAGTTCATATATACATATGAATGAAATCATACTTTACCCATAAAACATAGGAACATTAACATACCTCATCAAATCATGAATTAATCACAGAAATCATAAGACATAAAAGGTAACTTGAGGCATTCCTAACATTCTTACGTAGGGAGTAACCCTCTTGGATACGTTTGGAATACCCACCATAGTATATTCCCTAAATCTTTTCGGAGAAACCTTAACTTTTCACTCCTTTGTGTTACCCAATGCATTGGAGATCTATATCGGGCTCACCCGCCCTTATTTTATCATGGAACCACCCATCGTCATAACAATTCCCAAGAACCATAACATAATCGTACCACATAATTCATGCATAAAGGAAACATAACATTTCCACATTTCAATCACAAGATATCAATAAAACACATTGACATAAAAAACATTATGAAAACTATTTTCAATACGAAAATAAAATAAAAGTAAAACATGGTATTTATTTTTCTTTTAAAAAGAAGGTATGGCTTGTAGAGGAATCCGAAACTCAAATAACGGTCACGACGGCGGAGAATTCGTTGTCGCCGCATACATACGACAAAAACATTCCCTTTTGTCGTTTAGTAAAATTATTCATATAAAAAAAGATTCCTTTTTGGATAAATGTAAAAGTCAAAGGGGTTTATACACCGTATAAAAGAAGGTTGTGTATAAAACAAATTATCTCTCAATGAATGGAGATTTAGACGAAGTCCCTTACAAAGACGGTATCCTTGGTTTAAGGATAAATCAATTACATAATTATGTGTGACAAATGAATACACGAAATATAAGTGGATATTAAGTGTAAAATAATCAGAGGCTATTCACACATATTCATAGAATGTCATATTCATGGAGTACAAGTTTATCCCAAAGAATCAAATTTGGTTTAAGAAGTTCCCTTGTAAAAATGTGACAGCCTAACGGCGTCACTACAAAATCCATAAAATGAGTTGATGAGAGACAAAAAGGGTATCTCATCACATGGACATAAAATTTAAATCAATAAGGATATAGAAGAGCATATCCCAACATAATAGTATGATAATTAAAATACATAACAAAATAAGTCTTTTAAAAAGAGGAGGGTGAAAGGTTCCCTTACTGACATGGGTATCTTTCGAAACATACGCCCCATGAAAGAAGGACAATACAACATTGATGTAAATACTCATAAATGAAATTATATTACACAATGAGTAAAATAATGGGCATTACATACACCACTCAAAGGAAATTGTGGCAAATGTGGCATAAATCTCACAGGAATAAAAGTGAGATGAAAAATCCATTACGAAAACTCGGCAGCCAAACGGCGCAACTTAAAACTTACAAAAATGGATTGATTAGATCAAATAGGGTCTCTTAACATATTATCATAATGTTTACAGAAATATGAATATAAAATAACATCCCCCAACATAACAAAGAGGAGCTTAAAAGAAGTGACATAAAAGAGAGTTCTTAAAAAGAAAGAGAGTGGTTAGATCTCTTACAAAACTTCGGCAGCCTAACAGCGCCACTCAAAACATCCAAAATGGATTTATGAGAGAGAATATGGTCTCTCATCACATGAACATAAAAATTACAGTAAGAGTAATATAAAATAACATCCCAATAAAAAGAAATATGTTCTTTAAAAGGAATGACATAAAAGAGTGTACTTAAAAAGAAAGAGAGGAGTAGGATCCCTTACCTCGGGTCCGACTTGACTCGATCGTTCATTAATCTCCTGAATAATAAAAATGAGTTTATATATAATTCCTTAATAACACTTTTCAAGTTCATTATTCCTTTTATATCACTTATTACCATGTCATGAACACTATCTAATTATTTTAGTTAATAATGGTCGTTTAAACGATCGTTGGTACTTGAGTCAAAATATGCTCTTTATAATTACAAGTTGTTCATGTATCCATTATATCCAGAGTTATAATCATGATGTATATATCATATATATAATATGCATTTATAATATTACATAATAATTTATAGGTATGAAATGAAATGCACCGTTCATGGAGACGGTAAGCCGTACGTACGCATGAATGCTACTTTCATTTCTATTTCGTATTTTATAGAATGGTATCATAATGATATAAAGGTATATTATAATTCCCATATAATATCATATATAATACCATTAATTACATCTTTTATACGTCCCACATATGGCATTAATGAATCAAATCACTTTGAGGGGGCAGTAGTCCGCACTTTCTAAAATGAAGATATTGCGTTTACTCATAATGGTAACCATAAAGGATATGCCATAAATGAAAAATACAGAATCTTAAGTAAAACATAAACATATTATATATAATATATAAATATAGTTACATCATAATGGCCACTTTTGAGGGTGATATATGAGTGTTGAATAATCATCATTTTGTGAGGCAGAAATTCGCCATCCACGGAAACAATATGTTCTTTAACCATTAGATGTAGGTGTATGTATGTGTAGCTCAAATAATTCTTATAAAAACATACTAGTATATTGAAGATACTTGATTTGTTACAAAATAAATGAATAAAAAGAGTTTAGGGTGTTGAAGAAGAAAAATAAAACAAAAGAACACAAGTGAAGACATTATCTTAAAATCGGGTAACTCTTTTTGATTTGAGCTCAAAGGATTCCATGGGAAGACTTCTGCCCAAAGTGAGGCTTATAAGAGTAAGAGAAGGATGTGGAAAGAGAAAATGGGCAGATATTAGCCGACCCAAAGGCTTGAGAGGTGTGGGTAAGGTGATAGTGGTGGGGGCCTTTTATAAGAGGAGAGGAGGGGCACTCTTGGAAAGTAAAGAAATGCTACTTTATTTTAAAATAATTTTCAGATTTAAAAGGTCCCACATTGATATAATTAGAGTATAAGGTGATAAGGGTTCTAAATATACCCATCCAATAGGTTTTTGACAAGTTTAGGTTATAGTTTTAACATTATCGTTTCATTTTATTTATTTCCCTTATTAATGAGGTAATCGCTGTATCATCATAATGTCATAAATAATTTAATTTATTTAATGTCTAAAAATTATAAAAAACTATCATGATTTAGGAAATATTCATAGATTTATAAGGAATATTTATAGTCAAAAAAATGAATTGTATAACCCCATTTAAAAATAGTTTTAGTGAAACATATCATGCTTGTGACATCTTTAATTTTAACTTTAAATAAAAAGGTATTTATGTCATTTTCCAACCAAAGTGGCTCCATGGGGTCCCCAAGGTGACCCATGTATTTTCTTGGTCGGCCATGAATCATCCAATGAGTGTAGTACATTTGTCATGTTAATTTCATATTATTAAAACATTATTTTTACCTTAAATTACACTAATTACCTCTAATTGCGATTAAAAACATAAAAGTTCTTATTCACCAAAAAAATATTTTAATCCCATTGAACAAAATTTTACTTCCTAATGAAAAGCATGTATGTCGGATTTTTGAAATTCAAAACACAGAAGTTGTAAAGTTTCATTTAAATGAAAAATCAGTTTTTTAAGTACCACTTAGTGGTTTCACTATTCATCAATAATTGACGTTTTTCAGAATAATACCAAAACATCACCCTAAGCTATATTTGATATTCCGAAATCAAAAATGATGTATATTTTACAAAATTAAAATCGTATAAGTTAAATTAATTAATTTAATAATTAATTTTTGGTGTCATGACAAATAGCGTTTTTTATGAAACAATATATATCAAAAGATTGACACTAGTTGAAGTCCAATTTCAAAGTAAAATTAATTCCAACAAACACTATTAGATTAAATGGTAAAAATATATTCTAATTTCACTTTAAAACCAATTAAAAAGATAATCTAATCATATAAATAAATTATATTAAAAAGTGGTTTTGAATTAAAATACAACATCTTTCACTATTCATTAAAAAAATGAACTTTATCGGAAAAATAACAAAAATTTACGCAAAGTAAATTTTGATGTCCCGATTCTAATGAAGAATTTTATTTTTTCAAATAGAACACATAAAATTGTCAAAAAAGTGGATTTAAAAGAGGTTCGCCATCAAAAGGTGGTTAATCGACCTTTTAAAGAATATTTGAATGTTTACGCTTAAAATTGGATTCATTCGCATTTTTAATCCTCTAACATTTATTTTAAAGAGTAAAAATATTTGAAAAACATATATAATCATTTTGTAGTTAGTTCTGTTCATTCCCGCCATTATAATGGCTAGGCGTTTACTACCATTTAAAATAATATTATTTTATTATTAGAGTGCAACGTAAGATTCCCAAGAAACTCATTGTTGCGTATTGGGTACGCCATCGAGCATATCATCCCCTTTAAAGTAATATTAATATTTTATTCACAAATATGGATAAATGTGGAAATTTCATATTCTTTATTTACCTGGGGTGTTACATCCTTCCCCCCTTTTGAAAATTGCGTCCTCGCAATTTTAAAATTGGGCTTGGAAACTTCATTGAAAATCCAAAATCAGAACAAGAGTCGGTAAAACAATCACTTTAAATGAAATAAAGATAATTACAGAGGTCACCCGAGTTAACCCATATTAGGATTCCATGTAGGAAAACATGGACATGGAGGAGAAAACATAGGGTCATGTTCTGATGGAGATTGATAGAAAACATGTTTAGAAGAAAGTTAACCACAAGAAAATCACAAACTTGTGATGGGTTAAACGGTATTCGATTACCCAGTAAGAAAAGTTAATAGACAACATTTTTGTTTTAAGTTACCTTTTATTTAGGAATTTATTTTTGATCTTAAGGAAACATACTTACTTGTCATGTTGACTTTAAACTTTTACTAGATTTCTTACCTAAACTCATTCTTTCCCCAAATGATGAGTACATAGAGAGCCTTTTTCACATTAAGAGTACTATAATCAACTTCTAGAGAATCACCTAATACAAAAAAGAGAACTATATACTTACCATGTCATTAGACTTTAACCAAAACCAAAACCAAAACCAAAAAGGTTAGTACAAGAACAGATAATCCATAAAAGGATTACCTTTTATAAAAAGAAAATCTATTCTTAATCTCCAAAATTTGTCCAACAAAACCCAATGTTCAACGAGGACCATTCGATAAACAATTTGTCCATAAAATTATTCAAAGTAAACCAAACTAATATTGAAACCCAAATATTTGAAGGATTTAGTCACATAGTCTTCCAAGTTAAATCATAACATTTTTCTCCAAACGACATCAGTTTCTCTTAAAGTCTCGTATTGAAAAGTAATTAACCTAATCACATATCCTCCATGATTGGTTAATAAATTTCCATAGATAACCCAAAATCAACTTACTCTTAATTCATAAAATCATATAACTAAAAAGAGTCAGTCAAACTAACCAGGGACTTCACGTAGTCCAGTGGTAGGCAAAAAATACCAGTCACACATTGGTTGTGGGTTCGATTCCCGCAGTTTTGTCCGACGCGATGGGTTGTCACACTGTCTGCGTGTTTTCCTTTATCCAAACTATATAATTCTCAAATAATTCCCCAAAAAGAGATAAAATCTTCAAAAATAACCATAACATATTTTATCCTCAATTTTATCTCATTCCTTTCATATCCCATCATATCATAGGGTAACCCATAATTACCAAAAAAGTAAGAATCATATAATCCCTAATGGTTAACTTTATAATTATTACCTGAACTTCCACATCGAGTTGGTCATCTCGTACATGATGCATTAGAGAACTCACCAAGGTTCAGGTGGTTGACCCTGACTCCTTGATAGTTAGTTTAGAACAACCACGAGATTCCTCATTGAATCCCCCATTTCATCCAGTCTCCTAATCAGAGAACCACCACAGTTTCCTTCAAACCTATTGTCACTTTAGTGACCACTAGATCTATCCATTCACTAAAAACAGAAATTTCAGTGTGAGTATATCAACAAAACCATCATGTAATAATGAGGAAAATATACTTACTCATTCACTTTATCTAAAACTACGACTCTTTCTGAAATCTTAACTATTATGGTAATGTCATTTATGCTTAGAGGATACCCTAACCTCTAAAGTTATCTAAACCGACCTCTGATACCAACTATAAGGCCCCAGCCTTAAACCTTACTTAATATTGAATTAAATGAATAATTCACATTGAGGATCTTTTCAGGTTTAGAGTTTTAGAGAATTAGATCATAAAACATTCATTACATTCCACATTTAAAAAATGTGGTTGCATAAATGATAGTATTCATTTTTTCCCATCAACGGAAACATATTTAAAAATAAAGCATGGATTATTTTTTGAAACTTCCTTGAAACTATCATCATATCATGTACATTTCCCTTGACCTGTGAAAAACATTTCAAAAAACATGGGATGAGCATAAAAAGCTCAGTAAGGGTTATAAAAAATATGGAAAGGAAACATGAGATCATATATACATAAGAATGAAATCATACTTTACCCATAAAACATAGGCACTATAACATACCTCATCAAATCATGAATAAATCATAGAAATCATAAGACATAAAAGGTAACTTGAGGCATTCATAACATTCTTACGTAGGGAGTAACCCTCTTGGTTACGTTTGGAATACCCACCACAATATATTCCCTAAATCTCTTCGGAGAAACCTTATCGTTTCACTCCTTCACGTTACCCAATGCACTGGAGAGCTATATCGGTCTCACCCGCCCTTAGTTTATCACGGAACCACCCGTCTTCATAACAATTCCCAAGAACCATAACATAATCGTACCACATAATACATGAATAAGGGAAACATAAAATTTCCACATTTCAATCACAAGATATCAATAAAACACATTGACATAAAAAACATTATGAAAACTATTTTCAATACCAAATTAAAATAAATGTAAAAAATGGTATTTATTTTTCTTTTAAAAATAAGGAATGGCTTGTAGAGGAAGCCTAAACTCAAATAATGGTCACGGCGGTGGAGAAGTCGTTATCGCCGCATAGATACGACAAAAACATTCCCTTTTTTCATTCAGTAAAATGCATCGTATAAAAAATGATTCCATTTTGGATAAACATAAAATTCAAAGGGGTTTATACAACGTATAAGAAAAGGTTGTGTATAAAACAAAATATGCCTCAATGAATGGAGATTTAGACGAAGTCCCTTAAAAAGATGGTATCCTTGGTTTAAGGATAAATCAATTACATAATTATGTGTGACAAATGAATACAACAAATATAAGTGGATATTAAGTGTAAAAAAATCAGAGGTTATTCACACATATTCATAGAACGTCATATTCATGGAGTACAAGTTTATCCCAAAGAATCAAATTTGGGTAAAGAAGTTCCCTTGCAAAAATTTGACAGCCTAACGGCGTCACTAAAAAATCCAGAAAATGAGTTGATGAGAGATAAAAAGGGTATCTCATCACATGGACATAAAATTTAAATCAATAAGGATATAGAAGATAATATCCCAACAAAATAGTATCTGAATTAAAATACATAAAAAAGACGTCTTTTAAAAAGAGGAGGGTGAAAGGTTCCCTTACTGACATGGGTATCTTTCGAAACATACGCCTTGTGAAAGAAGGACAATACAACATTGATGTAAATACTCATAAATGAAAGTATATTACACAATGAGTAAAATAATGGGCATTACATACACCACTCAAAGGAAATTGTTGCAAATGTATCATAAATCTCATGGGAATAAAAGGGAGATGAAAAATCCCTTACGAAAAATCGGCAGCCTAACAACGCCACTTAAAACAAACAAAAATGGATTGAAGAGATCAAATAGGGTCTCTCATCATATTAACATAAAGTTTACAGAAAGATTAATATAAAATAACATCCCCCATCATAACAAATTTGAGCTTAAACGAAGTGACATAAAGGAGAGTACTTAAAAAGAAAGAGAGAGGTTAGATCTCTTGCGAAAATTTGGCAGCCTAACGGTGCTGCTTAAAACATTCAAAATGGATTGATGAGAGAGAATAGGGTCTCTCATCACACGAACATAAAAATTACAGTAAGAGTAATATAAATAACATCCCAATAACAAGAAAGATAATATTTAAAAGGAATGACATAAAAGAGTGTACTTAAAAAAGAAAGAGAGGAGTAGGATCCCTTACCTCGGGTCTGGCTTGACTCGATCGTTCTTTAATCTCCTGAATAATAAACTTGAGTTAATTTCTACTTCATTAAGATCCTTTTTCAAGTTCATTATTCCTTTTATATCACTTATTACCATGTTATTAACACTATGTAATTATTTTAGTTAATAACAGTCATTTAAACGATCATTGGTACTTGAGTCAAAATATGCTCTTTATAATTAAAAGTTGTTCATGTATCCATTATATCCAGATTTATAATCATGATGTATATATCTTATATATCATATGAATTTATAATATTACATAATCATTTAGAGGTACGAAATGAAATGCACCGTTCATGGAGACGGTAAGTCGTATGTACGCATGAACACTACTTTCATTTCTATTTCATATTTTATAGAATGGAATCATAATGATATAAAGGTATATTATAATTATAGTATAATATCATATATAATACCATTAATTACATCCTTTATACGTCCCACATATGGCATTAACGAATCAAATCACTTTGAGGGGGCGGTAGTCCGCACTTCCTAAAATGAAGATATCACGTTTACTCATAATGGTAACCATAAAGGATATTCCATAAATGAAAAATACCGAAGCATAAGTAAAACATAAACATAGTATATATAATATATAAACATAGTGACATCTTAATGGCCACCATTGAAGGTGATATATGAGTGTTGAACAATCATCGTTTCGTGAGGGAGAAATTCGCCATCCACGGAAACAGTATGTTCTTTAACCATTAGATGTAGGTGTATGTAAGTGTAGATTGAATCCATATTATAACAACATCCTAGTATATTTAAGATACTGGAGTGGTTACAAAATAAATTAATAAAAATAGTTTATAGGGTTGGATAAGCAAAATAAAACAAAATAACACAAGTGAAGACATTACCTTAAAATCGGGTAACTCTTTTAGATTTGAGCTCAAAGGCTTCCTTGGGAAGAATTATAACCAAAGTGAGGCTTCTAGGAGTAAAATAGGGATGTAGGGAGACAAAATGGGCAGATCATGGCCGATCAAATGGCTTGAGTTGTGTGGGTGAGGTGATTGTGGTGGGGGCCTTTTATAAGAGGATAGGAGGGGCACTCTTGGAAAATAAAGAAATGTTACGTTATTTTAAAATGATTTTCAGATCTAAAAGGTCCCACATTGATATAATTAGAGTATTAGGTGATAAGGGTTCGAAATATACCCGTACAATAGGTTTTTTACAAGTTTAGGTTATAGTTTAAACATTATCTTTTCATTTTATTTAAATCCCTTATTAATGAGGTAATCACTGCATCATCATGATGTCATAAATAATTTAATTTATTTAATGTCTAAAAATTCTAAAAAAAAGATAATAACTTAGGAAATCTTTTTATATTTATAATGAATATTTATAGTCAAATAAATGACTTGTATAACCCCATTTAAAATTTGATTTAGTGAAACATCTCATGCTTGTGTCATTTTTAATTTTAACTTTAAATAAAAAGGTATTTATGTCATTTTCCAACCAAAGTGGCTCCATGGGGTCCCCAAGTTGACCCATGGATTGTTTTGGTCGGACATGACACATCCAATGAGGTTAGGACATGTGTAAAGTTCATTTCATATTATTAAAGCATTATTTTTACCTTAAATTACACTAATTACCTCTAATCATGATTAAAAACATAAAAGTTACTATTCACCAAAAAATTATTTTAATCCCATTGAACCACATTTTACTTCCTAATGAAAAAAATTTATGTCTTATTTTTTAAATTCAAAACACAGAAGTGGTAATGTTTCATTTAAACGAAAAATCAGTTTTTTAAGTAACACTTAGTGGTTTCACTATTCATAAAAAATTGGAGTTTTTCAGAATAATACCAAAACATCACCCTAAGCTATATTTGATATTCCGAATTCAAAAAGTATGTAAATTTTACAAAATTCAAATTGTATAAGTTACATTAATTAATTTAATAATTAATTCCCGCTGTCATGACAAATAGCGTGTTTTTATAAAACAATATATATCAAAAAATTGACACTAGTTTAAGTCCAATTTCAAAGGGAAATTAATTACAACGACCACTATTGGATTAAATGGTAAAAATATATTCTAATTTCACTTTAAAACCAATTCAAAAGATAATATAATCATATAAATAAATTATATTAAAATGTGGTTTTGAATTAAAATACAACATTTTTCACTATTCATTAAAAAATGAACTTTATCGGAAAAATATAAAAAATTTACACATAGTAAATTTTGATGTCCCGATTCTAAAGAAGAATTTATTTTATCAAATATAACACATAAAATTGTCAAAAAGTGGATTTAAATGAGGTTCCCATCAAAAGGCGGTTAATCGACCTTTTAATGAATATTAGAATGTTTACGCTTAAAATTGGATTCATTCACATTTTTAATCCTATAACATTTATTGTAAAGAGTAAAAATATTTGACAAACATATATAATAATTTTGTAGTTAGTTCTGTTTATTACCGCCATTACAATGGCTAGGCGTTAACTACCATTTAAAATAATATTACTTTATTTTAGAGTGCAACGTAAGATTCCCAAGAAACTCGTTATTGTGTATTGGGTACGCCATCGAGCATAGCGTCCCCTTTAAAGTAATATTAATATTTTATTCACAAATATGGATAAATGTGAAAATATCATATTTTTTATTTACCTGGGGTGTTACATTTTATCTTAACCGTTGTTACAAATTGACATAATGATCACAGTTAATTATGAAATAAAATTATATTGTCATATTTTAACCATAGAAACTAGCAAGGAATGAGAAAAGATTCTAATAATCATAGGGGAAATTCCCAAGACATAGAACGCTGGAAATAAATAATGGAATATTAAACTATATGGGGAAAATTTTCATTTTAAAAAAACAATCAATCTAGAAAAAATTGAAACTGGTAAACCTATTTATATGATGTATGAAGTATAAAAATACACTGAAAAATTACCATAATAAATAATATCATATTAAAAACGTAAAATATAAAAAAATATAGAAACAAGAAACAGGAATAGAGATTTAATATTACACCGTGTTCTTACTTCCCATGACACCAAGAGCATGACCCATTCGAATTCTCTAACCCATGAATTAAATATAAAGACGAAGCACTTAAGAAAAATTGAATCTCTCCATTTCGTATATCATGGAATGAAAAAAATAAAATGAATTAAATGGAATATGTTGGGGTTTGTAATGATACTTAGTTGGAAATCCACCAAAATCTACCGTCACACACTACTCTGATAGGAACATGTTACCTCAATGTTCAAAATATAATCTAAAAAAATGAAAGGAACATCAATTTAGTTTACCAGGTTAAACTATTAAATTAATAATTGAAAAAATCCATTTATTTATATTATAATACACAAACCACATACTCTTAATCATTCACACACGAATTCTAGGTGATAGCCCCATACACATGAGTACTTACTCAACAATCCACTATTTTTTCACTAGGTGACAATTTTCATAGTGCATCAAGTTTATAACCTCACATAATGTTCATGAATGAAATTCCATAACCAATATAATTATGAACAATCACTACCCAAGAATTCCATGATCTCAATAATCTCAATTAATAAATTAAACAATCCATTATTAATCACTAAATTAAAATACATGAATACTTCATCTAAGATAAGAAATATAAAACCTATAACAGAAGAAGAATTAAAAAAATTGAATATAAGATTTTTAAATAATCGAGAAAGTGGTTTTGTTAAATAAAACAAAAAATGTTTCCTTTAAAATTTAATGAAATTACTTTATATATAAAATAATTAATATTATAAATTGGTGGGAAAAGTGTGTATCCCCATTGAACCAAATGGGTCATGGAACCAATGAGGGACACAACTACACCTCTAGATCCAGATAATAATTTATATTCATTAATATATACAATTAAGTCCCCATTAACACAAATCACAGATCATAGATCTATCCATAATATATCCCATAAAATGTTATTTATTGGATGGGATGAAGATATATAAGTAGATATACTGAAAATAGAGACATAACATTTATTTGGAAGATCAAAAACACATAGGTAAATCAAAATAAGATTTTTGAGAAACGTAAATCATGAAAATAACCAAGGGGATTTTACTGGTTTGAGATCTATGTCGAGAATGAGAAAAATGGGAGTTTTTATTAGAAAATTGAAATGAAATCAAGTTTTTGGAAGTATTTAATGCATGTCACATGGTTAAGACTCATAGATTAAAAAATCATGCATCAGTAGTGGGAGTATAACTGAATAACACCTAATGAGATTCATGGTTGGGATATATGATTTGAGAAACTATTCCCCAACCATGTGATTATACTATCCCTAAAATAAAAAATTTTCATGTTAGTCACAGATTTTGGCCAAATTGTGTGCCAATATTGTTCCTTCCCAGTGACCCCTATTTCCCTATCATAATATACTATAAAAGAATAATAGTTTCCCCCAATAATCCTTAATCCACACATTCCTATAAATGGTTCTGAAATACACTGAATCAACCCAAAAAACCCCAAAACACAACCCAAACTTTTTATAACTTAAAAATAAATCATAAAAGAGTGATGTGCCTCAAATAGTGAGAGTTTCTTTCATGCCACCATTATTTTTTTATCTTGATAATGTAATAGATTTTAGTGCTTTGTAATATATTTGTCCTTTGATCTAACATATCATTCTCTAATTCACATGTATCCCCATATTTTTCAACACTATTCCATAATAGTTTAAATAATGGAATTCTTATTTGATTGAATCCTATAAATTTTCTATCTTTGATACAGAACAACATATGAATAATGGTATAATTTGTTTCAAAATTCAAATGATCTCATAGAATTTTATGGAAAGGATCATTTTATTATTCCCTTAATTGAGATACTTGAAAGACAATATGATCCAAAATAAACCATGGTTGTTATTCTACCAGATACGTATGTTTCCCAATTCATTCAATTATATCAATTGGTCCAATATAACTAGAATAAAATGTTCCTCCCTTAAATAATCAATGTTAACCAATTCATAGTGTGACTTTAATGTATTCATGATCTCCCAAAAAGGATAAATGTTGAAGTAAATGATCTACATAATTTGTTTTTATTTTTTATTAAACCACCAATTTCCTGATCATTATAATCAAATCAGAAGTTTCATGAACTACTATATGCCCCAATAATGAAAATTCATTGGTATATTCCCAAAAATATAATATATTCACATGGATGGTTATAGAATTCCTCAAAAAATCCATATGCATTATATAATGTTAAGTGTTATTATAATAAAATAACTGTAAGGAAAAATTAAGTCCCATATTCCACTAAAATAAATAACACAAGCTTGGTTCATGTATCCTATATTCCAAATAATTATTTTATATTATACATCTATTAGTGGATTAGGAACTGATTTTATGGTCCTTTGGATACACAAAGGATTCTACATTTTTCTCCTAATCAAATAGCTAAAATTATGATCATGACTGTAGATTATAATAATCAGTATTCCGTGTAATTTTAAATAATCCTAAATATAAAACCTTATAAATCATTTTTTCATATTAAATATAGGAATCAAATTGAAGTGACATGAATTGGTATGTAGGAATATAATCCCCTATATTGAATTATACTTATTAATAGTTCTTGGTAAATCTATCAATAATTCTATAGTTATGTTCTCCCATAAGAATATGGGTATTGGTAAAGATGGTAACATTCTAATAGGTTATCAATGCTAATCCATACATTCTAATAATTTAGTTATTTTAGAACATAATCAAACACATTATGTTTAAAACCTGAAAATGGGTTTTAGAGGCTTGTGAAAATTCAATATGTGATGATAAGCATCCCACCTAGAATGTAGATAAGTAAAATAATGTTCTTATTAAAATTATAGTAAAATAACTATATGATCGTAAAAAATGAACCTGATGTTCCAATTTGATTAAATATTTCAATGACCTCCCCAATATTACATTTTTATGTTATGGTATAAGAATCAGTATCCAAACATTTATTAAACTTCACTTGGTCAATCAAGTCAGGTATGAGTGTCACCAAAATGATGATTTTGACATCATTGAGCTCAGTGAAATGGAAAATAAATTATGAAACAATAAACATCAATTTCCCTTGAACATGTTCACTTATATCTTATTTATTATATATGTTTTTTTTGAATCACTAGCCTAAAATTTCTTTGACAATTCCTTAAACTATGAAAATATCAAACATATAGAAATATTCTAGCTAATATATTTTTATCATCTTTAAATAACATTATGAAAAATGTGATTAATGATTTTTTTTCTAACAACATAGTTACATTGTCTCAAATGTGATAATGATTACATATTTTTAACACAAGAATCCCGACAAAAAATTCAAATCCATGGGGTAAATTAATAGTTCATGATTTCACAACTGTCTTGGTCTATAAGAAATAAAATGATCCCATTTCATGAGAACATATCCAATTCTAGATCTATTTATGTCATAATAAACTAAATAATTAATCCATCATTTTTGTATGATATGAATTATTTTTATAGTTAACTTTTTATTGATGACTAAAAATGATTCTCAAAAATCATCACTCATGAGGAATTGATTTACCCTTTTCATTAGTGTTTTAATAGGAGGAAAAAGACATGATAATTCCCAAATAAAGGCATTATAGTAAATAACTATTTCTAGAAAGATACATAAATAAAATACGTTATTTTGAAGTATACATGAGATGATAACCACTTACATTTTAAGATCTATTAATATGCCTGTATTAAAAACATCATAGCTAGGGAAAGAAAACGCCAATATTAAGAAATCACATTTATAGATTTTTTAATAAAATTGGTTATCTTTAAAAAGGCTCAAACTATTCTAAAAATTCGCTTCATGACCATTTTAAGTTCAACAATACACATGAATCACATATAGAGTTCATGGAAAAGGATATATAATCATTATGTTAGCTTGATTAAATTTATAATAATTAAAAAAGTGTTTTAAAAATAATATTTCATCATCACATAAAGAACTAGAGCCACCCAAAGATACAAAATTTTTCTTATGAATCCTTTAATTTCAAAATAAACTAACTGGTCCTTCAATTACATTAATTATAATAGGGTCATTCTATATTATGTAATTAAAATAATATTTTTTTATTAGAATACGATGAATAAAAAAATCCACTTTACATTATTATGGGAAACCTATGAAATTTTCAAGAAATATGTCTTGATACTGATCCACAATGGTAAAAAAATTTCTAGTCTCATTTATATAATTATTTCCTAAAGTGAACACTACTAAATGATCATGAATATGTTTAACTAGTGATGATACTATTCAAATTCATCCAAACTACACTTCTCAACATAATTTTAAGATATGCATGATTATATCAGGATTTGTAAACATTACATGTCACATAAAATAATAAATGATACCATTTAAGGAAACTATCCATTCCACTCCCAATATATTGAAAAATATATACATGTCCGAAAAATAAAAATCCAAAAGAATCTATACTCTATAAAATTTTATATTACTAGTAATAGACATAAATCCCATGCACTCTTATTGTATAAGAGGTTTCAAGATACTGATCAATTATAACATCATCTTGGTGATAAAATCCATTTTAATAATGACATGGAATGGAATAAAGTATGTGATGCAAAAGTATCAAAAAAATTCATAACAGTTTTTTGAGAATATTGGTAACTTATATTATCAAAGGACCTAGTTGAACCTATTTGATCATCTTATCATAAAAATATAATTTCTTACTTTCATACCCATGTTCTTTTCCAATATTACATTTTTAGTGGTTTAGGATTTGGGTATCCCTTGGAATCACCATGGTTTTCATGGTTATGAGGATATGAACTATTTTTACATATTCATCTATTTTCAGCATAAGATGTCTAAGACATAGGAGAGGTAAATTTAGGAACTAAAATTCATTATTTGGAAAATAAGGATAAACATGTTCCATATCATTCAATTTGTGACATGCTTTGGTAGGTGTCATAAAATACCACTTCTTATTCTCTATTTTATTTTCCATAATATAACATATATTTGAGACTACACTGTAACTAGAAATCTATTATATGATATTTATGCTTGACATAATCTATTAATATGCCATCAAATAATTTTTTATCTATTAGACTTGTCTAATATAATCAGTTCTGTCAAGCATAAATATCATATAATAGATTTCTAGTTACAGTGTAGTCTCAAATATATGTTATATTATGGAAAATAAAATAGATAATTCTGAATAAATATAAACTATTTTCAAAAACATAGCTTTATTTTCAACAAGTAAATGATTTTATCACATAATAATGATAAAATCCAGCATTCTAGCTTCCTTGATATGTGCATTTAGGATTTTTTTTGACCCCCTATTCAAATCCCTCCTTTATATGTCATTTATCATATTTTACCTATGTAGTTAAATCCCACTATTGGTGTTAATGATCATTTAGCAAGTAGATTATTAACTTTACTATTATACAAATTGAAGTTACAAGGAAATAAAATACTAGGTTTATTCTTCTAATCCACACATCATGTTATCCATGTTCAAAATCCCCTAGAAAGATTGGAGGAATTTGATTATAAATCTCCATAGAATGATATTAATATCTAGGTTCAGAATTACATTTTAGTTTATCAATATCATTAAATTATTATACTATGATTTTATGAAGATATTAATTTACCAAATCTTTTCGTTCAACCAAATGTTTTACAGCTTCTTATTGTGGGTTTCATGGTCATCTAATCAGTTTCATATTTTTATAGTGAGAAAAAAACACCACCGAGTAATCAAATAAAAATGTAATAAAGTATTGAAATATTATAAATCATAGAATAAAAATATTTTCAATACATTCCATGTAATGATCATTTATAATATGAGTAATGGAATCCTAGTGGGAAGTCTCATTCAAATCCCTAATATGTGACACTCATCGACTAATCCAAATATGTTGAGATCGAAAAACTCTTATAAGAGTCAAAAAACAACCATTTGTAATCATTCCATGTTGGTAACATGTAATTATGTATAAATAGGTTAGATATATCATTTTATTCTATTTATTTCATGTCTTTACATTTCTTATCGTTATGCTACTATCCAAATATGACGGACTAACCAAACCTGACACCATTTAGAACATCTTAAGCCCAAACATTGGATTGGAGAGAGTAATGGTTCCAAAAAACGTAATTGACATCAAGAAGATAAAAAAGGATGGAGATTTATACTAAGGGCATAGTGAAATATTAGATGATTAATTAAATTTTCAAACTACATCAATATATATCGAGAAAAAAAACTATATCAAACAATATGACCCGTGAATTATAAATAATAAAACAAAATATTCAAATAGTGAAAATTATCATAGAAAAAAATTAATCAATAAACTAGTGTAATATGAAACTATAATAAAGCATGAATCAGTCAACAATGTGGAGCCTCACTAGTTCCATGGACATGACCCACTACAATGATATACATCTAGAAAGCTAAATCAATATGTACCACTCCAGAAAAATGAAATCTTCCTCTTTACAATATCATAGAAAAAGGATATCCACACACACCAATTTATATATATATTGGGTGAGTAATCAAATCTAGTATAAAATCAAAAAATATCATTACACCTGTGACACAAGTATAATAACATTTTATCCCAAATATGAAAAAATTAAATACGAAAATAGAGGAACATCAACATAGTTTTTTAATTTAAAATAATATTAATTTTACAAGTATAAAAATTGTATCCACATAATCCAATTTTTTTATGAAAACCACAAACTCATAGTTATAGACACATGGATACAAGGATTCTATCCCACACTCATGAGAATTTACTTATTGATAAAACAAGATTTTAATAGGTGATAATTTTATATGTTCCTATATATTGAATCCTCTCACAATGAATGTAAAGGTATGTCCACATACAATGTAATGATAAATACATACCACCCATGAATACTGAGTAATTACAACATTATATTTCTTAATTTAAAAATATTTTTGAAATCAATAAATAAATAACCATAATTCATTCACGTTAAATTCAGAATAAAAAATGTGGGAAAAAATAGTTCTACGAAAAAAATTTCAAATCAATGATTCCTTAATTATGATGAAATGTGGTTTCCAACAGTAAATGAAGAAGTGTTTATTTTTTAATTTAAATAAATTAATATATATATATATATATGACATCATGTTTTTTAATAATTGGATAAAAGAGAGAGGAAACCTATTTCACAATGGGTGATGACATAGATAAAAAATATGAAATCTCTATATATGAGATCAAAATTTATTTTCATCAATAGATCTAATAAAATATTATAGAAACACATTATTAATGATAACACTATCCCTAATTGATCTGATCTAATGTCTTGGGATATATTATAAGATATATAGAAAAATAATAAAATTTGAGTCTTAAATTTGATTCCGGAGATCCAAAAATCTTAGTTACAAAAAAACCTTCCAAATCAAAGAGAATGACTAACGTCACCTATATGTGTTCTTTGGTTCAGGGTCAATGTTCAAAGGGAGGGAAACAATAGTTTTTTGGAGAAAAATGGAATTAAATTAAATTTTTTTAATGCATGATAATAAATTAGGATACTCATTTAGAAAAAAAGACCTAATTGTGTTAGTGATAGTAGACAGCACTCATGGGTTACAGAGTTGGGTTGTATGTTTTAATAAATTATGTGCCAATCGCACGATGCTACAGGCCTGGAAATAAAAATTCTCATGGATTGGAAAAACTGTAAACATTCAAAGGAATTCCTAGAATACCATATATGGTTTATAATAATAGTTACATGGTTTCCACTAATAGTTATCAAAATTTGAACACGAAAATATCCATTTGAAAAACTCTAAAATTATCTAGAAACACTAAAAAGTAAACAAAAATTTATAACTTCTTAATATATGATAAATAAGAAAATACCTCAAACAATGGTGGATATAATAACATCGACTGTAATAAGTAATTTTCAATATGTAATTTCCAAATATGAAATCCATTTAGAAATATTACATTTCTATAAGTGATAAATATTTCTTTTAATATATGTTTACAAAATGGAATGAAACTGTTTTTTAAAAACCATTATTTTATGAATAAAATTATTTTGTTGTATAATAAATTAAAATGATGATTACAAAGGTATTAATTGGATTATTTTAAATAAACAGGGACATATTTGAATTTAAAAATAAAAAAAAAACAAAAAGTAACCATGTAGATATTTGATTTATAGATAATAACTAAAAATAATTTTTTTGAAAAAAAATAACAATGTTTTCAAAATGGCTTAGCATATATTTTTTTGTTAACCATAATATTTTTAAATAAATTATTTTTATTCACACATATATATATATATAAGAAAAATAATCTCTTAAATATAAATCTTGTTCTTATTTATTTATAATTTATATTTTTAATGATAGTATTTTATGATATTTAGAAAAAATTATAACACTTAAAAAATATCAAAGAGTCAAACTATGATAATTTTGACACGACACATTAAAAAATTTATTTAAATTAAATTAATAGGATATATATATATTAATTTACTATTTAGTGACATTTCTGAATAATACTATGTGTATTATGTTATTGTTTCATTATAAATCAAATCATACAGTGTATACTTAAAGATCAGGTGTAAAATTCATCCCTTTATAAGAAACTTTTACATTGAAATGACCATTATTTCCCATAATATTCTCAAAAGTGTAGTTATTCATCATAACTTCATTAGCTTCCCACATTACCGCTTCTATTTCATTATTTCTCTACTGTAAAATTACAAATCAATTCATTTAATTTTGTAATACTTGTTATCTAGTATCATGAATCTGTATAGGATAATAACAGTAAATTAAATAAAGATAAAATTATTTTACCTTAAATGAGAGAAAATGAAATGGATATAGTCTATACATCACCAAAAAATTAATATGGAACACTCCAAGAACAGATATAGGATTATGGGTACTACCAAATAGTATCCCATAACTCTAATTATTTCTAAAATTTTGAAAAGACCTATTTATCATGGAGTTAGTTTCCATTTTTTATCTTTATAACATTCATCCATAGAGTTACCACAAAGAATAAATGATCCCATTTTTCAAATTATATATCCTTAATTCAGTGAACAACATATCCTTATTTTCTATATTGACCTTCCTTGACATGAATCAAAATAGTCATTATGTTTTCCATTTCTTCTTTTACTTTTTTACATTAAATCTTTCATTAAAAAATCAATCAAAATATGTTAGTGGATGAAATTTTTTCCCATAAAACACATCATATATTGTTTTTTAATTCATGAATGTGTGATATTATTATAAGATAATTCAACCAAATGTAATCAATGATCTCATGTACTGTGAATGTTATTGGAGAATGATCTCAATATATATTATAATGTTAGAACAATATTTTCATATGTTTCATCTATTTGAGGATAATTATTTGTTCTCAAATTTACCTTATTGTTAATATACCTATAAAGAAAGTTTTATAATATTTATGTAATCAAGAGTTCATTATTAGATACAACCATAATGAATTCACCATGAATTCTAATAACATAAATAATATACTACTGCATGTGCCTCTTAAGAGGTAGATTTTCCCTTATAAGGGGGTAATGTGATGATTTGTTAAAAAGATAAATAAAAACACATGTGTAACCATTATTTCTCATATTTTTTTGTAAATATAATGGATGTTTCTATATTAATATCATATTGTTTCCATGTATGAATAGTTTTACGTCTCAGGATTCATTTATGATGTTTTATTTCATTACATACCTATCAACAAACCATTCATATTGATACATAGTTTTTAGTTTCTCATTTTATATAATCCCTTAAAAAAATTCTTCAAATCCTAAATCATTTTATTTTTACTAATGTTTATTAAAAACTTTTATGAATTATATTCATCTAATAATTCTACATTATATATTGGAATTTATAGAAAACATAAAATCATTCTAAATTTCGAGGTACGATATTTATAGATGATGACTACAAACATTCCATTATCCACAAAATTATTATTTTTAAATATTAAAATATTCAATATATATGGTTTTTATTACATTAAATATGTATTTTTTGTATTTAATTTGGAATATATATAATTTTATACCTTTTTAATGATTCACTTATCCAATTTTCGTTAATCCAAAGACATAGGTTCCTTTTGAAAACAAGTTTTTATTGTAATCACATGATATTTATTTGATAACACACTAGACAAATTATTTTCAATACCAAGGTGTTGGTTTAATTAGAAATCATAATAATTGTGTATTTATATCAATCACCTTTTTTCATGTTGATAACTTTCTATGAGAATATTTATATCAAATTCATTTACCTGTAAATATTTAAAAAAATCACCATAAAAGTAATTCCCCCATATCATCAATGAAAATATAATGGATTTAAACTCAAGAGAATGGTTTGATTTTTTTTAATGAATCATTGACTATCTTGATGAAAATTCTTCTACTCTATTATTATGCATAAGGTTAAAACCAAGTCCTTTCATTGATTCATCACAATATATTAAAAGTCCAACCCAACCAGATTGTACAGTAAATATAGATTGATTGAAAAATATATTATTAAATTATTTAGAACCTTTTTTATACTCTTCCAGCCTTATAATCTTAACAACATTATATTCCAACATGGTTACTGAGTTATGAGATTGAGAAATTATTTTATTAAATCCTTGATAGTAACCTACTAATCTGAGGAATCTATGTACTATGAATGTATTAATTTTTGTTTCTCATCCCACTACTACCCTTTTCTTTGAGGGATAAATATATATTACATCCTTAAAGACAATATTGTCACAGAAAATAAACTTTGTATGGTATAATTCACATTTACCAGATATTTTATATAACACATTTTACATAAGAGTTATAAGAATGGAATGAAAGTGAATCTTATATGCATTATAGAAATTAGATTATATAATGATATCATTCTTAAATACTATGATGAAATTATCATGATAATTATTGAATACTCTGTTCATTATATTACTAATATCATAGGGGGAATTATTCAATCCAATGAGAATTTTTAAATTTTCATATCATACATACCTCATATGAAGTATCTCATTTAGAATAACATCATTGTTTATTGGAAATTCATAATACCACAAAATAATATCAATCATTGAATATTATTAAGCTCCATGAAGTCGATCAACCATTTTAATGATTCAGGGAAAATGATACTTTGTATTTATAGTAATTGAATTGATTAACCTATAAATGATGGATAACCACATAGACCCATTATATATCATATGAAAGAGGATATGGGATCCACATTATAATAAACTAGGATGGATAAATCCCCTATCACAAAACTCTTTTGGTTTATTATTCATTTCCACTAATTACACCATGTTCATCCAATAATGATTAATAGGTACTGGTTATTCATCATGGAAGATATGAATCAAAAAATAAAATGCACATGCAGGATGATGTTGTGGTTATTATTTAGGAAACACAATAATGTATTCATGTAAAATTTTTACATCTTCTATTATAAGGACTCATTTAACATTCAATGTTTACATAAAATATTCTTTCATAAAAATATAATTAAGGGTACATAGTGGAGGTGGATTAAAACATGATTTAGATGATATAATCACCCATCTAAATATATAGAATTCAATATATATATCCTGATTAGTCAAATATTTCTCCAAGAAATAACATTTATTAATATAATTTGAACTCCAATTCCTTTACTATATTTTATCAAAGGTAAATATAGGTAGAATAAAATGGTTTTAAAATAGGCTACATCCATGTGTCAAAATGGGAACTTCTTTAAAAATCCTTATTATAATAATATATTTACTAGGAGTCCTGATTGATAACTCTCTTCTTATGGTTTTAGGGAAATTTGTTTTTTTCACAATAATGGATGACATTAAAGTGTATGATGATATAGAATCAAATAAATCACTAGATAAATATAAGTTTACAATTAACATATCGACTTTTATATCTTTAGAAACACAAAACCTCTCCATTAGAAATCACATAAGTTTTTCCCAATCCACTAAGAATATTATACATGATATTCTCTTGATTCATTGTTTATTTGTTTTAATAATTCCCCATATCATTTTTTTATAATAAAAAAAAGGTAATTAATTTTTCCTTATATTCATAATCCATATTAATATTATACTCACACTTGAAATAGAATCATATTCCCATTAAAAATTTACATGAGTATTTATTTCAACATTTATAAAAAATTTGAAATTTAAGAATTGATCTTGTCATATTTGATTTTTTTTCACTTAGATGAAATATTCTGTTAAATAATTCAAGATTTTATATACGATATATAATATTACATCTGTCATTTTATTTTACTTGATATTATATTATCGTTTGACCAAAACATTTTAGAAACTATTTCCCATTAGAGAATAATTTTAGGGCCGTCAATTAAATTTAGTATATTGCATTCCAGATTATGAATGTTGTCCACAAAATTTCAAGATAATATTATAATGTTTTCTTTATAATCATTAATATTTCATTCATCCTTATTATTTAATGTTAGGAACATCCTCTTCATTTTATCTTATTACTCTCAATGAAATTATTTCATTATGAATGTAGATTAAAATAAGCTACATTTCATAAATTCTACATAATCAACCTCTTTAGTGTTATAGATTAATGAACACCCTTGATGAGCATGTCTCAATTAAAAAATAACTAGAAGTCTAATCGCTTCAATTTTATTACTTACCGAGGAATGATTTATCTATTAAATGGGATTAATCCATTTTCAAGAAAATCATGAACTCATATTTCAATTAAATAATATAGACTTCTAGTGAAATATTTGATCCGAAATATGGGAATAATAATATATACCAATATATATATCTAATTGGTAATGTTTATCCATTATAAACCAAGTCAACTTCCCAAATCTATCGATGGTCATATCATTTCTATCAAAAGAAATATTATATCACTCAGTAGGGTATCCCCTACATTGGTTGTGTGTATTGATTTCCTTTCTTCTAATAGCTTCCATAATTATACAATGGATCATGGATAGTTATCTCACAATCATATCTTGATTTTTATAAATTTGTTTTCCAAAAATCCACTTTATAGTCAAGTGGTGACCAATTACTACTCACTATAAAAAGGTTTCTGAAAATGAAATATTAACCCAAAACAAAATGATATTTCAAAATTTTAAAATAAAAAACAAATCCATGGAAGTGTTATGGTCAATTATTTAATGCCTAAAATCAATAGAATAACCTCACTATAGATAGTATAAAAAATAGTCAACGATCAAGATTCTAATGATTACTTAAATAGAAACCTTAAAATAATAAAACACTAAATCACCATGCACTATAAGCATCCCTACTGTCAAACCTACACAAAACCAAACAACCATTAGGGATTCAATTGAGAAAAAATTAAACCACAATCAACTAGAAAGAACACTACAAATAAGAAAATATCATCCACAAATCAATCTTGAATCCACCATCATTAACTAATATAAAATCCAACATTTTAGAGCTGTATAACAATAATAGAAACTAATAAAACCCAAATTCTAAATAATGAGATATCATTTCCATAATTGATATCCATTTATAATAAAGAACCACTATGATATTAGGGAATAATCACTTTCATAAACTAATAGACGGTTAGAAAACATTAGTGAGTCAAAAGGAAAATGACAAGATGGATAATATAAAGGAAACTCAAATCATAATCTATGGATATGTCACTAAAACCAACATTATATTCCAAAAAAACCCTTGAATACTATCATGCAAGACCCAAATGAGGTATTTTATGATGGTAATTGATTAAAGAGAGAGTATTAGAGACATTGATATTATTTACAATGAAACAATTGCATGAACAAAATCCCCAGAAAATTGCAATGAGGATGTAGCTGAGAAACTAGAATTTATCCCCCAATAAAAACCCAAGGAACATTGAAATCTAGTGGACCATATTAGAAGTGTTGTCTAGTATGATGGATCAGGTTGAATGAGTGGAGGTGGATTGATGATGATTCCCTTGACTTTGAGTAATATAAAATCATTGAAAATAGAAAAGGAATAAATTATTAAATGTAACTTTAATTGTACTATGTCAATTGACTAAATCATGATAAAGATTCCCTAAATGAGGAATCCAGATTCTGATAACCCATAGCCCCACTATTGGAGGAAAAAATTATTGAAAACAAAAAATTATATACGAGAGAATGAAATTAAATGATAGAATTATTCTAGGAGGAGCATCCACAACGAATAATCTTGGAGAGAAAAACTAGTTACCAATGTTCCATATAATCATGATATGTTACCTACTACATACGTTTCATCGCACACCTTGTGGATTATTGATGATTACTATAACTGAAAATTTCCGTTTTACACCCATTAGGAAAGATTGTTAACCACATAATTAATTTAAACTCTTTCATACTGAAGCCCTTAGGTTTGGAGTCATCTTTATCTGAGTATTCACATACTAGAGTTACCAAGAAGAATAATTAATAATTTTACCTAAACTGAACAATAATTACCTCAAGATTATTAATATGTATCCAATTATGAATTTATTATACGGATAAATGATGAAACAGTTTAGTTACATTCCATTATATAATTCATATACTCCTTTATCAATGTTTTATTTCATAATCTTAATAGGGTTGTGTTTGTAGGCCTCTTGGGGTTGGAGAGCCTTTACTAGGAGAATGGCCTAATGTTGGGGGATGTTTTTTTATTAATATAGTCCAAGTATAAATGTATTGATTTATTTAGGTGGTTCTCCCCTTATTCAAGGAATATTGGAGTTTTTTGGGGGTTTTGTGTTTAATCCAATATTTTTACTAACTGTAGGAAAAATACACACCTCGTTAAATGTTTACGCATAATGTATTAGTCTCTTAGATTATTTCATAAACCATTATAGGGAATCTGAATTTTACATTACATATGTCATGTTTAAAAATCATGTAATGGGTGCTTGGATGATACCATGAACCAACACAAAGTCTGAATATTACATTATATGAAAACGAATTAATAGATTTGTAATGATAATATCAATATTTTTAACATGAGGTGACTGGTTTTCTTGGGAATTTATATTTCATTTATTAAAAATGGTAAGAGGGTATTTACACTATATAGTCCTCGTAGTTTGTGGTTTTATGGTGATTCTCAATTGATTTGTGTTTTCATTCTGCCATAGTCACTATCTTCTTAACTTACAATCTCTAATTAGATATTTATATATCTCCACTCATTTTAGATTACTCATTTGATGATCAATCAACAGGGTTGTTTTATTGTACCAATATGGGAAATGTATCCTTTTTATGTCATTTTTTTGTGGTTTAGGTTGTGGCATTGGCCTAAATAATGTGTCACATTCATGACCATATAATTATTTCTATATATCATTTTTAGTTTATTTATGTTCCTTGTCTTTCAAAGGACAATCTATTTTTTCTAATCAGCATTGTCGATGGCATAAAATATTATACCATTTTGGATATGTGTTTTTATATAATGGTGTAATTCAATGAATTTCATATCATTATGGATAAATTTCATTGGTTTTTTCATTGAAATGGATTCATTTTTTGTTTTATGTGATATATTGGAATGATAAATTATTTCAAATGGTGTTATTAAAATAATTTCATTTAGAAATGGGTTCTTCTAACAAATTATTGCATTCTATTGGATTTTAATTTTTTTATAAATGGTGATCATGGAATAATTTTTTTTATAAGTGTGGAACTTTGTAATTTTTTGGTGTGTCAGAATGTTTTCATATGAAACCTTATCATGTGTATAACCATTAGTGATTGTTTTTTAGATATCAAAATAATGTGACAGGAAATGATAATAGTTGGATTCAATGTTTTGATTCATTTATGTATATTTTCAATTTCAAGTATTTATTTTCCCATATGATAGTGCCTAGATGATACTGTGCTTTATCATTTAGGGATTTTTATTACATGGTAGTTTTTTTCATGAATTGTTTCACACATGTTTTATATGGGGTTGTATCACACGGCATCACATGATGGTATTAAATTTATATGAGTTTAAATTATTACCTTATAATACACATATATGATTTCATATTTTATTATTTATCCGAATAATATTCCCAACATTGTAAATATGGATTTATTTTATAAATAACAAAAGAGAAAATTATTTTTAAATGGGGTTGGTCATACAAAAATACACTGTAAAACCATTTTTGAATTGTTCTAAAGTATAGAACTATTTTATTCTTGATATTATACATTTTATTGACTATGTGGTGTCATCCTACAAGGCTTTGTAATAAATCCCTACTCATTCATTTGAGAGGTTTTAGATGTTTTATTTCAAGATACATGTAATGGTAATGGAATATTATAGCATGCATAATTCTCTTGTTGTTTTCACCTTCAGTATGGGATGGTATAGAGGTAATAGTTGGTTACATGGAGAAATTTCAATTTTAGTCAATTCATAATAATTTTTATAGTTCAACATGTATAGGTTAGTTTGTATAGATCTGGTTGTATCACCTTCCTTCAGAAATGTACTTTAGTTGTGTGTCTTGTGTTGGTTATATTCATGAATTATTTACATTTTATTTGTTATACCTCAACATGATATGACGCCTTGGATGAATTGTCTAGTACCCATGGTTTTGTATGATACTTTTATAGGATCACATCATGAAGGATCAGTCAAAGTAGCACTTTTGGAGGAAAAAACCTAAAAATGATTCCAATATTACATAGAAAATAAAATACAACCTAATTCTAATATACTTGAAATCATTAAAAATATACTTAATAAAATTTTTGGGAATGGAAGAAAATTAATGTGTGATCTCAGATTCTCATCAAGGGACATGTATAGTAGACATTATCATGATTAAATTAGTAATAATCAAGAAGGTATAGTGGATAATCAAAACAAACACCCTTAAGTTGATAGATTTTGTTTAAATTTCATCCCTAGAGAATATCAATATTTAAACCACATGGATAAAGGAAACTAAATTCATAATATTGGAAGAACACAAATCTATAAATTGTTTTTCATACCTGTAACTCCTTAGGTAATAAATCATGAATCTTATCATCAAGTCCTTAGTGAAGAAATTCATAATAAATAGGTTGGGGTATAAAAATACCAGCATAATATTCAATGAGGGTTATTTTTTCTAAGAGAATTTTTGATCGATTAAGGGGATACCTATAACAAGGATCCACCCTTCAGTTGTATATACAATTCATTCATCATATAATGAATGGAAAATATAATTCATTATGAAAATGAATTATAATTCATCTAGTATCCTTGTGTAATCATGAATATACAGTATTTTCTATGTTAATAAAAGAACATTATTTCGTCACTGGATAGTGTATATAAAAATGGAAAATGATTAAATCATTATGAAACTAATAGAAATGATACATAATTCTTCAGTGATATAGAAAATATGGTCATGAGGGAGAATAAAAGGAGAGAGTGATTGAGAATGTGAATACAAGAATGTGAATGATCTCATATACGGGTATAATCCATAAATCAATATATGAAGAAAAAAGAGTATCAATTAATTAAATGATAACTGTTTATTATTTAATTTTTTTTTTAAATTAATATAAAAGAATAATCCCAAAAGACATTAATATAACTGTTAGTGAGAATAAAGTTATGAATCCCCAGATGCATTCAATACAATAGTTTAAAAAACAATATAATCTTCTTCTGATATAATTTTAAGTAAAAAATCATATAATACTAAGAAATATATTTGATTTGAAAATTAAAATCATGTTTTATAATGGATACTTAAAAGTAAACAATATTTATGATGATTAAAAATGTTTTCATGTCATAAAATTTGAAAAATGTATTCCATTCTCAATTTTTATAAAAATTCTAAAAGTACCTCATTTAGTAAAATAAAAGAAGGTTCATTTTAGAACATTGAAAAGAAATTATTTTTAAAACATGATATAATATATTTAATTTAATATTAAAAATAATATGTTTTATACAGTTTATAGAACAACAACATGGAAGAAAAAGAGCTAGTTAGAAAACTATTTTAGAAATGACTTAATGATTGAATTCATTTACATATAACTTGATGAATCCGGATCCAAAAGGGTAAAAAATTTAATTAAAATTTTTAATTACCAAAAATAAAAATGGGATAATAAAATATACAACGTTTATGTGATTATAATAAAATAATTATTTCAATATAAATAAAACCATAATCATTAATGACATAATGTTGTACTGTAATGAAATCCATTTTCCTTGGATATACACTTAGTCATATGTGTTTGGTCATCCTATTTAATGAATATAGATTTATTAAAGACGTGGTAAAGAACACATTTCATCTACATTAAACTTATAATTTCCACTAACAATAATTTGATATCCATTTATTTTATTGTTATTTCTTATATTAATAATAAATGTTTGTTTAGTCAATTTATCCCAAATAACTCCAGTATATTGTCTAAGCATAAATGAGTTAGGAAATACTTACAAAACCACTTTATATTTAATTGCATTGTTAATATAATTTATTATTAATTAAATATTATTTTATAATTATCCATGAGTGTTGGTAATAGAGAAATAAATCACATCATTTCATGGTGGTGGTAGTCAACAAGTACGAATGAGCGACAATATCATTTTACAATTAATTGAAGGGTAAGGATATAATTTTCATATTATACCTCTAAAATAAAAATTATGATATAAATAATATATATATATATATATATAATAATCACATATTTATAATCTTAATGATAATTCGATAGTAAAAAATTAATCACACTGTTATATGGAGATTGTATGTCCAACATACGTATGAACGATGTTTTCATTTTTGATAGGATGGAATGGACATATAAAATTGACATAAAAACAAAATAAATAATTATCTATATAGTAAATATAATTATTAAAATAATTTAATATGGCTATTTAATATTTCTAGGACCTTTAAAAATAATGGATGTTGAAGTAGATGAGTAGGAACACATACAAATTATTTGGGTAACATCATTTGTCTTACACATTAAGGATTCCTGAAGTAGTGTTTTGTTGAAATATTGACCAATAGGTCAAGGGGTGAGATTTTTGAAAGAATAAAAAATTGATATTGGCCATGCTTTGTGGATCAAGATCTGTAAATAATAAAGGGTACGCGGTTCAATTTTGTTATTGATGTGGGTGGTAAACTTTTAAATATTTGAGACTTTCTTATATAATAAATATATTTTTCATGTAACGTGGATCCATATTGGAATATATTTGATGATTATAATTATAAGGTAAAAATCCCATAAAATATTGATATTTTAAAAAGTTTTTTTGTTTACTTAAATCCATATCCTTTTATTTTAAAACATTTTCAGTCATTTTACCCCCATCCAGAGTGATTAAAATTTCATATGATTACTATTTATTATGGAACAATAGGAAGATAATCTTATTATCAATTTTTTTTTATTTTAAAAAATATGAAATAAATTATATAACATATTATTTCTCAAATTGATTAAAATTTATTTTAACATATGTTCCCAGAACGAAATGAAAACTATATTAAAAAATATCTATATTATGAGAAAAAATGATTTTGTTGCAATACATTGAATAATACTTATTATAATAGAATAAATTATATTATTTTAAATAAAAATGACAAGTATTTCGATTAATAATGATCATGAAATAAACCCACATGATACACGATTAATAGATAAGTCCCTAAAAGAATTTATATTTGAATTAAAATATTACATATATTTCAAAAATAATAATAAAATATTTATAAGCTAAAAATTTAATTTTTATAGGAATAATATTAATTATTATATATTATTTATATAAAAAGATATAATAATATTTCATGTCTATATTATATAGTAAAAATATCATAAATTTGAATTCTTTTGTAAAATCAATATTTTTCATTATTCATCAAAAAAATAAACTATTTCTTAAAAAGCCCAAAACATCAATCTATGAAAATTTTGACATGTGGAATCCTAAAATAAAATTAATTTTGACATATTAATTTAGTTTTTAATCACGTTCCTGAATAACGATATGTGTATTATGCTATTGTTTCTTCAAAAAAAATATTCTTTCTATAATTGAGTCTATGGAGTTACAAACATAAAATATTTAGAGAACTAGAAAATATAGAAACATTTAACTTATTAAATATTTAAGGAAAATACATACATAATATTACTTAAATTTTTTTGAATAAAATAGATAAAATGGATGAAAATACAAACACCTTTCAGTTGCTTGACGTCGTTTGGTCAACTTTTCGGAATCATCTTCGCCATATTGACCATTCTCAAAATTGTATAAAATTATTCACAAATTGAATAATAATATATCTTAATAAGTATTTTTAATATAAAATCAAAAAAAATTACATAGTTCTATAATTTTTCCAAAATGATCTATAATTATGAATGGTTCTTTTATATGTTCATTTAAGGTGGTCATGATTTCTAAGATAGTTTATTGATTATATGACTTATAAAATATCCAATATTTCATTTTTGAAATTCTAATTACGTCTAATATTTAATATTTATATATTAGAAGCATTATTAATGTCATACGTGTTATGAGTAGATTGAAAAGTGAAATATATTTTTTCATGGAGGTAGTAGTTTGTACGCACATTGATGACAAATTAATTTTCCATAGAATCGGAGGGCATAGTGAATATAAAATTAGTATAATTTAATCATTTTGTTAATTTTATTTTTGATATATTTTTTCATTAATTATATATTGTTTCATGAGAAATATATGGTGGATTTGAAAAATAGATCATGTTGTTCATGGAGGTGGTAGGGCACAAAAACACATGAAGAAATCATTATTCATTGAATGGTTTTAGAGAGAGGTATTAAAATTATAGTACATTTGTTTAAAAAAAATATATTTATAAAAGTAACATCAAAGTATTTAATATTATAAAAAATATTTTATACGGTGGAATAAAATGAATAATGGGATCTCGATTGAGATCATTACCTCTCCCTTTGAATATTCCTCGTTGGGAAACTACATAAGGCTCCGTAGAAAGGTATATCAAAATGTTGAAGAATTATAGGTCATGGGTTCATGGTTTTGGAGTTTCTAGTATATATTTTTGGTATATATAAATATTTATAATAGCTGTATAAATGTGTTTCGTGTTCTCACCTTTTATAAGTGATGATAATTTTACTTTTGAAAATCCCCATTACTTTTTCAATGATTGAATGACACTATTATGGTTTTAATGGATCGAAAATGTAACATACTTGACAATATAATGAATTATGGTCCTTAATATCTAATACAAGAGTTTGTTAAAAAATTTAAACAAGTTTTTTTGTTTTTCCATTCTATTTTTTACTTTCATTTTCTGTTTTTACATTGGTAAATAATTTTAATCCAACCAATTTATTTCGTAAATATAATTATAAGGTTACCACTCAAACAAAATATTGGTGTCGTGAAGATAAATTTTTTCTCTAAATTTTTTAATTCATGTTAACATAATATTAAACTATCATCTCAATTATAACATTTAATGTCATGATATACTGTCTTAGAGAAACTTTTTTTACCATTACCTATTCTAAAACTAATGTACTATTGATTAAAAAAAGAATTGCTGTTAATATATTATATATAAGATCAAAAATTATATTAGTTAAATTTATAATAATTCATTAATTAATTTTTTTGGATAAAATTTACATGATAGAAATTAAACAATTATTTGAAAATAATAATTTAAACAATATAACATTAATTACAAGTAAGCATTGATATGAAACTATTAGTCCTAAAAAAAGAATTTTTTTTATAAAATAATATGAATAATATGATATAAAATAATAAATCCATTTGTGTGTATTTATTATCTACAATTTATTAATAAAAATGTTCAATAATATAGTATAAAATAAATTTTATAGTAAAATATTATCTTTTTAAAATTATGTAAATATGGGTTTTAACGATTCAACATAGAATTACTAAATGATTTATTTTAATAGTTTATTAATTATGTTTACTAAAAAATATATTTTCAGACGTATTTTAATTCATTAATGTGAAATGATAACATCACTAAATTTATGTTATTATAAAAATCAATATGATTTCATTAATCACCAAAAAATGAATTATTTTAAAATTATATAAATAATTTATACTATGACAATATCAAAATGATGACTCAAAACGGGTTTTTTTTTAATATATATTTCAATATTTATAAATTGATGCTTTATATTTTAAAATATTATATAATGGAAAACCTATTTTAATAAATAATTCTCATTTAATACGTGTTAATAAACATAATATATAGAAATTTCTAATTCATTAAAAAAATTATTTACTACAAGTTTTATTATTATTAAATTTTCTGAATAATATTCATATAATATTCCTTGGCACATATTTTTTGCTGTTTCATTTCATATAATGTTTAATTCAAATTAAATTTTAAACGAAAATAAAATTTAATATGTTGAGATGTTACACTAGAGTTACACAGTTTGGTCTGGTGGTCAAAATGCCTTGTTTAAAAACTAGATTTCCATAAAGAATAATTTTCTTATATTTATTTTACATTATATGGAAAAATTAAACAACATATTTCATAAATAATAAAATTATATTTGTAACATCCCAGGAAAATAATGAACATGAAAATTTTCATATTTATTAATATTTCTGAATTAAATTATAATTATACATTAAAGGGGATGATATGTTCATTCACGCACCCGATCCACAATAATGGTTTTTTTGAAATCTTACATTGCACACTGAGAATATAATATTATAATTTTAAATTGTAGTTAATGCCTAGACCTTATATTGGAGAAAATGTACATAACTAACTAAAATATGATTATAAATGTTTCTTAAATGTTTTTACATTTATCCAATAAAATTTCAAGGCATAAAATAAGAATAAAATTTGATTTTAAGCATGAATACTCTATTATTCACTAAAAGGCCGATTTACTGCCTTTTGATGGAAAACCATCATTAAATCTTTTTTGGTCAATTTTATATGTTCTATTTGACAATGTAATGTTATTATATATAATCGGGACATCATAATTTACTTTGGGTAAAATTTTGGACTTTTTCTAATAAAAATCATATTTTGATGAATATTGAAAATACTGTATTTTAATTCAAAACTACCATTTAATCTAATTTATTTATATTTTTAGTTTATATTTTTAATTGTTTCTAATGTGTAATTTGAATATATTTTTATCATTTAATCCAATGGTTTTCATTATAATTAATTTCACTTTGAAATTGGACATAAATAAGGGACAATATTCTGATAGATATTGTTTCTTAAAAACAAGCATTTTCTTTTAACAATGGGAATTAATTTTAAATTATTTAATAGAAATTCTATGTTATAAATTTGTTAAATAGACATCATTTATGAATTTGGAATATCAAATATATCTTAGGATGAATTTTTGGTATTTTTATGAAAAACAACAATTTTTGATGAATAGTGAAACCACGAAGTAATAGTTAAAAAGCATAATTTTTATTTAAATAAAATTTTACCACTTATGTGATTTTAATTTTTAAAATATGACATAAAAGGTTGTTATTAGTAAGTAAAATTTGGTTCAATATTATGAAAATAATTTTTTTGGTGAATAGTAACTCTAGACTTTTATTTGATACGGTTAAAGGTAAATATGGTAAATCAAGGTAAAAAATCATAATAAAAAAAACACCTTAACAATTGTTCTAACCTTATTAGATAATTAATGGAAGAACATGGGCATACTTGGGTATATTTTGGGACCCCATGGAGAAACTTATGATTGATAATGACACTATTTTAATTAACTTAATGTAATGGATAAAATGACATAAAAAAATATCTTTTAGTAAAAAAAAAATTACATAGGGTTATATAAGTCATAATATAGACTATAAAAATTTATTGGAAATATAATAAGATTTAATACATCATGGTATTTTTTTATAATTTTTAGACATCATATAATTTAAATTAATTATTACACAATAATGATGTAGTATTTACCTCATTAATAAATGATTTAATTAAATAAGATTATAAATATTAAAAAAATATTAAAAACCTTTCAAATTATTTTTGGATGATTTTATTTATACCATGAGTCATCTTATCTTTGAAGTTAATTATTTTTTGACATTTTGAAACTGAATATATATTTTTAATAAAATAATTATTTCAAACTTTCATAAAGAGCCTCTCCTCCCCCTTATAAAATGACACCAATTCTAACCAATTCCTCAAACCTCTCAAGCCATTTGGCTCGTACAACGTCTTCCAAATTAGGCTCCCTTCATCTCTATCCTTGTCTTAGTAGCATTAACATTGGTAGAAAGAACTTTAAAAAGTTATTTTGGTTAAAACCAAAGGATGTTATCCATATTAAAGGTAACAGTTTCTGTTAAATTCTTTTCATTTATTTTGTGTTATTTTACTTCTTCAACCCCATTAAGTACTTTTATTCTTTTATTTTATAAAAACAATATTATAGTAAATATATTAGGATGTCGTTATGATAATTATTCAAACTACACTTACACACACATCCATATAATGGGTGAAGAACATATTGTTTCTATGGATTGAAAACTAATGACTCGTGAAACGATGATTGTTCGATTATCTCCTACAGCCTATCACGGTGGCCATTAAGATGGAACTGAATTTATATATGATATATATTATGTTTATGTTTTCATTATGCATGTGTACTTTTCATTTATATCTTACCTTTATGGTTTCCATTATGGGTAAACGCGATAATTTCATTTGAGGAAGTACGGACTACCACCCCTAAAAGTGATATGACTCGTCCATGCCATACGTGAGACGTATAAAGGATAGGTTTTATGATATCATATATGATATTATACTAGAATAATAATATACCTATGTATCATTATGCTTTAATTCCATTAAAATAATAAATAGAAATTGAAGTAGCGTTCATCTGTATGTATGACTTACCGTCTCCATGAACGTTGCATTTCCTTTCATATCTCCAAATATAATGTACTATTATATATACATAAATATACTATATATATATGATATATATGATATCTACAAAATGAATATCATTCTATTGATAATGGATGTTTGACCACATGATCTATTTTTAATTATAAGAAGTACATTTTTTACTCAAGTATCAAATATCGACAAAACAACCATTATTAACTTAAACGATTACATACTTTTATAACATGGTAATAATTGATATAAATAGAATTATAAACATTAAAAATGTTCTTAATCATGTAGAAATTAACTTTAGTCTATTATTCAGGAGATTAAAGAATAAACGGGTCATGTCGGACAACGAGGTCAGGGTTTTTTATCTCACTTTTAATTCTGTTATATTTCCATTGTTCACCACTTATTCATAGCATATGGTGTGTTGTGTACTTAAATTTGATATATATTATCATTATTATCATTATATTCATTGTATTCGGTGATCCATTTGGTGGTTCTTAACTTTTGGTCACACGACTCTGTTGATTAAAACGTGGTAAAGGGTTTCATCTGACTTTTTATTCCTGTGAGATTCATGTTATATTTGCTACTATTTACTATTTGTGGTATTTTTACTACCCATGATTTTAATCATAGTGTAATATAATTTCATTTATGATTATTACCTTTTTCAATGTGTAATCCTTCTTTCATGTGGCGTATGTTTTGTTAGTTACCAAATCGGTCAGGGAACCGTTCACCCTCATCTTTTTAAAGGACTTATTTTAGTTATGTCTTTTAATTTACATCTTATTATGTTGGGATATGTTTTTATATATTTTTATTTATGTGATTTAATGTACAAGTGATGAAATATCCTTTTTATCTCATCAAATCATTTCCTGAATTTTAAAGTGATGTTGTTAGGCTTTCAAATTTTTGCAAGGGAACTTCATAACCCAATTTCAATTATTTTGGTTAAACTTGTACTTATTGAATGTGACGTCCTATGATTTTCTGTGAATGAATTATGTTTTTTTAAAATTAATATCCACTTATATTGGGTTTATTTATATTTTTCACACATAATTATGTGATTGAATCATCCGTAATTTAAGGATACCATCTTTATGAGGGATTTCATCTCAATTTACAATTCCAGGGAGTCTTCATTGTTGTTATGCACCAATTCAATCTTATATGGTGTATATACTATTCTTTGTCATATTATATAATGAATTCATTTATTCTAAGGATATTATAATGTTTGGATTAAATGTTTTTCCTCAATTATTTGTATTCAAGTGTCTCTCCTTTTGTTCAAAACTATTTAACTAAAATATCATTTTAAATGTTTTAAAGATATATTATTCTAAATATTTATCTTTAATTTAATTGTCTAAAATATTAGGTTGAGTATTTATTTTTATGGAAATTAATGTTTTAAAATTATAACTCCATTAAAAGATTTAATGTGGAATGAGACACTTTGATTCCAAAATCTCTTTTTAAATTGTTTATGAAAATGGATTGATTATTTCAATATCTTGAAATTAATTCTTGTGATTTCAAATGAAATTTTATTATTGAAATGATTATATTTTCAATATATTATGTATTATGATGGTACATTGACATTTGACGGGTGCTTACATGATAAACTGTTTGATGGGTGGTGTCATGATAAACTAGGATGTGTGGTTGCGTTATAACCTCTAATGCATTGTTTATGGAAGTAGGCTGTATGGATATTCCATTTAGTGATATGTGTGGAAGTCGACCGTATGGTTATTCCATTTATGTATGTTTATTTCCAAAGTTACCTATATATGTTAAGTGTTCTTTTTATGTGTTTTATGGAAATATTTTGGTTACAAAATGGAATGTATTGACCTTTTATTCAATGAAGAGTATTTTCTAATTCATAACGGTGAAAGGTATTACTTATGATAAAGTATTCATGGTTTACTTGTGTTTTGAAAAACTAATATTTTTCCTTCTTTGTGTATCCCTTACTGAGCTTTTAATTCTCATCCCATGTTTTTGAAATGTTTTTCACATGAATTAAAGTGGAATATGGCCAAGGATGGGATCAAGGAATGTTAATGAAATCTAAAACATGGAACTAGTCATGTCTATTTTTCTTCAAGATTTTTTATTTTATGAAAAAATGGAAACTAGGTAGAAGTGTCTACTTTGTAATTTTTGAGATGTAATGTAATAGTAATGACCTAACTCCTTAAATCTCTAAATATTGAAAAGATATTCAACATGAATTATTCATTTAATTCAAGATTATAAAATGTTTAATGTTGGGTCCATACATTTGGTATCATATGTCAGTTTAGATAACTTTATAGGTTAGGGTGTTCTTTAATCAATAGTGACATTACCATAACTGTTAGGATTTTAGAAAGACTCATAGTTAGTTTATATAACATGAATGAGTTTAAGATAAAATGAATATCTATATCTTAGTATTTACCATCCACATATGATTTTATATGATGTTTTTACTACAATACTCTCACTGTGCTTTTTGGTTTTAGTAAATGGCTAGATCTAGCCAGCACCAAAGTAACAGTTGATGTGAAGAAAACTGTGACAATTTTCGGAACGAGCAATTAATGAAATGGGTGGTGCAATGAGGACTCTAGTGGTTTTTTTGAGCCAACTATCTAGTGTCGTGACTGAACACATGAACCATGGTTATTTTTATAAGGCATCGTTTATAGGAGAAACAAATCCCTACAGATATTCAGGTAATAATCATAAAGGTAAGTATGTTCAAAAACCAATGTGTCAAGGATGTGGAAAGAAACACCTAGGAAAATGCATCAAAGGGATTGGAAGACGCTATATATTTGGGATTGAATGTCATAAATCAAGAACCTGCCATGGAAAAAGGAAGCATCTTGTTGACTCTAGGAAAAGGAAATTGGTTCATTCTGAGGGATCAATTTAATGTTTTAAGTGTGGTTTGCATGGTCATTATACAAACTGATGTCCTACGAAGATTCTTCAAGAATGGGATCACCATGATCATAAAAATATATGTTTACCAATACCTAATGACATTCTAATTAAGGATGCAGAAACCGACAATGACCAATGAAATGTGTGGATTATTTCTTAACATCTGTTTTGAAATTATTGAATCTTAGGATATGATTCATGATTTTGTTTATAAGAAAGTATTATTTAAAAATAATATGGAATGGAATGGTTAATGGATCATGAATAACATTTAATGAGTAATAAGTCAACATATTTTGGATTTTAGTGTTATGGTAGATTTTAATATGATGAAATACTTAAAATTATTAAGGCTCTTTTGATGATGGGATTATATTGGAAAACTTTTTATAGTATGTGCAACCCAGAAGTTTTATATATGAATATTTTATTCAAGGAATAATTATATTTTTTTTGGATGAGTAATGGTGGGATTTTATTTTGGAAGAATCAATGTTTTCATCATGGACATATGTGGATTTATGTTTTTTATGGAAATGACTAACCTATCATAGAAAATATGTGATTTGGTTAATAACACTTCAGTATGAGACTTTAAGAGTAGTCAATTTTTATTTAGATATATATTTTAATATTTACAATGGAAGACTATGTCACTAAATCTTTCAGAGTATTGGGTTATAATCTTAGTTTGGGTTATTTTGATGAATTTTAAAGACAATCGTATATTTAAGGGTATTTATTGAACTTTGGGTACTTTTTGTTGAATTTTTGATATTAAGAGTAGTATTTTTTATAATGGTTTATCCTTTTTGGGGATTATATGATCTAGTACTAACTATTTTTTATTTTGGTTAATGTTTAAATACATGGAAAATATATATATTTTTTTATGGATTATGTCATTCTCTAGAAGTGGATTCGTGTGCTTTCGATGTGACAAAGTAAGTTTAAATACTCATCGTTTGGAGAAAATATGCCTTTGAGTTAGAAATTTAGCAAAGGATAAATGTATACAGAAAAATTAAGTATGTTTCCTTATGTTTTTAGTTATTCTCATAAATAAATTCTTCAACTTTTTCAAAAGTAACTTAAACCAAAAAAAAATTTTGTTGACTCTTCCTACTGGGGAATGAACGACGGTTTAACCCCTCACTTGTTTGTGATTTTCTGGTGGTTAACTTTCTCTTAATCGTATTTTATATCAGTTTTCATCAGAACATGACTGTTTATTCTTTCTTTCAAATCCATGTTTTCCTTCATGGAATCCTAGTACGGGTTATCTCAGGTGACATTTTTACATCACTTTATTTCTTTTTATGTGGTATTTTTGCAGACACTTTCCCGATGTGGGACTTTTAATGATTTTTCCAAGCATAGTTTTAAAATTGTGAGGATGAAATTCTAAAAAGGGGGGAAGGATGTAACATCCCATATAAATAAAGAACATGTCATTTTTCATATTTATTAATATTTATGAATTAAATATTAATTATTCTTTAAAGGGGATGGTATGTTCAATGGCATGCCTGATAAACAACAATGGGTTTCTTTGAAATCTTACATTGCACACTAATAATATAATATTATTATTTTAAATTTTTGTTAACACCTAGAACTTGTATTGGAGGGAATGAACATAACTAAGAAAAATATGATTATACATGTTTGTTAAATGTTTTTATATTTATCCAACAAAATTTAGTGGCTTAAAATAAGAAAAAATTAGATTTTACGGATGGACCTGTAATATTCACTAAAATGTTGATTTATTGTATTTTCATGGAGAACCCTCGTTAAATCTAGTTTTTCAATATAATATGTTAAATTTTTAAAAACAAAATTATTTTTTTGAATCAGGACATCAAAATTTACTTTCGGTAAAATTTTTGTATTTTTCTAATAAAATTCATTTTTTGATGAATAGTGATAAATACTATATTTTAATTCAAAAATGACATTCAATCTAATTTATTTATATGGTTATATTATATTTTTAATTATTTTTAATATGTAAATGGATTATATTTTTACCATTTAATACAATGGTGGTCATTGTGATTAATATCACTTTGAAATTGGACATAAACAAATGTCAATCTTTTGATAGATATTGTTTATTAAAAACATGCTATTTGTTTTGACAATTGGAATTAATTTTTAATTAATTAATCCAACTTATATGTTTTTAATTTTTTAAAATAGAAATAATTTTTGAATTTGGAATATCAAATATATCTAAGGCTGAATTTTTTGTATTTTTCATAAAAAATTCAATTTGGATGAATAGTGAAACCAGTAAGTTGTAGTTAAAAAACTGAATTTTTCATTTAAATGAAATTTTACCACTTCATTGAATAGTTTTTTGGAATTCCAACATAAATGGTTGTTATTAGTAATTAAAATTTGTTTCAATAAGAGAAAAATAATTTTTTTGGTGAATAGTAACTTTTGACATTAATTTCCCGCGGTTAAAGGTAAATATGGTAATTCAAGGTAAAACTAATATAATAACAGTAAAAAATTACATTAAAACTTGTCCAAACCACACTGTATATGTAATGTCCGACCATGAGATTCCTTGGATTGATTTTGGGACCCCATGGATCAACTTATGAATGATAATGACAATTTATTTTAATTAACTTAAATTAATGACAAAAATGACAAAAAAATATCTTTTAGTAAATAAATTTTTACATGGGGTTATGTATGTAATAATTTAGACTATTAATATTCATTGGAAAGATAAAAATATTTACTAAATCATGGAGTTTATATTTTAATTTTTAGAAATCAAATAAATTAAATTATTTATGACACAATAATGATGCAATATTTTCCTCATTAACAAATGATTTAAATAAATTAGATTATAAATATTAATATAATATCCAAAACCTGTCCACATTTCATTGGGTTATTTTATTTCTACATTGAGTCATATTATAATATAATTTAAGGATTTTTACCTTTTAAAACCAAATATATGTTTGTAATAAAATAATTGTTTCAAACATTCCTAAAAGGCCCCTCCTCCCCCTTATAAAAGGACACCACTTCTAACCAATTCCTCAAACCTCTCGAGCATTTTGGCTCATCCATAATCTTCCCAATTAGGCTCCCTACATACCTATCCTCATCCTATTAGACTTACCATATGCACAAGGAACTTTTAGAAGTAATTTTGTTTCAAACCAAAGGAAGTAACCCAAATTAAAGGTAAGAGTTTCTCTTAAATTCTTTTGTTTTATTTTGTTTTATTATAATTCTTAAACCCCTATACTATTTTAATTAAATTATTTAATAAAATAACTAGTATAACCAATATAATATGATGTTTTTAGGATAAGTATTCGAACTAAATTTATACACACCTACATATAATGGGTGAAGAACATACTATTTTTGTGGATGGCAGACTAACGCCTCACAAAATAATGATTGGTCGATTATCTCCTACAGCCTTTCATGGTGTCCGTTATGATGGAAATGAATTTATATATGATATATATTATTTTTATTTTGTGTTTATGCTTATTTATTTTTCATTTATAGCATAACATTATGGTTTCCATTATGGGTAAACATGATAATTTCAATTGAGGAGTGCACACTACCTCCCCCTAAAAGTGATATGACTCATTAATGCCATACATGGGATGTATAAAGGATAGATTTAATTATATTATATATTATATTATAATATAATTATAATATATCTATTTATCATTATCTTTTAATTCCATTAAAATATGAAATAGAAATGAAAGTAGCATTCATGCCTACGTACGACTTACCGTCTCCATGAACAGTGCATTTCATTTCTTATCACTAAATGTTATGTACTATTATAAATACATTTATTTACTACATATATATTTTATATATTATATCTACATCATGAATATAATTTTTTAGAAAATGGATGTTTGACAACATGAACAATTGTTAATTATAAGAAGGTTGATTTTTGACTAAAGTACAAAATATCAACAAAATGACCATTATTAACTTAAATAATTACATAATGTTTATAACATGGTAATAATTTATATAGAAATAATAATAAACTTTAAAAATTTTCTTAATAATATAAAAATTATCTTTAGTTTATTATTCAAGAGATTAAAGAACGAACGGTTCAGGTCGGAAAACGAGGTAAGGGGTTTCTTATATCACTTTTAATTCCGTGAGATTTCCATTGTTCGGCACTTATGCTGTGCTTGTGGTGTATTTTGTACAACCATTTGATATATATTATGATTTATCCCATTATATTAATGGTATTATGTGATCCATTTTGTGGTTATTAAATTATGGTCACACGACTCAGTTGATTACAACCTTGTAAAGGGTTTCAACTCACTTTTTTCCCATGAGATTCATGCTATATTTGCCACTATTTACATTTGTGTGGTGTATGTACTACCCATGATTATACTATTTGTGTAATATGATTTAATTTATGAGTATTCACATCTTCATTGTATGATCCCTCTTTCATGTGTCATATGTTTTATATGTTACCAAATTGGTAAGGGAACATTTCACCCTCTTCTTTTTAAAAGACTTATTTTTGGTAAGTCTTTTAATTTACATATTATTATATTGGTATATGTTCTTATATGTCCTTATAGATGTAAATTTAATTTCCATGTGATTATATACACCTTTTATATCATCAAATCATTTTATGAAATTTAATGTGATGGTGTTAGGCTTTCGAATATTTGCAAGGGAACTTCTTAACCCAATTTCAATTCTTTGGGTAAAACTTGTATTTCTTGAATATGTCATCTTATGAATATGTGTGAATTACCTATGATTGTTTTACACTTATTATACACTCATACTAGGTGTATTTATATTTTTCACACATAATTATGTGATTTATTTATCATTAATTTAAGGATACCATCTTTTTAAGGGATTTCATCTCAATTTACATTTCCATTGAGATTTCAAGGTTGTTATGCACAAATTCACTCTCATATAGTGTATATACTGTCCTTTTTCATAATATATAATTAATCCCTTTATTCTGAAGATATAATATAGTTCTTGTTAAATTGTATTCCTCAATTTTTTTGTATTCAAGAGTCTCTCATTTCTTAAAAAACTCTATAACTAAAATTACATTTTAAATTTTTTAACGATTTATTATTATAAATATATATCTTCAATGTACATGTTTTAAAAATGGGTTTGAGTTTTTATTTATATGGATATTAATGTTTTAACATTATAATTCCATTAAAAGCTTCAATGTGTAATGGGACACTTTGATTCCAAAGTCTCTTTTTAAATGGTTTATGAAAATGGATTGATTATTTCAATATCTTGAAATTACGTATTTTGATTTCAAATGAAATTTTTTTAGTGAAATGTTTATATTTGCAATAATTTATGTATTATTATGGTACATGGACATTTGAAGGGTGGTTACTTGATAAACCATATGACGGGTGGTGCCATGATAAACCAGGATGGGTGGTTACGTTATAACCTCCAATGAATTGAGTTTGGAAGTCGGTCATATGTCAATTCTATTTAGTAATATATGTGGATGTTAACCATATGGTTATTCAATTTGTGTAATTTAATGTCCCAAGATACCTTTATATGTTATGTGTTCTTTATATGGGTTTTATGGTAATCTTTTGTTTACAAAATGGTAAGTATTGATCTTTTAATCAATGAAGAGTATTTACTACTTCTAGAAGGTGAAAAGTATTACTTGTGATAAAGTATTCGTGGTTTAATTTTTGTTTTTAAAAACTAATTTTTTTCCTTTCTGTTAGATCCCTTACTGAGATTTTTATGCTCATCCAATGTATTTGAGTTGTTTTTCACAGGACATAAAGTGGAATACAGTCAAGGATGGTATCAAGGAAAGTTCATGCTATATAAAACAAGGAACTAGACATGTCTTTTTTTCTTCAAGAGATTTTATTTTACGAAAAAAATTGAAACTGGGTAGAAGTTTTTACTTTGTAATTTTTGAGATGTAATGTAATCTTAATGACCTAACTCTATAAAACTCTAATCCTAAAAATATCCTCAATGTAAATTATTCATTTAATTAAAGATTATGCAACGTTTAAGGTCGGATCCTTACAATATTCAGAATGGATTGTTATGTTATATTGGGTATCATATATATATATATATATATAAAGTAGTTTTTGATAAATTTGAATATTTTTCCTTAATGAAGCCACCATTTAAACCCCTCTAGGATTCTAATATAATTAACTCACACCCATAACCAATGTAAATAATAATATATGAATGATATGAGATCAAATTACTAATAAAAGAAAACAGAACCTATAATGGTCAAACATAATAAATTATTATAAGAGGAACATATATTAATAATTAAGGTATATAGAAATAAAATAAGATCATCATTTCCAATATTGTATAGATCACAAATAAAATGTTTTCTCATAAAGAAACAAAATTTTACATTTGTATACATGTGTCATAAGATTAAAATATTAATAGAAGAATTTGATATTCATATAGGACCCACATAATTCAATCAACAATATATATGTGGGTAACATAAAATACATCATTCATTATATCATAAAAAATACAGAGATATAAAATGTTCCTCATATACCTTCAAATTGTAATCACATAAAAAATAACTCAAAATTACACATAAAATTAAAACACAAAAATCACAAGTAAAAGATATGTGTATTAAATGAATTTTTGTAAATTATTATATAGATACCTTTGAATTTATATGACAAGGCCTATAGAATTTAAACCATTTTTAAAAATCATCGTATATGTCTAATTTAATAGTTTCCCTATTAAATCATGGTATTGAATATAATGTGACACCATTAAATAAATATAATTAACTATATAGTCTTCATGGTGGTATGGATTTGGAATAAGATGAATATATATAGTATATGGATGATTAGTTAAGGCCAAATAAATAATGGAATTCCATGGGAAGAATCCAACAAACAATAGTATAAGAGAATTTTGAGGGTAATTTTTAAAAAATAATTTATGATCAAATTATAATATTTTTCAATAGTGGGGGAAATTAAAGTGAATCCATATATGATTTTTTTCAAAAATGATTTTATCATTGTAAAAAAAATATGTTATAGTTCACTTTCAAGGTATTTTTTTTATTTTTGAAATCGTGTTGTGAAACATTTTCATAACATTTATTATGAAAAAGTCATCACAGATATCTATTCTTGAATGAAACATAAATTTTTTCACAATGAAATTTTGTGGTGGAATATAAATCACAATATCGTGTAAGGAATACAAGTTTAATATTAAATAATTTAATTTCAGAAACTCTTATCATAATTGGGATGAATAATTTCTTTTTGAGAAGTAGAAAAGGAAAATTTTAAGGTTTTTTATGATAACACTTAATTTGGTTTACATGTATAATGAATAAGACCAACACGAATAAAAAATAAGGACAATTATGGGAAACCATCATTAATGTTAATGGGATTTGTCAAAAACCATTAGGGTACCCTGGTAAAGAGAGGGATGAGCTAGCCCTGACATAGATCAATGAGAATTATTCATCCCCATGGGTTGGTGACTAGCACATGACATCATATAAAATTTCTTTGGGAATGATTTTCATAATAAATTGATGAAGTAAAAGATACAAGTTTGCAATGTGTAAAAAAGAATCCCCACAAGGAGAACTATATCCAGATGTCAAATAGGTATAACTTCAAGATATACTACTTCCAAAAGTACCAATCATCGGAAAACACATCCCCATGTTCAAAAGGCTGCAACTCAACAAGTATATAGATCAACATAAATAAAAACATACAAATGGTGATTTACCCCTTCTCTGAATTAGAAGGAGATAAACTAAAAATAACCTAAGGAACTAGTACAGTGTGAGATAAATCATTTTAATATTTCTCCCAATTATTTCTTAATAAGAAGAAAATATTATATTATCCAAATAAAAGGATCCCAATTCAAAACAAATAGGATTGGAATTTTCAATATCACATTTACACTAATCATGGATTATAATTATAATTAGGGAAATAATTTAGCAATTAATGATCACATTTCATATGAGGGAAATAATTTTTAAACAATTCATTATAATTTAGTTACTGGAAAATTTCTAAAACAATAGAACTTTTCAATGATGGTTTAAATGACCACTTTTATATAAAACAGATTATATAAATTTATAGGGCATGAAAAATAGTATACAAAAATAGAATATACTCATTTTACATATAAAAAGACAGCAACATGGTTATATAAAAAATTATTTATGATAGTTTCAAGCCATATGGAACCGACAATGTGAAACATCAAATATGTACATATTCCCTTTTGTCACTAAGGCCAAAGATAAATCACCACCATCACCTAAGGGAGGTGATGTGGTGATATGTACATATTTGATGCTTCACAGTGTTAGTTCCCTATAGCCTCGAGATTCCCCATTTGAAATAAGGCTAAAAAGGACTACTCTCCATTTCAGAAGGGATGTGGAGTTCTTATATGATCATTTATAATGTTTATGTTATAAATTGTTATCCAAATTACACACCAACTGCCTTAGGATTCCACATTCACTAGTAACAAAAAATTATGGGTACTTTTTTTAGACTTCTTAAAATAAAATTTAATCCCAATATCAATTTTAAATATGCCAATTATTCCCTTTGAAAACAATAATGGTTGATTAAAAAAAATATGTGTTTTCAGGGTTAAAACCACTGCGTTTCTATCAAAACCATTTTTATAATGTTTTAAAAAAGACGGATTTTAAATCAACCACCATTCAATTATATAATCTAATTTCACAATTAAATTCATCATTTTAACTTTAAACTAACTCTATAAATTTAATAACAAACTCCCAAATCATTAGAACTGCGGTTTTTGTCAATTTTCCATAAAACCCATTTCCAATATTAAAATCAATAATTTAATTGAAATAATTACTATAAAATTTAAAAAAATTAATTAAATAATTTTAATTTGTCAATATCCATAAACACACAACATTTCAATGGAATTGGGGTTTTCCAAAAAAAATATAATTTCATTTAATCAAAACCAAATAATGTAATTTAATTAAATCAATTGAAATTAAACATTGTATTTTAATTTTAATATATATGGGGCATTACAATGGAACCACCTTTCATGGGATCACAAGATCTCATACGACAAGTTCGTACCATGAAAACACTAATAGAGAAAGATGAAAATAAGGTACTATGAAAAAAACCTAGGTATCGAACTAACATAGTAGGTATTAGTTCAAAAAACAACATATGGATCCACATAAGAATAAGGAGGAGGCGAGAGAAGAAAAGATATGAGAAATGATAGGTGGAAACTAATCGTGAGAAGAGCATAGGATGTTCCACAACATCTAGAGTGCTTCTAGGAGGGATCTGAGGGGTCAAGAACTCTTTTTGGGTTCTCCAAGGAAGGTAGAAATCAGATTGTGTCGAAGATGGTCCTTTAAGGATATAAAATACACGCTTGATAATTTTTAATAATAATTAGAGTAACTTTAAATATTATACACATAGTTTCTTGGGAAGAGGAACATTGTTTAGACAAACCATGCCTATGCCTTATGCCTACTATAAATGGGCCACACAGTTTCCCCAGATAGGAAAAATGGATTTCCAAATAGTGTGCTTAGCATGTGAAACCACATTCCAAATTCCACTAATTGGCATTAGAGGGTGAACTATTTTTAAAATGGTGCCCCACTGGTGAGCCAACTGTGCACTGACCACGAAATATCCAATGATATCAAAATATCACCCAGATAAATCCCAAATGAAACCCAACCAAGACAAATTCAAAAGATGGGGTTTAGTAATACTTTAAAATAGTAATAAGATGTTACAACCTCCCCACCATAGAATCATTCTATCCAGATAATTCCTACAATGAAGTTTACTTCCCAAATAGATGATTCTACTTCTCTCTAACTAGTTCCTCTGTCTCTCCCATGTCTCATGAGAATCTAAACCATGATTCCATTGCACATGAACTAAAATTATCATTCTCTTATGAATTGCCTTTGTTCCAGAATCATCTATCCTTATTGTCCATTCAGTCATGGATATATCATATCCAACATCTTGATCAGTAGAAATTATAAAATGAGACGGATCAGATAGATTATTTCTTTACTCTCATATATGGATCACATTATATATCAACATCATCTATAATGGATCTTCCAAATACTAAAAAGCTACCCCCACATTCTCAAAAACCTAAAAAGGATCCTTAAAATGAGGAACATGTTTCCCTTTCCTCTCATGTCATTGATGACCCAACCACTATGAAACATTCAAGAACACCTAGTCACCAATGGGTAATTCCGAGGGTATATAATGATGACCAACATAATATTTAAATCATCTTTGTGACATCACTGGTCCTTGAAGAATAAAATGAATATTTTTTGTTCTCTCTTGGACCATGTTTTTTCTAACTAAGGATAATTCAACAATATCAAACCAACAAAATAGATATTTTCATTGCTAACCATTCAAGGCCTCAAAGGGATCCATTATGATCATGTATTGGAAACTATTTTTATATGAAAACTCAATGAACCATGTTTGATCATTCACAGATCCACCGAAGTCATGAACACAAGCATGCGGAATATCCTCGAGAATTATTATATCTCATTCTACATGGACATCCGACTATGGTTGGTATGTCATACTCAAATGGAAATGAGATCCCAATGCCTCATGAAGGCCTCTCCAATAGTGAAAAATGAACCAAGGATCCCAAGCAGAATCTATAGTAGAAGAATATCCCTAAAAATTACAAATCTCTTTCACATTTATGTTTCCCAACCTCTCATGTTTTTTCATATCATGAATGGGAATAATGTTAGAAAACTCAGTTGAACTATTGGTCAAAACCCATATATTGTTCTTCATTAACTAGATACATCATAACCCAACCACAAAGTCCATTGATATATCATTAAACTTCCATGCTGTGATTATAAGTGGATAAAGTAAACCAGAAGGTTTCTAGTTCTTATCATTCACCTTTTGGAACAAATAACAATAAGAAACAAACTCAGCAATTCTATGCCTCATACTTGGCCACTTGAACTGCCGCTACAAGTCATAAAATTATTTTCTGTTCCACATTGCACTACCCACTACGTTCTACGGAAACCCCCCACCCTAGAATTCCTTACCGAATATGGTAATACAATAATGTTTTGAAGGCAATGAATTCCCCCTTTGGAGAACAAAAAAACCATGAAGGACTCTGTACCAATATGAATTTCTCTAATTCTATAGAACATTTCGTCAATATGATATATTTTATAAATAAATTCTATAAGATTGGATTCAAATTTAACAGTAAACTAGGAAACCTCAACCTATATTTTATGGACTCTAGTATGAATCTTTGCAAAGATATCCACTAAGTTCAACTATTCTGATGATTCATTTACTGCATGGGGTTGAAGATTCTTTAAAAAATAATATGAAATTCATTACATTTCATCTAGGTTTGAGAGGCTTCATAATCAAATGTCTACAATATTTTACATAATGCCTCTGTAAGATATTCTAGAGTTTGTTAGAGAAGATATAACTCTATCCCTTTTCATCTTAATGCATGGTAAAAGTTTATCCATAATGTTAATGCCATTAACTCTTAATTTTTTTCAACAAAACATCATCTTCACGTTCATGTGTTGTATAATTATTATCATGTGGCCTTATCTAACATGTTCTATAAGAAACAACATGAAATATTTAAATAAAAACTCAACAGAAACCAAAAACTAATGTATCAAAAAGAACACATATCCATTATTAGTTTCATGAAGATTAAATACTAATGAAATATTCAAAAGAAGTTTCATCTCATCAAAATAACAAGGCCTTTTGTCTTCCAAATTAAACAACAAACCCTTTGGATTGATAGTAGTAATGTAAAATCCAACATTGGGAATTATTTCAAGAACAAGCAGTAATATATGGATAATCCATATAATATTAGAATATCAAATACTTTTTATGGTTGTTTCCAGGTTATAGTAACCTTAACTATCTCATGATCAACTGAAATTACATGTTCCAGCACCATGTTTCCCATGAACAACACTTCTCAAATCTAGAAATGTCCATGAAATACTAATATCTGATAGAGAGAAAACAAAAGAAGGACTACGGAATCCTATCTATCTCTTCACTATAAAGGGTGTAGTAATATCCATTTCACAAGATAAAATAAAAATAGGATGATTAAAAAAAATTAAAAACACAGCTTTAAATTAACAAATGAGATGCTCCATTATCAAAAAGAGTATTCTCAAATGATGAGGGTACAATAGTGGAACCTCTAGTTGTTATTCGACCTGTATAAACATCCTCACAAAACTAATACTATGCATGATAAATCTTAGTTATGGATTCATAAAGTTGTAACCCTTATTCAAGTGAATTTTTAGATGGTTCTGATGACCCCATGACACCACACGGAGTGGAATAATCATAGAAGAGCCTCTGAATGTGACATGAGAATCCACAAGAGCTATAATTAATGGGTACCTCAATGAAATCCCCATTTGAATGTCATGAATTTCCACACTAGTAACAATCCAATGATCATATGCCAGGAACAATAGAAGGACAATAAATATTCTAATTTTGAGAATCACCATGTGAATCATCAAACATCCTCTTTCTATTAGAGGAATTCACACTGTAATTATAGTAGAAGAAAACTCAATATATCCAAAACTATTCTCCCATGCCCATCTCGAACATCAATTCTCTATCTATTACATATATATTAGAAGGATTATCAAGTACCAAACCATGGGAAGGAATATTCAGTTTAAGTCCCAACTCAATCCTTTGAGACTTCATCTTCTCATTCCAAACAATCATAGTTGAAAATTTCATGGACTTAACCAAAAAGATTTCATATTTTGTCACTATCATGTTAGCCAATTCTTCATTGAAAAATGATTTAGACTAGGATAACAACATTGACGCTGGAAAGAACTGTTCAGTAAAAAGAACATTTACTTTTTTCCACTACAATACATTGTGTTTATTTGTTCTTATCATCATGTCCCAACATCTCTCGAATAGTCCTTCCAATATGATGATGATACAAATCACATTGATTTTGATGGGTGTGTCCAAGAACCCAAAAAAACTACATTATTCTCAACATCTCCTCAAACTCTTGAGGATCATTTGATCCTTTGAATGGTTCTGGCATTTTGGGGAGGAACTCTCTAGTACATTTCCTACGAATGTCCCACTGAGGATACACAGTTGTATCCTAAAAGGGAACATTATGTTTTTCATGTCCTAGAGTATGAACAGTGTGAAAAAAACTCAACTAGATTTCGGTCCGCAAGAGGACTTGATTGTTGAATTTTTTTAGTATCTTCCTCCTAGATATGATTTCCAAGTCTTCTTAGAGACATGATTCTACACAACATCATTCAATAACAATGACGACATTATATTGACATTAAAATAGAGCAACAAGGGACATTATTCCCAATAGATGGAAAATCACGGTTTATATTTCAAAATATCCAAATAAAGAGTAATGAAGAGACTATAACTAATAGAAATGACATATTTCCCTAACTAAACATAGTGAATTAAGGTTTATAATGTAGGTGACTAGCATATAGCATCATAAAAAATGTAAGTGGAGAAATTTTTTTCCCTATCATTTCTAAACTAAAAGAGTCATATCATTAATTCATACAAAATAAAATCCAATTGGAGATCCATACTAGAAGATAAATATGAATAACAACCCAAAGTACCAAAACCAATAGAACAAAAGATAGGAAAAACAATTCCTCATGTCCCTAATGACACAACGCACCAAGGCCCCAAATCAATAAAAAGAAACACCGTGAAATGCTGATTTTCCCATTCATAGACCAAGAATGTGATAATATACAAATACCTAAAAGACCAAGTATGGTGTGATCCAAATCCTAGAAGGATTTCACCATTATATTCCATAATAACATTACAATATAAAATTAAACAATGAATATTCTGTCAATTTAAAAAATACAGGTTTCAAATTTTTTAAATCATATTGAAAAAAAAACATGATTTAAGATTCAAATGATGAAAATAATTTATCAACTCATGATTCTCATTTAAAACTATAGAAATACTTTTGAAACAAATGAGTATATTTCAGTTTGTTGGAATACTTATAAAATAATGGAACTTTTCACAAAAATGCTTAAATAACCACTTTTATATGAACAGTACATATAAATTCACTAAGGATATAAAATATTTTACAATAATTCAATATATATATTTTAAGATAACAATTTAGAAAAATGTTATAATTTGTATTAAAGTATAAAATTTCCATGATATAGGTACCATGTACTGTGAAATGGGTAATATCTACACATGCCCCTTTAGTCCTAAGGCCAACGATGAGTCATCACCATCGTTTAGGGGACATGATTTACTGACATGATGATTTATAATTATGTGTGTCTTAAAGTGTTTTCCAAATAACACATTAACTATCTAATTCTTGAATATTCTCTAGTTCAATATGAAAATCATATTTTTTATTCAAAGTGAACAAAGGACATACAACGGCTCAAAAAGGGGCCATGGACAAACAACATTACGAAGGTCTAAAATAGTAAAGTCCTAGAGCATCCCCCCTAATAATGTTAATCCCCATTGGTTTCAGACTTTGAAGAGTGTGACAAACAAGGCCCTCCAATTCAGAAAAACCAAGCGAAGAAAGGTAGTCCACCACTTTATTGCCTTCCCTCCAAGTATGTGATACAGTAATGTCAGAGTTAAGAAAGCCACCTCACTTATGAATCACATACTCAATAGACCAGGGGTATCGCCTATACCTTGAAGAGCATTAGAAACAAGCTTTGAATCGGTTTCAACCTCCACTAAATCCAACCCCATCTGCCTACACACAGAGAGACCAGTCAGCATGGACTTTGCCTTTTCAAGAAGAGAAGTGTCGGGACCCATCCCAATAGAGAAGTACAGGGTCACTAATCCATTTTTTTCATTAACAGAACCTCCCTTGCGCATAATATCCGCAAAACATGAGCCATCCGTGTTGAGTTTAAATCCCCACAAAGGGGGATGCCATCGAACCCAATTTCCAGGAACAGAACTAGACGTAGGTGCTGGATCATGTAGGATAAGAAGAAGTCGTTGCAGAGTGGGGGCCTCCCTCTAGGAGCAGATGGCACGAGCCATATCCAAGATGTGACACTGGGTTCTGATAGAAATCGCTCGAGCAGAGGAGACAACCCCATCCTAGCGATAGCCATTCCGAGTCTGCCACAAGCACCGGCATCCAAAATGCAGCACCATAGTATGCGCTCGATTTTATGGTCCCTCGCCGCCCGTGCCATGGAACCAGGGGATGAGGATGGGATGGTCCACCATGGATGGAATAGAAATTCCAGTGAAGTCACCAAAAGAGTTCCAAACCTCATGCGCCTAGTCATATCAAAGAACAAATGATCCAAGGTTTCCTCCTTATGCCGCTTACAACACACGCATTTAGAAGCTAGGTTTACCCTGCACCTCTTGATGTTCTCCTCTGTGGGTAATGATCTGTTATGGATTATCCATGTAAGAAAGTTGAATTTTGTGGGGATATATCTATCCCATAGAGCCTCATGCCAGACATCAACCCCTTCTTGTGAGACAGAAATGAGACAGTAATCTTTAGAGGTGGAACATCTTGAGGAAGATAAGGTGAACACACAATGATTCAGATTCGTGGACAGTGCCACTAGGTTGAACAGATCTGTTTGGTTCCTGTCAAGGATAGAATTGATGAAAGGTAAGAACATTCTTGCCTCCTTAAAATATATGTTAGTGACTGGACAACCCGGATAACCGATCACCTGGCCACACCAGTTATCATGCCAGAAAGAAACGTCCCCTCTGCTGATGATCCAGCGGACATGTGGACGGAGAGAGTTCACTAAAGGATCGATCACTCGCCAAAGGGGGGAAGCATGTCCATCCAGAACCTCCCAGATACCACCGTAACACGCATGCATGGTATTCCCCCACAACGTCCTTCCCTCCAGAACTTCCCATGCCATTTTTTCATGCAAGCAGGTGAGGAAATCCCCTAGATTACGAACGTTGATGCTGCCCTCACTTATGGGCCTCGCCAACTTCCGCCAAGAAGCCCAGTGCCTACATCCCTCGTGCCTGGGGTCCCAAATGAAACCAGAAAAAATCCCCTAAAATTTTCTAATAACTCCTTTAGAAACCTTAACAACTGATAAAGCATGGATCAGGGTGTCCATGAGGACACTATTAACCAAGGCGATTCTACCACAAAAGGAAAAAAGTGACTCTTACAGTTGAGTAATCTCTATGATATTCGACAAAAAATGTAATCAAATTAGGGGATACGAAGATCGTTCGATGAGATGGGGGATCCTAGATACAGCATGGGAAGATTACCTCTTTGCATGCCCAAATGGAGAGTCACGTTGAGGATGCGCCTATCCGAGCAAGCATTAGATATATAAAAATTACTCTTGCTTTTATTGATGAGCTGACCACTCCAAAAGCAGTAGTCCACCATGGTGTTAATCAGTCAACACACATATCTTCTAGACATATTGCTAAAAATAATGGAGTCATCAACGAACATAAGGTGAAACACCAAGGGAAATTGCATCCTTCTACGATATAGAAGGATCTCACCTAACACCATTTTTTGATGAAGGAGATGGATCAGAACTACTTGAGTAATGATGAAGATGCTCGGTGAGACTGGATCGCCTTGGGGAAGACCCCAGGTTTATTTGAAGAAATCGAAGGTCATTCCCATAATATAAATCATCATCCAAGTGGTGCTAAAGCAGCAGAAGAGAATATCAATATTCCAGGAAGATAGACCCATACCTGAAAGCACTTTGTTTATGAAGCTCCACTCCACACGGTCATAAGCCTTTCTCATATCCAGTTTAATAGCCAATTTAGAGCCTCGGGTTTTAAGGTTGATATCCTTAAGAATTTCCTGTGCCAAATCAATCACCCCCTGGATGGAGCGTCCTTTGACGAAGTCGTTCTATTCAGAAGAGTTGAATTTGGGAAGATGGGTGGATAGCCGCACATTAATGATACATGCAGGGATCTTATATGGAGTGTTATACATGCTAATCGGCCAGAAATGATCAATTGATGTTGGGGATTTAGACTTAGTAATAATAACAACATTGGTTGAACAAGCCACTCTGGGAAAAGATCCACCTATGAAGAAATCTTGAATAGCCACAATTAACATGGTCTTCACTAAGTCCCATGCATCTCTGTAAAACCCACCAGGAAAACCGTTGGGTCCTACTGTGCTATCTGGATCCAAACGAAGCACGACATCATGGATCTCACTCTCTTGGGGAATACCACTCAGGGTCTCATTGTCTTGGGAAGTGAACGTAGGCTGAAGGGTATCAAGAATCCTCTTGTCCCCCCCCCCAGGATACCCATTTGGAAAACTGGTACTGGGTCCAGCAAGCAAGCTATGAAAATGAGAACTGGAAAGGCCTCCTATCACCTCCCTATCATCAGAGAAGAAACCATCCCCTAGAGCAATATTCGGAGAAATCCACCTTTTCCTTCCTTTAATGAATGCATGGAAAAAAGCTGAATTTTTATCACACTCTTTGAGACACCTGATTCTAGCTTCCTCCCTATCCCGGCGCTCTCGCCTCAGAAACGTATCCGAGAGAATGTCCCTTTTATTAGCAAGATTTTTGAAGGACCGATCGCTCCAGTCTTCTTCAAGGCACCATTCCAGCCGATCCACAACCAGCATAACCACTTCCAGGTCTCTGTTTAAAGATGTGAAATCCTTCGACCAAATGAGATACTTTTTCTTAAGACGTCGTAGCATGCTATGGAGGACAATCCACATATTACCTTGAGTGGGGGCAGACCAAGAATCACGAACTAGGTCCCTGTATCCTGGGTTGGTTGCCCAATGGGGATAAAACCGGAAGTGAGATATATGGTCAAGACCAGTAGAAACAGAGATGTGGAGCGGGGAATGATCTGATATTCCCCGATTCAATCGAATTATGTTTTACAATGAAACAATTGTAATCCATTGTATCATAATCGACCAATTTAATTTCATTCAAACAATTGAAATAAAAAAAATCAATTTAGGGTTAATATAAAGTTTTCATTGTAATGGATCAAAATACCTCAGGATCCCGAGAATATAATTCACAAAGTCGTTGATAGATAAAAAAATTATTGAATGATTAAAATAAGGATTTATGAAAAAAAATCCAAGGATTAGATAAAAAAGGGTATTTGTTCCAGAAATTAACGTAAGAATCCTTAGAATCCTATGGAGGAGAAGAGAGACGATGAGAGATTAAGAATGAGAGGCGGAAAATACCTCCAAGAAGGTCATAGTGAATTATTCTAGATTAATATTACTTATATGAGGAATATTTGGGTCCAATAACTCATCTAGGAAGATCCATGGTTGGGAGAAATCATTTTGGGTCCAATGATGACTTTTGGGGAACTAAAATAGGGGTTCGTGAATTTTAAATAAAAATTTGGATTAGGTAAAATCTCATTGGAATGGTTTTTTGGGAACATGTGCGCAGTTTATAAAAATGATTTCCAAAAGAAGTCCCTATTATAAATTTTACATACAGTTTCTCTAGTGAGATGACACAGTTTGGAAAATTGGGGAAAATCTATGTGAAGACCACATTCCAAATTCCAAAAAATAGCTTGGGAGGTGGCACAGTTTGGGAAACTGTGTGCTATCTGTTCGTTAACAGTGAACCAGCTCATAAATTTCCAACACATTAAAAATTCCACCCAAATGGAATCCAAAATGAAGCCCATCCAAGAATGATTTAAAACGACAGGTTTAGGAATGACTGAATATAGTAACATAATTTCACATTATTTATTCTCAAAGATGATATTGAAGGACCTTGAAACACCTAGAGGGTGTAGGGGTGAATCATGGGTCAACAATTTCTTTTAAAGTTACAAATAATTTTTCCACATTATTAGGAACCTATTAAAACTCTTAAATGGGACTATGATGAAAGAAAATCATTCACATGAAGAGATACAACACTACTATATTACAGGGTTCACTACTAAGGTCTAATTCAATGATTATAGGATGATAGTGTGTCATTAGTTACTAAATAAAATAATCATTAATAGTTGTGGAATATAGAATTTATGAAAAATTCACTCAGTGTAAGGAACAATATTGTAACAATATTTTAGGTATGTAACAATGCATCCCATGAAATACATCCATCGACTCCCCCTTTCTCACTGACTTTGGTGATGTTTTACTCAGTTTATCAATTTGAATGTATATTTAGTATAATGGTATTAAAGTCATTTTATTTTACTACCATGAGACTCTAATTACACTATGTAGCTGAGTTGATGCACATTAAAAAAAATCCCATATACTTGATGATCAAAACTAATGTTCAGAGAGCTCCTTCATGAAGCTCCCGAGCATCGTGAATCACACTACCTTCATAGACCAAATTGATTTCACAAATCTCACTAAGTCATCATGGAATTCCCATTAATTGTGAATCAACCATTACTCGAAATATTTGGAATCATTCATTGCATAAATAGACTATTCAAGATTCTTATGTTTCCATTGAAAACAAAATTCATAGAGATCCAATCCTTCAAGAAATTAGAGAAATGTATACTTATTCAAAAAAAAAATTGTGTAAAATGAATAAGGGATGGCCTCATATTTATTGGATCGGCCATTATTGATGTTAAATCTCCATTGATGTATTTTTCATGAAACTCGAAAATCATGTTTTCAAATCTCTTTCACTCGTGAAGCTCCAGTGAAATTTTCATACTCCCAAAAATTAACATCAACGCATCAAAAACTGACGATGATCCAATTCTCATAATCACGGAGAACATCATCACAGGTCGTGATGCTCCACAAGAATAGATTGAAACAAATAAAAAACATGAATCCACTTCCATAAAATAAAATCTTCAGTTCCAATAGTACCACCATTTTGATTGTTGTCAATATCTAGAAAAATTAAATAAGACAACATCCGTTAGAAATACCAGATATGTGATAATAAAATCATCGAACACTTTATGTCTACATGGGAAATTAATAGTGTAAAAAATAAGATAGGAGTAATTAATTAGGTTATTATGTTCTGGAATGATTAAATATTTCAATGCTAAGCTCTGATTGTGTCAAGAAGCATTGCATGGCTAGATCTATTTTCTCATAACTCAAAATTCTGAACTTGTCGTAAAAGCATTACATCGTATATCAAAAACCTATAACCACTGCACTGTTATAAAATTTTATTTCTCATTCACCTTTCTCATTATCTAATATAATTTCTCATTCCCCCATTTTTAATGTTTAATTACTTCAATCTCCACCTTTGGAAATAAATAAAATATCATATATATTTTCATATAGATCTCAAATCAATCTCTATGTGGATCGTATCTACCCATAAACCTAAATAACATCCACATATAGATTAACATTGTTATCAAAACTATGGATATGAGAAAAATAATAACATCCCCATGAATTGGGAGGTAGAAAAAACACCAAGTTTCAACTGATTTTACACAAACACATTTGTTTCTAATGAGTTAACCAGAATTTCATCAACTTGGTCATCCATTACAACATGTTCCATTTTAAACTCAAATTTTTAATCATTTTGGTTGATGAAATGTTATCAAATTTCAAAATTTTCTATTCAAGAATGCTGATTAGGATTCTTCATTGTATTGATCGCACTCATATTATCATAATGAATCACCATCGTCTATTTCACCATATCATTAATATCAATCAATTTTCGCTTTATCTAAAATAGTTTAGTAAAAGACCTTATATTTTATGATTCATCAGTACTCAGATAAAATCATTTCAATTTCTCACTCAACCATCCCACACATTTCATGCCAATAATGACTGCTCCAATACTGGGGGAATTTCTATCCACCAAATCATAAATCCAATCTGCATCTGAAAAATGATTATATTTTATTATCACATCCTACTGAAAAGTATAAAAAGAAATGGTGATCACCTTGAATTTACCTCATGATTATTTTATCTTCCATCAAATACAATACCATTGTCTTTCTTTGAATGTGGACCTCTGTGCAAGTTGAAAACAAAATAACGGGATGTATTATACTTAAGTATAATAATCATTTGATGATCCAAATACTTCATTACATTATTATAATATTATCATTGATGTTTATCACATGGATTTCAAAATATTATTCTTCAATTGTGTTCCTTAAGAAAAACCTATATAGATAAAAATTGTGGGTTTCCTAATGATGTAATGGATTATTTGGATCGATGAAATATTTTTTTAAAGTATTTTATCAATGATAATATTATTATAATAACTATCAATCATATAAGGATTGTATAATAGTATAATTTCTATAAGGCTTTTAAAATATATGTTGAATAGTGTTGATGATGAAGAAATGCGATTGATTATAATGATTATTTTTCAGAAAACACATGATTGAGGAAATATAACCTTCAATATGTTCTCGATGATGAGATGATAATAAATATATTTTTATGGGATAATAATGGTGCCATTGAAATTGGTCATGTATTTGATCTTTTAACTTATGTTTTCTTATGTTTGGAACATTTTTTTATTTATGTAAAACATTATACAGTCTAAGATTTTATTTATGGAATAATTAAGGAATTTACTTATGATAATTCATGTTTGAATTAAGGTTGTATCATGATCAATGTATTTAAATATTTGGTATGTTTCCATTAGAGAAACATAATATCATTTGGGGAATCTAATGTCTTTTTTATTTTGTAAATTTAGTGACCCTCCTTATAAATTCTTTTAAACTGAATTTGGACAGATATATTTTTGATAGTCCTTAATGAAAATGATATTTGAAATGAATTATCTTTAAATTTGGTATTATCATTATTGTTTTAGTAATTAATGTAAAATTGGGTACCATTTTCTCACCACTTTTGGATTGTATGATATCTAGATAAAAGATAAATTAATTTCCATTCTTTTATGGATATAATTATATATTAAAAGTTCATTTTAGTATCTTAGGAATGAAAAATTCATCGTGAATACTCACAATTTAGAGAAAAATATGAGTTGTTGGTGGAAATAAATTATTGTTTGAAATTATACATTTCATATAAGTATACTTCCTTCTATTATTGTTATATATTGTAAATTATTTCTTATTTATTGGGAACATGATCTTGATAGAAGAATTTTTTACATTTACCATTATTTCTAATGAATGTAATAGTCTATTAGCCAATCGTAAATTGGTCGATTTGTGGTGATTATATTTCTCTTTATCATTGAATTTATTTTGATCCATTAACAATAAAACTCTCCATAATAAATTAATATTTCCTTACATATCCCACTAATGTTTTCATTTTATGGAGACTAATTATGTGTTATTCTTTTTTTTAAAGCTGGCGCTTCAGTCAAAGACCAAGGCACATTTTATTGATAAAAAAAGGAAATGGATTACAAAAGTATGAAAGATGAAACCTTATTACAGTTCTTATGATAAAAAGGGAGCGATTCGTCAAGAAAATCATCCATCCATGTAACATCTTGGTTATCCCCCTTATTGGTGAGATTATCAGCAACCATGTTCGCTTCATGGAAAACATGTGTGGCAATGTAGTTGAGATCCATGAGCGAAGCAAGACATTTCATCAATCGAGAGGTGATCAGCCAAGCAAGGTGCATCACTCCTTTCCAGATAGCTCTAACAACTGTGGTTGAATCAAATTCAAATCACAGCTGGTTCCAACCCTTTTGATTGGAATTCTTGGAAATGTATTTTCAAATGTAAGATAAATCATTTCAGAAAATTAGATAAAATTTATAGAGTGTAATTTATTGTAGGATTAGAGAATGTAATAGTGAAATATTTTAAAATAAGAACCTTATGTTTTTGATTCGTATTATCATTAAATTAATGTTTTCAAATTCTCTCTTGCTCGATGCTCCGACGTTCCATGGGTCGCATCTTCTTCTGTACCTGGCCCTCCGGCGACTGGTGAGGGCTTTCCTCATCCCCATGGTCTCTCTTTCAAGGATTAACTTCTTCAGTAGCATCGTATGGGTGTAGATATGCCTCTAATTACTGTGCCGGTGGGCCCAGATGTTGCGTTTTCTTTCATAAAAAATTGTTCAAATGCTATCCCACCCGTTGCTCCAAAGATCCAAGGGGTCGTGTCTTCTTCTGTGTCTGGCCCTCTGGTGATCAGCGAGGGCTTTCCACGTCCCCCTGGCCTCTCCTTCATGGAATCCCTTATGCAGTAGCATCCTCCTCATGTAGATCTGCCTAAGAATGCCGCATCCGTGGGCCCAGAGGTTGCGTCTTCTATCGTGAAAAAAGGATCCCCCATTCTCGAGGTTTTAGCAATGTATTTTGTGGAGGCGGATTGGGATCTTCAGTGGATGTTGGTTTCACGTTTCTTTGTGGATAATCCCCCTCTAGGATTTTTCCAAGATTATGTCAGGCATTGGAACATAGATCAGCCGGCTTCAGTGTAAATTTTGGATCGAAAATTCTATTGCATCGTCTTAGCGTCCAGGGAGGATTTTTTCACTTCCTGGTGCAAGAGCCCTCGGTCTGTGGGGTGTTAGAGGTTCTACGTCTCGCATTTGTAAATTTATGTTCACTATGGAAGAGTGTGACCTTGCACAATGGTCTGGATTTATCTTCTTCGGTTACCCCTTCTTCTCCTGAATGAATCCTTTCTTAAGGTCATTGGGGACTCTTTGGGTTGCTTCCTATGCACAGATGATCGTACTCTTCATTTGGTGGAGGCTTCAGTAGCTCAGATGTGCGTTGAGATGGATCTCTCTCGGCCAATACATGATCATCTGGTCTTCCGAATTGAAGGGATGTCTGATAGGCATCAACCTCTTATCCACCCTATTTACCCCAGGTTTTGATCTTCTTTCCATATTTCAGGCCATTCTCTGCAGGTCTGCCACAGAGCACGTTCGAAGGGCGTTGATGTCCAGGAAAATTCAAGGTCTTCTAAATGGTCCCCTTATAAATACATTAATGATCGTGCTCGAGGTAGTTCTAAGGCTTCTGTTGACTATGAATTTCCATCGGTGGCTCTATCATCTAATCAGGAAGGGGAGGAAAGTGGTTCTTCCAGCGGTGATTTGGTTCTGGTTCGCTTTTTTAAGGGAAAGGAAAATTTTGTATAGCTTTTAGTGGCAGATACTTATCCCTCAGAGATGAGAATCAAGACATCTCTTCTCACTAGGGATCTAGTTGTGGATAACTGGGTACCCACACACAGTTTTATTTCTGAAATCCTTGTGTTAGAATCTGGTTCGAGTGATCAGATGGATTTTCAGTCTTCTCTGTCTAGGGGGATGTCCCTCCAATCCTTGGATCCCTGACATGTGTTGTCCTCTCTTTCGTCCGGCATGGTCATGTCTTCTCCTTCATCCTCCCTAGAAGCTCATAAAACCCCATTCCATCCAGGTGCTTCTTTATCTCGTTTGGATCAGAGCTAGATCACGACCTGTGTTTCATTTCTCCAGAGGTCTCTTGGAGGGTGTTTTCTAGCAGCAGGATATCTCCTATGACATCCTCCTCATAGGTGCACATGGGTGTTAGAACCTGGTCAAAATCAAGAGCTGATGAGATTGTATGGGAAATCTATTATCTTCATGGAATGGGCCAGGATTCTGGTGCCAAATCTAGTCGGGCACGTATCAATGATTAAAGTCATAATATTTAATGGCCTAGGCTTTGGAGCCAGGGTCAAGTCTAGTTTTCTTTTCACTGAGTTAGGTAATAACCAAGTCTCCCTAGTTGCTTTCTTGGAACCAAAACAAGAATCCATGAAAATATCTTTGTATTCTCATAGGCATAAAGTACCTGTTTTTTTACATGGGGATCCTCCCAATTCACACATATGGCTTATCTAGAAGGATCACATTAGTGTTGATCTACTGAGTACAACGGATCAGTCTCTTAACACTAATATTAATGTATGATTCCAAGAGGTTTTATTCTCTTATATATATGAAAATTTTAATGCTCGTGACAGGGAGTCTTTATAGAGTGATCTAGAGGACTTTAATCCTGATGTGGCTCCCTGGATTGTTGTTGGTGATTTCAATATCATCGCTAGTGAAAAGGGGAAAAAAGGGGTGGATCTTTCCCCAAGATTTCTAGATATTCTTTCATCACTTTCATGGAACGAAGTGGCTTGTTGGATGCGGGATATGAGATAAGTATCTTTACCTGGTGTAATAATCAACGTGGGGGTAGGCGATCATACTATCGACTTGACTGATGTCTGATGAACAACGATGCATTATCTATGTTCTTGGACTCCAAATTTGCTCACTTGACTCAGAGTATGTTTGATCATTCCCCGGTACACATTTCCATTGGTGCAGTCGTGTCGCAGGAGGATCATGATATGCTTTCCAAATATTGTTTGTAGAACCTGGATTCTTAGAAGTGGCCAGGGAAGACTAGGACTCACAACATCGGGGGAAACCATGGACTAATTTTCATAATATGTTTAGGTGGGTTAAAAATATTCTTCTCAGCTGGAGAAGAACTATCCTAGCTTATGATCATGATGTTTTTGAGATCAGTGAGGTGGTGGATCGTCTGATGAATATATTGGAACAAGAATGGGATGAACCCATATTTTCTGAGCTGAGAATAAAAAAAGACTCTTTATCTAATATTCTGCATAAACAGGATGGGGTGTCTGAAAACAAAGCACGGTTGAGATGGCTATTGGAGGGGGACCGGAATACAGGGTACATCCATGCTTTCATTAAGTAATGTCGGCGTGTTTAGAGGCCCAATATCCACTGGGAGGTTGGATCCTTTTCCACAGATCGGGAGGAAGTTGGGGCAATGGTTAATGAAGTTATAAAATCTTTAATGGTTGCTCCTAATCCTACCATGGTAGGGGGGTACCCGATTGGTGATGATGAGATTTTTGAAGGCATTTCCAGCAGTTTTTCGGAGGTCATTGATGTTTTCTTTGGATGAATTCCTGATGAGGATGAAGTGCATGAAGCGGTCAGGACCTACAACCCGGATAGTTCACCAGGGCCTGATGGGTTCCATGGGTCATTGTACAGGGCCCCATGGGATATTATTAAAGGGGATATAGTATGTGATGTTCTGGATTTATTCATGGGAGGGGATTTTCCACATATTGCATGTGCTACCAAAATGATTCTTATCCTAAAAATGGGTAATATTCAATCCATTGATAAATATAGACCCATCAGTATGTGTAACATACAAAAAAAGATCATATCATTTATTCTTAATAAGAGATTGGCCATTCACTTGGATGAATGGATGAATCCAGAACAGCGTGGTTTCCGAAAAGGGTGGTCAATTCAGGGTCGGAGTGGTCTGGTACATGTAATTGTTAATGTCAAAGACAAAAAATCATTCAGGGGAAATTTGGAGGTTAAATTGGATATGAGAAAGGCGTATGATAGAATAGAATGGGGTTTTGTTCCAAGAGTCTTGCCATGCATGGGGTTCTCTAACTAGACAATCGATCTCCTTTTCCGTTGCTTTTGGTCATCATGGATTTCAAATTCATTCATGGGTATGAATTTTTGATTTTTCAAATCTTGTTGTGGTCTCAGGCAAGGGGATCCTCAATCCCTTACTCTTTTCATTCTTTCACAAAATTCATTCAACTGCTTCATTAATAAAGGACTAAGATCAGGTTAAATACATCCCTATCACAATAGGTATGAAACAAGGGGAATTTCTCACTTGATGTTCACAGATTAAACAATTATTTTTATCTATGGAAGTAGAAGAACTGTCAAGGGTCTCAGTGGGATTTTAAAGGAATTTTGAATGTGGAGTGGGTAGATGGTGACCAACGAAAAAAGGCTCTTCATTTGCATGAAGGAGGACCTATATGAGGAGGGAGAGTCCTCTGAGATCTAGCTTGAGCATGGGAAGGGGATCTTTTCCCATGGAATACCTATGTTCTCTAGCTATTCCTTCTTCCCTGAGGGTGCATCATTTTGATAATCATATATAAAAAATTACAGGGCGTATCTAGAACTGGAAGAATAGAATTCTCTCTTTTGTAGGCCGTATCACTCAAGTCAAAAGTGTTCTTGTTTCCATCACTATGCATATTATTTCTACTTTAAAGGTTCCAAAAAGTGTAATATCCAATTTGGAATGGAAGATGTTTTTCATCATATGGGATGGTCAGATGGAAGGCAGACACCATTGGGCTCCCGAGAAACGGTTAGCAAGATCTCTATCCGAAGGGGGTATTAATAAAAGATGTGTCGCTAGTACCTTGCATGGGCTCCATGTTAAGTAAGCATGGGAGGATGTGGAAGGTCAATCAGTATGGGTAAGAATCATGCAAGATGTGCATGGCCTGAATGTGAATATTTCGAGAAGTCGACTATATAGGATATGGAATATGACCCTCAAGTATCTAAAAATCCTTCATCATCACTCTCAATGGATTTTGGGTAGAGGTAACATCAAATTTGGCAGCAGGATTGGGGGGTGGGCACGCTGTGGTTCTCGGGGTGTCCTAACCCAGACTTATCTTTTAATGAGGCTAGTAATCACCCATGTTTTCTACATGATATTATTGATGTGAGTCAAAGGGAAGTTTTCAGCACTATTGTTTCAAACGATGATGAAGACAGGCTGGTTTTCAGGGGCTCTTTGTTGGGTGCTTTCTCCATTATGAATTTTGACCATGTGACAACGAACATAGTGAATGTTGATTCATGGGAGAGTCTCTATGGTGAAAAGATATCCTCTCAAAATTTAACTTTATATTGTGGTGTGTGTGGAACAAGGCCTTGCCTACTGATGACAACATTCATAAAAAGGGTGTTAATATGGCATCAAGGTGTTGGTGATGTATCTATTCCTACCGAGAATTAGTAGGGAATAATTTCAATGATTGTGAATGGGACAGAGGGATTTGGCAGGCCTATGGGGCTTTCCTTCATTGGAATGGGTATGAAGTATCTCCTGCTAACTTTCTCCATTCGTGGATTAGTGGTGCTGGAAACCAAGGGGTGGAGAGAAAGGCCAGATCGATCATCCTAAGTGTTGGGTACTCGACAATTTGGAAGGCCCAGAATGAGAGTTGACACAATAACGCTTCAGGATCCCTAGTCTGCATTCTTTTCAAAATGAAAAACAATTTTAAAGATCGGCTTTTTTTATCCCTTGATTGTCACTCGACACCTTTAGTTATTTCTTTGGTTCCACCTTTATCTACTGATTACCAGGAAAATGGTTTAGGTAAGGGATGTTGGGTATAGTGGTGTCCTCCAAACCAAGGGCTCAAACTAAATTCGGATGGGTCGTTTCATGGGGGAAATGCATGGGGGTGATGTTGTGAGGGATCAAGTTCGGTCAGTGCGTGCGACATTCACTACTTTGTTCGGGGAAGGTGGTGCTCTTCAGGCAGAGGCCCTGGCTTTGGCTAAGGGTTTGGAATTGTGTTCTAGTAGACAGATTTGGTTGATGATGGTGCAGACTGAATCCCTTATTCTGTACAAATATTTTCTATACATGGGAAGAATTAATTGTAATATAGTTTATATAGTCCGGAGATGTAATGTTTTCATGGGTAATCACATTGTGTAATCGCATACATGGCAGGAGGGAAATACAGTAGCGGATTTTCTGGCGCCAATGGATACATCTAATCGTGGTATGTTTTCCTTTACAAACTTGGGATCATTTTCTAGTGAGGGGATGGAGTTTGTTGTTAATTATTCATTGGTGTTGAGTTACTTTAGACCTCTATGATGCCTTTTGTTCATCCTATGTATTGTGATCTCTCAAAATAAATAAAAATCATAACTTTATGTCAGAACATTATGTTTGATTGAATATACTACACACACTACCAATCATAAACGATATGTGAACTATATCATTTAAATATTACTATTATAACCTTGTTGTTAACCTAGTAGGGATTAATAGGGATGAATAATATTTTAATATTATAATTTTAACCATATATTATTATATTTATTGGGTATCAATTGATTAGAAGTAAAATAAAAATCATTCAAATGATAAAAAATTTTCTAAAAATCTATTCCTTATAAAAAGTTGTATTCTCACGTTTTTCACAATTATGTTAAAATTATTTTTACAAATTTTATAAATATTATATTAAAAAATTAAATTTATTTATTTAATCCTTATTTAAAAATTACCCTATATTTATTTTTTATAATTTTTGGGAAACACTAATTTTCAATGATAATTTAAAATACTTATTTTTATTTAAAACTATCTATTTATTTGAACAATATGAAAGTTACACTTTTTTTTAATAAATAAAATTTTAATTTAGTTAAATTATATTATAATTAATCCAATTCATCTAAATATAATCAATTATATCTTCAATTTATTATTTACAAAATTTATACATATTAAAAAACTTTTACTTTCTAATACCACTTTTTTCATCACCTTGTGAGTTTAATTTAAAATAAAATAAAATTAATTTTTTAATTTATTTTTGTATAATAGATTCCATATTTTGAGTAATAATATAAAATATAATAATATTTGGCCTACATTATTTTTTTCACAATTACTAATAAAAATTGATATAATTAATTACTATGGTTTTGCTTAAAACAAGTTCACAAGGGTGTTAAAATGAAAATATAAGGGTTTAAATGACATAAAAACATTTCAAATTATGATTTAAAGGAAATATGTACACTTCATGAGAGCCTAGTTTATATTATTATCTATTTTTATCCATGTTGAAGGTGAAAAACGTTTGTACTATTTCATATTTTCAAGACATCCAATAGTGTCCCCCATATACGTAAGGGCGTCCCATATACACAACAAATCACATTTCCAAATATATATAGTTCAATGATTACAAATAAAAAAAAATTATTTACATTACTACACATGAAGTATTTCCTTTTTTTCATAAAACCATTCATGGAAGGATTTTAGTATACAACTGATGAGATTATCTGAAGAATATGTATAGTTCATAACGATGTGTCTTCATATTATTTATTTCTCTGTCCCATTAAAATAATATAATACTATGAAATAATAAATACACAATATATATCATATAATAATATTTCATAATATTTATTTAATAATATATACCAATATCTTCTTCTATCAAATGAGATACCAAACTGTCGATCATGTGTATGGAGAAATACCACATCATGAAATGATGTAATCTTTTCCTTCAACTATCTCTCACAAATGGATATAATTATGGATGTAAGGTATATTTATGATATTTATGAAATAATTTTATTATATAAATTATAATATACAATATAACTTTTTAACATCTAATCCTCTAGAAAACAAAAACATTGCTGATACTTATACATGGACTACTGCCTCAATGAAGCTTTGTGATTCATTCTTCGTAATATTTTGAAACGGTCGGTAATATAGATTTATCGAGTTAATATAAATGTTATATATGATATAATACTGATTCTATAAATTAATATAACTTCTAATATTTATTTTTTCCATCTTTTAATAAAATCAAAACATCAATCATGCATACATATGACCTACAGTCTCCATAAATGGTTAAATTAATTCATATATCTATATATAATGTGGATTTTTTAAAAAAATTATATAATGAATATATACGATATTTCTATCATGGTTAAAATTCTAAATATTATTTAACCATTTTAAAATCTCAATAATGGAATCGACTAGGGAATAACATATATGAAAAATATAGCATTAATTTTACTGAACAATGATTTTGAGAAGGCATTATTGATAAATTAGTGATAAAATATAATAAGTAAGTCATAAATATTATGATAAATACTATAATTTATCATTAATATTTCTATAATAAATATATATTTATTATACATGATGTTCAAATATGTAGGATGGAAATTGGACCTGAGGTAATGGTTTTTCATCTCACTTTTACTTCTGTGAGACATATTCCACATTCGGTACATATTTAATTTTTTGGAGTATATACTACACTTTTGAAAAAATATACAATGAATCTATTTATAATCATGGTATTTAATGAATTATTTGAAGTTAATTCCTATTCAAGGCATTAGATTCAAAAGTAACTAAAGTGGTAATGTATTATTTTACGATCTCATCATTATTTGGGATTGTTTTTGTTTAGGTATCCCTTGGGGGAATTTATTGATATTTTAATAATATACCAAATATATTTTATTAACCTCTATCTATTCATGATATTATTAAGTAAAAATATCAATTTACTCTCTTTGATATAAAAATTGTTGTAATTTTTTCAAGAAAACCTCAATCTATTTCCCCCTTCGATCAATAATCCCTTTTTATCCATATCAATATTTTAAAAAAACAATTACTTATTTCTAGAGTTCTAGAAATTATTTATTGATAAATTTTTACACAATTTAGACTACCTATGAATATATTTTAATGGAATATTTTTTCTCAAACAAAGTTCTTTGTGAAATTTTAACAATAGTGTGAAAATAATATTTTTATCTTATTTGGCAGGTACAAAATTAACCCCCCCTCCCACCGTCATAAAAAATAACTTTGTTAATAATTACATTATAAATTTACAAGTATGATTTACAAATTTTTTCTAATATTTAAAAAATGGTTTTTAAGAATTGATTTCAATGTGAAAAGGGTATTTTCTTCAATAATTATTTTCATAAGATTAGAACGGTATGTTAATTCAAATAGGAAAATAAAATTTATTTATATTATGACTGATTAAGGATATATTTTAATTATATGATAAAACATACTTCTATATAATTTTTATGATCAGTTTTTCCAATGATGTACTATTTTGATATTGTTCACCATATTACTCCAGACAGTCTATGACTATGTTTAATGAAATGGGTGATTATTTACATTTTATATTCTAGATTTTCAATATTTTATAAATATGTTGATTATGTTTATACCTATTCATATAAGGAATTAATTGGACGTAGTATGGGTTGACTAAGGCCCACTATTGCAACCCGATGGGTCAGTAAGTCATGTGGGACAAACTAGTTTGGGTATTTGGCAAAAACCATTCCCATTTATATAATATTTCATCGAATGAGTCCTTGATGATATTTTTATAATGACTTAATTTATGAATTTCTTCATTATGTGAGTATTTATTGATTTCCATATGACTATTTTATTATTTATTATATCAATGGATATGAGTCATGCTCATGTGAATATTAATATAGAATTATTTAATCATCATTTATTTTTGTCATATTATTCATTATTCTAAATTTATTCCTTAAATTCAATTATTTGTAAGTTATTTACCAATTAATTTTTAAAATACATTTTCTATTAAGGATATATTTCACTATGTGCATACAATTACTAAACATATGGGATCATTCCTTTCATAAATATTCTTTCATCGAGATGGTAGGAAATGTATTATGATCAAAAAGTTGGATTTGATAAATTGAATAGTTATCTTATCAGTGAATATAATATGTTGTATTTTAGGTTAAAAAATAGAATGTGAAAAAAATTGTATATCTAGTATACTAAGACTACTAATTTATTTGGGCCTTTAGGATAAGATTTATTTTATCTAGCACCAATATAATAATTTATCCACCAACTATTGAATACCAGAGTCAAGGTCATTATATAAAGGAGATGTTGAATAGTGATCATGTTCAATATTTACCCAAATATTTAATTATGTGTGAAGATTATTTTATTGTATTACAACATAGTCTATGGTATATGTTTATTTTAGATAAGTGTAAATTATCTTATAGGTATAGAAAATTAGGCCCTCTAAAATATATATATTGATTTATACCTGACACATTTTCTTTAAAAGGTTAGGTTCAATGCCTCATTTTATTATTTAAAGTAAAAACTACTGTAGACTGGGTAGAGGGAGACCCATTATATAGCCCGAAGGCCCAAGGCCATGTGGCATGAATACTAGGCTTGAAAGCCCATATTTTTGGCACAATGGCCCCTTATTTTATTTTTAATATTGAAGTTAATAATACATTACATTCTTGGAGGATTCATTATGATTCCAATAGATCATAACATCTCAATCCAAAAATTCCCAAAACTAATATCAATCGACAATAATAGGGATGTGTGGGTTTCCTTCAAGATCAAGATGTTTATATTTCATATATATATATATGGAATGGAATATTTCATATCATTTTTTGATCAAAAATATATACATATATTCTTATGAGATTTTTTTATTCCCTTAATAGTGGCTTGTAATGAGTTTATAAATTTACCAAATCATATCCCCCAAGAGAGTCAAACCAGATGCGTAGTAAGGCCCATTTTTGTGTAAAGGGTTACCCGGAGTAAGGCCTGCAACACCTTGTTAGATTTGTTACTCCAATTTATGTCTCTTCCAGAACCCCATTCACTTGTAGTATCAAAACATGGATTTATTTTCCTAATAATATACTTATACTATACTTACCAAAATTTTAGCGCATTTTCTCATACATTGTTTAATCCCTAGGGTTATTACAAATTTTAACTATTAATAATACCCAAAAAAGAAAAATCATGTCCTATGATATTAACTATAGAGACCCTATCCTTTTATAAAAAACATTAAATGATTTATGCATAACAAAATATTAAATTTTATGCACAGGATCGTAATGTCTAGTAATTTGGATGACTGGGTATAAAATTGAAATCAAGGGACTAAAAAATCCTTTATTTATTTATCATCCATTGTACGATCTTAAATTCCTTTGATCCACATAATAATGTATATGATATCCTAGTGATAATATGAACATTGGGATGGTCTAAAAACCCAATAAGGGAATAAACATTAAAATAATACATAGAACATAGGTTAGATATTATAACATAATGATATAAAGAGGCATGGAACATGATAAAATATATGGAATCATAACATGGGGTCAAAAAATCATAAATTCACAATATTTTGGTAGTAACATAAAACAAGACATCAGCATGATTCAGTTCTCTTTTCATATATAGGATCATGAGTCAAGGCTAATTTCACATAGAGGAGAACGAGTCAAGGCTAACCACCATGACCACTTCACATAAATCTAATGAATCTAAACATTATCGAATACATTAGAGAAATACCAAGGTATACCCAACATATCATGTTCATGAATATGTATGACATATGTATATTCATATATAATTAATTTAACATAAACCTATGGGTCACCCATGGAAACAAATTGGTATCATAATTATGTCAAAAGAGATATCAAAAGCTAAAATGATAGTGGTACCCATGAAAGGATGGATTTTAATCATACATGGCAATTAAAAAGGGAATATAGGCATATATAATAGTAATAAACTTTAAAATGTAGTGAAAAAATGTTTAAGAAACATTAGGAATAAAATATTTTTTGAACATTTTATAGGAAAACGTTCAATATATTTTAAAATGGAAGAGGTATAATTGTTATTATAAAACCATAATTGAAATAATTTAGTAATTCTTAATAAATAAATTTATTTTATAAAAATAATTATGGATAAAACATATTATAGAGCACATTTAAAAATGGGTAAGAATTTTGGATGTTCCCTAAAATCAGGCTTCTATAATGTGAAGTATTGAGTAGGGAACCTCTAAAAACATGTATATCATTGAAAAATAAGTATGAATGGATCTTGATAAATGAAATTAGAACATATAAATATCATTCTTATTATTTACATATTAATAAAATCAAATTTCATTTGTGTAATAATAGAGCAAGATTTACTCGAAGAAATAATGGATGTTCGTGTAAAATCACATACCATAAGTCTGAAGGTGTTATTAAATTCATCTTAATGTCATGTATAATGAAATTATAATCATTAATTAATAATTATAGAACCATTTATTCTTTTAATTTATATATTATAATTTTATTAAAATAATTTTTGTCTTATTTATGGGTTAATATTTTAAATTTCATCATTTGTGAGTGTCAATTTTATTGGTTTTCATGACTAGTTTACTTGAATAAATATATGGAAAATCATGTATTATCAGTATAATTGTCTAGAACTAATGATATATGTTATTAATGATCTTATATAATATTAAAATAAAATTTTTATAATTTTGAATGATTCATTAGATAAATCATTAATGACAATTATTTAGATCTATTTCATGTTTTGTTATCATACTAAAACAATTTTGTTTCATAAATTATTATAATTTGAATAAAATGATTCTAAAACATTATATATGATATGATACATAAATTTTTATCGGTTTCAATGATTAAAATGGTTTCATGACCTGACTTGATGATGGAATTTAAAGACGAAAACATGTCATCCGTAAAGGTGGGCAATCAGTACCTCATAGATGATGTTTTCATTATTAAATGAAAATATAGGAGACTAGAATTTATGAAAAATTATTCCTTAAACATGATAAAATTACAGTATATTTAAAATACTGGAATTTTCAAGCCATTTGGATGAGGGGAGGAGAGGAGAGAAAAACAAAAAAATGAACAAGGTAATTTAATGAAATTTGGAGAGGTATTTACCTCTTGATTTATTCTTCTTGAGAACCTCCTCTTGGGATTGGGTTTGGTATTTTGTTCATACCAAAAGTTCATGGGATATTGGGAGTGGATTTTTTAGGGAATTGGTCATAATTTTTACAAGGATCAAGTCTTGAGGGATATGAGGAGAAGAGGTGGTGGGGGTGATATTTATAGTGGCAAAGAGGGTTATTTTCTTATTAATTTGATAAATATTTTATTATTTTGAACAAGAAAAAAAATTGTGATTATTCTTGAGGCTAAATAGAGTAATAAGATCATTATAAATTGAACTGATTGTTTTTACATCACCAAATAATCAATTAATAGAGTATTTATCATATAATGTATATATACTGTAAAATACTATATTTTAATATTCAACAACAATTAAATTAGTTTATGAATAAAAATCACCGTAAAAATATTTCAATGTATAGAATTAAAATATTATCTCCATTTTAGGATAATAGCTTTCTTTATATGTGATATTTTATTTTTAATTAAATTTATAATTTACTCAAAAAATAATGATTGAAAATTATTAATAATTTTATATTACATTGAAAAATTAACTATGTTCCCATAAAATTATCTTATAATAACAAGTCATAAAAATGATAACTTATAAATATAGTTTATGATAATAAATTTTATTTTATAATATGAAATTAATCAATATAGTTGTAATTAAATATTTATTTGTTACAAGAATACCAATACTTAATAATAATTTTTAAAAAATATATTTACTGACACTATGATGTGATATCTCATATTACCATTTAGAACATGATTATATTTTATTTAAACTATCATATGAGATGATACTATACCATTGTTCATTTTACTATTCATAATGGTCACATTACTATTCCAAAGGTCAAGTTAATATTTCATCATTATATGTTTCTTAACTTCTAGAAATACTAATTATTTCATTTATTCATCGTCTATAAAGATTTTATTTTATTTTCAATGTGATTATACCATATGAAATATAATATAAGAATGAAATTTCTGTTAATAAACAATTATTTTGTTATATTCTTCCTGCCTTATGAAATTTATCCCTCCAAATTTTATTTTAAAATCTATGTTGAAGAAAGATGTGGGTACTTTTCCATCAACGCTTACTCTAGGTCCCATGTTTCTACTTTGTACATATGGTTCCACCATAGTTCACCGACCAGGTGAGTAGTCTTGTTGCGTAAAAAATTATTTATACGATCTAAGAACTTCAATGGCTACTCCTTGTAAGAAATAAAATTCTCCCACTACACCACCAATGAAGTAAGTACGTGTAAAAGATCTGATATGTACTTCCTTAAGAGGGATACATGGAATGCATCATCTATTGGAGATATGGTTGGTTGAAGTGAAATTTTATATGATACATATATTACATGATAAAGGATCTAGAAGGGGCTATTGTACCTAGGATTTAGCTTCCCTTTCTCCCCTAATCTCATGATTATTTTCCATGGAGATATGTGTAGGAATACCATGTCTCCATCCTTAAACAATAGGTATCCTCAATGATTGTCTGCATATATCTTTTATTGACTATGGGCTACCTTGATATGCTTCTGATTGGTTTTCACCTTCTTCACCATTTCATTCACAATTTCTAGTCTTATAAGCGTACGTTCACTAACATAATTCCATCGTGCATGTGTTCTATACCATTTCCAATAAAGGGTTTCATAGAGATTCATTTTAATGCTATAGAGGAAACTATTGTTTAAAAGTATATGAATAGTTATAGATATTGGTTTCATCCTCCTTTGATGTCCATAGAACACTCTATCAACTTGCCTTCCAATGTTTGAATTGTCCAGACTATTTGGATCTTAGTTTTATCAACCATCTGATAAAAGTATTGATGATGTTACTCCCTTAATTATTCCCACTTCTATCAATTGTATGTCTATGAAGATTGAAACCTTCTCAATTCTCAACATTGTCTAAGGTAAAGTTTATTTTCATCTAAGAGAGTCTTCCACCTTATTTGCCTTACGAGGATGGTAGGGGAATTAGTAGTTGTAATCCTTGATGGGATCAAACCATGTTTGTAAGATCATGTTATGCTCCTTATATGTGAATATATTTTTGAGACTCTTATGATCTGTATATATCTCAATCTTCTCCCCATATAGATAATGCTGCTAGATTTTCATTGCAACGATTAAAACCACCTAGTACATATCATGTGTATGATAGTTTCACTGATGAATTTACCACTTCTTTGAGTCATAGTATATCACTTTATCATATTTTATCTATACAAAGTATTTTCCTTTCTATTAAGCATCATTGTATACCATAGATAGTTCTCAACTTGATAGGAGTTTTAACACTGGCATAGTGGGATGCCTTTTTTGAGATCCTTATAGAAATCCCCACATTCTTGAGTCAAAAAAATTTTCAATACCTTCCATGTTAGGTCTATTATTATGTTTTAAAATCATGATATTTTTTTCAAAAATCATCAATAATACCCAGCTAGACTAAGAAAACAATGAATATAGGTTAGAGATATTTTATTGGGCCACTCTTCAATTTCATTTTTCTTGTATAGATCCCCATATAATCCTTTTTAGTGATAAAATTCCACAATAATGATACTTCATTCATCTATAACTGAAAATTATTGTACATTTCATATAGTTTAACCATATTTAAAGTCTTCAACAAATTATTCAAATTCTTTTTGTGTCCATCCTTCTAGTTGCAGTATATTGGAATATTATCGATAAAGTCTTCCACAAATTTTTCATGTTAATAAATAATTATATTATTCACAAAATTAATGAAACTTTCTAGAGCATTAGTTAGTCCATAGGCCATCAATATGAAATCATAGTGTCTACACCTCATTAGAAAGGCATTGTTGGAAATACGTACCTTTATACCTTTTAATTAATGATATCATCACCTAATTTCCACCATAGTGAAATAAACAGGCACACGTAGTTAATCGAACAAGTCATTTATTTATGTCTAGGGATACTTTTTCGTTATATTGATTTATTTGAGCAAACAATAATAGATGTAGAGGAACATTGATCTATCATTCTTCTTGATGATGAGGACTGGCACACCCCATGGTGTAGAACTCAAGCATATAATTCGATTTTACAAATTCTTCATTCACTGACTCTTTAGTTCATCTAGCTCAACAGTGGTAATTCTATAATGTGCCTTTGATATAGGTAGAGATTCAAGAATATGTTCAATTGGGAACATAACTTCATTGTCCAAGGGAAGACCATCCAATTAATCAGGGAATACATCTGGGTAATCCCGTAGGATGGGAATATATTTGAAAAGGATAATATCCTTTGTCTCAATCATTCAAGAAATATATTTTTTCTCATAAGTCAGCAATATACACACTTGAGATGATGATTATGAATGAGATTCATCTTCCTCCTTATACTAGTAATGAATTGGATGATGCTTGTGAATATAAAGAGTGATGTCGATTTCCCAATAGTTGATGTCATATTTGTATAAAGATAGTCAATCAATGCCCAAAATGGAATCAAACTCTACCATATGGTGCTTCACATGATTTAGTTGGGAGGTTCAGTCCAAAATCATTAGCCCGGGTGGAGTTATAAACTTTGGACCCAATAATTTCCCCATTATCTATTCAGATAGATATATAGACCTCCACATTTTGAGGTAGTCTTTGAATAGTTCTTCTAAACATTTAAGATATAAATTAATGCGTTGAACAAGAATCAAATAGTATGTTCACAATTATTGAAGGAATAACCAATTTACCTTCCACCACATCATTGTCCGACCCCACCTACGTAAAAATTATTGCATTAAAACTTTTTTGTTTAACTGAAGGTTGTTGTTGATTTCCACTAAAAACCCTCATCTTTGGGATTGGTTCAAAAAATTCTCATATTCCTTGAAATTTAAACGCTACACTACTGGATTAGTGTTGATATAAACCTTCGTTTCTTATTCTTCATTTGTCGGATTCTTTGTAACACTTAAATTATTTTATGAAATATTTTATTTTAATTACTTTTAATACTTCTGTAGATTATATTGCATGCAATTGGATGTTGAAACGAACTGTGAGATACCCTTAGTATAAAATTACTATTATAGTCTAGCCATTATGTTAGTGGGAATAAGAATAACTAACTTATGAAAATGCCTTGTGATTTTATTAGCTACAAATTTCTTATGAAAAATATAAATCGATTAGATATTTGTTTTTTAGATAATTACTATATGTATTGAAATTAAATAGATATATAAGTTATATACTAAATAAAATATTTTTTTATTAATCATATGGATATTTTAGTCATAAGGTATTAATAAACCAAATTGCATGTATAAAAAAAATAATTTTTAAGGGGTATTTTTACACCTTTGCATGGAGAACCCCTTTTATATTATGATTCTGACACATTATAATTTTATTTATAGCAATGAATTTATCTTTTAAAGAGGGATAAAAAAAATTACGTTGGATGAATTTATGAAATTTTTCTTATAACATTCATGTTTTTATGAATAGTAAAAATACAATAAATTACATGTGAAAACAACTTTTTTCATTAAAATAATTCATGGATAAATTATAATATTGAAAGGACATAATTTATAAATATATTATATTTTTAACAGTAATTATTATTTCATAATTATCCATATTTGTACAACTAATTCATATGTGAAAATATTTCAATCTTTTGAAATGTTTTAAAATTAAAAAACCTCTTTCTCTCAATTCGATATTGGATTGAATTTAATTTATTTACTATGAGTTTTTTGTGTTTAATTAAAAACTAATTCCATATTTTGAATCAGTGGGTCCAGATTATGTAAATAGATATATTTTTTGGGGATTATGAACATTAGTTGTTGTTATTTTTTATTAATCTGATAAAAGGTTAAAGCTGGTAATTACAGATAAGAATACGATTATAAAATTAACCTTATAGATTATTAATTTCATTGGATGAGTTTTTTTAGACATAAATCATCATTGCGTCGAAATTATATCCCTTTGAATCCACTTGGATGAGATTTTCTGTAACTTAAATTTTTTTATTTCAATACACTTTTAGGGAAAGTGATAAACCATGTGACACAACCGCACAAGAACACAAAAACCACAACCAACAGCAAAAATCACCAAAACAAACAACAAGAACAACCATCACAACAGCTAATAATCATAATATCCATACTCCTCACCACACCCGACACCTGAGTCCTCCTCCGCAGTGGCCAATTCCCATTCAGAATCTGGTTTATATTGCATCCAGAGATTATCGCCTTAGACCCGACTCCTCATTTTATCGGGAGAGCGCTGCTCCTAGCTCAGTTGTATGGATATTCTGTCTTTTTTGAAAGCCAGGATCACCTAGCAATCACGCTTTGCAGATGCTCTGGTAATCGTCGGGCACGACAGATAAGAATAATCCTTTCTTTTTTTCCTTCTTGGTAAGGTCGAAAGTGATCCAACATCTTCATTCATCTTCATTTCCCCACTTGGAACTATATCACTAAAGGATCGAGTGCCAAATTCATTCAGGTTTTCTTTATCACCCCCGGCTGAATACTCCCTCTTTCCAGAATGAGTTTCTAACACAGGTTCCTTGAATCCATTATTCTTTCCCTTACTCACACCAGGTGTGTTGCATTCAATCACCGAGAGACACCTGACCTCATTTCCATTGGCTTTAGGAGAGTTATTCCCCTCACCCTCTGCCCCTATCTTCGATATCTCTTCTTTATCTTCCAAGTTCCCAACTAACTGCTGGCAGTCCCAGCTGGGTATCTCTTCCACCGGCAAGGATTTCTCCTCGCAACCCCCCCCCCCTTCATACATTGTATTCTCCTTTTCTCCCTCATCCACACCTCCGGAGAGGACTTCCACATGATCTGTTACCAAGTCAACTTCTGATAGACTATGAAACCTATTACAGAACTGCAAAATATGTCTCACCAGTAGAGCATGATCTCCCTCCTCTCGGATCCTGACTGGACTGGTCACCTCCATAGCAGACACAACCCCTTCTCCTTCAGCAAGTTGAACATTCACCTCCACAGTTCCATTCCTTTGAGGTTCCTCTTCATGTGAACCATTTTCCTCCTCCCGTGATCCCTGCTGGGAAGGCCCCTCCAAATCCTACCTCATCCTTCTAAAAACGTTAGACACTATTGGGTTGATAACCAATGATTCCTTCGCCACAGAACCAATAGCACGAACTTCAGACTCCTTGCGAACTCCTTCCAAAGCCTCCTACTCCACCAGACCCAGCGGCTGATTCATTCCTCAACTATCTGGATCGTGTACCCTCTGAACTCGGATAGCCCCCCCCCCCAAAAAAAACTGCAGGTTCAGTATCCTTTATAGCTTTCTCCCTCATTACCGCAACCTGTGTTGGTGGTTTCCTTCGGCAAACCCCCAGCGAGTGGCCCAGACGATTACAAGAAGAACAAAAATCAACCCAGTTTTCATAAATAACCCTTTTCTTACATCTATACTCCTCTCCTATGGTAATCCAAACATAATCGAATAGAATCTGTGAGGCATCAACTTCAACAAAGACTCGGGGATTAACCGGATGACAAACACCCTCTGTTACGCTATCCGCGCATAGAAACCTCCCAACGAGGTTACCCAACAATCTGATAATAGATGGATTTTGAAATGGAAATGGGAGGTTAGGAAATCTTACCCAAACCGCCACCGAAGGAGGATCCCGATCCATATGAAAATCAAAAGACCAGCGCCGGAGGGAGAAACGACTCCCGCTGCAGCTTTGAGGGGCCGACGACCAGGCGGTGATAAGGTCTTACTCCGATTCAAATCGAATCATGATGTGGTGGCTATCCATTAAACCAACAACCGCCCTCTATTGGAGATCCCAAGAGGTAAACAGGAATCTATCAAAGGCGTAAACCAATGGTCTCTGCTATTTGAAGCGGGCAATCAGTGTGAGGTTGAGGAGCGCCGAGGACTCCATGAACTCAGAAGGCAAAATCTGGTGATCAGGGATTCCATCAAGAAGAGTCAGAACCTTGGGACAGATAGACACTTTCGGGAACGAGGGATGGAAATTAGGGTTAGAGAAGGGAGGAAAAGGCAACCCTGCTCTCCCGAGTGAAGGCGAAGCCACCTCCCTCGCAGAGGGGGGAGGAGCTAGAGATTCGAGCGCCGTCGTCACCTCTAGGGGAGAAGCATCACTCGGGTTCGCCCGACACTCCGTAACCTCTCCACTATGACCCTCACTTGGATGAGATTTGGATATTTAATTATTTTTATATAATGAAAAGTTAAATATTTCTATCTCATATTTTAATAAATAAATCTTTTTTAATATATGGATAAACTAAAAAATTATTCATTTATGAATAAAAATTTTATTGTTAATATGATTTTATTTATCATAGAAATTTAGTCCTAATTTTTATAAAATAAATAATTACCTAAACATCTTATTCATTAATGACGCAGAAATTATTTAATTGAAAAAAAATCAATAATATTGTTTTTTTAATAATAATATCCATTAAAATATTGAAAAACATTCATAAATCTTATTCGAACAGTATATCTCAACCATAATCATCCAAGGGCCGAGTTATGTTCAATTTGAGGCCATATAAAAGGGATTTAGATACATATATTATTTTATTTATAGTGATATTAAAATTGTCACCTTCATGATTTAAAATTATTACATTTTATATATTTCATTTTTTAGAAGATAAATTCTAATAAAAGTTTTATTCAAAAAATGTAGTATAATTATATTCATCATTTTAGTTAATTTTATAATTTAATTCAATAATGAAGCATTTTAAATATTTACATTAAACTATTGTAGTCATTATTCTATTAAGAGAAATATAAAATGAAAGTTATTAAAATTAATAAAATAATCATATTTTAGGCTAATTAAAAATTATTAATAATTTTATATATTACCTTTACCTACTAGGAATATGTTAAAATTGTTTGGTCATAGTTATGTAGTTGTATTAATATTTTTAAAATTCAATGGATTAAATATTGACAAAATTGAAACTATTGACTGTTTATCAAAATAATATATTATTAAATTTTTAAAAAATAATTAATTATTTTTTAAAAAAATATAATAGTTATAATATGGTATAAATTGATATAATGTATTAATTTATGATCTGTTTTACATAAAAATAGTATCTATTTCCCCCTTTTAATATTGAATTATATGTTACCCAAGTTAAAAATGAAATTGAATAACTATGTGTTAATTAAAAAAGATATGGTTTATATTTTCGAAAATAATTGACCAAAATTTATTGGATTATGGGATTAATACCCTATCCCATCTCATTTTCTAAATAGGTACATTTTAGAGATTTATTTAGGGATTGATTTTATTATAAATTAATTTTTATGGAGTTTCCAAAAGTGACCCTCACCTTAATTATAAAAGTGAACCTCCTCCCTCACCTCTTCAATTCATTTTGATCCTTGAAACTCAGTCGCACCCTAACATATTACATTATAAAATTTATTATTTACATTATATAGGGTCTAGTTTTTATTCATGACCAACTACAGTGTTCTCAAAAGAGATTTAGATGAAGCATGTCGGGGGAGAGTCAATCATTTATACTGATTCTTTCAAAAATAGTTCTTCATATACATATTATTAATTAGTTGTATCATTATAATGTAATATAGTCAATATAACTAATAGACATATATGTTATTATAATTATGCACCAACTATATTCCACCGTCTATGCTTCCTACAAAAGATGAAATCATCTTGTGTTTGTACGTACGAATTCCAGTCTCCACGCAGTGGTGTAATCTTTTTTTTCACCGCCACCTTACATGGATGGGTAAAATGATGTAAATAATAAATATATATGATTTATATAACATGAAACTGATTTAGAAATATTATACCCCACCCACTTCAATACCATTAAATAATTATGGGAATGATATCATGGCTCATGTGTGTGTACGACCTACCATCTTCACAAGGCAATGTGATTCATTCTACAAGATCTTCATTAAAACATGATTATATAAATGAATTTAATTAATAAATATGATATATATAGTATACTAATATAATTTTTTAAATGATATAAATATAACCTACAAAGTGGAACATGAACCTATCTAACTAAACATTCATAAGAACATAAAGCAGTTAATATCTGAATAACGAGTGACAATGAAATGTTAATAAAAAATTGGTGTTAATACGATCTTATATGATATCATAATAATGACTATGATTCTAGAATAAGAAAATACCATTATTTAAATAATTATACTGGAGGTTTTGTTACATATAAGGGATCTCAGAACTAACGTAACGGATAATTGAGCTATCTCATTATCTAAGATAGTTTATATGTATGTATTTACTGTGGTACATTTATCATCCACATCCATGTTTCAGATATATGAAATATTGTTTATATTATTCTAAAAATGTTTAAATTAAATTTTACCCTATGGTGAATTTTTATTAAAAGGTAAGAATGGAATCTTTTTTCATTCCTGATAAGATGTAAATTTTTGACTTTTTTGAAAAATTTATGACAATAATGTTCTTTGTAAATTATACAGTATCATCAGATTCTTATGATTTATTAATTCCTTATATCCATGAAGCTTCATTTATAAGATTTCAAGCGTATTTTCAATTAAATTATCTTATTTTGAAATTGTGAGGCATTTTGAGAAAAGTAAACTTTTTTTAAAAAGAAAGGTTATTTTCTTCATGAATTAATTACAAGTATTTTATCAAAAATATTCCCCATCTAAGATGACATTATTTATATAGGGTTATGTTTTTATCTATATTATCACAATAATTTGAGTTTCATATGATCGCATGCTATTTATAAACTCCATTTTATTTATATCGATTATAATGGAGTGATGTTTAAGAACCTCATTTCATTCTTTGGGTTATGCTATGATATATGTTTTTCTAGAAGATATAAGAATGATATATTTATGAGACGGGTGGGTCCATTATCTCCCTCCAATGTGTTGGGTAATGATTTATATCTCCTGAGAAAGGCATTTATGGAATGGAATGTAAATCTTGTTCAGTAATAAAATGATAGAATGATAAGTAAACTCGGTTTAGTAAAGGACTTTGTCGACTATGATAGTCTTAGCAATAACCCTTGAATAATATGAAATGATTTTCTATGTTTATGTGTATTCCAAATAACATAATGTCTTATGTTAGGACTTTTGGGATTATTTCCATTAATTATTATAATCTTTTATAACATGACTTGATATTATGATCATTCATATGCTGGATAATGTTTTAAATGTTATGTTATGATGTATTGTGACACTATGCCAAAATTTACATTTTGTAGCATTTTAAACTGCCACTAAATCATTCTACGACTGTTTTGAAAAACTACCGCTAAATCATGTGTCGGGAAATAATTAGTAGTGGTTTTTTTAAACTGTAGTGGAATGATTTAGCTGCTGTTTAAACTTTTTCTAAATTGACTTTAATTTTTTTAATTTTTTTTATTTTCGAAATTTATTTATTTATTTATTAAATTTTCATATTTTCATAATTTATTTATTTGATTTATTTATTATTTATTTGATTTATTTATTAGTCTGTTAGTTTTTTTGTTTATTAATTTTTTTCTATTCATTTTATTTATTTATTTATTTATTTATTTATTATTTTTATATATTTGCGTAATTTATATATATATATATATAATATTCATTTTTTTTATATTTATTATTTTTATATATTTTTATAATTTATTTTTTTATTATTACCACACTCATGGCCATCTCCATGCATAAGTCCATGTCCTTGCACATGTTCATGCGATATACAGAAATTCTGTGTTAGGTGAGATTTGAACCCCTTACCTCATGCTTATTTTCTAAAGACATTACCACTATATAAGGCTCTTCATGTGGTCAATAAATCGAATTTAATATACTTATACACATATATATTAATTGGAAGAACAAGTAATTCATAAAAAATAAATACACACTAAATAATTATTAACCAATAATTTTTAATCAATAATGATTAATCAATAATCAGAAATTAATAATTAACAATAAATAATAAATAATAAATAATATATAATATATAAAATATAATATATAGGACATAACATATAATACATAATACATAATATGTAATATATAATATATAATATATAATATATAATATATAATATATATTGTATATTGTATATTGCGTATTATAAAATATATAATCAATAATATATAACATATAACATATAATATATGATATTTATTAAATAATATATAATATATAATATATAATATATAATATATAATATATAATACATAATATCTAATATCTAATATATAATATATATGTAATGTATAAATAATAAATTAATTAAAAAGTAATTGAATATATGATAAATAATTAACAAATTATTAATAAATTATGAAATAATGTATAAATAAAGAAATATTAAAGTAATGATAAAGAATAAATCTTAAATCATAAATCAGAAATCATAAATCAGAAATTATAAAAAATATATAGTAAATAATAAAAAATCAATAATCAATAATCAATAATTGATAATAAATTATAAAATAAAAATAATAAATAGTAAATAATTAATAATTAATAATTAAAAACATAATAATTGTTAATAACTAATAATTGATCTTTGATCAGTAAGAATTAATAATTAATAATATATATTTAATATTTAAAAATTTAAAAATAATTAACAAATAATAAATTATTTATTTATTAATAATTAATAATAAAATAATTAAAAATAAATAAATATTGAATATTGAATACATAAATTAATAATAAATATATAATAAATGAATGATTAAAAAATAATAAATAAATATTTAGTAAATTAAAAATATATTAATAAATAATAAATAATAAATAATAAATAATAAAGACTAAATAATAAATAAATAAATAAAATTGATAAATTAGTAAATAAATATTCTTTTTTAAATAACTAATAATTAATAATAACTAACTATTAATATTCAATAAAAAATATTTAATATTTAATAAGTAATTAATATTTAATTAATAAATAATCAATAAATAATACGTAAATAATAAATAAATGAATAATAATCCAACGAAAAACTACTAATATATTTATATTTAGTAAATTAAAAATAAATTAATATAAAAAATAATTAATTAAGAATAAATAATAAATAATAAATCCAAAATAAATAAATAAATAAATAAATAATAACAAATAGATAAATGGAAATAATAATAAATAATTAATAATAACAAATAATAAATGATTATTAATTGATTATTAATAATTATTTATTAATAATTATTAATTAATAATTAATATCTAAATTTTAACAATGATTATTGCATATTTAATAAATAATTAGTAAATAAATAATATTGAATTAATAATTAATTATTAATAAATAAAAAATGAAAAGTGATAAATAAATAAATAAATAAAGAAATTAATAATAAATGAATAATAAAATAATAAATATTAATAATTAATTAATTAATACAAAAATACAAAATAAATTAATAATTAATCTGGACATAATAACTAAATAGTAAAAAAATAATAAAATACAAATTTAATATTTAAATAATAAATATTTAATAAATAATTGATAAATAATAATAATTAATTAATTAATAATTAATAAATATGTTAGAAACAAATAAATTTTAAATAAATAAATAAATAATCCTAAAACGTTAAGAACTTCTGAAAACCCTAAAAACTACGAAATGACCATAAAATATAATCTGAGACTCCCTTTTCCATGCCACAACCAGTCAAATCGATGATCAGGAAATGATCTTAGATATGATATGTTGTACTGGCCGAACATACACCTTTATCAAATTTTATAACTGTTTGAATTTTAAGAAATCAGTGTTTGCAGCTAAAACATATATTCCATAGGAATTTAGTGCCATTTTGGCAGAATAAAAAGGGGTAAAATACGCATGGAGTTGGTACCAGAGCAATGTAGTGTAGAGCTTGTCGTAGGCTTCGATTTGATATGTGGTAGTTCCCAAAAGGACAACTGGATTAAATGTTATGCCCATTTGAAGTTCGAGTTCAATTTTCAACTTTTAAATTTTTAATATATTTTTTCCTTTGATTATCACACGAGTTAAATTTCACTTAGGTTTTTCTCATTTGATAAACATTAATTTTCCTTATTGTAAAGCTGAAATGGACTGTCATATTAGAAGTTATTGTCATTTTATGGTGAATATCCTTCTTCTACTTATTGAAGATTTTTTTTCAGTTTAAAAATATTATTAAATAATATTTACAGATATTAATTTATTGAAATATTTAAAATTATTTAAAATTATATATAATTAACAATATTTGATTGTAAATAATAAATTATAAATTTTTTTGGAATTTTCAAAATTATTACGGCAGTTTTAAAAAAATAGCCACTATTTCGTGGCAATTTTTTTTTAAAAAACTGCAGTTGATAAATTGAATTATTTTAAATAGAATATATTTTGAAAAAACATAAAAACAAATTGCGGTATTTTTTTCTCGGCGGTTTTAAAATCCTTCGATAAAAATTTGATTGAAAAACATTTAGTGGTGGTTTTAAAAACGGCAACAGAAAAACTGCCGCTAAAACACTCTTTTCTTTTTGTGTGATTATAATATGATTTATATTTCCCTTTCGTACCCATAATGATTATTCCAACTGAATATTTCATATGTTTATTTTCTCCATGTCATGAAGAAGGGTATTAAATAATATATGTCATAAAGGATTCTAGTTATGAAAAAATATATGGTAGATAATGTAGATGTTTTATTAACCAGTTTTTTATGCTTCCCAATATCTAAACACACTAATCCTATATAGTCATGTCATGGTATTATTATATATTTTTATGAATATACATGAATTTTAAGGTAATATCAATGTTTGTAATGTATGTGTTATAATATTTGGTATCAATGGAATAGTATAATTACCATTTTGAATCTAGGATAAGAACCCCTTAGTATGAACCCTTGGGATATTTCTATTTATAGGTGACAATCCAAGTGTTTTAGAAATGACCAGGAATAACCTAGGATAAAACCTAATGTTTTTAAAATTGAAATTTTATTTTCGGTTTTGTGGTGTTTCTATTATGGTCTGTTTCTCTCAAAAAATGCTTCTTTGTTTTAGTCAAAGGATAGAACCTGAAGGAACCATGTTAATGACGAATTTAAATGGAAATTTTATGATTGTCCTCCAGGGAAACCAAATTTTTAGGCATATGGAATGAAAAATATTATAGCAATTCTAACATAACATTCTGAAGCTATGAATCATGCAGGATTTTCAAATGAGCAATGGAATGAGGAACATTCCAATGAGTCCTTTATGAGGAAGTAGCCACCTTCTTTTAGAGGGTCTTCTGATCCATTAGTGGGTTAACAATGAATCAATACCACAAAAAATATTTTTTCAGTTCTATACTATTTTTAACATGGTCAAGTGATCTTAGCAGTTTATCATTTGGATGGTGAAGAAGATCAATGGTGGGATGTTATCATGAATATTAATAAATGTAGTGAAATTGATTCATGGAATGGGATGTGTTGAAGATATTATTTTCCAATAAGTAAATTCCTCATATTCTTTAAACAAATATAGAGAAGGAGTTCCTTGATCATTAGAAAAAGAATGACGAATCCATTCAAAACTACGATGATAACATTACAAGACATCCAAAATATTCTTCATGAATTATTATCACACCTTAGAGTAAAATTGGTCGATTTTTTGGTTTTTTAAAACCATGTCTCCAAATGGAATAATCCATAAGGGACATCAATATATATAAGGAAATCATTCATTGTTCCCTCAAGGTTAAGATGGATTTTATCGTACACCATCTATCATATGGGTATGATTAGAATAGAAAAATGTAATTCAAAGGAAAATAAATAGACCACATAGAAAATAAGATAGGGTTTTCCTTATGATCAATGTTTGGAATGAAACATGGAGTATATTTCATTAAAGGGACTATTAAATGTTTTATATGTGGGAAATAAGGTCATCGGGTATTTGATTGCCGAATTGATTGGAAAAAGAGGTCTATTGATTTGAATAGAGAAAATACTACACAAAACAGACCTCCTACACCACAATTATACTAGTGCAATGAAATGGGGCGTTGTTCAAATCAATGCCCTAATCAAAGTTTTATTAATGACGGCTGAAGTCAGCAAACACTTAAGGATAAAGACAATGAAAATTCACATACAATAACTATTAGGTAAGTGGAGTACAATAATGATGTTATTAAAGGTACAATGACAATACAGTTTAAAGTTGAAAATGTTTAATTTGATCTGGATCCACCCAATATATTATTTATGTAGAATTTTCTAATTACATCGTTGTATTAACTAATTAATTAGATGATGAGTTAGGTTTGAAAACACCTAATGGCACAACGTTCTCATCAAAAGTTTATATTTCTTCCCCATTTGATGTTTTTGGTAATGTTCTTCCTGAAATTCCTGTGATGCTTCTCATTGAATAATTTTATTTGATTCTTGGCATGGATTGGTTTTCTCTCTATGGATCTCATATCAATTTCGTAGGAATGAAAGTCAAATTTTATTTTCCAGATCAATCTATGATCATCTATTGATGTAAGGACAAATATAACCAACCAATAGAAATATAATCCATCTTAAGGGACATGGTTCCTATAAATTAAGGTTCTTTTCTCAAATGGTTGGGGAGAAAATCATGATTAAGAATACAACCATTTTATGGAAGATTGATGATGTCATTCCATAGGAATTTCCAGGAATTCCACAAAATCGTGATGTTGAGTTCATAATAGAACTCATACCGCGGTTTATGACTATTTCAATGAATCCTTACAGAATGGACCTAATTACGTTGAATGAATTGAAGAAGAATCTCCAAAGGAATCTTAACATGGAATTTATACACCCTAGTGTGTCACCTTAGGAAGTACCAGTTCTGTCTGTTAATAAAAATTACGGATCAATGAGACTCTTCAATGATTATCGAGAACATAAGAATATCACTATTAAGAAAAAATATACTCTTCCCTGTATTGATGAATAATTCTACCAACTATATAGAGCTCAATACTTTTCTATGATTAATCTTCATTCATGATATCATCAATTATATGTCAAAAATAAGGATATAACGACAACATTCTGTACATTTTATGGACACTATGAATTTATAGTAATGCCTTTTGGATTTAATATTTCCCCTACTATCATAATTGATCTATTAAATAGAGTATTTAAAGACAATCATGATCAGATTTTGGTGGTTTTTATAAATGATATTATTATCCACTTGAAGAGAAAGGAAGAACATGAAGGCCACATGAGAATTGTAATAAAGATTGTGATAAAAGAGATGATTTATGAAAAATTTACCAAGTGTGAAGTTTTGAATCAGAAAGATTATTTTTTAGGTCACATAATATCACGTTAATAGATATATGTGGATCCATCAAAAACACAAGTTTTTGGAAGTTGGCTAAGACCAAAAACGGTAACTGAGATACAATGTTTTCTTGGTTTTTCTAGATATTATCGACGTTGTGGGAATGATCTTTCAAGATTATCAATTACACTCAATAAGTTTACTCAAAATGTAATTATGTCCATATACATGGAGGACTGTGAAGATAATTTTAAAGAGATAATAGAAGGATATAAAGTGCACCTATGGCCACACATCCTTGTAGTGTAGAATGTTTTTTGATCTATAGTGATGAATCCATGAACGTGTTGGGATGTGTTATTCTGAAAAATGATACGGGGATAGCTTATGCCTCAAGACAATTTAAAATCAATGAGAAAAATTACCCAACTAATGTATGTATGTTTTTAGATGTAATCCATTCATTAAAGATATTGAGGCATTATCTTTATAATTAGTGGATGGAAATTTATATTCGTCAAAAATATTTAAAGAATATTTTTTCAAAAAGGGAGCTGAAAATTTTCCAAATAAGATTTTTGTATTTTATTAAAGATTAAAACAATTCAATACTTTACCACCCATGTAATGTGAACATAGTGGATGATTCTTTTAGCCGTCAAGACCATATATCCCTATCCATGATGATGATAAAAAATGATCAAATATTTTTGGATTTGCAAAGGATGTATCATTAAATTTTAATGGAATGGGTTTCATCTTATCATTATAAAATAAATGTTCAACATCTATACAAGGGAAAATTATAGAGGCACATAGAAATAATGTAGAGAAACAAAATAAGGCATGAAATGTTCCTAAATACAAATGTTATTTTGATGGAATAATAAGGTTGAGGAATCGAGTTTTTATTCAACTCTATACCAAAATTATATAATGTTCTATTGGATGAGTATCATAGTTCATGAATATCTATTAATCCAAGAAGGATAAATATGTATAAGGACCTGAAATTGTATTTCTAGTGGGATGGTATGAGTAAAGATGTTGCTGAATATGTATCTTGATGCTTGGTTTTAAAGCATATTAAGGATGATAAACATAATTCTAAGGAGATGTGACCAACATTACACATACCAAAATTGAAATGAGAAAACAATAATATAGACTTTGGCCTAGAACATACTAAAAACCTTAAAAGAAATAATGTTATCTTGGTTTTGGTTGATTACCTTACGAATTCAACACACTAAATTAATATTACTGATGATTTCTATATTGTTCAGCCTACCATTATATATGAAAAAGAAGGGGTAATATTCCATGGATTACCACATGAAAATATAACTTATTGGGATCTGAGGGTTAACTCAATTTTCTTGAGAAGCATTCCACATGCTCTGGATTGATATTTTTGTATCATTACTACTTATCATCCTCAAGACGATGATCAATCTAAAAGGAAAATTCATACTTTTAATTAAATGTTGAGAGCTTACTCTATGGTTTTCAAAGGTGGTTGGAATAAAAACCTACCTTTGGATGAATTTCAATAAAAAATAGCTAGAATTATAGTATTCAGATGGATCCTTATGAATACCTTTATGGAATAAAGTGCAGAACTCGAACTTGTTAGGATGATGTTGGCAAAGAAAGCTATTAGTGTAACATCCCAGGTAAATAAAGAATAAAGAATTTTCATATTTATTAATATTTACGAATTAAATATTAATTTTACTTTAAAGGGGTTTCTATGTTCGATAGCATACCCGATACGCAACAAATAGTTTCATTGAAATCTTACGTTGCACACTAGTAATAAAATAATATTATTTTAAATGGTAGTTAACACATAGTCGTTGTATTGGTGGGAAAGGATAGAAATAACGAAAATATAATTATATATATATTTTAAATATTTTTACTTTTATCTAATAAAAGATAAAGGCTTAAAATACGGAAAGAATTGAATTTTAGGCATATATGCCCTAATTTTCACTAAAGGTTCACTTATCGCCTTTTGATGGAGAACCGTCATTAAATATAGTTTTGTTCACTCTTATATATTCTTTTGGACCAAATAAAACTCTTCTTTAGAATTGGGACATCAAAATTTACTTTGTGTAAATTTTTGGTATCTTTCCGATAAAGTTCATTTTTCAATGAATAGTGTAAAATGTTGTATTTTAATTCAAAACCTCATTTTAATCTAATTTATTTATATGATTAGATTATCTTTTGAATTGGTTTTAATGTTAAATTAGAAAATATTTTTTCCATTAAATCCAATAGCGGTCGTTGGAATTAATTTCACTTTGAAATCAGACTTAAACTAGTGTCAATCTTTTGATACTTATTGTTTCATAAAAACACGCTATTTGTTATGAAAACGGGAATTAATTATTAAATTAATTAATGTGACTTTTATGTTTTGAATTTTTTAAAATATACTTCATTTTTGAATTAGGAATATCAGATATAGCTTAGGGTGAATTTTTGGTATTTTCTGAAAAACTTCAATTGTTGATGAATAGTGAAACCACAAAGTGGAACTTATAAAAACTGATTTTTCGTTTAAATGAAATTTTACCACTTCTGTGTTTTGAATTTCAAAAATCCGACATACATGGTTGTCATTAAGATGTTAAATGTGGTTCAATGAGATTAAAATAATTTTTTGGTGAATAGTAACTTTTAAGTTCTTAATCACGATTAGAGGTAATTAGTGTAGTTTAAGGTAAAAATAATGCTTTAATAAAATGAGATGAGCTTGAAACATGTCCTACCCTCATTGGATGTGTCATGGACGACCAAGAAAATCCATGGGTCAACCTGGAGACCCCATGGAGCCACTTTGGTTGGGAAATGACATAAATAACTTAATATTAAATGTTAAAGTAAAAATGACACAAACATGAGATGTTTTAAAAAAACAATTATTACATGGGGTTATACAAGTCAGATTTTTGACTATAAATATTATTTAGAAAGATAAATATATTTCCTACATCATAGTATTTTTTGTATAATTTTTAGACTTTAAATAAAATAAATTATTTATGACATCATGATGATGCAGCGATTACCTCATTAATAATGGATTTAAATAAAATGAAATGATAATGTAAAATATATGACCTAAACATGTCCAAAACCTATTGGATGGGTGGATTTCTAACCCTTATCACCTTACCCTCTAATTATATCAATGTGGGACCTTTTGAATCCGAAACTCTTTTTAAAATAAAGTAACTTATCTTTACTTTCCAAGAGTTCCCCTCCTCTCCTCTTATAAAAGACTCCCACCTCTACCTCTTTAACCACACTTCTGAAGCCTCTCGCTCAGCCAAACCCTGCCCCTTTTGTCTCTCCACATCTCTATCTTACTTCTTGAATCCTCAAATTGGTCAGAAGTCTTCCCAAGGAATCCTTTGAGCTCAAATCTTAGAAAGTTACCCGATTTTAAGGTAATGTGTTCACTTGTGTTCCTTTGTTTTATTTTTCTTCTCCAACCCCTAAACTCTTTTTATTCATTTCTTTTGTAAAAAATACAGTATCTTCAATATACTAGGATGTTGTTATAAAACGAATTAGAGCTACACTTACACACATCCACATCTAATGGTTAAAAAACATACTGTTTCTATGGTTGGTGAATTTCTGCCTCACGAAACGATGATTGCTCAATCTTCTTTTAAAAACCTTTAATAGGGGCCATTAAGATTTAACTATATTTATATATGATATATATTAAGTTTATGTTTTCCTCATTCTTCTGTATTTTTCATTTGTGGTATACCTTTATGGTTTCCATTGTGGGTAAACACGATAATTTAAGTTTAGGAAGTGCGGACTACCGCCCCCTCAAAGTGATTTGATTCGTTAATGCCATATGTGGGACGTATAAAGGATGGATTTAAAGTTATTATATATGATGTTATACTGGAATTATAATATACCTCTATATCATTATTATTTATTTCCATTAAAGTATGAGATAGAAATTAAAGTAGCGTTCATGCGTACGTACGGCTTATCGTCTCCATGAACGGTGCATTTCATTTCTTATCCCGAAATGTAATGTAATATTAAATGTACATGTATATAATGGATATATATGATGAATGATACATCTAAATGATGAATATAATTCTGGCATTATAATATACATACCTCTCATTTAGTTTTAATTCCATTAATATGACAAAGAAATGAAAGTAGCGTTCATGCGTACGTACGGCTTACCGTCTCCATGAAGTGTGCATTTCATTTATTACCTCTAAATGATTATGTAATATTATAAATACATGTATATTCTGGATATATATGGTATATATGATATCCAAATCAGGAATGTCATTCTGGATATAAAGAACCTTTGACCACACCAACAACATGTAATTGTAAGAAGTCAACTTTTGACTTAAGAACCAAATATCGACAAAACAAACATTATTAACTTAAATTATTACATAATGTTTATAACATGGTAATAAGTGATATAAAAGTAATAATGAACTTGAAAAATGTTCTTAATCAAGTATAAATTAACACAAGTTTATTATTCAGGACGTTAAAGAACGATCGAGTCATGTCGGACTCGAGGTAAGGGACTTCATCTCAATCTTCTTTCATTCAGGCATATTTCGTTTTATACACAACTTTCTTTTATACGGTGTATAATCCCCTTTGAATTTTACTTTTACACAAAAGGAATCTTTTTCTATGAATCATTTTACAAAACAAAAAAAGGAATGTTTCTTTTAACATACGCGGTGACAACGACCTTTTCCGCCGCCACGAGTATTATTTGGTCTTTGGATTCCTGAACAAGCCGTAATGTTTTTTTAAAATGAAATAAATACCATATACTCTTTTATGTATTTTGGTATTGAAAATTATTTTTATAATGGATTTGTTATGTCAATATATTTTAGTGATATATTGTGATTAAATTGTGGATATGTTTTCTTTCCATTATATTCGTTTAATGTCTTAGGATTTTATAATGGTACTTGGACATTTGACCTGTGGTTACGTGATAAACCATATGACGGGTGGTGCCGTGAATACCAGGACGGTTGGTTACGCTATAACCACCAATGCATTGGGTATGGAAGTTGGCCGTATGGCTATTCCATTAAGTATGTATGGAAGTTGGCCGTATAGATATTCCATTAAGTGATATGTGTGGAAGTCGACCGTATGGTTACTCCACTTAAGTATGTTAATGTCCCAATTTAACTTTATATGTTATGTGATATTTTTATGGGTTTTATGGTAATATTTTGGTTACAACAGGGTAAGTAATGATCTTTTATTCAGTGAAGAGTTTTTAATACTTCATAAAGGTGAAAAGTATTACTTTGATAAAGTATACATGGTTTACTTGTTGTTTTGATAAACTAACAGTTTTAATTCATTGCGTATCCCTTACTAAGCTCTTTTTGCTCACCCCAAGTTTTTTTGAAATGTTTTTCACAGGACCTAATGTGGAATAGGGTCAATGATGGGATCGAGGGAAATTCATGCTATATAAAACTTGGAACTATACATGTTTTTTAGACTTTTTTTATTCTATGGAAACTAAGTAGAAGTGTCTACTTTGTAATCTTTTGAGATGTAGTAGTCATGTTCTAATTCTATAAAACTCTAAACCTGAAAAGATCCTCAATGTGAATTATTCATTTAATTCAATATTAAGAGATGTTTAAGGCCTAAGCCTTATAGTTGGTATCAAAAGTCGGTTTAGATAACTTTAGCAGTTAGAATTCTATTAAATGATTATCCAAAAATACCTTTTTTATGGTAAAATTGAAATGATATAGCATTTACAGATTACCATGTTGCTTTTCCTAAGATATTTCTGTGTTAATAATGGTTTTTCATAGAGGAAACAGAACAACTTTTCTGGGAAGGCATACAGAGGGAAATGGCCTTTCAAATCAGTATCCTGAGATGGTCAGAATCGGAACTAAATAGTTTGTTGCAGTGATGGCTCAGTTAACTTAGGTGAAAAATGTTGGTGTTTTTATTGATGCTATTTTGGTGTTTTCTAAAAGTAAATAGGATCATGAAATTCATTTAAGGGTTATTTTTCAAACCTTAAAAGAAAAGAAATTGTATGGGAAATTAAGCAAGTGTGAGTTTTGGTTGCAACAATTTTTTTCCTTCGTCATATTGTTTCAAAAGATGGCATAACTGTTGATCCTGCTAAAACAAAAGTTGTTGAAGAATGGCCAAGACCCACAAATGTAACTGAGATCCGTAGTTTTCTTGGTTTGGAAGGTTCCTACCGAAGGTTTGTTGAAAATTTTTCACGGTTATCTAGTCCAATGACTAAGATAACATGGAAGGGTGTTAAGTTTATCTGGACAAAAGAATGTGATGATTCTTTTCAGGAGTTGAAAAGAAGATTGCTGAATGCTCCAGTTTTGGGACTTCCTTCCAGTAATGGTGAGTTTGTTATATACAGTGATGATTCATTGAAAGGACATGGTTGTGTCATAATGCAGAATGATCAGATAATTGCTTATGCATCACGACAGTTGAAACTCATGAGGTAAATTACCCTACACATGATTTGAAATTAGCTGTTGTTGTTTTTGCTTTAAAAATTTGGAGGCATAATTTGTATGGAGTAAAGTGTGAAATATATACTGATCACAAAATTTTAAAGTATATATTCACTCAGAAAGAATTGAACATGAGACAGAGGAGATGGCTGGAATTAATCAAGGATTATGATTGTACAATTCATTACCATCTGGGAAAAGCAAATAAAGTGGCTGATGCTTTGAGTGGAAAAGTAAGGCTTCATTAGCAATGTTGAATTTGGAATGTGATCCTTTGATTAAGTATTTGATGAAATTTGGCATAGAAGTTGTGGCTGTAGGATGTTCTTCTGTTTTGTTTCAGGTATCAATGGAATCTTCTCTATCAGACAGAATCAAGCAAGCAAAGAAGCAAGACAGTGAGTTGCAGAAAAAGGTAGAGCTGGTTCAGAAGGGTATGTTTCCTGAATTCAACATTGATAATGATTGTGTTTTGAGGTTTGGGAAGATATTATGTGTGCCTTGTGATTCACAGTTGAAGAATGAGTTGTTATGTGAGGCTCGTAGTTCCCCGTTTTCAGTTCATCCTAGCAGTACTAAGATGTACAGAGAACTGTGGGAGTATTACTGGTGGGATGGAATGAAAAGGGATATTGCTGATTTTACTGTGAAGTGTCTGACTTGTCAGCAGGTGAAAGCAGAGCGACAGTTACCGAAAGGGATGTTTCAGCCTTTACCAGTGCTAGAGTGGAAATGGGAAAACATATCCATGGACTTTGTTGTGGGATTACCGAGGACATATCGAGGTAATAATGCAATACGGGTTATTGTTGATCGCTTGACTAAATCTGCTCATTTCCTTGCTATACGAGATACTTTTTCCCTAGATCAACTTTCCGGTTTGTATCTTAAAGATATAGTCATGTTACATGGAGTTACTCTCTCCATTGTGTCCAATCGTGATCCCAGGTTTACTTCTAACTTTTGGAAAGGCCTTCAGAAGTCATTGGGTACTGAATTAAATTTTAGTACAGCTTTTCATCTGCAATCAGATGGGCAGTCTGAACGAACAATTCAGACCTTGGAGGATATGCTACGAGCTTGTTCGATGGATTATCAGGGAAGTTGGGACCAACATCTTTCTTTGGTTGAGTTTTCTTATAATAATAGTTTTCATTCCAGTATACAAATGGCACCATTTGAGGCATTATATGGGAAGCGGTGTCGAACTCCAGCATTTTGGGATGAAGTGGGTGAAAGGAAGCTGATGGGACCAGAATTGGTAGAAGAGATGGCAAAAAAAGTTCTGTTGATTCAGAAACACAAGAAAACAGCTCAGAGCAGATAGAAGAGTTATGCGGATAACCAGAGGAATGATCTATCTTTCGAGGTAGGTGATCATATTTTTCTCAAGGTTTCTCCATGGAAAAGTGTGATGAGATTTGGTAAGAAAGGAAAGCTGATTCCAAGGTTCATTGGACCATATGAAATTATGGAGAAAGTTGGATCAGTTGCTTACCGAGTGGCTTTACCTCCGAGTTTATCTCAGGTACACAATGTTTTTCATGTTTCGATGCTGAGAAAGTATATGCCAGATCCATCTCATGTTTTGAGTCCAGAGGTAGTTCAGTTGGAAGAGAATCTCTCTTATGAAGAACAACCAGTCCAGATTCTTGTCCGAAGAGAGCAAGTGTTCTGAAATAAGGTAATTCACCAGGTAAAGGTTTTGTGGAAAAACCATATTGTGGAAGAGGCAACGTGGGAATCAGAAAATGCTATGAGAGATAAATACCCCCACTTATTTTGATAAGTGAATAAAATTGCGAGGACGCAATTCCCAAAAGGGTGGAAGGATGTAACATCCCAGGTAAATAAAGAATAAAGAACTTTCATATTTATTAATATTTATGAATTACATATTAATTTTACTTTAAAGAGGTTGCTATGTTCGATAGCATACCTGATACGCAACAAAGAGTTTCATTGAAATCTTACGTTGCACACTAGTAATAAAATAATATTATTTTAAATGGTAGTTAACACATAGTCGTTGTATTGGTGGGAAAGGATAGAAATAACTAAAATATGATTATATATGTTTTTTAAATATTTTTACTTTTATCTAATAAAAGTTAAAGGCTTAAAATACAGAAAGAATTAAATTTTAGGCATATATGCCCTAATTTTCACTAAAGGTTCACTTATCGCCTTTTGATGGCGAACCGTCATTAAATATAGTTTTGTTAAATCTTATACATTCTTTTGGAACAAATAAAACTCTTCTTTATAATTGGGACATCAAAATTTACTTTGTGTAAATTTTTGGTATCTTTCCGATAAAGTTCATTTTTTTATGAATAGTATAAAATGTTGTATTTTAATTCAAATCCTCTTTTTAATCTAATTTTTTTATATGATTAGATTATCTTTTGAATAGGTTTTAAATTGAAATTAGAAAATATTTTTACCATTAAATTCAATAGCAGTCGTTGGAATTAATTTCACTTTGAAATCGGACTTAAACTAGTGCCAAACTTTTGATACTTATTGTTTCATAAAAACACGCTATTTATTATGACAGCGGTAATTAATTATTAAATTAATTAATGTGACTTATATGTTTTGAATTTTTTAAAATAGACTTCATTTTTGAATTCGGAATATCAAATATAGCTTGGGGAAAATTTTTGGTATTTTTCTGAAAAACTTCAATTGTTGATGAATAGTGAAACCACTAAGTGGTAATTATAAAAACTGATTTTTCGTTTAAATGAAATTTTACCACTTCTGTGTTTTGAATTTCAAAAATCCGACATATATGGTTATCATTAAGAAGTAAAATGTGGTTCAATGAGATTAAAATAAATTTTTGGTGAATAGTATCTTTTAAGTTCTTAATCGCGATTAGAGGTAATTAGTGTAGTTTAAGGTAAAAATAATGCTTTAATAAAATGAGATGAGCTTGAAACATGTCCTAATCTCAATGGATGTGTCATGGCCGACCATGAAAATCCATGGGTCAGCTTGGGGACCCCATGGAGCCACTTTGGTTGGGAAATGACATAAATAACTTTTTATTAAATGTTAAAGTAAAAATGACACAAACATGAGTTGTTTTACTGAAAAAAAATTTATATGGGGTTATACAAGTGATATTTTTGACTATAAATATTCATTAGAAAGATAAAACTATTTCCTACATCATATTAGTTTTTGTATAATTTTTAAAACTTAAATAAATTAAATTATTTATGACATCATGATGATGCAGCGATTACCTCATTAATAAAGAATTTAAATAAAATGAAATGATAATGTAAAATCTATGACATAGACATGTAAAAAACCTATTGGATGGGTGTATTTCGGACCCTTATCACCTTAACCTCGAATTATATCAATGTGGAACCTTTTTAATCCGAAACTCTTTTTAAAATAATGTAACTTATCTTTACTTTCCAAGAGTTCCCCTCCTCTCCTCTTATAAAAGGCCCCCACCTCTACCTATTTACCCACACTTCCAAATCCTTTGGCTCGGCCAACCCTACCCATTTTGTCTCTCCACATACCTCTCTTACCCCTTGAATCCTCACATTGGACAGAAGTCTTCCCAAGGAAGCCTTTGAGCTCAAATCTAAGAGAGTTACCCGATTTTAAGGTAATGTGTTCACTTGTGTTCTTTTGTTTTATTTTGCTTCTCCAACCCCTAAACTCTTTTTATTAATTTATCTTGTAATAACTACTGTATCTTAAATATACTAGGATGTTTTTATTATAAGAATTAGAGCTACACTAACACACATCCACATCTAATGGTTAAAGAACATACTATTTCTGTGGTTGGCGAATTACTGCCTCACGAAACGATGATTGTTCAATCTTCTTTTAAAAACCTTTAATGGTGGCCATTAAGTTGTCACTATATTTATATATGATATATATTATGTTTATGGTTTCCTCATGCTTCTGTACTTTTCATTTGTGGCATACCTTTATGGTTTCCATTGTGGGTAAACACGATAATTTCATTTTAGGATGTCCGGACTACCGCCCCCTCAAAGTGATTTGATTCGTTAATGCCATATGTGGGACGTATAAAGGATGTATTTAAAGTTATTATATATGATTTTATACTGGAATTATAATATACCTATATATCATTATTATTTCGATCCATTAAATTATGAGATAGAAATGAAAGTAGCGTCCATGCGTACGTACAGCTTACCGTCTCCATGAACCGTGCATTTCATTTCTTATCCCCAAATGTAATGTACTATTAAAAGTACATGTATATAATTGATATATGTGACTAATGATACATTTAAATGATGAATATAATTCTGGAATTAAAATATACATACCTCTCAATTGGTTTTAATTCCATTAATATGACAAAGAAATGAAAGTAGCATTCATGCGTACGTACGGCTTACCGTCTCCCTGAACGGTGCATTTCATTTCTTACCTCTAAATGATTATGTAATATTATAAATACATGTATATGATGGATATATATGGTATATATGATATCCAAATCAGGAATGTAATTTTGGATATAAAGACCCTTTGACCACATGAACAACATGTAATTGTAAGAAGTCCACTTTTGAATTAAGAACCAAATATCGACAAAACAAACATTATTAACTTAAATGATTACATATATTTTATAAAATGTTAATAAGTGATATAAAAGTAATAATGAACTTGAAAAAGTTTCTTAATCAAGTAGTAATTAAGTCATGTTTTTTATTCAGGACGTTAAAGAACGATCGAGTCAAGTCGGACCCGAGGTAAGGGACTTCATCTCAGTCTCCTTTCACTGAGGCATATTTCGTTTTATACACAACTTTATTTTATACGGTTTATAAACCCCTTTGACTTTTACTTTTATAAAAAAGTAATATTTTAACAAAACATTTTACAAAATGAAAAAAAGGAATGTTTCTTTTAACGTACGCGGTGACAACGACCTTTTCCGCCGCCGCGAGTATTATTTGGTCTTTGGCTTCCCGAACAAGCCGTAATGTTTTTTTATTAAATAAAATAAATACCATATACTCTTTTATGTATTTTGGTATGGAAAATTATTTTTATAATTGATTTTTTATGTCAATATATTTGAGTGATATATTGTGATTAAAGTGTGGATATGTTTTCTTTCCATTATATTCGTTTTATGTCTTATGATTTTATAATGGTACTTAGACATTTGACGGGTGGTTACGTGATAATCCATATGACAGGTGGTGCCATGAATACCAGGATGGGTGGTTACATTATAACCTCCAATGCATTGGGTGTGTAAGTCGACCGTATGGCTATTCCATTAGGTATGTATGGAAGTTGGTAGTATGGCTATTCCATTAAGTGATATGTGTGGAAGTCGACCGTATGGTTACTCCACTTAAGTATATTTATGTCCCAAGTTACCTTTATATGTTATGTGATCATTTTCTGGGTTTTATGGTAATATTTTGGTTACAACAGGGTAAATAATGATCTTTTATTCAGTAAAGCGTTTTTACTACTTCATAAAGGTGAAAAGTATTACTTTGATAAAGTATACATGGTTTACTTGTTGTTCTGATAAACTAAAAGTTTTTCTTCTTTGTGTATCCCTTACGGAGATCTTTATGCTCACCCCAAGTTTTTTTGAAATGTTCTTCACAGTACCTAATGTGGAATAGGGTAAAGGATGGGATCAAAGGAAAGTAATTCTATATAAAACATGGAAGTAGACATATTTCTTTTTAAGAGTTTTTTTATTCTATGGAAACTTAGTAGGAGTGTCTACTTTGTAATCTTTTGAGATGTAGTAGTTATGTTCCAATTCTCTAAAACTCTAAACCTGAAAAAATTATCAATGTGAATTATTCATTTAATTCAATATTAATAGATGTTTAAGGTCGGGGCCTTATAATTAGGACATGATTTTGTTGATGAAATGGAAAAAATCCAGATTTATTAAAATACACATAAGATCATTTTAGAGTATGAAAAGTGATATGTTCAAAACCAATGAAAATACATAGAGTTTGATGAGGTTTATAAGGTGAGTGTTCAAATATCTCCCTGGAAAATAGAAAAGATAATTAGAATAAAAGGGAATGTTGAGCCCTAGTCTTATTGGTAGATATGAAATTATAGATCATGTTGGGAATATAGATTACCAATTAATTCTTAAAAAAAATTTCTCTGAAGTTCATAAATTTTTCCTTGTATCTCTCATGATAAATTACATACCAAATCCGTCAAAAATACTAAACTCATAAGTCATATATCTAGATATTGATCATTCATATAAAGAACAACCAATAGAAATTATATATCCAAGAGATAGACTTCAATGAAACAAGACAACTCTCTTGGTTTAAATTTCAAGGACAAAACCACCAGTTTGACGAAGATACATGGGAACATAAGGATATGATAATGGATAGTAATCCTCATGTGATTGTTTCCATGTGAACAATTTTGAGGGAAATATTCTGTTTAAGGGGTTAGAATATAACACACAGGTTTTTTTTAAATATTTCCTTTAAATACATTCAATTATTCAGTATCTTTTATTTCACACAATCATGAGTTTAAATGAACCGTGATATACCCATTTTATAGAATTATTATTATATAATAGTTGTTAGTTTAGCGTTAATAAGTATAAATAATTGATGAAAATGAATTGTGAGTTCATTGGATACCAATTGTATATAAAAAATATAAATCAATAAGATATATTAATTATTTGGAGAATCACTTCTGGTAATGAAATTAATGAGATATATATATGATACATACTTAAAAATATTTTTTATATTCATCCATTGGATATCTTACACATAGTGTATGAATAAACCCTATTATATATATACACAATTATATTTTATTAAGGGTTATTTTAAACCTTTACATGGAGAACCCATTTTTAGTTATTATTTTGAAACATTAATAATTTATTTTGAAAAAATAAACATTTTATTTTAATGTGGGATATAAAAATTTACATTGGATTAATTTCTGAAATTTTTCTTATAACATTCAGGTTTTGATGAATATTAAAAATACACTCAAATTTATATAACAACATCTTTTATACATCAAAATAATTTATATTGTGAAATAATAATATTTAATGGTTTTAAAAAATAAAAATAATATATTTTTATTATTAAATATACTGTCTGGAATTAGCATTAATTTTATATTGCATTCACATTTAAATATATTTCAATCTTTTGCAATGTTATGACTTTTAAAAAACCAAGATTCCTCATTCTGACAATAGTATTGATTATAAATTAATTACTAGAACATCTATGTTTTTAATTTTAAAAAATGGATTCCATAATTGGAATTTGTTGGTACATAATAGGTAAATATATTTAATTTATTTTTTGGAATATTGAATAGTAACATCAATTATTTTTTTTAATACTGTAAAAGTGTAAACCAAGTTATTAATTGTAAGAATAATATTTTAAAATTATCATACAATTTTCCTAATATCATTTGATCAGTGTGTTTATACATAAATCATCCTTGGGTGGAAATGGAATGCATTTGAATCCACTTGGAGTAGAATAGGATATTTAATTTATTTTATTTATAGGGAAGATAAATAGGTCTCACTCAAATTATAATAATTTTTTTTATATTAGGTTATACTAAAGAAAATTCCTATTATAAATAATAATATGAAATTTAAAATTCCATCCTTTATCATGGTATTTTATTGGTAATTTATTGAAAATTAATAATTACCTTAATATCCGGTAAACTAAAGATGAATGAATTATTTAAATTATGAAAACCAAATAATATAGTTTTTAATAAAATAAGAATACCCATTAAATGATCAAAAAAATTTACGAAATATTATTTTTCGAGTATATATCGATTATCATCATACAAGGTTTGTTTTATGGACCGTTTAGAGCAGTATAGAAGAGATTTTGACACTTAAACTATTTTATTTAATGTTATGTTAAAATTTTCACCATCATAATTTATTAAGTACGATATTTAAAATATTGGATTTTAAAAAATCCAATATATAATAAATTTATTATTCTAAAATATAGTAGAGATAACATCATCCTAGTATTTTAAAAAAATTTATTCAAAAAAATGAATAATAATTAATTACACAAAACTATGGTAGTAATTATTTTACTAACATAAAAACTAAAGAAAATGTTATTAACATTACTAAAGTAAACAAATTTGGGTAAAATCAAGATTTATAATTCATTTTATAGATTAACATGACCTCCTAGGAATATAATAAAATTATTGGTTCGATGTTATCTAGTTATATTAATATGTTGAAAAATAAATGGATTGAATTGTGTCAAAACTGATACTAGTGATTGTTTATCAAAATATTATTTTCTTAAAATATTTAAAAATAAATTAAGATTATTAAAAAAATTATAATGATTATGATATATTAGAATATTGTAAAATGTATTTACTAATTTTCAATTTTATATCAAATAATTAAATATTTCCCCTTTAAATATAAAATTAGTTTTTATCATATTCAAATATAAAATAGAATAACTATGAGATAGTTAAAAATACACTGTATAACATGATATAAAATCTTGTCCAAGATTTATTTTTTATAATATTACAACCCTATATCATCTCATCATATAAATTGTTACATTTTTTATGTTTTAGAGTAGGATTTGATTTTATTATAAATTATTATTTATGGAGTTTCAAAAAGTGCCCCTGCCCTCAATTATAAAATAGCACATCCTACCTCACCTCTTCACATAAATTTGTTCGTTAATTCTCGGCCATACTCTACCTTTTTACCTTATAAACATCCATATTTACATTCTATAGGTTATGGGCACCTTCAACGATAAAATATTGTGCTCTATGATGATATTTAGAAGATGTACGTCAAAGAAGATATAATCTCTTCTACTGATTCCTTCCAACATCTTTTTTCATCTACATCAACATGATTTATTTTTTCATTATAAAATAATATCATAATAATAACTTGTATAATTATATGATATTATAATTATGAAACAACCATATTTCGAGTTATATCCATCCTATAAAAAATGAAATCACAAAGTGTCTGAACGTACGACTTACCGACTCCAAGCCTTGGTGTAATCTATTTTTCATCACCACCCTACATAGATAGGGATAATGAATGAAATAAGGACTATATATCATTATTATAACATGATAATCACTCAAAAATATTATACTCAATCAACTTCAATACAATTCATCAATTATGGGAATGATATTGTCGCTCGTGCATTAATACGACATGCCTTCTCCACAATGTGATATGAATCATTCTACATGATCCTCATTATAACATGATTATATAAATGTATATAATGAATAAATATGATATATATTATAATAAAATAATTAATTAATATATATAACTATAACCTAAGAACTAGGACATGAACATATCCAAAAAAACATATATAAGAACATATAGTAGTTAATATACAAATAACTAGTGGTAATGAAATGTTACTGACAAAGGGATTATAATATGATCATATATGATATCATAAAAATTAAAATGATTCAGTAATAAGTCAATTGAATTATTTTAATCATTATTCATCAGGTTTAGATACATACAAATGATACCAACATAAGGACATGAAGAAATTCTCAATCTCATTATTTTCTGAGAATATTTATACGTAAGTATTTACAGGGGTATATTTATAACCCACAAGTATGTTTCATAATTTTGTAATATTATATTCATTCTTCTTAAAAAATATGCTATTTTATCCTTATTGTGAATTTTTATTAAATGGAAATAAATGAATCTTTTTTCATTTATGGTACAATGTACATTTTTACTTTTCTAGAAAAAGTATAATAAGAACGTTCTTTTTAACTGATATGGAATCGACATATTCTTATTCTTTTCTACTGCCTTATTTCCATGAAAATTACTTTTAAATATTTCAAAATTAATTTCAATTAAATTATTTCCTTTTAAAATTGCATTGTACTTTGGGAAAATAATATATTTTTGAATAACAAAGGATATTTTTATCAGGAATTAATTTCAAGTGTTTTATCAATATTATTTTCCATAAAAGATGACATTTTTTAAATAGGGTTATGTTTTGATCCCTATTATTACTATGATTTGAGTTTTGTTTAGGTTTGAATTATATTTATGTACTATATTTGATTTATATGGATTCTGTTTGAATGATGTATAAGAAACCCATTTTTTCTCTGTGTTATGATATGATTTATGTTTTTGTGGAATAATGAAGAATGATTTCATTATGAGATGGGTGGTACCTATATCTTCCAACAATGAATTGGGTAATGATTTATATCTCATGATATAGATATGTGTATAAATTAAAGTACATCCAATTTAGTAATATATGTGTGGAATGGTATGTTAATATAGTTTAGTGGTAGACATTGTCTACTATTATGGTCTTGGAAATGATCCTTGACTAATATAAAATGTTTTTCTATTCTTATGTGTATAACAGAAAACATCATTTCTTTTGTTATGACTTTTGGAATTATTTCCATTAATAATTATGAACATGTATACAATAAAATGATATCACAATCTTTCAAATGCTAAATATGTATTTAAAATTTTATGTTCTTATTTACTCTGATTGTAATATGATTGATATTTCCCTTGTTTAGATCTATAGAGAATTTGGGATCACCATTTCATTTGCCTCTTTTCCCCATGTCTTGAAGAAGGGTATTAAGTAAGATGTGTTAAAAATGAGTTTTGTTATGTATAAATAGGCAGGATATAATTTAGATGTTGTATAAACTAGTTGTCTTTGTCTCTTAGTTTCTAAAAGAAAATATTCCAAAACAATCCGTTCATGGATTTGTAATATATTTTAATGAATATACATTAATTTTTATTTAGTGTCAGTTTTTTCTAAAGTATGGGTTGTTATATTTTTCATATCCCTTTGTTATTTCTTATCCAGATTCCTCAATCTTCTACATTTGAATCATTTACTGGTCCATGATACAGTTACTAGGATTCTTCTTCTTACAATTTTGACATGTGGGATATTTGGTATTATTTCTATCATGTGATTTATCAAATATTCCATCCATATTATACTCCATTTTCCACATCCATACACTAGGCCCACAAAAAAAATTTATGGTATCCAATATCCATTTAATCCTTGGGAAAAAATAGATAATATCTTTAAAATATTCAATATCTTGAAATTCCATTTCTTTTTATACAATTGAATTTAGTCCAATAAGGAAGCAATTCACATTGATTTCAGTGATCATGAAAATTCCATAGGTTTATGTTGATGTCCTTGTAAAGTATTCTTCATACGCCATAATAAACACATCCTCCATCTGTTTATGTCTAAGGCACTCCCTTTCATATTGATATGGAGGGTTTGTGAAAAATATTTATTGTTAAATAATTTTTAATTTTTTCCAATCTATGGAATCAATTTCCTTCTTGGAAACTGTATTTTTGATTAGTTTTTTACTCTGATCATATTCCCCATTAAATATATAGACCACAAACACCACTTTCTCTTACTATATGAAATGTAGGATATACAATATCTTTTCGATGGAGTTAATCCATTATTCATTAAGTAGGGGATATGAAGATAAATAAACTTTGGAGGACTTTTCCAAATGAATGATTTGATGGAATATTTTACTTTCATTGAAGTAGAAGGGTGTTCTGCATGATTATAGATGTTATTTAAAACCTTAGGCAGATAAAAATGTACTATAATAATGTTTTGATCATCTGTTACCATTATATTAGGAATTTAATTAAATAATTCATCACATTTAATATCACATTTATTGTTTTCACTTGTTCTATTGTTTCCCACCATTAACAAAGAAAAATAATCCTTAGTCACAGATCTTTAATACTAAGATAATAAGATTAAAAATAAATCCTTAAATAAAAATGATAATATATTAATGAAAAATTATATCTTAACTAGTGATTCCCTAGGATTAAATCTAGGTTATCCGTGATAGGTTTCCTAACATATAATTTTACAGGATTTATCTTGTTTCCTTAATAATGATTTCTAATGAGATTATTAATTTAACAAATCATATCCTCTGAGAGTGCAAAACTAGGTGTGCAGTAAGGCACGTTGTTCTATACAAGGTAACCTAGAGTCAGGTATGGAACACCTTATGAGTGTTGTCACTCCTCGATGCATCTGTATGAGAACCTTGTCCACATTTAGTTTCCAAATAGGCATATATCTTCTTGATAAACTAGTTACGATTTACTTACTGAAATATATGTAAGTTTTCTCATTTATTTTCTTATACATATTGTTATTACTATAGTGGTAATTTTCTAATCCCCAAAAATTGCTAAAAGTTTACACTCATACCAATAATGGTGACCCAAAACTTTTACGAATATAATTAAAAAAAATTAGGCATTATTAAACATCAAAAAAGCCAAGGATGGTAAATTATAGTGTTTTGAATGACTAGGTACAAAAAACTAAAATCATGGGAATAAATAAAAAATAAATTTATGTGTCATTTTTTATGAGCTCTGAACTACTCTTGAGCCCTAACATCATCGTAGGATATCCGGGTGATAACATGAACAATGATATTTGTTAAAAATACCTATGACAGAATTAAAAATAATATAAATCTAAGACGATTTGTTTTATGTAATAAAATAATTATATAAAAATTCATGGAACATGATTAAAAATAAGAAATCATAACATGGGATCATAAAAACATGAAGTAATAGTAATGTGCAGGAAAAATAATATATGAATTTTTAATGATTTAAGGTTCTTTGACCGCAGAGGAGCATGGAACAAGGTTTGTTTCACATAGAGGAGCATGAGTCAAGGATAACCACCATGATCGTTGCACATGGAGCACGAGTCAAGGCTAGCTAACAAGACCATTTCACATAATGCCTAATGATTCTAAAAATTACCTATAAAATTTGAGAGAAGTATGATTGAACCCATGAATACTTGTTCATGAATATGTCTTCCACATGAATAATAATACATTTGGAATTAAACATAATCATAATAGATACCTATGGAATAATCTAGGAATCATTATTATGTCAAATTGTATATCAAAAGGAAATGTCATAGTGGTACTCTTGAAAGGATAGATTTACATCATACATATAGCATCCCGTCTTTTTATAACATAACTTTTCATTCTATTACATGGAACTGAGGATCTTTAAGGTTTAGTGTCTTGGAAACAAGGAACATAAAACATGAAACAAAAAAAACATTCTTCTTAAACACTTGAAAGGCTTCTCCCCATGTTCACCCTAGGATCATTACTGCATCTCATAACCTGGGGACATACATCAAAAGGAAGGGTGAGCAGAAGGCCCAGCAAGGGAAACAAGTGAAACATTTTACATATGAACTTGAGATACATCAATAAAGTCATGAAAAGAACTTTAATGCATGAAAATGAAATCATGAGGCATATCATAATAAAAATAAAACTTTTTCATAACTTGAAGATGTGGCTACATCATTTAACATGGACAATCATAAACATATCACCAAGGTCCAACCCCAAGGTGTCATTTTAAAATTACCAAGGTTATTTACCAATGTATCGTGAAAATTGTAATCTCTAGTGGTTACATCATTACCCAATGCATTGGAGCGCTATCAGGGCGCACCCTTAAATTTTCCTTTATTATCATGTGATCCACATATATCATCATCAAACATTTCATAAATAACCCACATAGCATAAAATAAATGGGTTTCATTTCATAATCATAACGTTTTAAAAACTGCTTTAAAGACATGATCTTTACGTCACTTTAAACCCACGGAAAGGGAAAGCGGGTCTCATGTATGTAAATCCCAGAATTTAAAATGGAACATTTTGATATATATGTGAATACGCTTGTAGAAATAAGAGCTTTGAGTATTAATTTTATAACATAAAATAATTTTTGAGAAAAGAGAGAGGCATTTTGAGACGAAAATTCTGCAGCATAACGACTATGTTACAAGGTTTTAGAAAACATTGAAAAGAGAAGGGACATGGGTCAAACATTCATAAATGACCCATAAAACAGTAGAGGGACAAAATATAAGAGATTTAAGAACATGGTAATGAAATTTGAAAATATACCATATGAAATGAAGAACATGAAAGGAAGAAAAAAAAGATTTCTCTTGTGATAATTCGGCAGCCTAACGGCGTCACTTAAACTTCAACAAAATTGAATTGACAAGGTCAAATAGGGTCTCTCATCATATGAACATAAGATTACAGTATGATAGATATAGATATCATACCCCAACATAATAGAAATGAACTTGAAAGAATTGACATCAATGTAGAACTTCAAAACGAGAATGGTGAAGAACCACTTAAAAATTCGGCAGCCTAACGGCGCCACTTAAACTTCATCAAAATACTGAATTGAAGAGATCAAATGGGGTATCTCATCATATGAACATAAGAGTCCAGTATTATAGATATAGAGATCATACCCCAACATAACAAAAAGGAACTTGAAAGAATTGACATGAAAGTAGAACTTCAAAACGAGAAGGGTGAAGAACCACTTAAAATTTCGGCAGCCTAACGGCGCCACTTAAAACATCAAAATACTGAATTGAAGCGATCAAATGGGGTCTCTCATCATATGAACATAAGATTCCAGTATGATATATATAGAGATCATACCCCAATATAACAAAAAGGAACTTGAAATAATTGACATGAAAGTAGAATTTCAAAACGAGAAGGGTGAAGAACCACTTAAAAATTCGGCAGCCTAACGGCGCCACTTAAAACTTCAAAATACTGAATTGAAAAGATCAAATGGGGTCTCTCATCATATGATCATAAAATATCAGTATGATAAATATAGAGATCATACCCAAACATAATTAAAATGAACTTGAAATACTTGACATGAAAGTAGAACTTTGAAAAAGAGAAAGGTGAATGAATCCCTTGAAAATTCGGCAGCCTAACGGCGCCACTTAAACATTCTTAAAACGAAATGATGAGAGTAAGAGGGGGTCTCTCATCATATGAACATGAAATAGGCAGTAGGATGAATATAAAAGAACATCCTCCAACATAAGAACATGGAGTATAAAAGAAATTACATAAAAGAGATTACTTGAAAAGAAAGAGAGGGGTCGGATCCCTTACCTTAAAATGTAACTCTTAAACCTCAAAGGTTGGGACCTTGAGGGATTGGGGGCACCTTGGGAGGACTACATGGGAGGTAATGAGACCAGAAATTAGTTGGGAATGAGTGAGGAGTCGAATGGATGAGAGGAGGGCTTGGTATTTATAGGGAAAGTGAGGGGACAAGGCATTAATGGCCAAGGGACACCTCACATGTGCTTTTCTCAAACCCATGTGCTCTCCCTTGCCATTTATCATGGAGTTAGGCCACATGGGGCCCCCAAAACAATAATTCATCACCCTTGGCCGGCCAACCCTCAAAAGATCTCATGACATCATCATGACACCATTATGATGTCATTAAACATACCGAAACCCTAAAACTGTATTTTTACTATTCACTGAAAATTCAACTTTCTCAAAAAAATCCCAAAATTTCACATTAACCAAATATCAATGCTCCGATTTCAAAAATGAAATCCATTTTATAAAAATAATTTTCTAAATATTTTTAATTTAATTTTTAAATAAAAACACTATTCATCGAAAATTCATTTTTTTCAGAAAAAACCCCAAAAATTACCATAACATAATATCGATGCTCTGAGTTCAAAAATAAATTCATTTTTATAAAAATAATTTTCTAATTATTTTTAATTAAATTTTTAATTAAAAAACACTATTCACCCGAAAAAACTAATACTTGAATAATAAATAATGAAACCGTTATTTAACTATTTTATTGAATCACATTACTTAATCAAGGTGCCTAGATTATTTTAAAACTTTCTTTAAGTGAGATTACTAATCCATTTGGTCATATTACTAATCCTAATCATAAAATCACTTTTCATAATTTACTATTCATCAAAAATCAAGTTGATCTTATTAGACTCTAAATTTAGTACTGAACATAATTGCAGAAGACCATTTTTTGAAAATCATTACACATTTTTAATTTTTTAGGGTTTACATAAACATATCTAAAATATCCTTTTTCTAAAATTCATCAAAAATATGCATACTATATTTATCCGGTCATTTCAAAATTCATAAACTTCATCATAAGAAGAAATCCCAATTTTTATTTAAAACAAGGATTACACAAGGTAGTTACGGTCTCGTTACATAACCCCTTATAATACCAGCATAGGACCTAAGAGTAAGGTGTTCTAGGGTGATAGAAGCTTGGGGCGGCTCAGTCAACATGGCCCGAGTAGTAATTTCTATCAGTTTGAACTTCTCACGAAGGCGATTTCGTTCCAGCTTCACATGATAAAGATAGGCTTGGATTTGATCCAGAGAAAAGCCCAGTGGTGCTACCTCCTTCCCAAGCTCTGTTAGATGGGCTTCGATCGGTCCAAGATTACTAGGTGAGGCCATCGAATCTTATTTCTATAATACTTAACCAAGATTACTTATATTTAGAGACAATAATCAAAACATTTTGTTCACAGCGGTCATGTTGACCGATGGTTATATAATAGTCAAAACCCACTGATCTCATTTTAATTATAATCATGTTTATCAAATAAAACATTTTTGTTGAGTATAACAATAACACATAAAATTAGGAAACAAAATTTATTTAAAAATTTCGTGTCATTACAATCTTCCCCCCTTAAGAAATTGCGTCCTCGCAATTTTAAAATTGGGTTTTGAAATTTCATTGAAAGTCCCACATCGGAAAAGGAGTCAGTAAAACTATTACTTTAAAATAAAGAAAGGGAAGTACAAAGGTCACCCGAGTTAACCCACACTAGGGTTCCATGTAGGAAAACATGGACATGGAGGAGAAAACAAAGGGTCAAGTTCTGAGGGAGAGTGATAGAGAACATGATTAGGAGAAAGTTAACCATGAGAAAATCCCAAACTTATGATGTGTGTAAACGGTCTTTGATTACCTAGTAGGAAACGTAAACCAACAAAATTTTTGTTTTACGTTTCTTTTCATAATTTTGAGGATTTCATTTACTATATAGAACAAAAACATAAGAAACTATACCTACCTTCAAGTAGAGTTTCATCCTTTAACAAGTCCCTACCAACACTAATCTTTTCTCCAAATGATGAGAATTCAAAAACACTTGGTCTCATAAAAGCACAAGAATCATCTCCTATAGAATCACATAATCTACAAAAGATTAACTATATATTTCTTCTATCTTTAAACATTATCCCAAAAACAAAAAGGTTAAGGTAAAACAGCTCTTCAAAAAGAAAGAATCCCATAGGAATGAAAACTACTTTTAAATCATCAAAGTTACATGGTACTACCCAAAGTTCATCATAGACCATTCCATAAATAACGGTGCTTAAAATTCCTCAAAACAAACCAAACTAAGATTGAAACCCAAATACAATAAGGATTTGATAACATAGTCTTCCAAAACAACTTCATTGTTCATCTCCAGACAACATCAACCACTCCTAACATCTTATAAAAAAGTAGCTAACCTAAACATATTTTACCCAAGATAGGTTAGTCATTCCCATAAGTAACCTAAATTACTATAAGTTCACCTTAAATTCATCGATTCTTCAAAATATAAGTCAACCTTACTCCTCAATGAAAATACCGTAGTAATCTATTTACCTTGATCAAATATGGTTCCCAAAATAATGAACATATTCCAAAATAATAGTCATATTTTAATCCCCTAATCATCCCTGTCATATTAATACGAAAATCGTCGCATTTCCTATCACATTGGTTGTCGGAACATGTTCTTCCATTTCCCACCATTAACTAAGAAGAGAAAGCATAATTAGGGGCTTAAGTACTTAGCTAATAATCATGAAAAGGAACTGAAAGCATATAAGGATAACTTGTATATGAAAGGTATACCCTAACTTGTGATCTCCTAGGTTCCCATCTAGGTTATGAATGATCATATATTCTTATGTGAACCTTTATTTTATTTTATTTTTGTTCCTTTAACAATGGTTCATACCAAGCTTATGAATTTACCAAAGCATATCCCCCGGGAGTGTCGTAACCAAGAGTGCAGCAAGGCCCGTTGTCGTGTACCAGTTCCCGTTCGAGTCTAGCTCAAAGCAGTGTTTTCGGGTTTTACCCCTATGTACATCTGTGCCAGAGCCACCTCTACCTGCTCGTATCCAGACAGGGATGTATTTGCTTGGCAACCCCTTACTCAATACTCACCAAAATACCAGGAAGATTTCCTATATTAAACTTTTCTATAGGGTTCCTCCTAGAGTTTTCATATCCTAATTTCCACAAATAACTAAACCACCCTTTGATACCAACTATAGCATCTCGTCTTCTTATAACATAACTTTTCATTCTATTACACGGAACTGAGGATCTTTAAGGTTTAGTGTCTTGGAAACAAGGAACATAAAACATGAAACAAAAAAAAACATTCTTCTTAAACACTTGAAAGGCTTCTCCCCATGTTCACCCTAGGATCATTACTGCATCTCATAACCTGGGGACATACATCAAAAGGAGGGTGAGCAGAAGGCCCAGCAAGGGAAACAAGTGAAACATTTTACATATGAACTTGAGATACATCAATAAAGTCATGAAAAGAACTTTAATGCATGAAAATGAAATCATGAGGCATATCATAATAAAAATAAAACTTTTTCATAACTTGAAGATGTGGCTACATCATTTAACATAGACAATCATGAACATATCACCAAGGTCCATCCCCAAGGTGTCATTTTAAAATTACCAAGGTTATTTACCAAGGTATCGTGAAAATTGTAATCTCTAGTGGTTACATCATTACCCAATGCATTGGAGCGCTATCAGGGAGAACCCTTAAATTTTCATTTATTATCATGTGAGCCACATATATCATCATCAAACATTTCATAAATAACCCACATAGCATAAAATAAATGGGTTTCATTTCATAATCATAATGTTTTAAAAACTGCTTTAAAGACATGATCTTTACGTCACTTTAAACCCACGGAAAGGGAAAGCGGGTCTCATGTATGTAAATCCCAGAATTTAAAATGGAACACTTTGATATATATGTGAATACCCTTGTAGAAATAAGAGCTTTGATTATGCATTTTATAACATAAAATAATTTTTGAGAAAAGAGAGAGGTATTTTGAGACGAACATTCTGCAGCATAACGGCTATGTTACAAGGTTTTAGAAAACATTGAAAAGAGAAGGGACATGGGTCAAACATTCATAAATGACCCATAAAACAGTAGAGGGAAAAATATAAGAGATTTAAGAACATGGTAATGAAATTTGAAAATATTCCATATGAAATGAAGAACATGAAAGGAAGAAAAAAAAGATTTCTCTTGTGAGAATTCGGCAGCCTAACGGCGTCACTTAAACTTCAACAAAATTGAATTGACAAGGTCAAATAGGGTCTCTCATCATATGAACATAAGAGTCCAGTATGATAGATATAGAGATCATACCCCAACATAATAGAAAGGCACTTGAAATAATTGACATCAAAGTAGAACTTCAAAACCAGAATGGTGAAGAACCACTTAAAAATTCGGCAGCCTAACGGCGCCACTTAAACTTCAACAAAATACTGAATTGAAGAGATCAAATGGGGTATCTCATCATATGAACATAAGAGTCCAGTATGATAGATATAGAGATCATACCCCAACATAACAAAAAGGAACTTGAAATAATTGACATGAAAGTAGAACTTCAAAACGTGAAGGGTGAAGAACCACTTAAAATTTCGGCAGCCTAACGGCGCCACTTAAAACTTCAAAATACTGAATTGAAGCGATCAAATGGGGTCTCTCATCATATGAACATATGATTCCAGTATGATATATATAGAGATCATACCCCAATATAACAAAAAGGAACTTGAAATAATTGACATGAAAGTAGAATTTCAAAACGAGAAGGGTGAAGAACCACTAAAAAATTCGGCAGCCTAACGACGCCACTTAAAAATTCAAAATACTGAATTGAAAAGATCAAATGGGGTCTCTCATCATATGATCATAAAAGATCAGTATGATAAATATAGAGATCATACCCCCAACATAATTAAAATGAACTTGAAAGACTTGACATGAAAGTATAACTTTGAAAAAGAGAGAGGTGAATGAATCCCTTGAAAATTCGGCAGCCTAACGGCGCCACTTAAACATTCTTAAAACGAAATGATGGGAGTAAGAGGGGGTCTCTCATCATATAAACATGAGATAGGCAGTAGGATGAATATAAAAGAACATCCTCCAACATAAGAACATGGAGTATAAAAGAAATTACATAAAAGAGATTACTTGAAAAGAAAGAGAGGGGTCAGATCCCTTACCTTAAAATGTAACTCTTAAACCTCAATGGTTATGACCTTGAGGGATTGGGGGAACCTTGGGAGGACTACTTGGGAGGTAATGAGACCCGAAATTCGTTGGGAATGAGTGGGGAGTCGAATGGATGAGAGGAGGGCTTGGTATTTATAGGGAAAGTGAGGGGACAAGGCATTAATGGCCAAGGGACACCTCATATGTGCTTTTCTCAAACCCATGTGCTCTCCCTTGCCATTTATCATAGAGTTAGGCCACATGGGGCCCCCAAAACAATAATTCATCACCCTTGGCCGGCCAACCCTCAAAAGATCTCATGAAATCATCATGACACCGTTATGATGTCATTAAACATACCGAAACCCTAAAACTGTATTTTTACTATTCACTGAAAATTCAACTTTCTCAAAAAAATCCCAAAATTTCACATTAACCAAATTTCAATGCTCCAATTTCAAAAATGAAATCCATTTTATAAAAATAATTTTCTAAATATTTTTAATTTAATTTTTAAATAAAAACACTATTCATCGAAAATTCATTTTTTTCAGAAAAAACCCCAAAAATTACCATAACATAATATCGATGCTCTGAGTTCAAAAATAAATTCATTTTTATAAAAATAATTTTCTAATTATTTTTAATTAAATTTTTAATTAAAAAACACTATTCACCCGAAAAAACTAATACTTGAATAATAATTAATGAAACCGTTATTTAATTATTTTATTGAATCACATTACTTAATCAAGGTGCCTAGATTATTTTAAAACTTTATTTAAGTGAGATTACTAATCCATTTGGTCATATTACTAATCCTAATCATAAAATCACTATTCATAATTTACTATTCATCAAAAATCAAGTTGATCTTATTAGACTCTAAATTTAGTACTGAACATAATTGCAGAAGACCATTTTTTGAAAATCTTTACACATTTTTAATTATTTAGGGTTTACATAAACATATCTAAAATATCCTTTTTCTAAAATGCATCAAAAATATGCATACTATATTTATCCGGTCATTTCAAAATTCATAAACTTCATCATAAGAAGAAATCCCAATTTTTATTTAAAACAAGGATTACACAAGGTAGTTACGGTCTCGTTACATAACCCCTTATAATACCAGCATAGGACCTAAGAGTAAGGTGTTCTAGGGTGATAGAAGCCTGGGGAGGCTCAGTCAACATTGCCCGAGTAGTAATTTCTATCAGTTTGAACTTCTCACGAAGGCGATTTCGTTCCAGCTTCACATGATGAAGTTCGGCTTGGATTTGATCCAGAGCAAAGCCCAGTGGTGCTACCTCCTTCCCAAGCTCTGTTAGATGGGCTTCGATCGGTCCAAGACTACTAGGTGAGGCCATCGAATCTTCTTTCTATAATAATTAACCAAGATTACTTATATTTAGAGACAATAATCAAAACATTTTGTTCATAGTGGTCATGTTGACAGATGGTTATATAATATTCAAAACCCACTGATCTCATTTTAATTATAATCATGTTTATCAAATAAAACATTTTTGTTGAGTATAACAATAACACATAAAATTAGGAAACAAAATTTATTTAAAAATTTCAGGTCATTACAATACATGGTCAACCATAATGGAATATATTCATATATCATGAAAATCTATGTAAAACTGAAGTGAAAGTAGTGTTTGTTAAAATCTATAAATATATTATTTTATTACACATGAAGAGGAAATTTTGAAGATTATTTAAAATGGAAAATGAATAATTCTTTGTAAAAAACATAATTTATCCAATGCAATTTTTCAATATAAAAACATTTATTTTCAAAAAATATTAGTGTCTTTAAATAGGTTATGGATCATACCTAAAAATGGGTATGAATTTTATAAGTTCTCCTAAATCAGGATTACTTATAATGAAGAATTGGGTACATAGCCTTTTGAAAACATATATATCAGTAAAAAACGAAGGTTGAATAGTTCTTGATTCTGGATTTTGTAACATATAAATTTATTTTACAATATTTCATTAAAAATAAGAGATAATTTTATTTAGGTAAAAAGAGAGGAATAGTAAGACAATGGAATAACGAATGTTTGGGTAGAATCCCTTACCTTAAGTTTGATGGTGATCTTCACTTGATATTAATGTCCTGTATAATCAAATTATATACATTTATTAATAATTATAAATCCCTTTATTCTTTTATTTTATTTATTATATCTTTATTGTGTTCATTAATGGCCTATTTGATGGGTTAATAAATTAAATTTCATCATTTTAAGGCATTTATGTCATTAGTTTTCACAATCAGTTTACAAGTATAAATATATGGAAAATAATGTATAATAAGGATTGTTTTATATAAATTAAAATTTATTTTATTAATTATATTATTGAATATTAAAATACTTTTTTTCAATAATTTATAATGATTCATTAAATAAACAATTAATGATAATCATTTAGATTGATTTATCATTTTTTGTCATAGTGGAATCATTTAGTGGTTTAAATTTATATCCGATATAATTTTTTTTATAAAACATAAAATAAGATATAATACCTATATAATAATCTAGTTTGAGTATAAAAATTGTTTCATGGCCATCCTTGAAAAAAAATTGAATATGAGAGCACGTCATCTGTGACGGTGGTAAATCGTCACCTCTCTGACGATGTTTTCATTCTTAAAATAAAAGAGGGAGGATATGATATTTGATGAAGAATTAATAAATTAACATGATAAAATTAAATTATACTTAAGATACTAGATTTTTCATTCCATTTCATCAAGGATAGGTTAGAAGAGAAAATAACAGAATTAAACCTGAAATAAAATTGAAAGAAAATGGAAAAGGGTTTACCGCTTGGTTCCCTCTTCTAGAGAACCTACCAGGGGACTGGTTTTGATTTTTTTATAATACTATATGCTCATTAATGTATAGGATAGGTTTTGGAAAATTATTGTGTAGAATTTTTTCATGGCTCAAGTTTTGAGAGGTGTGAGGAGAAGAGGTGGTGAGTTGTGGTGGGGGTGGAATTAATAGAGGACCAGAGGGGTTCTTTCTCATTATTTTACTGGAAATATTATTATTTTGTTAAAAATAAAAAGTAGTGATTATTTTTGAGAGTAAATATCATTATTATCTCTTGTGAGTTATAACCAATTGTTCTTACATTATACATGACTCAATGAATAGTGTATTTAACATATAATTAATATATACTGTAAACGACAATATTTTACTATTCAGAAACAAATCATGTATTTTAGAAAATTCCAACAAATTAACCCAAACACTTTTTAATTAATAGAATCAATAAAATAACTCCATTTTATTAAAATTAATTTCTAAATATGAGAAATTAATTTTTTTTTAAATGCAATTTTCCAAAAAATTACAGATTTTAAATTTTAACAGGTTATGTATCCATTTAAATTATTAAATATAGTCTCCATAAATTATATTATATTTATATGATATAAAATAAATATTTATCAATTCATTTTATGAAAACAAATTTTCTTTTCAATGATTAAAAAAATCAAATTTTTTTTAATGGTCAAGGTCGAAGCCTCATTTATTATTAAAGCAATGAAAAGACCACATTGAATGTGCCGAGGGAGTCCAATTACCTAGCCAGAAGGCCCAATGGGCATTTATCCCATTTCATATCCCATAGGCCAAAATTTTTGGCCTAAGAACCATTTAGTGAATAGTACTGCTACAGTAGCCACTTGCAATAGTAACACATTGTACCTACCACTACTATAGTGCACTACTGCCGCTACAGTGACTTGCCGACACTACAGTGCCCACCATTTCTACAGTCATTGCTACTACAATATTCTAGAGTACTGCTACAACACCATATTTCTAATGGGTTTTGAACCCTCATTTTTGTTGAAGGATTTCAGGGTGTTTACCACTAAGCTAAAAATATGTATTTAATTATATTATTATATTATTATATTATATTACCATTTATAATATGTTTAATTTTTATTTATACTTTCATAGGTGAGGTTACAATTCCAATTTCCAGTTTAGTATTAAAAAGGGTATCATTACTATTCCAATAGTCATGTTATTATTTCATCGGTATATGATAGCTATGTTTAAGAAATAAATATTATTTCATTTATTCATGATTTATAAATATTGTATTATGTTCTCTTGGTGTTTATATTATATGAAATAATAATAATAAAATAATTTCAATTGATAAATCTTTGGGTCGTTACAGGTGTATTTGGATAGGGAACCTACTATGTATACATTAATAATCACCTTAATCTTATCTTATATTTTATTTTCAATATAAAGTCAAATATAATTTCTTCAGACTTTAGTTTCTATATGATTATATATTTCTAGTATTAGGGGTCATATCATATTTTTTATTATTTTATTATAATCCATTCATTTTTAATTATTCATGTGACTTGACTACACATGATTTCATTTAATATATTTGACTTTGATTGTGGGTTTATTTTAGGGATTTTTTGAAATTTGAAGATAAAAAATATTACTGCATCTAGTTCTGTTTTTTAAATTCTGTAGGTTTTAAATATTACCCTTTTCAATATTGAATGATAGTTTCATGGGGAAATCAGGATATAATTTCTAGCTAAAGAAGAGTCTTAACATCGTTGACATGCGATAAGAGCCCATGTTTAGTGGGTCGTGATATGTTTGTGGTATTTGTATGATCACATTATTTTAAATTTAATTTTATTTATATGGAAGTTATGATAATGATTAATTTATTTTAATGTCATATTAGTTTATGATAATTGAATAGAATCAATCAAATATGAATTATATTATGATATCTAATGTGAAATAATATAAATACATTGTTTGGTGTGATATTATACACCATGGTAAGGATTTAGTTTAGTGGTTATAGATTTGGGGTATTTTTATATTTGTTATGTATTGATTAAAATATATTATTTTAAATGGAGTTTGCATTCTAGTAGTTAGTTGTGGTTAATATGATTTCTATTCATAGATTTGTATCACCGGGAGGGGTTTCTATAGTAACGTTTTTTACATTATAATGAGAAAATAAACATACATATTTTTTTATTCCCTTTTGGAACATAAATATAATTTTTTTGTAAAGTTAAATGAACATCCAACCTATTTTTTTTAAAATATATTGAGGTGATTCTAGAAATGAATACACGTTGATCTAAAATTAAATATTGGTTTTAGGTTTTTTATTGAAACAAGGTTATAATAAAATAAATGCATTATATTTGAAGTGGAGCTTGTGTTTCCAATAAATAGGAAAGTTAAATGAAGTTGGTATGGTGAATGAGGTCAAGGCCATGAAAACAATTTTAAAATTGTATTTCTTTTTAAGGGATAAAATTGATGTGGTTTTTTCAACGGGTTTTATTAAATACTATTGAATTTTTTGAAATTAATGTGATTTTATATTTGAATACAACTAAAATGGAAGGACTATGCTGTTTTTATTTTTACGGGGAGTCAAAAAAAATCTATTGTTCCCAATATTAAATTATTTCAAATCAATATCTCAATAACTATTACTGGGATGTAATTTCAAATTGTTCATGTTTGATACAATCATGGAAAAGTGAAAATGATTCTTAATAGTATTATTTCATTGATTGAAATGGTATCTCCAAATGTGAAGGGAAAAAATAATTTTTTTTGATAGGGGATGGTGAATATGGGGAACCTTATTTAATTTTTACAACCATGAAAATAAATTATATGATATTTCATGATATATTTTAAAAACATATATTTTTGAAGAAAAATATACATATAATGTGTAATAATACATGTACTGATGGGCGATTCAAGAAAAGGAAATCTAACGAGTCAATCCATATTCTGTAGAGGATTTCATGTATATATTTATTATTCTCAAGACGTTATTGAAAAAATAAAACAATTTTTAAGGATGTACAATATATTATAGCTTATTCCAATAAAAAAATAATATGTATCTACTAATCATATACTGATAAGTAAATTATATGTGTATATTGTGGTTATTGCACTAATTATTTGAGGATGTATTAAATAAATATATAATTATAATTCAATAATAAATATAATAAATGGATCATATTTTTTTAGGATGAAAGGTATAGGTATATATTAATATGATAAGGAAACATTATAAGTATGGGATCATAGTATAGTTGATGATATATTTTCAGTGAAGGGGAAAGAATATTTTTTAAGAAGTTTTAATTTGGGAGAATAGAGATTTCAGATAGATGAAAAAGATTAAATATCCCATCATGAAGTAAAAATATAGATGATGATCATTCACTAAAATTTAAAAGAAAACATGTTTTATTTATTTGTGTTGATATTGGTTTATTTATTTTAATTGTAGAGTGAATTTCATATTGGGCTACTGATCTCATGGTAAGATTGGTGATACATGAGGTATAGTGACTTCACATTAAATATTTTTTATCGTGTGATTGTTATATTGATTTGGGTTATTTAACAATCAGTTATCCATTCTTGTTTGACATAGTATACATTTTTTGGGTAAGCATAGTAAATTACACAATAATTTAGTAGTTTTCTTTATTTTAATTTGAATTTCAATGAAGTAAATGAGATAGATCCACATATTCTATCTAATTATAATAACAATGTCTTCTTAGACAAACACCTCTTTATTTTAATGATTGTGAATCATGTTTATAATGATATTATTGTATTTAATTTTTTCTATTAATAAATTAATTTCTAGAAAAAACCAAATAAAATGGATAGTTCTATAACTATTATGAAAACCTTCTTCATGTGTAATGTTGTTACAATGAGAATAATATGAACTGACCATGACGTTCATGTGATCGTGTCACCTAACCACATGTTATAATTCACATGATCAAATGAAAAATATACGTATTATGTGTCAGATTTGTAAATTATTTCAATGAAATGAACCTATATTTCATTAAATTTTAACCTATCGTGATTCGAGAATCACCTTACCATATGTACAAAACACCTAAATGTGAAAATCAGTAAGTGAACCCGTAAATGAAACAAAGTACAACAAGAAAAAATAAAGTTACCATGAAAAGTTATGTACAATTTCCATCAATTAATAAACAAACCTCTTCTATTATTGTAGTAACATCATGATGATTAATTCCTATAGTAAAAACAGAGGAGTTGACTAAATGAAGGAATGAAATTACTGCGAAACATTTCCAGATCAACAATCCGTGCCAACCCCCCATATAAAATTACCATGAAAACTGACATGATTTTATGTGAATACAACTTTTCATGACTAACATAGTAGTCACTAGTTTAAAATATCCAAAATATAGTTTATAAACATTAATTGAAGATTTAAATAATTTAATAATAAATTGAATGTTTTATATGACAACTTCTGGATGAAGTCCAATTTAAGAAGAAAATATGATCACATGAAGTGTATTGTGGACACATTCTCTTCGAGAGAATAAAATAGGATCCTATACATGAACCTATATGAAAAAAATAATATTTCAAAAACCTCAATAAAACATTATTCACCTAAAGAATCTATGAAACACTTTTTATGTCCTTCCAAATTAAAATTGAAATTAATATAAAAACTTCAACTATTTTTGAATGAGATTAATCACATTTTCTTTCCCCATATATATTTCACATTTTGTTTTTTCTTTATTTTCATAATTTTTCGGTATATATCTATTTATTTTTAAAACACATTCTCTTGAAAAAAACTAGAGAGAAAATGATACTCACTCAATCCTTTTAATTTGTATTCCGGAGAATAAATATTGAAGATGGGTTGGGTGATCTGCTATTTTATTTTTATCCAATTTATAACTTTTGAAGTGTCATTGTGCCTATATATATTTTTGATATTTTGTCTATAAATCATTATCGAGGGTATCTATTAGATTATTTAGTAAGAAACATCTTGGATGTAGGTTATTTAAAGGAAGAGGGGATTATGTTTCATCTTTAGAAAGAACCTTTTTTCAAAATTTCATTGTGATCTTTATCTATATGGTTTTATTTATATTTAAATCCTATTAGCATCTATATGCATTTTATAATGAAAAAATGTAATCTAATAGTTAAAAAGAAAATAGATTTTCATGTACTATGTCTTACATGAGTATATTAGCTTCTAATGATAATGTATTTTCTAATTTATTTTAACTAATATATCATCGAGAATCATTGAACATTTTCCAATGATCATATTATATATTTATACTATTTTGGTTAACATGGTAATTTTATCAATTTGGGGGATTGAATTTTTATATTATATTTTAAACGTAAATTTTTTAAACTAGATTTATCCACCTCTAGTGTAGTTTACTGGGGAAAAAATTCTATCAAATCACATTCAAAATAACCCTTACCATGATCTTGTTTTATTTAATGATCATAAATTTTTTATTTATCTTCATGCTATTATTTATAGATAACCAAATGAAATAATGATCTCTATCTAATAAATATCATAATTTTAAAGAAAAAATATACACTCAATCGAAAATAAAAATGAATATACACAGAATTTATGGGATTTATATCGAGACATTTATAGAAGATAAACATGAAAAACCTCTTGATGGTAGAGCTATATAGTGCGGATCCACTTTGGTATCATATGAATGTATCTATAAATATTGTAATAAAATATATTGTGATTTAGAAAAAACATTCAATGGAATATCTAATTGTGTAACTTCCTTTCAGAATTGGGATACACATTCTATTTCTTTTGAAGAAATATATAATGTTTAAGAAATAAATTTATGTAATTATATTATTAAATATGATACCATTAAGTTATTTTTTTACAAATATACATATTTAATGTATCTCTATTTCAATGATATTCTTATCATGATGCATGAAACTGGGAAAAATATTACATATATGGATCAAGTGATATGTGTAGAGAGAGCACGTATAGATAGATAGAAAGAATAATATGTGTCTAAAAGTATGCCTTGAGATACTAGTATACTTCATGTAAAATATGTTATTGGAAATATCATGATGCATGATCCATAATTAAATTTTTATAAAGGATAAGTGGTTGAACATGAGATAAAGACAGTATTGGTTAATTCTGTAAATTCTACGCTTAAAGAGCAGGTTAGGAAGAAAGCTCATGTGATGAGGAATCATAATGAAAAAATGATAATAACAAGGTTCACTTAGGAAAATTATTCAAAAATGGCTATAGAATGAATATTATTTTTAGGAAATAAAACTACAGATGTAAGTATGATAATATAGGGTAATAGAAAAAACGATTGATAAGAATTATTCTTTAAATTAATAAACCTTGTATGAGTTTCAGAGGAAAGGAAAAATTATCGTAGACCATACCATGTTGAAATATAAAAATAAATATAAAAAATGAAATAAATATAAAAATCCGTTAAAAGACACATATAATTCCACTAACGATAGTTGAAGCGATTCTAACTTGAGAATAGAAATGATAAAAGTAAATTATAATATGTATTTAATCGAATACAAATATATGTCATTAAATTCTTTCCTCTAAAATCTTATTCATATATACATTACTATAGATACTAAAACAATTATGAGAATATTATACAGTTACGAAATATTTGGATACTAAAATATTGCGGAATATAAATTAAATGTGTTGAAAGATAAATTTAAATGTTTAAAGAAGAATCATTCTTCATTTTACCATTGTAAAAGTTATCATACAATAGAAAAAAATAAGAATGATCCAATTCATTGAGAATATAATATGATTTAATTATATATTAAAAATTAAATAAATATTTTGTGAGATTTACCAATTGAAGAAAAACCCTCATCCATATTTCTAGAATAAAACCAATCCAAAATATAGTACTGGATAAAATATCAATCTGGATATTGGAAAATTTGTAATAATAAAAAATTAATGTTTTTCTTCTGATAGTTATCTTAATATTTCATATTCTACTAAACATTATAATTTTATAATTTTGAATATAGAAGATTCTTCAATAAGAAACTAGTAAAATAATTATAGTTTCCAAACAATATTATTAATAACATCCCAAGACAAAAGAAAATATTAGTACGAAAATCATATTTGGGTCATATACCTTTATAATTATACCTTACTAAAGAGAAAATATTATAAATTATTATATTTAGAGAGTGTATTTTCTATAAATACTACTAAATAGTATTAAATAATCAAGAAAACAATCCAATTTTCTAGAGGAAATTTCACCTTCGGTGATAATTCTAAATGTAAAATTATTATACTCTGACTAATCAACAACTTTTATAGATTTTTATTTTAAATTTTTTTATTTATAAATGGATTTAAATATAACGTGATTATAATATCACATTTCTGTTTTGATGGTGTTTGTGATATGCATGAATATTATGCTAGAAAATATATTTAATTCCGTTTTATCATAATGTTTCTTGTTTGAGTACCTTTCACAAATAATGATACATTTTGAATTTGAAACTAGGCCATTGAAATATTTAATTCCATAAAAATCATATAACGAAAGTGTTATTCAATGATCTACATGATCTATAATTCTCCATAGACAAATTCTATAATCCCCATCAAAAGGTAAAATAAAAAAATCTCTTTCCAACCAATGAAATAATATTTCAACTTTTAATATTTATAGTTAGTTAACACGGGTTTATGTGGACACTCTAGTGTTTTTTGTTTTATTGGAAAAAATTATTATTATCTCATAGTCAATGAATGTTCATGATATAAGAGGGTATCTTTCCTTTTATATAAAAGTGAATTTCTATCAATTTTTTATAAATATAATTTTTTTTTAAAAATCATAGTGGACATAAAATTAATATCATAACATGTGATTAGATATTTGGGTTTAGAAATAGATATTTTGAGACAATATTTTTACAATATTCCTATTGTGACATGTTTTCTACTATTATGACCCAACAATAGAATTAAATATTAAAAAGATGAAATAGACCCCTTCATGTATTTTCCTGGACCATGCCTAATGAGTATGAATAACCTATATAAATTTTTCAATAATCTATTTACAGTAAATTATATATAATTAATATAAATATAATTCTATTACTCATAAATAAGACTACTTTTTTATTATGGAATTGTAGATAAACAAAGGCAGTTTTTATAGTGTTTTATATTTTAATGTCTTTATACTTGATAAAAAATAAAATATAAGAAAAATTTACACAAAGAGTAATGAAGGAATTTTCATCAGTTCTTACCAAATAGTTAAATCATATAGGGTTATTAAAAATTGAAAATGATTACGGATGAATATGTATTTGTAAGATTTTATGTGATAGAACAAAATTATCTTAAGGCATCCTTATAAAATGTATAAGATCTCCTTTCTGATATACATGTATGTTATTATAAATTAATGTATTTAACTATCATAATTTTTATGAACTACCCAAACCTGAACCTAAATATGAGATCAAGGTTTCTACCACATCAATTCCTAGATCTTTTAGGACTCAAAGATATCATTTCATAGAACATGTTTTACATGACCAATATAATGGAACTAAGACTAGTTATTATATTTTCCATTAGGATAAACAACAATTTTTCATGTCATATATTGACCCTCATAATATCAATGATGAAATTAATGACCAATTATACTTAATGGAAATATATGATTAAGTTAATATATTTTATGGAAATGTTTTTGGTAATTCATTTAAATAATAAAGGAAAACATAAGTGGTGGAACTAAATGTGTTTTTATGAAAAGGTTTTATGTGTATGGAATGTTCGTAAGAAATAAATTGAGATACCTTGATTGAGGATATATATAAGAAGAAGGTATTAAAAATGAGAAAACCATTACAACTGTAGTTAGAAATGAATCCATTAAAATAATGTTTTCATAAGAAAGATAATGGGTTTTGACACTATATGAAATGGATGTGAATAGTTAATTCTTAAATTGTGATATTATAGATGATGTTTTTTGACCAACCGCCTAGATTTCAAAATAGTCACTTTATATATCATGCTTTATATTTTTCTAATGATTTTTATTATTTTTCATAAGCCCATATATTTTGGTATGATAGGATGAAATATTTTTTTATTTTAAAAGGTCTTATCAATGGAATAACTGGCCCTAAATTATTTATTAAAATAATTTAAAACTTTTTTTAACACTAAACAATTATTTTATGATATTATTATTTCATCTTCATGAAACAATTTTGGTGTTGAGTTTATAAAAAATTTAAAAATTAAAATTGAAATGAATTTGATAATGAATGAATATTATTCCTTAGTTATAAAATATTTCAGAATATTTATGTATTTAATGTAAATAAAATAAAATAAAGTAAAAATATGTTATAATAATTTGGGGTCGATAATACTAATTGTAGTGAAACTCCCATTAATACTTTTGGGATGTTTTATCTTAGTTAAAACAGGAAACCAATTGATTAAACTACTTATTGAATTATGAGTGGAATATTACTACACTTAAAAGTCCACTGATATTAAATAATGTTTATTGTGTGTATGTGTGCTTATTTTTGAAGAAATCCAAAATAGTCACATTTAATAGATTTTAATGGAATTTATAATTACCTATATAAAACAACCAATATATGATTTCAAAAGTCCAAAATACACACATTTTATTTAGTTTGTTAATTTGATTAAGATTATAGTATTTTTAAGTTATAGAGAAAAAGAAATTATTGTACCAATCACATATTTTGAATGTGTCATTCATCATGGTGTTGTATGAAATATATTTTTGTTGCATTATCCACTACTAAGGTTGATCACATAGTTGTAAGATGTTTTTTATTATAGATTTTATAGATGAATCATACACTACAAGACTATAGATATGTATTCTAACATGTCCCTATAAATTGGGATAATAATAGTTTGATAAATATTTCTAATAATCATTAATCACATTCTAGAAAAATAATTTTGATATAATAAAACAATTATTAAGAGATCATTTTCAAAATTTTGATATATCTATTTAATCAATTGGTACTAAAAACAATGTTTATGATATATTTTAAAAAAATTCAATGTTTATTGAATGAATTATATCATACATTGTTTAGAAATGGGAAATTATTTATAATTTTTTATAGTTTTTTTATTAATTTATTTGTGAGAATTTTTAACAACATTTTTTTATTTTTTTTTAATGTAATTGTGATTTTATTATAACACAATCTGTATATCGATGGTGAGTATTTGTTTATGTGGTTAGTTTACCTATCACGGGAACTTACATTGGTAGTAAACATACGTACTATGAGTATTAAATCACACATTTATGATTCCTCTAGTGATTATTTTATTGATTCAATTGGTATTCCAATTGTGAGTTTATGATAAGCATGTCATGCATACAATTAGTCTTAGATATCCATGGTTAGAAGAACTACCATTCCCTGTTTACATATAATTATTCAGGAAATTAATTTATAAGGATTTAAATAGTAATTATTATAATTTTGCATCCAAAATTATTTAAATAAGATAAAAATACAAAGGGTCGGTCCAGATTTGGAAATAATATTTCTTTTTTTTGTTTGCATTTGATGAAGTTTAAGAAATCAATGGCCATGTTAAGAATGATAGTGGAGAAAAACAATCTTTACATTGTTGATCACCTTATATCTACATAAAATGAAATTTAACAATAATTTTTATAATAAATATCATCTTTGGTTTGTAATTTTCTTCTAGAATGGGGTATTATACTCTTAAAAAAAGTATGCCCTTTTATCTGAATTTTATTAAATAATATTAGGCACACCATTATTTATTCCCAAATTAGAAGTTGGATACCATTATACTGATGATAAATAGTGATGTTTAATAATTCCCTTAGAGACAGCGTGAAAAGGGTATCGTTATTCATCCCCAAGGTGAGATTTGAGTTTACAAGAGCTCATATAAAATTAATCATGAAAACATTTTGTTTCCAAATGATTTAGATGAACTCGGTCGGAATTTTACTTATAGAAAAACCAAATCTGTTGAGTTGAGTCGAATATATAGGATATAGGTTAATGTAACCCAGAACCAAATTTTACTATAAAATATATAATTTAGTGTACTATGTTATCAGGATATATTTTTAATTTTTTTGAGGAAGAATGGTGTTCCGATTAACCTATATAGATATGTCATGAAAAAATATGATTGAGTTGTGTAAAATGATTTGAAATTCAGTTATTTTCTAGAAAAAGTGTTTATTTAAGTATTGTTAGTAAAAAATTTATTTATTCATTAGGTATAAGAAATAGTCATCAGACAAGATAGTATATACCTTACACATATAATCTGTAAGCAGATGAAGGTAAATTGGGATCCTTTGAAAATGTAAACGGTATATGAATCTGAAATGATTTATGAAAATAATTTTCCCATAAAATACCCTGTTATACCTTTGGATATTGTAGATCTCGTTATTTATCATGATGAGATAGTTTTGTATTCATGTTATAATGTTTATTTTATGAAAAATAATTTTAATAATAGAATGATATTGAATATTTGGATGAGTATGAAAGAAAATCTCAAGAGGATATCACGGATGAATATCTAACCATTTCATTTGGATCTATTAGATCTCCATTAAACATTCCATATCATAAAAAAGATATTATATATAAGGAACAACCTTACACAACAGTTTCTATAAGTGGATATAGGCTTGAGATAGATGATTCAATCAACTATAAAATTACTAAAGTCAGTTTCGGTGGATCACATATGATTGGAAATAAACATAGGGAGAATTTACATGATTAACTTGATAATGTGGAGAATAACCATGGATATATAGTAGTTTAGATGCATTATCTAGATTCAAAGGATGATGGGGGTAGTTCACCTAGACATAGAGAAGCTTCCACCCCTTCTACTCAAAGGGGACTCGAGAAGTCTCGAATTGGTGTTACAGATTATTATGAAAGTATTGATGTATCTCATACGTGACAATTTTTTTATGAGAATATAAATGATTATTTTTGTCCCACTAAAACCAAAGATGGTGATTAAACTAAGAAATGAAGTGATCATCATAGAGATGTTGTGTATAGTACATATATTATTCATCAAGAAGATGTTGTTGATGATGTTAGAGTTTTAGATCATCCAGAAAGAGTTGTATAAGTTGAGTAAATTATAGAGTGTGACGGTTGACCTTTCGATTTTCATCCATCTACAAGTATTCAATGTACATCATATGTCATTTATGATGACTAAGATGTGTTGAAATCAGTGATGGTGGATTATTAAGGGATTTTTTTATTTGGACAACTTCTTACTACAAGTAAGAAAATATGAAATTATTGATTCTATCATAATAGAAATATTTAAACTAAAATTAAATATATAATTTCCAAGTTTAAATGATATAGATTATGATTGAAGATTCGGGAGAATATTTTTGTTTTCTCTAGGTTGATATATCTGATATGCTGATTTTGGGGAAAAAGTGGTTTATAAATGTTGTGTTTGAACATGCTCATGCAGATTCTCCAACTCCTTCTATTCAATATGTTCATTATGATGTTAATATTAAAAAAAATATTATGTATGACTATTAGGTTATTTTTGATGATTTTGTAATTACCTAATAATGTATGTTTGATGGGTTTCAATCCCATGCTTCCATGTCTAGGGTACTTGTATGAATAGATATGAAACATACTGGGAATGATAGAGAAATAATCACGAAATACATTTGTTTCCATCATAACAGGATCAATAAATTATGATTTAAAGGTTAAATATAAAACCATAGCCATTTATCTCAATATCCCTCCATTAACTCAATAACCTAAGTAACATGTGGAAAATCATAAGGTTGTGAATCATATTTTGGATGCTTTAATGGGAATAAAGATGATTTTTTTAATTATTTAGAGCATGGTTTTCATATTTTTAGTGATATTACAAGGATGAAAGAATAATATATCTACACTTCTCAGAAAACTATTTCAGTTCATTTAGACATTCATATGCCCCTAGCTCTAAACACTACCACCTTTAAAATAAATCTTTTTAGCCTAACACCTGGAAAATACATCCATAATCTAAGACATGATTCCAGATTTGGGGTTATTGGTTGGACTAAATCATAATATACACATCATTGTCAATATTCTACTACCTCTACTACTAGAGGAACATATTCTATCCCTCCAAATGATGTTATAGATATCCTAGATTCAGATTCTTGATTGGATCTCGGATTTGATTTTTCCAAATATTTGTGTAATCCTTTTGTGACATCCTTTTCTCTAGTAATGGAACATTTTTTATTCATTCACATTTTTTATTTATCATATTCTTTATTTTTCTCTTCACTTTTCAATAATCCCAAAATGGTTATAATGATGATTTAAAATTATTATATTTATTAGATGATTTTGAATGATATCATGAAAATTATAAAAAGTTATTTCAATCCTCTATAAATATAAATTTATTGTAGAAAATTCAGTTCCATTTAAAGTACATTATTTCTGATTATCAAAAATTATGTGATTTAGTGCGAAATTAAAAAAATTGGAATTCATTTAAAAAAATTTCATGATTTCACAAACATTCTATACATTTAATTAAATCTTATAAAACTATATTTTTATTATATTCATATAATTCCAATTTAAATTTCATGATTAGTGATCCCCAAAATATGTAGAATGTTTTCTTTAATTAGTCAATAATATATTAATGATCCCAAATCATATTTAAAATTTATTAATCAATTTTTTTTCATTTACGAAATGGTGTTTTTGATAATAATTGAAATAATTGATATGTATGGAACTCACAATGATGAACTACCTCATGTTTAATTAACATACCATTTTTTAAATTTGATCTCAAAATGATGTTCATGTTTCCATATTATATTAATTGATTTTATAATTCACCTATCTAATTGAAAAAAATACCAACTATGTGTTATTTCATTAAATTTTTTCGAATTAATTAACCTAAAGTGGATTCAAGTGTATCTGATGGTGCATTGATAATCACCTTATGGAATGTACAGAATTCTTGATTTTTTGAATTAGTGGATTTTACACATAAATAAAACAAACTACAATATGAATAAATCAATTGACCATTCCATCATATGTAAAATTTATGTTATGTAATTTACTAACAATGTATTTTTTATAGTAATTACATTATGGAATATGACCACTGCAAGAAAAAATTACATGACCTCATGAATTAATGAACTGAACATGACACCTTTCCAAATCTACCGACCATCCCAACTGGAAGTTTCAATATTACATTCCCAATTACTGTGTTTTAGGTGAATAATTCTTTCAATGCATAAAATGTTATATGATGGTAACAAATATACAAAAACAGTATTTTGAAGTAATAATTAAAGCATTAGAGAATTGAATAATGTTATTTATATAATATAATTGTTACTTTTTTTTGAAGATATTCATAAGATGAAATTATGATCATATGAACGGTGATGTGGAAACAAGATATTATAGAGAATAATATATTATCCTACACATGAAAATATTCCAAAAAGAAAACATGTTCAAAAATATCCATGAAAATATCTATCTTAATCCTTTAGTGAAAATTGATCTAGATCCTTCTAAATCAAAATTCAAATGTATCTGGACAACTGAAATAATTCCAATCAGGATTCATCACATTTACATATCTCGTATCACATTATATTTATTATTATACTTTATATGGGATTTATTTTTTTATTTATTGGTTTTTTTATATATAGTCCCACATGCTATACTGGGGAGTACATGATAATTAGTCAAACCCTTTCATTTTTTCCCATGAAAAACTATTGAAGGAGTCATATATGACATTTTATCTTATTTTGATCCCATGTATAACTATTCATGACTCCCTATTCATGTACATGCTTGTTATATTATTTTTATAAAACTCAATATATATTGTTGATCAATTTATTTAATAACATGATACATGACACTAGAATATTACCATGTGGATGTTAGTAAGGATCAACTTGAGACTGATACCCTTGTTAATATTATTTAATGTTCTTTATATGTTATATTTTCTTAATATTCACATAATATTAGTTCATATATATAGTTTATTTAATAAAATTAAACAATTATATTAATTATTATCTAGTGTTATATATTCTATATTTGATATGACTTGATTAGTTTCAAATGATAATGTATTTTCCAAAGTATTTTATCTATTTTGTGATTAAACATTATTTAAACTAATTTTGAAAGATCAAATTATATATTTTTACTATTTTTTATAAAAATATTATTATATCTATTTGGGGGTCTATTTTAATATTATTTACAATATAAATTTCATTGGAAACTCAATTCACCCCTTTTGAAGTTCTCTACTAAATAAAATAAGCAATTTCAAAATGAGAATGTTTTAAAAATAATATATTTTTTCATATCATTCATTCGAACAACCATTGATAGGGTATTTCCAATTAAGAAAGATAATTAGTATCAGGTTGTTAAATAATTTAATTTTGTAATCATTATATCATATTAAAGAAACCTATATACTCTGAATGATTATAATTTCATTTAAATAACTTTATTGGAAGTTAGAACCAAAAATAATTAGATAGAAGAGTAATTTTTTATTTTTTATCATAGACACATGGATTTTTGATATATAGAATTAATTTTAAAAAAGTGAATAGTGTAGAAACAAATAAAAAATATCATACTAAATATCATATAAATTATAATAGAATTAATTATTAAAGTGGATTTAATTTCAAGGAGGCCTATGTTGTATTTATATATGGAAATAATTTATAAGACATGAATGGTGGAGAAATATCCGAAAATTTACATATATAACTGAATGAATATTCTAAATAATTTCAATCACTGATAGATATTGGTACATCTTATTGTATTCAAGAAAATCTTTTTAGAAAGTTATAATTGATAGTGTCAAATATTTCATTTATAATCAATAAAATTGAATTGTAATTGAATCATCATGTTTTTTAAAAAACATTTCATGATTAAAAAATTCAACCCAAGGATTCTGTTTTTAATTATTTATCAAGGTAAATATATTTTTGGTAAAATGTGTCACCTATAGTAGGAACATAAATTATTATCATGATTAAAAAATTATATGAATATTTTATTTCTAAAATAGTCTCAATGATTTATTTATTGTGGAATAGGTTCTCGAAATAATATTGGATGATGATATATTATTCCAATATTGTGTATTATAATTGAGTATTAATATAGATATTAAATTAATGAAATGTATATAATTTTGAATTATTTTATGTTTATTAAAAATTTATTTACAAATGTTAATCTAGAATATGATCATCTATAGAATATAATATCATTAATCTATATTAATATATATTATAGAAATAACTCAAATGAATACTATCATATATGTGTTTTTAAATTAAAAAATGGGGATATAAAATCTTAATTTAGTAAAAATATTAAATAAGAATAATTAAATAAGGTGGAACAATTCTCATAATTAAATAAGATTAAAAATGGTAGATATTTTTTTATTATATGTTTAAAAGGTATAAATTTATTTTTTATTTTGTCATATCTTCTAATGATATCAAAATTTAAGATATTTAATAATATAATGTTGAATCCAAATATATTTTCATTTTATATTATATAGATGAATATACTAGTAATAAATGTGATATAAAATATTGATTAGTTGATGTGAAAGTTCAACTTAAGGAAACCCCGGAAGATATGGATGTTGAAATAGATTATGAAACAAATTATAATTTTGGTCATAAATATTTCAAATCTTAAAATAGTAAGAACTAATTTTTTATGGATAAAATAGTTTTATAATAGAATTATTTGTAGAATTTTTAAAAATATTTAGATTTTGGTTGAGATGATGAATTATGTTAGAAAAATGTTGAGAGTGATTGAATTCATATCCACCACAATAAATTATAATTTCTACAACATTAAAGAGCTATATGTTGGGAATTTTCTAATCTAAAAAAATCATGAATTTATGTAGATAATCTTACCACCTTTGTAAATTATTTTGAATAAATGAAAATTTCATTTATATATTTTGTGATTTTAGAGAAAAAATCATGTGGGTTTTGAAAAAATGATATAAAAATTAAAAACAATATAATTATTAAATAAATAATAAATTATAAATTATTGTTACATTCCATATTTTGAAAATATTAAACCTTATGGTATGAAGAATAAAATGGCCACCAAGATGCAGTTTAATTTTTATAAATACCATGATTTTGAAATTAGATTTTTGTTAATTTTTACAACTTATATGATGTGTGTGTATCATGGTTTTCCATTATCATGTTTTTTTAATTAGTTGGTGTATGTTTTTACATGGATATTGATGTGTATGATTTTTTTAGTGTTAGAAATCTGATCTACATCCATTATATATGAATTCAATGCTACATATGAAAATTGTATGTCATAGATGGTTACACATAGAGGAAAAAAAATTATTTTTTGAATTAAGTTATAGAACATGAATATGTATATAAAATCTCATTTGAGGTGATCCATTACTCTCCTCTAAATCACTCACCTAGTTTTATTGGAAATTTAGATGTTGGTTTTATTCTTAATGAATTAAAATATATTCTGCATTGTATATCAGAGTATATATGTAAACAATGAATAAGAAGTAGCTTATTTTTTTCATTGTAGTGTTGAATTAATAGATACTAGAGGATTATGTATTTATAAAACACATTATTCACATGGTTATCATGTTTTCCTTTTTGATTTTAATATTTTTTGGCGGTGAGGGATTTGGTGGATTTTTTATTTATCTCATCCTTTATATATGACAATTATATTTTTATCTAGTATAAATTACATTCGATTTAATACTTGATGATTATTACTGTGGATGTATATTTCGTTTTGTGAAGTTACTATACCGCTAGGTAGGAGTCTTATTCTATATTTCTAATATACATTAAGATGTTTTTTTAGGATATTAGAACGTGTTTTCATTTTTGGGTGGAACACTAGGAGACCTAGATTTCATTTATAATAGATATTTTCTTGGTTATATGGAACATATTGTTTAAAAAAAGAGTATTACATAATTAAAATTCATAAATACATATCTAAGTCCAACAGATTTAGAAGGATATATTTTATTATAGAATATTCATGCTTCTACATATAGAATAAATATTATGATTTGGATAGTTATTTGAAGTAATGATTTATCTAATGTCCTAATAATTGTTTTAATTATATAATGATCATTCTGTTGTAAGTTATATCCCTAGAGGGAATTTTTGGAAAAATTTAGTTGATTATTGTTTGCTGGGTCGAGTTGTAGGGGTCAAAATGTTGATTTATCATTTATATATTCATATTTCTCATAATTTATCAATGAATATAGTGGATAATTAAAAGGATTAAAATTAGGAGGATCTAATGAAGAGTTTTGAACTAGTGGAAACTGCTAGATATTGTTATGATAATTTTATTACTATTTGAGATTTTATTTATGACCAAATATTGTCTTTATATGTGTATTACGATTTGGATACTGTTTCAAGATTTTTATATTACCAATTTATCCCAAGATCAAGTGTTTTAGATTTTCATTTTTTCTTCGGTTTGGGATTTTTTTATTTCCCTTATGATTAATATTCTTGATTATCAATTATAGATTATTTAATGATTAGTCAATATGATTACATCTAGAGGAATATATCCTAAGTGTGTATTTTAGATGTTTTTATTTTCATGACATGGTCTATGATGGGATTTACCTCGATTATGTGATTCTTGGTTATTAGATTCCAATGATGAGGTTATAGTGATGGTTGGGATAACTTGGTATTATATTTTTTTAATCTACGTATATTAATAACATTTTATGTTGATATATAATTATTATAGGGTAGTGAACAAATAGTTTTCATCTACCAATTTTTTATAAGGTATGATGTGTGACATTGGGATTTATCCGTGATTATGTTATGAAAATTTTGTTGTCATATACCTTAGATATTTATCCATGACATGTGGAATTGTTATACACATATAATAGACATATATTTATATGAGTTACCAAGAATTTTATAGGGCTTTTCAATATCGGGTAATGAAAAACCCTATTTTAATTTATTTAATTAATATATTAAATTAATTTTAATTTTTAATAACCACCGTTGTATGGGAATAAAGGGATTTTTCTAAAATCATATAATAGTTTCTGTTTTGGGATATAAAGTGTAGTAGACTATTAATCAAGTCCACTATTTCAATTTTATGTTATTAAATCAGTATATATTTATATTATTTAATGATAAATGGTTTTTTGTTCAATAAGAAAACATTGGGATTAGGGTACTTGTGTAATGTATTAGATTTATTTGGAGGACTTATGTTGATATATTTTCATGGCCATTAGTCATGTATTTACTATAGTATATAGTGAGTGTTACATACGTCAACAGACTCTGTTTGATGAATAATATTTTTTTTCTACATATTAGTTGGAAATAAAGATAATTTGATGTTGGTAATAGATTAATCACTTAATTATTAAATAAGAATGAAGTTTTGATATTATTCAGGTAATTTATATGGATCACATATCTTGAAGATAACTTTCATTGGATATATTGAGGATGATATTTTATAACTCAGAAAAAGAGATTGAAGCCAATGATTAAGATGCTTCATGGTCTAATTAATTCAAAACAGTTAATAATTATAGACAATATACTATAATGAATTAATTATAATCATTTATATGTGATGCAAGATCTATCTACAACATGTTAATTAAAAAACTATGAAGTTGACTGCAATGGAATTTGAGTGAAGTTTGCCAATAGTTAAACTATAAAACCATCACATTTTTAACATGAATTATGTCTTGTGGATATATTTATTAACAAAATTAGATGATGGATAAATACTATAAACAATTAATATGAGGATATTTTAGGAAGTGAATTTATTTGAAAGACTCAACAAAGGTATTGATATGTTGAATAATGATTTCGAAATTATGCTAAAGTGGTTTGAGATGGATTAATAATTTTTTATATTCATTTGTAAAATGTATTGGACTGGACGAAGAAGCACTCGGAATTCTTGAATATTAAATAACCTAATTTGAATAAATTATGGAATTCATATTTCAAAATAAAAAATGGTAAACGGAATTGGATTAATCTATTTTTATTAAAATAGGAATTTTGTAAAAGGACTGAGGTTTACTGTGATATTTATGATTCTCAGGATGATACATAAGAAGCATAATAATATTAAACTAAATCATTTCAGAAGGTCATATTATTTTAAACTATGATAATTAATAAATTTTGAATCATGTATAAAATAATACATGTATTCAGAACATATTTGGTTATATACAGAACATTTATACTAAAATGTGTCATTAAATTTTGATATACTGATGTGTGTGAAAAAAAGGAGAACGATTGATCTTATAGGAAATATGATATATTTAATAAGAATATTCAAGATATTTGTATAGAGTTCCAACATAAATAACACATTTGTAACATCATGTGGTCATATATAAGATATTTGAGGCATATGTATTGTATTTACTTGAATGTATACTAGAATGATTCAAATGAAAAAATATTATGATCGTATATAAGATGATTGACGCATGGATAAGATATTTATTGATGTTACCACTATATTACTTCAATTTAAAAACATTATAATGATAAAAAATATTTCTCAAATATATGGAAGAATTTTTTTTTTTGTTAAAATACTGATTTAGAAAAGCAGAACACATTACACTGATATGAATGATATTTTTTTTTAAATTTTTTTCTATTAAGCTAAAAAAATAATATATTCCCTTATCGATGAATTTTTATTGTACTTGAACAAAACTATGATAAATAATTTGAACAAAACTTATTTAATGTTTAATAGTTTGATAAAATTAGTGAATAATATAGATTAAAATTTATGTAATGTTCAGAATATCGTCATGTAAAAATTTAATGATTTTGTTGTTAATTAATATATAATTCTATCTAACTAAAAATGTTGATTAAATGAGAAGACATTGAGAGGTTAACTACTCTATTATTATTGTATTTTCTAATATGATGATTTGAAAAAAAAATAACCAACAAATATGGAATATTTTTAGGATATCATTCAAAAATAATTAAATATTGAATCCTGATGATTAAATTTAGGTGGAATTTTACATATTCAAATTACGGAAATAATTTTTAGGAAATTATATCAATAAACTACATAGAAATATGAAGTTAAATGTTTCAGAGTGGGTTGAAAAATTGATCCATTATTATGCGAGTATAATTTGAGAGAAGAGGAAAGAATATGATGTTATAATAAAAAAGTAACCAATATTGTAACATTCATTTGTAGACATTGTGTACTAAAGAAGGATATGAGAAAGTTGTTGATAAGTTAATACTACATTGTGACTTTTTCTCCTTGATTTATAAAGAAAATATAGTGAATAACACTTTTCATTCATATTTATCACATTTTAATAGATGGATATTAACTACAATAAGTAATTATCGATTCCATAATCGATTTTCTCATGTCTAATTAAAAACATGGATACATAAAAGACTAGTTCATAAGTGAACTATAAAATGTCAAAATAATTTCTTTATAATTACCACCCTTCAAAATAATATTACAAATAATATCATTCTTTATATCTTGGAGAAAAGAAACATGAGAAATGATGATATCAGATGCACAATAAGGGTAAATATGAGAGAAATATATTCTACCTGATCAAAGGGAAGAATGAACAGTATAATAATATATGAAAACAATACCATTCACATCATATATCACAATAATGACCCATTTCAAAATTATTGAATGTTCATAAGACATGAATCATAAAGGAATCTAATAAAATGATCTATGAGAACATAACATTAGTACGTGACATAGATTTGTGGCATACACAAAAGAGTAGAAATTATTTTCTATAATAGTCCAGGATCATTTCTGAAACTGTCATAGCTAAATTGGTTTAAATTACAGACCATAGTAATAATAATTTTTCCCTCCGAGAATATAATAGTTGATAAGGTCCCTTATTAAACTATGTTTACTCCCCATTATAGTACTATTTATATCATTAGATATCAATATTTACCCAATTTTTCAATGGGATATAGAGGTACCACAAGCCATATAATGAAATACAACTGTCTGAAATAGGTTCACAAAACAACCATCATCTCAATCCCTATTAAATTAAATGGTATTCATAGACATTTCATTATAGAATAACCCATGGTAACGAAATAGTTTTCATAAACATTTCATCATACCAAAAATCCATGTAAATTAAATGGGATTCATAATCATCTTTTCATCATATATATAAAACATATGGAGAAATAATAAGGCTGCTATCATTAGATAATATCCCAAGTAAGTATTAATTAAATTTTAATGATGATATCTTAGATAAAAAATGATTTCTAATGATCAAATATAACATTTCTTGAATAATATTACCTATATACTTTGAAAACACTAATTTAAAATATAGAAAATTTCTAAATATTAAAATGAATCATTTTATTTTAATATAACCATTGTAAATTATAATAGAATTATTATAATGTTGAGAGGTAATGATTGAAGAAATTTTCAGTCAATGTATTTATGTTAAAAAAATATTCCACACAAATTTATTTTACAAAAAAAAGAACATTTTTCAATGAAGAAAAAATATATACCACCAAAATAATTTTTAAAAAATTCATCAATGGGGGAAAATTAAATTAATGAATCATTAATGATTATTAAAAACATTTTTTCATATATTTTTAGTAATCAAATATATGAATGAAAACAATTCCAACCAAAGAGTGAAAAAATGTTTGGTTTCCACAAAAATATATTTTTTTGAACCTTATGTATATAAATAAGGAAAATTTATAAGATCCTGACCTTTTCTGAAGAGGTTACGGGAAAATCTAATAGTATTATTTATTCATTTTTTTGTCCAATTTTTTGGGTTTGGATTTGGTTTTGTTTTGATGAAAATGAGATGTTTTGGAAGGAAATTAGATAGTGCATAGTTGCCACACAATTCTCCCAACTCAGGAACCCAAAATAGAAAATTGTACAAACCTATACAATGGGTATATTCATGGATTGAACATGGTTTATCAGACCTTGTTCTCTAATAATTGAAATTGTGCACCCCTTTAATAGGTGCATAGTTAGGTGCATAGCTATAATAAACCACGTACCCTGAGAAAGACACAGTGTGTATGATAATTGAATTCATCAATAATTAGATTATAAATTCCCTAAACCCATGAAACTATGATTATTTATCTCTAACTCTTACCAAAACAATTTATCTAGATTTTAGAGACTACTATATTTTCTCAATCCTTACTGACCTATGTTTATCATGATTTATATCCTGGATCGATGATTTTCTCCCCACATGGTAAGAGGCTCTCATTATAGTTTCTTTCCCATTCCTCATCCTTTAATCTTTATTTTTATAATGGTATTTTTTATATATATTTTTTTGATATATACCAATTTTTGAGGATAAAGAATTGGGATTCTAGATCTAGATCTATATTGAATAGATATTTATTTTTTCATTCTTGATTTATGATTCAGATATGGTTTTCATTCTACATCAGTAGTCCACTAAATATTTGGGTTTTTTGTGGGGAGATTGTTCGTTGATGAATTGATGTCGGTGGTTTATTATAAAAATCTCATAGTCATGATATCAATTACATGTATGAGAATTTATAATTTATAGGGATTTTTTATCAAATTTTATTATTAATTTGAATTAATTAAAGTCATCAATTAATTAATTAAATAATTTTCAAGTAGATTGAATTGGGATAATTAATTTATAAATTAATTATTAAATTATTGTATTGGTATAATTATTTGGGGAATTAACTATAATATTATTTTGTTTTGGAATTTGGTATAATTAATTGATGGGTTAATTTTCTAACTGTTGAGATTGGGAAATGATTAATTAGTTTGTAAATTAATTAGTGGAATTTGAATGGTTAATAAATTGTTAAATTTATTTACATATTATATGTAATTAATTAATTTTTGAATTAAATAATGTTATACGTATGGATAAATAATTGTTGAAATAATTAATGGAGAATAATACAATTAATTAACTACTGAATAAATTAAAGGACATGGAATAATTAGTTTATGAATTAATTAATAAAATATTGTGTGGGTTATTTATGGTAAGAGGATTAATATTGATTAATCATTGTTGACATGAAAATGTGAAAACATGTGATATTGAGATGGATATGATTATTTAATATATTGGGTTCTCTGTGAATGATTGTTAAATAGGGTGTGAGATAAGGACTTATGCGCCAAATACTCATGGTGTGCTAGACAAGGAGTTCTAAACTGAAATCATGCATGTTAAATTGTATTGGATGTGTACTAATTATCCAAATACGCATATGGTGTGAGACATGGACTGATGGTTCAAATACTCACAAGGAGCTAGACTTGGTGTTCTACCCCCCAAAAATTTACCATTGGACAATAGTTCCAAGCATCCCTAATTATGAAATTTCAATGACATGGTTATTGTAATACAATGAGTTATAATGATATGTTAATTGAATATGTGACATGGTTAAGAGCTAGTTTGGGATGAAGCAAGTATTGAGGTATGGGTGTCCTTGTAAACCTAGTTCTTCGTGTGGTTAAAAAAAAATTGATAATTTAATAATTTTTTGAATTATTATTTGTAGTTATTTATTTATAAAAATGTATAAATTTTATTGACTGGATATTGTTTTAGACTTCATTGGTGATAGTCTAATGAGTTATACTGACACCCTACTCACACTTCAAGATTAGAACCAAAATAGTTTTCATGTTTGGAAGATATTATATGGGAAAATAACTATATTAGATGACTGAGTAGGGATAGATAATAGATTATGGATCCAGATATGGTTGAGGACCCTCTTGTGAGTTATTATTGTATTTATGTTGACTTTAATTTGACACCTCGAAAATAAATTGGCATCATAAATTTGTAGTTCATTTTCGATATTGTATCTCCAGTTTTCTCATCCTCTGATATTGGAACTATTCTGTTTATAGTTATATGTTTTTATGTTGTTGTTTCTTATTATTTGTAGGTTTATTAATCTAATAACTGATTTTACAGTATCTCCACAGTAGATATTAAACTATCACTACAAGTTGGAAGCATCTGGCGTACATGGTGGAAGGCCTGAGGTATTCTGTGGAACTCGATCGGGGTACTGGGGCGTGGAAGTTGGCCTAATATTTTACAAAGATATATTAGAGAATGTTTTTCTTGTATTATTGATCGGGGAAGGTAGATAAGAGACAAGGAATATTTGGGCAATTTTTATGAGCTCGTGTATAGGAGTTTCAAACCCATGTAAGGGTAAACCCAAGTACCCATGGTGGGATTACTTCTATTGTTGTTTTTTTACACTGAATATTACTTCACTATGGGTGAACAACTTGTTGTGTGATGTGATTATTGTCTCTAATTTTTTTTTGAGGAATGTCTCATGGCCCGGTATGGAATGAGAGTTGAGTTTTCCTGAATCATTTTTGTCACTCATGATTATTGTGACTTTCATCATTATAGGCATGCATGAGAAAATAAATTTTAGGTATGATTTTGAACATGAATAGTTTATCATTGCTTGAAAATTTTAAATGAAAATAGTTCGTTACATGAAATTGAAAAATATTGTAAAATGAGAAAGGATGAGAATATATGTTTGTCTATTGAGAAACTTGATATGATAATATCATTACCCTTCTTTACTATAACCTAGTTGTAGGATGTATATGGCTAGTGATAATACATGTTGTAATTTTCCACTTACGTAAATTTGATAAATTGGTTTTGTAGGTCCTAAGAAATATTTTTGGAAATATAGGTATATTCTTTCATAAACGACGCTTGCTGAGTGGATGATAGGAGAAAATGGATAGGGATGATCCTCCAGTGGTAGAACCCAGGTAATCATTAGTGTTTGGTGAGGTAGATAAATAGAAGTTCCAAGATAACCTTTCTCGATTCATAAAATTCTTGGAAAGAGTCCATGGGTGTGTTTTGAAAAGCTTTACTGATTTTATAAAATAGTACCAGTTGCAACACCCTCTCACATTTACTAGAGATGATAGACCTGAGGGAGTAGAGTTTTTGATTGAGTCTATCAAGAATATACATGAAATCTTAGAGAATCCTATTAATAAGATATTAAAATTGGATTCCAATATGTTGCGTGGTCAAGTAATAAATTGATATGTTATCTAGAATCGAGATAGAAATATGGATTTGATGAAATGGAATGACTTTAAAGAGATGTTCCTAGAGAACTATTTTCTAGATACACTAAGAAAGGAGAGAAAATCTGAGTTCAATATGTTGACTTAGGGGAGTAGGTCCATGAGGGAATTTTAAGATTATTCAAATATTTTCCACGCTTTTATATTATTTTGGTAGTAGTTAAGGATATAATAGAAATTTAGTTTCATGATAGAGTTTAATTTGAAAGTATATCCCGTGTAAACATCTTTAAGATGATGATATTTCAAATGTGGTGAATTAGGAACTTATTTTGGAGGGGAACCTAATTTTTTATTATAGTGGAAGACAATTTTATAATTTGGGATAATCTTGTGGTAGAAATTCTGAGAGAATGTAGCATCAGTATGAGAACTTTAGCCAGTGAATTGCGAATAAGTGTGGCCATATAGATGAATTAGTTAAACGAGATATTACCGAAGTGAAATTCCAGCAGTGTGGTAGGATGAGGAACATTATTAAACATTTTCCATGACCACCATTGGTGTACTGATCCTTTGAAAACATGGCGCTTCTATAGAGGTTCTACATAAAACTATTGTAGATGACACGTGATAAAGGATCCAGATAGAACTAGGGTGCGGGGAGGGTATCTTCTACCTCATTTTAACGTAGAAGCTGGAGTTCTACTAGCTATAGTTGTAGATGTAGTGAAAGATGTTATTATAGGAAATGAAATCACATACTAATATAATGATGAATCATAGGGGAGACAAACTACATCATAGGGGAGTGGGATTGGATAGTTTAATGAGGTAAAACATATAACTATAGATATAGAGTCTAGACCATCAATAATGAGATGTAATAATTTTTTAGCTTATACAGTGGCTAGTTACATAGTTGTTACTGATGCATATCATTCCAAAATATCTAAAAAATTGTTAATAGTTTGAGTCTAGCAGTCTAGTTTGAGAGTAGGGTTTTGATGATTGACACACCATTGGGAATACAATTTTGAGACATCATTTTATGCGAGTGTTATTTTCATTTATAGAGGTTTTTTTATTTCTATGGAATATCAATATTCATGAAAAGTTAATCATTGACCTGATTTTGGTTATGGACTAGTTAGTCACATACTGATCCCACAATTATTGTTACTAAAGGAGAGTGACATTTAAATCTCATAAGGGTGGAAACTGTATTCACTATGGAAAGTACGATATCAAGGTATGAAGATGATACACCATTATTCAAAAACTAAAATATCATACATACCATGATGCATGTTTATTTATGGATGATGGATATATGAAATATGATGTCTTTATATCTGTAGTAGACATGTTTCGGGTTGTGTTTCTTGTAGACATATCAGTGATGGCAGGTGAGAGAGATTTGGAATTCATTGTTGAGATCATTCCTGGTGTGGTACTAGTTTCTATTCAACTACATATAATGGGACTAAAAAATCATAAAGATCTCAAGACTTGGCTGGAGGGTTTTGAGGATAATAGATTTATCCATCCAAGTATGTCACCTTGGGGTTCTCCAATCCTTCTTGAAAATAAAGTAAGCAAGAGATTGCATTTATATGTTTATTATTAGATATTGAACTGAATGACTGTGAAGAAGCACTATCCTCTTACTTGTATCAATGTTCTTTTTGACCAGTTAAATGGAGCTTGTGTATTCTCAAATATCGAATTGAGATCAGGGTATCATCAGCTAAGATTTGGGATTTTGTTATATACCGAGGACTGCCATCAAGAGAAGGTATGGCCATTATGAGTTCATTGTAATTCCATTTGGGTTGATGAAAGAAACATAAGAGTTTATCACTTTTATGAAAACAATTTGACATCCCTAATTGCATAAATTTTTTTTAGTGTTTGTCGATGTCATCTTTTTTTACTCAAAGAATCATTACAATCATTCCCAAAATCATGACATCATCCTGAGTAAACTGAGAGTGCATTGACTATAATCCCAGATATATAAGTGTCATTTTTAGATTAATCAAGTACACATATTAGGTTACATAATCTCATAGGATGGTGTGTTAGTGGATCTAGGGAAAACACTTGAAGTTGAATCTTGGGAGTAGCCCCAGAATGTTTTTGATATTCAAATATTTATGGGTTTAGCTAGATATTTTTAGGGGCTCATCGAAGACTTGTCCTAATATGAAGAAAAACATTTGAGAATGACCAAAAGGTTGATAAACTATCAATGGTTAGAATAATGATAGAATTAATTCCAGGAGTTGAAAAAATTCATGAAATAGACAACAATTTTTATCCTACCCTAGCCAGGTGAGGAGTATTCAATGTATTGTCAGGCTTCTGGGGTCAGACTCAGACTTGTGTTGATGTATGGATATGAATTAGTTGTGTATGGTACTTGGTAGTTGACACCACTGGAATTGAACTACCCTACACACATCCTTGAGTTTGAATTAGTTGACTATGCTTTGAATAGATTGAAGCCTTATCTATTAGGTGAAAAGCTTCCTATATATACAGATAACAAGAGATTTATGCTTATATTTTTTAACTGATATTTGAATATATGGAAGGGGATATGGGTTGTGTTTATGGAGTTGTTTGATTTCAAACTAACATATATGCCCAGGAATGGAAATAGTTTGGATTAAAATTTGAGTAGGAAAACATAAACTCAATTAGGCCTAGAGTATAGTGTTGGGTGAAAAATTATGACTTTACTAGTGGACATGAATGTTGTGGGTTGATAGAATAAGGATAAGTTGACTCTCATATAATTTTAAGTGGAGTCTACACTTATGGGCAAGTTTAGTGATTGGGAGTATGAGGATCTGGAGTTATTTCCCAATAGTGAAAACATTGAAGGTGGGGAGTAACCTGTAGTGTGGAGCACTGATGAGGATGAGATCGTATATGTCAGGAATTAGGGTATAATATTTTTGAGAAAGCGATTGGAGTTTATGTGGGAATTCAATGTCATGAAGTTGGTTTTACATCAAGGTTTGACCAAAATTTTCCATTACCTATGATGATAATTTGTTTTCCGGCAAGAAAAAAAGAGATATCCTGGTTTATGACATGATGTACCAACTGTAAGTAGGTGAAGGCTACACATCAAATAAATGGGGGTTTAATAATGTTTTTCCCATTTAAGAATGGATTTGGGAATACATGACCATGGAATTTGTTCTGGGAATCCTAAGGAGGCTTGAAATTAATGTTGTTATTTTGGTTTTTATGGATATACTAATAATAGAAACACATTTCATGCATATACCGGTTACATTCTCAATGAATCACAATCTATATTTTTATGTTCAGGAGACAATCAATCTACACAGGGTCTCAGAGAATATATTTTTTGACATAAAATCATGTTTTACTTAATTATTTTTGGATTATGTTATATAATGCACTTTGTACATAGGTTTTATCGACTATAGATTTCCTCACACATACAAATGGGATATCAGAGCGTACTGTATAAGTTGTTGAAGATATAATGTGACCATGGGTCATAGAGTTTTTAGGATCTTGGGAAAGGAAACTAGTTTTGGTTGAGATTTTATATAACAATTATTATCAAGAAATGATATGGATTAAACCATATGAGGCACTTTCTGGTAGGCTAATCAAATCTCCTATATTTTTGATGGAGGCAGGTGAGTTATAATATTTTGGAATAGGTCTCATGAAAGAGACGTTGGAATAGGATCAGGTGATTCAGAAATGAATGTCCACAACTCAATGTATAGAGAATTCAGATATTGATAGAATTAAATGGCCCATAGAGTTTATAGATGGTGATCATGTATTTCATCAGTTGTATCCTAGGTATGGTCTCCATAGGATATATAGGCTTGGAAAACATATGCCCAAGTACATCCAACAGTTTGAGTTTGTGATGAAAATCAGGTCAATATAGTACATATTTGATTTTATATAGAGATACAGTGATATACATGATTTTTTCCATGTATCACAACTATAATGGTATCACCCAGACCCATTTCATGTGATCAATGAGGATGATGTATATCTTGAGTTAGATGTGTCCTTTGAGGAGCATATGAAACATGTATTGGTTCATTTTGAAAATTAAATTTAGGGAACAATTGTTTAATAGTTTTTGTATTGTGGAAACAATGGCATGCCTTGGGGAAACATGAGAAAGGGAAGAAATTTTTTGGTATGAGTGAAATGATCTTTTTTCAATCAGGATCGTAGAGATGCTTGGGAGTACAAATCAAGGACACACTGTAATAAGGTGAAATTATTATAAGATACCAAACTTTTCTAATTATTTTTCAAGAACTTTTATATATAATTTTTTTTATAAATATTCATTGGGTTTTACCATGGATGAGTTTGGATGAAAATTGGAAATTATTCAATGAAATGTTCAATTGCAGGGTTGCCGCACGGTTTTTCAATACTCTGTGCCCCAACCCCGCAAACTATATAACCATAGAAAGTGGGTCATATAATTATTGGAACATGGTTTTTAATACCATTTCCTTAATAGGATAAACCATGAACCCCATAGAAGATCCACATAGTTAGGCACACATATTTTAGAAACAATGCGTCCTGAGTAGGAAACCAAGCGTACAAAATTAAATCTTCCAAAAAATAAATTTTAAATTCCCTAAACCTCCAATACTCACCCTATTTAGACCTAAATCATACTAAAAAGATTTATCTTGATGCCATAGCCTCCTTTATGGATCCCAAGTCTACCCGATCACCATTATTTATGATTTTAATCCCAGATCAATGAATTGTACACCTCCTGGTAAGCGGATCTCATCCTATTTGATTTTATCTTCCTCCTCCTTTATTATATCAATATTTAAGGGATGTTATTCAATATTTTTTTTGGATATATACCATTTTATGAGGATCTAGATATAGTATTATAGATCTAGATTTAGATTTATGAGATCTTGAATTATTAAATATTTATTTATGTTATAGACCCCGATCACGTTTGACGCTATTAGTCCACCTATTTTTATGTAATTTTTGGAATATTTCTCATTGACGAATGAAGGTAGGTTATATAGTATTATATCCCAAATTCATGATATCAATAATTATTATTTGATTTTATAATTATTGGGGTTCATTTAGAAATTTGAATTCCTAAATTGAATTAATTAATGTAGTCATTTTTATATTTAAATAATTTAGTATATGATTGAATTTGTTTAATTAATATATGAATTAATTATTGGAGTATTGAATTGTGGAATTGGAATAATTAATTGGATAAATAATTACCAATGTATTTAATTGGGTAATTAGAGATAATTAATTGGTGTTTTAAATATAAAATTGTTGAATTGTTAATTTAGAATAATTAATTGGAGAAATAATTTTTTGGTGCTGAGATTGGGAAATAATTAATTTTTTGTATAATTTATTAATCGACATTATATGGTAAATTAAATTTTGAATAAATTATTGGAAGATATATTATTATTTATTTGGTAAAATAATTAATGGGATAGATATTTATAAATAATTGTTCAATTTATAAAATAAAATTGATTTGATTAATTAATTGTTGCATTAATCAATGGACATGTATTAAATAATTTATGAATTAATTAATGGAATTTTTTGGTGGTTAATATTGATAAGAGCATTAATGATTATTAATCTTGGTTGACATTACAATGTGAAAATATGTGATATTTCGATGCATGTGATAATGTGATATTTTGGTGATAGGTGTGAATGATTCATTAACGTGGATTGATATAGGGACTGATTATACAAATAATCATGGGGTGCTGGACATGGTGTTCTACTTCCATGTTATGTATTCTAAATTCAATGTGACATAGACTGATGCTCCAAACACATATACATTTTAATATATGGATTGATTCCATAAATACTCATTGGGTTCTAGACATGGGGTTGTACCCCAAAAACAACAGCATTAGACTATGGTTACAAGCGGCTGTAATAATGAAATTTAAATGAATAGGATAATTTAATAACAAATGTTATAATTAAATATAAATTTAATATGTGACATGGTTCAGACCCGATGTGGGAAATGCCTGTATTGATGTGTGGGTGTCCACATGTAACTGGTGGAACATATGGTTAAATAAAGAGTAATCAATAACACAATAACTATTTACTTAGGAATAGTAAGTATTTTTTTTATAAATTCATACACTATAATTTTCTGAATATTCTTTTGGACTATGTTGGTGGTGACCTACTGAGATGTCCTTGCACCCTACTCGGGTACCAGATCTGTACATTAACTAATTTCATGTTTGTATGACATGATTAAGTAAAATTCCATGAGTAAGATGAATTAATGGTGATGGACCATGTATGAGGGAACCCAACCTGGTCCATGAAAATATTGGTATTTTTAAATGTCTATATATTTGAGATTATTTTTCCAATTTTCACATACATTAGTATGACATATTTACAGTTCAATTTTGATATAGTATCTCCAATGTTGGTCATCTTGTGATCATGGTACTATCCTTTTCAAGTTATTTTTTATTATGTTATTGTTTCTTATTCTCCACTAGAGTATTAGTTTGATTAAAAATGGTGCATTCTCCCTTAGATGTATATTAGACTCTCATTGCTAGTCGTCATCCTCTTGTGTGTGAGGAGGGGCACCCGAGGTCTTGTGGAAAACCACCTTAGGGAACTGAGTTGGGGTGTTATAAAAGTGAGGGGATATAATGTAATTTCTATAAATATACATTGGCTAATAATATTAAAGTTTACCTTCTAATAATTATGTTAATATTTTAGATTTGAAATCATAACGATAAATAAACATGATAAACAACCAGATTCAAACATAAAACCATTACCACTTTGGTGAAACATGAATCATAAGTCACATATAATTGTTTCCAATTCTTTCGTCAGGGCGCGCGCACGTCCGTCCGTGGAGGAGGACCCACTGCTCTTGTTGCCCCGCGTTCCCGCTTTCCAAAGGCGGGCGGAATTCGCTCCTTATTCAGGGACGTCTGCTCCTTGATCGAAACGGGATGATGGGATGTCAGTTCTTCCTTCTGTGGATTCCTCCTCAGAACTCATCACCTAGTCCGGGTCGCCCTCATAGATTTAATACGTAGTTCGTGAAACTCTTCCCAGTGCCATGTTTCCATGGACGCCGGTTAATTACACTGCTTCGGTCGGGACATTCCAAAGGGTCCGGTCAGGGAAGCAACCTTCAGTCGGGGGAGTAGTCACGTTGAGGCATCAGTAGCATGTCTGGATGCTGGGGAACCTGGCATGTCTATCTATTATCCCTGGTCACATGGATTCTCGAGGGCGTGGAAGCCCGAGGCATCCCACATCGAGCGCGGGGAATTATATGTCATAGACAAATATATGAGGTTTTCCTCAGCTTCCCGTGTTTAACACAGGGTACGCCGTGAGTTTAACGTCCAACGGAGACGGATCAACCCAACCGGAGCATTTAGCTAGGATAGATCGGATTGAGGGATTTCCCTTGAAGGGATGCCGATACCGGGGCCAGCCCATGGGCGGCTGGGAAGAGGAGCCTACCGACATGGTCTCATCAAGATATGACGGTCCGGGCGAGAATCGGGATGGGTGATAGGTGGATCAATGGAGTAGAGGGGGAGTGAAATGGGACCCTCGCAGGGGCGACGGTGAAGTTGGGCTTGAGCCTTTAAGAGGATTCCTATGTATCCCCGTTGCAGGGAATCATAGTCCGCGTAGTTTGAGATGGTGCCAGTAAACCGATGTAAAGGTGGACCTTGGCCTGATGAATGTCGTCAGCGAACCAACGTGAAGGTGGACCTTGGACCGATGGGCATCATCAGCATACCGACGTGAAGGTGGACCTTGGTCCGATTAGAGATGGGCTTGAACCTCAGGGGGGATTCCTACGTACCATGCCTTGACATGGATCAAGGACTTCGTAGTTCAAAGGGTTTCATCGGTGAACCGACGTGAAAGTATACTCATGGGTCCACTAGTGGTTGGCTTGAACCTTGGGAAGGTTTCCTGTGTACCATGCCTTGACATGGATCAAAGTCCTCGTAGTTCAAAGGATTTATGGAATACAGTTTACCGTCATGCGGGACGATAGTGAACCCTGACGTGAATAAACGATGGGCGGTGGGTGTTGGAGAACCGACGTAAATGAGGGACCTTGGTCCGATGGGAGATGGGCTTAAACTTCTGGGAGGATTCCTACGTACCATGCCTTGACACGGATCAAATTCCTCATAGTTCGGGTTGTGGAATACAGTTTAACGTCATGCGGGACGGGGGTGAATCAACGTGAATGAGGTCGGAATGACCAGATGGTGGGTTTGAACCTCATAGAGACTTCCTACGTACCATTCCTGGACATGGATCAAAGACCTTGTAGTTCGGGTGGGTGTGCAGTTTAATGTCATACGGGACAAGGGGGGCATATAGTTTAACGTCATGTTGGACGAGGGCGAAACTCGACGTGAATGAACGACCGAGCAATGTGGCTTGAACCTCATGGAGGCTTCCTATGTACCATACCTTGACATGGATCAAAGTCCTCGTAGTTTTCTATGGGTGGGGGTCAGGGTCGGTGCTCCCTCTAAGCCCACGTGAGTCATTCTCGGTGTGAGAAACAAGAGGTTTCAAGGACCTGATGATCACGTCGCGAAAGATGCGTCCGTGAGAAGTGAAGAGGGGCTTACGCGTTAGGCGGCCCATGGTGCTGGGACTTACTCTAGGATGGAGGCCCAGAGTGCGACAAAGCACAGCGAAAGAGGGATTTGGGACCAATGATGGGAGGTGCCTCGTTCCCTATCACACCCTCCATTGACCGTGGTAGTGGGGAAGTACGGAGATGCCGAGGTGCAGCCATCCGTTGGGGAACTAGGTTCGCCCTTCTCATGAGAACCTACGCCACTCCAATAAGGAGGATATCATCCCTTGTGGATGGGTGATTCCATTCCTGTGGAGACGAGTGGTGTAAAGAATGTTCGAGCTCGGGGGACCCTTCATGAGAGGCACGAGGTCGGGTCACAGTTTAACATCATGTGTTGAGGACGTGGTTCTTGGCAGTTTAACGTCGTGCAGCTCGGACGAAGTGGGTTCACTCCGCACCCCTAGGACTTACATAACCGGTACACTCTGGTCCTTGGGGAAGGGAAGGTACCAGTAAGGCCATGGTCAAGGGGGGTTGTGGAACGAACCATCAAGGGGTCCACGTTAGCGTGTCTATGAGAAGAAGAAATAGTCGTTAGCGTGCCTATGCGAAGAAGCATTAGGCGATGCAACGCTATGGGTGGTGTTGTCCATGGGACTTTGAAATCACATCGTTCAAACCTGGAGGGTCGCACGAGAGGAGGAATTGATAAGCAAATGAGTGTGCTTCGCGAAGTGGAGTTCCTTGGCCTTAGCATGGGGCATAGGTGTGAGTGGAAGGTGCTTCGCGAAGTGGAACAGTGTTTGCGGAGCACTACCTTGTGAAGAAGAGGTGCCTCGTGAATCAGGGTCCTGCGAAGCATTGTGCTTCGCGATGTGTAGTGATCCCGCCTTATCATAGAGATCACTAGTACATGTTGGGTGTTTCGAGAAGCATAAACGCTCCGCGGCTGCCCGGGTTCCCTTGGGAATCCCCTTCCTTCTCGAATTCCCTTGAGCTTCGCGAAGGGCATCCCTCTCGGGAGAGGGGCTCAAAACAAGACAAAGAAAAGGCGTCTTGCGAAGTTGAAGTACCTCGCGGAGCTCATGATTCTTGGGGAAAAGAGTGCTTTGCGATTCGAAAGAGGAGAAGCCAAAAGGTCAGATTGTCCATCTCCAGGACTCAGGGGGAGTCCAGTATTTATAGGGAAGGGGCGCCGCGAAGCAGAACTTGCGCGCCACCTCAGGTGCTTCGCGGCGCGCTCGCGAACGTCAACGTCGTCCACGGAGGGTTACCGCCTCTTGAGATTCACGGCGGGCTCGCGAACGTCAAACACGTTCGCGGAGTGTTACCGCCTCTGGAGCTTCGCGGAGGGCTCGCAAACGTCAAATGCGTTTGCGGAGAGTTACCGCCTCTGGAGCTTCATGAGGCTGTGATGATCGGGGCTCTTCACGCCGTTTCTTCGCGTCGGTGCTTCGCGTCGGTGCTTCGCGAGGCAGCGCGCCAGCGGTCTTTTTCGTCCCTTCCTTTCATGCCATATTTTGGCACCAACAAATGCCCCCCCCCCCCTTAGACTTGGAGCCGTAGAGGGTGAACGGTTGAAGTCTGAGTGAAAATCACCAAAATTGTCGGTGGTTTGCGATGCGGCTACGCGAAGGGGGTCTGCAGTGCTGACCGGGGACACGGATCCGGACGCCCCACGATGCTACGCGCGGGTGAGGCGCGCCGTGATGCTCTGGGGTCGCCGCCTATAAATAGGTGGGTCGACCTCTTTTGTCTTCACATGAATTCCTTGTCTTTTTTTCTCTCGACTTCGCGAAGCACCGCGTACTCCGTGACAGCCCTCTGCGACTCGAGCTTCGCGGCGAACCGTGGGTCCCCAACTCCGCATCCGCGCCATGAAAACTTCTGCTTGTCGGCCTCGGCCAGACTTCACAGCTTGGCCCCGCGACCGATCTTCGCGATCCGGCTTCGCGATTCAGCTTCGCTGTCTAGCTTCGCGATCCAACTGAAAAAAAAATCTTTTCTGAGGTCCGGAATCGAAATGGCCCATCAAGAAGCTTTATTGGGGGTGCTTGCAGATACCGCTCGTCGGGATGAGATGGCCAACTGTCCAGGCCTGGTGGATATGGTCCGAAGCCATTCGGACTACACTTCTTTGACAGATCTTCTATCGGAGGGTCAGAAGGATTATCCGCAGTGCAAGAAACTTCCATTGTACTGCTTCAGGTTGAGGGATGACGTCTTCATCCCGGAGGCGAGTAGGGACGAACCATCTTGCTGGTTCAAGAGCACACCATGCCAGCACCAACCGTTCATGGCGGCTGATGGCCATGTGTGGGAGGACTTCACACCCGTCACCGCTGACTGTCTCTACAACCATTTGAACAATATTGATGGGAATCCACTGCAACCGGAGACGTCCCCTCCCCTCTACCGCACCATGTTGAAGGTGGCTTTGCAGTATTCAAAGAAGGGATGGTCTGATGAGTGGTACATGCGCCAGGGCGGCAACTTTACTGATGACTGGGCCTGGGCCTACTAGGTAGGCACCTCATGCGAGGAGTTTGGGGCCGAGCTGAGGGGAGTGGGGTTGTATGAGGCGGTATGGGCCTCCCAATTCCACATTTACCAACCAAAGCAACTGAAGCCGAAATTGCTGAGCAGATGGTCGTCTAGGACCAATACCTTTCACCTGCATCACGGGGAGGTGGGCATCAGCCTGTGGTATGTTCACCAGATTTCTGGGGTCACGATCTTGGGGTCCATGTATGACAAGTTCCTCCCCGTCATCAGCGCGTGGGAGGATATGGAGCAAATGTCGCGACTGGCGTCAGCGCTGATGGCACTCGTCCCTGGAGAGGACAAGGAGGCAGTGAGGGATGTCCACTTTAAGAGATGGTTCAAACACTTCCTGAATTTCCCAGATAATAGAGAGTTCCCTCTGAGGCCTCGAACTTGTCCAAGGGCGGCCCAACGGGGCAAGGGGCACTCGTATTGGCGGGTCTTAGAGGACAACCAATGGAAGACATGGGGTTTCAGAGTCAGCACTGAACAACAGCCGATAGTCAGGCTGGAGGCGTTCATCGCGGCTCTCATCTATGGTTGGATCCTACCGGTGAGGGATGCAAGCATGGGGGTACGACTCAGCTTGTTTATTATGGCGTCGATGTTGGCCATGGGGTAGCGGATCAATCTGGGGATTTTGATGCTCACCAAACTGTACAGAATTCTGCGGCACATTAGCGAGGGCAAGAAGCCGCCAAGGATATACGGGCCCTTCCTCCTCCTGTATGGGTGGATCACAGCGCATATCAGGGGGATTTACGAGTATCCAAACCCCATTTCACCGACGGGATCGAACTTCCGCCCCTCCATCCTGAATGCGGTCGGGATCTTCCTGTTCAAACTAGCCGTGACGATGGTGCTGAATCGGGTGTGGAGGGTGGATGGGTTTAATTTCCACCCCTTCCTATTACTGATTGGGATACTTACTAATGACGGGCGAGGAACGGAAGAAAATAGGGCTTACCTCCTGGCCTTTCGAGGTGGAGTTTTGGTGGCACAGATAGATCGTGAGCCACTCTGCGAACCGTACACCCCGCATCGGTTTGCGAGGCAGTTTTGGTTCCTCTAGCGGCTGACCCCACAGGTCTACTGGGAGGTGCGACACGAGGAGCACCCGTGTGTGATGAGGCAGCTCTGGCTCATGTTGACACGATAAGATGGGAAGATGCGGATTGCATTGCCTCCATCCACTGCCGCTTTCAGATTGGTGAGGGAGTACGCCATTAGTTGGGAGGCTGCTTACCCAAGGGAGATGCTGAAGCAACCAACAATTCGGGTCGGTGACGGTGGGCCTCCTCTATCTCGAGGCCAGGGTCGGAGGGCAGCTAGGGCCGCTCGTTGTAGCGGGGCTGCCATGGCGGTGAGACCCGCACCGGCCGAGGGTATGGCAGCAGCGATGGATCCGGTGATTCCAGAAGAGCAGGGCCACCCGGAGGGGCAGCCACCGAGGTGATTTCAGAGGATATCTACTCAGGCTCCGGGGAAGCGCCTGCGTCATATCGACATGGAAGAGGATGTCGTCTTCCTGGAAGCTTGGGACATTTGGGATATCAACCGGCAATTCCTCAGCCCACCAGAGATATGGGCCCACCTGAATCGTCTCGGGATGGAATTACCGGGCATAGGCCTAGTTCGGGCTGGATTCATGGCATCTCCGGCGGAGGAAGAATAATACCTGGACGAGCTGGAGGATTATGTCCACTCCAGTGGTGTCCCTCGCCCAATGACAGACCAGGTGAGGGTACTATTGAATCAGACGGTCCCCCCACAGTTATCGGCTGCCGATCTGAGAGAGCGCTTACCCCTGCTGGAAGAATCAGAGGACTCCTCTCGGGAGGATGAGGCTGGAGGAGGGAGCCCGTTGGAGGAGGGAGAGGTCGTAGACCGAGGCTCAAATTCCAACGAATTCATAGAGGCTCTCGAGGTAGCATTCCAAACTTCTTTCCTTAAGATCCGTCCTTGGGTCACTATGAACTTCTCACCGATGTTTGAGCCATGTAGGAGTAACTTGTTCGCATGCCTCGTTCTCGCCCCTCGGCGGGTGATGATGTGGGACCTTCAAAACCCGCGCCTATGGTTGTGTCCAGTTCCGCGTCTGGTGGGACCAGAGCACCCGAGGTGGCTCCTCCGGAATCTCCATGCCTTCCAACAGTATACGGAGGGCCTCGCCTCGGGGTCCCGTCAGTACCGGCTCAAGAGAAGCTCCAAGAGGTCGATCTACGTAAGTCACCTTTACCGTTTCCCCTGTCGTAATATGTAGACTATACCCGCTAACTAACGTTTATGTCCCTCTCTGTCGTACAGTTCTCCGACTGGCGTGGGCTGTTGCGGCAAGACTGGTCAGGATGTCCAGTGGCGTCCCTCCTAGGGGCATACTGGTGATGGTGGTGATAGTCCCCCCATCTCCTCAAGCTGCGACGCACATCATCACTGGCGGGACCACCAGCAGCGCCGTACCCGAACTCATTGAGGTGGACTCCGAGGAAGAGGATCAACCAGTCGGTCTCAGTCCTGTCACGCCTGCTTCCGCGCCAGATGTCGTACTAGATTCAACACTAGATGTAGATCCTGCCGAGGATTTCTTGCGGGCGTATCCCACGTACGAGCCTGCCAATCGCGCAGACTGGGACGAAATGGCCCCCGACTAGGAAGACAGCAGCATAGTCTGCCGCCGGTCGTGGAAGCTAATCACACGCTTTATCAAGGACACCCCCCCAAGTGCAATGGCTGGCCGAAATGGATAGAATCCTCTCGCGGTTGCGCAAACTGTGTGATGGGGTAGTGGATGCCCAACGTCCTCATGCACTCATCTGAGATATTATGGATGAGAAGATCCGGGAGCATGATTGTGGGCTCAGCGTGGGCTGGCAGCGGAGGAAGGAGACCAACATCAAGAAGCTCCAGGAGGCTGAAGGCGAGGTCCAATAGATGTAGACCCTGGAAGAAAAGATTTCATCCTCTCTTGATGCACAATCTGAGCTGGTCTAACGGTTGAAGGCCCATCTGGCAGAGGCAGAAGAGCATATTAGGTAGACCTCTGGAAAGATGGATGTCGTTCAAGCTAGCGTACAGACGGCCAAAGCCAGGACTGACGAACTGCGCCTCGCCGCTGCTAAGGAGGAGTGGGACCTAAGTCAGCGACCGCAAGCCTTGGATGCCACAAGCCAATGGGTGGCGGAGATGCAACGCTCTTTTGACAGGTTCAACCCGTCCATGGGGGGAGTTGACCCCCGGGTATTGTAACAAACCCAAAAACCTTTTATTGGTACATTCGTGCTTCAATTTTTTTTTCTTTCGTTGTTTTGAATGTCATATCGCGCACGATTTCCACTGTTTGAATTGCCTTGTAACATCCCTACAATGTTTTCGGGACGTTCAGCGACAATTCCCCAAGCCCACGTGGGTCGAGCCCGATGTGAGAAACAGGAGATAGTTGACTTCTCGTCCTACCTAACATAGGAGTGGAGACCATGCTCCGGGAATCCGGGGTTCGGATTGCCAGTCCGGATTTCCGAAATATGGGAGAGGCTTGACCAGAGAAATAAATTTCAAGATAGCTGAATTACGGTTTTTTTAGCGTGCTCTTATGCACGAACGGGGAAACGCCAAGGGTGCTGAAATCTGTCCAAACAGATGAAAATGGGAAGTGTGAATCATGATACCCAAGATTCGGAACACTGTGGGGATGGCGTGACAATAAGGGAAAACCGTTAACCTTGGAGGAGAAGCGGTATCCTTAATGCGTTAGCCTGTAATGCGGACAACAAATGTGGGTCGACGGTTGACCATGTTCGAAACATGGGACCATGTCACTAGTGTTGTCGATCAATCCTTCGGGACGTTGGCCCATGACAGTTGGCGGACCATAGTTCAGACATCCAAACTGTTAGGGGATCCTTCCAGACATGACACGTCTTCCGAAACGTTGGACCAGGACGGTAGGTGACCCGATGCGGCATGAGACCAGGCCGTTAGGGGGTCTCGTGAGAAATGAAAGGGGACGAGGGTCCGAATAAGGGGCACGCAAAGCGTGGAATATGGAGTGATGGTTTGTCCGAACAGAATCCAACACATAGGTAGTTACACCACCACGGTGGGAGTACACCATATGGGCGCATTGGTTTGATCATGGATCATTTCCTTCTTTCATACAAGGCCTCTCTGGCGAGGGGATCTGTCACTTCCCAATGGGATCTTGGGGAATCCTGAACATTTTCACGGTAGAACCGCGGTTTAGTGTCATGCATTGAGGACACATGGACTCCTGTAGTTTGACGTCATACGATATGACTTGGAATAAAAGGGAAGATCCCAGGGAGTGTGTGGCCCAGTAGATATGAAACCAACGTGAATGAGGACTTGGAGTCCAAATCATACCACATACCACCGGAAGAAACACTTCAGGTCGAGGGACCAAGAGTGAGGATTGGGCTGGGCCCGAAGCAGAGTGGTCGGGTGTTCCTACGTACCCCATGAGGATGGGAATCAAGCCATATGTAGTTCTGGAAGCACAGTTTAACGTCATGCGGGACGATGAGAAGCCTGGTCGTGTTGGAACACATCCTGCCAAAACTACTAAGCCCACGTGAGTCGTGCTCGGTGTGGGGAACAAGCAGTAGTGGTGGGAATTTCCCGACACAGAAAGGGGCAGGTTAGGGCAAAGGGATGCTCGTTGAATATCGGCCCAATGACACTAACACGATCATTTAGCGCACCAATATGCGTGAAGAGAAATAGCCGAGTATGATGGAATTCCACTTGAACACGAGGAAGTGGAAATGTGTGAATCATGGAGCTCGAGATTCAGATCACGATGATGGCGGCATGACGATGGAGGACAACTGTTGACCATGGTGGAATCCCAGCATCCATATCGCGTTAGCCTATAATGGGGACAAACAAATGAGGGTTGACCATTGACTATGTTCGAAACACGGGACCATGTCACAAATGTCGTCAGATATCCGTAGGGACGTTGGCTCGAACCGATTGGAGGATCCTTAGGTGCATCATTCATGGAGAGCCCTTAATCCTAGTATCCATGTCGTCCGAGGGTCCATTTGGACGTGGAAGAGGATGAGGATCCAAATAGCGAGCTCACTAAGCATGTTCATGGGATGAGGAGGTTGTCCCTGTGAAAATCCCACACTTTGGGCTCTTTGTCAAAACACATCTAAATACGAAAACGAGACGTATTAGATAGAGGGAGCAGATTCCTTTCCCATAGGGAGATCTTAGTTTAGGGTCGTAGAATTCGGACCATGGATGGGAGGAGACATAAGAGGCACATGGTGGAGTAACTCAAACACCTGGCATGAATGGGAATAGGGGGTGTGTGCGGTGCGGTGAACAACCTGACGTGAATGAGGACATAATACCATATCACATCGCACGACCTCCTTGGGAGAGGCTTTAGGTCAAGGGACCAAATGCGAAAGTTAGGCCGGGCCCAGGGGGAAGTGTCTGGGCGCTCCTACGTATCTCATAAGGATGAGAATCAATCCTCACGTAGTTCTTGATGGACCTCAGACCATAAATGGGTAAAAGGAGCAGGGGACGCATGGCATCAAGAACCGACGCGAAGGAGGACCTAAGCCCTACTTACCATGCGTTCCTCGAGGAAATGCTCGAGTCGAGGGACTGAACACAAAGGTTAGGCCGGGCCTATAGGGAAGTTCTTGGGCGCTCCTACGTATCTCATAAGAATGAGAATCAAGCCATATGTAGTTCTGGAAGGTGACATGGTAAGATACCAGTGCTGGGGGAAAAGGGGAGTGCGGGTGTGGCCCTTGCACTAAAATGCATAATTTGATGAATATTATTTGTTATTTATGGTGAATGGTTTTTTTGTGAAGCGACATGCCTAAAATAGTAGGCTGTGATGTCGCCACAAGGATCAAGCCGTGATGGGCGTTGACAAATGGCATGGCACGTGACCAATACCCAACGTGATGTCCTCTACAACGAGGTCACCACAATGCAGTTCCGTTTTCTGTCGTGCGGCTAGGACGATAATGTCACAGTTTAGGGTCATATGATAGGACCAGGCATGCATTTTATCTTCATGCAGTGCAGACGTAGCAGAGACGATGCTAGGCGGGAAATGTGCGCAGTGTTATAAAACACAATTGACGGAGACATGATCCCACATCAAATTGTACGCCAATCGGAGAGGGAGACCATAGTCCAAGGGGCTTATATAGAGGTAATAGGTGAAACAAGGGGAGAGACTGTTTCCCTAAATGGGTTGTACCCGAAGACAGGGCGTCCGGGTGGTCCTACGTATCCCATGAAGATGGGAATCAAGCCACACGTAGTTCTTAATGGTGCCTTTTAATGTCATGCTGGACATGAAATAGGAGGGATAAATCTCAGAATGGGGGTGTGCGTGGTGTAGCCATTGCAAACCCGACGTGAATGAGGACATTATCCGGCACTATGCCACACGGTCCCGTAGTCGGGGTCCTGAAGGCAGGACTAGAGAGGTGAATTTGCAGAACTCAAGCTGGACCCAAAGACAAGTGGTATGAGCATTCCTACGTATCCTATCATGATAGGAATCAAGCTGAACGTAGTTCTAAATGAGAATATTAGTTTATTGTCTTAGAGCTCGGACCGTGAATGGTGACAACTTCCCGAGTAAGCACAGATGTCAACCCGATTCCTAAGCCCACGTGAGTTAAACTCGGTGTGGGAAACAAGGGGGTATCCTCATCGCAATACTTTGGGCGAGTAAAACGGGAGTTGGTAGAGCCCCGAAGGACACCTTTGACATGGCTTGTTCCCCCAACACGCGGACGTGCATGGAGGAAAAGTACCAAAAGTTCTGAGACTCCACTTGGACACGGCGAATTGATGAAGGGTGTGAATTGTGCACCTGACATTTTGGGCCTAATGGGTTTGCGTGGAGATAGAGGAAAACTGTTAACCATGGTGGAGACGCATCGTCCATATCGTGTTAGCCTGAGGTGGGAACAACAAACGAGCATCGACCGCTGACCATATTCGCAACATGGTATTTTATCGATTTGTTGTCTAAAACCTTTGGGGGCGTTGGCCCGTAACGGTAGGAGAGCCCTTGGGCGTAGTATCCAGGCCGTTCATGGGGGTCCCTCCAGGTGTGAAAGATGATGAAAGACCTGATGCCGGGATAGAAAAATCCTGGAAAGCGGGTGTGGACGTGTTCGAGTAAAGCTTGGCATTCCAGGTAATAAACCAGAGTACTCTCAGGCACATCGGTGAACTGCCGAAAAGGGATCGACGAAATAGCTCAGGAGGGAGAGGTACATGGCGTGGTCTTTACGTGATCGACGTGAATGAGAAAATAACCTCATGCCACACCATACACTACTATAAGGGAGGACCTGGGCCATGGCCCGGAAAGGCCAAGGGGCCTGATGGTTAGGCATTGGTCAGGAAGGCCTGACTTGCTTGCAGTTTAACATCTTGGAATGAGGTTGAGGGTCGGGGACCGAGAAGGCCAAGGGGCCTAAGGCTGGTCCTCGTAAGAGGAGGCGTATGACATGGTATATGATCCCAACGTGAATGAGGACGTAGTCCCACACCACACCGTACACCCTGGGTAAGAGGGGACCTGGGCCGGGGGCCCGAGAAGGCCAAGGGGCCTAAGGTCAGGCATCAGTCAGGAAGGCCTGACGGGCCTGCAGTTTAACGTCTTACATGTGGACGGGGGTCGGGGACCCGAGAAGGCCAAGGGGCCTGAGGCTGGGCCTCGTAAGAGGAGGCGTACGACATGGTAAATGATCCCGACGTGAATGAGGACATAGTCCCACACCACAACGTACACCCTGCATAAGAGGGGACCTGGGCCGGGGGGCCCGAGAAGGCCATGGGGCCTAAGGTTAGGCATCATTCAGAAAGGCCTGATGGGCCTGCAGTTTAACGTCTTACATGAGGACGGGGGTTGGGGACCCGAGAAGGCCAAGGGGCCCGAGGCTGGGCCTCGTAAGAGGAGGCGTACGACAGGGTACATGATCCCGGCGTGAATGAGGACATAGTCCCACACCACACCGTACACCCTGGGTAAGAGGGGACCTGGGCCGGGGTGCCCGGGAAGGCCAAGGGGCCTAAGGTCAGGAATCAGTCAGGAATGCTTGATGGGCCTGCAGTTTAACGTCTTACATGAGGACGGGGGTCGGGGACCCGAGAAGGCCAAGGGGCATGAGGCTGGGCCTCGTAAGACGAGGCGTACGGCAGGGTACATGATCCCGACGTGAATGAGGACATAGTCCCACACCACACCATACACCCCTATGGGGGATCTGGGTCGTGGGCCCGATTGCTAGCACCACCCAGGGGGATGTTTGTCACTTCGGGATGGGGGAGAACGAATCATTGCACTAGATGTCTGGGACATCTCGGGGTGGACCCGAAGATCCAGGACATTGTTGACCATGTTCGAAATACAACGTTCTTATGGTGACCCGATATGGGAGAAACAAATGAGCGTCTACCGCAGACCAAATTCGCAGCGTGGGACTTGTATCGGCTTTTTTCTTGAAAACCCTCAGGGGCGTCGACCCGTATCGGTAGGAGAGCCCTTGGGCGTAGTATCCAGGCCATTCTTGGGGGCCCCTCTGGGTGTGCAAAAATGATGGAATCCCAGTCATGGAGTGGGTGAAGCATAGCTGTATCCATCCACGAAAGAGGAAAACATCTCCAGGGGGGATCTGCAGCCGGGTCGAGGCTTGCTTGATGTGAGTTGGGGAAAAAGTGTGCACCCTGCCATATCTTGACCCGAGGGGAAGATTTTGGCTTTTGGGCTAGGCCAACGGACGAAATGCCTGGGCGTTCCTACATATCCCATTTGGATGGGAATCAGGCCATACGTAGTTCTTTAAGGCCATGCAGTTTAGCGTCATGCGGTGAGGATGTGGGGGGATAGAAGAATGGGAGTGGGCACATGGTGTGACCCATACAATCCTTGTGCGAGCGTGGTTGTATGAGCAGGGCTAAGAAAGACTTCCCCTCGCTACACAAGGAGCCTCCGAGGAAACTATTCCCAGGGGGAATAGTAGAAGAGAAAAGCTTGGGGCTGGGCTCAAGACGAGGTGTCTGAGCGTTCCTACGTTTCCCATGATGATGAGAATCAAGCAGACGTAGTTCTTGAAATGAAGTTTAACGCCATGTAGGACGAGGAGCATCTCATTTGTGGATATGTATGGTATGGCAAGCAATCCGACATGAGTGAGGACATAATCCCACACCATACCGTACAATCCCGTAAGGGGGTAAGTCGGGGAAAACTGAGGGGCCTGGGGCCGGACCGCGGTCAGGGAGACCTGACCAGCTTGCGGTTTAACATCTCGCGGTGAAGATGGGTACGTGGGCCCGAGGAGTCCAAGGGGCCTGAGGCTGGGCCTTGGTCAGGAAGGCCTGACTGGCTTGGAGTTTAACATCTTGCAGTAAGGACGAGGGCCTTGGGGCCAGAGGAGGCCAAGGGGCTTGCGGCTGGGCCTTGTTCAGGAAGGCTTTACTGGCTTGCAGTTTAACATCTTGCAGTAAGGACGGGGGGAGATCTAAGTTTAAAGTCATAGAGGTCGGATTATTTTGTAGTTTATTGTCTTGCAGGATGAAGATGCAGTTTAAGGTCGTGCAGGACTTTACAGTTTAGGGTCGTGTTGGACCATAATGTGCAGTTTTAGGTCATGCGGGACCGTTTCACAGTTTATCGTCTTGCAGGACAAAGATGCAGTTTAAGGTCGTGCGGGACCAACTTGCAGTTTAGGGTCGTGTAGGCCCCATTTTCCCTAGGCAAAGTATAGCTTAAGGATCTTGGCATTGGTGGGAGGGGTTATACGCTCTCCATCCGTGGTCACCAAGGAGTATGCTCCATTGGGGTAAACCTTATGGATGATATAAGGCCCTTCCCATTTGGGTTATAATTTGGGCGGTTTCCTACCGGGAATCATTGGCGTTCGAAGGGCCAGTACGAGGTCGCCCTGTAGAAAAGAGCGGAGACTAACCTTCTTATTGAAGGCCCTCGTTATCTTATCCTGATGCCTTTCCAGATTGTGCGGGCCACGAAGCCGGTTCTCGTCCAGTGCTTCTAATTCAAATAGACGGATCTCGACTACCTCATATGATGTCTGGTGATCATAAACTGCAGTGCTTAACAATGGCAGCTGGATCTCAATGGGTAGGACAGCCTCACCTCCATACACCAGGGAATATGGGGTCACCTGGGTAGAGTTGCGAGTCGTCCTCCGGTAGGCCCAGAGGGCATTGGGGAGCTTGTTCGGCCAACTTTTCTTGTTCTGACCAACCATCTTCTGCAGAATGTTAGAGAGGGTTTTGTTGAATGCCTCGGTCTGTCCATTTTCCTGCGCATAGTAGCGGGAGGTATGGATCGACCGGATATCGTACTTGGCGTACAATTTTTTAAATTCAGATGCTCGGAAGTTGGTGCCGTTATCGGTGAGGACGGCGTGATGGACCCCAAACCGGTGGATAATATTGGAGCTCACAAAGTCAACGACAGAAAGGGCCTTGACCTCTTTGAGTGGAACTGCCTCTGCCCACTTGGAGAAGAAATTTGTGGCAGTCAGGATAACCTACACTGGCGGGCTGTTGCCGGTGGATACGATCCTACTACATCAAGTCCCCATATCGCAAATGGCAAAGATTACTTGGTGGGGTGGAGGGCCTCCCGCGGCCGATGCAGGAAATTGGTGTGAACTTGGAACGGATGGAATCTCTTGGAATATCCAATACAACTGTGGATCATAGAGGGCCAAAACTACCCCAACCTCCGGATTTGATGGGATAGCTTCGGCCCAGCTTGATGGGCACCACAGGAACTGGCGTGAACCTCTTGCATAACTTGAGGTATCTCTACTCTTTGGATGAAACAGAGGAGGACCCCATCGAAAATCCACTTATAAAGGATATGTTCAAGACTGGGGCCGCGCTGGAGGGTAAATTGCAGCGCGCGACATCGGATTCGCTCGCGCTCGGCCCGGTCATCCGGGAGGCAACCATTTTGGAGGTACTCGACAAAAGGTGCCCTCCAGTCGGGAGTGGCTTTAACCACTATTCCTGACGAACCCGGGACCCTGTCGTGGAGGGTCCGGCGATGAGACGACCTACCCGCAGGCCATCATTGTCATCTTGGGTGACGGGGGAGATGAATCTCCGGTGTGCCACATGTATGATTAAATCATCTTGCTCGGGTTCTGCGAGCGATGCGGCCAAGCCAGCCAAGGCGTCTGCTTGATAGTTCTGCGACCGTGGGAAATGGGTAACCTCTGGTTGAGAAGAGAACTAGGCCATTATGCGGAGGGTGTACTCCAGAAACGGTGCAAGCTCCAGCTTCCTGATGAAGTAGTCTCCATTAACCTGTTTGATTACCAGCTCGGAATCTCCCTTCACATGTAGATGGGGCAGATGGATCTCAAGGGCCAACTCGAGGCCGGAGAAGAGAGCTTGGTACTCTGCCTCGTTGTTCATACAGCCTTCTGACAACAGGAACGAGTACGGAAGGACGGCCTGCACTGGGGTAATGAAGACAACACCCAGGTCCACTCTGTTGAGCTTGGGATCGTTGAGCCTCCTACCGATGGGGCTCCGGGAGGCACCGTCAAAATGCATTTGCCAACACGGGACAACATGATCGACTGAGAGGATCGTCTCATCAGGGAAATCCAGGTCCAGGGATTGATCTGTGGAGGTTGGATGGGCAGCTAAAGAGTCTGCCAACGCCTGTCCCTTAATGGCCTTCTGAGGTACGAACCTGATATCAAACTGCTGAAGAATCAATGCCCACCATGCTAGTCGGCCAGTCAGCATGGGGCGTTTCAGGATGTACTTCAGTGGGTCTACCCGGGAGACCAATTGCACCTCATGGTGCTGCAGGTAATTTCGTAACTTCTGCACGGCAAAGACAAGCGCAAGGAAGCTCTTTTCGATAGGGGAGTATCTGACCTCCGTATCTAGAAGCATGCGACTGAGATAGTAGAGAATGTTCTCAGTACCCTCGTTATTCTTCTGGGCGAGCAGCGCACCGAGGGATCTTTCCAGGGCAGTCACGTAAAGGACCAACGGCTTTCAGGAGACGGGTGGCATCAAGACCAGAGGTTGGAGTAGATACTGCTTGATTTCCTCGAAGTCGGTCTGACACTCCTCATCCCATTCGTAGGCGGCGCCCTTCTTCATGAGCCGGGAAAAGAGATTACAGTTGCCGGCCAGATTCTCGATGAATCGGCGTAAATAGGCTAAGTGTCCTTGAAGGCCTTGAAGCTCCCAAATGTTACTCGGGGGAGGCATTTGGATGACGACCTTGATCTTCTCCGGGTCGATCTCGATACCTTGGTATCTGACAACAAATCCCAGAAACCTCCCAGAGGTGACCCCGAAGGCACACTTCAACGAGTTCATATTTAGGTGTCGGGAACAGAGGAAACCAAAAACTTTCTCGAGGTCTTTGAGATGGTCCTGGCGCTGACATGATTTGACTACCAGGTCATCCACGTAGCATTCCACCAATGTTCCGAGGATCGGTTTGAATATGCGATGCATGGCCCTCTGATAAGTGGCACCAGCATTCTTCAAATCGAATGGAATAACCTGGTAGAAAAAGGTACCTTGGGGAGCCCTGAAGGCAGTGGACTCCTCGTCTTTGGGGGCCATCCGGATCTGGTTGTACCCGGAATATCCATCCATGAAAGAGAGGGATTGGAACCCAGCCGTGGCGTCAATCAATAACTCTGTCACTGGGAGTGGGAAGTCATCCTTTGGGCATTGGCGATTGAGATCGCGGAAGTCGATGAAGACTCTGATCTGCCCATTCTTCTTCTTGACTGGAATAATGTTGGAATGCCACTTGGGGTACAAGACATTCTTAATGAAGTTGGCTTTGATAAGCTTGTCAACTTCGGCCTCAACCATAGCACCATGAGAAGGGTGCATTTTCCTGGGGGGCTTCTTAAACCCACGGTGTTTTTCCGGGAGGCCCAGACGGTGAATGGCTACCTGGGGATCTAATCCTGGCATCTCATTGTAACTCCATCCAAACACATCACGGTGTTGTTTGAGGAATTCTATGTACTGTTGCCGCTTCTCGGGGGACATGGCTGCACTGATCAATGTGGGTTTCAGATCTGCCTCGCTACCAAGGTTCACCTGTACCAGTTCATCAACCGTGGTAGAGACTCCTTCTTCAAAGGTGGGGGGAGCATCCTCCAGGTCTTCCTCCCCACCCGTGGGGGGACTTCCCGTGACGGGAGATACTTCTGGGCTATCAAAATCCGAGGGGCCGCTGGTGCCGGCTTGGGCAGCAGCGATCATCACATCGGGAGACTCACTTTCCATTGAGACCATAGCAATGAAAGCAGTTCACCCTATCCCATCTGGCCATCGGCCTAAGGGGACACGTTTGATGATATCAAAGCAGTGGTGATGTGTCGTCCTGAGTCGGTAGATTCCAGCCCGGCGGAAGAGACACGTATGGCGTACCGCTGTTTTCATAAGCTTGACATTCTGGTACCGTACAGGGGTAGGAGGTTCCGGGATGACCTGCACCTGGTTTATGTAGGAGTACGAGGTGATTTTCCGCAGTCACTTGGACACGAGAACATTCCTTCCTTGCATACCCGAAAAAACAAAACATTGCCCCATGTCGGGGGGTCATGGCCTCCAACCGGTGGATCGGGAGGATTTAGGCATCATCCATTCTTACCCAGGGATCACTTGTGACCGGGGCGGGTTCATCCTCACTTACTAGGATTTTCTTATCCTTAGTTTTGTAATAACCCGCATCCAGATAGACGGCCTCACAAGAAGAAAAAGGGGATGCATCTCCTTGGAGCACGCCTACTCGACCGTTGAGTGAGTATTTGAGGCACTGGTGATACGACGAAGGGACCGCTGCATGCAGATGGAGCCATGGTCTACCAATCAATGCGTTGTAGGCGGTGTCCTGAAAGACGACCATGAACTCGGTGATGGCAATTAAGCCTCCGAACTGAGTCTTCAGGTATATCTTGCTGACTGGGGTTTGCTCGGTCCTGTCGTACCCCTGGATTCTGAGGTCAGAGGGAGTTAAATCACCTTCAGACAGACCCAACTTTCGCAACGTCCGAGTCGAAATTAGATTGATTCTGGAACCCATGTCAACGAGGAAGTGGCGGACTTCTACACCATTGAAGTGGCCAGTGATGTACAATGGGAAAATGTGCCCCTGTATAAGAGGGTCCTCATCTTCACCGGAGAATGAGATACCCGCCTGACATTCGGCGTTTTCAATCATCTCGGTATGGAAGGCTTATGTAGCTGCTACCTCCGTCTCAAACTGAAGGGGGCTCCTTAGGGCCTCAGCAAGTGCCTCGCGTATTTCGGATGACAGGCGAAGGGCCTCAAGGATAGAAAGCCTCTCCGGAATGCCGACCAGGTGCTTCAGGACATCATACTTTCGTGCCAAACGCGAACCTCTGCTTACAGAAGGTCGTTCGGCATTTGGGGGAATTGCGGGTCCTGCCGGTTGAACCGGTGATCGGCTAGTACTGGGTTCATCCTTCTGCCTACTAGTTGAAGCCTGGAGAGTAGTCGCCGGACTAGGATTGGGCAGCAGAGGCTGGCCTGTAGCCAGGCAAGACTGACTGTGATACGAATGAGGCAGCTCTCCCCGATCTAGTAGCACGAACGGCGGTGGAGGTAGAGTCGAGAGTGTTAGATGGGGTTGTGCGTGCTGAGCTCTGCGCTGAGCCTACTTTCTGGTCTCAGTAGCGTGCACGGCTTGGCCAAAAGTGCCTGCTGACGTACCTCGTTGACCAAAGCAGTTGCGATTCCGCTGACGTTGATGCCGGCTGGAAACGTTTGGGAGGTTCGCCTGGCATTCCCCCTCGTCGGGGGTCATATATGGCTTTACCAGCTCCACAGTGTTAACCGAAGCGTACCCCTGGCTGTCGCTCAAGGAGTCATCCACCGCTGAGCGGATTCTGGGAGGAATACCTATTTCAGGGGGCATAAAGTCACCGAGAGTGCGGGATGACGACAGCACCGGCGGTGCGCGTTGCTTCTTCTTGCATCGTCGCTGCTTGCCCTTTTGGGAAGAGGTCGACTGTGAAGACGATGCAAAGGCACCGACTACTTCTTTTGAAGGCTCTGACTGCTTCAGGCGTTCCCGGATGATACCATGGGACAGACGACGGTTTTTCAAGCCATCCAGTCGTCTTATTTCCGGGATCCACGGCTGGGGACCTGATGCCACTCGCCTTCGCTGTCGCTGCTGATCTCTGATCCTGCAAAGACACCCGCCACTTGGGCTGTTACCGGGCCCAACTTGACTATGTTGTTGTTGACCTAGTCTTGAAGCCAGTCTTTAAACACATAGCATTGCTTGAGGGTGTGCCCCATAATATGATGATACGGGCAGTAGTTGGGGTGATCGGTGAGATTCGCCTCTTCCGACCTTCTGCACTCGGGCAGACACACAATTCCTTGCTCTAGAGCGCTTCAGAAGTAGCCAGGGACCTGATTTTCGTTGAATGAATAAGTCTGGTGCCTTCTTTCTGGATAGGGGGGTATGGGGGCCTGGCACTGATGAGGGGCCGGAGGGGCCTGCCGAGGAGGTGGTGCCTGATTGTCTCGCCTAGGTGGCGGTGACGCATTGCGTGGGGGAACCTATCGGTTCTGAGGCGGTCGATGCTGGGAAAGAGCTTGTGGTTGAGGTGGAGGACCTCTACGGGGTTGCGGGGATGGTGCCACCGGCAGAAACTCCAGCTGCCTCGGGGCTTCTATTTGGGCCACCAAGGCGGGTTCAGCCCTGGCGGTCCTCCTAGCTGGGATCATATGGGGCAACAAACGTGCCTGACTAGCCTTTTGCAGGGCTTCCTCAAGGCACTAAGCCTTATCTGAGAAATCTATGAACCCTCCAAGGTAGTTCTGGGTAATCAGGGAGGGTACAAGCTCCGTTTTGACGTTCCCCACACACATCATCGGTAATTCCTTCTGAGTCAGTGGCATATTGAGAGAATACGTAAGTCCATTCCACCGGGCGATGAAATCTGCAACCCGCTCATCAGGCCTTTGCTTGCACTTGAAGAGGTCTGCAATGCTGGTCTTCCGCGGGGTGGAGCTGAACTGGTACAGGAACTACCAGCGGAGGTCCTCCCAACTGGTCACCGATCCGATAGGGAGCTGGCTGTACCAGACGAATGCTGGACCTTCCAATGTCTGTACGAAACACCAGAGTTTGGCGGCTTCTTGCTCAGTCGGGGTCCCCAGCATGTGGCCACACCTGGAAGAAAGATTTTACAAGTGCTGTGGTGGGTCCCCTGTCCCGTTTAAAGGCAAGAAAGTGGGGTTACCAAAACCTGGGGGTGCGGGCATATCATCTACCCACGCGGGATACGGCTTTCCATCCGGTGGGACCACCACCTTCCGCGTTTCCAACGCTTTGAGGCGAGCTGTGAGTGCCGAAATAAGATCATCCGGGTGGGGGTCCCTGTCTTGACGGGGATCCCTAACCACAAGTGAATTTCCAGGTTCTTCAACATGGTAGATGGCTTCGGCTGCTCTTGGATCAACTGGCGGAATGACCTACGGGGCGACTTGGGGAACCTGAACTGGGTTCTTCAGATTTCCCCATCACTCGCGGGGGGGGGGGGGGGGGGGGGGGGTTGGCGAGACATATCGCGCCTTCTTGCCATACATTCCGGCTTCTGCCCTGTCTTCGGCAGTAGCATGATCAGGGTTTCCTGGAGGCATCTCACCGGGGGAAATTGTTCCTGCCCCTACTTCCCCGGCCTGGGATCACCATAGTCGGGTCACCGCTCTGTGGTGCGCTCAGCTAAAAGTTCGTCAACTAGCCTCTTCTGCTCAGCAAGATACTGGCGTAATGTGGTCTTCTCGGGATCTTCATCCATTTTCTACACAGAGGAGGATGAGTCGGAGTTCTTGACAGTTCTGACGTGCTCCTTACCCTTGCCGGTGTTTCGACCGAGTACCAGCGACTCGGTGGGTACGGGGAGGCCTAACAGGTTCCTCTGCTGACGGGTAACCCTCCCTGACGGGTCCAACAGTGGCGGTACGCCCTCGGGTTGTAAGCCTCCATCAAGGAATTCAAGCTCATATTCCTTGTCCACTATGGCAGCCATGTGGACCGCGACCCTTCTCGAGGGCATGACCTCGATGTGGCATAGCGAATCGTGCTGCCATCGGATAGGGTCGAAGAGGAGAGCGGCATAGTGTCCCCAACCACAGACTTGCACATGGGGGGTAGTTTCCCTGACGATTCTATGGAGTGCTCTCGACTTCTACGGTACACCACCCGTTCGTAACAAAGGCGGAAGTGTGTCGCCCATAGGGTTCGACAAAAGCACCCCACTTATTCAAGGTTAAGGGACTCTGGTGCGTGAAAATTCAGCGCTTCCGTCAGCCTGAAATTCTCCGGGAAGTAATCTGATACAAGAATACTCCAGAAGCTCCTGTGTTTGGACTCGGGGTCTGGCCCTGTATTTCCCCACTCATCAACCGGGGGCGGCTGAGGGACCGGTAACGGTACTGAGGCGGACCTCTAGGATAACAAACTCGGCGGCGGAGAATACGGAAAACCGGCTGACTGGCCGCCGAATTCCGGGCCATCCTCCAAAGAGCAAGGAGAACTGGCCACGATGTCACGACACGATGGGCTGATAGCCACAGCTTCCGGCATAGGAATCACAGCTACCGGCGACCGGTCATGTCATCGCTCTACCGCTGTTTTCCCCCAAAATAGCTCTCTGTGATATCTGGTAGAGGTAGAGGGCGCTTCTGGTGACAATGGCGGTGATTGCGCGGTCGAGACCTACGGAATTCCCATGATTTCTTCCTCCTGGATATACCTGCGGAGAGAGATGGGAATCTGGTGGACCTCATATTCTGGGTGAATGAGGCTAACGTGCCTGGTTCCTACCCCAGTCCTTGATAGGGAGGAGCGGGGAGATGGTTTCATCACTGAGTCGCATTCTGCTTCAGAGTCAGAGAAGTGGGCAGGTTTGATCTCCACCCGGGCCTTCCCAGGATTCTTCATGTGGTGGCGACGACCCTCTCTCCTGCCCCGGGGTGGCTCTTCGGGACAGGGTTGGTCCCTATCATGGAGTCTCAGGGCGGCGGTGGCACTGTGGAGGAGAGGGCCCCCACTCGAGATAGCCGAGGTGTGTGGGGCACCAGGGCAAATGTCGATGGGTACATGGGGAGGACCTCCATGGACAACACCCATGTAGGCGGAGCCTCTGTCGGAATCGGCAGGAGCATGGGGAGGACCTCCATGGTAGATGCGGGCGGAGCGAGGCTGAACTTCACTCCTCGAGTTGCTGGGGCAAGGAGGACCTTCCCCGGTTGTAGAGAGGACGTAGGGAGGGCCCCCACGTTGGAGAAGTACCGGATGGATGGTGCCTTCAGATCGGTGGTCGGGGCAGGAGGATGGACTCCATACCCTGTATAGTGGGCGTGAGAAATGTTTCCGCACCGAGCGTCACTGCCGCGGGGCATGTCTTCCTTCGGGATGGGGGTAGCACGAGGCATACCTCCATGATGAACATCGGAGCAGGTAAGGCCCACAATCTGTGGAATAGTGGTGCGGGGAGGACCTCCGTACAGGGTGACATCACCGCGGGTTAGTTCGCGGCGATCACCACTTGGGCCTGCAACCTGGAGAGTCAACCCAGCCTGCCTGTGGGTGGTTGGGGTCTCGATCCTGGATGGGTGAAGGAGTACCCCTGCTCAGTGTATGCAGGGGCTTCATGATGCACATCGGCGGTGGCTCGGGCAACTGTAGCTGTCGACGTCGACGTGCCTGGGCGAGCGTGCTCAGCCTAGGCCCGATGCTGACGTCGGGTCAGGCGAGCTAGTGTAGGTGGTGCAGGGGCATGGCCTGCCTGCTCTTCCTGCGGAGTCGGACGGCGGCGCTGACACAGCCGGACGAGAGCTCTCAACTGGAGCCCTTGGGTCGGGACCCTGAGCGGGCTGAGCCGGACGGTGCCCGCCTCTTCAGCGTAAGGCGAGGAGTCGTCAAGACATTCTGGGGACAGGCTCCCGAAACGGTTGAACGTTGGGATGGGGAGCAGGGGCTCCCTGCGCGTCCTGTTAGAGCGGCGTTGACAGTGGGGCCTGGATGCCTCCAGGTCTAGGCGGGCCATATCCCGAGTTGGGATGACCCCTTCCTCCTCGTACCTGTGCACGAGGTTTTTGATCACCCTTCGCTGGATGACCTCTGATGGGGAAAAGAGACAGGGGCGTCCCGTATTCCACGATGTGGCAGCCGTCATGGTGGTAGCGGCGCCATGTGGGGTGGCTGTGGCAATATTTCCCCTGCCCCTGTGTAGGCTAGCGGGCGGTGATCGTGTCTCTGTAACAGCAACCTGGTTCCTGAGAAACGAAGGGATCAACTCATCAGCACTGAGAGGGAAAAGGATTTACAACCAGTGCCCCAGTGTCCTTCCATTATCCACGTATGTAAGAAGGATCCACGCCAACACGCTGCAGAACAGAGTGTCCCACGTTCTACTGCCCCGACTTCCGGTGAGTTTCACGACAGGCCCGCTATTTACTTGGCAGGACCAGGTGCCGGATATCTGGATCCGGTGACACGTCAATCTACTGGTGTCTCGAACGCTACTAATATCCATATTGAGGAGAAGAATTTCACGTCGGGTTCACCATTTCTGTTTCCGATGCTTTTTCCGGGGCGCGTGCGCGTCCGTCCGTGGAGGAGGACGCACTGCACTTGTTGCCCCGCGATCCCGCTTTCCAAAGGCCGGCAGCATTTGCTCCCTATTCAGGGATGTCTGCTCCTTGATCGAAACGGGATGATGGGATGTCGGTTCTTCCTTCCGTGGATTCCTCCTCAGAACTCTTCACCTAGTACGGGTCTCCCTCATAGATTTAATACGTAGTTCGTGAAACTATTCCCAGTTCCATGTTTCCATGGAGGCCGGTTAATTACACTGCTTCTATTGGGACATTCCAAAGGGTCTGGTCAGGGCAGAAACCTTCAGTCGGGGGAGTAGTCACGTTGAGGCATCAGTAGCGTGTCTGGATGCTGGGGAACCTAGCATGTATGTCTATTATCCCTGGTCACATGGATTCTCGAGGGCGTGGAAGCCCGTGGAATCCCACATCAAGCGTGGGGAATTATATTTCATAGACACATATCTGAGGTTTTCCTCAGCTTCCCGTGTTTAACACAGGGTACGCCGCGAGTTTAACATCCAGCGGAGATGGATCAACCCAACCGGAGCATTTAGATAGGATAGATTGGATTGAGGGATTTCCCTTGAAGGGATGCCGATACCGGGGCCAGCCCATGGGTGGCTGTGAAGAGGAGCATACCGACATGGTCTCACCGAGATATGACGGTCCGGGCGAGAATCGGGATGGGTGATAGGTGGATGAATGGAGTGTAGGGGGGGGGGGGGTGAAATAGGACCCTCACAGGGGCGATGGTGAAGTTGGGCTTGATCCTTGAAGTGGCTTCCTACGTATCCCCGTGGCAGGGGATCAAATTCCGCATAGTTCGGGATGGTGCCGGTAAACCGACTTGAAGGTGTACCTTGGCCTGATGAATGTCGTCAGCGAACCAATGTGATGGTGGATTTTGGTCCGATGGGCATCCTTAGCGTACCGACGTGAAGGTGGACCTTGGTCCGATGAGAGATGGGCTTGATCCTCGGGGAGGCTTCCTATGTACCATGCCTTGACAAGGATCAAAGTCTTCGTAGTTCAAAGGGTTTCATCGGTGAACTGACGTGAAAGTAGACCCGTGGGTCCACTAGTGGTGGGCTTGAACCTTGGGAAGGTTTCCTACGTACCATGCCTTGACATGGATCAAAGTCCACGTAGTTCAAAGGATTTATGGAATACAGTTTAACGTCATGCGTGATGATAGTGAACCCTGACGTGAATTAACGACGGGCGGTGGGTGTCGGCGAACCAACGTAAATGACGGACCTTGGACCGATGGGAGATGGGCTTGAACCTCTGGGAGGATTCCTACATACCATGCCTTGACACGGATCAAAGTCCTCGTAGTTCGGGTTGTGGAATACAGTTTAACGTCATGCGGGACGGGGGGTGAACCGACGTGAATGAGTTCGGAACGACCAGAGGGTGGGGTTGAACCTCGTAGAGGTTTCCTACGTACCATGGCTTGACATGGATCAAAGACCTCGTAGTATAGGTGGGTGTGCAGTTAAATGTCATACGAGACATGGGGGGCATACAGTTTAACGTCATGCTGGACGAGGGAGAAACTCGACGTGAATGAACGACCGATCAATGTGGCTTGAACCTCATGGAGGCTTCCTACGTACCATGCCTTGACATGGATCAAAGTCCTCGTAGTTCACTATGGGTGGGGGCCAGGGTCGGTGCTCACTCTAAGCCCACGTGAGTCATGCTCAGTGTGAGATACAAGAGTTTGCAAGGACCTGACGATCACGTCGCGAATGATGCGTCTGTGAGAAGCGATGAGGGGATTACATGTTAGGCGGCCCATGGTGCTAGGACTTACTCCAGGATGGAGGCCCAGAGTGTGACAAAGCGCAGTGAAAGAAGGATTTGGGACCAATGATGGGAGGTGCTTTGTTCCCTATCACAACCTCCACTGACCTTGGTAGTGGGGAAGTACGGAGATGCAGAGGTGCAGCCATCCATTGGGGAACTAGGGTCGCCCTTCTCCTGAAACATACGCCACTCCAATAAAAAGGATATCATCCCTTGTGGATAGGTGATTCCATTCCTGTGGAGACAAGTGGTGTAATGAATGTTCGAGCTGGGGGGACCCTTCATGAGAGGGACGAGGTCGGGTCACAGTTTAACGTCATGTGTTGAGGACGTGGTGCTTGACAGTTTAACGTCCTGCAGCTTGGACGAAGTGGGTTCACTCCACACCCCTAGGACTTACATAACCGGTACCCTCTGGTCCTTGGGGAAGATAAGGTACCAGTAAGGCCATGGTCAAGGGGGGTTGTGGAATGAACCATCAAGGGGTCCACGTTAGTGTGGCTATGCGAAGAAGCAATAGCCGTTAGCGTGCCTATGCAAAGAAGCATTAGGTGAAGCAATGCTACGGGTTGTGTTGTCCATGGGACTTTGAAATCACATCGTGCAAACCTAGAGGGTCGCACGGGAGGAGGAATTGCTAAGAAAAGGAGTGTTCTTCGCGAAGTGGAGTGCCTTGGCCTTAGCATGGGGCATGGGTGTGAGTGGAAGGTGCTTCGCGAAGTGGAACAGTGTTCGCGGAGCACTGTCTCGTGAAGAAGAGTTGCCTCACGAAGCAGAGTCCTGTGAAGCAGTGTGCTTCACGATGTGTAGCGATCCCGCCTTAGCATAGAGATCACTAGTACATGTTGTGTGTTTCGCGAAGCATAAATGCTCCGCGGCTGCCCGGGTTCCCTTGGGAATCCCCTTCCTTCGTGAATGCCCTTGAGCTTCGCGAAGGGAATCCCTCTAGGGATAGGGGCTCAAAACGAGACAAAGAAAAGGTGTCTCGCGAAGTAGAAGTACCTCACGGAGCTCATGATTCCCAGGGAAAAGAGTGGTTCGCGATTCGGGAGAGGAGAAGCAGAAAGGTCGGATTGTACGTCTCCGGGACTCAGGGAGAGTCCAGTATTTATAGGGAAGGGGCACCGCGAAGCAGAACTGGCACGCCACCTCAGGTGCTTTGCGGCGCGCTCGCGAATGTCAATGTCGTCCATGGAGGGTTACCGCCTCTGGAGCTTCGCGGCGGGATCGCGAACGTCAAATGCGTTCGAGGAGTGTTACCGCCTCTAGAGCTTCGCGGCGGGCTCACGAACGTCAAATGCGTTCGCGGAGTATTACCGCCTCTGGAGCTTCGCGGCGGGCTCGCGAACGTCAAATGTGTTCACGGAGAGTTAACGCCTCTGGATCTTCGCGAGCCCGCAATGATCGGGGCGCTTCGCGTCGGTGCTTCGCGTCGGTGCTTCGCGTCGGAGCTTCGCGAGGAAGCACGCCAACCATCTTTTTCGTCCCTTCCTTTCGTGCCATATTTTGGCGCCAAAAATAATAAATAAAAATATATGGACCTATAAATCCTAATTAATTTAAGCTCAAAACAAATAAAATAAATTAATGTTATGTATATACACCATATAAAGTAAAAAATTGGTTAATATGGTATTTATAACCTAAAAATAGAAGTGAGATGGAGATCTGTTTCCTCATGTATTGACATTATTCGTACACTTCAAAACCTCGTTGATAATACATTAATTTTTATTATAAATTTATTATATAGACATAAACATATATATCATACCATATATGATTTACCTATCACATGATCTTACATTTTGGCTAAAATTTCCTAGATAAAATTATATTTTAGATAAAAAGTGCTTCATTTTCCATGTATGTTTCAGTTTTTTATTTTTGGTTCAATTACAGTGATCATATTTATATAATATCTTGAATATTAAAAATAATTTATATCATATATACTCATTAAATATGTATTTAATAAAAAAAATTAAAATTATAGATATAAAATAAGATACATTGTTCAAGAGAAGATAGGTCGTTTGAACGCATGAATGTAGTTTCAAATTTTCGGATAAATTGAATGAAAGTAAGTTAAATATTAATTAACATTTCAAAAATCATGTTTATATCAAACTTAACATATACATTCATTTAATATATTCTCATTACCAAACATGTAAAAATAAATATAAAAACGTTTCACCTCACTCTGTAGACATAATAGTCCACACAAACAAAAGTGTGATGTTATCATTTAAACCAGATTCCATGGTATGAAGGTATATGTAATGTTATATATTCATGAGAATAATTATTACTAAAATAAGATATATATATATATATATTAAATCATTAATTTTCTAAATTAATGTAATTTGATGATGTAAAATTAATTACAACAGTTTGTGAGGCGATAATCTTCCTTACAAACGATTGAAAACCTTGTTTCCCATTTTATTGAAGAGAATATGGATGTAGGTTATTATATTAAAATAGTAACATATTATTATATTTTATATAATGATGTTATTATATCATAAATGATCAATATAATTTTAGGATTGTGGAATAAAAAGGTAAAATTAATATTCCTGGTTAAGAACGACACCTCTTGTTTGGACAATCCCCTTAGGATAACACTAAAATATATCAATGGAGTGTTTAATAATTAAAATAACAAATCAATAATTTTGTATGTGTATTATTACAGGTATTTGGTTATGGATTTTTTCTATTAATGGTATTTGTAAACATAAAGAGTTGGGGAGTGTGATTCCTATATATAAGTGGGGGATAGGACACACATTGAGTTTTTTAATAAAAAATGATTACACACTCTTTAAAAATTCCATGAGGATGAAAAAATTAATCATTTTATAACCTTATATATGTTCTTCATATACCCATTAAAAAATATTTGGAAAATTATTATGTCATTATAACCACTATTTTAAATTCAACCACCAATAAACCATTTTATCCATTACTTTGGTAATAAAATTTTATTTTTTTTATAATTAATCATGACAAATAATTATGTTTCAATTATTTTATAATACTATATATTCATATTCCAAATATGGATTAAATTTTTCCAAATTCAATTCATATATTTTATGGAGTTTAATTTAATATTAAAATCACCGACATGATAGAAAAAATTTCAAAAAGAAATGGATTTCATCTGTTTTTAAGGTTTTAAAATAAATATTCAAGAATAAATTTATTACAATGTACTAAATTTGATTAATTATGATATATGTTTTATTTTAAATTTTTTAGGTAAGAGTATATTTTATTGGAATTATTAAATGATACATGATTCTAAAAACAAGCATTTTATATTGGTCTTATATGAAAATATATATCATGTCATAAGGGAGAAAATTTGAACTATTGTACCCTTCATCATCAACAACATTGTTTTCAAGGATATTGGAAATTCACATGGACTCCCTAAAGGTTTTACTGCTGATGCAGATCATGGAGGATATCTTTTCAAGACATTTTATCCATTTATCTTTTAGATTTCATTAGAGATGAACATGCCCCGTCCCGATGGACAGAACAATTTTCATGGATTCACATTCAAAAAAAATGTTAGTCCAACCCGTATGACATGGAATGTTAGTCTTGTTAATAAGACCTATAATCTATGCCTCAATAACAGTGATACGACCACACATACCTTGTAGGTACTCCATAATATCCTCATTCATATCTCTAAAAAATAGCCCCATATCCAGAAGGACCCAATTTTCCAATCGATGTGCCATTAGTATTACATTTTTTCCAACAAATAATTGAAGGGTTATGGAATTATTCATGTATTCCATGAGCCTTTGGAAAATTCCCAGCAAAATTTGAGTTCCTATAAATAAAAAATTATTTGATTTAATTTTTGTAGTGTTGTGAGTGTAGGACATTTTCAGGCTGAATTACAGTAGATATTTCAGTGCATAAAGGCCTCATATTTAAACTCTTCATTCCATGGGTCATCTCATTACATTTTTAACAAATCAATTGGATAATTTCAGCCCAATAAACCTATATAATCAACACAATTTTATGGTAATGTTGTATGTTTAGCAGTGAGAATAAATAAATTTAGATGAGAATTAGATGCAACAATCTTAATCTCAAAGATGTCAAGAAAAACATTCCATAATGTCGCGGCTATGTTGGGGGATAGAAAGAGATGATTGATATCTTATAGATTCTGGTCTCATAATACACAATTAGAATATTTATAAATTCATGCTTTATGAATATTAATATCCACTGGAACATTATTGGGGGATATCCTCCAATGAAGGGTGAACCGTGAAGGCAGAACCCATTTTTCTTCAGATTTTGAATATATTGACTATCCGAATAAGAATATTTTTATATAATGTATTTCAATCAAGATTCACTATTTTAGATGGATCACAGATGAATATCTAATCCTAATTGATGAATTCACAGCATGAAATAGTTGGTGTGATCTGATCAGGTAGCTTATCCAAATTGGAAATTTATTTCTTCATCGATGTGTTGAATTCGTGTCCATGTTCCAGTGGGTTTAAATATCAATAGGGGTTATAATCCAATTTTATTCCCAAAATCATTGAGTGGAGGTCACACTAACCATCTATCGAGAGTTTCATTAAATTTTATGGAAAAACATTCGTAATCCAGGAAAAATTAAGGACTAAAGGTAAACAAATTGTCAAGTAAAGAGTCTATTAAGGAATTATGAAATAAAGAGTTCCAATAAGGTAGATTTCCTATTGAAAATTCACCAAATGAACTTGGCTATAAGATTATGGTTGAAGAACTCCAACTTCTTGATGCTAAGGCCACCCAAAGCTTCTTGCATGCATCATTTTTTCCAAGGAAGTGTGACAAAAATCTATTCAATAATAATTACACTCCAAATGAAATTACTCATCATGAAATTAGTCTATTTGACTCTTGATAAAGGTTATAAAAAACCATGAACGAATAATGAAATTTTAAAATCACTATATGGTTGATCAAAAATATACATCCTTCCATCGAGAGAGATTTTTCTTTCTAAAAATCTAATGTTCACCTAATTGAACCTAAGGCATTGAAAATGTCTGGAATACGCAGCCTACCCCAGAGCATAAGATCTCCATGATAGGTAAATTGGAGTCCCCTTTCCCTTATTCCCTAATCAATGAGAAGATGTCTCTTTCATTTCACTAAGATATTATTCCTAAAGTCAATGAATGACTTTCCATTTTTGATTTCTTGGATTTAGAGACTTTCATATTGAAGTAGGGAATTTTTTATATTGTTAAAATTTCTCCTATAACCCTGAGTAAAAATAACAATGTCATCTAAAAATAATAGATGAGTGAGGCTTTATATTCCTCAATTTACCTAGATTTTTTCTATTTCACCATTTTCCACCATGTGAATAAAAATTATTTTAAGGTATTATTATGTTTTCTCAAGGATGATTACTAAAAAAGGCACCCATGCCACACCCATAGAGAATTTTATTAATCCTTCTTGGGGCCAATTCATAATAATAGATATGTTAGCTGATTCTAGAAGTGTTTTGACCTGGTGTATAAAACAAGTATTAATTCCGAAATTGTGAATCATGTTTCCTATAAAACCGAAGTCCATGATGTCAAAATTTCTTTTAATGTCTTGATTCATCTCAATATTGCCTCATCGAGTGGACATTCATAGAATATTAACACATTATAAGTATGTGATAATGAAATATTGAATATTCTTTCCTATTATAAATCCAAATTGATTCTAACAGGTAATTTTATCAAAAATATGATCAAGACAATTAGAAATAACCATTGTAATAATGTTTTGGATTTTGATAACAAGATCTACATGACTGAATTGAAAAATGTCACTAGTTTTCTCCACCATTTAAATTAAAGAAATAAATTTTGTGTTGAAGCCTCAGTTAAACTATCCACCTTTGAAAAGGTGATTCACCTTCTTGCACATATAATTTTGTATGATCTCCAAATATGATTGAAAAAAGGAATTAGTAATCCCATATGGACCCAGAGAGATTTTTTTCTTAATGCAAAAGGGAATCTATAATTTCAAAATCCATTATGGAAGAGGTGAAGAAATATTTTTTCACCTCTGTTATCTATTTTGGAATATTATTAGTCCTAATCACAACATTACTAGGAGGACCATAAATGATATTCTTGTAAAATTAGAATATTTTATTGGACAATTCGTGCTTTCATCCATGATGTGGTATCTATCTTTTATTAGAGGGATTGTACTAGATTACATTCAAATGCTTTGAAGTGAATTTAAGAACAATATGTTTGTATCCCCATCATTGACCCACCATATATTTAAATGTCCCTTTTAATGTTGTCTTTTAGTTTGATAAGATTTCAAAACATTATAGACATCCCAGATTCTTGGGTAGTGTTTCCATAAGAGTTTCACTGGTTAATTGAAACATGAAGAGCATAACGAGACCATTCATGAGAAAAATTGTTTGTATCTAGTGAGCTGAACATCCCTTTTCTCCAATATTTCAATTTTCCTTGAGATTTATGAATTTTGAGTTGTAAATCTGGGGATTGGAGTTGTTCTCATTTAAGGCCCAAGTATTCTAAACCACAATGGTGAAGTCAGAGAGGGTAGCACAAGAATTGTAAAATTTCAAAGGAAGCGGTTAACTCCCCTTATTTTTAGGACAGCTGAAAAGAATGGGATGATGGTCATAATTAAGTTTTTCCAATGATACAGATGATATTTATTTCCAGTTCCATGTTAGGAAAGATTGATGAAATCTCAATCAATTCTTCTCGATCTAATGAAAATGGGATATCTCCTACATCACGTATTGTTGTCCCCTATGAAATTGATTTTAGTTAAATATGTTTCTTCAATGAAAGATATGAATTCCTTGATAGATATAATGTTGACATCAGGGCCCAAATACACATCCAAGTTCAAAATCAAAAAAATGTATCCCATAATAATCAAAAGATATATTATTGAAATTAAGAGCCCCTTTATTTTCTTCCAGGTATCCCTCCTATCAAAATCATGGCTTAAAGCATAATGAAATGAACATAATAAAATTCTCCCAGAAACAAGAAATCTACACATGATAATCTATTTTCCTTTGTGAACTATGGATAAATAATCAACCCTTCTATGAACAAGGATCCAGATTCAATCAGAATTAGAGAAAACATGAGAAGTTCTTAGAAATCAGTAGAAAATATTAGTGTATGGAGTGACACATTTTTTAACATTCATCATTAGTTTAGAAAGACCAATAAAGATAGGATTATACCTACTAGAAAGGAGCCTGAGTGAGCCTTAATTTATAGTGATGGATAATCCCAAGAAATTCTAGAAGAGCTTCCTCATTAGGAAAATGTATCAGGATTAAACCACATGTTCCTTTCCTATCCAGGTGTCTATTTTATTTTTCTAACAGTCCCTTCCATTATTTTAGTTGGAGTTGATTTTGGATCTTTTAGGGAATTAAAAAATTTCATTTGTTTAGCAGCATCACCTACTTCCTTCGCTGATAATAGAGATTTTTTTCTCTCTTTGATATTGTCACTATTTTATCAAAATTATTCTCTTAATTACCCTTCCAGGATGGGAGATGCTCCATCACTAAGGAAACTCTAGAATCCTCATTGTGAGATGCATCCTCAATATAAAAAGAAATAAGTTCAAGAATAAAATCTTCATCTTCCATGGATAAAGAAGATGTGAAGTCATTCAATGATATATGATCCTCAAATTCAACTATAATACTTCATTTCTCATTTTACATAGGTGTGATTAATTGAATTACCATATCATTTTGTGGTTCCTCTTCCTCAATCACTACAGTAGTAGAGCTGGTGGAAACAGATTTATTGACTGGAAGTCCCATCATTTAGAGAGAGGTATTTATCCTTCTATTCTACAAAAAATTGATTCTCTTGATTTTTTTACTGCTTTCCAAAGTGTGGTGTTGGGAGCTATCTTAAATATCATTTTAACTACTCAGTAGTTCAAAATTCAGTGGCCTACCATCATGTAATGCATGAATAAATGAGGTGGATTTTTATATTAACCATTTATCTCCATATGATGGTCATTAGCAGCTAGGGATAAATTCTCTGGTGAAAGAGATTGCATATCAATTCTTATTAGGACCCTTGAAAATAGGCTAAGATCCCTATTGATGCTGCATTGATCTAATTTCCGGGTTTACCTATTCCAGAGGCTAATTCATTTGGAATTTTTAGTGCTAGTAAACTCATGGAACTCAATGGATACTGGTCTAGACATGATAAAGGGAGAGTCTTGGGTCGAATGGATTGATGTTGGGATCCCAATCAGCAAGACAAAAGTAATCGAGCTTAAGATTCAGGTTTCCAACACACCTTACCATGTCATGATCTCCTTGCCTCTCAAGGATAATCTAAAAATACCCTTTTTCTATCATAATCAGTCTCAATTTCACAGAGATCCAACATTGTGATTTTATGACTATTTGATCTGTATAAGACCATGGTTTTATGCCTTTTTCATAGGATAATTGACCATGAACTGAAAAGCTATAGAGGTATGTTCTCTTCTAGAGTTCTCCCAGATCTATCGCCATAATTAATAAACCATCACTAGACCTTGTAAGAATGAATGATTTGAGGGCTTCCGATGATGAGGTGGGGGTCCCCGAAAGAACCTCTATGATGGAAAGTGATTTGTGAGGGAGGTCGTAGGAGTTAGGGCCAACTCTATTAAAATTATGTGGAGTAGTGAAAGACCCTTTCCCACTTCAGATTGAATGAATCCATGATGATAACAGAATATTGAAGAGAGATTTTTCATCATTATGTTGGGTATAGGGTTTATAATCTCTCTCCATCATCCCATAAAATGTCAATATAAGTGAACAAGTTCTACACATATAAAATTTATAAAATGAAATGGAACTTGTAAATGAGTTAAATAAAAATGGATTTGTTAATTCAAATAATAATTTTCACTCTCCAATATGAAATTGAAAATATTTTAAAAATACAAAATATTCACCATAAACAAATTTTCACATTTTTTCCAAATATTAACTTCCATTTTTAATATAAAATTTTAAAAAATTTGAAAAAATTAAGTTTTTATTTTTTCACAAAAAATATATACAAAAGTTTCAATATGTAATTGTGTCTATAAATACAATGATGTTTAATAGATAGATTATAGTAGTTATGTTTAAAAAATAATATTAATAGTATATTGTGGTTCTTTATAACTGAGGGTTGTATGTAGTGCACACTCTCGAAGAAATTAAATTTAATTATAAAATATATATAGGGTGTAACATTGTACCCCCTTAAAATGAATTTTCTCACAAAAATTACATCACATTAATTCCACAAACCATTGATACATTTGCCTCATCATATCCTCAGGTTCCCATGTAGCATACTCATGTATGAGGTATCTTACTTATACCGTGACTAGGTGTGTGTGTTATTGTTCAATAGAACATTCTCTCTACAATTCAGATTCTCCAATGATTTTTATTTATATAAAATATCATGATCCCATTGTGTCGAATATAGTTCATTATATGTGAAGGATTAGGTATCCACTTCCTTACGAGTGATACATGAAAAGAATCATAGACATGAGTAATTGGCCGTTGAAGCACATGGTCATAAAAACCCATCTATACATGATTCATAATCATGAAGGGGCCAGCATACCTAGTGTTAAAATTTCAATTATTCTCAAATATCATAATTCTCCACAAAAAGAAATTTATAAAAAAACATCTCACTGATATCAAACTCTAGATCTCACTAATGATTGATAACATAACATTTCTATCGACTCTCAAATACCTTGATGTGTGGTTGAATGGCTATAATATTCTCTTCCATATAATAAGATAAATGTGGTCCTAATAGCTTTCATCCTCTAACATCATCCCAACATGTTGATGTTCTTCTCTTCATTCCATATAAGGATTCAAAAGGATCCATTTGAATACTAAAAGGAAAACATTTAGTGAAAAAAACACAATTATAAAAAGGTTCTGATCCCAAACCGTTATAAAATATATAGATCAAGATCAAAACATATCCTCTAGGGAATTAATTGTTAGTTAGGAATATGAAATCTTATTGAGGATGATACACATAATTAAAACTAAATTTATATCAATAGTTTTCTAAATATGTCACACTAATTTCAATGTAAACCACAGATCCTCATTGGACTCAATAGAATGTGGTACTTTGAGAAACCACAAAAATTCATTATTGTTTACTATAGAATGATGATATCTAGATAAATAGTATCTGATTGTATTGAATTGTGCTGAATTATGATGAAAATGAACTAAAACCCTTATAATGTTATTTCCATTAGATTTCCTAGGGAGTGTAATGACAAATTTAATAGTTGTGTTTGTATATTTCTATTTTTTGTATGGGTACTGGTTGTAATATTCACATAGTATTTTTCCAATCTTCCATAACATTCAAATATAGCATGTACTAAGATAAAAATTGATAACTAAAAATCTTCATATAGTCTCACAGGAAATACTATTTTAAATATCTATAGATTATTTTAATTTCATAAACAATAGATAATGATAGATTAATATCTTTCTCTAATGGCTCATTAATCAAATCAATTATGGATGGATCACATATGTTGTTCCTGAAACTTATCATTTCATTATAAACAAGGTGAAACTCAGGATAATTTTTAAACTTTTCCTATTGATTTAAATCATCCTTTTAAAAAACTTGAATCTTCCCTTAGATATATTGTTGATCACTCATTTGAGAATAACATGATTTTACTACTTTATTTAGGATACCTATATCCATCCTTTACAAATATAAAAATATTTGATATGTTTTGATCATCATCATAGATAATATATAAACATCCATTGAACACAAGTTATTGGGAACCTTGTTCATCATCCTAGGGTGGTAATGTATTGGGTAGTCATAATCCTTAATTTTATATAACCATATTCTATGGAACATGTTCATCACATTCAATGTGATTATATACTTTTTTATCTTTTGATCATTTTATATAATACATATTTTACAATATTGATAATTCCTATATATATTTAAATAAAAAATTACATTAGTTAACGCTAAATTTGGAATTGGGTAATTTTTCTGAAGAAACATCAATTTTCATGTGGGATAATATATACCCATGCTATTCTCTATGGGAACATATCATAGTCACTTCATCAATGAATCACTGTAGATTTCAAACCCTTCCCCACTATAGGGTAATTAATATATAGAAACATTGAATAACTGTCTATTTAGTTCCTTGATATTTCACTCACATTTGTCATTATAGAGAAATTAGGCTCCCACATTAGCTAACAAATTGAGTTGATTAAATATATTTGAAAAATTCTCCAAAAACCATCGATAATATCAAACCCAACCAGGAAAACTATAGATCTATGTTAGATTGGTTATTGTTGTCCAATAATTATTAAAATTATTTTTTAATATATCCATAAATTTTCCCACTATTGCGATTGTAGTACCCAATACTAATAAAATATTACAACCATTCACACATTATAAATTTTTAATACAACATCTTCTTCAAAAGAGACTTTAATACAATCCTTATGTAATAATCATGATACTCATTTCTCTATGAATAGAAAATATTATAACATATTAATAAAATAATAAAATGATTAGGATAATCTATAAATATTTTATTCATAAAATCCATGAAGATAGTGTGGGGATTAATAAGACCAAATAGAATAACTCTATATTCACATTTTTCATACCACTATAAAATATTGTCTTAGTTTTATCCGCTTTATTATCCCTCAGTTGATGATATCTAGAATGTGGTCAATCATTGAAATTAATTATGCTTTAATTTTTGAAAAAAATAGCATCAATATGGGGTTTTGGTTACTTGTTCTTTATGGTGATCATGTTTGGCTCACAATAATCAATGTAGTGTAATATAGATCCATATTACTTTATAAACAATAGAACATGCAGGCCCCAAGGTTACTCACTTTTTAAAAAATATCTATTTTTATTATTGTTATGGAGTATAATATTCAATTTTTTCAAATAATTGGGGACATTATATTTGGTTACATTCAAATTGGTGGGGTAATATAGATAGGTTCTTTTGACAACACAAATTCATGATTCAGGGGAAGGATCTGTTACTCTTTTTAAAAGATATAAAAGCTATCATTGAATAGAAATATAATTTATGTTGATATTCTCTCCAAAGATTTTGGTTAAACACCCATTTTAATAGGAATTATGTATCATACAATGGATGTTATTTCCATTTGAAGTTCATATTTATCATAACAAAGATATATGATCATAGGCCAGACTAAAATATTAAACGTGACATCCCTTTGATGGAAATTGATTTTTAATTTTTTTAGAAAATTTAAATCCATTTATATGATAATATCAAATTCAGACTGAGGGAGAATGACAATATTTTCCCAAAGCACATTCTGAAATATACCAACTAGAGAAGAATCATTGAAGTGAGATGTGATCATAATACCATTTGGTTTTTAAAAATATAATTCAACATCTAATATTTGGGTTGAAATTTTGATACCATTATAAAATTAATCATAAATAAACGAGTTAGTAGATCTATAGTGAAATAAGCCATAACAAAATATATTAAGTATGGTAAGTGGTCCTTTCACCTAGTAATTTTTTTACCCCTCATCCAAAATAGTGATCACAATATATTTCCCATAGTCTCCTTGATTTATAACATACTGAAAATGATCATAATTTTTATCCATTAAATTTTGGAATCAATAAGTATATTTCACATTATAATTAAATTAGAGACACTAGTGTGTGGGTGTTGAATTATATGAAGCATTCAATCTATTCACATAATTAACTAATTTATTCACATCACATTATGAATGTATTTTTTTATAACCTTCATTTCTATAATTAAAAAATTTACATGTACCTCTAAGTAAATATATTCCATTATCCTTCCACAAATCCACCATGAATGAAAAATTCATCTTCTCTTATACATGGGTTTTATAATCTCCATTGAGATAAATCATTATATTATTATCAAAATCCTAGGATATATTTGAAACATTTATCTCCCTTTTAACATTGAAAAAACATAGATAAATTTCTTCATAGCAATTTAATTTCCCTATTGACAATAACCTTTTGAGGCTTGGTTTTAAGACACTAAAAAATTGATCATCCTTACTATTAGATATGGTGATATGAACTGAAGTGAATATCACATGTCTTGTAAAATTTTACCCATATGAACAAATAGATTCATAAAAATTATACCTTAAATAATTTAATTTATCTTCCATTATTATATGAATAATATGAGTAAATTACTTATTTAATAATGAGTTCGTAACTCATCAAATTCAATGAATTCAAATTCATTATGTTGAGTAATATTATTTATTGAACTCAAAAATGTATCCAATTAAAAATCTAAATAAAAGGCATCCAATATGTATTTTTCATACTCCAAACAGTATAGAATGGAAAATACCTTTTTAATGGTAGTGGACCATTTATCAAAAAGTAGTGGATAAATGAAATAACTAAAAGAAAAAAAATCCCATGCATGACTCAATAGAACCTTATTCCCTGTGATTGTTTACATGTTCATCCGGATTGATAGATTGTGAATGTTCTGTGAGCATAGAAATAGGATTTTATTTATTTTAACTCCCATAAATTTTTTTAGGAGTAAAATATGTGTATTTTCAATCACATTCAGTATTATCATGGTTTCTTCAAGTTCAATCCATTGACTGAATCAAAAAATAATGGTTTGAGAAAAAAATAATCATAGTATAGAACTACATAAACATGAAAAATAATTTAATGTATATCTAAATAATTAATTCTTATTTTGAATATATGAATCCTTAGGGGTATCCAAGGCCATTTATGGGAATCATCTATTTAAATACCTCATGCTGGTTCAATTTTTTTTATGAATTTTCAAAAAATATCCCATGTAACTATCAAACTATATGTCAATCATGGTCCATTATCATTCACCAATTGACGATCATATCTTGATCAATGATCCATTTTTAGAGTTATTAACCATATTTATAACTATATCACATCCACACCCACTTGAAGTATCCTTACAAGCATATAATTATGTGGAAACCACTCAAATTTTCATTCACATAAATTTAATGATATTATCCTATTTATAGAAATATATTTATGGTTATCAATAATGTTTTATGATAATAGTTTAAAAATGAGACCAAAATAATACTATGACAAAAATATAGAGATCCAAATTTTATTTTATAAATTTATCATATTTTAATATTTAATATTTTTTACTTAAAATTAAAATAAATGGAATATTTTTTTAGTTAAGGTTCATTTGGTATAATGGATTCATAAAAAGATGTTTCATAAGTGAATTATATCATATGAAATTAATTTATTCATAACTATAATCATTCATATAAATATTATACATAATACCATTATGTATTCCTCAATGAAAGGAAACATAAGAAAGGAAGATATGAGATGCCTAGTAAATTTAAACAAGGATGAAATCATTATAATATGAGCGTAAGGTTATACGAACATGAGAAGAAAATTTAAAACCATATCCTACATATCATAGATCATAAAATGAAGTCATATAATAAATCATGGTAATCATTAAGACATGAATATTATGGGAATCAATGACCAGGATCCATGAGAACATAACATTGATAAAAGATATTGATTTTTTGGAAAATATATATGCATATAATATAATTTCCTTAGTAGTAAAGTAACATTTAAAAAAATATCATAGTGGAATGTGTTCTATCCTCATATCATAATTTAATTCAACCCTAAATCCAAATACTTCCATAATGGACTATGTACCATAATGTATTTTGTTTACTCCCCCTTCCAATTATTTTAATATCATGAGATATAAATCATTTCACAACGAATTAGAGGAAGATACAGGTCCCATTTTTTCCACAAAAATATCTTAAGAATGTACACAATAAGATAAATAAATATAAACCATATTAAAACCCAAGAAAATAATTGTTAAGGATAAATTTCTTATTGCAGAATAACACATAGAAAAGAAATATATTTGATAAAAATTTGATCATTTCATTTTATCATAATCTGTTGAAAATAAAGTCTCATAAACATCTTCATATCATAAATAAAAACCATCTTGATCAAAAAAAAGATTCAATAATTAAATCATATTGCAATAAAAAAATTAATTACAATAGGTTGAATAGTAGTTGGAAAATGACATTAAAAATTCTCATGGAATATTTATTGAGGAAAATAAACCTTCCAAACTAAAAGTGCATGTTTAAAATCTCAATTTTTCCAAATAAAAAAATATTTTTTACCTTAGGAATAACCTAGGAAACATATTATTGGAAAATTAACTCATTAACACGTTATTATGGAATAATATTATTTATGTCATGTATGTAAAATCAAATATTCCTTTCAATTTTTTAGTATAAAAGTCAACAGTTACTTGTTTAGAAAATGAAAAGTATATTAATTAAAAAATATTTTTAAAAAATTCAATCATGGATAAAAATCTATTTGAATAATATTTATAGAAAAGTAAAAAAAATTATTAAGATCATTTTAAAAAACATGAACATGGAAGAAAAATGTAAATCACCCGAAGCGAGAAATAAAGAATGTTTTCATAAAAAAAATAAATTTGGACAATTGAGTTCACAAGGTGGGGTAATGAAGGTAAAATATATATTTTCCTAAAATTAATATATTATAAGAAAATTAAAGAGTCTATTGATATAAGTTTCCTATGATATCATCATCCAAAAAATAATCATAAATAATAATGACAAAAAAATAATATTGTAACATTAAATATTTCCCACAATGGAAACATTTTAATCATAAGCATCATAATATAAATAAAATTATATGGATATATATGTTCTAGTAAATTATATATTAATTCTTATATATTATATTCATGGGAATAATATACCAGACATAAAAGAAATAAGATCTGCATATGGCATTTGTCCCACATAAATAATAGTGAGATGAATATCCCTTACTTCAAGTCTCAAAATACATCATACATGTATGAAATCCTATATATATATATATATATATATATATATGTTTTTGATAAATATATTGCTTATAAAAAATCATATATATCATACCATATAAGATTTACATATGACAATTTATTAAACGTTTATTATCAAATCATTGATAATATAATGTTTCTGGTAATAACTAATTCATTTTTCATCTATGTTTTTATATATTTTTTATTTATTTTGTGTTGATCAAGGTTAAATCATATCTAAGAATTTATCCATGATATTAATATCATATATATTAAATATATATGTATTTAAAGTAATAAATTAAATTTATATACTTATTAAAAGATTAACATTTTTCATTGAGATGGTAGGTCGTACGCACAAATAAATATGGTTTTTATTTTCACTCTTGATGGAATGAAATAATGATAAATTTTAATTTACATTTCCAGAATATTATTTATATCATATATATCATATATTTTTTTAAATATATTTTTAAAACCATAGATGTCAAAATAAAATGAAAAAAATAATAAATTACTTTTTGGAGGCCATAGTCCATACATACACATGAGCGATGTAATCATTTTCCCCAATATTTGAAGGTAATAAGATAGGATTCATTGTAATTTAATGGACATTACAAGACTATAGTTTTCTGAAATTTTGATTTTATGGGTATCCTAGGGACCAATAGTGACTCCTTACGGAGTTTTCAAATTTTCAGGTTTAAGGAACGGTGGAATTGATCAGCATTAGTGGCACCAATGATCATTGGTGGAACTGATCTGCATCGGTGGCATTGAAGGCTATCGATGGCATTGATTTCAGCACGTGTGATGGGAATCGGTTGTGCCGACGTACATCGGTCATGCTGACGAGCATCGGCCATGCCGATGGGCATCGGCTCACCCACGGGCATCGGTCGTGCCGACGGGCCTGTGCCGATGGGCATCAGCTGCGCCGACATGCATCTGTGTTGTCGACGGGCATCTGTGGAATTGATGAGTCGTCCATATAACCAATCAACATTGGTTACAGAGTGACAGTTCTAGGAAGATGGTGCCATGGCGATGGTGCTAGATTGACAGTGACCCACCCAATGGTGGGTCATTTCATGTTTCTCGAGTTCCTTCCTATTTTTTCTTGTTACATGTTTTTCTCTATTTAAAATAAATATATTAACTCACTATCTTTATCTCCACCATCTCCAAATAGAATCATTAAATCCCAATTAACCCCAACCTGTGAAACCACCTAACACCATGGTCTATCCATTAACCGACATTAATGTACTTCGAAATTGTCTCCTGGGTATTTGGATATGTCCTCTTCTTAAGCAGAGATCATCTCTTCATTTCCTATCAGTTTCACTTAGTGTGCCATGATACATCCTTCTGAGATGAATTGTGTGCACATGTGGGTACAAATTCTATTCATCCATGGAGTCCTAGGAGTTTATCATATGTAAGGTACGCATCGTCTGTTCTTTTCACAAGGAGAAATCATTAATTGTTGACCATCTTGTAAGAGTTTTTAATTCGTGTCTCTCATATTTTCAACATGTAGGATGGTTATGATGGGGTTCCCTCAGATAATAGATGAAATATATTGTAACAAAGATATATAATGGACTGTTAAAGAATTAAGGGGTGGGAATTTTAAGGATGTTGATGTGTTATACCTTTGTCTTTATATTTTGAATTTTATGTATTTATGTCCACTAAAAATCGTGGACGTTGGTGGTGCCTTTATTCCGAATAATGAAACTATTTTTTTGGAGAATCTTGTGATTGGTTGGAAACTAGTTAATCACGTAAATTTTTTTATTAAATTGAAGCACAAAGAATAAGATCCCATGTTTTACCACCCCGATTAGCCAAACAGAATGAACTTAACAAATGGTGTGGCTAAATCTAAAAATCCCTTGCTCGGATATGGTAATATGCAAGGTTGTTGTGTTTAATGTTTATGGGGTGACTCAAACGGGGGTATGTAATGTTCTAGTTGAGAAGTTGTTTTCTTTTGAATTTGAGGCCATGCAGAGCCAAAATGTTTGGTCTTGTATTGGCTCTAGTACACCTAGGGATCTTAAGGATCCATTTTATTGTTGTGACATTACAATAGAACTGGATGTGAATTCATAAATTTATTCATGGCTATTATTCTGGGAGTTTTTGTTTTATCTTATGGTTATGCCTATAAGTATACTGAAAGTGGTGTAGAAATATAAAATAAATCACTTGAACAAGATAACAAGAGTGTGTTAAATGGGGTATATGTTTTCCAGAAATGGGTTGTGCTTGGGTTTTGGTTGTTGTGTATTTTTTCATGTAGGGATAACAGGAAGAGTGTTTGTGAACTGAATAGTTGACTATTTTGGAAGCCATTGCATGGGATGTGTTCTATTTTACCTATATGTATAATGTTTATTTATTGATTTTCTTATATGCTCCACACCCATGTTGATCACTTCGTGACAACCATCCCCTTTTCAACATGAAGAAGGAAGGGTCTCACATTTTGTTGTCCCTTTCCTCATCTTGCTGAAGGCGGGTCATGACAGAATAGTATCAAAGGTTATGGTTGAGGGATATGATGGAGTTTGTATTTAGGAACATTCAGGAATTCATGGGATGGTAGCATGATAGTGTTAGGAAATCATTGTTTGTGAAATATGTCAGGGACTTCCGACTAAGACATGAGATTTTAGGGCCCCCCTTGAGCCGATGCAAGGACTCTAAACCAACCGAATGACCGAGTGAGGCAACCTTGATTTCACGGTAGTGACCCTTGGAATGGTTCATGCATAAAAATTACTTCTGTTCTTGTGTGTCTTGGTTATTTGTGAATTTAAAATAAATAAAATGTTTATGAAAAATTTAAAAGGATATCATATACACTGCCACGGAATAAGCATTCCTTGTTTACCTTACAACTATCGCACTCGTACGACATCCAAGAGTATTGCAGGTGATTGAGACCCAAGAGGATGATCTGGTCTATTAGCAGTGGATTAGCCATGATGAATAGTATTATCAGAGGAAGATGACTCTGTGTTCTCTCCAATGGCATACCCTCATGAAGTACGAGTGATATGTTTCAGACATGGAGACAGAGGACTATCTTTAGGATATATTTATCATATTTACCATGATTTGTGCTCCGAGGGAGTACTAGGTTCTATTGGATGTAAGTCAGATGAGGGGAGTAGTGCGTGAGTGCTGGAAGCTATATCTCACGGAGAATATGGAATCTGAGGTTCTCTGGGCTGACTACGAGAAGGACTTCCTGGCGGAATTTCTATCTTCTACGATTTAGGCTGAAAAGAGGAAAGAGATGATCTCCCTATAGTAAGGGATTATATCGGTATGGGATTTGGGGATCAAGTTCTAGGATATTATTCTTTTTGGTCAAGACCTATTCCTAGATGAGGAGGTATAGTAAATACCTTTAGAGGAGGAACTCCTACCCTCTCTCCAATATGTTATTAGTCCCCTCACACTACAGAAGTACATGGATGTTTAGAAGAAGGTTGATGTGGTAAAGAGGATGAACACATTGGGAGGTGTGCCGAGAAAGGGGAATAATATTAACTAGGCAAAGGGGAAGGCCATTATTAGAATGACTCTAGAATCAAGGCCTTCCAGGTTTCGACCGGTGAGGAACATTCCTTGAAAGTTCAATTTTGGATCTCCCGGTCCTTACTCATTCCCTTTAGAACAAGGAATGAGATGCTTTTTCTGTGTAAGCCATGTGAATCATTTGAATTGGGCCTAGTTAGAGTGATGTATGTTTTGGGTGGGTTGGTCTTGTGCCAACCTTAGTAACAATAGTTCCCAAGCCAGACCTTTTTAGCAGCAGTAGGGGGCTCGAGCTCCCTCTCCCCCAAGAGCAGACATTGCAAAAGGAGGACGAGCTCATGGTGCTCTGCAGGGACCTTGACTAGGGCTCGGTCTGGGAGGTGGATTATAGTATAGTGGTTGAGGAAAAGGGCGTGGGATGTTTCATGCCATGGAGGTAGTAGTTTTAGTAGGGCAGTATGTCTTTAGAGTTACGATCAGTTTGATTAGCTATCTTTCATGTACCTAATTTGATTTAGGAACATCACACTACATTGTTGAACCTGGTCAGCAAATACATAGGGCCTAGATATAGTAAGACTCTCCATTCCCTTGGTGATTAGTATGCCAGTTGGGGGTTAAACCACCATGTTTTGTGTTTTTTAAGGATGCATACAGATGTTAGGGTCACATCAGTCTTGGGGGTTTCTCTTCCAATAGAAAATGTAGCCATATGATGTCATCCTAGTAATCGACTGGCTATTTTCCATGCATGCTATTATCAAATTTTTCTAAATACTGGTCTTGTTCTCAGATTAGGGAGTCCAGTGTAATGATTTTATTCGAAAGAGGGGCTTCCTAGAGTTTAGCTTAGATGTGGATCCCCTTAGTTCCATATTTTCTAACCAGTCAGTAGAATCCTCAGACCTAGAGACAGTGGAATATTCAGATATTTTTAGTGAGTTTTAGTACTTCCTTCCTGAAGTTGTTGTGACTCTACCCCCACGACATGATGTTGATTTCAGGATACATTTGCAACCTGATGCCGGTCCGATTTTGATGGATCCCTATCATATGACACCTTCTATGTTGTGGGATATATTGGTTCTGGTATATGACCTCGTGATGAAGGGTTTTATCAGACTGACTTCTTCTCCACGGGGTGCTCTATTCATGTTCACAATGAATTAAGACTGTGGTATCAGGCTGTGAATAGAAAACTGAATGCTGAATCATGTGACTGTCAAGAACTGTTACCTCTCCCAAGGATCGATGACCATTTTGACTAGTTGAAGGGGGTATGTTGGTTTTATAATATCAACATTGGTTATGGGTTTCTCCAGTTGAGGGTTAAGGATGGTGATGTCTGAAAGACTTCCTTCAGGTGCTGATATGGGAACTTTGAGTTTTTGGTCATGTCATTCGGCATTACAAACACACCATATTTGTTCATGGGGCATATTAAAATTGTTTTATGTGAATATATAAATAGTTTTGTAGTATTTTTCATCTAAGACATCCTAATCTACTAAATATTAAAAGAGGATCCCGTTGAGCACCTCTGGATAGTCTTGGAGGTCCTCTGACTCTACCAGCTCAATGGGATGTTGTCCCTATGCATGTTATGGACACGATACGTGAAAATCCTTGGACACATGGTGTCCTAACATGGAATATCAGTGGTCCAATTGATGGTTGAAGAGATTTTTACATTGGTGAAACACAAGAACATTGAAGAGAAATGTAATTTTGTTGGTCAGTTCTCTATTACTCGGGTTTCCAAGGTAAGGGGTGTTGTTTTAGGTGTGTTGTGATGCTTTTGGTCTTGGAATGGGGTGTGTGATGATGCAACAACGAGGAGTGATATCTAAGGGGTATATGAAATTACAACCTCATGAGAATAACTATTACACCCATGACCTAGATGTTTATGTATTATTTTTGAGCTGAAGATGTTGGGACATTACCTCATCCTAGATCACATTATTTTCTTCATAGATCAGAATATATTGAGGAATACATTAACCAAGAAACACCTAATAATGTGACAATAATGGTGTGTATAATTTTTTCAGCACTATGACATTGATATCTCTTACACTGATGGTAAGGGGAACATTTTATCTGATTCCTTGAGCAGGAAGTCACAGAGGGAAGCTATTTCAGAATATGTGGAAGCATGGAAGGTGATGGAGGATTTTGCTGCCTTGTAGCTGGATGCAATGGTAGTGGTGGTAGATGTTGTATATTTCATATTAAATTGTAGTCCTCTATATTTCAATAGGAGGAAGAGTCTCATTTGGGACACTTAGATAGTGAAGTGATGGGCGAGAGGGTTGACCAGGGCAACACTCCAATAGGGTGGTCGGAGGATGGTCAGAATCAGATGTTGTTTTATGGGAAACTGTTTGTCTTGGTAGAAATGTTGGAGGTAGTTCTCGGTGAGTTAATTAACATGCCCCTGGCAGTATAACCATGAGTTTCCAAGATGTTCAAGGGCTTTAGGGGTGAGTTTTGATGGCCCGGAGTAAATCTTATAGCGGTGGAGTTTGTGAAAAGGAGGCTAGTGTGTCACTAGGTGGTGGCTAAACACCGCATCTAATGAGGTTTGTTATTTCCTTGGGATTTCCTCAAATGAAAGTGGGATTAAATATATATTTATTTCTTAGTTGGACTACCCATGGTTCAAGGGGGTTGTGATTCCATTTGGGTAGTGATAGACTGGCTGTGGAAATTAGCTCACTGCATGGCGATCAAGGATTCGAGTGTAGTGGATGCCTTCGCACGTAGATACATGGATAATGTTGTGCAGTTTCATGTTGTTCTTAGGTACATTGTTTCAGATTAGGATACCAGAATTACATTATGAGTCTTTAGAGGATTACTATTTGCTTTTGGAACCCAGCTATGCCTTTGTACTGCTTTCCTCCTTCAGACGGATGGGCAGATAGAGAGGACCATCTAGCCGTCAGAGGATATGTTGCGAGCATTTGTTCGGGATATTATAGGATCTTGGGAGTGACACTTGTCTCTAGAAGAGTTTTCTTAAAAAATATATATATCACGCATTCATTAGAATGTTATATTTTGAAGCCTTGTATGGAAAATCGTGTCATTCACCCATGTGTTGGACATACGTTTTGGAGGAATGTGTTCTTGACCCAGATGTAGTGTAGAGCACCATAGAGAAGGTTCAGCTTGTGCTTGAGAGGATGAAGGAAGCTCCAGACCATAATAATTTGTATGTCTATCATAGGAGGAGACCATTGGAGTTCAGTTTTTGGGACCACATGTTCTTAAGGGACTCCCCTAATCCTTTTTAGTGATGGTTCTGCCGGAGGAGTAAGCTTTCTCCCTGGTTCATCAATCCATTGGAGGTGTTGAGACGAGTTGGTGAGGTGGCGTATTAGCTGTTGCTACATTGATGCTTGTGAGGGTCCATAATGTATTCTATGTATCTCATCTCTACTGGTATCTACATTCTAACTCCCACATCCTTGAATGGGGACACATTGATATCAAGGATAACATGACATTCATGGAGTGATCAGTTGTAATTGGGGATTTTAAGGGGAAGGATCCCCATGAGAAGACCATTCCCTAGTTTAATGTGTGGTAAGGGAATGGTGGCCTTGATTAGAGTACCTGCGAATGGGAGCCCAAGATGCACGCACTATACCTAGAGCTGTTTTTGAGTTTTGACCGGGTGTTTATTATGCATTGTTGTGTTGAAATTTGTGACCATTTTTTCTATGAGATGTGATGTTTTCATAATTCACTAAATGTTTATGGAAAATTACTACTTTGGGGGCATGACCTAATCCTTAATCAAGAAGCATTAAGTTGTATGTGATTATACTCACACAGGCGAGTCACTGCCACCCAAAGGGAATAGTATCATGACCTGGGAAAAGAGACTCCCAAATCTGTGTTTCTTGATAGTTTGACCATAATATGTTTTTCAGGTTACATAGGGGAGAGGAGTATTAGTGTATTTTTATTTTTTAGGAGATAGATGAGGGAGAGTTGTTCTTAGATTTTGAGGTTTTTTCCCACCCTTGGAACATCTCAGTGTGGTTTTCCCGTGAGAGGTATCATAAGATGTGGTTGTTTGGACCCATATTTTTTCTTTGGAATTACTCTTAAATACTCGAGGGTGATAATAGTTTGATAGGTATAATATTTAATGGCCTAGACTCTCCTGGTGCATTACATTTTGAAATTCTTGTGTATAGGTTATCCTTGGGTGTATTGGTTACTCATTAATGAGTTTTCAAATTTTTTATGATGAAATAATGGTGGCACTGATCAGCATTCATGGTACCAATGAAAGATGGTTGCACTAATGTGTTCGGTTGCACTGATCGACATCAGTAGAATGATTGGAATTAGTGGCATGGATGGGAATCTCTGAAACTGATGAGCATCACTACAACGGACGGGCATCACTGGCACAGACAAGCATCGATGGAACCGACAGGCATCCGTGGCACCTACATGAATCGGTGGAACTGACGGGAATCAGTGGCACTGACGGGCATCAATGGCAACAACGGGCATCGGGGGAGCTAACAGGCATCGGTGGCACCGACAAGCATCAATGGTCCTGATGGGTGTCGGTGCCATCGATGGGTTGTTCCTAACACCAATCAGTGATGGTTCCATGGTGATGGAGACTCACCCAATGGTGGTTCATTTTTAGTTTCTCCATTAATTTCCAGTTTCACACTTATTACATGTTCTCCCCATTTAAAATAAATATATTAACTCACAGCCATTATCTTCTTCATCATTGAAGAAAATTATTAAATGTCAATTGATCCAAATGTTTGAAACCACATAACCGTGTGGTCAAGCCACAATCTGACTTTTAGGAAATTTGAAATCAACTCCACGTTTTTGGAATTTTTTCCTTTTCTTAAGACAAGGCAATCACTTTTTTTATGGTTTTCTTTTAGTGTATGAGGAGACTTCATTCTGAGAAGAATCATGCAACCATTATGGATCTATCTCTGCTCAGTGTTGGAGTTCTCAGAGTTCATCCTCTACAAGTTGTGCATCCCCAGTTCATAGAGTAAAGAGAAAACCGTGATTATTGTTCATCCAATATTAGTTTTTCCTTCGTCTTTCTCATTTTTTTCATAATGTGGTGTGTCTATGATGGTGTTCTATGAAAAATTAGCTGAAACCGACTCTAAAAAGATAATAAGTGGACTATAAAATAATTAATGGGTAGGAATGATAATAATGTTGTTTTGTTATATCTTTGCCTTTATGTTGTAAATTTTATGGGCATATGTAAACTAATAGTCATGGTCATTGGTGGTCATTTATTGTACACTAATGAATCTATTTTTTTTCTATAGAGACTTTTGATTTAATAGAAACCAGTTAATCAAGTAAAAATTGTCAATAAAATGTATTCTCAATTAATAAGAGACCTTTTGTGATCACCATGATTACCCAAATGAAAGGAACATAACAAACAGTGGTGATAAATCTGAAAATCACTTTCTATGTTCTGGTAATAGGCCTGGTTGTTCTTTTTAATTATTTTTTGGTGAATCAAAAATTGGATGGAATGTTCAGGTTGAAAATTGTTGGCCTATGAATCTGTGGCCATGTAGAGATGATATGTTGGGTCATGGACTGGTTGTAATACATTGAAGGATCTCACATATCCCAATTGTGGTTGTGATATTTCAAAGTGAAGTGGGTGCGAATTCTAAAATGTCCTCTTGGTCATTTTTCCTTCCGTTGTTATTTTGTCTTGTGGTTATATCTGTTAGTATCCCAGTAGTGTGGAACAATTTAAATGAAATTTAGGAAACAATAATGATATTGGGTACAATTCTAGTTTTGTTTTCCAGAAATAGGTTGTGCTCTAATTGTGGTTTTTATGAATTTTTCCATATAGAGATAGCAGTAAGAGTGGTTTTTTATGGGATGGTTTTTGTATCAAAACACTTAGGTTGTGATTTGTATATCACTACATATATGAATAATGTTTGGTTCATGGGTCTCTTATTTGCACCCTAACCATGTTGGGCACTTCGTTCAAAACACCCTTATTTCATGGGGTGTCTTTTTTTTAACATTCATATGAGTGGATGGTTATTATCTCCTTTAAAATCCCTCTCCCAGGTAGGCTAAGATCCCTCGGGTAGGCTGTGACAACCTAATGTTTATTATGGCATAAGACTATTCATGCATATTGTGTTGTGGTGGTTTGACCAGGTGTGTGCGTGTATGTTGTTTTTCCCATGTGACATCAGGATGAGGCCCATGTGTCTTTTTGTGTGGAAGTGGTCGTTCTATTCAAGGATTCTTCGATAGTTGTGATGGTTTTTGAGTCCTAGGTGTCGACGGATGTGGTTATGTGTGGTTGTGGTGGCCCAGGTGTCTACAGGTGTGGTTATGTGTAGTTGTGTGGCCCCGGTGTTTGCGGGCAGGATGGACATATGGTTGGGATAAACTTTATGGTTTCTGATGGGAGAAGCAGTGTGAATGTAGTGGGATTTGTGGGGGAGGTCTGACACATAGGATGCCGTAATCAACCAGTGGAAATGTTGTGCGGGGTACCAAAATATCAATGTGTTATTAATATTAATTTATCTAACTTGCATTATATGGGGAGTGTTCCATAGTGTGGGTGGTGGATAGTTTCCTTGGTAGGTGTTTGTGTTACCTATTTTCTCATGGGGGAATAGAATTTCTCCAAACATGTGCATGAAAGCGTTTGTTTTTCCATATAGTCTATACCTATATAATCACCCTACATATACAAAAAAAAAATTTGGTTTCCAGAAGGACTTTGAAGACAATGTAGGACCCTAACATCTCATGCTTTAGGAGTTGTCATTGAGGATTTTTTTATTTTGTACCTTTCATCATAGTTTTCTGGAACTTGTTATCAATTTATTTTGTACATGCATATGAGATTGTATTTTTGGCTTTACTTTTAATTTCAGTTTCTAGAGTTTTTTAGGAATTACCATTTATATACAAATATTATTAAATTAAAGTTTAATTACTTCCATATTACATGACATTCTATACCATTATTTAAAGTCTCGACTCTAAGGCCTTTTGAACATGGGACTCAAGGGGCCATTATCTATCCTTCAACTTGAAGATGGTAGGGTCTGGTAGTTTGATGTCTCTTTCCTCATCTTGGTGAACGTAGGTCGTGGCATGGATATTCTAATTACATGAGTATAAATATGTCAAAATATAATTTATAAACATTAAATCTATCATTATCTCTATTTGTGAGTCATGGTTATGGGAAGAGAATTATATTTGTTCAGGGGAGGTAGTCCCTTGTACACATGTTCATTGGTTTCATTTTTCAAACCTTGGAAGTGGATATTGTTATAGGTTATTACTTTTATAAAATAATATAATATATATATATATTATACCATTGTATCTGACTAATATTTGAAGGATGTGGAAGATGAAATAAATTTTAAATGATCATCTATGAATAAAATCTCTTCTACAGACAACCTCCCTAGGTTAGCACTAAAATCCATAATACAAGTGATTACTAATAAAAATAAAATCTATATGATCTGGGATAGTATAAAAGGAATGTATTTTTTAGTAATTGGATGAAATAAAAGGAAATGGATTTGTAAATAATAGAGGAGATAGGTCAAACTTTTAAAAGTTATAGAGAGTACAAACATAGATGTTTGGAAAAGAAAATGGTATAACCAAATTTTAAACAAGAAAAAGTATCCAAAATCGATTATTCAAGAGACTTAGATGATAGAATATCTAAAAATAGTAACAAAATACTATTTGGACATGTTTTACATTAATTTGAACCCTTATTTTGTATTTTAACCACCTAGTAAACACGTTGTAACCATAGATATGAAAATTACTGTTTACTGTTTTTAATAATCAAGGTGGAAAAATTTTTATTTAAAAATTTTAATATAGTATTGATATTTTTTAAATACTTGGAATAAATTTTAAAATATTTAATTCAACTGTGGTTCATTATTTTATTTAAAATTAAACCAACATGCATGATGGAGAAGGGATTTCAAAAGAAAATGACTTCATAAGTATAGAATGATTGAATGTAAAAATTCATTATGAAATTGATTCCAGTGAAGTAAATTGGATTATTATACATATAATTGAACTAATAGTACCTCTATAACATTATTAAAAAATGGAACATGTAATATATTTAAATGAAAATGTATTTTTTAATAAAAATTATTATTTTTAATTATTCATTAAAAAATTTAAGATTTCAAAAAAATTGTAAAACAATTCCCAACAAAAATTATAACATACTGATTCCCAAAAAAAAATTCTTTTTCTAAAATAAAATTTATAAAATAATAAATATATTTTTTTAGTTTATTAAAATTTAAAAACCTAGAAAAAAAGTATTTTTAATGAATATAAATACATTATTATGAATTATGTAATTTCATATTGACATATTTTCTTTATATAAAACTATAATAATTAATATTAAAATTTTATTATTCTTATCTATAATACTAATTTTAATTTTTATGTTATAATGGTCTTGTTGACATAATAAAATTAATAGTATATAGTAATTTGTTAGAACATGGTATCGCATGAAGCACAATATATGGATGAAATTAAATTTATTTCAAAAAAAATTATTTCAAAAAATCTTAGGGTATTATTGAGATTGAGAATGAAGAGTTTTTTCTTTTCCTATGATATATCTATAACATAGTATCCTATGAAAGATAATAAAACATGAAGATTTATAAAAGTAACTCACAAGAACCACTATTGTTCTTCATCACCTATATCGATAACCTTTGATATTAAAAAAGATCTATTACTTTAGATCATAATGATATTGATTGATAAATTCAAGTTATTATGATCCTTAATATGGTCCAAAAAGTATTTTAATTAATAAAATAATGATGATTTTATAGTTTATATTACAAAATATATATTTTTTTTTTGATGAAATGTCAGTAAGTAGAATGATAAAACTAGTTGATGTCATGGAATCTGTGATTATATTAGACATATATTTGAATCAGGTGTTTTTATGGATCAATTTTAAACTAATATAAGCTAATATAAACAAATATATTTGAAACTGTTGACCAAAAAGATCCAACATACTGTACCTATTAGCATAGAGTGATTTTTATTTATGTGGAAGTCAACTATATCCGAAGTATTTATCTGAAAAAAATAATCATTGGGGATGTTGAGTTAATTAGGATATATTCTCACAAATTATTAACACATTCATACACTAGTGATAAAATATATGACTCAGACATGAACTGAAACCAATGGAGAGAATATTCCCACATTAAGATTAAACTATTTTAAATTAATATTTGTATGTATATTGTTTATTTACTAAATTTAATTTGGTTTTGTGTACTTATAATTCATAATATGTTCAATACATATTTTATGAGATATAGGATAAAATATTTTTTAGGGGAAATAGAGAATAGATTATTACATTAAATGATTTAAAATGATTTAACATCCCCTTCAGAGTGACGACATGATCAAATGGTATCATTGATTGTTATAAAATCTTATATAGGTTCACCCTAATACGATCTATTTTCCATCCAAATGTTTTTAGATATTTATTATGTTTAAATTTTAATAATAAATGTTTCCCAACTAAGGGATTTCTATTTCCATACGTGTCAGTAATTATAAAAAGGATTTAACATTAAAAAACGAGTAGAATAATGAAGTAAATAAGATGACACACCTTAAAAAGTATAAATTAGTATCCAAAAATTTTAGAAGGTAATAAAGTGGTAGTATCTCTTCTATATTAGTTTATATTTATCATCTATAATAGTCATGTTCAATCAATTATGATTATGTTTATAGTAAATCACATAGTTATTATTATTATGAAATTAAGAAATGTTTTAAAATTATCCAGTTAGATGTTATTATTTATATATTTTATTTTATTTAATGGTATATAAATTTTGAAAGGATAAAATTTATTGGAATTCAATTCTATTGATTCATAAATCTCGAAAGTGGTTTGAATGATTTAAACTCTCAATAAAGATACTGAAATCGATGTACAGATTTTAAAAGTTTAAAAATTTTAATTTAATCTATATGAATGATATTTGAAAAACATTACTAATTATAAATGTAACAACCCAATAAATTATTTTATGTATCTTTTTAGAAATATTTAATTATACTTATTTCATTTGATTTAGGCATTTCCATGCTTCAATGGCCCATGATATACTAGTAATATTATTATTTTAATACTACTATTATAAATTGGCCATTAAATTGATGTGATAATATAAGAAACAATATGAAATTTATAAATAAAATATTTAATAAAATGATTTTGTATTAATCTAATATATTTGATATGAATTTAATAAAAAAAATCTAATTTTACACATAAAATGATATATTTTATTAATGGTAGTTTTGCTTCCTGTTAATGGAAAAATCTATTTCAAACTAAATTTTGAGTCACACATAAATGATATGTGAATAAAAGAAATTACTTTTTTATTCATATCATAAAAATTTTCCTTTTTTTATTTTTCATAAAGTATTTATTTTCCAGTGAATAATAAAAAGTAATTCATTTTAATTTAATAATGATGGTTATATAATAATTATTTTTAATAAATAACTTTTAAAATCGTTTACAATGTATAATTATATCAATAAAAAATATACTAATCCAATTCATGTCATTAGAAGAATTTTCATAATGAATTTTGATATAAAATCATTTTAAAATTATGAACATTTTCATTTTGAAACCTGCTTCCTCATCCCATCTATGAGATTATTTTTTAGTAATATTAATCCAATAATGTGTTTTGAATCTTGAAATATGAATAAATATTTTTATTAAGAAAGTAAAATTTAATTCAATAGGCTATGATTAATTTTTTGGAATTATGAATAGTATATTTGGAAAATTTTTATTACCATGCTTAAGGGTAAATTTAGTAATTTTGGGAAAGAATAATATGATATGGATTATAGAATAACACTAAAACGTTATAAAAAAAATTAGATGGTTTTTATTCATCACATAACACATAATATTCAAAATTTAGTTATTTAATGGAAATTTGTCTCTTAAAATTAAATTAATATTGTATAAATTAATGAGAATAAATAAATTTTGGTTTTAAGTCTTCATGATCTATAATGTATTAAAATGTGGTAAAAGGTGGGTTAATAATGAATATAAGTGCCCATTTTGAACTTAATAAAATTAAATTCATTATATAAATATATTTATGTCTTTTGGGGATATGGAAGAGGTTATGTTATTTAAAATATGTTATTTAATTAAATAAAAAAGATGTCAAAGTCATATTTTTAAAAATTATATTATTTCTAATGTGGTATTATTATGATTATATTTTCAACAATATATAATTATATTCAAATATTATGTATTTATATACAAAATTTTAATTAATTTTTTATTTCTATTGACAAAATAAATACCATTAATAGTTATATAATTATGATGGAGAAATTATTTTTTTTAAAGAAATAATCAACTAAATGATGATTTTATTTCAGGAAAAAAATTATCATATCTAAAAAATAATTCCCATAAATTGGATTCCATATCTAGAATATATATTTCTAAAAATGATTAGGGTGAGTTTTATAATTTTTCTAAAATAATTGAATTTTTTGGGAATAGAGATATATGGTAATTTACTGTATTTAACATTATTTGTAAATAAATGGATAATTGAGTGATGAATAATGTATGTATGAGTTAATAACATATAATTTAAAACATAAATTCTCTAGTTACTATATGTTTTTCATGTTAATCATCTCAATTGATAGTATTTAGCCAAAATAAAAAACAAATGAATAAAATAATCAAAAAACAATCATCGCCTCTATAATAAATTTCACCTCGCACCAATCGTTCTCCTCCCCCCCTCAGAAAAAATTTTATATTGTATAAATTATTCCCACGTCATTCAAAAATTATATTCCCTATATTCATTGGATTTTATTGACAACAAAATATCATTTCCAGGTGCTTGAAAGAGGTTCTCTAGGATATGATATTAAAGAGGTAAAATCCCCATTATTTCTATTTTAATTTATTTTCATTTATTATCCCCTCATTACCTAACCCCTAAAAAGATACATGATGTAGTACCCTTGGTTTGAGGTATTTGGCCTTTGGTTATGAATTTTAATGTGTTTAATATGCATTGGATGAGTTGGGAAGAGTTCAGGAGAGTTTGGAATTGGTTTGAATGAGTTTGGAGGGTTTGCATAGGGAGCAGGGTTTGAGAACGGTTAGGGGAAGCCATGTGGATGCTCCAAGAAACCTTACAGGGGGAGACAGTAGGATTCACATGGCTTGTGCGTAGTTTTCCAAAACGTGCGAGGCAATGGTGCTGGCCCTTTCTCTCGAGGAAATGGCATGCACACGATTAGCACACGGTTTCCCAAACCCTACGGGCTAACCGTGCGGCCACTTAAAATATGGTTTTAAAACTTGATTTCACTCAGGATTGCCTCATTCCTTTCCAAATACTTACCCAATTGAGCCTCACTTGGGATTTTGGGTCCTCAGGTTTTTAAGTTGATCTTCCACTGATTCTTGAAGCGTTTCAAATGGGTTTAGTGGTTGTTTGAATGTATTTTATCTCAGGTAAGTCTCTCCCCTTGGTTTTTTTGGTTCCTTCCTCTGGACCCATATATCCATCATTCTTGGTTTTCTAGATCTAAACTTGTTCTGTGTAGATATACGGTTGTGGTTTCCTTGGATGATGATTTTATGGCTTGGTATGGTTAGGGAAGGGGATCTATAGAGGTTTTTATGGTGCGTTCACCGGATCTGAGGTGGGGGTGCTTGTGGGTCATTTTCTCGAGAACCCTAAAGGTATGTGGATTATCTCTTGAACCCACATGGTTAGAACTAGTGGATTTTGATTTCAATTAATATTTGTTTCTTGAAATTAATTGTGATGGTTGTGCCAAATTGGTTGGAAATCCCTTTGGTGATGTTCTGGGGGTATGGGGGAAAATGGGGTTTTATGGTGAAATTCTATTGTTGTGGATTTTAAAATAGAGATTTTAAAATGCTTTGTTAATATTGATTTTGGAAAATGGTTGATGGAAATTTTTTTTCAATAGAGATGTTTTTTTATTGAAATGTGGTTTGGCATGGAAAATGGTTTTTAATAAATGAAAGAAATATTAATGTGGACTAGTATGTGATGGAATTGTTTCTTGGTCCTCCGCATAGTACTCTGATATTGTGTTGTTTGTTTTTGTTATCAGATGTATTGTGTAACATTTGGTTATCCTTTTGGAATTCATGTTGGAATGTTTTAATGAAACACATCATATTGTGGTGGTTAATGGATGGTTTGGTTGGTTTTTCCATTAAGGAAAAATTGTTCCCCAATTTGATCTTATAGCCCTTGTCATTTATCGCCAGCCTTTAGAATCATGGGAACATCGCTTAAGGCCAAGTAGCCCTCACCCCCTCTTCAAGAAAATGAGGTAGGGGCGTGGTGATACAAGTTGTATCAGTTTGTTTGGTCATTATATTTTAAGTGAGATCAGTTGTTTGGTCAGTTTGGCGCCTTGGTTTTGGAGTTGACACTCGTTGTGGTATATTCTTTGATTTGGGATGGTAGCAAGGTATAGAAATGTCGGAAGATGGAATTTATAGGATAAAAGGACGTAGATAACCCTCTTATGCTGAAATTCATGTTACTAGGTAGTTGGTTACATAAGTGTTTTGGAGACACTTATAGGTATTGGATATCTCATTATCGTGGGTGTAACAAATGAGATGAGAAACGCATGAATGGTAGAAATGACTACCCACTAGGTTGCAGATTTCATTGGGCATAATGACTTATGGGATGAAATGAGAAATGGTGGTTTTCAAATGCTAGAAATTATAATGTGACTACCATTGATATTTTGAAAATGGTTTGATTTTCAAAAATAGTGAACCATGCAAATGTGGAAAGGTGGAAAGCCTCGTTGTGATAGTGTTGTGTAATGTGATTTGAAAATGGAATTCATGAAGTCTACATAAGTGATACTCAGGGTTGTTTGTCTTCTGTTTTTAGAAATCACAGCAGGTAGGCGTCGTACAGACCAACCAGAAGTGGATGATGAGAACTTTGTTGCAACTGAACCCCAGGTGACCCAGAAGCTAGTGCAAAGAATAGTGCAAGCTTTCCAAGCTCTGTAAAGTAGAAATAAAATGGATGAAACAAGGAATGTGGATCATGCAGTTCTGTTTTAAATGCTAAATCTACCCATCTTCAAGTTTTATTCAAAGCCAGAGAGGGTAGAATCCTAGTTGAGTAGAATGAACAAGATCTTCGAGTTATTGGGAACACCAGTAGAGTTAATAGTGAAGTTGGCCACATATATTTTGGAAGATCTTGCCTTTCAGTGGTTGGATTTGGCGGTTCCAGCTAGAAAAATCTATGGTATGACTTGGGAAGTCTTTGAGGAATTATTTAATAAACAATTCTACCCATATACATTTAGAATTCAGCGCAAAACTGATTAATTCAGTCTGAAGCAAGATCATATGTCTGTCACGGAGTATGTAGGTAAGTTTATGAACATAGTGAGATTTTCACATAAGGTGGTGGGTAGCACATCATTGAAAGATCTTATATTTGAAGCTGGTTTGAGGAAGGACATTCATTCCCATATATCAGTGCTATGTATTGGTGATTACACAGAGATGGTGAAAAGAGCCTCGGTGGCTGAGCCAGATCTGTTGGGAGCTCCGGTCAGAGGTAGAATGGTGGTACCCATGGGGAATATTGGGAACTCTAATGTTCTATTCAAGCAAATGAGGGACACTTATTACAAGGGTGGGAATATGGAATATAATCTGATGGCAGGATCGGTAAATCTTCCTCTGAATCCCTATAGTAATTCGGGATGATTTCAGTTTGGTTCTACAAGACACATCAAGCAGGATTGTACGGAATAACCTCGAGCATTTCATATTTGTAAGCAGATGGGGCATCTGCATTGTTATTGTCGGAATGATCCACGTTCGGGTGCACATGACACTACTCAGGGATCGCAGACATCGTATGCTTCAATGGGACGGGGAAGACAGCACACCCCTTGTCAGTAGAGTAATGTGGTACTTGGTTATTATTGAAATACCATGACGCCTCAATAGGGAAATATAGAGCAGAGCATGGCAAGAAAACATGAGTTCGGAGCTGATCAGTTTGTGGTTGACGATCATTCGGGACCATCCACTGTGTGTGGTACTATTAATTTAAAGTCAACCTTAATGCAAGTGCTGTTTGATACGGGTACTTCACACCCTTTTATTTCAGCACGTGTGGTTGATTTAATGGGTTTAAGGGTATAAATGATGCCATCAGTTTTAAAAATTCAAACTCCTCTGGTTTGAAGAGAGTGTTGAGCCTTCTTGTGTAGAGCATGTTGTATCGTTGTTGGTGAGGGTGAGCTAATGTGGAATTTCTCAATGCTTGAGATGGATGGGTATGATGTAATCCTCGTAATGGATTGGCTCGTGGCTTTTAAGGCCCAAATTGACTATGATGAGTGAACAATGACTTTCACAACCCACGATGGTGATAGACATCTCTTTAGAGAAGAGAGGCATGAAAGGAAAGGTGCAGTAGGTTTGTTGGAACCAACAATAGTCACATTATCATATCAGTTGGTATTTTTGTCATTGAAATCAATAATGGGTGTTAAGAAAAGTGTTCCTCCAGCAGTGGTGGATTAGTTCGTGGATGTTTTTCTTGAAAAATTCTCTCAGTTACCTTCCATAAGAGAAATGGACTTTATGATTGATCTCTTTCTAGGATCCATTCTTGTCTAACTTCCGTCTTATCAGACGGCCCTTACTGAATTACGGGAATTGGAAGTCCAGATGGAAGAGTTAGAAAACAAAGGGGTTATCTGGCCTAGCTCGTCCCCGTCGGATGCACCGGTGATGTTTGTGAAAAAGGCGGATATAACTTTGAGGCTCTATGTTGATTATCGTAGACTTAACGTGGTTACAATAATGAACATATATCCACTTCCATGAATTGATGATTCGTTTGACTAGTTGAGGGGAGCCTCGTGGTTCTCCAAGACTGACCTGAGTTTGGGATATCATCAATTACAGGTGAGGAAGGATGATATTCCTAAAACAGCTTTCAGAAGTAGACACGACCATTATGAATATTTGGTTATGCCCTTTGGTCTAAAAAATGCACCAGTGGTTTTTATGGCATTGATGAATCTGATATTTCAATGACATCTAGATTCATTTATGGTGGTGATTCAAGATGATATTCTGTTGTATTCAAAGACAAGGGAGGAGCATGAGCAGCACTTGGAGACATTGCTAGGTATCTTGAGAGATCAACAGTTGTATTCCAAATTTCAAAAGTGTGCGTTTTGGATACAGGAATTTCATTTTCATGGCCATGTGATTTCTGATAGGGGTTTTTCAGTTGATCCAGAAAAGATAGAGTCTGTTATCTCGTGGCAACCGCCAAATAATGTGTTTGATATATGGAGTTTTTTTGGTCTAGCTGGGTATTATCGGTGTTTTGTTCATGATTTTTCATGTTTGGCTTCGGTGGTGATAGCTTTTACAAGAAAGAATGATCCCTTCTAGTGGAATGAACAGTGTCATTTCTGTTTTGAAAATCTAAAGGGTGGCCTTACATCAGCACCAATCTTGGTTTTTCCAGAATCATGAAATGGGTACGTGGTGTATTATGATTCATCGAGATCAGGGATGGGGTGCATTATCATGCAAGGGAATCATATTGTTGCATATTTATCACGACATTGGAGAGTGCATTATAATAACTACCCACCTCAGGATTTGGAATTGGCAGCAGGGGTGCATGCATTGAAAGTGTGGCTTCATTATCTATTCGATGAGATATTCACGGTATATACAGATCATAAGAGCTTGAAGCACATTTTCTCACAAAGGTATTTAAACACGACACAAAGGAGATGGATGGAATATCTCTAGATATTTGTTTTTGACTTAATGTACAAATCAGGTAAGGAAAAATTTGGGGTGGATTCATTAAGTAGAAAATCATATGCTTAGATGGTGAAACATGCATCAGACCAGTGGAAGTTGATGTCAGTTATATCCGATATGTAGTTGGAATGTGAGGACCAGAGCGATAGAGCGTTTATCTTTCTGATTTTGTTGATTCCGGACATGGTTGGTTTGGTTAAAGAGGAACATATATCTTATTTTGAGTGTGTGACCATGGGGTCGAGACTCACTGGTGGGGAGACCATTGAGGGTTGGAAACTAAATGGAGATTCAGTTTTTTGGTTTCAGAATCAGCTTGTTGTACCAGTTTCTTGTCAGGATGATCTTCTCATGGCGTATCATCATTCCAGGCGAGCTCTTAATTATGGAATTCAGAAAATGTATTAAGCATTTAAATAACTGTTTTGTTGGGCTGGTATGAAAAAAGAGTGGCTGAGTTTGTTTTGAGAAGCTTGACTTGTCAGTAGGTCAAGCCAGAGCATTGGAGTCCATGTCGTTCTCCACTATGTTGGGTGGAAACAGGTGAGTCCTCGATGGTTGGACCGAGCCTTGTCCGGGAGACTATAGAGTATATAAAGTTGATCATTAAGAGAATAAAGAGGGCTCAGAGTCGTCATAAATTGTATGCGGCTCATTTTCGACGGCCTTTGTCATTATAGGTGAGTGATCTTGTTTTCATAAGGATCTCTCATAGGTTGGGACATCGTTGGTTTGGGAAGTATGTAAAGTTATCTCTGAGGTATTTTGGACCTTTTCAGATTCTTTATTGGGTTGGTGAGGTGGCTTATCATTTGTCTTTTCCACCTAGGTTCAGTGCGGTGGACAATGTGTTTCATGCGTCGAAGTTGAAAAATTATTGACCAGATCATGGCCATGTGATTCGATGGGATCATGTTGAACTAGAACTGGATGCTTTATTGGTTCATGTGCCAGTGTGGGTTTTGGATAAGCAAGAGAATGTCCTGCAAGGTAAGAGCATAAGTTTAGTTTGTGTTTGTGGAAGCATGTTCATATTCAAGAGGAGGCTTGGGAGGGGGAGAAAGATATGGTCGAGAAGTTTCACGAGTTCTTTCGGCAATGGGTGGGTTCACTACATTCTAAGGACGTAATGTCCAAGGGTGGGGAGAATGTAGTACCATAGGTTTGAGGTATGTGGAATTTTGTTAAGCTTATTTTTTGTGTTTAAAATGCAAGGGATTAGTTTAGAAGAGGTTGGAAGAGATTGTAATCGTTTTGAATGAGTTTGTAGGCTTTTCATAGTGAGCACAGTTTGAGCACTGTTATCAGAAACCATGCGGATGCTCTAGGAAACCATGCATGGGGAGAGAGTAGGCTTCACAATGCATGTGCAAGGTTTTCTAAACTGTGTGAGGCAACTGTGCAGACCCCAGCTCTCGAGGAAGTAGTGTGCACACGATTTTTCAAACCGTGCGGGCTAACTGTGCGGCCATATAAAATTGGGTTTTAAAATTTGAGTTCACTTGGGATTTTCTCATTCCACTCCAAATCATCTCCCACTCGAGCCTCACTCGGGTTTTTGGGTCCTCAGGGGTTTAAGGTGATCATCCATTGATTCTTGGTCTGTTTTTAAGGGGTATCATAGTGGTTTGAAGGAGGTTTCTCCAAGGTAAGTCTCTCCTCTTGGTCTTTTTGTGGGTTCCTCTAGATCCACATTTCCCTCTTTCAAGGTATTCTATATATACACCTTTTGGGAGTATATCTAGGGTTTTGGTTTCCATATATTATTATTTTAAGTATTTTTACTGTTAGAGACGAGGATCTAGAGAGGTTTTGTGGTCCGTTCACCAGATTTGAGGGGTGGGTGCTTGTGGGCCATTCTCTTGGGAACACTAAAGGTAGGTGGCTTCTCTCTCAACTCCACTTGTTTTGAAATAGTTATGTTTGATTTCAATTAATTTTTTGTTCTTGAAATTAATTGTGATGGTTGTGCCAAATTGGTTGGAAATCCCTTTGGTGATGATTTTTGGGGGGGGGGGGTTTAAGGAAAAAGAGGGTATTATGCTGACAAGATATTATTGTGGATTTTAAAATAGAGATTTTAAAATGAGTTATTGAGATTGATTTGGGAAAATGGTTGGTGGAAAATGGTTTTCAATAAAGATGTTGTTTTTATTGAAATGTGGTTTGGGATGGGAAATGGTTTTCAATAAATGGACAATTTATTAAAGTGGATTGGTATGCGATGGAATTTGTTGATTGCATATTGTTTTGACCTTGGTTAGTCATATGCTTGTTTATGGATTTATGGTAATGTTTTGTGTCCGTCGCATGAAGTACCAATATAAAAAGGGGATAGATAGTGGACAAAAGGGCCACCATCAAAGGATAAGTGGTTTAGAAGATCCACTAGTTGTGAATGGGTGAACAGTTTGGACGGAAGCTCCACTATTTGGTTGAGGTTGGGAAGCACCACTAGGTCTGAATGGGTGAATAGGTTGGACAGAATCTCCACTGTTTGGTTGTTTTGGTTTCTTGTTGTGCATTGCTTTGCAAGTTGGAAACTGTTGTGCTAGTTTGTGAAAGATGAAATGGATGTGGCATGTTTGGTTGGTTTTCCCTTGGTTGCTTGGATTGGGTGTGATGGCTTGGTAAGTGCATGTTTGGCTTATGGAAATAGTTGTACTTGTGATTAATTTATATAAATTATTTTATATAAATGATCTTACAGTTTTATCCTAGTGGCGTGTGTAGGGAGGTCATTTGGGGAAAACCAACTGAGTTTTAGTACTCACCCCGACATTGGAATGTTGGTGTCTTTGAAGATGTTGGGTACCATGACATGGGAAAATGTAAGGCATCACCCTCCATTAGTGGTGTATCGTGATGTCTGGGAGGATCTTGGAGCATGGAGCTTCGTGTAGAGCTATGGTGGTATCATGGCACGTGGTGCTTTGTTGTTTGGTCTACCGCATAGTACTCTGATATTGTATTGTTTGTTTTGGTTTTGGGATGTATTGTGGAACATTTGGATGTATTTTGGGAATTCATGTTGGATTGTTTTATTGACACACATCATATAGTGGTCCTTAATGGAAGGTTTGGTTGGTTTTGTCTTTAAGGGAAAATCGATCCCCAATTTAATCTTGAATCCCTCGGAATTTATTTATGGCCTTTGGTGTCTTGGGAACGTCGCATAAGGCCAAGTAGCCCTCACCGCATCCTCAAGTCAATAAGGTAGGGGCGGGGTGTTACAGATGATAAAAAGGGTATCATAAATATAATATAATTTAATTTTGATAATGGAATATACATCCTTAAATCTATTCTCTTATGTATTTATTTCAAAAATGTAAACATCGACCAGAAAGTGTCAATTCACCACCTTCATGGATGATGAGTTTTCCTTTATCATTACAGCCTTAATGGATGGTACAAAAAACATGAATATTGATAAATAACATTATAATATGTAAATTAGAAATTTTTATATGTCATGTAACTAAGAGGAATATATAATATATAAATAATAAAACTAAACATGTTCATGCTGATTTAAAAACCACCAAAATAATTGAAACATTTGTCATTATCATTTTATAAAATGAATCGTCATGATACCCAAAAAATATTATAAATGGAAAAATTTTAAAACACATAATTATATTAAAACCATCCCATTCAACTTATCATTTTTTTCATTCATTTTACAAGAACTCCAATAATTATACATAGGAAACTCACCATAAAGCCATCAAACGAACCCTCATGAAATAGAGCAATTCATATTTGAAACGCATTGAAATAGTCATAAATGAACTTAAAAAAAGTGTTACAAATAACATAATTGTATAATAGTTTATTGATATTTAAATTAATGAATCTTATTTTATTATCCATGACATTATTTCATGTGCAGAACGCTTTTAGAAAAAATGTATAGGCCTCTCATCTCACTTTTACTTTATTAATATATACTCCTTATTGAATAATTATTTCCTATGTGTGGTGTAAATAGTTCCCTTTGGTATATAATATAATTAATTTCATTATAATCCTTGTTCAAAATGTTTCTTCGGACAATAATTTCTTTAATGGGTCATACGATTTCACTAATTATGATGTGGTAAGGGATTTATTCACTCAATTTTCATTCATTGGGTTAAACTTCTATTTAATTGGCTATATGACACTATGGTTATGTATAATAAGAAATTTAAGTTTCTTATGTTGAAATTTCAAATTTTTAGTCGATTTATTTTTAATACACGAAATATATTCCTTTTATTAATGATATAATCCTTGTAAGGGACTTAGTGTTATTTTTTATTTCATTAAGGCAGATTTCTTATGTTATTGCCGGATTTTTTTACTATGGTGTATATACATTCCATTATATATATGAATCATAATTCAATTTATATTACATTAAATATACCTATTTATTTTATCATGGATATGATTATTTTCTTAGTCTCATACCAATTTTTCATGTGATTTTTATCATTAATGTAATTTCATTAACATTGGAAGTAATATTAAATTAATATCTTTTACTACATATAAATAATTGATGACAACGAATATATGTTCATGAATTAAATCAGTAATTTATATATTCAGGTAATACATAATAATTATAATGTCATGGGTGAGGCCCACTAAAGCCCCTCGATTCATCAGTATGATCTTTTAGACAAAACAGATAAGTTTTTGGACGAGCCCTTACCCATTTATTTGATTCATGGAATGATGCCTTGAAAATGTAAGAATCAAGGCATGAATAGTTGACATAAATAGATTCATGTAATGATGAATTCATTGTATGTTTTGTATATCCATCATTATTCATTGCATCATTATGAATTAAGTTATTGATATTCAATGGAGTTACACGATTAGTTAGAATATCCATAGTTATGTTTCTTGATCTACTTCTCGATTATATGGCATGAGATATGGTTATCTACCATTCCATGTTGATTTATTCACAATGATTAATTATTTATTCTACTGTAATTAACCATTAGTTAGCGTTTTTTCTCACAATTATTTTTATTCCTTTCTCCAGGTTATGAAGAATAAATCTTTGAATGAGTATTCATCGATAAAGTTTATTAATTTATTTATGTAAACATGGTTCCATTAATGTATATAGATAGTATATTTGATCCATTTGGATTTGAATCATTTATTTATTTGCAATATAAATAATGTATTTCACATGTTCCGAACTACAAGCAATATGGCTTATATAATGGGTATCAAATGATGTTTTGTATAAACCATGTAATTGGATTAAGAAAAACATTTATTAGATAACATAAAACTATGATAGACATTCATGACATTGATGGAATAACATCCAAATGAACCATTTTTTATTATTATGAAATTATCTATATGTAAATTCTCAAAATTATTTTATGTGTTACGCCATATTGGGAAATATACAGTGTTTATGATTTTATATGCTAATATATTGTATGCTAATGTTTAGAAATAGAGCTAGAAGTAAAAAAAGTATCAATACACAAGAGAAATGTATTTACTGCACTAATAATGAATACAATATAGTTGGTATTGGAACAGATCATTTTATAGCTAAATTAGTGAATCATAATATGGTTATGACATGTATCATTTCCCAGTTGGAGCCACCTGTTTCCCAATGAGATTATCCTCTACTAAATGACATTATGAGATAGACAACCAGATAATTTAGTAGGACTACACATTCAATGTCATCTATGAAATGAATTAAATCCATGGAGAAGATATTTATGGCATTAGGATATGGTGAAAAGGGAAATGTTACATATGAAGTATATTGTCTCAATTGGGATGATGAGTAATGGGGGTCACTCATCTAAAATACTTGGGAGGTCGAACAAATAGAAATATTACAATGAAATTCATTTAAGAAGGAATTATTCAATAAATAATTCCTTCATAACAAACAAAATGAGGTGAAGATAAAGTTACTTATCTTAAAGAAAATGAATGGTGAATTTATCATAGACTGTGAAGAAAACATTATTTGGTTAGTAAGGTACAATACATATTTCACACGAAACATAGAATTCAATATTACATATTTAATTTATGGAATTATGCATATTCATTGAAGGGAACTAGTGTCACAAGTTTTTTCTTCATTTGATTAAATAGTTTTACTTGTTAAAAATATTGAAAAATAATACCCCATGTCTTATGGATTCAATGGGATGACAGAAAACAAGAGGATGGTAATAAAAATAATGGATAATTGGATTAAGGGGGAAAATTATTTTCCATCATGTGTTATATGTTAAAGGAAACACATTTGTACATGCTCAAAAGGAAAATGATTTTTCATCAAGTGTGGAAAAAAAATTTACAATTTTTTGGATTGAAAGATAAATAAATAATTTTATATTTTTCAATGATTCATTTTAATGGATATGGGTAATTATGAAAAATAATTCCATAAGTACCAGTAGAATGTACCATAGATGATGTTAATGGAAAATATCCATCTTATGTTTTTAATACTGATGAAGTGGAATTATTAATGTTATTGTGTTTTGATTCAAGAATTATGTTATAATATTATATTAATGAATTATATTCTATTTGAATGAAATTTGAAACATATATGGAGTTTACTGAATTAATTTTATGACAAGGATTTAAATGTTTCGGTTGAATAGTACCAAGAAAAGTGAATCACTTGAAATATGATCATTTTGAAAACACATGATTGAAGGAAGATAATGCCTAAAATATTCTTCATGTTGAGATAATAATTATAATGATATGTGTATGGTATATTATTTCTGGCCATGGAGTTGGATTGTGATTTCATGGTTTATATTATCTTTAGTAGTATTATTAAATATTTGTATTTAAGAAAATATATTCAACAACATGAGACATTATTTTTAGAAGCATGAATGTCTACATTATGGTTTCAAGGTGACAAAGGTATTCATATATTTGATTATAATAGATACATTCTTTGGAAAATTTTAATATTATTTTGATTTTTGAACTTTAAGCACCTTCCATCTATGTTTTTGGGATGACCTATGTTATATTAATCTTAAGATTAACTATTAATAGAATGGATTAATTCAAATTTGGATATTATTTGTTGATAAAAAGTTCTTTTCATCTAAAATTTAGAAACTACCTAAATAATAAAAGAATTTATTTCATAACTTAAACTTCATCAATAGTTCTTGTTCAATAAAAAATATTCTTATCCTGAATAAAAGATGATGTAAAAATAGGTCAAAGCACAACAAATGGAAGAGATTATGATTTTTGAAATTGAAAGAAATCAAGTTACTATGATTTTAATCAAGTGATTTATTTATAGAGTAAAAAAATTCTCAAATTTAGTAAATATATTTTAAAACAAAAACATTAACCATTTATATTATTCACTATGAAATCAATGGTCTTTTAACTGATCATACGATTTAAGGTTTTATGATATTCAGAATTATAATATCCATATACTCTATTACTCTCCATCATAACAAGACAGAGTGATTTTTCTTCCATGCCTATGTTTTATGATTCCACTAATCATTTATTACCTTAAATCATTGATTTGTGGTGTCCTTAATATTATCATATCCCTCTTCTTATGTGGTTGTATTGTTAACACTATATAAAATGTGGGTTTCCCACAAAATTAATTTCAAATATAAACCATTGATTTTTTATGTGAAATATAAAATTATGAGTAAAACATTTATTGATGGATGGATTAATGAAACACCTTGTGATTTTCATTTATTAATTTTTTTAAAAATGATTAATTTAGTCGATATCCCACACGGAACATAACATCAATCCCAAAAAACCCCACAATATACTAATAATATTATTATTTACACACGACCATTATAAAATAACCATTAAATTAGATTAAATGAATAACATTAACCACATTATACAATTTATATATTATATAATCAATCAATTGTTTTAAATTTATCTGACATATTTGATATGAAAAATAAGAGAATAAATATAATTTTATTCATAAAAACTATAATTATCTAATGGTTATTTTGTCAACATTTAGTGATGCCATTATAAATACCCAATGATGAATTACATGGACATTAAATTTAATTTGTGGAATACATAATAAATTACACAAATAGATGCTTAAATACTGTATTAGTATATTGTCATTAAAAAATGGAATACATAATAAAGTAGTTCATAAATAATCTACATTGTCTCATTTATTATCTTTTATATATAAAAACCCTATTTGACACATCTTACATAATAACCTTCACCAAATCCTGGGGGAATAGAAACATGAAAAGGGCGAGATGAAATTCATATTTAGGGTAAACATGAAGGACATCGAAGAAAAACAAAACATAATAAGGTAAAAACATGACCATAAATTTTGAATATCAAAATCACGAGTCAAGAAATAAATTATGGTAGTTCGTAACTCATAAATCATAAATGAACATGAACCATGTTGAAATAAAATTCACATATAACATGGGATATTATCAATAAAATAAGATCATAAACTATTTTGCATAGTTCCCAATACATTACTTCCAATACCATCATAGTGGATAAATCCAGTTATTGAACCCGGACTCCCTACAATTCCATCAATGTATTAATGAACTAGATTTACATTTCATTCTATACATGTATTTCTAAACTATATTTACTTGTTGTTCATACCATATATTAATAAACATGATTTACATCGTGTTCCAGTAATGTTTATCTCATGAGATATAAATATTTATCCAATGCGTTGGAGGGATATATAGGTCCCACCCTTCTCATAATGAAATCATTCTTATATGCGCCAAAAAAAGTAAACCATTCATTATAGCATAAAACAAGGAAAAAAATGGATTTCTTAAACATCATTCCATCAAAATCAATATAAAATAAATTGGTATCTTAAAAATAATTCTATAATAAACACAATAAAATAATTTTAATAATAAGGGATAAAAACATAAAGCTATTTAATCTTAATAAATAATAGTTTTGATACAATACATAAAATTAATTCTTGAGGAAAATATTTTTTCATATTTAAAGATTTTTTCTTTTCTCAGAACACAGTCTTATTTTAAAAGGAACAAATTTCTTGAAAATAACTATCAAAACTTGTATGGGATGATTCATGGAAATAAGGTATCATCAATGTCTAAAAATCCAATCATTCCATAAAAGTTAAAAAATCATCTTGTATTTTATCATTAATGTCAAAAAGTACATCAAATGGAAAACTAATGAAAGATTACTTCCAATCCATGTAGTAAATGTCAAAAATTGGTATAAATGAAATTTATCATACATATAAGAAATTTAAAAATTTTATGAATCATTTTTTGAAAACATGGACATGGATGATAAATATACCCTAAAAAAACTTACGTATAAACAATCTCAGAAAAAAATGAGATTGCAAAATTATCCCTTACATTGAGTCTAATTTCACCCAAATGTGCCCAAAACATTGGAACAGTAAGATTAAACAAATTAATCAATTGTAAATTAACCAGAAAAATATATATGATAGAATATATTATTCACTTCTGACTTTATAATACCCTTTAATTTATCAATTCCATGTTAAAGAAACCTTTGGGTAATAATTGTTTTTCTTACCATAAATGTTTTGACTAGTTATTATTGATCTTATTACATAGATTGTGATTTTATTACATCTTGAATGTAAAAAATGATTTATATAATATAAATATTCAGTAAAGAAATATATTTAAATATAATATTGATAAATGAATTGGAATACACTGTTCCTAGAGATAGTAGGTCGTACATATGCACGAACACTATTTCAGTTTCCCTACTGAATTGAATGGAATAATTAAAAATACATATATATATACACATAAATATTGTAGAATTATTATAGCATATATTTAATTATTATTTATTTGATATACTTTTTAATCAGCCTTGATTGGTTTACATGGATAATGAATCTCATCACATGGTGGATATGACAAGTCGTACATATGCACGAGTGACAACATCATTTACTTAGTGGTTAAATGGTATATAATTAGATGATATATTATTTATAAATATTTATTATCATGTTATATAATTTATTTAAATCCATTATACTCTTCATTATAACAATACCAATTTTGTATTATTGAATAAAAAATTATACCACGGTGAGGAGACGATAAGCCATACGTACACACTCACTATGATATTGTTATTTGCAGGATAGATAAAAGGAGGTAAAAGGTTGTACTATAATTATAATAAAATCTAATTTCGGATAAGATAAATTATTTATTTCTTTTGTATAAAAAGAAAATATTAAGAATAAGTTTAATATGAAAATAATTTTGAAATAGGTGATAAAACAATTACCTCTTTTGCAAGTATTTGTTTTTTATTTTCACAAAATGCCTCCTTAAAATGGATCTCTACCCAAATTATTGCCTCTAGGTGTAAGGGAGGGATATTTATATTTTAGTTGATCATAATTTGGACAAGACATGTGGTTTGAGAAGTGTGAGTAAGTGGGTAGATGTGTTGGGCTTTTTATGAGGGGGGAGGGGAACTTAGTGAATATTTTGAAATATTATTTAATTTTAAATTTATTTGTTGATTTTAAAAATTATAAAGATATATATTTAGATTATAAGATGATTATGAGTCTAAATACTCTCGTCCGATAGGTTTTAGACATGTTTATATAAAAAATTTAACATTATCCTTTATCTTTAACCCTTACTAAAAAAACATTAACTCTTAACATCTCTTATTGTATTTCAACAATATATAGTTAATATAGGTTCAAAATAAATGGAAAAAGAATCAAAATTGGATAATTAATAAAATTTTAAACATTATTTAACTCATTAGAAAAAATGATATATTTTTAAAACTATTATATAATTTAATAAAATATTATCAATTTTAAAAACCCATTTCAATCAATTTTGACACAATTTTGTAATTGATATTTGTTATAGTCCTAAAAACATGATTAATTAGAACCAAAGGGATTAATTAATCCTATAATTATAAATTTCATCCAAATTTTTTTAATATTTCTTCAAAATGATAAAATTATATTTAGTTTAATTTTTTTATATCATTTACTAGAATATTTCATTAATTTGGAAATCGTTAATTAATCATTATGTCATAATGAAATTTATTTATTTAATGCCTAAAATTTATATATAAAATAACATAATGTATGAAATATTTTTATCTTTATAATGAATATTTATAGACAAATATATTAGTTATATTACTCTATATTAAAAATGTTTCTGTAAAAGATACACATTTTTATTGTATTTCTTTTTAATTTATGTTAATAATTATGAAAGGTCATTATCACACCCAAGTGGATTCATGGTGTCCTACAATAGACCAAAGGATACTCATGTTTCAAAATATTTCATCAAATAGTTTTAGAACACATGTTACTGATGTTTTATATTATTATAAAATTATTTTTTACCCTTGATTACCTGATTTACACTTTTACCATGGTAAATAAAACTAATTAATGAAGTTACTATTCATAATGTCCAAAAATAAAATGTAACTAATTATACTATTTGGAACATATAATTCCATATATGGAATACATTTTAATAAATTCATACCACAATATTTTTAGAAATTAATTTAAAATAAATTTCTATTGATAAAACCAGAAATTAGGATTTTAAGAAGTAAAAACTATCAAAAGATTGTAATGTGTTTATGCCCAATTTAAATGTGAAATTTCATAAAATGAAAAAATGGATTAAATGATAAAAACATAATAAAATTACACTATGAAGACAACTAAAAAGATAATCTATCTATATAAATAAATTAGATGAAATGGTAGTATGTAATTAAAATTTGGTATTTTTGACCATTCATTAAAATATGATTTTCATCTGAAAAATACCAAAATTCAAACAATGGTAAATTTTTATGTTACGATGATAGATAATAAGTTTATGTTTTTCAAATATAATATATAAAAGGGTTACAAACTATACTTTAAATGGGTGTGCCATCAAAAGGTTGAAAAACTGCACTTTTTTATAAATAATTTATTTATCAGAAAAATTGAATTTGTTCTTATATCATGTCTATAAAATATTTAAGATGAATTTTAATATTATATAAAATTAAAATTTGATTAATAATATTAATTACAGATATTTTATATCCCATTAAAAAATAATATTTTAATAATATTTCATCGTTTTTTGAAACTCAGTATTGCATAAAACGCATACTATCGAGGAAGGTCACTCTTGCGTATAAATCAAGCCGAGTCAGTGTTTCAACTATTGAATGATTCCATTGGTGTTGCATATATCATATTCCAAACATAGTTCTTTTATACGTTGACCAAAATCTCTATTCAGTGTTGCGTGTATCATACGCCAACTAAATGTTGCGTCTAACATATGTCATGTCGCTTTAGTGTAAATAGAATGTTAATCATATTCAATTACATGATATGAATGATAATTTTAATTTGATGAAAAAAATAGTTCATAAAAACATTGGGTTCTACATTATACCACTATTGAAATTAATTTCTCCCTTGAAATTCATCGGGGTTATAAATGAATTACAACTTGAATGTTTCATTCAAAGTAACCCACATTGTAAAAAGGAATAAAAATTTTTCATTTTAAAAAGGAAAGGTAAAACATAATGGTTAGGAAAATTAATTAATCATTGGTCTTACACATAGGAGAACATGTGTGGTATGTGAAACCATTTATATGTAAGAAAATTCTCACCATGAAGTTCTGATAGATTTTGATAGAAAAAAAGGATTTGAAAATTTTAACAATCAGAAAGCCATAAATCCTTGATTATGTAAGGGACAATATAATTTAGTAGATGAAAAGGTACATGGATAAATTTTTTGTTTTTCAAGTTCATTTTCCTAATGTTGAATAACATGATAAAAAATAATTTCATGATTTCAGAAAAACCTCTTCATTGGTTGTGCCTTGAACAATTTCAACTTCATCACTTATTTAGAGAAATGATGTTGATTTTTTTATCCCCAAAGTTTTAGTAGATCATGAGGTCCATAAATTGAATGATAGTTCATTCCTTATATAATTTTCACAAAAACATTAACATAAGTTATGAAATAATAATAATTCCATATATGGTCAGATAATACATTATTCTAACAAACTTCATCTGAGGATTAACATAAACATTTCAAAAATTAGAGAAACATACAATTCTTCTGAAAGATAACAATCCAATACTATAGAAAATGTTTCCAAAACATGGCTTTACATTTATCCTCTATATATCATAAGGTATATATATTTGGTTAGATTTGAAAATTTTGAACACCTTAATCATGTATTCTCTTGAGTAACGATAAAAACCTGAATTATCTGATTTCATTATTGGAAACATGCTTTTTTCATAATTCAAAATCATATTGGATATATTCCTTATGTCCCAAAAACATTTATAATTCATCCATGACAACATAATCCTATTTTTAGTAACTCTATAATTAGATCTCAAGAAAAAATAATAAACAAATTAACTTATTCAAATCCAACCTATCTTTATCCACGCATCATTATCTTAACATAAAGGACGTATTAAGGGTTATATTCCCCCCAATCATGTGTTCTCCAAGTATATCCCATTACCCTTAAATAACGTTCATGTATTCATTGAACTATTGAAAATATCATTTCATATCGTTAATTAAAAAGAAATACCGAAAACACTTATATATTTCATGATTAATATAACATAATATTTGTAATACAAAACATATATACCCCATTCACCCATAGTTACTCGTAAATAATTACCCAAGATCCAAAATCATCATATTTATTAAAATAGGAATCATTTCTTGATGTTTCTAAACCTCAATCTTATATGGATTAAGATAAAAAATAATAAGAGAAAATCACATTCCTTTCACATTTTGTTAACAATCTCTTTATCCTTAGTAGTATGACTAATACACATACTTTCATCGCTATTCTATTCGTCATAAACCCACATATGAAATCGATCATCATTATTCCAATAATTTTCAAATATGAAACATAAATAGTTTACCATGTTTTATGATGTTCTAGATATTGGATAATATCCTAAATAAAATTCTATGAAATTCATATTATAGATTTAAAAAAATTTGTAAGGTAAATTAATTATCATATTTCAGTATATTATATCTTATATTTAATTATAGGTTATTAATGATTATCATAAAAAATTAAATATTTTATCATATACTTGAGTTATCCTTAGAAAATTCATAGAAAAATATATAGAAATATCTCTAAGTATCTCACTAATTTTTTTCATCCATGTTTCCAAAGGCGGACCAGACCTTTACTCTGATACTTAATCTAACGACATAATCTTGCCACACATGGAAATTACATTTTTTGAAGATTAATTAATACATTTACCAAATAGACACCCAATGCGAATATTAGATTAGTGCCAATGGAAAAATGAAAAGATAATCAACTTGTTCATAAAACATCATCATCCTCTCATGCTTTATCCTTCATAATTTGTACCCCTTTTTGAAACATCTTACTTTACACCCTTCTTCAAATCATGGGGGACAAGAAACATGAAAATGGTCATCTAATATTCTATGTAAGGGAAAGTATGAAGAAAATAAAGTATATATAAACCTAAGATTGAAAAAACAAGAACCTAAATTTTGAATATCAAAATTGTGATTCATGAAATAAATCATGGAAGTTGATAAGGGATAAATCATAAATGAAAACAAACCATGGTAAAATAACATTGACATAATACAAGGAATTATAGATTGAAAATAAGACTGTAATATAATTTCTATAGGAGCCAGGACATTTCATCCATGACCATCATAGTAGAAAAATTCCATTACTGAACCGGGTTTACATGTCGTTCCCTCCTTATAATACTAAACCATATTTAATTTTCATTCTTTCCCTATATTACTTAACCACATTTTCATTTCATTATATCTATATATTACTGAACTAGATCTACATTCCATTCTAGTATTGTCTATATCATAAGATATTAATATTTACCTAATGAATTTGAAGTAGATATAGGTACCAAATATATCATAATGAAATCATTATTTCATGTTCCAAAAAAACATAAACCATTTATCATAGCATAACACAAAGAACAAAAAATGGGTTTCTTAAACATCATTCCCTCATAATCCATATAGAATAATTGGATTTCATAAAAATAATATGATCATAAACACTAAATAATCATGGTAATAATAAGGATATAATCATAATCCAATTTCATTATAGATCGATAATAGTTTTAATATAACACGTGAAAATAATTCTTGAGTATACTATAATTTCTTCCTAAAAAATTATTTCACTTCTCAAAACACTGTATAATTTTAAAAGAAGATACATTCTGAAAAATAATATTCATAACATGTAAGAGAATATCACAAAAATAAGGGATCGTGAAGGAATAAAAATCAATGTAGGCTGTATAAATGAACAAAACATTTTTCTTGTACTTTTTCTATTAATTTCAAAAAGTACCTAATATGGGAAACGAAATAAATATTCCTTCCAAACCATGTAGTAAATGTAGAAAATCTGTAAAAATGAATTAAAATGTATATATATGATTATTAAACATTTTTTGAAAACAATTTTAGAAAACATGGAAATTGTTGATATATATACCCCCAGTAAATACTTAGATATAATCAATCTTGGATAAAAAATAGATTACAAAATAATTCCTCACCTTAGGTCTAATTTCATATGTATGTGTCCAAAACTCATGTATAATGGGTTTAAACATATTATTAACTTGTAACATTATCATAATAACATTTATGATCTCATATATGATTCACTCATGGCTTTATATTTCCTGTTTATTTTTTAATAACATATTAAAGAAACATTTTGAGTAATTATCGTTTTATTTATCATACGTGTTTTGAGTTGTTATTCTTGATCTTATTATTTAGATCATGATTTCCTTAATTATATAATGTAAAAAATGATTTATATATCAAAAATATTAATTATATAAATATTTAAAATAGAGTTATAAATGAAATGGAATACTCCGTTCATGGACATGATAGGTCGTACGTATGCAGGAACACTGTTTTTGATTCCTTATTGAATTGAATCGAAGAAAGAAAATGACACACACACACACATATATATATTGATCAATCTAGTAGAATTATTATGTTATATATTTTAGTGCTATTTATTAGATATAATTTATAATCATTCTTAAATGGTTAACGTGGATAATTAATCACATTGCTTCGTGGGTACGGTAGGTTGTGCATATGGACGAGGGACGTCATCATTCACTTAATGGTTAAATGGTATGTGATTGGGTGTTATATTAATTATAATTAATAATTATCATTTCATAATCATTATTTAGATCCATTATACTCATCAGTATAGTTATCTAATGTTGGAATTGTTGAATAACAATTACACCACATCATGGAGATGGTAAGCCATACGTACGCACACATGGTGATATTTTTATTCTTAGGATGGATATAAGGAGTTATAATTATTTCCCATTATTATAATAATGTATAATAATTTTTAATATATAGTCATTATTAATTTATTATATAAACAACATAATACGATTAAGTATAAGAAGAAAAGAATTTTGGAATAGATAACAAAACAACTACCTCTTTTTCGAGTATCTCCATTTAATTTGCACAAAAGGTCTCCAATAGAAGTATTTATATCCAAATTATGGCATATAATAGGAATTTAGGTATGTTATGAGATTATTTGAGCAAAATTTGGATGATCCAAGGGTCATGAGTGGTGTGAGTTTATCGGTTGCTGTGGTGAACTTCTATATGACGGAGGAGGGTGACTTTATGAAAGTCTGGAAATATTATTTTATTATAAATTTATTTTATGATTTTCAAAGATACAAAGTGATATATTTAGAGTATAATATTAGGATGTTTCTAAACCCTCATGAAAAAATGGATTTAGATATTTTTATGTCAAAAAAAATTAACCTTATCTTTTAGATTTAACCCTTAGTTAAAAACACTAACTCTTACAATGTCTTCTAGTATTTTCATAATATTTGGTTAATATAGTTACTATAAAATTCCAATAGAACCAAAATTGAACCATTAATTACATTTTTAACATTATATATGTTAGCAGGCAGAATCATATATTTTTAGGAATACTATAACATTTTATTTTTTTCAAAATCACATTTATATCAATTAAAACACTCTTTAGTCATTTATTTTTGATAATGAAATGAAAATTTTATTCCTTAAAACCAAATTCCATAAAGAATACTCCACATGAAAATTTCATCCAAAAATTCGTGGATTCTTTAAAAATGTTAAAATTAAAGTTATTTTAATATTTATAATATCATTTAGTTGAATATATCGTTCATAAGGTAATCACTGCATCATTATTGTGTCATAAATAAATTAATTATTTATTGTCTAGAAATATTAAAAAAATACCATTATGTATTAAATATTTTTATATTTCAAATGAATATTTATAGAAAAATGGATCATTTATATAACCCTATATTAAAATGTTTTAGTAAAAGATAAATTTTTTAAATATATTTCTAGTTACTTTAAATTAAAAATTATAAAATGTCATTATCACACCCATGTGGGTCCGTAGGATCCTAAAATAGACCCAAGTATACTCATGGTCAGAAATATCTCATTTAATAGGATTAAAGAACATGTTGGGGATGTTTTATATTAATATTATATTATTTGTAAAACTTATTTACCTAATTAACCATTTAACCGTGGTAAATAAAAATAATTAAAGAAGTTACTATTGATAATGTCAAAAACTAAAAGGTAACTATTTAACAAATTTTGATGTTATGATTCTAAATTTGGAAACAATTTTTGTAAATTATGAACACACAATTGTCAGAAATTATTTTAAAATTAGTTCTCGTTGTCAAAACTAGAATGTGAGTTTTTAATAAGTTAAAACTTTCAGAAAGATTGACATGTTCTTATTTATAATTTAATTAAAAAATTATTTCTAATGAAAAAAATTTAATTAAATTATTAAAATATAATACAATTACACATTAAATACAATAAATAAGATAATCTTTCTATATAAAAAAGAAATATGAAAAGGCATTTTGGAATTAAAATGTAGTATTTTTCAGTGTTTATTAAAATGTGAATTGCACCCGAAAAATGACAAAATTTCAAAATGGTATGTTTTGAAGAACCATTTCGAAATAAATTGTTTATTTTTTCAAATATAATATATATAAGTGTTAAATAGTATATTTGAAATGGGGTTTCCATCATATGGTGGAAAAAAATGAGTGTTTTATGAAAAATATTTTTTTATCCAAAAACATGAATATGTTCTTATATAAAGTATAGAAAATAACATTAAGTGAATGAGAATGTTATATAAAAGTATAAATGTGGATAATAATATTCATAACATCTAGTTTATATCCCACTAATTAATAATATTTTAATAATATACTTTTGTTTTGTTAAACTCGAAACTGCGTACAATGCATGCTATCAAGGAAGGATGCTCTTGCATGTAACACAAGCCAAGTCAGTGTTTCATGTAGTAAAATATTCCTTCGATGTTTTTTATAACATAATCTAAAAATAGTTCATTTATTAATTTAACAAAATCTATACTTAGTGTTGTGTGCATTATACACCAACTCGGTGTTGCGTGAAACATATGTCAAGTCAGTTTAGTTTGAAAGGAACTTTTAACTTAGAGAATTGCAATATGTAAATGAAAATATTAATTTATTCAGAAAAATTGACCATAAAAATTCATGGTGTTACATTCTACACCCATTATAATAAATTTCTCCCCTGATATTTGTCAGGTTTATTAAATTTTTACTACATGGGTATTTCATTTAAAGAAACCCACATCATAAAAATTGAATACTAAAACCTCATTTTATAAAGGAATCTTAGATATATAATGGTTATCCAAATTAACTCATCACCAGGATTCCTTATAAGAGAACATAGGTCGTAAATTAAATCATGTATATAGATGAAAAATCTAACCACCAAACTTTAATTGATAGAGATGGAGAACATGATTGGAGAAAGTTAACCATTAAAAATACATAAATATGTTTTGATATAAGGTAAAATATGATTCATTGGACAAGAAGGTACTAGAATAAAAATTTGGGGTTTCACAAACCTGTTCCCTACATTAAAGATCATGAGAATAAATACTTACATGATTTCAGTACAATCTCGTCATTGGTCGTGCCTTGAACAATTTTCAATTTATCTGATATTCAGATAAATGAACTAGAATTTTTCATTCTTTTAGTGTTTTTAGTTCATATGAATCATAAATTGAATGATAGTTAATTCCATCTATATTTATCACAAAAAGGTTATCAATAGTTATCAAACATTCATAAGACCAGATATGGTTAGATAATCTTTTATTTTAACAATCTTCATCCAAAGATTAATTTAAACGTTCCAAAAATATGATAACCCTTATATAATTATAAAAAATAAATTGAAATAGGTTCACAAACTCAGATTAACATTTATCCTTCATATATCATAATGTATCCCTAGTTGGTTATATTCCTAAAATATAAACATCCTCATCATTTATTATCTTGAGTCCAATTAACAATCAGAATTATCAGATATCGTTATTGAAAACATGCATGTTTCCCTATTCACAAACTTATTGGGAATATACCATAAGTAAAATAATGTTGTATATTTCATTCATGATATTATGGAACTATTTTCAATAACTCCATTATTAGATCTCAAGAAACAACCCTAATCCAATATACTTATTCAAATAGAACATATATTTATCCAAGCATCATTATCTTAACATAAGGCTATATAAGATTTGTCTTCCCCTTACTCATGTGTTCTCCAGGTATATCACTTTACCCTTAAATAAATTTTCATTCTCCTTATAAAAATTCAACATGTCCTTTTCAATAATTAATTAAGAACATATACTAAAAAACATATATATTTCATGATTTATATAACATGTTCATTGAAATATGAAACATATACAACTCAATCATCCAACTTTATTATTAAACCATTACATTGGATTCATTAAATTCATAATTCCTAAAATATGAATCATTTATTATGGTTTTTGAACCTAAACTGTAATATGTTTAATTTAAACAATACTGGAAGAACATCATATACCTTTCACATGTAATTTAAAAGCTATATATCCTCATTAGTATTTCCAATACTCGTACGATCGTCATGATTCACTTCATGAAAATTATACTCAGGAAATTCATCATCATTATTTCCTTAATTTTCACATCTAAAAATTTAAATGGGTAACCATTTTCTATGTAGTTATAACTATTGACTAATAATATAAAGAAAAATGTGTGAAATACATATCGGATATTAAAAACAGATAAGTATGGTAAATTATTTTTAATATTTCAATCAATTATATCGTAGGTTTAATCATATGTTATTGATGATTATCAAAAAAACACTAGTATTATAACCTATTCATGACTTATCCTTATAAAATTCCTAGAAATAGCCTTAGAAAAATCCCTAGGGATCTCACTAAATTTTTCATATCCTAGTTTCCAAAGGATGACTAAACCTCTAATCTGATATCAACTATAACGACCCAATCTTGACGTACATGGACATTACATTTATTTTTCAGAATAATTAATACATTACCCAAATAATGGCCAAAGACGATATTATTTTAGTGACTTTGCAAACTAGAAGACATAAACACTATTTCATAAAAAATATAAATTTTCACATTCTTTATCCTTCATAACTAGGACCCCTTTCTAAAACATCTTACATAATAACATTCTTCAAATCCTAGGGGGAATGAAAAATAAAAAGGGTGAGAATGAATTCCTAGTTAGCGTAAACATAAAGAACAAAAAACAAAACATAAACATAATAATATAAAAACATGAAAATACATATTTATTATCAAAATCATGAGTGATAAAATAAATCTTGGCAGTTCGTAATGCATAAATAATAAATGAAAAAAACTATTATAAAATAAAATTGAAATAAATCATGCAATAATGGCATGAAAACAATATCATAATATTATTTATATAGTAGAAAAGGTATTGATTCCATAACCATCATAGTGGGAAAAGTCCATTACATAACCAGGTTTACTTGTTGTAATTTCCATGTATTACTAAACCAGATTTACTTATCGTTCTAGCCCTGTATTACTGAACTGGATTTACTTTCTATTCCAGCCATGTTGTACTAAACCTGATTTATTTTTTGTTCCAGTCATGTCTATCTCATGAGATATCAATATTTCCCCAAATCATTGGAGGAATATATTGGTCCCAAACATATCATAATGAAATTATTCTTACATGTTCCAAAAAAACATAAACCATTCATCATAGAATAACCTAAGGAACAAAAAATTGTTTCCTTAAACATCATTTCATCATAATCATTGTATATTCAATTGATTTCATAAAAAAAATCCCATCATAAACAAAAAATAAAAATAATAATAGGGATATAAATATAACCCTAGGTCATCTTATATCATAAATAGTTTTTATATAACATAAGAAATTAATTATTAAGGAAAATATCCTTTTTTGGAAAATGATTTTTTTTCTCCAAACAACGAATAATTTTAAAATAAATCAATTCAGGAAAACAACCTTTTAAAATGTAATGTAAGATTCATGGAAATTATGAATCATGGATGTGTAGAAATCTATTCATTCTGTATATGCTAAAAAACATTTTTTCTTGTTGTTTTTTCCTTAATGTCATAAAGTTCCTCTTATAGGAAACGAATGAATGATTCCTTCACAACTATATAGTATAACTAAATAATAGGTAAAAATTTCTTTTAAAATAAATTAAAGAATAGTAAAAATTTTAAGAAATAATTTTTAGAAAATACGGATATAAATGACACATATACCCCTATTCATACTTACATATAAATAATCTATGATAAAAATAAGATTGCAAAATTATCCCTTACCATACATTTGATTTCTTCAATATGTGTCTGAAAGTCCTGTATAGTGGGTTTAAACATATTAATAACTTGTAGTTGAAGCATAATAATATCTATGATATCATATATGATTCACTTATGACTTTATATTACCCATTTATTTCTCAATTCAATGTTAAAGAAATGTTTTGGGTAATTATCATTTAATTTATAACACATGTTTTGAATTTTTATTCTTGATATTATTACTTAAATACTTATTTAATTACATCCAGAATGTAAAATATTAATTCTATATCATAAATATTAAGAATATAAATATTTATAAAATATAGATTAATTAAATGGTATACACCATTAATGGAGATGGTTGGTCAGACATATTATTGAATGTTGTTTCGGTTACCTTATTGAATCGAATAGAATATATAAATGAAATATATATATACATAAATAAATAAGAATTATTATTTCATATATTTCATTCTTATTTATTATATATAATTTATAATCATTGTTGAATGGTTAACATGGATAATAAATCATACCAAGTCATGGAGGCTGTAGGTCATACTTTCCCATGGGCAGTGATATCATTCACTTAATAGAAAAATGGTAAAAAAAATTGGTAGTTCTATTAAATATACATAGTATTTAACTTGTTATATTCATTATTTACATCCATTATACTCCTCGTTATACCAATCCAAATTTAGTATTGTTGAATAACAAATTACACCATCACATGAAGACAGTAAGGCTTCTGTATGCACGCATGGTGATATTGTTATTCATAAGATGGATAAAAGGTAGTATAAGGTTTTCCAAAAATAATAATAAAATATCAGATTATATAAGATACTGGATTTATTAATTTATTATGTAACCAACATTATAAGACGATGTTGAAGAAGAAATGAATTTTTATAGAGGTGATAAAACAATTACCTCTTTTTTGAGTATTACCTTTTGACTTGCACAAAATGCCTCCATACAATGGATTTCTGACCAATTTTGGCCTCTAAGATGAATTTAGGTATCATGGGATCTTATTTTAGAATAATTGTTACGTTAAAATTTTCTCTTCAGGTGTGATTATGTGGGTATATTTTGTGGACTTTTATAAGATGGAGGAGGGGCACTTTTAGAATGTCTTAGAATATTATTTTATTATAAACTGATTATAGGATTATTATACTTACATAGTGATATATTTTTATTATAAGATTATTATGGGTCAAAATCATCACATCCAATATGTTTTAGAAAGGTTTAATTCACAAAATTAACCTTATCTTATAGCTTTAACCCTTAAAAACATAAACTATTACCACGTTTTCATGTATTTTCATAATATATGGTAACTGTAGTTAGTAAAAATGAAAATTAAACAACAAGTGGATCATTAATGACATTTTAAACACTATATAATTCATTTTTTCTAAATCATCAATTTTTAGGATGATTATATAATTTAATAAAATAGTATTTCTTTTAAAAACACATTTTTCTTAATTTTGGCACTATTTGTTAATTGATATTTAAAATTCAGAATAACATGATTCCCTCAACCCAATGGTATTAACACGTCCCCCACATGTAAATGTGATTAATTTTTTTTTGGATGGAATCAATATTTTCAATTTATATTTATTTTAATATTTAAAATATCATTTATTTGAAAATTTCATTTATAAGGTAATCAAATCATCATCATTGTGTCATTAATAAATTTATTTGTATAATGATCGACAATTATAAATAAAATACCAAGATTTAATAAAAATTTTTATGTTTATAATGAATATTTATAGTAAATGAGATCAATTATATTAGAATATATTAAATTTTCTTTAGTGAAAGATACATGTTTATGTTATATTTATCTTTACTTTATATTAAAAATTATTAAAGGGTATTATCACACCCATGTGGAAACATGGGGTCTTAAAATCTACCCACGTATACTATTTCTCAGACATATCTCATCAATTAGGATAAGAATATATGTTAGTGTAGTTCTATATTATTATAATTTTATTTTTTACCCTTATTTAGAGGATTTACCCTTTAACCTTGGTAAACAAAAATAATTACTTATGTTACTACTAATAAGGTCCAAAAATAAAAGGCACATATTTACACTATTTGGACCCTATGATTTAAAATATTAAAACTATTTTTCTAAATTGAAAACATATAATTGGCATAAATTAATTTAAAATTAATTCCCATTGTCAAATCCAGAAAGCACGTTTTTATGAAGTAAAAAAAATCAAAAGATTGTCATTTGTTTATGTCCAATTTAAATTTGAAATTACATTAAATGAACATCATCAGACTAAATGATATAACAACCAATTAAACTTTCAATCAAATTAAAAATATAATCTATCAATATAAAAAAAATAAGGAGAAAAGGTGGTTCTGAATTAAAATGCAGAAATGTTCACTATTCATTAAAATATGAATTTCATAAAAATATAAAAAAAATTTATAACAAGGTAAATTTTGATGCCTTCATGACAAATAATTAGTTTTTCTTTGACAAATATAATATATAAATATTTTTACAAAAATATATTTTGAATGGGTACGTCATCAAAAAGTGGAAAAACAACATTTTCATTGAAAAATACTTCTTCTATATGAAATATTGAATCTGTTCTTATATAATTTATTAAAAATAAATTAAAATAATGTTAATGTTATAAAAAATTAAAATTTTGGATAATATTATTCCAAACATCATGTTTACATCCCATTAAATTTTAATATTATAATAATATGTCAGTGTTTAGTGAAACTATGTATTGCGTACAATGAATGAAATCAAGTAAGATCTATCTTGTGGGTAATGCAATCCAAGTTAGTGTTGTGTGTAGTGAAATCATTATTTATTGTTCCATATAACAAAATACAAACATAGTTCTTTTATACATTGAAAAATATATATACTCATTGTTGTTTGTGTGATATTCCAAATCAGTGTTTCTTGTAATATATGACAATGTGGTTTAGTGTCAATGGAATTTTTAACTTAGTTCATGACAAGATACAAATGAAAATTTTCATTTATTCAAAAAAAGGACCATAAATTCTCAGGGTGTTACAACAGCTATTTTAAAATATAATTTTTTTAACATTAATAAATTACATTTTTAAAAATAATGTTTTTTGAAAGTGGAATATGAATATTTAATTTGTATTATTTTTTAAAATTTTAATCAAATATTTATTATCCAAAGAAGAGTAAGTTAGCAGTTCATATTAATTGAAAACTAAATTCTCATCAATATAATTTATAATTTAAAATTCAATTTTTTACATTTTTTCAAGTAACATTATATCACTATTAAATCTATTAAAAAAATTTCAGACATTGGAATCATTTTTACATTGAAAATAATATAAACACATTTCTAACATTTGAATAATTTCACTTAAAAAACCTTCTTTCTCACCCCTTTAAATGATAAATTTTAATTTATATTTATCTATTTATGTGTTTCAAAATTTGACAAAATGGATGAAATATTTGGATTCCGTAGTTTAAAATAAATAAAATTGGTTCCTTTAATTTTTTTGGGAGATATGCATAGTGTCATTGCTTAATTTTTATTACCACACTAAATCTTGAATAGGGTAATTTTAGATAAAAAATATGATGAGGATTTGTAAATAAATCTATGATATTCAAAAATTTATTGCATGCTTTTTATATGGCCGATTTCAGCTAAGGTTAAAAAGTTTCTTATTTAATGTAAACTTTACCATTAAAATCCCTTTTGTATTATTTTAATTATATAAAATCCTAAAATGTAACTTTTTGGTATTAAACATGTCTTATGTGTCCACATGGGATAAAAGGTGCGTTAAGAACGAATTAAACAGACCCCTTGAACATAATATACTTAATTTTATAATAGAAATTTATTTATGACTGATTGGGAAATTATTATTAGGAAATGATTGTCATAAAGTTTTATTTAATGAAAAGAAAATGATGCCACATTCATATTTTTAATAACCATATTATATTGAATGTTGTGTTATTATGATTATATCATACCATATATATATTATTTTTAAATTTAAATTATTTATCTATATAATGTTATTTTATTTTTATTTTTAATTGAATAAATAATTACTTTAATGATTATCAACACTATTGATATTCTTGACCCAAAATAATAAACAAATGAATAATATAATAAAATACACCCCTCTCTCCACCCTATAAATACTTCCCTGTATTATAACACATGAAAAGAATTTTATCTTATCTATATCCTTCCCAATTCCCTTCCCATGCCTATTCCCCAAGTCCAAGGGCTCCTAGTAGCAAAAAAGACCATTTCTAATTTCCTTAAAGAGGTTTTGAGGGAGAAGATATTTTAGAGTTAAAATCCTCCCTCTATGACTTTTAATTTATTTTCTTTTCTTATCCTCTCCTAACCGTTCTTATCCAAAATGGCATGATAACTTTAGTATTATAAATATATTTTAATTATATAGTGATAATGGAATATCTATCTCCAAATCTAATCACTTCTCCTTTTTTAGAAATGAAAACATTGTTTGTGATGTGTCCATTCCACCGCCATTGTGGATGGAATGTTTTCGTCTTCTTTTACTACCTTCAAATATGGTGATTAAACCACTATTAGGGATAAATAATATTATAATTTGTAAATTATCACTTTTTTATGTTCTATGAATAATATAAATACATATTATCAAATAATAAAACCAAACTAGTTGATGATTATCAAAAAACCACCAAAATAAACTGAACGTTTATCATAACATATTATCAAATTAATCATTCTAATATAAAATAAATGATATATGGGGCCATTTAAAATATTTAATGTATATTGAAAAATATTTATTCCACTTATTCTGTATTTATTCAATTTGAAATGAACCCCCACAATTATACACAAGTGAACCGTCCCTAAACCATGAAATAAGCACTCAAGAAACGACAAAATAGGACTCTCTATGTCATCAATATTGTCATAAACAAACATAATAAAATTATAAAAAATGAGATAAATGTATAATAGGTTCTTTATATATTCATTAATTAGTAATAATTTATTAGCTAGGATTATAATTATAAAGACATAAAGCTTTCAAAAATAAGGTATGGGTTTCTCATTAAATTTTTCCTCTGGGAGATATATTATTCACTCAAAACATATTTCTTGTATCTGGTGTACATAGTACCCTTTTATATAAAATATCATTAATTCTATTATTTTCAAGGTATATCATGATTCATTTCAAATTTATTACTTTAATGGGTCACACGCTTTGGCTGATTACAATGTAGTAGGGGATTTCATAAGTAAATTCTCGTTTATTGGTTTAAAATTCTATTACATATTTTATTCCATGATAAGATAGTGTTTGAAATTAATTTTTATTATATTATGATTTATTTAAAAAAATTTGATTTAATATTACTACACATAATCTTTTCATTTAGTTAATAATATGTTTTTTATAAGGGACTTCGTCTCAAACTTTCGTTGTTGAGGCTTAATTTTGATGTTATGCATGTATTTTCATTCCAATGTTATAAATACATCCCCTTTTATTTATGAATCATCATTCAAAAATTATTTAATTAAATATCCCTATATCATGTTTCATTTATATTATTATTTCCTATGTAGTATACCAATTTTACATATGGTGTTTACTTTGAATATTATTTTTTAACTGGGGAAATAATGCTAAACTCGTATCCTTAACTCAATTGGGATAATTTTTTATAAGGCATCATGATTTATGAATTAAATATGTCATATTGATATATGATGATTGAATTTGATATCATATGTGATCATATGGGCCTTCTATAGCCCCTTGATGCATCATCGTCTTTCTTGAGATGGATTATATATCATTTTAGTCATGACCAAACCCATTTATTACATTCTTGGAATAAATACATGATAATAATGATTCTGGTAAATAAATCCAAGATAGTGTTTTATTATTGGAATTAATTATTGGTGTTATATTTTTAATATACATCATTAATTATTCCATTATTCTGAATTTGATTATTTATATTTCATTTTACTATAATATTAGTTAAATTAATTGTGGTTATGTTTCATTATCATTATATTGATTATATTTAATCTGTATTATTTATTTAAAATGCCAAGTGGATTATAATCAGTGATTAATTATTGATTCTTCTATATTAAATGATTACATAGAATTTGAGCTCCCCATTATTTCCATTACCTAGGTTATGAAGTATATATTATCGAATAAGTATTCAAGAATGTAGTTCATTAGTTTTTGTTATGCAAAATGGGTTTGATTAATGTATCCTTTTCCACAAGAGTACTAAACAATTCAATCAATCACGATTTGAATATTTTATGCTGTTGAAATTTAAATAACATCAAGTACGGACTCCAAGCTATTATGTTTGTGTTATTTACATGAAATATGATATAAATAATGATTTATGGGAAAGGATAAATGTGCTTCAATAATGTAGAACCCGATTATTTTTTTGAGGTAAATTTTCTAATAATAATTTTATTTCATTGATTTATTGTTTTGTACAGTATAGAAAGATAATATTTTAATACATGAACCAATAACATATATTTTGATATAGGAATCACAATTTGTTTATTATGTTACATAGAATGTCAAGTTCCTTCGATACATTGTGTTTCATACCAGAAATATTTTTACCAAACAATTCTGCATTATTAAAATATAAGTATTTAATATAGTATTATATAAACTAGATATTAAATTAGAGGTTGTGGATAGTATTACCTATCTTATGGAACTATAAGTTTTATAATATAAATTCATAGATTATAAATTAATTAAAAATGAAAATATATACAAATTTATTATAAAGGATATATTTTTATACTCCCAAATTTATTTTATCTTAATAAATTAAATGAATTAAAATTAATGAAGTATATTGGTTAAATATATATTTTATATATTAAATAAAATATTTTTATTATTAATCCATTTGATTTTATTGACCTGAGAAAAGAACCAACCCAATTCTATACATAAAAACCAAAATTTTTCAAAAGGGTAATTTTATCATCTTTTAATAGAGAAACTATTTTAAATATAAATTTGGAATATTTTTAAATTTTTATAAGGAAAAAAAAATTAGAATCTGGATATCAAATTTTACATTAGTTTACCATTTGGAATTTTTCTATAGGAATACTATTTTTAATGAACTGGGAAAATAATTTTTATTTGTTCAAAACTTCATTTCCTTCTAATTAATTGATGTATTTAAATTAGATTATATTATTATTTTAATGTATAATTAGATTAATATTTTAGAATGTAATATATTTTTGGTCATTTGAATTAATTACACCTTGATTTTTTTTGTAAAATCATTCCAATATATTTAAAGTTTTTACATTAAAAAAATATTTTCACAATCTATCAGCATGATTAATTTTAAATATATTACTAAAAACTATTCATTTTGAATATTCGAAAATTAGTTCCTTATTTGAAATATTTGGTTAGAAATTACATAATTAAATATCTTTCTAATTGGTAATTTTTATAAGAAATTTTTGTAATATAATTAATGACAATTGTAAAGCTGAATCAAGTAATTAGGTTGATAAATTTATTATATAAATTATAAAATTACATTAAAATATAAAAAACCTATTTTTAATCTAAAATTACACCCATAATACCTATGTTTCATAATTTAATCATGATATGGAAACATTCCATTAAAAGTACATAGATTATTTTTAAATTATGAAAAGTGTAAAATTGTCCCACACTTATTTCCTATAGGGATAATAATTTTATTACAAGGATAACATGGAGATATATTCAATTTAAATAATAAATATAATGTTAATGTATTTATCAAGGTAATTTAAATTTATATATAATTTTTGGGGATGAAAAAATAACTTTATTTAATATTTTTTAATGATATCATGTTTTTCAGAAATTATTAAAAAGTTAAGTAATGAATAGGGTCAAAACTGAAATTATTGGTATTTTAAAATTAATAATATCATTTTCGAATGATATAAAATTTATAAAAAACTATGGTTGGGGCATATATTGATGATATTTACTCAAATTTCATTAATGTATCATTTATGGTTAGTATGGAATTTTTTAGTGACTATATTAACCGATAAGTAGTGAAAATGCTTATTGTCACAGTTAGAGTTAAAAGGATTAATTAAGATAGATCCTAATATTATAAAATAGATAACACACTTTTTATCCATTTGGAATAAAATATTATTTTATATTAATTTAATATTTTAAGAGCTTCCTAGAGTGCCCCTCCCATATCTTATAAAAGCGGACCTCTCCTTCTATTCTATTCACATCTATAAATCACTTTTTGTCAGCCAAAAAATACCCATGCCTCCTAAAAAAATTCTTCCCTTATTCCTATTAGATTTACTTTATTCATAAAGAAAAAAATATTCCTTATATGCAAATAAAAATGAGATACCCAAAGAATATCTAACTGGTAACATCTTTCCTCAAGGTCCTCTATTTTATGTTCATTATCCAACACATAAATTCATATTTTTTAATGGAAAAATAGTAGGCATGGTATTTTAAATATAATGAGATGTTTTATTTTAAGTGGTTGACCTGAAATTACAGCCACATCTATCTAATGGTTAACAAACATACCGTTCTTGTGTAATGAAAACTACCACCTCACGAATGGATGTTGTTTATTTTTACTTTACCACCTATTATGGTTGGAAATTATGATAGAAACTCTATTTTTATATGAAATATATGATACATATGATATTATTATACTTAAGGAATTATAATATCATGCCATCCTTCTTACCATCTAATTTTTTTTGAAAATCATAATGTCGATCTTGGGTACATACGGCTTACCATCTCGATGGTGCGATGTGATTTCTTATTCCCCTTTATTTCATGTATTATAATAAAGATTAATTTTTATGAATATATATATTTTATATGACAAAAAATTAATCAATTATGATAATATACCTTATATGTTTCATTATTTTAACCAAACCATAAACTGGAAACATCATTCTTTCTTACATAAGGCTTACTATCTCTATGAACGGTGTATTCCATTTCATATATTTATATTTTATAGAATATTATAAATGAATATATAATGTTTATATATGATATATAATTCATTTTTTACATTATTTACATATTTAAATCATTATTTATATGTAAGGTTCAATAATGACATGTCAAAACACGTATAATTAAGAAAATGTTATTACCTGAAACACTAATTTAACATGGAATTGATATTAAATAGATAATATAATGTAATAATTGAATTTTATATGGTATTATATATAATAATATGTTTATTTTATATATTTATGATTTAATTTTAGGTATTTTACATTAGTCTTGTATGTGTATGAAAATATTCAAGACACTAAGTAATAGATTTTCATCTCGTTGTTATTTATGTGTGACACATGCCAAATACAGTACCATTTTATTTTGTGTGGTGTATATACATCCCATGAATTTCTTTATTATTATTATTCTAATGATTATGTTATTTACATATTTATTTGATTTTATTTATTTCATTGTGCATACAATTTTCCTGCTTATAAATTTGTGAGGGTCAATTCCATAATCACATTATTATCAAGATTATTTACATGTAATTATTTGTTAGGAAATATTAATCATCCATTTCCATGTTTCATAAAAATGTATTCCACGATTTTTTTACAATTCCTAGAAAATATTTCAATGTCATTTTATCCATGTATGATTTTTTATTAAACGATATTAAAGGATCATTTTTTCATTTTCATAACGAGGTTTTTTTGATTTTTTCACCAAAATTAATAGAATAATGGTTTCTTAACATATACTTCATGAACATATTTTTATGATTTCAGGATTACTTATTTCCTTGAATAATTTCTTACATGTTTATATGGTTATTTTTATATGAAAAATTTCTCTTAAAATTTTATTTTCAGTAACAAAAATATATAGTTTCAATAAAGAGGATATATTTTCATCAATAAAAGTTTTAAATGATTATTTTATATGAATTTAATGATGTTTAAAGATATAGGGTATTGAAAATGAATGAATTTTCAAAAAAGTTATTTTTATGGAAAATTAGTGTTCTCTATTATCTTTTAAATTCATTCCCCATCAAAGATGGCATACATTGATATAGTCAATTAAAACAAATCATATTCATCCATAAAATGGTTTATGTTTTGATGGAATGATCTCTAAGAAACTCGTTTCTAGTTCACAATTTATAGGCTTTTCAAAACTCACATACTTTCACGGGTTATTCATTTTATTAACAAATTATAAAACTTATATTTTTTCCCAGGTTATGAAATGATTACATTTATATGATTCCCATTTAAATTTGGGATTATATTAAAAGAACATTATATTATTAATACATTGATATTCAAGATAAATTTTGAAGGAAAATATCATTTTAAAGATGGTAGAATATACAACCATGATATTTTTATGAATTTTTTTAATAATTTGATTCATTTGATGTATTGTTTTGTAGAATACACTAATATAATCTAATGATACGCACAAAACAATTCTTGGATTGAGTTACACACATTGTCGAGTTCCATCTAAAGATTGCATTACACACAATGCCGAGTTTCACATAACATTAATATATTACTAAAATGTTATTTTTTATTATAAGACAATATAAAATAGATCTTCAATTAGTGGTTATTAATATTATTACATTAATAATGAAAATTTATGTTTTATAATACAAATTTATTTTATTACCAATTAATTAGAAATTAAAATATATACCAATTGATTATAAAGGATGTATTTTTATGCTCCCAAAGTCATTTTCACTTAATTAATAAAATATAATAAATTTATTGAATTCTATTAACAAAAGATATATATTATATATTCAATGAATTTTTTAAATATATTTTTTAATTTATTTTATATTTATATGATAAAAACCAACCAAATCTAGTGAATAAAAACTTATATTTTATAATGGGTGATTTTATCACCTTTTAATGACGAACCCATTTTATATATAATTTTTGATACTTTTATAATTTTTATATAAAAAATTATTCTTTTTATTTGGAACAATGATATACATATTTAATTTGGTTCATCATTTGTTATTTTAATGACAATATTTTTTCGAATACCGAAAAATAATGCATTTTACTTCAAAACTATATTTTCATTAAATCTATTTTTATTGATAAATTTTGATTTAATTTTGCATCAAATTATAATTTGAGTAAATATTTATAATTTTATTCTATTTATGTCATTAAAATGAATTGAAAATTGAATTTAAATAAAACAAAATTCCAATCATTTGACTGACTTTAATTAAGAACATAGTTTTCTCAATCGTTCAATGGGATATGTTTGAAATTAATTTTTTTAAATTTTTTTTTATTTTAAAAAAAGGATTAAATATATGTAATAACTAGTTCTAAATTATTAAAATAGCTTTCATTCATTTTTTTATTATGAATAATATTTTTTGTAATATTTTTCTTTGCCACAATTAAAGTTAAATCCGGTCAGTAAGGATAAAAATAATATTATAATCACTATAAAATTACAATATAATAATAATGAAATACACTTTGATGAAAAAAATTTGACCCTTAATACCCAAGGTTAATAACTAAATCATTAAATGGACTCATGTCCATGAAAATGACATATATATTATTTAAATTAAAGAATCTCAAAAAATGTCACACACTTATTTCTTATTAGTATGATAATTTTATTTCATGGTTAACAAGGAGATATCTTCAATAATAAATATTAAATTGAAATATAAAGGATTTAAAATATCATCTAAATTTATTTATCATTTTTAGGGATGATATAATTACCTTAAATGCGGACATAAAAGTGTTTTATTAATTATTTTATGAATAGAAATACCAATTAAAGGATATTAATAATATTAAAATAAATTATATTTCAGTTAAATAATTCCATAAAAGAATTTAAGAGTAGACTATTACATGTTAGAGATAATTTAGATGATTATGTTTTGAATATAGAATTTTTTTATGATATTTGTAAAAAGAAAACTAATAAATTCTTTGAAAATTGACATTATTTGTATTTTAAAATAATTTTTTTAAATGAAATAAAATTAATTAAAAAATAATTTTATGAAACATAATTGGTATATGAAATAAAATATCATTAATTAATTATTGATGGATCATTTTTAATTTTAAAGTAAATATATTAACCCATAATTTGTAAAAAAACAAGTTGTCCCCATAATAGTTATAGAGATTAATGAAGTGTTAAAGGAAAAATATTAGATTAGTAATATGGAATAAGAATGAATAAAAATTATTTTTTTGGTTATATATATTTATATTTTAGTCAACATAACACAAATTTTTCCATTAGTAAATAAAAATTTATTTATATAAATTTAATATTTTAAGAGATTCCAAGAGTGCACATCCCATATCTTATAAAAGGGAAACTCTCCTTCTATTTTATAAACACCTGAAAACACATTTTTATTGGACAAAATTTTCCAATATATACTCTAAATTCTTAAACATAATCCTATAAGGTGTAATTTGATCATAAACCCAACTAATGGTTATCTTTTGTTCAAATAAAAAGGATATACCAAAATAAGAGGGAACATCATTTCTCTAGCCCATTTATTTTATTTTCGTTCTCTACCACCTCAATTAATATGATTCCAAGAAAAAATAATATCCTTATTAGACTAAATATACTAGGATTACTTCATGTTAATGATTAAACATTATATTATACACACATCTATCTAATGGGTAACGAAAATATCATTCTTGTGTATGGAGAACTACCGCCTCACAAAGCCATGTTGTCCTTGTTTCGTTTACCACTTCTTAAATATTAAAATTATGATAAAAAATAAATTTTTATATTATATATATGATATATATCATATAATTATAATTTTATAATGAAAATATTATTTATACCTTTTCACCATCTAATATTTTTGGAAATTGATAACATCGCTCGAGTGTATGTATGGCTTGACATCTCCATGATGCGATGTGATTTTTTATTTATCTATATATCATGAATGGAAATAATGATGTATTTATATGATTATTTACGTCTATATGACATATAACTTAGTCTTGTATGATAATATACCACATACCTTTCTCTCTTCTAAGCCATCATGAAAATATAAACTTGATCACGTTTAAGTACATCCCACCGTCTCCGTTAACGATATATTCCATTTCATATATATATATTTTATAGATTAGTATAAATGTTTTTATAATAAATATATATGATATATAATCCATTTTTTACATTATTTAAATATGAAAATCATAATTTAATAAATAGTATCCACAAAAAAATTCAAAACAACTACGACAAATGAAGTAGTAATTTCCAAAAACATTACATTAATAAGGAATTATTAATAAATGGTAATACAATGTCATAAGTGAATAATATATTGTATTATATTTAATATTATTGTTATGTGATATATATATATATATAACAATATTATAATTATTTTACATGAGCCTTCTACGTGTACAAAAAAAGTCAGACACAAGGTAAGATATTTTAGTCTAACTTTAATTTTTGTTGGACACATGCCTTATACAGATCTTGTTTCTTTAGTGTGGTGTATATACCTCCCATAAATGTTTTTAAGAGTATTATTATGAATATTATTCCATTTACTTGTACATATAAATTTTTATATTTCACGTTGACTATGGTTAAAATGATTATAATGTTTTAAGGGTTAATTTCCCAGTATCATTATTTATGAGATAATTTATATGTAAGAATCTCTTGTGAAATATTTATCATACATCTATATGATGCTAAAAAATTTATTCCAAAATAGATTTTATATTATTTTAAAATTATTTTATTCCATTTTTACCCATCTATGATTTTTTATTAATTCTTTTTAAATGGTTATGTTTTTTTTCATTTTCCAAATGATAATTTTTTTGACTTTTCCAGCAAAAGTAATAGAATATTGTTTAATAACTTATAAATAATGAGGTTTTTTTTATTTCATGATTCCATATTTCGTTTAATCTTACCATACAATCTAACATGTTCACCTTCAAAAAAAATATGTCCCGTTAAAATTTTATATCATTTTATGAAAAGAAAACGAATTCAATGAAGAAAGCATATTTTCCTCAAAAAATGTTCTAAATTTCTTTCTATAGTCCCGTTATATATTTTCAATGTGGATTAAAAAATATGGGTTTTGAAAATGATTTTTGTGTTGAAAAAATTATTTTTATGTAAAATTTATATTCAAATTGATATTTTAAAATCATTAGACATCAATGACGACATAAATTGTTTATGTCTTAGAATACCATTTATATTATTCCTTATATTGGATTATCTTTTGATGGAATTATATCAATGAAAAACATATACATTTTATGGATTATATTCTTTTAATACTCACTTCATTTTTTGGGTTATTCGTTTAATGAAATTATTATGAAACTTGTATTGTTTTCTTAGGTTATTATATGATTATATGTTTACGATACCCAATTCTTTTCATGGGTTATGATATAATTGTATATGTTCTTGTGGAACATGTGTATATGATTTCATTACGACATGGGTGAGACATATGTGTCCCTCAAATACAATGGTTAGATAATTATATCTAATAACACAGACATAAAGGACCTCATCTGCTAATATTGTATTGGGAGTGAACGTTGTTTATTATGATGATTATGAGAGTGAACCATGACTGTAAATATGGTTATGGTAGGGAACTATGACTTCCAAGATAGTTTGGGGAATAAAATAATACTACAAAGATGTACATTAAGGAGATTCTTTAACGACTATGGATATAATTTTATATTATTCTGTGTTTTCTAGTAATTTTATGTCTTATTCCTGTGTTTTAATTTCATGGATTATGTTTTTTATTTTCTAATGATTCATGTATTATGAAAGTCCATTAATTATTCAATTCTAATAATTTATATTCTAGGTATGATCATATTTTTCATGATCATGTTCTCATAAACTTATTTTTATCATAATCTTATGCATTTATATTATTTATTCTTAATGAGGATTTCAGCTCAACATATTTGTATATCATTTTTCCCAGCATACGATGAATGGGATTAATTTTGATATGAAAACATGGTCTAGTGATTAAGACATTTGTGAGTGAAGATGTAGATGTGTTGTGAAATAGTTGTTTCTTCTTGCAAATTTCCAATGGAATTAATCTAATATGGCCTTCTATTTTTTTTGAATAATGAATTAATTATTCGACATAATTAATTTAATTTACTCTTATGAAAAGCATGGGTAGATATAAATAAACTCAATGAGGAACCAAGGGTGTCAAGGATTCTCTATTAGAGATCAAAGATAACACGGTATGTGTGCATGCATATTCCTCAAAAAAATTAAATAAATTAAATAAATATTATTTTGAAAGAATAAATAGACAATGCAATGAAAATATATAATTAATTATGGATGAGTAAAATATCTTCAACATTAATTATCTTGAACTAGATTATAAACGGTGAATTATGGAGATAGAAGATGATGAAATATACCCAAATAGGGAGAGAATATTTATTTCCATGGAATCCTATATTACAAGACTAGCATAGAAAAATTATCGTAATAGGGGAAATATTATTTTTATATTATGTAATAATTTGTCAATAATAACCTACAAGAATTTGGGAACCCTTTTTAGAAAAAAATTCTGAATGCATTAATACTATTTTTATAAAATGTTACAGTTATAAATAATTTTCCTAAAAAAATTATTTTAATATTAATATTGAAAAACAATATGAAACCTGAATGTTTGATAGAATCAAGTCCAATAAGAGTTAATCATAAAAAAAATATCTAAATCATAGATCTTTTTTCCCAAAAGAGTATGATTTTAGATCTAGGAAAATTGATACGAATTATATGAGAATTAATTTTATACGCAACTATATGTATAGTAAAATATAAATATGTATATCCATTTAGTGATAGCATAAAACTTCAATTCCTATAGAGTATAAAATTCTGAAATAATGGTGTAGTATATCAGAATCATTGTGTATACCATAATAGAATAATTAAGGAACTTAGAAAAGGGTAAGTCTTTTTAGTAAGTAAAGATTTATAAATCTTGGAAATATCATTTTATTCTACAATAAGTGTAGTCCCAATTATATGGAGTGCTTGTAAAAATAAACCCTAAAATGAATAATAGGATTTCAATTACCTAAGGAAATAATAGATGAGGAAAGAAACATGAAGTGTATATCAATATATCATTGTGTGTAAACAAATAAGATAATCAATTTATGAAAGAAACAAATGGATTAGTTTGGTGCAACATATCTAATAATAATATAGTGAGTCATTTTCATTAAAATAGTAACATAAAAATTTATAAAAGTCTATGTAGAAGTTTTAAATATCATGGGAAAACTTTTAATAGGTTTATCAATTGGATATATAGAAAATAGGATTTTATAAAAATCAATTATATATCACCAAAGGCATCATGTCAATTACTAACATGATATAAAAGTAATAATTCTCCTTAGAATAAAGATAATGATAAAATGATGAAAATTATTCCAATTAAATCATGATTTTGAAAAATCGAAGGATGTTAAAGAATTATGAGTTCTCAGAAAAAAATAATTGAAGGAAAAATAGTTTCATTATTGACATAAAAATACCTTTAATTTTTTTCTGATTAATAATCCATGACAAGCCACCTTATTACCTTTTTTGTTTTAATGATTGGAAGTGTAAGTGATCTATATTGTGGAATTACATGAATAATTTCGTGAATATCTTATTGTTATAAGATATATACATTATTGAATAATTTAACATTTTCATGAGGACACCTCTGAATATTTTAATCTGTCTGAAACAATGTGTGGAGAATTTTTTTTGAAAAAAATTAACCATAATAAAAATTTCTTGAGTGTATCCCTTATTGAGGAGTTAAAACTTGATGCTTCTAGAAATCTTTGAAATCTAGACCTAAAAGAGAAATTTTGAATATTGAGGAATGCTAATCACTTTTTCAATCCCTTATTTGATTTGAATAACTTTTTATTTAGAGGGTGATAAATTTTTTCAGTTAATTGATAAAAAAATAAATATGAAGGGGGGTTAATAATCATTCAAATGAATGTTTGTATTAAATTATATGATGGGTAATGGTACTAAATTTGAAAATATTCTTATAGAATCACTGGAAAAGAGAAACTTGTGTTGGTATTAGTTGCTTTATAGATTATAGATATATTTGATATGTAAGTTATTCACAATTGTATTCTTATCCTATAATTAATCACATAAACATTGAATTGGTCAATTTATGTATAATTTCTAATTTAAATGTAATTTCATCATTCACTAAATTTAATTGTAATATAACTTTAAACAATGGGGTATGAATTTGTTTTGAGTGGTTTTCATGAATTGGAAAAGTAATATTTTCCAAATCCATGAATCATTTTATTTGTTGAGAAAATGGGTAATATGATATTAAATTGATAATTAAAAAAGTCTATTTAAATAATTGGGGGGGGGGGGTTCTATGTAAAAAAGGATTTTTTTTAAACTTCTTATGTTATTGTGAATTTAAAATTTTGAAGTAAATTAAATATGTGTTACTGCTAGAAAAAAATAATAATATTAAATAAAAAATGACATATTTACTGGTTGGAATGAGCATATACATATATTGGTTATAGATATTTTCCTATCATTAATAAACTAATAGTAGTGAGTAATATAAAATAATTTTATATGGTAGCATTATTGTAATGATAATAATATGGATGATAGAGAAATTGAGTGATGGATTTCATGTGTTGCATAAAAAATAAGTACAATATTAACATGAAAGTGAATTTTTCCATATATTGATTAAAATAGTTGGATGATTGATAGATAATAAATACTTTTAATTATATAAAATTTTAGGGGGATGGAATTATTGAATGATTGAAAAATATTACACATATTATTCAAAACACATTGTGAATTGTAATTAATATGTGTGAGAAGTATTGGTTAATATTATGCCATTTATATTGATTAGAGATTTATTAGAGTGATTATAGAATCCATAGGAATGAGTTAAGTTGTTCTGTGAAAAATTGAATATGTTTAAGAATTCTTGAGATTAATCTAAAAAATTAGAAAATAATGGGATATCAATTTTTTAAAAAAAATGTTGACCAGGAAATGGTGCTCATGGATATAAGTGATATTCTCAAGATGAATTCTAATAAGAACAGTTAGATGAGTCTAAAAAAAGATAAATTTTTTTAGAATGGGGCTCTTTAGTCAAATGACCAAATAAAATTTTATTTATAAAGGCGAGACTACATAAGTCTAAAATAAGGGATCATATTACAGTCTATAACTTGAAAAGGAAGAAAATTTTCGTGATGCTCCTCGATCTAGGTTATGTACTGCACAACCCCATTATTAGAGATTACATCTAAAACCATATTCTCCTCACGATTAGTATGGGTTGAAATGTAGTTGATGTCATGGATAGAATGGGAACAATTTATCCTTCATGTAGTAATCAGCCAAGCTAGATGAATTACCCCATTACAAATGGCATGTACTACAGTAGTAGAATCACTTTCAATCCCTATGTTGTTTCAATGTTTGTGCATGTTGAAAGAGATTGTATTGATCACAGTGAATATTTCGGCTTTCGGGGTTGTAACAATACCGAAACCTCAAAAAAAGCACCCAATGATCTGACCAAGGTGGTTTCTAAAGACGGTGCCACATCCTACGAGCCCAAATATTAATATGTAACATATATTATATTTTATGTAAGATTTAATCATCATGCGTAATTTATCAAAGTGTATATAGAAGATATATGATGAATTATATTAAAAAATTGTAAAATGAATGGACTTTTATTATATGAAATACGTTTTTGAGGCATATAAAAGGTATAATAATATATTAAATAATATAATTTATTAAAAGGAATAATAATAAGGTGATATGTATGATATTTGATACCTGCGTAAGATATTGATTGAAATGAATAAAGAAATTTGGGGAAAGGAAAACCCATATGGTGAAATATATGATACTTGAGTCATGATAAAAAAAATATTGTTTTAGGATTCAAATAAAATAAAGTAAATGAAAAAATAACAAAATGATATATATATATATATATATATATATATATTTCTGGCCTGGGTAAGATAATTTTAAATGTTCTTAAAATGATGTAGCAAAGGAAATATCCTAGTATTAATATGTAATACAATAAATGGAAATGTAGTATTTTGATGGTGGTGTATATTATATTTCAACGAAAATGTTTTCATAATGTACCTATGACACATACTGTTACAAGAGAGTAAAAATTCATTATATAAGGCTTAATATTTTTATAATATTATTGTACTATAGTGAATAAAATGTAGACACTATTGACCTATTCATTAAGTTAGAATATCATAATGCTACTGTTGGCAATGTTGTTTTTCAAGAAGAACCAAATTTTTGATTAAACGATATAAGAATTTTAGGATTATTTCTCTATTATTTTTGGTTTTTTATTTTTGATGATTTCATAATTATTAATGGTGATCCAATCTATAGGATTTTTCAATAGGTTGTTTGACCAGTTTATAATATAGAATTTTTTTTTGATATTTTATGGAACTTTTTCCAAAATAAATTTATTTATAAAATAATTATGAAAATAAAATAAATATATAATTAGAATGATTATAGTTTTTGAGAGTTATAAATAAAATGGTACTATTTTTTTTAGTATAAAATGGACAATAAGAAAAAGTGATGTTGTATTTAAGATAAAAAATTGAGATTGAAAAATTATCCTAGAGTATGATATAATTAATGAAGAAAATACAAAAAGTCTGAATTGATGTTACAATATAATACCATACTATAATTGTAAAATAATTAGAATAATATGCGATAGTGAAGTCCTATCAAATAAAATCAACATATTATATATTCTGAAGAAGTATAATAAGAATAAGTTATGATTTAGGAAAGGGACCAAAAACAAATGGTTCTATTATCTATCACCATGAACATGACTCATAATGAATTAAAATATTCTATTGTTGAAGATCATAATGATATTTATAGATAATGGACAATGTTAAAAATCTTTAATAATGATTTATTTTATTGTAAATTATATAACAAGTAAGAATATAATTCTTCTATAATATATTTTCTATTGGTAGTCAAAAAGGTATTTTTGAGGAAGAAAATATCAATAGTATATGAAAGGAAATACTAGATAATGTTGGATGTATACTTCTCTATATATATTTAAGGACCCATTTTAATTTTTTGGATCTAATATAAAAAAATAATTTTATAGACTATAAACTAGAAGTTGGGAGTATAAAGAACATATTAGTATATTGTAATCTTTATAGTAATGTGGATGTCATCCCTTGGTTATGGTTTCCACTAGAGTAAATGTAATCAATCGAGGTTTTGAGTTAAAAATGAAAAATCATCACCAATGTAAATCTATTTTATAATCTTGGGATAAAACATGCAAGGTATACATGACTTGAACAAACATGGGAGTATATTCTCATATTTTTATCAACTCTTGTAAAAATAAAACAATTTTTCATCTTGTTTATTTATTTCATTTAATTCATTGGTCTATTTTGAGAATGAATAAGTGTATCAGAACATACTAACCATTATTTATTTGGTAATAATAAAAGGTACTTTGGGAAATATTTATTTACTTAAAAGGGACACACTTATTCACCCACTTCACAGAGTGACTATGTTTTTTACATATCATCTCTGAGTGTTGTTTTTGTATGTTATGGGATATAATTAGAGTTCATTAAATTAATAAATAATCATTTAAATATTACATTTATCTTTTTCACCCAATTAACCAATTTAATTATTTAATAACAACACCATTATTACAATATAATTTGAAAATGATCAAGTATTAGAATACCAAATAATACTTTTATATACTATTCTCAGATATTATTTATCATGTTATGTTGTGACGTTATGTATTATTACATTGTTACATGATTGATAGTTATATCAACATTATTTTGATAATATTGATATGGTATACTAGGGTATTGGGTATTATTTATTTATTGTTTTTATATTGTAGTATTAGATGTGATGTATTATGTATTTCTATTTTTCAATCAAATATTATAGAATCTAATGATATACATAATATTTAATCAGCCATTTCCAAATAACTGGGTTTCAAGTCTATTGTTGTTTATATAATTTTGCGATTTCAGGTTATTGATGGAAATGTATTCCATTTTTTAAATTAAATCATAGGATTCGAAAGAAGGATACTGGAATATTAAAGTCATACATTGTGTTTTACATACTATTCTTGTACGTTATCTAGGGAAGAATGATGACTGGAAGTGGGACATAAGGTATTGTTAATAGATTAGTTGTTTAAAGACAGTTTTTAGAATATAGACTTGTTCTGATCAAAATCATTCAAATTATTTATTATTTTTTTGCATTCTTTGAGTCATAGGTCATGGAAATCATGCTATGGAAATAAGGGTCCATTTTTTATTTTCTAAGATAATTGATTGTCCACTGGTCATTATCAAGGTATAATATAATGTAATAAAGGTCCTATTATATGTATAGGATATGAATCAAGATGTACATAGGTTTGGATAATTTAAATTAATTAGGGAGCACTGATTCATATTATGAGTTCTTGTGAATGAAATTTTTACTCAGAATCATATTCCAAAACAATGTATTAATAATGATGTTTTTTAATCAATGCCAAGTTGTTATTGAATGATTTTTTTGTGATATTAATAGAAATGTTTTCTTTTTAATATTTGGATGATATTTTATCATGTGTTTTCAATAGAGGATAATACATAGAGTGTATCGATGTATTGGATTTAGTGGAAGGATTTGACGTGATATTAAAGATATGTTCCAGATCAAGATAATTTTTACTATAAAAATGTGCATGAAATATTATGTTAGATGATATGTATAATAATTAATATCATGAGTTGTTAGTTCTGAGATAGTTAATGGGGTGATTATGGTATTGGTTGATTCTGGGTTTGAGATATTATAATGATGTCTTAATTTCAATGACTAAATTGTAAAACTTGTTTCAGAAGGGGTTCATGTTGGTGACCTTATGAGTATGATTTCTATTTGGTGGGTTTGAATTTATATTGGATATATATATATTTTTTGTAGGATCTTATATGTTTTATTAAATTTTTATTTTTCTACCTTGATATTTTCGACAATAAAATTTTGAAAAATTTCTATTTTAAGGCCCAACATTATCCATAGATTCTATAGAAAATATTTAATTTAATGATTCATATATTTTCTATGTTAGTTTATTATTCTAATATCACTTAGTGGTCATTTTCTAGGACCTCTCATGATATTCTAGAAAATTGACTCGATTTTTTGTAATTACCCTCATTTTATGGTCATTAATATGCCTTTTTGTATTTACATTTTTTTAATATGGTATTAAATAGTCTTTTATGAAGAAGGGATTCTTGGGGAGAATGGGGTGAATGAATTGATGTTGGATATTTATCAATAACAAGTTGTGACCATCAAATTCCATTAAATTAATAAAATAAATAATTATTATAATTTATAAAGTCATTTTATGTTTTTAGTTATAGATAATTAGCTCCAAATATTTTCTTACATAAAAAATTTCTTTTTCAAATAATGAATATTTTTTCAAAAATACAAAAATACATAATCCATAACAATTATTCAACATATCCCACATATTCTTATTTTATGAAACCCTTATAGACTCATCAAAAATATAATTTTTATTCATATTATATGGAGATAGAAACATAATAAAAGTGTATATTTGGATGCTCACTATGGTTTAAAATAAGTGATAAAAATCAATTATCCTTAGATAGTTTAAGATGAGAATTTGGGTATAGTGAAAATATAAATGGTTTTTATACCAAACAATGAATAGGTCATAAATAATAGCTTAAAAACTGACATAATGTAATACATTAATCAGAAGTCTCTATCAATAAAAATTATTAATTGGAGTATAACATAGTCATCAGAATAACCATAAAACTATGAAACATATTTCAAAAATGGAACATACATTAGTATAGGGAACATAACATTTCCTGGTTAGACCATCAGTTTTTACATCTATGAGTAACTAAATCAATATGATGAATACCTAAAACCATAGATACACACTCTTAACCAATAAATCATGGGAAGATATATGACCCAACCTTAATGAGTCCATATATATGTGTGTCACATGAAAATCATTCACTTATCACATCATAATGAACTCATAATAATAAATTTTTTTTCATATTACATTGAAATGAAGACTTCTCACTTTCTTACATGCAAATAATCGTTAGAATAAAAATTGGATTCATTAAACACATTATATAGAGACCAAGAATGAAAAAAAATCATATCATTTTCAAAATGATTCACATAAGTTTATCATCAATAACCGCCTCAATAATCATAATGTGATACACCGATGTAGAAAATGGGTTTCCAATGACATTAGCTAACTTAATAGTTAAACACATTTCAATAAATATAATTAATAATTTGTTATGTAAAATATATAGATAATTGGTACATGGAAATGAAAATAATATACACAATAAATCTATGTATTGAACCAAGGTGAAAATCCATCCATTAAATGAATAAAAATAGGTTCTTCCCATAGTGAATGAATTTTACGAAAAATTAGGCTTGTAATACATCAAGAACTTGGAATTGAAATGGTTGTGATTTATCATATTGTTGAATGAAAATAATTTTTCATAATCCATCTAGATAAAAATTGCGGATGGTATCATTTGATGAAAATGATTTGATAAATAATATGATGTAAGAAAGGACAGTGATTTAGATGAATTGTTTTTTCATTTTTTAAAAATAATAAATTTTAGAAAACAAATATTATATAATTAATTTTTAAATGAGACACTTTATAAAATACTGATAAAATTAATATTCTTGGAAAAAATAAAAATGTAGTGAAATTCATAATATAAAAATGAAAATGATGTATAATAATGTTTTCATATGTAAATTTTAAATATAAAATCTATTCAATTTTTTTAATAAAACTACATATATAAAAAATAATAAAATTTCCTTAAAAAATTAAATGTAAGGTTAAATAGTATAAAATTTCCTTAATAAATATTTTTATCATAGATAAGTAAACATGAAATAGAATCCAATGAATATAGATATGAAAAAAATAATGTTCATGGGTGAGAAGATGAGAAGTGGTTAGCTTCCCATAAATGAAACACTTCGGATAAAATATGTTCCAAGAGGAAATTTAATTTAAGGGGGACATATTAAAACCCAAGAATATAAAATGAAAAGGTTGAGGGTGTTTATGGAGAATAAAAATTATATATATTAATTATTCTTATAATACATTTTAAAATTTAAAATATATTTTCCTATCTTAACCCTTATGGTTTCAGTAACATTTTTATCAAATCCCATTTCACATTTGGTAACTTTTGACTTGAAGAGAATTTAATGAAAGTACAATTTATGGATCCTTAATCCAAATGAATAGGTAAGAATGTATTTGTTAGTTATTAATCAAACCATGATAATGGTATCGTAGTGCACATTATAAAATATGTCCCATGAAATTTAATGTTGGAACAATGATCCACTACCTTTACACTTGATTCCATGTATGTGCTTTATAATAATATATATAAATATAATATAAATATATTCATAAAAAATTCATAAATATTCATTCATTATCCATTTATAATTTTCATTTTTATTCTTATCTATATTTATATTATTTTGGTTTTTATTATTATCCAACATTTGGTGTTTGTAATTTGTATAGTTTGTACTAGTTTCACAGAATAGGTGTCAGTATTCATTCATCTCAAAAATTTCACTATTAAATATAACACCCCAATATTTTGTTGTATTTTTATTCTTAAATTTCTACAATTCATTAGATAACATAGTATTCCTGAAACACTGAGTCTCTATGAAACAATTTTTTCAAAAGGTTGGGGTCGAAGACTCATTTTATTATTTTTAAAGAAAATACCTTAATAGACTGGGGAGAAGGAGACCCATTACATATCTCGAAGGCCCAAGGCCAAGTGGTCGGACTAATAGGCTTGAAAGCCCATTATTTGGCACATAAGGCCCCTCGGTGAATTGTAATGCTACACTACCTGTGCTGCTATAGTGCCTACTACAGTACGGTCGCCAGTACAGTGTATGCTACAATACATCCTCCGCTACAGTGTCGCTGCTGCAACAGTTCCACCACTGATGCAGTACTGCAGCAGTGACCTGCTACAGTGGTGCTACAGTACCACAGAAATTATTCCCTTCCGGGATTTAAACATAATTGTTCTACATCATTGATTTATATTTTTAAAAACTGACACACACAATTGCGTTTAGTGTGATATTTAAAGTCTGATATGATCAAATAAATTCATGGTGAATAGAAACATACCTAATGAATTGTATTATAACCCTTTAGAATGTTAATATATCACTTTTAAATAGTAACTTCATCCATGAAGGCATAAATAAATTTATCCACCTTATAAATGAAAGCGAATATTTTAAAAATTTATAGATAAGTGTTGGTAAATTTTTGAGAAATAAATATTTAAATTAGTATTTTATAATTAATAAATTTATTTAAAATAAAAATAATTTTCATATATATATTACTAAATCAAAATTTTTATGTCCTATGATTTTAGAATAATCAAATGAGACCCTAGATAAATTTTCAAGGTTTTATAATATTAGTTAAAAATATAAAATATGCATTTTTCCTGTAAATAATCCTTCTATTTAAAAATAAAAGTTCACATATTATAGGAATTATTTTTGAAAAAATGGACTCCATTTTTTATTCTAAATGTCGTAAAATGATTCGTTTGAATTTTTGGGATTTTTCTGAACTACATGAATTTTTGCTAAATAAGGAAATTCAATAATTTATGAAATATGAAAAATAAATGAATTTAGGCATCATGCATGATTAATGGATAATGTTAATAGATTTTAGTTAGATGACACATCCATATATTAGTATAAGTCTTCATAATAATCAATAGTATTTCATGTATTGAGGAAACTAATATAATAATAAATAAAATTTTATGCAATTACTACTCCCCTCCACTATAAAAAAGCACCCCTCGCCCCCTCTTCCTGTAACACTCTATGGTTTTATAAAAAATAAATGAAATTCATGAAAATTTTGATATATGTAGATATTTTTAACTAGCCTTTAAACATTTTTTTTATGCATCAGTGTTTTGAATTTCCAAAAACAGTCATCTATAATTGTGTACAGTATGTTATTCGGAGTCTGATGGAACCCACTTGTTTTTTGGTGAATAGTAACTTACCATAACAATTTGTAATATTATGAGTAATATGACCCTAATGAATAGAAAATTTTATTTTTATCTTTATTTTATTTTTTTCAGCTTTATGATAATGATATATTGGTTAAATTCTCAGTGTGATATAAAAGTAGTTACAGAATTAAAATTGTTAATTTTTGATGTTGGACTGATTTTATTTAAAATTTAAATTAATTATGATAAAAAATTATTTTCAAAAAATAGACTAAATTTTTGAATTCTAAATGTTGAAAAATTGTTACGGTGAATTTTGGAGAGATTTCGAAAAATCTTGAATTTCCGATGATTATTGAAATACGAAAAGTACCGTATATTCAAATTATCAGTAAAATACACTATTTATGACATAAAAAGTGATGTTAAGTGACTTGTGGTGAACTAAAATGAAATTTTTACTAATTCAGGTCACATAAATTGATATTAATTCTAGTCTTGAGCAAGAATATTATAATAATGATTTCAATAATGTTAAATACCTTCTCTCTGCCACTATAAAAAGAAACCTCATTCCCCTCTTCCTCCCACACTTCTAAAGCCATGAGATTGACTAATTTCTTCTAAATTCCCTCCCCAATATACTTCCCCACGTCCATGTTCTTCTGGTCTCACCTGAAGGCCAAAATAAAAGGCATTATGAAAGGCCTCAAGGAGAAGAGATCGAGAGGTAAACATCTTGTTTTGTTATCATTTTTTTCGTACATTTTAGGATGTTTTTTCCTTGGATTATGTTGAGATATGTCATTACATATCCACATTATTGGCCATATTATGTATTAATGATTAGATACCCATTTCTATCATCAAAATATTTTATGAAATTTTAAGCAACGCCATTAGGCTATCGAATTTTCGTAAGATATTTCTCAAATTTTCTTTTATTCCGAGATTCCATTCTTTTATTTTTCTTTTGTCACCTCCAATTATCCCAAAGGAATGAAATCCCCATAAATATTTTTTATTCTAGATTTTCTCATTTTTTTGGAAAATTAATCAATTTTTCTTCTCCTCTCCCACTTATTTAAGGAATAAAATCATTATATTTGATGCGTCGAATTACCGACATTATGGACGATGTGATTTTAATTTGATTTAATTCTTCCATATCTGGTTATGAAACCATTTTTATAGTTGAACCAGGTTATAATATATGTATTATGTATCATCCATGGTTCTAAAATTCTTTTTTACACAAGGTGTTAATTTATAATACAAAATGAGGTTGTTATTATCTATGAACCACTAAAATGATCTAAATATACATCATTAATGTTTTATGTTATGAATCATCAAAATTTCAGAAAAAATAATCATTATTGTTATAATTTGGATTTCTGTAATTATGCGACTACCATTTCAAACCAATTATAGAGTATAACTCTCTATCAAAAATAATATCCCTCATGAACCGATCAATTAAACCATGTTAATAATGAAATTCACACAATGTAAGTAACAAAATATTACATATAATTGTGTTGAATGGTGTTGTAAAATGATCATATAAGGTGTTATAAACATTAATATGTTTCATTATGATATTAATAACACCTTTTTAAACATTATACAGGAGGTTTAAACACAATATATGTTGAAGAAGCTGAGGTAAGGGAATTCTTAACCAGATTTCCATTCTTTGGGTTAAACTTCGTCTTTATTCATTATGTGGTATTAAGATTATTGGTGTGATTATATTTTTGTTTATATTATGTTTCACTATGTATATTTATAGTGTATACTCATATAAATTCCATTCTATTAATTCTCTATCCAAATATTATTTAAGGGTCTTTCTTTTTAAAATTGATTTAACTATCTTTAATGAATTTCAAAAGTATGGTTTTTTATAAGTATATGTTATGAGTGGTTTCTTCATATTTTCAAGATAATTTATTACCATGAAATGTTACATAGACATTATTAATGTTTTTTTATCCCATTATATATTCATATATTTTGTGTCGATACGATTATAGCTCAAGATATCTTGGGTTGAGCCTATTATAACTTACAATATGTTTTGTTGAGCCCATTATAGCTCCAGATATGACGAGTGACCCAAATTGTAGCTCTTAAATGGATTGGTTACTCTAGACACATATTTTTAACAATTGTTTATTCCATTTATATGGGTGAATGGAAGATTGATATGGTATATAAGTCCCAAGGAATCTTCATGATGTTTCTATGCATTTGAGTTTTTATGAATATGGGTTTTATTTGTTTTTATGTTATCATTTGACTATAAATTTCTTTAATTATATCCCTTATTATGTTTTATACTCAAACCATGTTTTTAAAATATTTTTTACATGATATAAGTATAGGTATGATAAATAAGGGAGTCATGATATTTGACCTGGAGTGTTGTTAAATAAATCATGTTTTAATTTTAAATGTTTTACACTTTGAAAAAGCATGAAACAATTTTATTAGTAGCATATTGTATGAATGTGGTATATCATGTATGTAAGATATCAAAATTATTTAAAACTATAAACCTGAAAAGATCCTCAATGTGTAATAATGTATGGTCTGGTCTAAAATAAATGATTAAGAAACGTTTTCAGTTTTCATCCTTATAGTTGGTTAAAGAGGATGGTTTAGAAAACATTAAGTGCTTGGATGATATTTAAAGATTAGCATAAAATATTTTTACTCATTGATTTATTTGAAATGTTAGAAAATTTAAGATATTACCATATTTTTTCCAACTATTATATGTTTGTTCAGAATGGTTTTTCGTATAAGGAACATCGAAGATTAAGCAGGAAGGCACCAATAGCCTGATGTCTGTCCAAATATGCAGCCTGAAATGCTGGGAATCATAATTGAGTAGTTTATAAAAGCAACAGATCAGTTAAATCAAGAAAAAAATGGGGTCAGTATCCATTCTATTGAGGATCATGATCTTCCACAAAGAAACATGTCTTTTTTTGAGCATTTTATGAGGCAACATCATCCAACATTTTGTGGAACCACAGTTCTATTGATAGCTGAAGGATGGATCAATTCTATTAAAATAAAATTTGATGTTGTGGGATGTTTGGAACATTAAATTATAATAATTTAAATTTATCATTTGAATTGTGAAGCTGATCAATGGTAGTCTCTCATTAAGAATATGTGAGAAAGAGATGATCTTGATAGTCTAGAATTGGATGATTTTAAGACTCTTTTTCTGTAAAATATTTCCCCAAAATTGTTCGACTAAGAATGTAGAGAAAAGTCATGGAACTGAAGCAGAATGATGATGACTATGTGGCAGCATATGAAGACAATTTTACAAGATTTTCCAGGTACGTACCATATTTTACTCGGGATTTTGAAAGTAAATTTAATATATTTTACTCTAGTTTGAAACGGTTTTGATAAGATCTCCAGATTCATGGGACTTTAAAGGCTTTGAGAAGCTTATTCATTGTGCTCAAAAAATTTATATGGAGTTTATCGAATCATATGAGCCTCATGATGAGATGAATAATAGCAGTCAGGTTGGCAAGAAATGTGGAAGAACTCGTCAAAGAAGTCTGGAGGTAAGAAAATCGAATTTTCATTATTGTGAAAAGTGTGGTAAAATACTTCCTAGTTAATGTCTAGTGAATTCTGGGAAATTCTATTGATGTGGACTTTTTGGAAACATGTCACAAGAGTGAAATGTAAATGATTTGAAAATTAATGAGAGGCCAATGGTGAGTTGCTATAACTGTAAATAATTGGTTGAATTTTCTATTGTTCGTCTAAAGGTAGTAACTGAAGTTGGGAATCGGCAAGATTGGTAGTATAAATGTTTGGTAAAATCATTTTCAATCACTCTAGCAGATTTTGAGCCTTCAAATGATGTGGTATCCGCTCTAGGGAGTTCAGTATTTTTGGAAGGTTGACATGAGGTCATGGTATCATCAGTTGAAAGTAAAGGACAATGAAATCCTAAAGACTACATTCCTTACTAGATATAGTGATTATGAATTTGTATTTATTCCTTTTGGTTAACTCATTCACATCCTATATTAATAGATCATATTAATAGAATATTTAATGATTTCATGGATATGTTTTTGGATGTTTTTATTGATGAAATTAAGGTATATTATAGAAGTAAAAAGGATAATGAAAAAATCTAAGCGTTGTTTTGCAAATCTCAAAGGAAAGGAAACTATATGAAAAATTCAGCAACTGTGATTTTTCCTTGAAAAAAAAATTATATACGTAGGAACATTATAAATAAGGATGGAATACAAGTTGGCCCTTCTAAAACCAAAGTTATTAATCAATGGAGAAGACCTATAAATGTTATAAATATTCTTAGTTTTCTTAGATTATCAGGTTATTAATGACGATTTGATAATAAAAATTCATGGTTACCTATCACACTAAATTATATAACATGAAAATGGTAAAATTTTTTAAACAGAAGAATTTGATGATTTTTTTCAAGAGCTGATTGAGATAATGGTGAATACACTAGTTTGTCTATAGCTTCCTAAAATTGTGTGATTTTCATCTAATATGACGCTTCAGTGAATAAACATGGTTGTGTCCTAATGAAAAATGATCTAGTAATTTATTAATCTTCAAGACAACTAAAAATATCATGAGTTAAATTATCCCAACCATGATTTGGAATTGGAGGATGTAATTTTTTTGGTTTGAAAATTTGGAGGAACCATTTATACGTATCCAAATAACAAATATATACTGACCACATAAATATAAAGTATATATTAACTAAGAAGGAATTAGTCGTAATGTTGAGAAGATTGATTCAATTGATAAAGGACTATGATTGCATGATAAATCACCATCATATAATAGAAAACAATGTGACATATTCCTTGAGTCAAAAATATCATGGCTTATTAACCATGTTTCATTTAGGACATGATACATTTATTATTGATTTGATGAATTTTGGAATAGATATTGTTGGTGCAATAAATACATGTATTTTATTTTAGGTTCTAATGAAGTTATCGTTATCAGATAGAATTAATAAATCACTGAAGGAAGACTGTAAGCTGCATAAAAATGTATAATTGATTAAAATGGGTATGTTTCTAGAATTTAACCTTGATAATGATTGTGTATTAAGATTTGGAAAAAGGATGTGTGTGCCTTGTGATTCCTAGTAATGGAATGATTTTGTGTGTGAAGATCATATATCCATATTTTCAGTTCATCTTGGTAGTAAAAAAATTTACAGAGTCCTTTTAGAGTATTACTCATGGGATGGAATGAAAAGAGATATTTTAGAATTTCCGATGAAATGTTTGACATGTAAACAACTTAAAGTAGAGTATTAGTTACCAAAGTGGATGCTTTATCCATTTCCAGCACCATAGTGGAATTGGGAGAATATATCGACGAACTATGTGGTGGGACTACCTAATACTTCTCAAGATAATAATTCAATTTGTGTTATTGTTGATAAGATGTCTAAATCCACACATTCCCTTTATATTCAAGACACAATTTTATTGGATCAGTTTTCTCAATAGTACCTTAAAGATATTGTTAGGTTACATGGAGTTCCCCTTTCCATTTTATCTGATCTGGTTACTCAGGTTCACTTCTAACATTTTTATGGGGCTTGATAAGTAGTTAGGCACATAATTAAATTTCAATACATTTTTTAATCATGAATTATATGGGCAGACATAAAGAATGAATCATACCATGGAGTATATGCTTCGAGTTTGTCTAATTGAATATGATGGATGTTGGGATCATCATCTTTCTTTATTTTAGTTTTCTTATAACAACAACGTTCATTCTTGTATACAGATGGTAACTTTTGAAGCATTGTATGAGAAGTGGTGTCGAACTCTAGATTTGTGGTGTCAAACTCTGGTTTTCTTATGTTGGTATATGTCATTACATGTCCCCGTTAATGCATCTATTATGTATGAATTATGAGATATCCATTTTCACTCATCAAAATATTTTATGATATTTTAAACGACGTCGTTAGGCAACCGAATTTTCAGAAGAGATTTCTCAACTTTTCTTTTATTTTGAGAATCACTTCTTTTATTTTTATTTCGTCACCTACTTTTCTTCAAGAGGCCTGAATGCTCCCAAAATATTGAATATACTGGTTTTTCTCATGTTTAATGAAAATTTGTTATCATTAATATTCTCCCCTCCCACTTATTTAATGTAAAAATACATTTTATGAGAAGTGGTGTCGAATTCTAGTTTTCTTATGTTGGGATATGTCATCACATGTCCCCTTTAATTCACATATTATGTATGAATTATGAGATACCCATTTTCTCTCATCAAAATATTTTATGATATTTAAAACGACGTCGATAGGCTGCCAAATTTTCAGAAGGGATTTCTAAAATTTTCTTTTATATTGAGATTCGCTTCTTTTATTTTTATTTCCTCACCTACTTTTCTTCAAGAGGTATGAAAGCTCCCAAGATATAGAATATTCTGGTTGTTCCCATGTTCAATGAATTTTTTTTATCATTCATATTCTCCCCTCCCACTTATTTAATGAATAAAGACATTGTCTGTGGTGTGTCGAATTACTGACACTATGGATGATGTGATTTGAATATTCATTAATTCTTTCAAGTTTAGTCATGAAATCATTTTAATGGTTGAACCTGGTTATAATATATGTATTATATCTCATCCATGGTTCTGGAATTATTTTGTATACATGGATGTAATTTATAAAACAAAATGAGGCCATTATTTTAAAAGAACCACTAAAATATTCTAAACGAACATCATCAATGTTTTAACTTATAAATCATAATAATTTAATAATTAAAAATTATAAATGTTATAATTTATCGTTTCAGAAATATTTAAATACAATTCCAATCCCATTACGGAGTATCACTCCCAGTCGACAAGAGTATCTATCAAGAACCAATCATGGAAACCATGTAAAGAATGCACCTGAAACAATGTAAATAAAAAATTCTTACAAATTAATGTGTCAGATGATATTGTTAAATGATCATATAAGGTATTATAAACAATAATATGTTTCATTAAGTTATTAATAACACTCTTTTTACCATTATACCGGATATTTAAACACGTTTGAAGATAGAATAAGCCTGGGTAAGAGAATTCTTAACCTAATTTCCATTATTTTGGGTAACTTTATTCATTATTCAATGTAACACCCCAAGATTTCATAGTGTGTTATTTCTTCAAAATAATTTAATAACTTGAACTACACGCAACACCGAGTTCAATTGCACCATGACTTACCAAAAAAAAGCCATTAAAAGAGATCATGAATAGTATTAACTAAATTTTAAACTTTATATAATCCTTATAATTTTAGAATCCATATTATGAGTTTCTTAGTCATAATGCAAGAACAGATTCATTTTCAGTATTGCACTTTTATCAACTTTTGATAGTGAAACCTTTTTAAATAAAATATTTTAAACTTTTTGACTAAATGGAGACATCAAAAAATTTAAAATGAATCATCCCAAGCTTCCAGGGTACGCTTTCCTTTGAATAAAACAGTAGCGTGTGTTGTACGCAACTTCGAGTTCTAACACACTGTAACCAATCAAACTAGCTGTTATGAATAGTAATACCTACTTTTTGAAGTTATATATATTTTATATTTTAAAATGGACTTCATTTTTGGATTCGTAATATCAAATTTAGCCTAAGGTGAAATTTTGGTACTTTTCGGATAACTTTCATATTTTGATGAATAGTGAAAATTACTAAATTTTAATTAAAAACAACTTTTTTAATCAAAATAATTAATAGTGATAAATTATGAATTTGAGTGGTTTTAAAGTATATTTAGAATATATTTTTACTATTTAATATAATTTTGGTCATTGGACATAATTTTACAATTAAACCGAACATAAACAAGTGTCAATCTTTTGATAGTTATTATCTCTTAAAAACACGCTTTTTGTTTTGACAGCGGGAATTAATTTTAAATTAATTCCTGCCACTTCTGTGTTTAGAATTTAGGAAAATGGATTCCATATTTGGAATCAGGATGTTCAAATTGTGTAAATAGGTAACTTTTATTTTTAGACATTTTGAATAATTACTGCGGTAAATATTTTATTTACCATGGTTAAGGGTAAATCCGGTAAATAAGGGTTAAAAAAATAATATTATAATAATACTAAATTACCCTAAAACGTGTCTTAACCCTATTGGTTGATAAATGGTCGACCATGGGCATCTTTGTGTCAATTTTGGGACCCCATGGATCCACTTGTAAGTGATAATGACACTTTATTTTAATTAAGTCAAAATGAATACAAAAATGACACAAGCATATATCTTTTAGAAAAACAATTGTTACATAGAGTTATATAAGTTGGATTTTAGATTATAAATATTCATTAGAAAGATAAAAAGATTTTATACATAATGATATTTTATTTATAATTTTTAGACATTAAATAATTTATTTTATTTATGACACAATGATGATGCAGTAATTACTATAATAGTGACAAATTAAAATAATTGATATTATAAATACACAAATAAATATAATATGAAACTTTTAATGAATTAAACTAATTTTATAGGATAATATGATATATTAGGATTTATTTAATTGACTTTGTTCGAAGTAATAAATCTTTTATGAGTTTCACAAAAATAAACTATTGAATAGTGTCAAAATTGACATAAAAGAGTTCTTAAAACAAATATTATATTCTTAATTGATATTAAATTCCTAAAAATCTATGGTTCAGCCAAGTGACTTATATCATGATAGGTTCATCATTAATGGACCACTTGTGGGTCTCTTGGATGTATATAGTATGTTTATTAACCATATTATATAAAAATACAAAGAGACATTGTAAAAGTGAAACTAATTAACTTAGAGTTAATACTTAATGATAAGGTTAATATAAGTACCCAAACCTGTCTAAATTCTATTGGTTGAGTGGTTTTCGACCTATACCCACCTTAACCTTTTAATAATAAGCTTTTGAGCCATTAGAAACCTAATATGAATTTATTATAAATTAATATTTCTAGCTTTTCCAAAGGTGCCCCTCACCCCTCTTATAAAAGGGCACTCCTCCTTCTCATTTCTTCACACCTTCAAACCTTTTGGTTCGGCCAAAATCTACCCAAATACTCTCCCAACATCCCTTAATACAACCTATAGGCCTTAGTTTGATCATAAAGCCAACCTATGGAGCCCTTTTGATCAAATCAAAAGGAAGAACCCGAAGAAGAGGTAATGATTTCACCACCCTTCTCCAAGTTCATTTCTTCTTCCACTTCTTCTTCCTTTGTTCTTACTATTCTAAAATAATAACTCCAGTATCTCACATATACTGTGATGTTATTATAAATATGGTACAACCATATTCAGTATTCTATCCACCCTTTGAATAACATGTCAGTATACGTGCATACGTACGGACTACCGTCTCCACGTCGTGGTGTAATTGTTATTCAATATAATATTATTTGGATGGGTATAATAATGATGTGTAACTCATGTAAATAATAAATATAACATGTTAATGATTCTGTATATATATATTATATACCATCCATTTATATATTATTTTAAAATCAAATAATGATATTGTCGCTCGTGCGTACGTACGGACTACCGTCTCCACGAACGCGATGAGATTCATTCTCCATCGTATCCATTCAACTATAATTATCATTTGATGATTTAAAAATGATTTTTAAGGACTTGATATCATTATGGATATGAATAATATACATCCTATCCTTTACAAAAAAGTCTTACGTAACAAAACATATAAAAGAAAACAAGTAAGTTAACACCCGAAACAACGATAATACTAAGATATTATTATAAATCGATATTAAAAGATCATATATGATATCATATTAATGTATATTATTCTTGTATAATTTAGTAACAATTATTTCACCATTATACAGGAGGTTAACCTACCCCAACCAAGGAAAAAGTACAAGGTAAGGGTTATTTCACAATCTCTTCATTATCCGAGGTTGTTTATACGTAATAATCTACTGGGATATCTTTATCATCCACATCCATGTTTCTTAAAAATGTATTTCAAAACATTTTTAATATTTACAATAATATGGGTTAAAGTCATTTATACCCTTTTTTGACTTTTTATAAGAGGTTTATAAAGGAATCTTTCCGTTGTTTTCAAAACAAGGTCCTTTTTAACCTTTTCGACAGAATTGAGGTAAGAATGTTTTTTTTAACTTATACGGCGGGTGCGGTTATTTTACGCCGTTATAAAATATTCAAATCTTTCCTTACAAGCTTATAAGAATATTTTCAAAGAAAATTTTTTATTTTATATGGATCTTAAATGATTTCAAAATAAAAGGAGATATTTCTTTAAAAAGAATTTTGATTTCATCTACGTCAACATCCTTTGATGGATTTTAAGATTATTTGAAGTTGATTTATTATGATACAAAACTTATATATTGTATTGAAGGTTTTGTGATATGTTTGACTATGGATGTGCTATTTTTATACCATTCATAGTTTATGGTGAAATTATTGACATTTCGTATGCTAGTTTTAATACGAATGTTTATGTTATGTTTAAACCTTTTTATATGGGAATGCATTGGACTTAATAAGTGACGGGTGGAGCCCGCTATAGCTCCTCGATGCATCGGTAGGTCTCATGAGACAAACTAGTGTCTTGGCACAAGGCCTTGACAAAATCTTATTTGTAGTCTTGGCACGAGGCCTTGGCTATGTGGTTATGATAGTCTGGCATTATACATTCCAACATTATGAAAGTGGTTATTGATTTTTGCATGTGATTATTCGATTAGTAGAATATCCATGTGAATAAGTAAATGGCATTATTTCATTTTATTTATGTCATACCATGTTGAAAGTTCATGTTTGAAAGGCTTTTGTTTTAGTTATACATTGCCTTAAATGTTTATGCTTATTTTTGAATGTTCCGCTATATTGTTATCCTTACTGGGCATTTGAGCTCACCCCTTTTCTATGTTTTATTTTTCCCAGGAAGTGAAGAAGTAAATTATGAATGACCTGCAGGGATATTATATGGGGATATGAGTGTGGATTATGGAGACATTATGTTGTTGTAGTAGTTTTTCATTTTATGATGTAATGTAAAACTTATGAATATATCTAGTATTTCCAAGGCTACTAAACCAATCGGTCTTTCGAGATTTGATCTTTCTTGTGATCATACCAATGTTATGTAATAATGCACCGACTCTGGGTAACTGGGGTCGGGGCATTACAGTTGGTATCAGAGGAAGTTTAGTACAAACCTTGGAAGCTAGATTTAGATAAACTCTGATTAGAGCACGTAGACCTAAGATGAACTTTGAAGATTAGTATAGAAGAACTTCCTAGAATTTTGGTATTGTAGAGATTTTGTGAGTTTTCCGAGCAATACATCCCTGTCTGGATACAAGCAGGTAGAGGCGGCTCTGGCACAGATGTACCTAGGGGTAAAACCCGAAAACACCACTTTGAGCTAGACTCGAACGGGAACTGGTGCACGACAACGGGCCTTGCTGCACTCTTGGTTACGACACTCCCGGGGGATATGCTTAGGATAACTCTCATTTTCTTTAAAAATCATTATGAAGGGTTTATGAGTATATACTTTCTCAAAGAAAACATTTTTATGATTATGGATTATATCCATAAATAGTTCAATTTATGTTAACTGTTTTATAAGTATGAGATTATGTATTTTGATTCATAAACTGATCTAGTTTATGCCATTGTTTAGAAATGGCGCCCAGTAGAAGGAATGAGAACTCCAGAAATGAACATGATCCAAAGAGAAGGAAGGATCATATCTTTCATGGTCTTAAGCTAGAATTTATAAGAGAAATAGTCTCCCATGTATTATCATCATATGAAGAAATAATATCATGTATTGATAAGATAAGTAAAGAGATTACTGAGTCCTATGGCTTTGAAGGGAAGCTAGAGAAGAAAAGGATAGAAGAGAGAAAGATGGATAAAGGGAAGAGGGAAAAGAAGAATTTTCCCATATGTGGTAACTGTGGAAAGAAACACCCTGGAACTTGCCTGAAAGGAATGGGAGTTTGTTATAAGTGTGGAGGAAAAGGGCACAAAGTACGTGACTGCAAGGGTAAGAAAATGGTTTCAAATGTACAATGCTTAATTTGCAAGGAGTTTGGACACTACGCGAACCTATGTCCCAGTCATCAGACTATGACGCAAATGATGCTATTGGATAATAATCAAGTTATGATACTACCACAGATGAAGAGGAATGATTAGAGTTCTTATGTTGATTATGTCAATTGAGTGTTGTATCAACAATGTACTTGTTATAATAATTATGGAGTATATAAGGATTGTACTGCAGTACTATTTCATTAAGGACTTGAGATGGTGTGGAACAAAGAAAAGTGACTCAGTAGCAGGTTAAATGTTTGGAAAATATATGGTTGAGAGAAAGATAAACCATAATATGGTTCAGATACCGAGGTGGTGATTTTAGAATAATACATGATTGATTTGGATAAATTATATTGGATATTATTGACTACCTTGAATCTGATTAATGATTTGTATATTCCATCATTTTTGGGGTTTAAAACATTTTTGGATTAATGAAGTATATCCAGCATTCTATATGGAATAAGGGAGCATGAATGTAATCAATAAGGAATATGGTAATACATGATGAAGGTATTCATATGATATTACGGGGTAAAAAGGATCTATATTATGTTTACCTTCCTTATAAATGTTAGACTGTGAGTTTGGACAGAAGTATTTTGGATAGTTCTAGTTTGGATTATTTTGGATTGCCATAAAAGGACAACCCGGAGGTCGGGCGGCAACCCGTCGCGTCCGGCAAGGCTGCGAGACTTGAACCCGCAACCGAAGGGCGACAAGGGTGTATCACCTACCACTGGACCATGAGATGTCCTGGATTAAATAATGTAGTTTTTATTAAAAGATCATGTAGATGAATTATAAATTCGTTTATTTTAGAACCCTATACGAATAGTTTAAATAGAATTTTTTTTACATTCTATTATCTTTTAGAGTGAAAGATGAGTTTGTGGTAGAAATTTATTAATGGATAAAACTCTAATTATAAATTAAGTATATCTCCTTATGATCTTAGCAAATCTCATAAATAAATTCCTCAATATTAAGAAAAGAAACTTTGAACAAAAATGTTTTCCTAGATGGTACCTTAAATCATCACTAATTTTTGGCTTTGGGATTGTTGGCCTTTTTATAGCCATGTTCTCTACCACTCTCCATCAGATAATTGATGGTTAGATTTTTCTTCCATATCCATATTTTACTACATGGAACCCTAGTATGTGTTATTTTCGGTAATCTTCATACTTTCGACTCTTTATTTTAAATAGAGGCCTCATTAATTCATTTTTCGATGTGGGATTTCAACTAGGATACTTTGAAACGTCAAAAATGTGTTATCCTAATACCCTATGTTTTGTTGAACCGATGGTATTTCAATTCATCATAGATTGATGAATTTAAGGACCTCAATTTTATACTTGTTTGTGATTGATGACCTCAATCACTACCTATAAATATTTACGTTTTTCCTCCGATTATATGTCTCCAATTTCCACCAATGTTCTCCTAATCGAGATCATAATTTGGTGGTGACCCTTTGATTTCTCTTTTCCTCATATTAAGACTAAATTTTAGTAACCCAATTTCTGATGTGGGTTTTCCCACAAATATATTTTCTACTTTCAACCTTTTATTTTCGAAGAACAATTTCAAATTGCGAGGACGCAATTTATTGAAGGAGGGGAGAATGTAACACCCCAAGATTTCATAGTGTGTTATTTCTTCAAAATAATTTAATAACTTGCACTACACGCAACACCGAGTTCAATTGCACCCTGACTTACCAAAAAAAAGCCATTAAAAGAGGTCATGAATAGTATTAACTAAATTTTAAACTTTATATAATCCTTATAATTTTAGAATCCATATTATGAGTTTCTTAGTCATAATGCAAGAACAGATTCATTTTCAGTATTGCACTTTTATCAACTTTTGATAGTGAAACCTTTTTAAATACAATATTTTAAACTTTTTGACTAAATGGAGACATCAAAAAATTTAAAATGAAACATCCCAAGCTTCCACGGTACGCTTTCCTTTGAATAAAACAGTAGCGTGTGTTTTACGCAACTTCGAGTTCTAACACACCGTAACCAATCAAACTTGCTGTTATGAATAGTAATACCTACTTTTTGAAGTTATATATATTTTATATTTTAAAATGGACTTCATTTTTGGATTCGGAATATCAAATTTAGCCTAAGGTGAAATTTTGGTACTTTTCGGATAACTTTCATATTTTGATGAATAGTGAAAATTACTAAATTTTAATTAAAAACAACTTTTTTAATAAAAATAATTAATAGTGATAAATTATGAATTTGAATGGTTTTAAAGTATATTTAGAATATATTTTTACTATTTAATATAATGTTGGTCATTGGACAAAATTTTACAATTAAACCGAACATAAACAAGTGTCAATCTTTTGATAGTTATTATCTCTTAAAAACACGCTTTTTGTTTTGACAGCGGGAATTAATTTTAAATTAATTTCTGCCACTTCTGTGTTTAGAATTTAGGAAAATGGATTCCATATTTGGAATAAGGATGTTTAAATTGTGTAAATAGGTAACTTTTATTTTTAGACATTTTGAATAATTACTGCGGTAAATATTTTATTTACCATGGTTAAGGGTAAATCCGATAAATAAGGGTTAAAAAATAATATTATAATAATGCTAAATTACCCTAAAACGTGTCTTAACCCTACTGGTTGATAAATGGTCGACCATGGGCATCTTTGTGTCAATTTTGGGACCCCATGGATCCACTTGTAAGTGATAATGACACTTTATTTTAATTAAGTCAAAATGAATACAAAAATGACACAAGCATATATCTTTTAGAAAAACAATTGTCACATAGAGTTATATAAGTTGGATTTTAGATTATAAATATTTCTTAGAAAGATAAAAAGATTTCCTACATAATGATATTTTATTTATAATTTTTAAACATTAAATAATTTATTTTATTTATGACACAATGATGATGTAGTAGTTACTATAATAGTGAAAAATTAAAATAATTGATATTATAAATACCCAAATAAATATAATATGAAACTTTTAATGAATTAAACTAATTTTATAGGATAATATGATATATTAGGATTGATTTAATGGACTTTGTTCGAAGTAATCAATCTGTTATGAGTTTCACAAAAATCAACTATTGAATAGTGTCAAAATTGACATAAAAGAGTTCTTAAAACAAATATTATATTCTTAATTGATATTAAATTCCTAAAAATCTATGGTTCGGCCAAGAGACTTATATCATGATAGGTTCATCATTAATGGACAACTTGTGGGTCTCTTGGATGTATATAGTACGTTTATTAACCATATTATATAAAAATACAAAGAGACATTGTAAAAGTGAAACTAATTAACTTAAAGTTAATACATAAAGATAAGGTTAATATAAGTACCCAAACCTGTCTAAATTCTATTGGTTGAGTGGTTTTCGACCTATCCCCACCTTAACCTTTGAATAATAAGCTTTGGAGCCATTAGAAACCGAATATGAATTTATTATAAGTTAATATTTCTAGCTTTTCCAAAGGTGCCCCTCACCCCTCTTATAAAAGGGCACTCCTCCTTCTCATTTCATCACACCTTCAAACCTTTTGATTCGGCCACAATCTGCCCAAATACTCTCCCAACATCCCTCACTACAACCTATAGGCCTTAGTTTGATCATAAAGCCAACCTAAGGAGCCCTTTTGATCAAATAAAAAGGAAGAACCCGAAGAAGAGGTAATGATTTCACCACCCTTCTCCATGTTCATTTCTTCTTCCACTTCTTCTTCCTTTGTTCTTACCATTCTAAAATAATAACTTCAGTACCTCACATATACTGTGATTTTATTATAAATATGGTACAACCATATTCAGTATTCTATCCACCCTTTGAATAACATGTCACCATACGTGCGTACGTACGGACTACAGTCTCCACGTCGTGGTGTAATTGTTATTCAATATAATATTATTTGGATGGGTATAATAATGATGTGTAACTCATGTAAATAATAAATATAACATGTTAATGATTATGTATATATATGATATACCATCCATTTATATATTATTTTAATATCAAATAATGATATTGTCGCTCGTGCGTACGTACGGACTACCGTCTCCACGAACGCGATGAGATTCATTCTCCATCGTATCCATTCAATTATAATTATCATTTGATGATTTAAAAATGATGTTTAAGGACTTGATATCATTCTGGATATGAATAATATACAACCTATCCTTTACAAAAAGGTCTTACGTAACAAAACATATAAAATAAAACAAGTAAGTTAACATCCGAAACAACGATAATACTAAGATATTATTATAAATCGATATTAAAAGATCATATATGATATCATATTAATGTATATGATTCTTGTATAATTTAGTAACAATTATTTCACCATTATACAGGAGGTTAACCAACCCCAACCAAGGAAAAATTACAAGGTAAGGGTTATTTCACAATCTCTTCATTATCCGAGGTTGTTTATACGTAATAATCTACTGGGATATCTTTATCATCCACATCCATGTTTCTTAAAAATGTATTTCAAAACATTTTTACTATTTACAATAATATGGGTTAAAGTCATTTATACCCTTGTTTGACTTTTTATAAGAGGTTTATAAAGGAATCTTTCCGTCGTTTTCAAAACAAGGTCCTTTTTAACCTTTTCGACAGAATTGAGGTAAGAATGTTTTTTTTAACTTATACGGCGGGTGCGGTTATTTTACGCCGTTATAAAATCTTCAAAGCTTTCCGTACAAGCTTATAAGAATATTTTCAAAGAAAATGTTTTATTTTATATGGATCTTAAATGATTTCAAAATAAAAGGAGATATTTCTTTAAAAAGAATTTTGATTTCATCTACGTCAACATCCTTTGATGGATTTTAAGATTATTTGAAGTTGATTTATTATGATACAAAACTTCTATATTGTATTGAATGTTTTGTGATATGTTTGACTATGGATGTGCTATTTTTATACCATTCATAGTTTATGGTGAAATTATTGACATTTCGTATGCTAGTTTTAATACGAATGTTTATGTTATGTTTAAACCTTTTCATATGAGAATGCATTGGACTTAATAAGTGACGGGTGGAGCCTGCTATAGCTCCTCGATGCATCGGTAGGTCTCATGAGACAAACTAGTGTCTTGGCACAAGGCCTTGACAAAATCTTATTTTTAGTCTTGGCACGAGGCCTTGGCTATGTGGTTATGATAGTCTGGCATTATGCATTCCAACATTATGAAAGTGGTTATTGATTTTTGCATGTTATTATTCGATTAGTAGAATATCCATGTGAATAAGTAAATGGCATTATTTCATTTTATTTATGCCGTACCATGTCAAAAGTTCATGTTTGAAAGGCTTTTGTTTTAGTTATACATTGCCTTAAATGTTTATGCTTATTTTTGAATGTTCCGCTATATTGTTATCCTTACTGGGCATTTGAGCTCACCCCTTTTCTATGTTTTATTTTTCCCAGGAAGTGAAGAAGTAAATTATGAATGACCTGCAGGGATATTATATGGGGATATGAGTGTGGATTATGGAGACATTATGTTGTTGTAGTAGTTTTTCATTTTATGATGTAATGTAAAACTTATGAATATATCTAGTATTTCCAAGGCTACTAAACCAATCGGTCTTTCGAGATTTGATCTTTCTTGTGATCATACCAATGTTATGTAATAATACACCGACTCTGGGTAACTGGGGTCGGGGCGTTACATTCAATATGTGGTATTATGATTATTAGTTTTGTGGTTTATTGATTATATTATATTTAACTATTTGTATTTATAGTTTATACACATATTCGTACCATTTTATTTATTCGAACTCTAGTTATATTTTAAGGGAATTTCTTTGTAAAATCTTTTTAACTGTCTTTAATGAATTTCGAAAGGATTATTTATATATATATATAGAATGAGTGGTTTCTTATGATTTTCAAGATACTTTATTACCATGATATATTCCTTGGCCATTATTTATGTTGGGTTTATCCCATTAAAAATCAACATAAATTTGGTTCACCCCATTATAGCTCAAGATATGTTGCGTTAAGCCCATTACATCTCAAGATATGTTGGGTTGATCATATTACTACTCTAGATATGATGAGTGAGCCCCATTATAGGTCTCAAATGCATAAGGTACTCTAGATATGGATGTTGAAAAAAAAATTATTCCGTGTGTGTGGGTGAGTTTAAGAGTTATATGGTAAATATATCCCGTGGAAACTACATGATGATTCTATGCATATATTTTTTTGATTATTGGTTATATTGGTTTTTATGTTATCACTTGAATAATTATTCCTTTATTTATATCCCTTATTGATTTTTATACTAATACCATGTTTTAAAAGGTTTTCACAGGATATAAGGATTAGTAAGAGAAAGAAGGGAGTCATGATGTATGATATGGAGTGTTGATAAATAAATCATGTTTAAAGTATAAATGTTTTACATTATAAAAAAATGGATTCTATTTTAGTAGTATTATCTTGTACGAATGTGGTATGAAATATATGTATGATATAATAATTCATTTAAAATCTAAACAATAAATTATTCTCAAAGTGTAGTAATGAACGGTCTTGTCTAAAAATAATGAATAAGTAACGTTTTATGCATGGGTACTTATAATTCTACGCACACCTCTAAGCCTTGATTCTTCTAAAAATTCTTAAAAATACTCCTACCTAGTCCCTCAGCATGTCCATGTGTCTTTTTCTTTTACAGATTACTAAAACCCTATCCCAGAAGGTTATTCTTGTCGAGGTTATTTGAAGAGGTAAATACTCAACCTTTTTTATTATATTCCATTTTAATTTTTCTTCGTTTCATTATCACTTTTAAAATTCTCAATCCAATTGATCAAGAATACTATTATATCATCTATATAATATAAATATATAATTTTATAGTAATAAACATTACAAATATTCTAACTCTGATCCTTTTATTTTATAAATGAAATCATCGCTCCAGAGGTTCCAGTTTACAAACATCGTTTCAACCTTAAAATAATTCATCAATGAAGTGCATGACACAATTTAAAATGTTGAGACATAATAAAAAGGGAATAAAATAACCAATTTTATTTCCTAGTACTATCAGATTTACCTAATACTAAATGATAAAAAAATGAGTTCTTCATGATGAATTACAACCGTAATAATCTAAACATTTGTCACTAAATTCCTTGTCTAATGATTCACCCACATATAATCTAAACTAATGATATAAATAACCATTTACACTTATTTATGTTAATTAAAATTTATAAATTCAATTATGAATAATTATATCCATTACACTTGAACTTATATACTCATATACATGTACATCGAACATGAAAAACAACGGAAAACGCTCTTGATCGATAAATTTGTATCTTATAATTCATCCAAAAGGACATAAATGAAAATAATAAATTAATAATAAATAAAATATATATATATTTTTCTAAATAAATATATTAATTTTTTTAATATAACTATTTAGGAAATTGTTATCAACTGAAATACACATTCGTGAATAAGGTAAGGGGACTCTCATATCACAATTATTCCAATGAAATTTCCATATTCGCCACCTATTTAATTTATATAGTGTATAAATTCTACCATTTGATATATAATCTTTGGATTTTCATTCAATTCATGTTATTAAATGTATTATTTGATTATTATTAATTTTTTTTCTTGTGATTTGATTGATTATAATGTGGTAAGTGACTTTATATCAATTTTCATATCATTCAGACTAACATTGTATTTTCCCCCTAATAATTATTATGTTGTGTATCTACTACCCATTTGAGATAATTATTCATTTGAAATTACATTCCCAATAGATATCAATATTATTGTATAATCGATGTGATTTTTTTCATAACGTATGTCATTTTACATATGGTGTTTATTTTGAATGTTGTTTTAACTATATAAATATTGATGAATCTGTGTCCTCTACTAAATATGGAAACTAATAAAAAATATTTCCATATAATTAAATAATTTTATAATAAATATTGAGACTTTTAGTGATGGTTTTGGCTCATTATATAGCCTCGATGCATCAACATGTCTCATGAGACAAAATATTTGGCAACAAACCCATCAAGTTTGTTTCCAAAACATAATAAGATGTCTTTATACAAACGGTCTTATACCGTTTTGATGATATGATAGTTCATGTAAATAATACATGACATCGAAATAATAAGAATTTTATTTATTTGTAAATCAATTATTACATTTGTGAGGTTTCAAAATGAAAAAATCTATTGATGCAGTTTCAATTTCATTTTATTAATGTTGTGTGTTTTAAACTATTCCCCATGCCATATTGATTATTATTAAATTATTATTGTTTCATGATTCCTCTATATGTATCCCATAATGATGATTTTATCTCACCCCTTTCATTTTTTTTCTTTCCCCAAGTTATGAAAAAGTGAGCATTTAATGATTTTTCAATGATGCAATTAATTATCTTTTGTTTTGTATTTTATGTTTTTTGTTATAGAAATATAAAATGGGTTCCATATATTGTGACCCTAGCCTTTTATATATAACATTACACAACTTTAAGAATAATTATACATTAGAGTACTATCCATGGGCAAGGTATAATCTCCTTTTTAAAAAATAAATTAGAGTACAATCCAATGATCGAAAATTCCATTGTCTTGGAAGACTAGGTACAAAATCAAACATTATAAAGACATCTTTTTATTTAGACTCCCTAATGAGCTCCTATCATACTTTTTCATCATAAATCTGTGTAGGATATCTTAGAGATAACATGAACAAAGGTTTGATCTAAAAAAATATTAAGGGAATAACTAGAAGTACAAAGCATTAGCACATGGGATAGAAGGCATGACATAATGATATAAACATGAATTTAACATTATAAAACATAACACATAAACAAATTATCATATAAATCTGGAGTCATAGTATTGTGGAATAATCATTAAACTTGAATTTATTTTGATTCAAGGTGAACATGAAAGATCTATTCCCATAGTATCCCATGCCGAGGCAATCCTCTAAGAACATTGCACGTGATATCCCAAGCCAAGGCTAACCACCAAGACCGACAGACATAATGTGTCATGAAACTCAAATTTACCCGATGCATTTGGAGGACTATCAAGGAACACCCATCATAACATTCCATGAATTTGTATTCCACATAATGAATCATATATAATCAATCACATATAAACATAATGGTTACCAAGGGAAAGGATTGGGTACCATAATCATGAAATTAAGAATAAAAAACTGCCAAATCATATATTTTTCCACAAAAGAAAGGAAAAAAAATATAAAAATTCATTAATAAGGGAAAATAACAATGTATACTTGTAAGTGATGTCAAGTATAAGTGAAAACATGTATGAAATGTATTTAATAAATTTTAGACTTAAAACATTTTTTAGACGTTTTAAGGAAAATACTACAGATCCTCTAAAATAAGAAAAGGATCAATACATTATAAAAACTAGAGGTGGTCTTAGTATATTTTCATAATAAAATTTATTTATTTAATAAAAAAATGGTGGATTAAAATGAAATACAAGACATTCTTGAATAAATGTGAAATGGAGAGAATCCTTTACCTTATGTCTGAAGGTTCTCTTCCTCTGTTATTAATGACCTGAATAAACAAATTAGTATTATTAATTAATATTTCTAGAACCTATTATATATGCAATTTATTGATTATACCCATTTTAATATCAGTGATGTCTTTTAAAATGGGATAAGTGGTTCAATTTCATTCTTTGGTAACATTATTTACTATAGTTTTCTTGAACGGTTCAATTGTATTCAGGAATGAAAGTTCATTTAAAATGTGGGAAAAATCCCAAATTATAATTATATGTTATTGATGATGTTATAAACCTTTAAATTATTTCATAAATATTTTTTTATATACCATGAGAATGAATCATTAGAAAATAATTTAATTATGGTAGTTTAGGTTAATTCAAGCGGGTTTTCGACCACAACGTACTTTTTTTGTTTATTAATTTAGTAATATGTACATAAGATAATTACAGAAAAATAAATAGAATACAATAAATAAAAAATAATCTGGTCTATCATAAAATTTATTTCATGACCAAATCTAATGGCGGTAAAGGAAAATGAAAACATGTCATTCGTGAAGGTGATAAATTAGCACCTCATGAACAATGTTTTCCTTTCTAAAATAAAAATTAGTGGAATAGGGGGATGGATGATTTTTTTCTCCCATTAGTATCATTTATGTAATGTATATGTATGATACTGGAGTGTCCATACCATGTTGATGTGGATAATTTAGGATAGATTTAAGAAAAGAATGTGAAATTGACATGACATTAAATGAAAATAGAGATGGTAATGATATATTTAATCCACCTTATGGAACATTGGATTAGACTTTTAATGTTACCATAAACTCATGAAGGTGGAGGAGGTTATTGGGATGATTTTTAAGATTTGTTTAGACAAGTCTTGAAGCTTAAAATGTGTGAGTAAATGATGGTGTGAAGGGTGGTATTTATAGTGGAGGGGATAGGGTCTTTGACAATACTATATTAACTAATTTATTATTTCTTAACAAGATAATAAATAGTATTGATTCCATGCCTATGAATAGTTATATGTGTATCTGAGTTTGAAAAAATGTCCATTTACATCATCCATGACTCAAACATGATGTATAAATTCATTTATTTTGCATATTTTTTTAATTATTGAATTTCTCTTTTCAACAAAAAATCAATTACTTCAAAAAAAATCCAAAAATTCACAGAAACAATTTCTTGACGTTTAGAATCAAAAAATGAAATCCACTTTTCAAAAATAATTTTCTAAATATTTTTAATTTAATTTTCAATTGAAATCATAATTTACTCATAAAATAACAATTTTACAAAATTTATTTTCTTATTCCTAGATATAGGTATATCATACTTCTACTTGAATCTTATTTATATATTATCTAAGGTATTTTTACTATTAATTAGGTAATTTCATAATTCATAAGGGTAAAATTATTGTTCATAAGTCTGTATTACTATTCACAAAAAATATTGGTTATATTAGACTCCCCATAACTTACTGATCACAATGGTTTATGTCAGATTTTTGAAATTTAAATCAAAGAAGTGAAAAAAATATGTTTAAACATCACAAAGTACATAGTACATCGTTTTATTGTGATTTCAGGTTTCTATAAAACATGATTATAATAAATGAACTTCCATTTATAAAACATTAGGTTATTACTTTATTCCCCCATTTTGAAATTTCTTCCTCGATATATTGTCTTGTTTTCAATGACTTAAATAGGTGTAGGTACATTTCTTTTATTACCTACATGAGATCCCATGTTACCTATTCGTATTTATGGTTCCACCACAGCGGATTGAAAATGTGAGTATTCTTTTTTATTTATAACATTATCTCTATAATCCAAGATCATCATTTTCTTATCCACGTAAGAATGATAATCCTTCAACTGTACCGCCTCTAAATAGATTACATGTGAAGTATCAAGATGGTACTTTCTTAATTGGGATACATAGAAGACATCATATACACTGGATATGGTAGTTTTAAGTGCTAGTCAATAAGCCACATCCTTGACATGATCAAGAATCATGGTGTTACCAATATACATGGGACTTAACTTCCATTTCCTTATAAACCACATGAACATCTCATACGGAGATATGCATAGAAATACTAGTTCTCTATATTTGAACTCAAGGACTCGTCGATGATTTTATGCATATATATTTTGTCAACTTTTGGCTTCCTTGACATTTTGCTGAATGGTTTTCATATTCTCAACCATTCCTTCGACCATTTCAGGTCCTAACTGCTTACGGTCACTGACTTTATCCCAACACACCAGTGTTCTAAACCTTTTCCCATAATGTGCTTTATATGGTTCCATTCTAATTCTCGAGTGGAAACTATTAATGTAGGAGAATTCAACCCGTGTAAAATGTTGGACCCATCGTTATTTTTATTTCCATAGAACACAATATCGAAATATTTTCTAGTGTTTGAATAGTCTTCCCAGATTGGCCATTAGTTTGAGGATGATAGGCCCTACTAAAGTTCAGTTTATTGCATAGTGCATGTTTATGACTTTTCCAAAACATTAAGGTGAATCTCATATCATAATCAGATACTATAGATAGTTTCACTCCATGCTCCCTTACCAAATCATTGATCTAAATCCATGCATGTTAATCTAATGATAAGTCCTCTCTAATTGTGAGAAATTTGGTTTTCATTATAAGATGATCCAAAATGAAACATATGTCATTGCTTTAACTAGATATCCTTGGAAGACTAGTGACAAAGTACATGGTGATGTTCTCCCACTTCCATGTAGGTATGGGTAGTGGTTGCATGATTCCCTAATACATTTTTCCTTCTTCATTTAATTATTGAAATACCATGAACATTGATTTATATTCAACAATATCCTTCTTCATATTTTCCATCCAAAAGTTCTCACAGAGATCTCTAGATATCCTTGTGATCCCTCGATGAATAGAGAATGTTGAGCTATGTGCGTCATTCAGATGATCATTCTATATATGGATAATATGTTACATGTAGTAATGATAAAAATCTATACATAACTTCCTCATAAATCATGATCTAAGAGGATTTCCCATTTTAAGAGATTCCACCCTTTTTAGAATTTCTACACTTTTTCTATGTGACTCCATTATTTTATCCGTGAGTGATTCTTGAGCAACCATTTGATAATGTATTGATTATGTTCATCACTTAATTATTCCCATTTACATCCTCTTCAATCCTAATAAGATCAAATAAATTTTAATTCTCATCATTGATAAAGATGCATGACCCTTTCTACATAGACCATCTGCCACCTTGTTTCCCTTACCAACATAGTAGTTGATTGAGAAGTCATACTCCTTTATGAGCTCTATCCATCTTCGTTGGTGCATATTAATCTTTTTTTGTGTGAATATGTATTTTATGATCTTATGATCTGTATATATCTCACAAATCTCTCCATAGAAAAATTACTTCAGGATTTTCCACACAAAGATCATAGCCACCAACTCCGGATCATGCATGGGATAGTTTTTCTCATGTATTTTCAGCTTCTTTGTAGCGTTGTTTATCACTTTATCCTTTTTCATCAGCACAGAACCTAATAAGTTCTTGAAAGAATCACAATACGCCACAATGTGTTACCCAGTTCTTGGGATTGTGAGTACTGGAGTAGTGATAAGACTCTCTTTCATCTCTTTAAAATAGTCCTCACATTCTTGAGTCCAGATTAACATTAATCCCTTTTGTTTCAACTTGGTCATTCTGTTGGAGAATCTGAAAAAGTTATTCATAAATCGTCGATAATACCCTACTAGACCCATGATGTTGTGGATCTCTATTATAGATGTTAGCATGGACCACTCTTCAATTACCTTGGTCATGGAAGGGTCCAAAGTTATCCCTTTTGTGGTGATAACAAGTTCAATGAATGATACTTTGTAACACCCCAGGTAAATAAAGAATATGACATTTTTATATTTATCCATATTTTTGAATAAAATGCTAATATTAATTTAAAGGGAATGCTATGGTCGATGGGGTACCCAATATGCAACAACGAGTTTCTTTGAAATCTTACGTTGCACTCTAATAATAAAATAATATTATTTTAAATGGTAGTTAAAACGTATCCATTGCATTGTAAGGAATGAATATAAATAACTAAAATATGATTATTTATGTTTGTTAAATGTTTTTACATTTATCCAATAAATTTTAAAGGCTTAAAATAAGAAAGGAATTCAATCTTAAGCATAATTACTCTAATATTCACTAAAAGATCGATTAATCACCTTTTGATGGCAAACCCTCTTTAAAAATAGTTTTGGTCATTCTTGTACATTATCATGGACCAAATAAAATCTTTCTATAAAATCGGGACAACAAAATTTACTTTTTGTAACTTTTTGGAATTTTTCTGATAAAGTTCAATTTTAAATGAATAGTGAAAAATGATGTATTTTAATTCAAATCCACTTTTTAATCTAATATATTTATATGGTTATATTATCTTTTGAATTGGTTTTAATGTGAAATTATAATATATTTTTTACCATTTAATCCAATGGTGGTCATTGAATTAACTTCAATTTGAAATTATACTTAAACAAGTGTCAATCTTTTAATAAATATTGTTTCTTAAAACACGCTATTAGTTTTGAGAGCGAGAATGAGTTATTAAATTAATTAATGCAACTAATATTCTTTTAATTTTCTAAAATAGATATAATTTTTTAATTTGTAATATCAAATATAGCTTAGGGTGATGTTTTGGTATTTTTCTGAAAAACATCAATTTTTGATGAATATTGAAACCATAAAGTGGTAGTTAAAAAAACTGATTTTTTGTTTAAATGAAACATTACCACTTCTGTGATTTGATTTTCAAAAATCCGACATACATGGTTGTCATTAGGATGTAAAATGTGGTTCAATGAAATTAAAAAATGGTTTTTGGTGAATAGTAACTTTTAAGTTTTATTAATCGCGATTCAAGGTAATTAGTGTAATTTAAGGTAAAGATAATGTTATAATAATATGATATGACCTTGAAACATGTCCTAAACTTATTTGATGAGTCATGGCCGACCAATATAATCCATGGGTCAACTTGGGGACCCCCTGGAGCCACTTTGGTTGGAAAATGAAATTAATAACTTTTTATTTAAAGTTAAAATTAAAATGTCGCAAACATGTATAGTTTTACTAAAACAATTTTTACATGGGGTTATAAAAGTCATATTTTTTACTATAAAAAGTCATTAGAAATATAAAAATATTTACTACAACATTATATATTTTTTATAATTTTTATACATTATATAAATTAAATTATTTTTGACACCATGATGATGCAATGATTACATCATTATTTAACGATTTAAAAAAAATGAAAAGATAATGTCAAATATAAGGCCTACACTTGTCAAAAACCTATTGGATGGGTTTACTTAGAACTCTTTTCACCTTAACCTCTATATATATAATTTTCGGACCTTTAAAATCTGAAAAACATTTTATTATAAAGTAAAAGATTATAACTTTCCAAGAGTGACCCTCCTCTCCTCTTATAAAAGGCCCCCACCTCTACCACCTTACCCACACATCTCAAGACTTTGGCTCGGACAACCCCTGCCCATTTCATCTCTCCACATCCATCTATTCATCATTTAAACCTCACCTTTGGATGAATTCTCTTCAATAAACCTTTTTGATTCAAACAAAGAGGAGTTACCCGATTTTAAGGTAATGTCTTCACTTGTGTTCTTCTGTTTTATTTTGCTTCTCCAACCCTATAAACTCTTCTTATTCCTTTCTTTTGTAACAAAAACAGTATCTTCAATATAATAGAATGTTTTTATGTGAATTACTAGAGGTAAACTTACACACACCTCCGTCTAATGGTTAAAGAACATACTGTTCTTGTGGATGGCAAATTGCTGCCTCACGAAATGATGATTGTTCAATCTTCTCTTAACACCTTTCATGGTGGCCATTATGATATCACTGTATTTTATATATGATATATATGGTATTTATATTTTATATATGCTTATGAATTTTCTATTTAGAAAATTCCTTTATGCTTTTCATGTTGTGAAGATGCGATAATTTCATACGAGGAAATGTGGACTACCGCCCCCTCAAGTGATGTTACTCGTTCATGCAATACAAGGAATGTATAAATAATGAAATTATTAAACATATTTGAAATATATAACATATATATTATACTGGAATTATAATATATATATATCTCTCAATTATTTTTAATTCCATTAATATGACAAAGAAATGAAAGTCGCGTTCATGCGTACGTACGGCCTACAGTCTCCATGAACGGTGCATTTCATTTCTTTTTATCTCCAAATGTTATCAAGTAGTATAAAATGAATATGTACTGGAAATATATGATATTTAAATTATTAATACTATTCTGGATATTATTTACTTATAACTAAATGGACAATCATTTTCAAACAAGTTCATTTTGACTCATGTACCAAACATCGGCAATAACGTCTGATATGAACTCACATTATTAACCAATTATTATAACATTATAATATGTGATTTGAACTGAATAATAATTTTTAAAAGAGGTCCTTAAGCAATTATAAATTTACCAAAGTTTATTATTCATGAATATAAAGAAACAAACAAGACAAGTCGGACTTTAGGTAAGGGATCCGACCTCTCTCTTTCTTTTTAAGAACTCTCTTTTATGTCATTTATTTTAAGCTCATGTTTCATATGTTTGGGGATGTTATTTTATATTCCTCATACTGTACTTTTTATTTTCATATAATTAGTGACCCTATTTGATATCATATATCCATTTATGGATGTTTTAAGTGGCGACGTTAGGCTGCTGAGTTTTTGTAAGGGGTTGTTCATCTCACTTTTATTATCGTGAGATTTATACTACATATTCCACCATTTACTTTGAGGGGTGTATGTACTGCCAATTATTCTAATATTTGTGTAATATAATTTCTTTTATGGGTATTTATGTCAATGTTGTTTAGTCTTTCTTTCTTGGGGTGTACGTTTCGAAAGTTACCCAAATCGGCAAGGGAACCTTTCAGACTCCACTTTTTAAAAGACTTATTTTGTTATGTATTTTAATTTACATATTTTTTTGTTGGGATATGTTCTTCTATATCCTTATTGATGTAAATTTTATGTCCTAGTGATGAGATACCATTTTCTCTCCCTTCATCTAATTTTATGAATTTTAAAGTGACGCCGTTAGGCTGTCGAATTTTACCAAGGAAACTTTTTAACCCAGTTTCGATTTTTTTGTGTTCAACATGTAGTTATTGAATATGTCATCCTTTGAATATGTGTGAATGACCTTTGATTGTTTTACACTTAATATAAACTTATATTGGATATATTTATATTTTTCACACATAATTTTGAGAATGATTTATCCTTAATTTAAGGATACATTCTTTATAAGGGATTTCATCTCATTTTACATTGATACTTCATTGTTGTTATTCACCAATTCACTCTTATATGGTGTATATACTGTCCTTTGGAATATTTTATCATGAATCCATTTATTCTCATTATATTATAAAGTTATGATTAAATGTTATTCCTTAATTATTGTATTCATGTGTCTTTCATTTTGTTAAAAAACCTTTAACTAAAATATCATTTTAAATGTTTTAATGGTTTATTCTTATAAATATTACCCACTAATATCCATTTTTTGAAAATAGTTTTAAGGATTTATTTATTTGGATATTAATGGTTTAAAATGTTAAAATCATCAATGTGGGATGTGACACTTCGATTCAAAAATCTCTTTAATAAATGTTTTAAGTGGTTTTGAAAATGGTTTTTATAATGGATTCATTATTTCAATATCTTTAAATGTTATATTGTTATTGGATTGTGGGAATGTTATGTTTCCTTTATGATTGTTTTTTGTCATATGATTATGTTATGGTTGTTGGGAATTTTTTAGGAAGACAGGTGGTTTCGTGATAAACTAAGGGCGGGTGAGCCCGATATAGCTCTCCAATGCAGTGGGTAACACGAAGGAGTTAAACGCTACGGTTTCTCCAAGGAGATTTATAGAATATACTGTGATGGGTATTCCAAACATAACCATGAGGGTTACTCCCTACGTAAGAATTTTATGAATGCCTCAAGTTAACTTTATGCCATATTATTTCTATTGATTTATGCATAAATACTATGATTTCATTAGGTATGTAAAATTGCTTATGTTTTATGAGTAAATTATGATTTCATTTATTCTTATGTATACATGGACTGATGTTTTATCTCCGTACTGTTATAACCCTTACTGAACTTATTATCTTGATCCCATGTTTTTGAAATGTTCTCATAGGACATAAAGTTGAATAGAGTCATGGATGGGATCAAGGAAATGTCAGGCTGTCTAAACCAAGGAACTAGACATGACTCTTTTGTTCAAGAGTTTTTATTTCTGTGAAAGAAAAATGGAAGCTGAGAAGATGCATCTACTTTGAAATCTTTGAGATGTAATAGTTATGTCCTAATTCTCTAAAAATCTTAACCTTGTAAGATCCTCAATGTGAATTATTCATTTAATTCAATAATAAGTAATGTTTATGTCCAGGTCCTTATACTTGGTATCAGAGGTCGGTTTAGATAACTTTAGAGGGTAGGGTATTCTCTAAGCATAAGTGACATTACCTTAATAGTTAGGATTTCAGAAAGAGTCCTAGATTTAGATAACGTGAATGAGTAAGTATATCATAGTGTTTATCTTCCTCATTAGTACATGATTACTTTGTTGATATACTCACACTGACATTTTTGGTTTTAGTAAATGGATGGATCTAGCAGGCACCAAAGTGAAAATGGGTTTGAAGGAAACTTTGGTGGTTCTCTGATTAAGAGACTAGATGAAATGGGGGATTCAATGATGAATCTCGTTGTTGTTCTAAACCAACTATCAAGGAGTCCTGATCAACCACTTGAACCTTGGTGAGTTCTCTAATGCATCATGTACGAGATTACCAACTCGATGTGGATGTTCAGGTAATAATTATAAAGGTAACCATTAGGGTTTATACGATCCTTACTTTTGAGGTAATTATGGGTTACTATATGTTATGATGGAATATGAGCGACATGTGATAAACTTGAGGTTAAATTATGTTCTAGTTATTTTTGAAGATTTTATCGTTTTTTGGGGAATGTTATAATAATTATATACATAGGAAAAGGGAAAACACGCAGACCGTGTGATAACCCGTCACGTCAAACAAAGCTGTGGGAATCGAACCTACAACCAAAGTGCGACTGGTATTTATCACCTACCACTGGACTACATGAAGTCCCTGGTTAGTTTGACTAATTCGTTTTAGTTAGACGATTTTAAGAATCAAGAGTAAGTTTATTTTGGGTTATATATGGAAAATATTAACCTATCATGGAGGATATGTTATTAGGTTAATTACTTTTCAATATGAGACTTTAAGAGAAACTAATGTTATTTGGATATAAATGTTAATTTTTACCCTGGAAGAATATGTGATTAAATCCTTAAAATATTTGGGTTTCAATCTTAGTTTGGTTTACATTGAATAATTTTATGGACAAATTGTTTATTGAATGCTCTTTGTTGAACTTTGGGTATTGTTTGAAAAAATTTAGAGAATAATAATAGATTTTTTTATAATGGATTATCCCTTTTGGGTATTATATGATCTCATACAAACCTTTTTTGTTTTAGTTTTGGTTAAGGTATAAAGGAATGGGAAGTATATAGTTCTCTTTTGAAGATTAGGAGATTCTCTACATGTTGATTATAGATCTCTTAATGTGAACAAGTCATCCTAAATACTCGTCTTTTGGAGAAAATATGAGTTCGTGTAAGAAATATAGTAAAAGTTAAAGGTCAACATGACCAGTAAGTATGTTTCACTATGATTTAGTTAGGATCATAAAAAAATCCTCAATGAAAAGTATCTTAAAAACAAAAATGTTGTCTGTTAACTTTTCCTACTGGGGAATCAAATACCGTTTAACCCATCACAAGTTTGTGATTTTCTGGTGGTCAACTTTCTCCTAAACATGTTTTCTATCACTCTCCCTCAGAACATGACCCTTTTTTTCTTCCATATCCATATTGTCTTACATGGAATCCTAGTATGGGTTAACTTGGGTGACCTTTTTACTTCTCTTTCTTTCTTTTAAAGTTATAGTTTAATTTACTCCTTTTTTAAAGTGGGGCTTTCAATTAAGTTTCCAAGCCCAATTTTAAAATTGTGAGGATGCAATTTCCAAAAGGGAGGAAGGATGTAACACCCCAGGTAAATAAATATTATGAAAATTTTATATTTATACATATTTGTGAATAAAATGTTAATATTAATTTAAAGGGAAATCTATGCTCGATGGCGTACCCAATATGCAACAACGAGTTTCTTTGAAATCTTACGTTTCACTCTAATAAAAAAATAATATTATTTTCAATGGTAGTTAACGCGTATTCGTTGTATTGGCTGGAATGAATATAAATAACTGAAATATGATTATTTATGTTTGTTTAATGTTTTTACACTTATCCAATAAATTTTAAAGGCTTAAAATAAGAAAGAAATTCAATCTTAAGCATAATTACTCAAATATTCACTGAAAGGTCGATTAATCACCTTTTGAAGGTGAAACCTATTTAAAAATATTTTTGGTCGTTCTTGTAAATTCTCTTGGACCAAATAAAATCTTTATATATAACCGGGACATCAAAATTTACTTTGTGTAAGTTTTTGGTATTTTTATGATAAAGTTCAATTTTTAATTAATAGTTAAAAATGTTGTATTTTAATTCGAAACCTCTTTTTAATCTAATATATTTATATGATTAGATAATATTTTGAATTGGTTTTAAAATTAAATTAGAATATATTTTTACCATTTAATCCAATGGTGGTCATTGTAATTAATTTCACTTTGAAATGAGACTTAAACTAGTGTCAATCATTTAATAAATATTGTTTCATAAAAACATGCTATTTGTTTTGACAGCGGGAATTAATTATTAAATTAATTATTGAAACTTATATGTTTTAAATTTTGTAAAATATATATCATTTTTGAATTCGGAATATCAAATATATCTTAGGATGAATTTTTGGTATTTTTCTGAAAAACATCAATTTTTTGATGAATAGTGAAACCACAAAGTGGTAGTTAAAGAAACTGATTTTTCATTTAAATGAAACTTTAACACTTCTGTGATTTTATTTTCAAAAATCCAACATACATGTTTGTCATTAGGATGTAAAATGTGGTTCAATGAGATTAAAATATTTTTTGGTGAATAGTAACTTTTATGTTTTATTAATCGCGATTAAAGGTAATTAGTGTAATTTAATGTAATGATAATGTTATAATAATATGAAAGGACATTGACACATGTCCTAACATTATTTTATGAGTCATGGACGACCAAGAAAATCCATGGGTCAACTTGGGGACCCCATTGAGCCACTTTGGTTGGAAAATGACATTAATAACTTTTTATTTAATGTTAAAATAAAAATGTCGCATACATGTATTATTTTACTAAAACTATTTTTATATTGGGTTATAAAAGTCATATTTTTTACTATAAATATTAATTATAAAGGTAAACATATTTCCTACATCATTATAGTTTTTTTATAATTTTTAGAAATTAAAAAAATTAAATTATTTATGACACCATGATGATGGAGTGATTACCTCATTATTTAACGATTTAAATAAAATGAAAAGATGATGTAAAATCAAATAACTACACTTGTAAATAACCTATTGGATGGGTGGATTTATAACTCTTATTACCATATCGAAGAAATATATAATTTTAGGACATTTAAAATTCAAAAAACATTTTATAATAAAGTAAATGATTATAACTTTCCAAGAGTGCCGCTCCTCTCCTCTTATAAAAGGCCCCCACCTATACCACCTTACACACACCTCTCAAGCCTTTGGATAGGCCAACCCCGGCCCATTTCATCTCCCCAAATCCCTCTCTTCATCATTTAAGCCTCACCATTGGCAGAATTCTCTTCAAGAAACCCTTCAAGTTCAAACCAAGAGGAGTTACCCGATTTTAAGGTAATGTCTTCACTTGTGTTCTTTTGTTTTACGTTGCTTATACAACCCTCTAAACTCTTTTTATTCCTTTATTTTATAACAACAACAGTATCTTCAATATAATAGGATGTTGTTATGTTAATTATTAGATCTACACTTACACACACATCCGTCTAATGGTTAAAGAACATATTGTTTCTGTGGATGGAGAATTACTGCCTCACAAAATGATGATTGTTCAATATTCTCTTAACACCATTCATGGTGGCCATTATTGTGTCACTATATTTAATATATGATATATATGGTATTTATGTTTTATATATTCTTCTGAATTTTATATTTAAAACATTCCATTATGCTTTTCATGTTGTGCAAATGCAATAATTTCATACGAGGAAGTGTGGACTACCGCCCCCTCAAGTGATGTGACTCGTTCATGCAATACATGGAATGTATAAAGAATGAAATTAAATGAACATATGTGACCTGTAAAATATATATATTATACTGTAATTAAAATAATATATATATATATATATCTCAATTATTTTTAATTCCATTAATAGGAAAAAGAAATGAAAGTAGCGTTCATTATTACGTACGGCCTACCGTCTCCATGAACGGTGCATTTCATTTCATTTTATCTACAAATGTTATCGAGTAGTATAAAATGAATATGTACTGGATATATATGATATTTAAATCATTAATACTATTCTGGAGATTATTTACTTATAACTACATGGACAATCATTTTAAAACACGTTCATTTTGACTCATGTACCAAACATCAGCAAAAACGTCTGATATGAACTCACATTATTAACCAATTATTATAACATTATAATATGTGATATGAACTGAATAATAATCATTAAAATAGGTACTTAAGAAATTATAAATTGAACAATGTTTATTATTCAGGAATATAAAGAAACAAACAAGACAACTCGGACTTGATGTAAGGGATCCGACCTCTCTCTTTCTTTTTAAGTACTCTCTTTTATGTCATTTCTTTTAAGATCATTTTTCTTATGTTTGGGGTTGTTATTTTATATTCCTCATACTGTAATTTTTATTTTCATATTATGAGTGACCCTATTTGATCTCATAAATCCATTTATGGATTTTTTAAGTGGCGTCGTTAGGCTGCCGAGTTTTCATAAGGGGTTGTTCATCTCACTTTTATTCCCGTGAGTTTTATACTACATTTTCCACCATTTACTTTGAGCGGTGTATGTACTGACCACTATTCTACTCTTTTTGTAATTTAATTTCTTTTAGGGGTATTTACATCAATGTTGTATGGTCTTTCTTTCATGGGGTGTACGTTTCTAAAGTTACCCATATCGGTAATGGAACCTTTCACACTCCACTTTTTAAAAGACTTATTTTGTTATGTCTTTTAATATAAATCTTTTTATGTTGGTATATGTTCGTATATATCATTTTTTATGTAAATTTTATGTCCAAGTGATGATATGCTATTTTCTCTCTCATAATCTAATTTTATTAATTTTAATATGACGTCGTTAGGCTGTCGAATTTTACCAAGGGAACTTTTTAACCCAGTTTCGATTTTTTTGGGTTCAACATGTTGTTATTGAATATGTCATCCACTGAATACGTGTGAATGACCTTTGATTGTTTTACACATAATATACACTTATATTGGATGTATTTATATTTTTCACACATAATTTTGAGATTTATTTATCCTTAATTAAAGGATACCTTCTTTATAAGGGATTTCATCTCATTTTACATTGATACATCATTGTTGGTATGCACCAATTCACTCTTATATGGTGTATATACTGTCCTTTGGAATATTATATCATGAATCCATTTATTCTCATGATATTATAACGTTATGATTAACTATTATTCCTCAATTATTGTCTTCAAGTGTCGCTCATTTTGTTAAAACCCCTTTAACTAAAATATGGTTTTAATTTTTTTAATGATTTATTCTTATAAATATTTCCCATTAATATCCATTTTTCCAAAATGGTTTTAAGGATTTATTTATATGGATATTAATGGTTTAAAATGTTAAAAGCATAAAAGTGGTATGGGACACTTTGATTCAAAAATCTCTTTAATAAATGTTTTAAATGGTTTGGAAAATGGTTTTTAGAAGGGATTAATTGTTTCAATATCTTTAAATGTTATATTGTTATTGAAATGTGGGAATGTTATGTTTCTTTTCTGATTTTTTTGTGTCATACGATTTTGTTATGGTTCTTGGGAATTTTTTATGAAGACAGGTGGTTCCGTGATAAACTAAGGGTGGGTGATCCGGATATAGCTCTCCAATGGATTGGGTAACACGAAGGAGTTAAACGCTAAGGTTTCTCCGAAGAGATTTAGGGAATATAATGTGATGGGTATTCTAAACATAAACCATGAGGGTTACTCCCTACGTAATAATGTTATGAATGCCTCATGTTACCATTATTATTTATGATTTCTATTGAGTTATGCTTAAATCTTAGGATTTCATGAGGTATGTTAAATTGCTTATGTTTTATGAGTAAAGAATGATTTCATTTATTCTTATGTATACATGGACTGATGTTTTCGTTCCGTACTATTATAAACCTTACTAAGCTTTTTATCCTCATCCCATGTTTTTTAAATGTTTTCACAGGACATAAAGTTTAATAGGGTCAAGGATGGGATCAAGGAAATGTCAGGCTGTCTAAAAAAAGGAACTAGACATGACTCTTTTGTTCCAGAGTTTTTATTTTTGCGAAAGAAAAATGGAAGCTGAGTAGATGCATCTACTTTTTAATATTTTAGATGTAATAGTTAGGTCCTAATTCTCTAAATATCTAATCCTGAAAAGATCCTCAATGTTAATTATTCATTTAATTCAATAATAAGTAATGTTTATGGCCGGGTCCTTATATACTTCCTCCATCCAGAACTCACATTTATCATATTTTTTATAAAACTTCTCTCTTTTCATAGTTTTTAATATAATAATTAAATTCTCTTCATGTTTCCACTTGCTCTTGGATTATATCATAATATCATCAATAATGATTACTACCTATTTGTTGAGTAAATATCTAAAGGCTCTATTCTTTAAATGTATGAAAATTTCAGGATCATAAGTGAGTCTGAGGGGAATAAGTATGAAATCATAGTTTCTATATCTCGTTCAAAAGGTAGTCTAGGGAATATCTCCCTTCCTCAACATTAATTGGTGATATCCTGACAGGAGGTCATCCATTGAGATACAACTATCCCCAATAAGATGATTGAAGAAGTTATCTATTTGTGTAAATGGATACTTGTTCTCTATCATGGTTGTATTGATCTTACTATAATCAATGCAGTGTCACATTAAGAAATCCTTCTTCTTGAAGATATGTATTGGAACCCCACACGGTGAAGCACTCAGGCATATGAAACCCTTCTCCAGATTCTCTTATAACTACTTCTTCACCTATTCCAAATCTAAAGTTGTCATTCTATATGGTTTCTTTGATATATGTTGAGATCCAAAAATCATTTCAATTGAGAAATCAACCTCTCGATCAGAAGGATGACTAAGAGAATCGTTAGGAAAGACATCAATGTAATCCCTCCTAATGGGCTTGTCTTCAAGATGATTCTCTCGTTTGTCTCAATAATATGAGCTGGAATTGCATAATTATAAAAAAATTAATATGCACACTTGATACATTGATTCTAATAGAGATTCATCATCCTCTATACCTATGTAAATAATTAAAGGATGCTTTGGTATGTTAAGAGTGATCTTACTTTCCCGACATTTGATCATGGATTTGTATAAAAATAGCCAATCCATGCCCAAGATAGCATCGTACTACACTAATGGATGTATGAAAAAATTGTTGTAGAGGTTTAGTCGACTAACATTAATTGGGGAGGAGTTATAAACCATAGAAACAATAATTTCCCCATTCACTATTCTCACAGATAAATTATTCTCCGAATTTTGAGGTTGTGTTTGGATTGTTCAACAAAACATGCAAAATATAAAAGAACGCATAGAACCAGAATCAAATAGTAAATTCACTATTCAATAATGGATAACCACTGTACCTATCACCATATAGTTTTCTTGGATCCACTTCATCAAAATTGATAGCATAAGCCTATTTTTTCCTTGGGGGTTTTTGTAGATTTCCTCGATCAACTATTGGCTTATGGAAATCGTTTACCTAATGTCTATATTCCATGCATTTGTAAAACTACAACACTTACTAAGTATTTTCCTAACCTTCCATTCTTCTTCCACATTATCAAGATTCATCATATCCCATTATTCATTTTTGGCTATATATCCCACTCTCCCACGTTTGAACCAATTCCAAGTTCCCTTTATAAAGATTCCATGTTTCTTCTTCCCACAACTTTTAGAAGTGGGATATTTGGTCTTCTTTCAATTATTGATTTTTTGTAGAAAAACTCATGTTGTTATCAATTATCTATTTTTTCATCAGGATTATGATCCCACTAGGAGACCCCAATATCTATTTTAATCTTGAGAGGAAAAATAGACAATATCATCTTAACTGTCAAAGTATGGGATTTCTGACACCGTTCATAGACTCAGATTTATCCCAGTAATGAAGTTATCTACCTTGCTTTCATTGTTCATGATAATTCCCGAGGTGTACCATAAAATACTTTTAAATTTTTTCTAATACTCCCTGATTGACTCATATTCCTTCTACTTGAGACCAAGGAACTCTCTTTCTATATTGAGTCGGATGGTTCAAGGAAAATATTTATGAAAAAACATCCTCTTATATTCCTTCCAATCAATGTAATCATATTATTTCTAAAGTTTCATATTCTTGATCTATGTCCACCACTGATCAGCTTCCCCATCAAAATGATAGACCACCAGTATGACTCTCTCTTCTTCGGAGACCTAGAGAATGGATAATATCATTTCAGTGGAGTTAATCCACTATTTTGTGAGGAGGATATCAAAAGATCATCTAAACAAGGGAGGACTTTTATTTATGAAGGATTGTATGGAATATTACAATTTCCTTTGAGGAGGAGGTTTTTACACATGATTCATGTTATTATTCATAACATGAACTAGCTGATCATGTACTTTCCTGATGTTTTGATCACATGTTCCCATCATATCAAGCATACCATTTGGGAAATCTACACATTGCCTATCACAAAGTTTTTGGAACGTGCTCTTATATTACATTCCATTAACTATGAAAAATAAAGAACAATTAACGGGCTTCAATAAATATTTATTGAACATAAAAAAAGAAACTTTTGAACATAAAATTATGTCCTTGTAAAAGACCAGTATATCCTAACTTATGATTTCGTAGGTTTAAATATAGGTTATCCTTGATATATTTCATAACATATATTATTATGGGATTTTTTATAACCTTATTAATGGGTTTTACTATGCTCATGAATTTACTAATCATATACCATGGGAGTTTCAAACCAAAAGTGCAGCAAGACCCGTTGTTGTATATCAGGATACCCCGTGTCAGGCCTGAAACTCCTTGTCGGAGTTTTCAATCCTAGGTACATTTGTTCCAGATCCACCTATATATATTTGTATCCAATAATGGATTTATTTCACTGATAAACCATTTAATCTAAACTTACCAAGATCTAGGGATGTTCTCTTATATTTAGTACCATCCATAAGGTTATTACTATGGTACCCTATTCCTAATCCCCCAAAATAACTAGACCATCCTATGATTACAACTATTGCAACCCTATCCATTTAAAAATAACATTATATGATTTTAAAGAAAATTATACATCAAATTATATGTTATATATTTTAATATCTATTATCATGGAATATTAGGTACATAATAAATCATTAAAAAACCTTTTATTTAAACTCCATAATGAGCTCCTATCTTCCTCTATGATCAAAAATATTCATACGATAACCTCGGGATAACATGAACAATGGGATGAGATAAATTCTTAGTAAGTGAATAACCATAAGAAAAAACCATTAGCACAAGGGATAGAAGGAATGAATGATTATATAAAAATGCCTTTATCATATGGAATCATAACATATAAAAAATGAATCATGTAAACATGGAGTCATAGTAATGAGGAAGAAACATAAATCATTACTTTAGTATGACTCATGGAAACCCCCAATACTATATTCAATTGTATCACAAGCCAAGGATAATCTCCAATAACATCACACATATTACCACTAGCCAAGGCTAACCACCAAGACCGTCAAACATTATGTATCATAAGAATAAACTTTACCTAATGAATTTGAGCGCTATATGGGCACACCATTCATAAAATTACATGAATATGTTTTCTACATAACTAATCATACATAATAATCCATATATATACATAAGTGTTTCCTATGTAAAGTATTGGGTACCATAATCATGACAAAAAGCATAAAAAATGGGTATATCATAATAGTACACATGAAAGAATGGAAATACAAAATACAGGGAATTTCATAAAGGAAAATATAAATTTATCATGGTAATTGATTTAATATAGAAGTGAAAACATGCAATAAAGTTATTTATGGAATTTTTGCATTAAATTATTTTAGAGTGGTTTAATGAAAAATAATATAGAGCCTTTAAAATAGAGAAGGAAAAATAATTTCTAAAAAAATATGATGTAGCATAAGGTTTTCCTTTGAAAAAGGATTTATTTTATAAATACAATTCTGGCATAATACAGAATATAGGGAACACGTGAAATTGGGTAAGAATTCAAGAATTTCCTTTAAAATAGGATTTCTTATTGGGAAGTACATAAGAGGGAATCACTTAAAAAAATTCCCAAAGATATAATGATGGAATATCTTGATAATTGTATTTTTTAAATGTAAAAAAATTATTTAATATTAAAATAAATAGATAACACAACATCATTTTGGTATAAGAAATGATAAATAAACCCGAAGGAATAAAGGAGATTCAGGTAGAATTGTTTATTGATTATTGACATGGTATTATGTGTACTAAAGAGGTATTTAAGAGAGAGAATGGAATTCTCATCACTTATAAATCATTAGGTAATTATGGAGGAGGTGATAAATCATACCTTATCATTATGTATTATAGATAAAATGTCATATCATAGAGAACATTCTTTAATAAAAGAGAAATGGAGTGGATCCCTTGCCTTATGTATGAAGGTGCTCTTCTCTTGTTATTAATGACTTGAATTAAAAAATTGAGTTTATTAATTTATAATTAAAAAACTATTATATATTTTTTTTATTTATTACTCCCTTTTAATTTTCATTCACATCCTTTGTAATGGGTTATGTGGTTCAATTTCATTGTTCGGGAACATTAGTTTTAATAGTTTTCTTGAATTATTCAATTGTATTAAAGAAAGAAAGTTCTTTTAAAACCTGTATAAACATACATATTTGTAATTATATTTTATTCATGATGTTAACTAACATTAAATGATCTTTTAAATAATTTTTGGATATAACATGATAATAAATCTTTAGATATGAATATAATGATGATTGTTTTGGTTAATTCAGGTGGTTTTCGACCACAATAAACATGTTTTGTTTATTTATTTAGTAATATTAAAATCAGATAGTTACAAAACATTAAATAGGTTATAATAAATATAAATTAATATGGTTCAAACATAAAAATGGTTTCATTACCATATCAGAAGTCGTTAAAAGAAAATGAAAACATATCGTTCTTGAAGGTGATAAATTAACTCATCGCGAACAATGATTTCCATTCTAAAATAAAAAAGAAGAGGACAAGTGGGTTAGATGATTTATTATCACATTATTATCATAAAATTAAATTATATTTAGGTTACTAGAGTACCCATACCATGTTTATGAGGATAGGTTGGGAGATATTAAATACATTGACATGAAATTGGAAGAAAAATAAAGGAAAAGAGAGAGTGAGAAATTATCTCTTAAATCCTCTTTAAGAAACCTTGGATTGGTATTTTGATGAGAAAAGAATCTCGTGGATGTGGTGGTGGGTCAAATAATATTTTTTTGGTAGATTTTAGAAAGGAATTGAATATTTGGAGGAGTGAGTAAATGAGGGTGTGAAGTGGGGTATTTATAGTGGAGGGGAGAGTGGCTTTCTCAATAATATATTCATTATTTTATTATTTCTCATCATGATAATAATTAGTGATGATTTCATGAACAATAATTGTGATAAGTTCATTTATGTTCTAAAAAATTCTGATTTACATCATCCATGACTCAATATTGATGTAAAAATTCATTTATTTATCATACTGTGTAAATTATTGAAGTTCATTATTCACAAAAAAAAAAGTATTTCAGAAAAATACCAAAAATTCAACCAAACATAAAAAATTTAGATTCCAAAAATGAAATCTATTTTTCAAAAATAGTTTTCTAAATATGATTGATTTAATTTTTAATTAAAATCATAATTTACACGAAAACAACAATTTTAAAACATTTATTTTATTATTCCCAGATAATGGTATATCATACTACCACTTGAATCTTATCTATATACTATAATAGGTAAGGTTATTATTATTAAGGTTATGTAAATATTATAAAGGGTAACATTAAAATTTATAAGGGTATGTTACTATTCACCAAAAATTACGTAGGTCATATAATACTGCAAAAAACATACTAATTGCAACTATGTATATTATATTTTCGAAATTCAAAACACAGATGTGAAAATATTATGTTTAAATGCCACATATAACTATTTGTTAATTTTGATGTTATTTTGTATGATTATATTAAATAATTATAAAAAACAAATTTCCATTGATAAAACATTGTGTCGTTACACCATGTATATATCGCGTTTCATCACGACAACAAAACTGATTGATCTTTCAGGATTAGATTCCTTGTAATAGTTAAATGTAATAAAAAAATGAACTAAATCTAGGTTTATGGGGTTAGGGTGTTATAGTTGGTTTCATATTATAGTTAATAAAATCATTGGGAACTATATATAGAAAACATATATTCAGCATCACAAAGCTAAGATAGATATTGAGGATAAGTGTAGATGAAAATCCTAAAATTTTAATAAGTTAGAGATTATGTGGGTATTCCCGAAAATATTTCATTTTTTGGATAGTACAAGTTTATGTGGTTATGGAACATTTGAAACAAGGAGTAATATCTCCTACAAGGATTCTCTTACTTTACTTGGTGTATCCTAGTCCACAACAACATTACTTACTTCAAATATGGTTTCATACTCCTCGGGGTAGGCTTCAGATAATTCAAATTATCTTTAAAATTTATTATAAAGGATTTAAATGTAAATATAAATCAACATTATGATTGTGAGATTAGCTGTGAATATATTTTTAGATTTTTTTAAGTGTTATTCTAGTTCAAAATTATTCTTTTTTTACAACCGCATTTTGGGTATTTTATTGTTTTTTTATGGAGCTTAATATAGGAAAGGGATTCAATAGTTATGGATATTTTACAGACTACCCCACTATGAATGTCAACATAGAAAGTGTTGGAGTTGTGATGATCATAACCATATTAGATAAATTTACTTATGTTGTGACGAATAATCAAGCAACACCTGTGTTTGATCGTTTCAGGTGAAAGAAACCGCTAAATTTTAGTGGGAGTACTAATCTAGTAGTAGCTGAGTAGTGGATCATGTCCCTTGGATTGATATTTCTGGCATTAAGATGCAATGAAACTGATAAGTTAGTAATGAAATTATATAATCACAAGGGTGATGATGATCAACGGTGATCCTTTATCTTGAATAACACAGAGGAAGGCGAAATAGAAAATATGGAATGGAGATCTTTTGAGGAATTATTCGTCAATTAATATTATCCTCATGATCAACAGAATGAAATGAAAAGTAAATTTATTAGCTTTAAACAAATGGAAGAAGAGAGTGTTGTAGAGTACGAGGATAATTTCACAAGTCTAGAAAGGTATGATATATATTACATATGTGATTAAAAAGATAAAATTTTTCATTTTTTTGAAGTTCTTATTCATATTATTTGAAGGTCAATTTCATCTAAAACATTTTCATCATATGGTGAAATATTATTAAGTTCTATCAAAATGGATAAAGAATTTTATAGATCAAATTTGTTCAAGGGAAATCAATAGAAGAAGATGTATTCTGATCATCATGGAAAATGTGAATATCCAATGTAAAATAAAGGAACAAAGAAAATTCCATTATGTTAGAATAGTGGAAAGAACCCACATGTTAGATACATAAAAGGAATGGGAGTTTGTTATATGTGTGTTGAAAAGGAAAATGGTCTAATTTATTCATACAGAGGAGAAAAACGAATGATTTGCAATGCTATAATTGTAGGGATATGGGAAACTACGAATATGATTGTTCAAAAAATCTATCAAATTTTCCTTCGAAAATGATATGGGAGAAAGGTTCGGCCTTTGAGATTACTACTGTGGATGATAATGTTCTTAATGATGTTTTTTTGAGGTACTTTAATCATTTCCTATAATTTAGTCAATGCTTTATTTGATCCTGGATCATCGTATTCATTTATATCATCCCAGTTTACCATAAAATATAATCATTTTAAATTTGATTTAATGAAGGGTTTTTCATTGAAAACACTTTAATTGAGTATCATTTCTACAAAACGAGTATATTTTCACCTATGTGACAAATAATCGTACATGATTTTCGTACCATATCATCATACATATGATTGACATTAACATAATTCTCATTATGAATTTGATTTCAAATTATGATGCAAAAATATATTGTAAGAAGAAGTAAGTTACAGTTTTTGGGAATGATGTAGAATCCCTTATCTTTGGATTAGAAACATCATCATATGTGTCTTACCCAGATCTACCTTCTGTGGGTATTCTAAATGAATTCATGGGGTGGAAGAGAAAACATCATTTATGGATCCTAAAATTAATGTTATACCAATTTTGCAAGAATACATTGATGTAGATGCAATATCATTATAAATTTTTAATCCGAATTTTATCATTTCATGATTATTAGTGTAACTAAAATTTATTAGTTAATTATTTTATAATGTATTTATTTCCCTTGATGAGTGTTTCATTTTTTATCCTTTAATTTGAAGTCAATAATAAGAACAATTTAGTAATTCTCCTAACCTAAAAAAGGGTTCCCCTAATTATTGATTTAAATACAGAATTATACATTCCATAAAAAAAATCACTACTTTTAAAAATTATCATATTAAATTTCTAATTAAATTTTAATAATCATTTAATTTATAATATCATATCATTGTTCAACTAGGTGCTAAAAAACACAAATTTTAAAATACCTTCAATAATAGATTTTTATTAGGTGAATTAGTTGAAATGTCATTATAAATGTTACATAAATATGTCAATTTTAATATATTTATATAATAGAATTATAATAAATTATAAATAGAATTAATGGATATTGAAATATTACATAATATGAATAATTATTTTCTATCATAGGTCAATTATTTAATATGATTAATTTTATTAAAATTGATTATAATTAATATCACTCCTATGATATTAAATTGGTATTAATAAACCATATTCATATCATAAAAATAATATATATCTTTTGAAACTATTCTCATGTCCTTCCATGTATTGTATTGATGAAAAGGGAAATAAATGTCGATCATCCCATAGAGGGAGAAGTCCACATGTATGCATGGATAATGATTTTTTCATGGAATTGGGAAATGTATTAAATTGGTTTATCATTTCACAATAAAAAATTATGACATAAATATAATAATTTAATATAAATCTCCCTATTACGACCATACTTTTATGTTGGTGAAGTAAAATGAGACATGTTTCATCGTAGAGGGGACATTTTTGACGAAATGGTCAGTCGAAATTGCATACAATCCTATTTTAGATGGATAGGAATGTTGACGAGAGGTTTGGGTATATAATGGGATTAACATCATGTATTTTAGTGTGAGGGGATGTATGGACAAGAGATCCACTATTATAAGTGGAATGGGATGATATTATTGTCAATACAATAAACTATTGAATAATTTTATATCACACAGTATAAATTTTTCTCCAAATAAGATAAATAAAATAATGAAGATTATAAAAGGTTAAAAAACAAAACACACAGTCAATTAAAAATATTTTTAGCCATTTTTTCATTCTATCTATTAGGTTAACCTTTTTTACCATTTTGGTTTTCTCAAAGGTAACTAGTTTTAATCTAGTTGATTTATTTTTTATGTCACGAAATAATATAAAACAAATTATATAATTTGTCCATAATGATTCTAAATCTGATATCCATAATATAATATTAAATTTGAATATGTGATGAAAAATAAGATTATTATAATTATTTATTAATTTATTAATTTAATACGAAAAATATAAATTAAGTTCAAAAATGATATATATTGGATTATAAGTTAAAACCAATATTTTTATAACTATAGAGACACATATGAAATACATATTTTTTACTATAAAAAGGTTTTATCAGTTTTTTCATTCGAATTATATAATAATAATTTCATAAAAGTCATGTTACTTTTAAAAATGGTAATTTTCACTAAACATATAAAAAATTTCCTTTTTGAAATGATATTAAAATTTTTATTTACATTAATTTTATCATTTTAAATCCAACAGAAATTCAATATTAAAAATTATGTATTCATAATAATTTTTAATATGAATATAATATTTAAAATATTTTAATATAATTGTTTGCATATAATAATATTTGAAATGTTCTAAATTTAATATATTAAGATAAGATATAAAATACATAATGAATTGGTACTTTGAAAAGAAGTATAAATTTTATAATAAATATTATTTATAAAATATAATTATAAGTAATTATTTATAATAAAAAATTAATTTTTTTACTTCTCCATTTATATATATATATCAATGTTATATGAACATAGTATCATATTTTAATAATTTTATTAATATTAATATGCATCTTATAAATATATCTATATTTATACTAATTTACAATATTATTTTTATTAATCTGTGAGTTAAATTCTTTTACATCCACTAATGAAAATTACATAACATCATAACAAATATTGGATATATGATCAATGAAGATATCCAAAAAGAATATATATGAAATGACCATATTTTAAATAACAATATTTTTAATACCAAGATTTCATTTTTATATATAAATTTATTAAATCAATTTTTCATTCAAAGATCACTTAACAAGACAATGTACATATTTTACATTTTGGATTATTTATAAAGATTTATCATTTCTTTGTGATTTTCCTCGTTATATATTTTTTGGATATTGATGATTTTATAGTTTGGATACGATCTTGGGAATTTCAAAGTTGGGAAGAATTTTTTTTTATATCTTATATCTTTTATTTTCAAGAGCTGACCCACTGGGCCTTCCTAACATGGAATTAAGTATCCTAATGATCTTATACTCAATAAAACATCTCCATGCCTATACAATGCTGAAATGTAAAAGAAACATGATACCTAAAGCATGCACATGTCTAAATACCACCATCATTGTATAAAAAAATTCTATAATGTGATTATAGACAAATACTAGACCACCAATAACATTATAGAATTAAAAACTCATATAAATTGGGGACCACCTTCAAATGTTACTCATGGTATGAACCATAGTATTCCTATCCAAAAATTTGAAATCCTATTTCTCCTGGTCCATCGAGAAACCAATCGAATGGTCTATTATCTGAATAATACACACACACATGCGAGTAGCGATTCTGAAATGTTGAGTATAAAAATATATAGTATGACATAGAGAAATAACTTGAAAAAAGGATCAAGTGTAGTTATTTCAACCTAGGGATAATTCAACAATATACATAATAAGAATATTCACAAATAGTTATACTAGAAACACATTCTCAATATAAGGTTCAAACTACGATCCCAGCATAGGATTTATGAGAAATATGTCAGTATAACAAACATCTAAGAGATCAAATTACAAAATTCATATAGCACTGCCGGAGTTCATATGAGATATCATGCTCATTAGGTCTCCCAAAAAGTGTTACACGTTAGTTGTCTGGAGAGATCGATAAAAAAATGTAGATCACGCCGATGTCTATGCAATATACAGACAACCAAATCTAGATTAACTCTCTAACTAGGGTATTGATGCTCCCATAGTATAGTTCGTGACCATTCAATTAAAACCACCATTGGCTAATGATGATTATGATGATGATGATAGTGTATCTCACTCTAGGCCACAAAGAAGGATCAAACAACTCAATTTGATACTCAACAACTCAAATGGGATCAACATCCTATACACCAGAAACAATTCATATATACCCATAATTAAAAGGATCATGGGAAAAAAACCTATCAAAACTATTCCATACTGATGTAACATCCTAGCCCAGGCAACATAGAAAATTTCATATACCTGGGGTGATCAGTCCGAAGAAGGACTATTTACTATGCGCCAACACATTCACAGTCTTTTGTATACCACACCAAAATAGTAATATAAAATGGAAAAATACCTCTTGTGATACCACTTTGTAACATAGCATCCCTGCTCAACTCTAAGACGATGGCCAGACTGGTGGGGAACATCACCTCAAGCGCATCTCCAAAAACACCAGAGGTTATGACTAGTAGCAATGGACTTAGGTCTGTATGTGGGTAGAAAATGATCTCAGAGGATATGGTATTACATATTGGTAAATATTATATTAACATGTAGAAGAGGAAAAGAAAAAATCATTTAGTACCAGATTTAGATAAATTTATATAATGAATAAATTATAACTGGGGAAGTAGAATAGTCATAATAGATACCATGATAATGTGAATGTATGATTCGAAATGTAAATAAATTAAATTGTAGAGGTACGAGGTATAAGAATAGACTACATTATAATAAAAATTTCAAAATTCCATATATAAATCATGACACAAAATCTTGCGTAATGCTCGATCATCTACCCCCAATCTCCCTCCAAAACAGCAAAATAATCCATCCTTGGAAGTGAAACACTTCCCTAAATCCATACCTACAGACATAATGTCTACTCATATACCGAATGGTGCCTGACCAGGGTGTTAGATATAATCTAATTAGTACAACACCCAGGGTGTCTAGACCTTTCCATTTGGTGTTGTATAAAAATAGTAGTGTTCCATACATATAATAGATAGATGTAACATAAATAAATTATAATTGTAACTCGGTCCTGGTCCCCATGTGGAAACAAATCCCATTCCACCTATTCCAAATTAATCATGAAGTATGAATGAGATACATAGTAAAGAATAATATATATATATATTTATATATAGAATGTTAGAAGTAATATTACACACCAAAGAAAATGAAATATCCCGATGCTTTTTCATTGTCATGGGTTTTAATAAATATGTTAAAACAAGGTGCACTAGAGGCATAAGTTAAGTATAAAAAAATATGTAATCTCTATAATTTATCAATAAATAACTAACACATTTATATTAAAGCGGAATAATATTAGGTGTGGATTTTGATCCCCCAATGAATGTATCACCTCGTATATCCAATCAATTTTCTCCAATGCCAAGAGCCCATCCAAGGTGATCATTTATGAAGTCCAAATATTTCTCATGGAAGGTAATTATGAGACCATTTTGGGTATCACAGGTAAGAGGCTGAGTGTCATCCAAGGATTGGTGCAGCCATTTTTCCAATGGGTCCGTCCTCGGTTTCCCCTTTTGGAACTAATGTTACCTGTTAGTATAGTAAAAATCCAAGGAAATCCATCACCGATGAAGCCTAAAACACCACTTTCCCCATGTGTTGTTTTGTAACCTATCAAGATCAAAGTTTCCAATGGTGGGTTCTTAATACATGGTCCACATTTCTCTCCCAAGCCTGAGTTTATTTAAAACAAATATGAAGAAATATATATATATATATATATATCAATGAGAATCATTCATGATTGCAACCAACTAATTAATCATTTCATTCAACTCTTACCAATTTTTCAAGCCCAATAATAACACCTAATAATATTTTAAAAATATTATACATAACATGAACTTATTAGTGGACTAATAAGCAACATAATTTATTAATGGTAAAACATGTCAAAAAATACAGTAAAAATTATCTATGAATCAAATTCAAGGAAATCCATATTCATGGTTTATGAATCATCCTAAATAATTTATTCAATTTAAAACATGAACCCAAATTATTACATGGAAACACGGAATTATTAATTTAAATACACAATTCCATAGGTAAAAATAAGGAAATTATGTCAGTTCACCAAAAGGGGGGTCAAATAAAAGAGACGTCCTAATAAGGGGTTTTTCCTTAACCAAAGATAATAAGGATCAAGGGAAAAAATTATTTAAATTAGTAAACATTATTAGGGGTTCATCATTATGCCCTGATGAGCTACATATATGTTGGAATAGAAATAAAAAATCATATGACGAGAAAGAAAGAAGACTCCCAACCTTGTAGTCGTGGTATATCCCACACCTCATGGTAACCTTTTATTTTTCCTAAATCAAGAGAAATCATAGGATTTAAGAAAAACAACCATTTTGAGGAAAAAACATTCAATGATGGTTCCCATGAAGAAAAGTGGATAAAACTAAAATATTCATTATGAGGATGATTAGAATTACTAAGAGCTTCATAGTGTTTCCAATAGTGTTGAAAAGGGTGAAGAGATGGAGGTACAATGGTCTTATGAAGCATCGAGGGGGGACGGTGGCACCCTGCCTGGAGAGGAGGGATGTGAACCCCACAGAGGACAGGGAGAGAAGTGTGGCAAAAAGAAAAAAATAAAAGGAATGAAAAAAGGGGGTGGAAAAAAATAATGGAAAGTAAAAATTTTAATAAAGAGAAAGACAAATTGAAAATAATAATTAATATTGGTTAAGAACATATATTATTATTCTAATTTATCACCACGCCACTAAATACTTTATTATTTATTTTATTTTATTTTTCATTTCTTTTAATTTTTTTAAATTATTTTTTATTCCTTTTAATCCATTAAATTACTTTTAACCCAGAATATTATATTAGTGTGCGGTGGATTATTCTGCATAATCTCTCACAACTAAGGGAAAAAATTATTTTCAACACATGCACATTAATATATATGTAATTAAAACATATATTATTTTTCCCAAATTAATAATAATAATAATAACAAAACTAATTTATTATTATTATTATTAAAATCATTCAAAATTATCATCATGGATAATTTAATTAATAAATTCACTAAATGTGTGAAGTTAATAAATAAACCACATAAAATCATTTATGTGGGAAATTTAATAATATTATATCAAACCCAATAATAAATACTCTCATATATATATATTTATATATATATATTATAGATAAATACACACACATATATATACACCTTAACATGTATATACATATATACATATTTAATACACACATGTATACATATAATATATATAGACACCAATGTTTCTGTCATAATCTAATAATAAAAAAATTAATTAAAATTATTATTATTTAATAAAACCCATCAATGACACTATAATAAATTTAAAAACAATATCCATTAAATTTGGGTACTAATTATTAAATTAATATTTATTGCATTTTTTTATTTTCACATTTAATAATATAATAATTATAACAATACCCCCTTATTATTTACCCGGCAACAAAACTAATTAATTGCGGAAGTATATTTTCATTTTTTCAATTAAAATAATAATATTAACAATAATAACTTTATTATTATTTATATCTACCCAAGAAGAAATGTATAAACAAATTAAATTATCTTTAGGTGCGATCTGACCAAAAAATAGACTCTCGCAAATGATATACCCTACCAAGGGAAAACTATAGGTCCAACACAAAATGGTGTTCTCATAATTGACATGTGACATAATATTTGTTGGAAATTAATTTTTTATTATTTGAAAAATGGAAAACTAAATTAAATAAAAAAAATTTAAGTTATTTTAACATGCGAGGTTTCCAAACACCTGAAAATATCAATGATATACACTAACTAGGGTAAAACTGATGGTCCATACAGTACGGTAGTCTCATATTTCTCATAGGATGCTTCAATTGATAATTATTTAATATTTTGAAAAAAAACATTCCTATAAATAAAATATATTTAATATTTTTATTCTATCATGATATTTTCTGATTCCGACCATGCCCACACAGTATTTATTTCTTTTGGATCTAACCCTTAGGAATCCCCTGATAAAATGTATACTTATTGGAGAAGTATCTACACCACCTTATAAAGGGTATCTTTGTGCTCCTCCTCCTTCCTGATGGTGGATTTTAGATATCCCATACTGATAGAGGAAGAGTAAAAAACACCTCTTTATATGTTGGTGTGTATACATCTTCCATCATGTTGTCTTTTCCTGGGGAATGCCTGAGGGTTAGTGCCCTGAGAATGTAAAAATGTGTTGGTTAGGCCCAAAGAGGACAATATTAGGTTAAGGGGATGGATGTGGCTATCACAGCTAAAGTGGAAAAGGTCTTGAAACTATATTTGAATAATTACATTGAATATCCCTTCCAAATAAACTCTAGCTATGTATCATGGTCGGTACCCATGTCTGTGTCTGAGTACATGGCTCTTCATCTGTACTCTTTTTGTAGACCTATACCTCACCATGTCCTAGCCATGTTCTCTAGAGAAAACACTATGTCACTAGGTGGGGTCACATAATGTGTCATATTTATCTTCTATATGAAAACCCTAGAACAATTAATGGGGTCCCACATGGAAATTGATATCGGATGACACACCCTATAACTTGAATTTTTTCAAACATTATGTATCATCATGCAGTCGCCTCATCATGTGTTTTATCCAGTGATTCCTACTACCAATCTTATCAAAGATGGTGGATCTGGGTGACTATGTCATGAAATCTCATGCCCACTATATTCCTTCCATCAAGAACAACTGGGATTTGTTACCATAATGACATTCCAATGCAACATTCCGAAATCCTTCAATGTGAATCCCTTAATCATAACCAATCACCCATTTATCTTTTTTATTCCCCAAAAGCAAATCCATGATTGCATCTATACCCAACATATTGATTTTTTTCTATATAATTGTTGGATGATAATTGAATTTTGGGTATTAAAAAAACCATGGGGAAGATTAATTGAAAATGTTGAACAAGAAAATAATGTGCGAAGAAATCTAAAAAAACACAAACATGAGGAATGATCCTTGGCCAATGTTAATGTCCCTAGAGTATTTTCCATTTTACAAATGAAAAATAGATATAACTTAATAAAAAATAATTATTATTAATACCCATTTAATCATACCCTTTTGTGTAATTCAGTCAATATGTAAATGAATATTTTTTATAATTGATTCATGTTAATTGATGGATGTGTCAAATTGGGATAATTCCACCCAAACAGAAATACTACCTAGGTTTGGATCAAAATAATGTAATGAATTCATCTACAACATTGTTGTTGATGAGATCCTTGATATTCTTTGCGGATTGATCGATGATCCCCGATCAAATTCTTACTATTCTATGACTGATCCTCGAGTGCTCTCTCTCTCTCTCAAATCTATAGGGATATGTTCCTAAACCTATTATTTTTCCATGGTATAATATATATATAAAAAAAATTAGTGAAAATTTTTATATTAATAAAATATATAAATAATTTTATTTAGTTATTATTTTTCCCACAACTTCTCACAACAAAAACCCCTTCTGCAGTTAGAGGTTATCAAATGCCTTGGGAAAAAACAGGGATTATAATTCAATAAAGGACTCATATTTTTGGATTGAGTCCTTTTTTGGGAGTTAGTTCACTTTATTTAGTAATTTATTATTAATATTTAATTTAATATATTTAATATATTATTAGGATCGGTTATGGGGTCATCAGGACATGGAATTAGGCATTATATTTGCTATTAGTCAGGAAACAATTAATAGACATATATAGAAGTCATTACACGATGAAAATTAATTATATGTTAGATTTAATAACTTATAGTGGAATTAATCTATTCATGGATAATAGTAATAAGTTTCATGAACCGAACTGGGTCGATCCGGAACTTTTCAAATGAGTCAGTCCACATCATTTACTGAAGGGCGTTCCTGATACTCATGGGTTGGAAACTAGTGTCATGGATAAAAATTAATCATGTTGGAATGATTTGCCCCAAAATTAAAGGATAATTAAATAAACATAAACATGAAAATGAAAATGAAAACTTGAAGTGGAAAGAAAATAAAACTGTACGTATCTCTATGTGACCATGTGGGTCACCACCGACCTCAAAAAAACATTACACTATAGAGTCTGAATCTGATCAAGAAAATGAAATGATGAAAAAAATAAAGATAAAACCATAGGCAGGAGTATTAAAACACATTTTGTGATTCCAAAAAATATATTCCCATTTATATTTCCCGGAATTAAAACATTCATCAATTTCATGTTTAAACTACAATATATAAAATTACGTTTTCCACACAGTTTCTATATAAAGAAAATCTATATCACCCGAGAATTTATGAGAAATATTTTGTTTTTATGTTATATAAATTACCAGAGAAATATTTCATTATACACAACATTGTCTTGGCTTGTGTTAAACTCAAGATCAACCTTTCTAATTAGCTTGCGTTGTACGCAATACTGAGTTTTGATAAACAACGATATGTTATTAAAATATTATATAAACTAGCCATTATGAATAGTAATACACACTTTTTGAAATTTTATCTTTCAAAATGGATTAAATTTTTTGATTCGGAATATCGAAATTAGCCTAGGGTGAATTTTTTGGTATTTTTCTGAAAACACTCAATTTTGGATGAATAGTGAAAACACTGGGTTACTATTTAAAAACCAACTTTTTATTTAAATATTAATTTATTTTATTTAAATTTATTTTAGCTCAAAATCGATACATAATACCTATATAGGATCAATGTAATTCATCAGAGTCATTTTATATTAATGTTAGATATATGAAAATTTTATTTAACTTTTCATCGTCTTTTACCCACCTCCTAGGAGAATTTGAAAATTTACATAAAACATAATTTTACCACTTCTGTGAGTGGAATTTTGAAAATCCGAGAGACACAGTTAATTTCAAGGAGTAAAATGTGGTTCAATAAGATAAAAATATTTTTTGGTGAATAGTAACATTTTACTTTTTTACCACGGTTAAAAGTAAATAGGGTAATTAAGTGTAAAAATGATAATATTATTACCATAACACATGTCATAATTCTATTGGATAAGTGTAATTCAATAAAAAACAACCTTAGGAATAAAATATTACCATTTAGGTCCACATGGATTAGATTAGGACACTTATTATTATTTTATTTAATGAAGAAATAAAAGAGTTAAAATCAATGTTTAATAACTAAAACATTTTTAATATAGGGTTATACATTAGATAAATTCTACGATAAAAATTAATTAAAAAGATAAAAATATTTCCTACATAATTATATTTTATTGATAAATTTTAGACATTAAATATTTTAATTTATTTATGACACAAGGATGATAAAGTAATTACCTTATTAATGAAATATTAACATGATTGATGTTATGAATACCCATATAAATGTAATTTGAGACTTTTTATAAATTACACTAATTTTATAGGTTAATATGACATGTAATTATTGATTTAATAAACTTTTTTTGAACTAATCATTATGTTATGATTTTCAAAAAAATTAATTACCAAATAGTGTCAAATTTGACATAAAATTGTTTTTAAAACAAATTTTATATTATTAATTTTTATTTTATTCCAAAAATACAAGGATCGGCCAAATGACTTATATAAAGTAATATATACTAATAATGAACCACTTGGGGTTTTTTTGGCTAGTTATAGTAATTTTGTTAACCCTATAGTGTAAAAAAACAAAAAGACATTGTAATTGTTAAATTATTTAACTTAGAGTTATATTTAAATGATATTGTTATAATATTAACCTAACCTTGTCTAAAACCTATTGGTTGAGAGGATTCAGACCCTTCACCACCTTATCTTTGAAATAAATCAATTTCGATCTATTAAAAATTGAATATGACTTTATTATAAAATAATATTTTAAGTTTTTATAATGGTGGCCCTCTCCTCCCATATAAAAGGGCACCTCCTCCCTCTCCTCCTCACACAATTTTGAGCCTTAAATCTCTTCCAACACCTACCCATTTCCCTTATAAACTTCCCTAGAAACATAATAGAGGTCCGGGTTTTCCTCAAAGTCCAATTTTAGTTCCCTAAGAGGACATTTCATGGAGGTGTGTCGACGAAGTGGTAATATCCGTTACCGATTCATTCAAATTTATTTTTTTCTTCTACTACCTATTCTTTAGTTGTTTCACTATGATGTTATAACATCAGTATCAATCACATAATGATATGTAATTATATATATGAAACAACCCTATTTCACCTTTTATCCGTCCTACGGAAAACGAAATCACCGCGCGTGTGTACGTATGAAATACCGTCTCCAGGCCGTGGTGTAATCTATTTTCCACCACCATCTTACATGGATGGGTATAATGGTGTAAAGAATAAATATTTATGATTATTGTAAAATGATATTTATTCTGAAATAGTATACATACACTTCAATAAAATTCCACGATCATGGGAACGATATCATCGCTCGTACGTACGTACGACCTACCGTCTCCACGATGCGATGTGACTTGTTCTACATGATTTTTATGGAATAATGATTATATAAATGAATTTAATGAATAAATATGATATATACTACACTAATACCATTCTGGAAATTAGTTTTCTATAACCTAAAGAGAAGAATACAGATTTATTCGACAAAACATGCATAATAACATAATGCAATGAACACCCGAATAAACAACTTGAAATGAAATATTAATAATAAGAATATAAGAACATGACCATATATTATATCATAACAATGTATATGATTCTGTGATAATTCAATGAAATTATTTAAATCATTATACAGGATGTTTGGATACGTACAAAGAAAATCGGACGTATGGTACGGGAAAATCTCGCAATCTCAATTTTTATCCGAGATTGCTTATACTTAAGTATTTACTGGGGCATATTTACCATCCACAACAACGTTTTCTAAATATGTAATATTATTACTATCCTCCTAAAATTTTTTAAATCTAATTTTACCCATTGGTTAGTTTTTTAGTAAAAGATATGAAAGCAATCTTTTTTTGGTTTTTAGTACAAGGTACATTTTAACTTTTTCCGCCAAAGTATGAGATGAATGTTTTTTAACATATGCAGAATTAATGGATTTTTTTTATTTCATAGAACATTATTTCCATGAATATTCTTTTAAATATTTTCTAGATTATTTTTAAACAACATCTTTTATTTAAGAATTTTATGACATGTTATGAAAGGAAATATGTTTTTGAAGTAGAAAGGATATTTTCCTAAATAATGGAGTTCGTGTGTTTTATCAAAATTGTTTTCCATATATGATAACATAGGGTTATGATTCTATCCCTATTATTACATTGATTTCATTAGGTTATGATGGAATTATTTTTATGAATTTCTTTTATAGATTATGTTATCATGGCATGACGTTTATGAATCCCATTTTTATTACATGGGTTATGCTATGATGTATGATTTATGATTTTGTGGCACACATAATAATGGTTTCATTATGAGATGGGTGGGACCTATATCTCCCTCCAATGCATTGTGTAAATATTTATATCTCATGAGATATACATGGCTATAAAGGCATGTTAATCCAGTTTAGTGACATAGGACTGGAATGATGAGTGAACTTGGTTCAGTATTGGACTTTGTCCGCTATGATAGTCTTGGAAATGAGTCTTCACTAATATGAAGTAATTTTCTATGATTATGCCAAAATGTTTCACGTATTATGTTATGATTATTGGAATTACATTTCATTACTATGATTTATCCCATGTTATGATATTATCATCTCTTTTGCAGGTTAAGATATTCAAAATGTTATGTTCTTATGAATATGATATGATTGATATTTCTTTTGTTTACCCTTACTGAGCATTTGAGCTCAATCTTTTGTATGTTTTCTTTTCCCCAGGTTAGGAAGAAGGGTATTAAGTAGGATATTCCAAAAATGAACTCTAAATATGGTGAAATAAGTGGGAGACAATGTAGATGATTTATGATCCAGTTTTTTATGTTTCCAAATTTCTAAAGACACTATACCTATACGGTCCTGCCATGGTTTTGTTATATGTTGGAATAAGTATGCATCAATTATGAAGTAATAACCATGTATGCAAATTATGGGTTGTTAAAGTTGGTATAAGAGTAAAGGTACATTCATCCTTTGGAAACTAGGACGTGAAAGCCCTAATAAGAACCCTAAGGATATGTATAAACATAGAAAATAATCGTAGTATTTTAGAAATGGCCGAGAACAACCTATGATAATACCTAAAGTGTTATATGTTATTCATGATTATGTGGTTTTCCTGTTATGATTAGTGTTTCTCACACTCTGATTCTTGGTTTAGTCAATGGCTGGAACCCGAAAGAACTGTGTTAATGTTGAATGCGACGAGCAATGAAATGATTGTCCCCCTAAGAAACCAAACATTATGGGAGCTGGAATGCAAAATCTTGTAGCCCTGGTCACACAACATTCTCAAGCTATGAATCATGCATGACTTCGAAAGGATCAAATTAGGGAGCAACATTCTATTCAATCCTTCATGAGGCAGCATCCACCTTCATTCAGCAGGTCTTCTGATCCATTAGTGGCTGAACAATGGATCAGTACCACTGAAAAGATATTTTCAGTTCTACAATGTTCTGAACATGAAAAAGTCATCTTAGTAGGGTATCTTCTGGAAGGTGATGCGGATAAATGGTGGAATCTTATCAAGAATACTATGCAAAGAGACGAAATTGAATCCATGGAATGGGACGAGTTCAATAAATTATTTTTCAATAATTACATCGCTCATATTTTTGAACAAATATGGAGAAGGAGTTTCTTGAACTAACGCAAAAGGATGATGAATCAGTTGGAACCTATGAAGTAAGTTATACAAGACATTCAAGGTACGCTTCCGGGATTATTATCCAACCTGAAAGTAAAATCGATCGATTCTTTAGTGGCTTAAAACCAAGTCATCGAAGGGCGTTAACCATAAGGGACTTCAATAGCTACGAATAAATTGTTCAATGTGCTCTCAAGGATAAGATGGAGATTGGAGTAACCCGTTATTCATATGGGTCTGATAAGAAGAGGAAAATGCAATTCAATGGAAAATCTAAAGACCACACTGAAAAGAAGATGAGTTTTCCCTTAGAATCAATGTGAGGAAAGAAACATGTAGGGAATTGTCATAAAAGTACAAGTAAATGTTTTAAGTGTGGAAAAGAGGGTCATAGGGTAGTTGAATGTAGAAATAATTGGAAGAAGATGTCTGATGATGTGAACGAAGAAAAGGGATACACGAAATGCACCTCCTACAATTCAATGTTTCAAGTGAAAGGAAATGGGGAATTATGCCAATCAGTTACCTAATCCAAGTTTTGTTGATGATGATCGACATAAACATACTCTGAAGGCCAATGAAAAAGTAAAGTGACATGAAATTTATATCGGTGATGTGGAGTATGATAGCGAAATGGTGAAAGGTACACTTACCATCCACTCTAAAGTAGAAATTGTTTTATTTGATTCTGGATCCACCCACTCTTTTATTTCTGAATAATTTTCTAATGTTATCTCCATATTACCTCAGTAGTAAGATATTGAGTTAGCTGTGACAAACCCTAATGGCACAACTATTGCATCAAAATTCTACAATTCTTCTCCGAATGATGTTTGTGGGAAAGTGCTTCCTGCAAATCATTTGATCCATCCTATAGTGGAATTTGATGTGCTTCTTGGCATGGATTGTCTTTCTTTATATGGATATCATATTAATTTCCAAAGAATGGAAGTCACATTTCATATTCCATATCAATCTATGATCTTCTATCGATGCAAGGGTGAACATAACCTTCCTGTGGAAATTTCTTCTATCTTATGGGACTTGATTGCACTAAATGAAGGTTATTTATCTCAAATGGTTGGAGAGAAACTCATGATTAAGAATACACACATTGTACGAGAGTTGGATGATGTCTTTCCAGAGGAAATTCCCGGTCTTCCACCAAATCGTGAAGTTGAGTTTTCAATAGAACTCATACCGGGTGCTATGCCCATTTCAAAGACACCTTATAGAATTTCCCCAATTGAGTTGCTGGAATTAAAGAAGCAAATCCAAGAGAATATTGATAAGGGATTCATACGCCCTAGTGAATCACCTTGGGCCGCACCTGTTTTGTTCGTTAAGAAGAAAGGTAGATCAATGAGACTCTGCATTGATTATCAAGAACATAACAAGATCACTATCAAGAAAAAATATCATCTCCCACACATTGATGACTTATTTGACCAACTAAGCGGAGCTCAATAATTTTCCAAGATTGATCTTCGTTTAGGGTATCATCAATTAAGGGTAAAAAATAATATACCAAATATGACATTCCGTACAAGTTATGGACACTTTGAATTTATATTGATTCCATTTGGTCTTACTAATTCCCATGTTATCTTCATGGATCTAATGAATAGTGTCTTTAGAGACTATATTGATCAGTTTGTGGTAGTCTTTATAGATGATATTCTTGTCTATTCAAAGAGCAATGGAGAACATGAAGATCGCTTGAGAATTGTATTAAAGACCCTAATAATGGAGAAGAATTATGAAAAAATTACCAAGTGTGAATTTTGGATTCAAAAAGTTTCGTTTCTGGGTCACATAATCTCAAAAGAGGTGATATCTGTGGATCCATAAAAAACAGAGGTTATCGAAAGATGGTCGAGACCAACAATAGTAACTGATATCCAATGTTTTCTTGGATTGGATGGATATTATTGAGTGTTTTTGAAATATTTTTCACGATTATTGAATCCACTCACCAGGTTGACTTGAAAAGGAGTTAAGTTCATTTAGACGGAGGAGTGTGAAAAGAATTTCAATGAGTGAAAAAGAAGATTTTCCAGTGCACCTGTGCTCACACTACCTTGTAGTGGAGAAAGGTTTGTGATCTACAGTGATGCATCCAAGAAGGGATTGGAGTGCGTTCTCATGAAAGATGATATGGTGATAGCTTATGCATCACCACAGTTGAAAATCCATGAGAAAATTACCCAACTCATGATTTGGAGTTAGCCGCAGTAATCTTTGCATTAAATATTTTGAGGCATTACCTTTATGGTGAAAGGTGTGATATTTATACTGATCATAAAATTTTAATGTATATTTTCACACAATTGGAGCTGAATATGCGCCCAAGAAAATGGTTGGAGTTGATTAAGGACTATGACTTCTCAATTGATTATCACCCTATGAATGAAAACAAGGTGGCAGATGCATTAAGTCGACAAGACCATGCTAGATTATCCGTGATGAGGACCACAAAATATCCAATATTTATGGAATTACAAAGGATAGATCTTGGAATTATAATGGAAGGGGAAAAATATTATCTTTATCAAATGAATGTTCAACCATCTATACATGTGAAGATTAAAGATTTCCAAAAAGATGTAGAGTTACAAAAGAAGGTGAGTAATGTTCCATAATTCAACCTTGATTGTGATGGGATGATAAGGTTCAGGAATCAGGTTTGTGTTCCTCCCATCCCATAATTAATGAAGGATCTGCTGCATGAGGCTCATAGTTCATTATTCTCTATTTATCCTGGAAGCATGAAGATGTATAGGGACCTAAAAGAGTACTTCTGGTGGGATGGAATGAAAAGTGATGTTGATGAATATGTCTCTCGATGCTTGGATTGTCATCAAGTTAAACATGAGAGGCATATATCAATGGGGATGTTACAACCATTACCCATACCTGAATGGAAATGGTAAAATATCACTATAGAAATTTTCACTGGACTTCCTAAAAAATCCAAAGGCAATAATGCTATCTGGGTTATAGTTGATCGTCTTATGATGTCGGAACACTTCATTGCTATTTGAGAAGATTTTTCTCTTGATCTGCTTGCCAAGATATAAGTAAAGGAAGTGGTAAGATTTAATAGAGTACCACTATCCATTATATCTGATCGGGATCCAAGGTTTACCTTGCTGTTTTGGCGATGTCTTCAGCATACACTAGATAGAGAGTTGAGTTTCAACACTACTTATCATCCTCAGATAGACGGTTAGTCTGAGAGGACATTTCAAAATCTAGAAGACATGTTGAGAGCTTTCTCTATGGATTTCAAAGGTGGTTGGGATGAACAACTACCTTTGGTGGGATTTTATTATAATATTATATTTCACTCCAGTATTCAGATAGCTCCTTATTAATCTCTCTATGGAAAGAAATCCAAGACACCAACTTGCTGGAATGATGTTGGCGAAAGAAAGCTATTCGGATGAGATCTTGTTGATGACATGGCAAAAAAGGTCTGATCTATTCAACAACACATAAGAGCAGCTCAGAGTTGACAAACAAGTTATGCCAACAACCGAAGAAAAGACCTAGAGTTTGAAGTGGGTGATAAAGTGTTCTTACTAATATCTCCATGGAAGAGAGTAATGAGATTTGGAAAGAAGGGAAACCTAATCCCTAGGTATATCGATACTTTCAAAATACTGGATCGTGTTGGGAATGTAGCTTACCGATTGGGGATTACACCAAATCTCTCTCAAGTGCACAATGTGTTCCATGTATCTCTCCTGAGAAAGTACATACATGTTCTTGCACATGTACTCATCTTAGAAGTTGTACTGCTAGAGAAAGATATTTATTATGAAAAACAGCCGATAGAGATTCTGGATCATAGTGAAAAAGTAATACAGATAAGACCACTTGCTTGGTGAAAGTTTTATGGAGGAACCGCCAATTAGAATAATCCACATGGGAGCTTGAGGATATGATGAGGGAGAGGTATCCTCATCTTTTTGTTATAAAGTGACAAATTTCGAGGGCGAAATTCATTTTAAGGGGGGAGTAATGTAGCATCTGATAATTTATAAGAAATATTTTGTTTTTATGTTATATACATCACCAAAGGGATCTTTCACTATACACAACACTGTCTTGGCTTGTGTTATACGCAAGAGCAACCATCCTCGATAGCTTGCATTGTATGCAATACCGAGTTTCACTAAACAACGATATGTTATTAAAATGTTATATAAACTAGCCGTTATGAATAGTAATACCCACTTTTTTAAATTTTATCTTTCAAAATGGATTTCATTTTATCTAGACCCATACCTACCATATCTTCGAAATAAATCAATTTTGATCTATTAAAACCCGAATATGAATTTGTCCTAAAATAATATTTTATGTTTTTCCAAAGGTGCCCCTCCCTCCCTTATAAAAGGGCACCTCCTCCCTCCCCTCCTCACACATCTTTGAGCCTTAAATCTCTGAAAACCGCTGCCCATTTCCCTTATCAACTTCCCTAGAAACATACTAGATGTCCCGGTCTTCTTCAAATTCCAATTATAGTGTCCTAAGTGGAGGTTTCAAAGAGGCATGATGAAGAAGAGGTAATATTCGTTACCTATTCATTCAAATTTATTTCATCATAAACATCATCTTCTTTAGTCGTTTCATTATTAAGTAATAAAATCAGTGTGAATCAAATACTGATATGTTATTATAAATATGAAACATCCCTATTTCACCTTCTATCCATCCTACGGAAAATGAAATCACCGCGCATGCATACGTACAGAATACCTTCTCCACGCCGTGGTGTAATATGTTTTCCACCACCACCTTACTTCGATAAGTATAATTCTGTAAAGAATAACTATTTATGATTATTGTAATGTGATATTGATTCTGAAATAGTATACATACACTTCAATATAATTCCACGGTCATGGGAATGATATCATCACTCGTGCGTATGTACTGCCTACCGTCTCCATGATGCGATGCGACTTGTTCTGCATGATCTTCATTGAATAATGATTATATAAATGAATGGAATGAATAAATATGATTCCTATTACACTAATACCATTATTTAAATGAGTATTTATAACCTAAAAATAAGAATAAGGATATATTCGACAAAATATGCATAAGAACATAACACAATGAACACCCGAATAAACAAGTTGCAATGAAATATTACTAATATGAATATAACAATATGACCATATATGATATCATAAAAATGAATACGATTCTGTAATAAGTAAATGAAATTATTAAAATCATTATATAGGAGTTTAGGATATGTACGAATCAAATCGGTCCAAAGGTAAGGGAAAATCTCGCAATCTCAATTTTTACCCGTGATTGCTTATACTTCGGTATTTATTGGGGCATATTTACCATTCACATACATGTTTTATCAATATGTAATATTATTAATATCCTACTAAAATTGTTTAAATACAATTTTACCCATTTTTTAGTTTTTAGTAAAATATATGAAAGGAATATTTTTTTGTTTTTAGTACGAGATACTTTTTGACTTTTTCGGCCAAAGTACGAGAAGAATGTTTTTTTAACTTATACGACAAGAATGTATTTTTATGATTTCATAGAAAATTATTTCAATGAATCTTCCTTTACAAGTTTTCAAGTTTATTTTTAATGAAATTATTTTAGTTAAAAATGGTATGACATGTTAAGAAAGGAAAAATGTTTTTGAAGTAGAAAGGATATTTTCCTCAGGAATGGAGTTCAAGTGTTTTATCAATATTATTTTCCATCAATGATAATATAGGGTTATGTTTCTATACCTATTATTACATTGATTTCATTATGTTATGATGGAATAATTTTTATGATGTTCTTTTATGGATTATGTTATGATGGCATGATGTTTATGAATCCTATTTTTTTACATGGGTCATGATATGATGTATGATTTATGATTTTGTGAAACACATAAGAATGGTTTCATTATGATATGGGTGGGACCTATATATCCCTCCAATGCATTGGGTAACTATTTATATCTCAGGAGATAGACATGGCTGGAACGATAAGTTAATCTGGTTCAGTGACACAGGTCTGGAACGAGGAGTGAACTGAGTTCAGTAATGGACTTTGTCTGCTATGATAGTCTTAGCAATGAGTCTTGACTAATATGAAGTGATTTTCTATGATTATGTGTGTATTCCAAAAAGTTTCATGTTTTACGTTATGATTATTGGGATTACATTTCATTACTATGATTTATCTCATGTTATGATATTATGATCTCTTTTGCAGGTTAAGATATTCAAAATGTAATGTTCATATAAATATGATATGATTGATATTTCATTTGTTTCCACTTACTGAGCATTTTAGCTCACCCATTTGTATGTTTTATTTTCCCTAGGTCATGATGAAGGTTATTAAGTAGGATATTCGAAAAAGGGACTCTATATATGATGAAATAAGGAGGAGACAGTGTAGATGATTTATGAACCAGTTGTTTATGTTTCCCAGTTTCTAAAGACACTATATTTATTCGGCCCTACCATGGTTTTTTTATATGTTTTAATAAGTATGCTTCAATTATGAAGTAATAACCATGTATTTAAAGTAAGGGTCATTAAAAAATCATTGTCTATTTTCCTTTTCCAATGAATAATTAGATTTATTTTTCTAAGTGTAGACGATTGAATTTTAAAGGGGTCAATTTGTATACATAATAAGGTAGGAAGGTAATGTAAAACATTTTTAAGGTATTTTTTCTAAAACACAATAATATATTATATTACTTCTAGAAATTATCTACACTATACGTGGGAATATGATAAACAAACATACAACACGTGCAATGGAAAATAACACACAAGAAAAACCAACCAACACAAGCCTCCCAATCATTTGCAGCATAGAACTAAGTGATAGAAAACATGGAAGAACCTAAAAGGAAATAAAATGTCTTGAATATACTATGAATATGACTCATCTTGGATGAATTCCCTACATGATCACATTATGACACGCACACGCCTGATATTTTCCCTACCTCACATGACCTATGGGCACAATCCCATATCAATAAAAACATATCCATCTACTATGCGCCACTAGCCAATGCATAATCTAAACTAGTGAAACAATCATTAAGATGAAATTATTTCGCTATTATAGGTTCTTATATTCAGACTAATTTGGTGGAAACAATGATAAACATGAAATCTTGTCACAAGAACATCCATAAAACATAAGCAACCCACACAAACAAGTCACCACTGAGTCACCCCAAGGAACATGTGCCTTTCCATTCAACAATTTGATCCCAAGGGATTTCACCATGGCAGACCTCCCAGAACTAAAAAATAACCATGGAAATTGTGCCATCCAGGGAGTGTTATCCAATGAATTTATTTTAAATGTGTCAGTCGGTTCTCGAAATACAATAACTTTTAAAACAACTTATTAAAGAACCGCACATACAAAAAAAATTCAAAAAAATAAAATGAACATGCCTTCCAATTTTAAAACATTATGGAATCCCATTTTATAAATATATGTGACCAACCCACACACTTATTCAACCTAATTCATTGTCTAAGAACAAAAATTTACTTACAAAGGCCAAACGTGAAATTTGATAAACACATAGCATACACATTCTATAAAATAGTTCCATGCAATTCAAATAAAAAGGGGAAATAAATTTATTTCATATTAAGAATTTATTTTAAAAATAATAAATTACTAACAATAATTAAATAAAAGATTGAAAAACAATAAGTCTGTAATTATTTAATTTAACGGACAATGAAAAGGTATATACCTCAAACAAGTTGATATTTTTGACGACGACCACTCAAAAAGACCCTTTGTGCTTACATGTACATTCATTTGTACACAAACTCACACACTCACACATATATATACAATCATCTATATTCATTGAAGTATTTACCACTCCATGATATATTATGTAAAAATATGGCTTTTATATAAATATATCTTCCTTACCCTATGTATATACATGATGGAACTATTTACACCTGCATCCCAAAATCACTACAATGAGGTCCAACACAATCTATATACATTACCAAAGACTGAGAATTCACAAATCCACTAAAATAAAATTATTCCAAAATAAGGATGTATGATATGATTCAATAACTAACGAAACTGTAATCTAAAACAATGATAATGGAAAATACTATTTTAAAGTAACATATTCATTTTAATTCCCATCCATGTGTGCACTCCATGAACCCATTGATGTGACAATATCCAATGTAACTTACCAAAATACCCTGAAAACACCCAAACACAAATTTTATAGAACACCACATGCTTTCCAACACAAAAAATCATTCCATAAATAGGAATAACTCTTTGATAAATTACCAATTCACACACACACAACACCGGAATAAAAAACACAAAATGATATTAAAACATAAAAAATGGAAAAAACTTCTCTAACTAACCCAATTGTAAATAAAAGAAAACATGAAATGTAATTAGTCACTAATAATTCACACTCACTTAAACTTATTCATTGAGTTTTAAGAAATTCAATTTTTAGAAAAATATAACACTTCCAAAACATCACACTAGGATAGAAAAAGATACCATATAGGTGAGAATCATATAAAAAAAATTATTGAATCAAAATGGGAAATTTAATTAACATAGATAACAATGATAGAAATGAGCCGGAACTAAGGATCACATTAAAATTCTTTTTCACAGTTTTTTTGTTTTAAAAACACTACACAAGGAAAAGTGAATACACTATGCGTACACAGATAACAATATCATATTAATTAAAAATACTTGAGCATCATTGGAATAAATCGGGAAGAAAAAAATTGAAACACCTACCTCAAATGTGGTGTGGATGCAACTATGCTTCAATAGATGAAAGAAAAAGGACTCCTGAACCTACAACAAACCCAAAATACGAAGAAAAAAACCCACACAAATTCTACCAACTACATTTTGGTCATACAATATACCCAATTAACACACTAGAAAATTAATGGGGATGAGAAGGAAACTCACTAGAGGGAGATATGATGCCGGCGTCGGAGAGGAGAGGCTCACTGGAGAGGACGTTGGGGTTCTCTTGTGCGAGCACATGTCATGTGAGGGATGGGTCATACAAGGATAGGGGGTGGAACTAGAAGGAGGGGCGACGTTGGAGTGGTGGACCACTGGAGATGATGTTTAGTCAAAATAGAGGAGGTACGATGGAAGGCGGAGTCACGCAGGTAAGGGGGAGAGCCGACAGCTCATGCAGGAGAGGGTGGGGGTGGGGTGACACAGGACACACATGAGATGGGGGGAGGGGGAATGAACTGGCAAGGATTCCAAAAAAATTAAACAAAACAAAACAAATAAAGATAATAATATTACCCATAATAACAATAATAACATATTGATATTAATAATAATTTTAATAATGACAATAATAATAATAATAATTGAGTAATACTAATAAAACTTATTTAATAATAATTTATTATTATTATTATTATTAAAAATACTTTTATTTTTAATTTAGATTCATTAAATTGTATATTTCATATAAATTTTTTAATATTTTCGGATGCAGAGAAGAACACACTGTTTGGATGAACGGTCAGTCGGGTCGTTCGCCAACTGTACGCAGGCCAAAAACTCACCGGAAAGTAATAAATTCAAAAAAATATCACTTGATTCTAATATTGAACCAAACTAGAAATTTCCAAGACCATGAAATAATTAAATAAAAGTTTTTTCTTAATTTTGGGGTTGGAAAATTCTCTCCACCACAGACACGTTCTACCCCATAATGTCTCTAAGACAATGGATAATCAAAACACAATTCCATACTCAAAAAAAATGAGAGCGAAATATAGAACCTAAAGATGAATATATAGACCAAAAAAGACACATGACTTATAATGATGAACCCATATCAAAAAATAATGGGAGAACACAAGACACTACTACAAAAATAGGGATTAACAGCACTAAAACGGGCTTTAACAGTGCTAAAAAATCGCTGTAAAGCTCGATGCTGATAAAGGGTTGTTTTATCAACACTAAAAAATCACTGATAAAACAACCCTTTATCAGCGCTAAACAAGTACTTCTTTAGCGCTGATAAATGATTGTTTTATCAGCGCTCCTTTAGCACTGATAAACTTATCTTTTATCATCGTTTCTTTAGCACTGAATAAGGTTTTGTTTATCAGCACCATTTTAGCACTGATAAAAGCATGATTTATCAGCACTTAAAGAGAGCTGATAAACTTATCTTCTATCAGTGCTTCTTTATCACTAATAGAGGTGCAGTTTATCAGTGCTTTTTTAGCGCTGATAAAAGCACGATTTATCAGCGCTAAAATAGCACTGATAAATGCCCTCTCTGCTATTTCGATAAATCTGAAGCAACACACCTGAACACCTGCAAAAAAACAGCATCTCAATAAGCCAATTAAAGCATGTATACCCATACAAAATTAACTCATAAATCATAAGAAAATTAGACCAAGTATACCCATACAACAATTATACACGTACACTATTAACACATAATTTATAAGTTAATCAAGTACTTAATGAAATCAATTCAGAATTCGGGGGGGGTTTGGGGGCTATTCAAGGGTTTGGGGTGGCTATTCAAGGGTTTGGGATGGCTGTCCAAGGGGGGTAGGGGGTGTCCGGGGGGCTTTTTAGTTCAATCCTAAGGATCCACATGGGTGTGTTTTATCAATACATAAATCTTTGGACTTTTCCTTATCCACTATGCATCATGTTCTCAAACTCAAAGAATTTATAAGGTTTGTACACACACTAAGGTGCACATTCTTGGGGGGGGGCTGAATTTCATTAATAAAACCCAAATATTAAACCTGCAATAAGCTATTTTATGTGCATGATCAGGCAATATGCACAACCTAGTTGAGAATGAACTGTAATAAAACTAATAAAAAATCATCATTGATCCTCAAATCCCTGACCATGATTAAACCCAAATTAATTTTCCAAGTGATGAACTTTTACCAAGCATTTCACAAGGATCGTGTCGACATTATAAAAATATAGTTTGACCAAGTCCTACCGCATCTACATCCAGAAACATTGATTCTCAAGTATTAAAGTTTGATCAACCATACCTACTTCATCCAATGTTAGGGTTTCTCTGAGTACATCATAGGAACCACGCGAAACATATAATATACCATGGTCTACCCACTATATACATAATTATCATTGACCTCCAATATGTGGGTTTTATTTATACGCCATCATGGAAATCCACTTATGGGAGTTTTCTCATCCAGCGAATACCCTTAACAATATCTCAGACCACCCATATGGGTTCTTCCAATTCCGAGGCATAAGACCTATAAGGATATCATCCCTATACTATGGGAGTACCCTTATATAGGGAATAATAATGAGAATCAAATATTCTTTACCATATGGGAGTATTATCATCCAAATAATTATCCCTAGAATAATATCAACCCTCCAATATGGGTGTATTCCGATTTGAGGGATAATCTATATAATCATCTCAGCCCTCCCCTATGGGATTATTTTCATATAGTGAATATTCATGATAAGAATCTCATCCCACTCCTATGGTTGTATTCCCATTTGAGGAATAATACCTATATACATCTTATCCCTCCCCTATGAGAGTATTCGCATTTAAGGAATAAGACCCATAAGCATATCCACCCTCCCAAATGGGAGTATTTTCATCTAGATATAAGACCATAAGTATCATAGACCCAAACACATGATCACCCTAGTATACCAGGACAACAATGACTTGATATATATGAGTCCCCTGATAGATCACATGTCATGACCCCCCATTTAAATGATCAATGCAATCTGAATGCGTTTGGTCAGATTTTCGTAGGTCAGTAGTTGTTTTCACTTAAAATCTTGTCCATTTAAACAAAATAGAGACCCTTTGAGCACTAGAGGCCACACCGTGCATTTTATTGAGGCAAAGTTTACTCGTACACATCACAAAGGACCCTTGGATCATTCTTATAAAAGATTAATGCAATCCGAATGCGTTTGGTCAGATTTCTGTAGGTCAGTTGTTGTTTTCACATCAAATTTTGACCATTTTAAACAATATAGAGACCCTTTGAGTGCTAGAGGCCACACAGTGCCTCAGATTGAGGCGGATTTGACGTGTACACATCACCAAGGACCCTTGAATCGCTCTTATAAAATATCAGTGCAATCCGAATGCATTTGGTCAGATTTTCGTTGGTCAGTTGTTGTTTTCACTTAAAATCATTTCCACTTTAAACAAAATAGAGACCCTTTGAGTGATAGCGGCCACACCGTGCCTCGGTTTGAGGCGGGGTTTACTCTTACTCGTCAACAAGGATTCTTGGATCATTATTATAAAAGGTCAAGGCAATCGGAAGGAGTTTGGTCGGATTTCTGTAGGTCAGTTGTTGTTTTCCCTTAAAATCTTGTCCATTTTAAACAAAATAGAGACCCTTTGAGTGCTAGTGGCCACACCGTGCCTTAGATTAAGGAAGGGTTGAATCGTACACATCACCAAGGACCATTGAGGCGTTCTTATAAAAGATCAAAGCAATTAGAATTCTTTTGGTCAGATTTCCGTAGGTCAGTTGTTGTTTTCATTTAAAATCTTGTCCATTTTAAACAAAATAGAGACCCTTTGAGTGATAGTGGCCACACCATGCCTTGAATTGAGGTGGTGTTGACTCGTACACATCACCAAGGACCCTTTGATCGTTCATATAAAATATCAATGAAATCTGATTGCGTTTGGTCAGATTTCCGTAGGTCAGTTGTTGTTTTCACTTAAAATCATGTCCATTTTAAACAAAATAGATACCTTTTCAGTGCTAGCGGCCACACCGAGCCTCGGATTGAGGCGAGGATGACTGGTACACGTCACCAAGGACCCTTGGATCGTAATTATAAAATATCAATGCAATCTGAATGCGTTTGGTAAGATTTTCGTAGGTCAGTTGTTGTTTTCACTTAAAATCTTGTCCATTTTATACAATATAGAGACCCTTTGAGTGATAGCGGCCACACCATGCCTCAGATTGAGGTAGGGTTGAATTGTACACGTCACCAAGGACCCTTGGATAGTTCTTATAAAAGATAAATGAAATCGGAATGCGTTTGGTCGGGTTTTCGTAGGTTAGTTTTTGTTTTCACTTAAAATCTTGTCCATTTTAAACAAAATAGAGACCCTTTGACCGCTAGCGGCCACACTGTGCCTCGGATTGAGGCGGGGTTAACTCGTACACATCACCAAGGACCCTTGATTTTTAATGGTAATTTCAAAGAGTCCATGAAAACACACAAACCCAAATTTTAATTAACACCACCTGATTTCCAAATCGAAATTGTAAGCCATAAATATGCATTATTCTTTAGGAAATTAACTATCTATAGACATACCACCAAATTAAAATATAAAAAAACTATTAAAACTATAACAAGGAATAATAATTCTCTAAAACACACAATTAAATTTAATAGAAAACATGTCATGTTATTAAAAAAATAAAATGCTCTATTACTTAAGAATATTTAATGATTATTATAAAATCCAATTTTTAGAAAAATCTACCACTTTTAAAACATAAAACTAGGCAATAAATTGATATCATAGTGGTTGAACTCATATGTAAGAAATAACCAAATAATCATTGAACATATAATGAACACATTTAACAAAGACACACATTAGCATGATCAAATGATAAATACAAAAGCTGTTTTTCACAATTTTATTAATATAAAAACCCTTATCAAGGCTATGTGACTACACTACAAGTATATGAATCAAAATTAAATGTAAATTTAAAATACACAAGCACTAATAGATTGGGTTTTGAAAGAATCCCATGGAAACAGATGGCACAATGGGGGTGAAGATGCAACAATGATTCAATGCAAGGAAGACAAAGGCCTCCGAGACCTACCAAAAACCCTATATTTGATGAAATACCTACTACAAAAAAACTATACCTTTTAAGTCTATGTTAAAAAGGAAAATACCATTAAGACCCATAAAAATTCAGAGGGGGAGTGAGGGAAAATCATGATTGGTGGAGAATATATGACCCCTGGAGAGGAGCGACACGCCAGAGATGAGGTGCAGTTGTCGTGGGCATGAAGAGGCCACACGAGGGAGGGGCCACACAAGGAGGAGGTGTAGAATGACTAGAATGGGAACCATCATAGGTTTTTCCCATCAGGGAGGATGTCCATCCAGAATATAGGAGGGCTGGAGGAGGGAGACATCATGAAGGAAGGGGGAGAGATGTCTGGTCACATAAGAGAGGCTAGGGGGTGACGCAGGTCATCCACGAGAGGGGGAGGATGAGGGAAATATCACATAGGGTTTCCAAAAAACTAATAATATAAAATAAATAAAGATAATAATAATACTATTAATATCATAGTGTTAGTAATAATAATTTTAACAATCACAATAATAATATTATTAACATAATGATTATAATAATATTAATATCATTATTATCATTTTCATTATCATTATTATTATTAAACACTCTTATTGTTTTATTTATTATAATTTTTCATTTTATTATTATAATTATTATTATAGGTATACAAGGTAGAAACATTTGGATGCATGATCTGGTAGGTTGTGCGCCAACCATGTACAGGCCAAAAACTCAACCAAATGTTCTAAAATCGAAAACTTTTACCCGAGTCACAACATCAACCACAACCAGAATGATCCATGACTAAGAAATAATAAAATAATTTAATTTTGATTGTCATGGTTGGACATAAAGAGTTTCAAATAAATTTTAGGTGATTTTAAAATAATATTTCCCGCATGAACTTATAGTTTTTAATAAGATTAATTCGTAAATCATATGACTAAATTACTAATAATTTTCAATTCCATAAAAAAATAATAAAATAGATTCTATTTAGAAAATATTGATTTACTGAAAAAATTAACTTTATAAAAACATGGTGTGTTATATATTTTTTGTGTTTTAATATCCCTATGGACATAATAAATGGGTTAAATGATTTCGTGATCTTGTCACTATTCTAGACATTTTTTTTGCCCCATCATGTAGCCAATTGAAATCACTACTGGAAATGTGGTTTTTACCCATGGTTCTTTACCAACGGTTTGCCTAAACCGTTGGTGAATAAGGGAAATAAAACCATTTCCCAATGTTTCAGTAGAACCGTTGGGAAATGGTACCCCTTTTCCAACGGTTTCATAAAACCATTGGTAAAGGGGTGTTGAAACCATTGGGAAAGGGTACCCCTTTACCAATAGTTTTTAAAAACCGTTGGTAAATCTTTACACAAAATATAGTCGGGCTGCTGCTCTCCCCCATTTACGACAGAACCCTAAATCTATCCAGTACTTGGATCCTCTCACGAATTTCCCCATTCGAACAGCTGAAACTCCATATGAATCATCTGAAATCAGGTATTTTCTTATTTATACACATACAATATTTATGTGATACCTTTTTTTATTGTTATTCACCTATTAGTTTAGTTTTATGTATTGATTTTTCTTTGATTTCACCCTGAAAAATAGAAAAATCAACAAATATTTTGTTAATTAATTAGTTTCCCATGGAATATCATTTGTCTAATAAAGTCCTTGCTAAATAAAGGGGTGATGTAACAAAATACCTTGAATAAATTGTGGAAGTAGGTGTATGTTGCTTATATGAGAGTTTTTTTGTTGTGTTTCATTGTATGCTGTAGGTTATTGTATGGTGATTGAGGTGACCAGTTGGGCTTTATGATATCTTGGGTTGTAAGGTAATGGTTAGTGGGCATGGATGTGACATGTGATGTTGTGTGATAGTGATGATGTGTGGTGGTGTTGTTCTGTGTGGTCGTTTTGTGTCGTGTGGTTGTGTTGTGCCGTGTAGAGGTGTTCTGTGATGAGGTTGTGGTGTATAATGTGGTGAGGTGGTTTTGGTTGTGCGGTGGTTGTGATGTGAAATATTTTTTTTGTGATATGTGGTTGTTTTGGTGAGATATTTGGCTGATGAAACATGGAGACGATGGTTATTGTGAGATGGTGAGTTGTTTTGTGGTGGTTTTATTAGTTTCCTAGTTATCTATGGAATAAATTATGTTGTTAAAAAACAATATAGTAAGTAAATGAGATTGAATATAAGTGGATGTTTGGTAAATGTATTTAATTAATTTAACATTAAATGAAAGGACATTGTATGTGTGAATGAAGTGGCTTATAAATGAATGTGGTAAATTCTATGTGTCCTGTGTGGTGGTGCTGTGGTGTGTTGCATATAATGGTGAAATTAGTCATGATGGTTTATGTGTTGTATAGGTAGTAGTGAAGTGTGTGATTAACTAGTTAATGTGAACCCATAAATTGTGTATTTTGTGCTATTTATATATCATGTATTTTATGTTATTTCTACATATTCCCAACCAGAGTTGGATAAACATACCAACAATTAGAGGTTTTGAGTTATGGGTATTTTTTCTAATATCTAGGATGGTGGTTATATGGTTGGATATCTACCATGTCTTCCACACTCATTCTTCATAATTGATTGACCATGTGTCTTTAGGCAAGAAGCTATGTGATTGTCCATGTTTATTCAGGTGAGATGTACAATAATTTCCATAGCGTTTTCAGGTGAGGTCTGATGTGATAAGGCTATAATAATATGTGGCATGTGGTTGGGGTCATCTAGGGTAGGATGATGGAACGAGGTTGATGTTATTCATGTTCATGACACCCTACTAATATGGTTATGGGATGAGGCATGCTTTGATTTGATAACACATTATGTTCTTGTTGGTTTTTCATTTTTTCAATAACACATTAGTATGTTTTTTCCACATGTGTAGTTGATACCTTGATTATTTTCTTCCTTTATTGTTTACTTAAATGTATTTTATATTAAAGTTCAATCCTATTGAATTTTTTTTTGACAAAATGACTTATATAAATTCTTTTTACAGAATGGACAGAAGTTGGATATATGAAACCGATAGGATCTCAAGCGATTTTCAAAACAATTTGGAGAGCTTTATAGATTTTTCATTTCACAATGCTTCAGATAGTGGTCGCATACACTACCCACGTTCGAATTGTGTTGGTAGACCTTGGTTGAGCCGTGAAGAAGTCAGCTATCACATAACCAAAAATGTTTTTCAAGAAAAATATTTTTTTGTGGAATCACAATGGGGAGAAAATGAAATTTCAAATTGGGGATAATCGAAATGAATGGACTGGAATGGAGAATTTGTTAGATGATTGGTTTCTGTGTATTCTTCATCATGAAAAATAAAGGATTTCGACTCAAGAAGACTTCGATAAGAGGACAGTTGATGCATTTAGTGAAAATGATGATATTGATAGGGTGAAAAAAATTGAATGATGCTGCCACGACTCCAACATATCGACAATGTGATAAAATGAAAAAGCTGGAATTTTTAATCTTATTGATTCATGGGAAAAATATGTATGGGATTTATAATATGAAAATAAATTACATTCTTACCCTCTTGAAGGATTTACATCTAGATGATTCATATATTCCCTCAAACCACTATATGGCATGAAAGTTAGTTGAGGAACTTGGATTTTCCAGGAACAAAATTTATGCTTGCCAAAAAGAATGCAGTTTATTCTGGGAGGAAACTGCTGGATGAAATGATTGTATAAAATGTGGCACATCCCACTAGAAGTCAAAATATGATGGAACACCATCCCACATTCCACAGAAAGTTATGTGGCACTTTCCATTGATCCCTAGACTCTAGAATCTTTTTCTGTATGATTACATATCAATAAAAATGAGATGGAATGATATCGAGAGAAATAAGACTAATGATGATTTGGTTCATCCTGTAGATGGATTTTCATGGTAGAGACTTGATGCTCGATATCCTGATTTTGCAGCTCATGTGCGTAATGTTAGGCTGGGTCTTTCATGCGACGGTTTTAATCCGTTTGGGCAGATGCATACATCGCACAACACATTGCCAGTTTTTATACACATTTATAATCTTCCCCCATGGTTGTTTATAAAAAACCTTTCACTTTGATGAGTATACTCATATCTGGTCCATCTGATCCCGACATTGGTATTGTTGTATACATGCAACCTTTAAAAAAAGATTAGAATGTTCTTTGGGATTTTTGTGTACGCACATATGATGCATGTTTGAAAGACATATTTCAGATGCGTGTTGTGCTTATGTGGCCGATCAATGATTTTCCAGCTTATGAAATTATGTATGGATGGAGCGCGAAGGGAAAACTATCATGTCCTGTTTTTATGAAGAATACACAATCCAGAAGACTGAAACATCACTGTAGTTTTAGTTTTATGGTAAATTGACGATTCTTTCCAAAGGATCATCCATATAAAATGAATCATCTAAGACATTATAATACCATAGAGACCGATGATCCACCTTAGTGTATCTCTAGAACTGATGTGCTTAATGAATTGAAAGATTTTAGTTTTTCATTCGGGAAGGGTCAAATTAAATTCGGAATGAGAAAGAATGTTTCCACTGAAACCTATTACAACTGGAGGAAGAGGAGTATCTTTTTTGATTTCCCTTATTGGTCAACCAATTTGTCACATCATTGCTTATAAGTAATTCATATTGAAACGAATATAGGCGAAATGTTGCTTTTGGTACTTCTAAATGTCAAGGGGAAGACAAAAGATTATTTATGATCTCGGCCTGACTTGATGGATTGGGGAATCAGACCAGAATTGCATCCTATAGGTATCATTGAAAATAAATGGCAACTTCCATGTGCTTCTTATGTGATGACACCTATGAAAATAAACAATTTCTGGAAGAATTAGAGACTATGAGAGTTCCTGATGGCAATTCAAGAAACATATCTAAATGGGTCAACAGAAGGGAGATTAAGCTAAAATCTTTGAAGACTCATGATTATAACGTTCCACTACATGAGTTTCTTCCAATAGGAATCCATCATCTTTTCTCTAATAATGTAAGGGTGACTATTATTTGGTTGTTCAATTTGATTAGAGATCTTTGTGCTAAGAAGTTGTCCAAGTATTTCTTGCAAAAAATGTTGACAGATGCCCCATTAATTTTTTGTTAGTTGGAGAAAATATTTCCTCCATCATTTTTCACATGCATGCTGCACCTAACTATCCATATTCCCACTGAAATACTTCTCGGAGGACCTGTTTCTTTTTGTTGGATGTATCAAACTAAAATAAATATGTACACATTAAATTCTTACGTCTGAAACAGGAATCATCCTGAAGGTTCTATCATGAATAGTTACTTGGTTCAAGAATGTATGGATTTCTGCTCAATGTATTTTTTTGATATTACTACAAGAATGAACATACCAATGATAAATGATGAAGAAAAGTATGATAAAATTGAACCTAGTTTTCCATCACTTCCTCAAACAGGAGGAATACCTGGATCATATACATTGAAGACATTAAACCATAAAGAGCGGGAGATGGCACATCGCACAATTTTGTTCAACTGTGATTTGTTCGATGACTATATTAGGTGACTAAATTTAATATGTATATATTACATATATATCTATTAAACTATTCATATTATATATCTATTGGGAACATAAAACAATGATAAATATAAAGCATCGTTTTTTATCATTGAGAAGAAGAGAGACTTTGCATAGCAAAGGGTTTTCTGCTTGGTTAAAATTAATGGTATAAATATTACTGTTTAAATTAATTATATCAATATTTAATTAAGTTTAACAGTGATTTAAATTGTAGTTATTGAGTATGTCTAATAACTCTGTCTCTGAGGAAATAAGAGCTTTGGCTTTTGGTCCTAATGTCGTGGTTCGTGACTGTAAATCAATTGTTATCATTGGGTACATATTTATTGTCACTTAATGAGAAAATAACATGAGAACACAACATGATGGTGATATGGTTACTTCCACAATATATTTTCATGCCAGTGCATCAAATAGTAGACCGCGATTTGAAAATGTGTGTTATTATGGAGTTGTTGAGAAAATAATAATATTGGATTATTACTCTCATAGAAAAGTCAAAAAGATGAAATTCCATTGGATTAATTCAATGATGAGACGTGGAATATTTATTGAAGATTGTGGATTTTGAGTAATTAATATAACTCCTACTCTTGATAACAAAAAACCATATGTGTTGGCATCAATGGCTAAAAAAAATTTTTATGTCAAAGAACAACTTCAACCCGAATTTGGTGTCATAGTTGAAGTAATTCCAAGACATATTTTTGATAATGGTGATGATGGAATTGACACAGTCCCTAGTGGCATTCAAACAAGTCCATTTATTTATTTTGATGACTCCAATAGCTCAATAGTCAGAGTTTATTGTGAACCTAATGTTGTGGTTAAAAATATATTGAATCATTCATCCATGTTCTCAATTATTTTGGTTTACCTCAAGTTGGGTTGTTAAAGTTGGTAATATTCAAATTGATTTAGTACTGATCGAAAATAAGTTTTATCTTACATGACTGTTATGTGAATTATTAATTTTTATTGGTTGCGTTTTTATTCGAATTTCATTTTCTATTTTGGAATTGAACTGTATTCAAACCTAGTCAAACAATATTTCTAACCTAGTGAACAGTACAACTTGAATGATTTATTAAATCCATTCATGATCTTCTAAAAAAATTGATAGCTAAATAACCAATGAATCCCACTATTCGCTCATATATTTAGTTTTTGGTTTACACATTAGTTTCCTTTTTATAATTAATAACATATTTGTTTTCAAAAGCAAAAAATGTAGCCAATTGAAGAGAGATGAAGGAAAAAATGATTGAGAACAATCATCGGATCGCGGAGATGGGCGTTCCACCATTAGTGCCTACAGTGAGTACTTTATTTCAAATATATATATTTTATTAATATATAATGTCATGTGATTAATTTTTTGTAAACATTTTTGTAGGATCCACCTATACGTCGAAAGTTATTCGACGATGAGCCTAGTACTGGTCCTAGTACCCAGGCCGGTGGTACGAGGAGGGTTCGTACTAGAGGTGGATGAGCAGCTGCGCATGCCCAGCTAGACCCTGCCCCACCCACTAACATGTCATCCTTCCCACATTCTCATCCTGGTGTGTCGTTAGGGACACAAAGGATATTTATGCCTCCCGTTTTTTCTCTACCTTCTGCATCTTCTGATCTATCATTTTCACATCCCATGATGATTCCCACACTCCAGTCATAATCTGGTTATACTGATTTCCCATATTCTTTTCCTTCTACTTATGTCTCTCTGAGCTTCTATATTCCATCATCTTTGACTCCTATATCCCCACAGGGTGTTCCATCAGTTTCTGTGGATCCGGCGGCGCTAAGCGATCAAACTGGCGCATGTATATTTATAAAACCCTAACAATTTTTTTAGCAATATTAATTTTCATTATAACATGTTTCGATAAAATATTTGTTTTTATTTCATGATAGATACATATACTGATATGAGGCGGGGTCGGGGGCGTACATGGATGCATTCGGTGTGGAACTGCCACACACAGGTTATGGAGGATTACAATGAAGACAACCAAATGGTTGAGAAATCAGGGCAGAAATGTCGGAGTTTTTTAGCGACGCTTTCCAAATTCACCGACATCATTCTTGTCAGCCCGCTGTCATTGAGAAACTTTCACATGAGGTCAAGGATAGAGCTTTGAAATAGATATGGGTATAAAAATATGTTGTTTTTAATGTAATGAATTATTTTTGTATTTATATGAATTAATATTTTGATGTCAGCTTCGATTTAACTTTCCTGATGGTGAGGGTGCATGACCAAAATGTCTAAAGGATTTATGTTAGAATTGGAGAGCATACAATCGTGATTTGTATATATTCTGCCATTCTAGAGTTGGCACTGAGTGAGAGGCGGTAACAGTCGTGGATGATTGTCCTATAGAGCAGTATCGTAAGATGATTACTCATTGGACGAGTACCCAGTTTAAGGTATGAATTACATTTGAGGTATATAAATAGTAACATTCATGTTTTTCATTAATATTATCCTTTTCATTATAGAATATTTTTAGGAATAATCTCAAAAGAATAAAAAAACATTGATACAAAAAAATACCTCCACACACTAGGACGTACTACGATGCCGGATCATGAGAGGAAGCAGGTATGACAATTTTTATATGTTTTCTTTAAAACATACATTTTCTTTTGTTTTCACAATTTTTTAATCGTTTGCTAATGTTTTCATATAACATTAGTTTTCCATGTCATTGTAGAGGAAAATACAGAATATTGAAGGACGTGTGACTCGAGCAAAACCTTTTTTCTCGAGTAGACAGAAAAAGGATGGAACTGCCGTCAACGAAGCGACTCAGCAGAAGATTGTAAGTTTTAATATGTTGATTTTATTTTTTAAAATATATTTTGTAGCTTAATAATATATTTATATTTGTAACAGCTTGTTGTAGAGGACCTCAATGTCCAAGAACCAGATAATTTTGGGCCAACTAATCACTTACATCAGGTTTTGGGTGAGGGGCATCCTGGCAGAGTACGCTGCCGACCTAGGATAGCCCTGACGAGGTATTGGCCCTGCTCAGGTATGAGTTGTAGTGCCACCGACCTGCAAAAATTTAGGGCACAAGCAGAAAAGGCTAAGAAAAGGGCCACATTGACGGCATGACAGTCTACTAGGGCACACAGTGCGTTTATGAAGTTTATTGAAGTTCTACGTCCAACACTTCTAGCAAAGGGCATCCCAGCTTTTGATGAATATATGTCGTTGATACATTCTATATATGGTGAACCAGGTGTGAGTTCTAGTTGTGGTCAAGATTATGTTCATCATGACAATGTAGATGGATAGGACTCTGATGCAGAAGAGGGGGGAGAAGAGGAGGGCGAGGCGGGTGGAAAGGGCGAGGAGGAGGGAGAGGGTTAGGAGGAGGGCGTTGAGGAGGGCGAGGACGATGATGGGGATAAGGACGAGGGTGATGATGATGGTGATGATGGTGATGGTGATGTGGGAAAATTGATCCACTACATTTTTTACTAATATTACTGAGATTTGATATTTAATCTATTCTAGTTGGTGGTTTTATCTAGCCTCGTAGTATAGTATTAGAGTTGAGTTATTTTTATATATTATCTGTTTTCATGGATGTTGTTTTCTTTTAATGGTTGTGTGTTTGGGAACTCCCTGGACAACCCCCATTCTTCCTGGACCCTGGACAACCCCCCACCATCCTCCTTGGACCCCGGACAGCCCCTCGGGCAAACCCCCCCCCCATCTTCCTTGGTCCCCAGACAACCCCTCGGACACCCCCCGGACAACCCCCGGACAACCCCCCCCCCCCCCACCCTAGACCCCAGACACCCCCCCCCCCCCGGACAGCCCCCCACCCACCTCCTTGGTCCCCGGACAACCCCCAAAACACCCCCCGGACAGCCCCGCACACAGCCCCCCCACCCTCCTCCGGGGTCCCTGGACATCCCCCCAGAATCCCACCAGACAACCCCCCGGACAGCCCCCTCAGACAGCCCCCCACCCACCTTGATTTAATTTACTACTAGAAAATATATAATATATATTTTATTTTATTTATCATGATAATCAATTTAAATCACCTCTACACATCTAATCAATATCATAGATTCTTGGTATGTTATAAGAGGGATGTATTCATTGGGCATGGCATTGTTAGCTTTGCAATGTTTCATAGCATGATAAACTAAAATATAATCCATACTAAGAATGATATAAAAATATTCTATATGAATTTTCACAAGATTTTATGTAAATACCATTCCACTAATAGACACATGAGGATTCTCATAAATCACGTTTACCTTAATATTTCCACAATGATTTTTAGTAAAACTTTTATCTTCTATTAATTTTCTGATATTCTTGTTTTAAATGTAAATTTTTCCTAAATAATTTATTTTAAAGACCGATAGTCCAATAGTGTATTTGAATAATGTGAATAAACAACTAACATACCACTCTAATTGTGTCTATTTTGTTTAAAATGGGTAGGATTATATGTGAAAAGAACAATTTTCATAAAGAAAACTGACCAAACACATTCGGATTATGTTGATAATTTATCACAACGATCCATGGGGCGTATGTGACGTGTACAAGCCAACCCGGGATCAATACGACTCGCGGTGTGGTTGGGATCAGTCTAAGTGTCTCTCTTTTGTTTAAAATGGACAACATTTTAAGTACATACGGAAAACTGACCAAACACATTTGAAATGTGTTGAGGCTTTAGGACAACGATCCATGGGACATATGTGACGTGTACGAGTAAACCCCTCCTCAATCCTAGGCACGGTGTGGACGACACCATTCATAGTGTCTCTCTATTGTTTAAAATGGAAAGGATTATAAGTGAAAAGAACAACTGGCATACGTAAAACTGACCAAACGCATTCAGAATCTTTTGATAATTTATCACAACGATCTATGGGTCATATGTGACATGTACGAGCCAACCCGGGCTCAATACGAGTTGCGGTGTGGCCGAGATCAGTCTAAGTGTTTCTTTTTTGTTTATAATGGACAACATTTTAAGTACATATGGAAAAATTAACAAACGGATTCCGATTGTGTTGATACATTATAACAATGATCCATGGGTCTTATGTGACGTGTACGAATCAACCCTGCCTGAATCTGAGATGCGGTGTGGCCGGAACCACTCAAAGTTTCTGTCTTTTGCTTCAAAAGGACATCATTTTCAGTGAAAAACATCAACTGGAATATGGAAAACCAAACAAATGCATTCGTATTGTGTTTATACTTTAGGAAAATGATCCATGGGTCATATGTGACGTGTACGAGTCAACCCATTTTCAATCTGAGGCGTGGTGTGGCCGAAACCACTCTAACTGTGTCTCTTTTGTTTAAAATGGATGGGATTATAATTGAAAAGAACAACTGACATACGAAAAACTAACCAAATTGCATTCGAAATGTGTTGATTATTTAGGAAAACGATCCATGGGTCATATGTGACGTGTACGAGTCAACCTCGACTTAATTAGAGGCACAATGTTTCTGGGATAACTCTAAGTGGCTCTCTTTTGTTTAAAATGGACAACATTTTAAGTACATACAGAATACCTGTCAAACGTATTCTGATTGTGTTGATACTTTAGAACAACGATCCATGGGTCATATGTGATGTGTACGAATCAACCCCGCCTCAATCTAAGACGCGATGTGGCCATAACCACTCAAACTGACTATCTTTTGTTTCAAAAGGACACCATTTTAAGTGAAAAACATCAAATGTCATACGGAAAACAGACCAAACGCATTCAGATTGTGTCGATACATTTTCACAATGATCTATGGGTCATATGTGACATGTATGAGTCAACCCCTCCTCAATACGAGGTGCGGTGTGGCCAACACCATTCATAGTGTCACTATTTTCCTTAAAATGAACATCATTTTAAATGAAAACAACAACTGACATACCAAAAACTAACCAAACACATTTGAAATGTGTTGATGCTTCAAGAAAACGACCCAAGGTTCATATGTGATGTGTACGAGTCAATCCCGCCTCAATCCGAGGCACGGTGTGTCCGAGATCACTCTAAGTTGCTCTCTTTTGTTTAAAATGGACAACATATTATGTACATACGGAAAAAATACCAAACGGATTCTGATTGTGTTGATACATTAGCACAACAATCCATGGGTCATATGTTATGTGTACGAATCAACCCCGCCTAAATCTGAGATGCGGTGTGGCCAACACCACTCAATGTGTCTGTCTTTTGTTTCAAAGGGACATCATTTTAAGTGAAAAACATCAACTGGCATATGGAAAACCGGAAAAACAAATTTGGATTGTGTTGATACATTAGGACAATGATGCATTGGTCATTTGAGATGTATACGAGTCGACCCCATCTAAATCCAAGACTCGGTGTGGCCGACACCACTCTAATTGTGTCTCTTTTGTTTAAAATGGACATGATTATAAGTGAAAAGAACAACTGGCATACAGAAAACTGACCAAACGCATTTGGAATATGTTGATAACTTATCAAAATGATCCATGGGTCATATGTGATGTGTAGAAGACAACTCAGGCTCAATCCGAGTCACGGTGTGGCCGGGATCATTCTATGTGTCTCTATTTTGTTTAAAATGGACAACATTTTATGTACATACGGAAAACCAACCAAACGCATTTGAAATGTTTTGATACTTTAGGATAATGATCCATGGGTCATATGTGACGTGTACGAGTCATCCTCGCCTCAATCCGAGGCGCGGTGTGGCCGACACCACTCAAAGTGTGTCTCTTTTGTTTAAAATTGACTTCATTTTAAGTGAAAACAACAACTAGCATACCGAAAACGAACCAAACAGATTATGATTGTGTCGATACTCTAGAAAAAAGATCCATGGGTCATATATGAAGTGTACAAATCATCACCTCCTCAATCTGAGGCGTGGTGTGGCCGACACCATACATAGTGTCTCTCTTTTGTTTAAAATGGACATCATTTTAAGTGAAAACAACAACTGACATAAGAAAAACAGATAAAATGCATTCGAAATGTGTTTATGCTTTAAGAAAATGATACAAGGGTCATATGTGACGTATAAGAGTCAACCCCACCTCATTACAAGGCACGGCGTGGCCGAGATCAGTCTAAGTGTCCCTCTTTTGTTGAAAATGGACAACATTTTATGTACATATGGAAAACTGACCAAACAGATTCTGATTGAATTTATACATTATCACAACGATCAATGGGTCATATGTGACGTGTACGAATAAACCCTACCTCAATATGAGAAGCAGTGTGGCCAGAACCACCCAATGTGTCTGTCTTTTGTTTCAAAAGGAGATCATTTTAAGTGAAAAACATCAACCGGCATACAGAAAACTGACCAAACGCATTCATATTGTTTTGATAATTTTGGACAACAATCCATGGGTCATATGTGACATGTACGAGTCAACCATGCCTCAATTCGAGGCGCGGTGTGGCCGACACCACTATAACTGTGTCTCTTTTATTTAAAATGGACAGGATTATAAGTGAAATGAACAACTAACATATGATAAACTGACCAAACACATTCTAAATGTGTTGACGCTTTAGGACAATTATCCATGGGTCATATGTGACGTGTATGAGTCAACCTGCCTTAATCTGAGGCACGGTGTGGCCGGGATCACTCTAAGTGGCTCTCTTTTGTTTAAAATGGAAAACATTTTAAGTACATACAGAAAATCGACCAAACGGATTCTGATTGGGTTGATACGTTAGCACAACGATCCATGGGTCATATGTAACGTGTACGAATCAACCCCGCTTTAATCAGAGACGCAGTGTGGCCGTCACCACTCAAACTGTCTGTCTTTTGTTTCAAAAGGACATCATTTTAAGTGAAAAAAATTTACTGGCATATGGAAAAACGACCAAACGCATTCTGATTGAGTCGATACATTAGCCCAACGATCCATGGGTCATTTGTGACATGTACGAGTCAACCCTGCCTCAATACGGGGCGCGGTGTGGCCGAAAAAATTCATAGTGTCTCTGTTTTGTTTAAAATGGACATCATTTTAAGTGAAAACAACAACTGACATATGAAAAACTGACTAAATGCATTCAAAATGTGTAAATGATTTAGGAAAATGATCCAAGGGTCATATGTGATGTGTATGAGTCAACCCTACCTCAATCCGAGGCACGGTGTGGCCGAGATCACTCTAAGTGGCTCTCTTTTGTTTAAAATGGAAAACATTTTAAGTACATACCGAAAACTAACCAAACATATTCTGATTGTGTTGATACTTTAGCATAATTATCTATGGGTCATATGTGACGTGTAAGAATCAACCCCGCCTCAATCTGAGATGCGTTGTGGCCGGCACCACTCAAAGTGCCTATCTATTGTTTCAAAATGACATCATTTTAAGTGAAATCCATCAACTGACATAAGAAAAACTGACCAAATGAAATCAGATTGTGTTGATACATTAGGAAAATGATCCATGGGTCATTAGACACATGTACGAGTCAACCCCGTCTATATCCAAGATGCGGTGTGGCCGGCACCACTCTAACTGTGTCTCTTTTGTTTAAAATGGACAAGATTATAAGTGAAAAGAACAACTGGCATACGGAAAACCAACCAAACACATTCGTAATCTATTGATAATTTATCACAATGATCCATGGGTCATATTTGACATGTACGAGCCAACCCAGGATCAATCCAAGTCACGGTGTGGCCGGGATCACTCTAAGTGTCTCTATTTTGTTTAAAATGGACAACATTTTATGTACATATGTAAAACTGACCAAACACAATTGAAATGTGTTTATGCTTTAAGAAAATGATCCATGGGTCGTATGTGACGTGTACGAGTCAGCCTCGCCCTAATCCGAGGCGCGGTGTGGCCGACAGCACTCAAAGTTTCTCTCTTTTCTTTAAAATTGACTTCATTTTAATTGAAAACAACAACTAGCATACGGAAAACCGAACAAACGGTTCCTTATTGTGTCGATACTCAAGAACAATGATCAATGGGTCATATGTTACGTGTACGAGTCAATCCCGCCTTAATATGAGGTGTGGTGTGGCCGACACCATTCATAGTGTCTCTCTTTTGTTTAAAATGGACATCATTTTAAGTGAACACAACAACTGACATACGAAAAACTAACCCAACACATTCGAAATGTGTTGATACTTTAGAAAAAATATCTAAGGGTCATATGTGACGTGTACAAGTCATCCCCGCCTCAATATGAGGTATGGTGTGGCCGGGATCAGTCTAAATGGATCTCTTTTTTATAAAATGGATAACATTTTATGTACATATGGAAAACTGACCAAACAGATTCTGATTGTGTTGATACATTAGCACAATGATACATGGTTCATATTTGAAATGTACGAATAAACTCCACCTCAATCTAATATGCAGTGTGGCCGGCACCACCCAAAGTGTCTGTATTTTTTTTCAAAAGGACATCATTTTAACTGAAAAACATAAAATGGGATACGGAGAACCGACCGAACGCATTCGGATTGTGTCGATACATTAGGACAACGATCCATGGGTCATTTGTGACATGTACAAGTCGAACCTGCCTCAATCTGAGGCGCGGTGTGGCCGAAACCTCTCTAATAGTGTCTCTTTTGTTTGAAATGGACAGGATTATAAGTGAAAAGAACAACTGATATACGAAAAACTGACTATACACATTTGAAATGTGTTTATGTTTAGGATAACGATCCATCGGTTTTATGTGACGTTTACAAGTCAACCCCGCCTTAATTTGAGGCATAGTGTGGCCGAGATCATTCTATGTGGCTCTCTTTTGTTTAAAATGGACAACATTTTAAGTACTTAGGGAAAACCGACCAAGAGGATTCTGATTGTGTAGATACTTTAGCACAATGATCCATGGGTCATATTTGTCGTGTAAGAATCATCCCCGCCTCAATCTGAGACGCGGTGTGGCCGACACCACTCAAACTATCTGTCTTTTGTTTCAAAAGGACATCATTTTAAGTGAAAAAGATCAACTGGCATATGGAAAACTGACCAAACTCATTCATATTGAGTCTATACTTTATCACAACGATCCATGGGTCATATGTGACATGTACAAGTCATCTCTGCCCCAATACGAGGCGTGGTGTGGCCAAATCCATTCATAGTGTCTCTCTTTTGTTTAAAATGGACATCATTTTAAGTGAAAACAACAATTTTAATACGAAAAACTGACCAAACGCCTTCGAAATGTGTAAATGATTTAGGAAAACAATATGAGGGTCATATGTGACATGTACGAGTCAACCCCGCCTCAATCCGAGGCATGGTGTGGCCGGGATGACTCTAAGTGTCTCTCTTTTGTTTAAAATGGAAAACATTTTAAGTACATACTGAAAAATAACCAAACAGATTCTAATTGGGTTGATACACTAGCACAACAATCCATGGGTCATATGTGATGTGTAAGAATCAACCCCGCCTCAATATGAGACGCGGTGTGACCGGCACCACTCAAAGTGTCTGTCTTTTGTTTCAAAAGGATATCATTTTAAGTGAAAATAATCAACTAGGATACGGAAAACCGACCAAACGTATTCAGATTGTGTTGATACTTTAGGAAAATGATCCATGGGTCATTAGAGACATGTATGATTCAACCCCATTTATATCTGAGATGCGGTGTGGCTGGCTCCACTCTAACTATGTCTCTTTTGTTTAAAATGTACAGGATTACAAGTGAAAAGAACAACTGGCATACAGAAAACTGACCAAACGCATTCAGAATCTGTTGAAATATTAGGACAATGATCCATGGGTCATATGTTACGTGTACGAGGAAACTGCGCCTCAATCCAAGTCGTGGTGTGTTCGGGACCACCCAAAATGTCTCTCTTATGTTTAAAATGGACAACATTTTAAGTACATACGGAAAACGACCAAACAGATTCCGATTGTGTTGATATTTTATCACAACGATCCATGGGTCATTTTTGTTTCATACGAGTCAAACCCGCCTCCATCCAAGGCATGGTGTGGCCGGCACGATTCAATGTGTCTCTCTTTTATTTAAAAAGCACTTCATTTTAAGTGAAAACAACAACTGACATATAGAAAACCGACCAAACACTTTTGGAATATGTTGATACTTTAGGACAATGATTTATGGGTCATGTGTGACATGTATGAGTTATCCTCGCCTCAATCCAAGTCATGGTGTGGCTGATATTAGTCCAGGTGTATGTATTTTGTTAAAAATGGACATCATTTTAGGTAAAAATATATGGTATATGAAAAACCGATCAAATTATGAATTGAATTCTGGATTCCACATATAATTGTCATCTAAATTTTAAATTTATTTCTAAATATATTATGTATGTTTATAATTATGTTATTAATTATAATTTCATTATGGATGTGTATAGTTCGAGGATGCATTATATGTTAAATGTGTATGAATTTGTTCACTATATGTACGTGTTAGTTTGTTATTGCAGGTACAATAATCTTATATGTATGTGTTAGTTTATTGTATGTACAATAATTGGATTGAAAATGAGAGGTAATTCTCAAAATGAGACATGCTGTGCAAATTGCAGAAAATGAGAGCTACAGTGAAAATTACAGGCTGCTGTAAAATTTGAACAGCCTAGGCTATGCCAACGGTTTCAAACTGTTGGCATAGCCTCTATGAACCATTCGTTAAACTCCTTTCCCAATGGTTTAGAATCTGTTGGGAAAGAAGAGAGTGCTTGGTTTTCCCAACGGTTCAAGCCAAACCATTGGGAAAATCTATCCCAATGGTTTGGCACAACAGATGGGATAGGATAATTTTTTCCCAACCTATCCCAACGGTTCACTATAAACCGTTGGGAAAATATTTCCCAACGGCTTACTTCCATACTGTTTGCAAAACCATTGGTATAACATATACCAATGGTTTTGCAACCTTTCCACTGGTTCAGAACCATTGAGAATGCCTGTATTTCCAGTAGTGAATCATACTGGTTTTTTATAAGGGAGAAATAGTAACTTTTTATGTCAAAATTAAACATATATTATGCATGGATATAGATTACATACCTATTTCCTACTCAATTCCTTCTCACTATTTATAAGGCCCAAGCCTTAAACATTACATAATCTTGAGAAAATTCAATAATTTGACTTTTATTAACATCAAGGATCATTTTACATTTTGAGATATAGAGAATTAGGTCATAAATTATACATAAAATTTAGAATTTTAAAAGTATCCACTTCTGCTCACTATATTTTTTTATAAAACTAAAACTTTTTAATTCGAAATCTGAAATGATTTTATGTTTTAACATTATATCTTTTCCATGATCCTATCCTAAACCCTATTCCACTTTTTCTCATGTGGAAAACATTTCCAAAACATGTGATGATCATTAAAATAAATGTAATTGATACATATATAATGGAAACTATTAGTCTTGTGATAACATGAAAACTATGAATACTTTATCATAATGTAATACTTTTCACCTTTAAGAAGTAGTAGAAACATGTAATGGCCTGGACATCTCCAGCCCATTCCTTTGTCAAAAATAAGGCTACAAGTGTTCTGGAGGGTAAAATGGACTTTTCCCACACATTCCAAAATTTTAAAACTACACGCCGTGTAGTTTGAGTACACGATGTGTACCCTCTTTCCGGGTATACCCCGTGTGGATGGTTGTGTCTTTGCTGCGTGAAGAAAATGGGTACACACCGTGTGTCCAGTACTACAGGCCGTGTAGTCCCTCCCCGCGTACGCGTTACTGTGTGTTGACCAGTCATCGGCCGTGTGCCGTGTTGGAGCCGTGTCCATGCTGTGTGCAATAAATGGGTACACGCCGTGTGTCCAATCAACACGTCGTGTAGTCCTTCATCGCGTATGCATTACCTTCAAACCGTGTGTTGACCAGTCAACGGCCTCAGAGCCACGTTGGAGGTCGCGTGGAGACCGTGTAAAAACGGCTGAGTACACACCGTGTACCATAAGTACACGCCGTTTACTTTTTCTTTTCACACCTATAAAAGGAGGGGTCCCCTCCTCCTTTCAACTCACACCTCTCCTCCCCTCTCCTCTGAGCAGATCTCTCTTAAGAGACTCGAAGGCTCTTTCTTCCATAACTTTTTCGTCCGAGCTCTGATTTACGATCCGTTAGTGGCCACGGGATTGTAATGACGAGACAGAACTTCCGAGCTTGGATCCATTGTCTTCCTTCGGCTCTTCCTTTCCACCCAAGGAGGTTTTTCCAGGACACCGACGAACGTCTTCTAAAGTTGATCTGGAGGAGCGTTGCGATCTAGAACCTGTTGAGGTTGGGATTTTACATTCGTCTATCTAATTTGTGCATCATTTGGGGTGGGTATCTGCCTGTTTTCATGAGAAAAATTTGAACCATTAAATTAAGATAATAACTGGTTAAAGAACGGGGTTGGGATGTTTGTGATTGATATTAATTTATATCATGTGATATTATGTTGTGAATTGAATGAGCTTCTGCCTACTGAAAATCACGGTCATTGGGGGCCTTTTCTTGAGCAATTAAATGATTCCCTATCTTTCTAGACCATTTTTGTGGATGGAATCTTGTGGAATGTGGAAATTGGTTAATCACGTAATGTTGTATGATTAAATGAAAATATGGAACCCTTGTGTGATCACCCCGGTTGAACAAAACAGAATAATGAACATGTGGGTGTTGTCTTGGTTTTCATGGCATGTGATGGGGGTGTTTTGTGGGCTGTTGTGGATAGGGTGAGCAGCGAGGCTGCGGTTGGCTAGGTTGTGGGTTGGTGTGAGTGTTGTGTTGGTAACGGGAAGCGGGGCTGCGATAAATGGTATTAAAGGGATGATGATGTACGGGTTTCATTGTGTTGTGGTTATGGTGGTTGGCAGCGGGGCTGCGGGATGAGTTGAATGTGAATGGACTTTGGGTTGTGAATAATAAATAAAAGTGGGAGAGTTAATGAATGGTGGGGCTTGGTAATGAAACGGAAATAATAATCAATGGGTTGGTTGGTTAATAAGAAGGAACTTGCAGTGTTGCTGTGTTTTTCTAATTTGCATTGTGGATGGCAGGGATATGCTTACGAACGATCGTTGTGGTTGGTTATGGATAGTTTCCCAGTAGTTAAGGAACTAATAAACTAATTCTGCTGAAACATAAAAACCTTAATGGGTTTGGGGTTTTTTTTGTATGCATGCTTCGTGGTAGTAGTTCCGAGGCACGTGCTCAGTTTCTCTTTTTAGAAGCCACAGTTTGGGCTGAGGGGTTTCTATATATATATATATATATATCTGTATCTTATGTGTTTTATCGCACCGCACCCATGTTGATCACTTAGTGCCGAACACTCCCATTTCATGGGAGAGGGTGTTTTCCCATAGTTACTAGATCCTTCATGCTCCTTCTCCCCTAGGTTGTGATGGCTTGAGGCGACCTTACACCCAAGACTCTTCGGGTAGGCTTCTATTGGGGTGATTAGGCCCAAGACTCTCCAGGAAGGCTTATAGTCTATAATGTCTTGTGGTGACCATACACCTAAAACTCTTCAGGTAGGTTTCGATTTCAGGCCCAGGTGTCTTCGAGCGAGAGTTCTGTTACTATTACTGTTCCCAAGAATCTTCGGGATGAGGCCCAGGTGTCTTCGGGTGGGGATGTGGTTGTGGTTGTGAGGCCCAGGTGTGTATGGGCGGGATACGTGGTGGTGAGGCCCATGTGTGTGCGGGCAGGATACGTGGTTGTGAGGCCCAAGTGTGTGCGGGCGGGATGTGTGGTTGTGAGGCCCAGGTGTGTACGGGTGGGGAGAGTGTGAAAGCGCCAGGACGTTCAGTTAACTAATGGGAAATGGTGTGGGGTACCCAATACTCTTGTTCTTATACTACTACTACCTGTTGTGATTGTGTTTTGGTGAGTGTGGCTGTCAAGGTTGGGTGGATAGATTTCTTTGTTAGGTTTCTTATGTTGTTCTCACGGGACATTAGGATTTCTTCCCACTTGTGCACGAGCGCTTTAGGTTTCCCTACTGAGTATACATGTATGCTCACCCTATGTTTACTTTCAGGTTTCCAGGAGGACTACCAGGGCCGTGCGGGACCCTACTAGTTAGGCAGTTGCAGTTGTTGCAGTTGTTATTCTCTTGTTTTCTTCTGGTATTGTACTTTTGAGCTTTCTTGTACTTGTACCTTGTTATAAAATTGTTTAAACATGCATGTGGGAATGGTTTGGGTTTATTTCTATACACTTGTTCTTTTTCCTTTTTGGTGGTTGACTTGTCCTATTTCCTGATCCTAATTAATAAAAAGGGTAATGCCTCCCAAATTGTGAAAACTCATACCCTTGGTGCTAGTCGCCAACCCGGGGCCTACTGGAGGCGGGACTCGAGGATCATTATCTCCCTTTCACCATTGCCAGCTCAGGAGGGGCATCTTTGGTGGGAGGGGGTCATGACAGAATGGTATCAGAGCTGATGGTTGAGAGATAGGATAGAGTCTGGAGTTAGGCATAGTGAGGTTTGAATGGTATGGTAGGGAAACATTGTTAGTTAATCTTGGTGCGTGACATAGGTCAGGGAAGACCGGCTAGGACACGGGATTTTAGGGCCCCCCATGATCCGATGCAAGGACTCCGAGCCTACCAAACGACCAAGTATGACTACATTGATTGCAGGGTAAAGACCCTAGGGAAGGTACATGCATCATAATGATTGTGTTTTACTTGATTTGGGTGTTCTGGGAAAGAAATTAAATGATAATTGAAACATTGAAAAATTTCCTTACTATTTGGGCTTAGGCGATCCTTGTTTACCGTACTGAAATGGCACTTGGACATCGAGCCCGGGTGGCTCAGACGGCTGAGGCCCAACAGATCCTGGAGGTCGATCAATTGAGAATTGACCGAGAGGAGGAAGATAGCCAGTGGCAGAAGACTCTCTGTTCCTTATAGCGGTAGACCCTCAAGAATTACGAGGGTAGTAATTCAGATACGGAGACGGAGGGGTGTCTTGAGGAGCTAGGGATTTCTTTTACCTTGATCTGTTCTCCGAGAGAGTACTGGGTTCCCCTAGCAGTCAGTCAGCTGAGAGGTGCGGCGCGAAAGTGGTGGATGCTCTACCTTGGAGAGAGGATAGAGGAAGAGGTTCCGTGGGCTGACTTTGAGAAGGAATTCCGAGAGGAATTCCTTTCTTCCATGATCAAGGAGGAGAAGCGACAGGAGTTACTCTCCCTTCAGCAGGGGAGTATGTCGGTACGAGAGCTGGGGATCAAGTTCAAATATCTCCTGCGTTTTGCTCTGGATCTTTTTCCGGATGAGGAATCTCGGGCGAGACGTTTGGAGGAGGCGCTTTGTCCTTCGCTCCAGTATGATTTCACCCCCTTCACCCTTCCGACGTACTTGCCGGTGCATGAAGAAGGCAGAGGTCATAGAGAGGATGCACTCGCTGGGAGGTGCACCGCGTGAGGTGTTCCAGCCAGGTTCATCGAAGGGGAAGGCAGACAGCAGCAGGTCTCCTGCAACAGGACCTTACAGGTTCAGGACAGTGGGGAGCATGCCCCAGTAGTTCCAGTTCAGATCTTCGGGTCCTCGTCCCTTTTCCACGAGCTCGGGACTAAGGTGTTTTTCATGTGGAGGTTTCGGGCATGTTCAGAGTCGGTGCCCGACCCAAACTAAGTATGGTGGAGGTGGGCAGGTTCAGTGCCCACCTCAGCAGCACTAGTTGCCGGTGAGGCCCTTCCAACAGCAGCAGGACCATGCTCCTCTGAGGGTAGACCTTGCAGGAGGTGGCCAACCTCAGGGTGCTCCTCAAGGTCCTCGACCAGGGCGTGGTCGGGGAAGTGGATGACATCAGAGGGGCAGAGGAGCTGGGCGTGGACAGTTGCACACAGCAGAGTTGGCAGCTCCAGCAGGACCAGAGGTGGTACGAGTTACGATTTGTTTGTTCATCACTCTGGTTTTTGCATTGTTCGATTCGGGAGCTTCGCACTCCGTTGTTACACCTGGTCTAGCCCATGCTTTGGGAATAGGCGTGTAGAGACATTCTGTACCACTGGTACTGAGTACACCAGTTGGGGGCCAGACCAGTGTATCATTTGTTTGTCGGAGATATGGACTGACGTTGGGACCACATCGAACTAGTGGGGACCTTCTTCTGTTACAGATGCAGCCATACGATTTCATCCTAGGCATCGACTAGTTGTTTTCTGTTAGTTTCGTTATCGACTGCTTCCAGAGAAGAGTTGTGTTCTCCGACATGGATGGGCAGCGCGTATCTTTTGTTGGCAAGAGGATCTATTAGGCGGGATGTCGGCGTGTGGTGCCTCTCATTTCCTTTTTGGGAGGGTTATCAGTGGTTCCAGCCGATACAGAGATGATGGATGTCCTGGAAGATGTTGGGGAGTTCCTCGATGCTTTTCCTAAGGAGGTTGTGACTCTACGCCCCTAACATGACGTTGAGTTCGGGATAGACTTACAGCCTGGTGCCCGTCCGATTTCGATGGCCCCTTATCAGATGGCACCTTCGGAGTTACAGGAGTTGCAGATTCAGATTGACGATCTGATGGAGAAGGGTTTTGTTCGACCCAGCGTGTCACCATGGGGTGCTCCAGTTTTGTTCCTGAAGAAGGAAGATGGGGGTCTCTGGATATGCATAGACTACCGAAGGCTGAACCAGGTAACAGTCAAGAACTGTTACCCCCTTCCAGTTATAGATGATCTCTTCGACCAGTTGAGGGGAGCAGGTTGGTTTTCAAAGATTGATCTACGATCGAGATATCATCAGCTGAGGGTGAAGGATAGTGACATCTAGAAGAAAACTTTCAGGTGTAGGTATGGGCACTTCGAGTCTGTAGTGATGCCGTTTGGAGTTACGAATGCACCGGCTGTGTTCATGGGACTTATAAACATTATCTTCTGAGAGTTTCTGGACTGGTTCATCATAGTGTTTATCGATGACATCCTGATCTACTCAAGATCAGAGGAGGAGCACGTTGAGCATCTCAGGGCAGTCTTGGGAGTCCTTCGACACCACCATCTTTATGGGAAGTTGTCGAAGTGTATGTTCTTGACACAAGAAGTACACTTCCTTGGGCACGTGGTGTCTCAGCATGGAGTGTCATTGGACCCGTCAAAGGTGAAGGAAATTGTTTCTTGGGCAGCACCCAAGAGTGTGGCAGAAGTTCGTAGTTTCCTGGGGTTAGCAGGTTACTATCGGAGGTTCGTTTCAGACTTCTCTCAAGTTGTTGCTCCATTGACAACTTTGACTAGGAAGAATCAGGTATTCCTATGGAGCGATCAGTGCCAGAAAGCTTTCGACTGCCTGAAGGAGAAGTTGGTTAGTGCTCCCGTGCTCAGGTTTCCAGAGGAAGTTTTGTTGTCTGAAGTGTTTTGTGATGCTTCTGGCCTTGGTCTGGGGTGCATGCTGATGCAGAAGAAGGGCGTCATTTGTTATGGGTCTAGGTAGTTGCACCCTCATGAGTGTAACTATACCACCCATGACCTGGATCTTGTAGAAGTAGTGTTCGCATTGAAGTTGTGGAGACATTACCTCTTTGGGGAGCACTTTTTGGTCTTCTCAGATCACAAGAGCCTACGTTATATCTTCTCCCAGCATGACCTGAACTTACGGCAGCGGAGATGGGTTGAGTTTCTCCAAGAATATGACTTCGAGATCTCTTACACTGAAGGTAAGGGCAACATTGCGGATGATGCCCTGAGCAGGAAGTCACATAAGGAAGTGGTTTGGGAAACCGCTGATGCTTGGAAGGCGATGGGAGAATTGGCTGCCCTGCACTTAGATTCAAGGGAAGAAGGTGTTAGAGGCTGTTTGTTCCAGATGATGGTGCAATACTTTTTGTCGCAGCAGGTGGAAGAGTCTTAGTGGGGGGACTCCGAGGCAGAGGTGATACGAGATCGTGTCGATCAGGGGAATGCTCCAGATGGATGGTCAGCGGACAGCCAACATCGGATGCTTTTCCAGGAAAGGTTGTTTGTTCCGAAGGCAATGCATGTGGGAGTTCTCTGTGAGATCCATATCTCAGCCTTGGCGGTACATCCAAGATTTTCAAAAATGTACCAAGGCCTGAGGGATCAGTTTTGGTGACCCGGGGTTAAATGGGAGGTGGCAGAGTTTGTGGCTAAGTGCCTAGTGTGTCAGCAAGTGAAGGCTGAACACCGTGTTCCCAGTGGTTTGTTTCATCCTTTAGATGTCCTCGAGTGGAAGTGGGATGACATCTCAATGGACTTTGTCACAGGACTGCCCAGATCTCAGGGTGGTTATGATGCTATCTGGGTAGTGGTGGGTCGTCTAAAGAAATCATCTCACTTCTTAGCAATCAAAGAGTTGGGCCCGGTGAGTACCTTATCACAGAGGTACGTAGATGAGGTCGTGCGTTTGCATGGGGATCCAAGGACTATCATCTCATATCGGGATACTCGGTTTACCTCACGAGTCTGGAGGGAGTTACAACATGATTTTGGCACCCATCTATGCCTTAGCACTGCTTTCCACCCCCAGACCGACAGGCAGACGGAGCAGACTATCCTGACATTGGAGGACATGCTGCGACCATGCGTTCTAGATTTCGGAGGATCGTGGGCACGACACTTGCCTTTAATAGATTTTGCCTACAAAAACATCTTCCACTATACTATTGTCATGGAACCATTTGAGGCTCTGTATGGAAGGCCATGTCGTTCACCCATTTGCTGGGCAGAGGTTGGTGAGATAGGTGCTCTTGGGCCAGAGGTAGTGCAGAGCACCACAGAGATATTCCAGCTTTTATGTGAGAGGATGAAGGCGTATCAGGACCGACAGAAGCCTTATGCTGATCGTCGGAGGAGGCCCTTGGAGTTCAAGGTGGGAGACCATGTGTTCTTGAAGGTTTCCCCTCGACGAGGTCAGCGGAGGTTTGGGAAAGGGAGCAAGCTCTCACCCAGGTTCATCGGACCTTTTGAGGTGCTGAGGTGAGTCGGCGAGGTTGTATATCAGCTGGCCCTGCCACCTCAGATGGAGAAATTCCATGATGTCTTCCTTGTCTCCCATCTTCGTCGGTACTTACACGATGACTCTCACGTTATCGACTGCGGAGAGTTGGATATAGGAGACGACGCGACATTCGAGGAACGGCCAGTCAGAATCGAGGATCGTAAAGAAAGGTTCTTCGTGGATGTACCATTCCCTTGGTTCGTGTGTTGTGGAGGCATGGCGGCCTCAAGAAAGAACTTGGGAGTGGGAGTCCCAAATGCACGCTCAGTACCCAGAGTTGTTTTGACTTGTGTTTTCCTTTGTTCTTCTAAGCTTTTTGTTGATTTTGTACTCTGTAACTTTGATATATGGAATGTCTGGCTTATCAGTTGTGAGACCTTTTGTTTCCTTTTTCCCTGGTAATGTGTATCATGTACGGATGAGTGGGAAGGCGGAAAACCTGACCCTTTATTGAGATGCATTAATGCGGATGCGATTGAACCCGTGCGGGCGAGTCAGTGCCGCCTAAAGCGGATAATATCTCGACATAGGAGAAGTATTTTCCCAAAACCACGTGTTCGGGCAGTTCGAGTTGAAAATCCTAATGTATGGAAGTGGGAAGACCCAATCCTTAAACGAGACGCATTAATGAAGATGCGATTAAACCCATGCAGGCGAGTTAGTGCCGCCTAAAGCAGATAATATCTCAACATAGGAGAAGGAATTCCTAACACCTAATTAGGATTGTTGGTTGGGTTCCTGTTATAACGAGGACCCCAAGAGGTATCTTGTTGGGTTCCCTGGGTTGGTTTTTGAATTCTCTGGGATGAGAATGTTTTAAGAGGTATCTGATGTAATGGCCCGGACCTCTCCGACCCATTCCTTTGTCAAAAAGAAGTATACAAGTGTTCTGGAGGGTAAAATGGACTTTTCCCACACATTCCAGAATTTTGAAACTACACGCCGTGTAGTTTGAGTACACACTATGTACCCTCTTGTCGGGTATACCCCGTGTGGATGGCCGTGTCTTTGCCGCGTGAAGAAAATGGGTACAGACCTTGTGTCCAGTACTACACGCCGTGTAGTCCCTCCCCGCGTACGCGTTACCCTGTGTTGAACAGTCGTCGGTCGTGTTCCGTGTTGGAGCCGTGTCCCTACAATGTGAAATAAATGGGTACACGCTGTGTGTCCAATCTACACGCCATGTAGTCCCTCCCCGCGTATGCGTTACCTTCAGACCGTGTGTTGACCAGTCAATGGTCGCGGAGCCGCGTTGGAGGCTGCGTGGAGACCGTGTGAAAACAGCCGAGTACACGCCGTGTAATTTTTCTTTTCACACCCATAAAAGGAGGGGTCCCCTCCACCTTTCAACTCACACCTCTCCTCCCCTCTCCTCTGAGGAGAAATCTCCAAAGAGAATCGAAGGATCTTTCTTCTATAACTTTTTCATCCGAGCTCTAATTTACGATCCTTTAGCGGCCACAGGATCGTAACGATGAGGCGGAACTTCCGAGCTTGGATTCGTTGTCTTCCTTAGGATCTTCCTTTCCACCCAAGGAGGTTTTTCTAGGACACCGACGAACGTCTTCTATAGTTGATCTGGAGGAGAGTTGCGATCTAGAACATGTTGAGGTAGGGATTTTACCTTTGTATCTCTAATTAGTGCATAATTCGGGGTGGGTATCCGCTTGTTTTCATGAGAAACAGTTAAACCATTAAATGAAGATAATAACTGGTTAAAGAACGGGGTTGTGGAGTTTGTGATTTTTGTTACATTATATCCTGTGATATTATGTTGTGAATTGAATGAGCTTCTGCCTACTGAAAATCACGGTCGTTGTTGGAATTTTCTTGCAAAATTAAATGTTTCAATATCTTTCTAGACCATTTTTGTGGATAGAACCTTGTGGAATGTGGAAATTTGTTAATCACGTAAAGTTGACATATTAAAAGAAAATCTGGAACCCTTGTGTGAACACCCCGATTGAACAAAATGGAATAATGAACATGTGGGTGTTGTCTTGGTTTTCTTGGCATGTGATGGGGGTGTTTTGTGGGTTTATGTGGATAGGGTGAGAAACGGGGCTGCGGTTGGCTTGGTTGTGGGTTGGTGTGAGTGTTTTGTTGGTAACGGGCAGTGGGGCTGTGAGAAATGGTATTAAAGGGATGATGATGTACGGGTTTCATTGTGTTGTGGTTATGGTGGTTGCCAGCGGGGCTGTGAGATGGGTTGAATGTGAATGGAATTTGGGTTGTGAATAATAAATAAAAGTGGGGGAGTTAATGAACAGTGGGTCTTGGTAATGATACGTAAATAATAATCAATGCGTTGGTTGGTTAATAAGAAGGGACATGTCGTGTTGCTGTGTTTTCCAAACTTGCTTTGTGGATGGCAGAGATATGCTTACGAATGATCGTTGTGGTTGGTTGTGGGTAGTTTCCCAGTAGTTAAGGAATTAATAAACTAATTCTGCTGAAAGGTAAAAACCTTAATGGGGTTGGGGTTTTTTGTTGTATGCATGCTTCATGGTAGCAGTGCCAAGGCACATGCTCAGTTTCTCTTTTTAGAAGCCATAGGTTGGGCTGAGTGGTTGCTATATATATATATATATATATATATATCTCTCTCTCTCTCTGTATCTTTTGTGTTTTATCGCACCGCACCCATGTTGAGCACTTAGTGCTGAACACTCCCATTTCATGGGAGAGGGTGTTTTCCCATAGTTACTAGCTCCTTCCTGCTCCTTATCCCCTAGGCTGTAATGGCTTGATGCGACCTTACACCCAAGACTCTTCGGGTAGGTTTCGATTGGGGTGATTAGGCCCAAGACTCTTCGGGCAGGCTTCTAGGCTATAATGGCTTGAGGTGACCTTACACCTAAGACACTTCAGGTAGGTTTCGATTTCAGGCCCAGGTGTCTTCGGGCGAGAGTTCTATTACTATTACTGTTCCCAAGAATCTTTGGGATGAGGCCCAGGTGTCTTCAGGTGGGGATGTGGTTGTGGTTGTGAGGACCAGGTGTGTGCGGGGGGGATACGTGGTTGTGAGGCCCAGGTGTGTGCGGGCGGGATACGTGGTTGTGAGGCCCAGGTGTGTGCGGGCGGGATGTGTGGTTGTGAGGCCCAGGTGCGTGCAGGTGGGGAGAGTGTGACAACATCAGGACATTCAGTTAACTAATGGGAAATGGTGCGGGGTACCCAATACTCTTGTTTTTATACTACTACTACCTATTGTGATTGTGTTTTGGTGAGTGTGGCTGGAAAGGTTGGGTGGATAGATTTTGTTGTTAGGTTTCTTCTGTTGTTCTCACGGGATATTAGGATGTCTTCCCACTTGTGCATGAGAGCTTTAGGATTCCCTACCGAGTATACTTGTATGCTCACCCTACGTTTACTTTCAGGTTTCCAGGAGGACTACCAGGGCCGTGCGAGACCCTACTAGTCAGGCAGTTCGAGTTGTTGCAGTTGTTGTTCTCTTTTTTTCTTTTGGTATTGTACTTTTGATCTTTCTTCTACTTGTACCTTGTTATAAAATTGTTTAAACATGCATGTGGGAATGGTTTGGTTTATTTCTATACACTTTTTCTTTTTCCTTTTTGGTGGTTGACTTGTCCAATTTCCCGATCCTAAATAATAAAAAGGGTAATGCCTCCCATTTTGTGAAAACTCATACCCTTGGTGCTGGTCGCCATCCCGAGGCCTACTGGAGGTGGGACTCGGGGGTCATTATCTCACTTTCACCATTTCCAGCTCAGGAGGGGCATCTTTGGTGGGAGGGGGTTGTGACAAAACACATCACTGAAAATAAGCTCATTTAATAACATTTTTCTAAACAAATGATTACCAAAAAGCCCATAGGAACAACGTATAAAGCATAATGGTAACATGGGACATAAACATGCTGAAATGGAATAATTATATTGTCTACTTACACATATATCACAAAATGGAATATCCATATGGCCGAATTCCAAACCAAATTCATTGGAGGTTACAACGTAACAACCCACCCTTGGTTTATCACAAAACCACTTATCAATTGGGTTATCATGTAACCACCCATAAAATGTAAATGTACCAAAAAATAATAAAACACATAAAATATTGCAAATATAAACATTTTATTAATATCATTTCATTTTAAATCACAAGAAATCATTTCAAGATATTGTAACAACACGCCCTTGAGTCCGACTCATCGCACATGTTCTTCGTTCATACTAAATAATCATCATAAGTTAATTTATACTTTTAGAAGAACCTTTTCGCATTTTATTCCAATTATATAACTTATTAGAATGTTATAAAAATTATATAATTATTTATGTTCTATCACTCGTTTTGTCGATGTTCAGTACATGAGTAAAAAAAGATATTGTTATAAATTATAATTGTCCATGTAGTAAAAATTTCATTATCTCTGGATTCATATTCATGATTCAAATATAAAATATATATAGTATATATATATTTAGATCATGTATTTATTTAGAATAGTTCATAACATTTGGAGATAAGAAATGAAATTCACTGTTCATGGATACAGTAAGTCGTACGTACGCATTAACGCTACTTTAATTTGTTTTTCAAATTCAAAGGAATTAAAACTAAATGATACTTAGGAATATAATAATTACAGTATAACATAATGTTATATATTTTACATACATTCATTAAATCCATCCTTTATAAGTTCAATCTAAGGTTTGAACGAATCATATCACTTTAAGGGGCGGTATTCGGCAATTCATCACATTAAATTATTGTATTTACACATCATGAAAAGAATAAAGGTGCGTCTGTAAATAAATATTAAATAATAATAGAGAAAATATAAATATAACATATAACATATATAAATACAGTTCCATCATAATAGAATCCATGAGAGGTGGTAGAAGAAAATTGAACAATCATTGTTTCATGAGGCAGTATTTCAACATACCTAGAAACTGTATGTTCGTATCAATTAGATGGAGGTGTGAGTAATTTTAGTTTTAATACATATCATTAAAACCTCTTAGTATATTTATGATACTTTTGTTTTTATATAATCAATGAATAATAATAGAATAGTGTGTGATGAAGTAAAATAATGGAATGAATCATTAGTGAAGATAATACCTCTTAAAACGTGTAACTCCCTTAGATTTGAGCCAAAAGGAATTATTGAATTTTATTATGCCTATGATAAGTCTTCTATAATGAAGATAGGGACATTGGTATCTTATGTGAGCAGATTTTGGATGAACCAAGGGGCTTGAGAGTTGTGATTCAATGGATTGAGGTGATGTTCTTTTATAAGAGGGAGGACGGGCACTTTAGTAAGGCCTTAAAATATTATTCAATTATAAACTGATTTTAGTTTTCAAATGCTCCAAAAGTAATTAATTTAACATATATGAATCTTTTCGGTCGAAAAAACTCAAAAAATTGGTTTTAGAGAAGTCTAGGTCAAAAATGTAACCTTATCATTTAGCGTTAACCCTTAGTTACCAAATTTGACTCTTACCATGCATTCTTGTCCATTCATACTACATGGTTAATATATTTACTAAAAAATTCCAATCGAACCACAAGTGGTTCAGTATTGTCATTATGAACATTATTTATGTCATTTGGACCAGTCATAGATTTTTAGGACTATTAAATCAATTAACAAATAAATTTTTGTTTTAAAAACTCATTTATGTCAATTTATTTATTATTCCAATCTTGACATTTATAAAAAATACAAAAAAACATATTATTTCAAAAAATATTCATTAATTTAAAGATAAAAAGGAATAATAATATATTAAATTTTTTATTTCATTAAAATTTTAAATATAAATTTATATTAATAATTATAATCTTATTTATTTAAATCATTCCTTAATTAGGTTATCACTACATCATCTTTGTGTCATAATGAAAATTGCATATTTAATGTCTAAATATTATAAAAAAATACCATTGTTTAGGAAATAAATTATATTTAGAATTTCTATTTATATTCTATTTTATCATTTATTAGACTCCAGATAAAAATTGTTTTACTATAAGATACATGTTTATGTTACATTTGTTTATACATTAAATTAATTCTTTTAAAATGAAATTTCACATCCATGTGGCTCAATGTGGCCCTAAAATCCTCCCAAGGATGCCCATGGTCGAACATATCTCATCCAATACTATTAGAAAACATGTTAGGGTAGTTTATTATTATTATAATATTATTTTTACCATTATTTACTAGATTTACCCTTTAACAGTTGTAAATAAAATAATTACAGAAGTTACTATTCCTAATGTCTAAAAATAAAAGGTAACATTTACACAATTTTAACCTTATCATAACAAAAATATATTCCATTTTTTCAAATTTAAAACACAGAATTTGATGAATTTAATTTAAAATAAATTCTCATTGTAAAACCCCAAAAAGCTAGTTTTTAAGAAATAATCACTATCAAAAGATTGACATGTGCTTATGTCAAATTAAAAATTTTAAATTAAATACAATGACCATAATTGGATGAAAATATAAAACCACAATCCAAATATACTTTAACACAAATTAAAGGGACAGTCTAAATATAAATAAATTAGATGAAATGTAGTTTTCTATTAAAATGCAGTATTATTAACTATTCATTAGAAAAATTCACATTATCAGACAAATACCGAAAAATATTCGATATTAAAATTTGATGTCTTGATTATAAATTTTTTTCCCAAATTAAACATTTTAAAGTGACAAAAATAGATTTGAAAAGGATTCTCCCTCAAAGGGCTGTAAAACTGCACTTTTAGAAAAAAACTTCTTATATCTAAAAAATTTAATTTTTTCTTATATCATTTATAAAAAACATATTAGATGAATTTAAAACATTAAATTGAGTATATATAGTATGGGTTTCATTAAAAAATCCATAATGATAGATATGATTAAAAAATATTTTATTTTAAATAGGTTTTCACAAAAACACATCCTTTGTATTCAATTTGTTTTCCTCATTTGTATTAAATTTGTTAAGAAATGAATCATTAATTAGACATGTGTAATATCTATTACAAAATTCAGTTGATATTATTCAATACTTCCCTTCCAACAGCCAAGAATTAACTACAATTTAATATTGTAATATTATTACAATATTATTTTTCTTTTTATATCAATGTCGAGTGAAACGTAAGATTTTAGAGAAACCACTTATTGTGTGTTGAGTATGCTATTGAAAAATCATCCCCTATAACGTAAAATTAATATATTATTCATAATTATTAATGGAAATAGAAATTTAATATTCTATAAATACCTGGGTCGATATATCTTTCCCCCTTTTGGAAATAACATCCTCATAATTAAAAAATTGGGCACAGAAACATCATTAAAAGCCAAACATCAAGAAAAAATAGTCTATAAAACTATCACATCTAAAAAGTTAATATAATTACCACGTTTTCCTGAAATACCACATACATTGATTCCTTGAAAACATGGGTATAGACGATAAAACTAACCATCTTGTCCTGATATAGAGTGATAGAAAACATTATCTAGAAATAGTTAAGGACCAGAAAACCATACACTTGTGATGGGTTAAACAGTATTTGATTCCCTAGTAGTAAAATGATATAGAAAAATTTTTATGTTCCTTTTCATAAATTTGAGGAATTTATTTTCTAGATTTACTAATAACATTAGGAAATATACGTACCTTTCAATTAGAGTTTCATCCTTTAATAAAGTGTTACCAAAAACTCTTCTTTTCTCAAATGATGAATATTCATGATGACATGGTAAGAACTGAAGTGCTAGAATCAACTTATAGAGAATCACAAAATCCAAAAAAGATGAACTATATGTTTCCCCTGTCTTTAGACATTATCCAAAACTAATATTTTTTGCACAAGATCAGATAATCCCCAAAAAGAATAAACTTTTATAAAAAGAAATACTTCTCTAAATCTCCAAAATGCAACAGACAATACCCTATGTTTAACAAAGACCATTAAATATACAATCATCCCTATAATTATTAAATATAATCCAATCTATGATTCAAACCCAAAACGCAGATTAATTGGATCACATAGTCTTCCATAATAAATCTTATCATTTATCTCCAAATTACATCGACTACTCTTAAGGTATCATACAGAAAAGTAATTAACATAATCACATATTATCCAGTATTGGTTAATTATTTCCATAAAAAACGTGAATCTCTATAAGTCAACTACACAAACATAGATTCATGTAAAATAAAATTCCACCATTACTCCTTAAATTAAAACTCATAGTATTCTATTTTACGTATGCATATAGTGTTCCCAAAATAGAGAACGTCTTCCAAAATAACATTTATCACTTAATTAGAAAATCATTTTCTTATAAAAAGGATATACATTTAATAAAGAAGAAGTTCTAAAATCAACATATCCATGATTCATAATTTAATTCAATAAAAAATAATAATTCATATTATCTATTGACTTCATTTAGGTTAGTGGTAGGTGATAAATCATAGTCACCCATCGGTTGTGGGTTCGATTCCTGAAGATTTATCAGACACAATAGGTTGTCACATGGTCTGCATGTTATCATTTTAAAAAAAACTATATAATTTTATAACATTCCAAAAATTGAGATAATTTCATCATAAATAACCATAATCTTCTTCATACTCAAATGTTTTCTACTACATTACAATTTCCATCCCAAAAAGTAAAAACTCATAATTTCTTCAAATTCAAGGATCGTATAAACACAAATAGTTATTTATAACTATATCCACAGAAAATATATAATTCATTCTCAAATATCATTTTCATATAAAAAAAATTAGGGATACACATACAAGAGAAAATACATCTAAATTAATTCCATTAAAAAGTAGAATTAATAATTTTAAAATTTTCATCAGCCAGATATATAACATTACTCTTGAATTTCTAAAATGTAGGAATCTTAATCACCTCGTATTATCCTTGATCCCTGAACCACTTTTTCTATCTTTTTCTGTAATACATATTTCCTACAAAAAAATCATGAATCATATTATAATATTCTATAATGTCAAAACATTGGGAAAAAAATAGTCCATACAGATCCTAGGTTATTGTTAGTTTCCTCATCCTCAATTGGAATGGAATTTGGTATTGGTTAACATATATTTGTATGTTTCTACTGATACCATTCCGGAAACATATTCATAGGACATCTATTTTCATAATGATCTTCCAAATCACATTTAAAACATTCAATTGACCCATTAGAAAGAACTTCTTTCACATTCCTAGAGTTTTCTATACACATTGTTTTTCTATGGTTGGTTATTGATTTATAACCTTCATTACCACATCTATAACATATTCCAGTCCCTTTGGAGCATTTTTATAGGTGTCTCTTTCCATATCCTTAACACATAGCTTTTTGAATATACATACCATTATCATTATTACCTAAGCTTCCACAGGAATTCTTTTCTCACATATACAATGCCTTAGAATAATCACCAAGGTTCAAGTGGTAAGTCATGACTCCAGATAGTTGGTTAAGAATAACCACAGGAGTTCTCATTATAACTCCTATTTCATTTGGTTGCTCATCTTGAAAATCATCACAGTTTCTTTCATATCCATTGTTACTTTGGTGACTGCAAGATCAGTCAATTTACAAAAAAAGGTCAGTGTAAGTATATCTGTAAAATCATCATATAGTATCTTATGAGAAGGGTAAAAACTAAGATATTATTTTTAATGTAATGTTAAACATATTCAATTTATTTGAATTAAATATGACTCTATCAAATATTATAACCAATTTTTTATAAAAAACATGTCAATTATGATTAAATAACACCCTAACCCCTAATGATTTCTAAACCTACATCTGATACCAACTCTAATTCCCTAGCCATAAACATTACTCAATCTTGAGATAAGTCAGGAATTTCAGTTTAATACACATAAATGATCTTTTTAGGTTTATATAATTATAGAATTAGGTCATAAATTATACAGAACATCATGAATATTAAGAGTATACAATTCTAATCACTATCTTTTTTATAAAACAAAAACACTTTAAAGAGAAATATGACATTGTTTCATGTTTTTTAATCATATATTTTCCTTGATATCATCTTTGAAACGATTCTTATTTATGTACAATGAAAAAAATTTCAAAAACATGGGATGAGAAAAAACATCTCATTCAGGTATAGATAATGAAATTGAGGTTTTATTCTTGTGATAACATGAAAACCATGAATACATTATCTTAAATTAATACTTTTCACATTTAATAAGTAGGAAAAAAACTTCACTAAATATAAGCTAATTGCTTAACCTTTTGTTAATAAATGATTACCATAAATCATATAGAATGAAACATATAATAATTAAAGCTAACTAGTTACATATACATACTTTAACTAAAGAACCATACATTTGACTTTGAAACATATCAGTAAATGAAATATCCATATTAACAAATTCCATACCCTATGCATTAGAGGTTTTGAACAAAAGCACAAATCCTTGGCTTATCACGGAACCACCTGTCAATTGGTTTGTCATGTAATAACCTGTAACAGGTCTATCACTTATCAACCCTTATAATGTACAAGTACTATTTTATGATCATAACACATAACATATTACAAATATAAACATTTCACTAATAACATTTCATTTGCAATCAAAAGATATCATGTCAAGATTTTGAAATATTTAATACATTTCAAAAACAATTTTCAATACTGATATTTGTAAAAATTGTTGATGGTATTTTTTTCTCTTAAAAATAATTATGAACTGATATGGAACCCGAATATCAATTTAGTCTTGTGGTGGTGGAATGGTCATTGTTGCCATATACATTAAAAAGAAACATTTCTTTTTTCATTAAAAAACGCTTCATAGAAAAATATTATTTTTTAAAACCATTGAATTAAATTAAAATAATAAGTGTGAAATTATACACTGTATAAAAAATGGTCGTGTATAGACCCAAATATGCATCAATGAAGGATATTGATACGAAGTCCCTTACCTTGCGCCTGACTCGTTACATATGTTCCATGTTCTACGACAATAATATACTTAGGTTAATTTATAATTTCTTAATAACATTTTTCAAGTTTATTATTACTTTTATATAAATTATAACAATTTTATAATAGTTACAGAATAATTTACCTTCATATCAGTCATTTTGTCGATGTTCGATACTTGAGTCAAAAATGATCTTGTTATAAATACAAATTTTCTATGTGGTCAAAATTACATTATCTAAAAACTTTTTTTCATGATTTAAATATCATATATATATATATATATTATTTGTATTTATATCCTGTATATGTGTATTTATAATAGTCCAAAACATTTTTTGATAAGAAAGGAAATTCACTATTCATGGAGACGGTAAGTCGTACGTACGCAAGAAAACTACTTTTATTATTTTTATATTTAAAGGAATAAAAACCAAATGATACTTAGATATATTATATTTACATTATAATATAATATGATATATATCTAATATATCTTCATTAACTCTTTCTTTTATATGTTCCATTTATGGCATGAACGAGTCATATCACATTGAGAGGGATGTAGTCCTCCCTTCCGCAAATAAAATTATCGTATTTACACAACATGAAAAACCTAATGTCATGTTTATAAATAAAAATTAAATAAACATATAGGGAATATAAATATAACGTACATCCTATATAAATACAGTTCTATCATTATAGAACCCATGAGAGGTTGTAAGAGAAAATCCAAGAATCATTTTTTCATGAGCCAGTAGTCCGCCATACACAAAAATATTATTATTGTTTCCATCAGATAAAGGTTTGTGTATGTGAAGTTAGAATACTTATCATAAAAATCCTATAATGATTAGGCTAATGGTTTTTTTATTTAATCAAATAATTAAAATATAATAGGTAGTGAAGAAATAAAATAATGGAATGAAACTTTAGAGAAGATGCCACCTCTTTAAACGTGTAACTACCATAGATTTGATCAAAAAGGATTTGTTTAATTGTCTACAGCTTTAGATAATGATTTAATGAGGAATATGACGATTTTTTCCCTTATGTGGGAAGAGTTTTGATGGGCCCAGGGGCCTGAGATCTGTGATTAATTGGGTAGAGGTGATGTCCTTTTATTAGAAGGAGATGGGGCACTTTAGGAAGGCATTGAAATATTGATTTATTATAAGATTATTTTCATTTTAAAATGGTCCTAAGGTAAATAATATAAAGGCTAATATGATTTTGGGTCGAAAACCTCTGAAAATATAGTTTTTTGAGAAGTATCGGTAACAAAATTTACCTTATCTTTTAGCATTAACCCACAGTTACATAATTTGACTCTTGTCATGTCTTCTTGTATATTCATAATATATTGTTAATATATTTATAATAAACGGACAAACTAAAACCAAGTGGTTTATTAACATTATTTTTAACATTATCTATGTCATTTGGACGAATCCTAGATTTTTAAGACTATTATATCATTTAATAAAATAGTATTTGTTTTAAAAACTCATTTATGTAAATTTTTATAAAATTCATATCATGACTTTTTTAAAATTTAATAATTATTATTTCAACAAAATATCATAAATTTAATGATAAAAATTCATAAAAACCCATAAAACTCATGGATGTCATAAAAAGGAATAATATAATATTATTTTAATATTAATAATCTCATTTATTTAAATCATTCATTAATATGGTAATCACTGCATCAACATTGTGTCATAAATATATTTATTTATATAATATATAAAAATTATTAATAAAATACCATAATGTAGGAAATAATTTTAGATTTATTATTACTCTTTATTTTCAAATATATAACTTATATAACCATATATAAAAATAGTTTTACTAAATGTTACATGTTTAAGTTACATTTTTCATTACTTTAAATTAATTGATTTAAAATGTCATTTTTTATCCCATCTGGCTCCATGGGGTCCCAAAATAGACCTATTACTTCACATTGTCGAACATAAATCTTAAAATAAAATTATGACACATGTTATAGTAGTTTAATATTATTATAATATTATGTTTTTCCCTTATTTACCATATTTACCTTTTGACCATGGGAAATAAAATAATTACTTAAGATACAACTCATAATGTCTAAAAATTAAAGTTAAATATTTACAAAAAATTGAACCTTATGATTCCAAATATCAAAACCATTTTTCCAAATTCAAAACATAGAAGTTTCAGAAATTAATTTAAAATTATTTCCCGTTGAAAAAACCAAAAAATTGGGGTTTTAAGAAGTTATAACTATCGAAAGATTGTCATGTGTTTTTATTATATTAAAATTTAAAATTAGGTAAAATGACCATAATAGGATTAAATGATATAAATAAAATCAAATTATACATTAAGAAAAATTAAATAGGCAATCTATCTATATAAACAAATCAGATGAATGGCCATTTTGAATTAAAATGCAGCATATTTAACTATTCATTTAAAATGTAACATTATCAGAAAAATAAAAATATTTATTCAAAATTAAATTATGATGCCCTGCTTTTACCAAAGAATTTTATTTTATAAATAGAAAATATTAAAGCGTAAAAAACATTATTTAGAAATGGATTTCTATCAAAAGGTGGTAAAACCACATTTTTTTAAAAATACTTATGTTATCCAAAAAATAGAATTTGTTCTTATATAATATCATGATAAAATATAAGATTATTTAAAAACATTACATTGAAAATATATCATATATCTTTCCTTAATTAAACCCTTATATAGAGTGATATTAAAACAAATTTTTTCTTTTAAATATTAATTCATAAAAACACATCCATTATATTCAATTGGTTTATATTTCCATTTCTAATAAAGTTGGTAACCAATGAATCACTATCTAAACATTTTTAATCCATATATCAAAATTCAATTGATATTATTCCTTCCCTCCCTTTCAATGGATAGGTATTAACTATAATTTAAAATAATAATATTATTACTATATTATTTTTCGTTATATCTCAATGATGAGTGCAATGTAAGATTTCGGATAAACCCCTTATTTCTTGTCGAGTACACTATCAAATAACGTCATCTTTAATGTAAAATTAATATCTTATTCATATGTATTATTAGAAATAAAAAAGTATTATTCTCTAAATACATAATATATTGAACTAAAAATCCTCTCTTTATTTGTATTTTTCCAATTTAGAACCCTCCATGTGTTATATACTAATCACTTTTATGTTTTCATGAGATTTCATATTTGGAATTTCACATGTATGTCTGCAGTTTAAAAATAATTGTTTCCTTTATTATTCATGACTACAGATGTAATATCTATATAGAATCTATAAGGTTTTTATTTAAATTTATTTCATAATTATATTATTTACAAGGGTACTATAGATGATAATTGACAATGAAGAAATTTTATTTAGTTCATATTACATATTTAATATCTATTATAACTATATTCACTATATAAATCATTGAATTAATTATCCATAATGTTATGATATATTTTATGTGGTTTTTTATCCATCCATTGGTATTTTAAAGTAGTTTAATATGGGTTCTTTAAAGAAACTCCTCCTCTCTTACATATCTTTTATATTATTTAGCTAGTGTAAATGTACTGTTTCGTGAAATTAATTAAATAACGATATTTTAATTAATTAATGTAATCCCAAAATATTTTTGAAATATAAATTTTAATTTCGCTAAGATATTTCCATTTGTTTACATGCAATCCTTTGTTCTTAATATTCTTTAATTTGAAAATATTTAACCCATATTATATTATTTATTAATTGAATGTTTTATATCATTAAATTATTACTTTTCAAATGTTTTTTACTACATTGAAAATAAAATTTTACAAATATTTTAGATTACAATATTCATTTTATATACATGATTCAATGTATTAATTCATTAAATTCAATTCTTGAATATGTTAACATGAAATTTATAATAGCATATCAATTTAAACATATTATAAGTAATATGTTTCCAAGAATTATAAATTTTTTATAAATTTTTTTGATACATGTTATTGTCTACTATTTTTTTTCAATTAGTGCATGTATATATTATTATATAGGATCAAAAATAGTTTTTCACGTTTATGTAAGTACCTATTCAAGAATTTTATTAATAATATATTAAGGGGTATATTTCATTATATATCTTATAAGTAGGTATAATTTATATTAATTTACATGTTGTTATGATTATGAAATGATGTAATTTTATCCTTAACAAGGTGTGACACATTACCAAATTCTAAATGAATGCATTATAATCACTCTTTGAACAGATATGCACAATTACCTTCCCATGGGTTGTCTATTGAACCTACATTTCATTATATCATGTTCCACATAAATATTATTGTGGATATATGAATGAAAAATGGTTTTTCACCCACCATATAATTGGATTTATACATTATAATTTCATTTTCCTTATAGCAGTATGTAATAATATTTTTTATAAAGTTGTATACGTTCTTTCCAGGTATTGTTGTTCTATATAATTTAATTTATTATATGTGGGAATGGGTATAATGGTGAAATAATATTGGGAACATTGTAATCACACCATGAACATGTCCTTATACGATGTCTGTACAAGTTATTGAATTCATTTCAGAGAATAGGATGAAGACATTTATTTTTAAATTTTTCCCATGACTCAAACTGTCAAGAATGATTTTCCACAGGGTCTAGGGATAATTTATTTTAACTTTTATTTTGAAAATCAACATTATAAAACATAATACATATATTATATATTTTATTACCACCTCATGTAATGAAGAGGTATTCATCCGACATATTGAAGAACTTACTTGGGTACTACTGATGTCTCTAGTTAGGGGACATTTCAAAATTATAATAAATCTCACATAGTAATATTTTGAATGGGATTACGAGTAACCATGATTTACACAACATAACAAACCTAAATGTTATTACATTTCACAGAAATATTCATAACATTCCATAATTATTATCATCCATGAACATATTGGTTTTGTGTCTTTATTGATTTGAAACTAAAACAATTTCATTGTTGAAACAATGAATATTTATATATATTCATACCACACTATACCAATTATATACTTATTATACTCGATACACTTCTTTATCACCATGGTAATAGAGACCAAAGAATTGGGTGAGCTCATATTCTCATTATTGATTTAATATAACAGATATGAGTAAAACATGATAAAAAATCATATGAAGATCATGGGGGTTTAATAATATTATCAAGGTGTCGGAAAAAACATAATGAAATAATAACCATCAAATAATTGATAATAAATCATGATTTGTGACATTGGAGTTTTTGAATAATATAATACATGATTCATAGGATTGTATAAACTTTGTTTAAAAAGTAATGAATACTTAATATAATAATGTTCTGTAAAATTCATTCACAAAATAACATTTTTCACAAACATATGTAAAAATAATAATTACATATATCTGGGCTCACTACTTGGATCATCATAACAAATTTTAACGTTTCTAATTATGGATTTGGTTTAAAAACATATTTTTAATATGATATTTCATCAGATATAAGTCTTTTTCCTAATGCATTGAAGGGATAAATAATTATTTCCCCCCTCGTCATATAATTGATAGATTCCCTTAACTGTGTGGGTTGACTCCCCATTTTTTGTCATCCCATTAGAAATAATACAATACCAAATGCATTGGATGGTTGTATAATCATGAGCCCAACCAACACATAGTGAATGACCATACATATATGTGCTATATGAACATAAACATATTACAAATTCAACCATATAATATATAACCAATGAGAATGAACTGGGATTTATACATATTTTCACAAGTAATAATCATATTCTATCTTGGTAAAAAAAATATGTATTTTATCATTACGAAATATACCAAATAAATATAAGAAATGTTAAATGATCTTAACATATATGACAACTTCAATATAAATTTTTTTGGAAATTTAATTGAAAAATGAGAAGATATATCCTTCATTTTTAGAAAAAAATTATATTTAAATAGAAAAAACTATAAAATAATGATACTACATATTTATTGGGAAATTCATGATATTAATGACTTCATGCATAATAATGGAAACAAAACTGGACTGTGGGAAAATACAATCATGTGAAGCATTTTAAAAATATTCCTTTTGGACATTCTCAATGAAATATAAAGATACTAGAAAACGAATAGTGTGGTAAATGTTAAAATAGGACCCATTACATTATTTTGAATAAAAATTCATGGAAAATATAAAATGACCTTTAAAATCATAGAATTTCGGAATTTACATTTTTTAAAATAAATAAATGAAATGAACATGGCTTAAAAAAATTTCTTTGGGATAATATGATAAGGTCATTTCCTCATAAAAGAATCTTTTTGATTGAATTATAAGAAAAATAAATATGAAATGATAATAATTAAAAAATAAATAAATAAATAATCTTATTTGATTAAATTATATGGGATTTTATATATAAATAACATATAATTTCGAAATAAAAAGAATTTGAACCTGGATAATCCTAAATCAATGTTTTATTTGAAATGAAAACCATATAGATTTAATTTTTTTTATAAAAAGAAGTTGAATGATATAAATTCAAATAGATTTTTAAATAAATTAAATTCCATTCATAATGTGATAAAATACATTCCAAGCATAGTATATTCACAATATAAAAACACATGTGGCAAATTGAGAATATATCTCATTGAATGAAAATTGGAATGAGAAAATACATTTTATATATTCATGCTTCTTCAGATTTAATTCTCTCTTTAGTATAATAAATTTATATTTATTATTCTATATAAAAATCATATATAAATTTTCTTTCTATAAACAATTTATTTACTAATTTAAATTTCCAATTTAATAATCTTTTTTGGTTATAATTAATATGCTGGTGTAAATTATATCATTTCATATATGTTAGTTTTGGTAATGTGGTTCGATTCCATTTTCCATGTTCTTGTTCGTATCACATTAATAATGTGTATAAATCAATCAATGTTATTTTCTATATAGTAATAATGTAAAATTGTCATTTATGGATTTATGTTAATGATTTGTAATGAGTTTTTAAAATATCGTTATTAGGATATTCTATTCATTATATTGAAAAATCGAGTAACTATGGGATTTAAAATGAACAAATAAATATCATATATTAAATTATAAACCACTTAAATATATTACATTCCCATAATCTTATTTTTTTATAAATGATGAGAATTAGAGAGGTAATTCTTATCATATTCATGAATACATATATAATTTATAATTAGATATCTAACATAATAGTTTGGGTATCTATAATAAACATATTTTCCCCTATATTACTTATAAGTTAATATTTTTATAAATCAAATAATATTTTAAAAAATATTCATCCACATATTTAATGAAAATACGGTCACTTATAATTCCATATTATGCATCATTAATATTTTTTATTGGATAATAACTAACTAGCATGATAAAATATATGTAGTTCATTTGATATGAGGAAACATCCAAATCTCATCTTATAATCATCACTATCGATAAAAATAATTTTCCACTACAAGGAAGTGTGCTTACTGGTATATGAATAAAACGTTTATTGATCTCTTTAAAAAAATTATTCATATATATATATGCGGAGTAAGTTGACTCACTTATGAATTAACTTGGTTATTGGATTTGACTACTCTAAAACATTTCTCACAAATCATCCATAATATCTAACCAATCCATGAAAACAACAAATATATAATATAGTGGTTAATTTGGGATATTTTTAAATAAATATTTCATATTAGGATACATAGATATAACTTCTCATGTGATTACTTGACCTTTTGATGATAATTTTTAATCAAGAATTCACAATTTCAAAATTTATCATTCAATTTAACAATTTGTAATGCCTTCAGAAAAATATTTAACTGATCCTCATTATTTAACATGCCATTTAAATATTTGTGAATTTAATATGTCAAAAAACCAAAAAATTATCTTGTTAATATCAAAATAATATATTCCTCAAATCCATAATGATAAAACTGGATTTTGTATAACATATTGGAATCCCTAGGAATTCATAGTTTCCATATCTTATATAAATGGATATATTGTGTATATCATCAATTTTAACCCTTAATTTATGGTATCAAGATCATAGTTCAATATTTTATAATTATTTATTATCATGTTGTTTACCAAAAACATCCATCAATATCTGGAATTGGATACTTGTTATCGATCATGATCTCTTTATTTTCCTAATAATCAAGGTAGATATACATCAATCCACCAATCTTCTTTGCAAAAAGTACTTTTCCAGGAATTGGAAATAACATGGTAATATTAAACCCTTATAGAGGATCTATTAAATTTTCATTTTATTTTTTTTAAATTTTTTCAGGATAATTCTATTAGGGTCCTTTGACATAGGCATATCATCCTATTTGAGTTCTATAGAAAAAATAACTTCATGGTATAGAAGAAGGTAAGGAATCACATCTAAGAAAAAATATATCAATCTATTCACAATCTATATATCCTAAAAATCCAATTTCTATAAAATCATTATGCTAACCATTTGCAAGGAAATTGTGGAGGGGAAATGAACCTTACGTGTCATCCATATTAAACCAGGTTCTGTCAATAAATGAGAAAGTATTACTAAATTTTGGGAGATGATTTTCCAATTGGTAATAATATCTAACATGTCAGGTTAGAATAACAACAATATATTCCAATATATATGATTCATGAATTTATAAATATCACATTTCATGTGAAATTACAAAAAATATATGACTAAAAAAGATGGAATATTGAAACAAAAAAATAAGAACCAAAATCATGCAGGACTCGAGAACCATGGTGGCACCTGTATAATATCTATGGATATAATTAACTCTCATTCTTTGACTCCAGAAAGCTACATCAAGAGGCACAACAAGATAAATACAAAATCACCCCTATCATTTATCTTTTAAAATAGTGTCTACATATGAACAAAAGTGTATATTCATGGGTGAGTAATCATACTATGTTGTAAATTCAGCAACATCATCCCACACACATTATTAGGATAATAACATTTGAAGTAATTAAATAATATAATTTTTTTAAATTAAAAAAATCATCAATGAAAATTAATATTTTAAATTAAATTAAGTTTAAAATAGTATAAAAGCTATCAATTTATAATGAAATCACACTCTGTGAACAAAAAGAATACATTTTTAATGCACATATTAATTCTAGGTAATTGTCCATAAATAATGAGAAGTGATTCATTAATCATCTATGTTGTCACTAGGTAACCATTATCTATGTCCCTTTAGTCTAGAACATTGATCCATGTTAATAATTGAAAGACCATAATCAATGATTTAATAAAAACACACCACTCATGTCTTCCATGCACATAATCCAATTAATAATTTGAATAAATATTTATTTTTAAACAATTTAATCACATATCATTCATTAATTCTCTGAAATCCAACATAAAAAACAATAATGAAAACCTAATTTTGGAAAATAGATCAAATCAATGGTTTATGAACTATCGCGAAAATGGATTCCCAAAAATAAATAAACATTCTTTTACATTGAAACTAAAATCATTAAATGTAAAAAACAAATCCATAAATTTCTAGAAATTTTGTTCATATTGGATAATCCAAATTCAATAAAAATAATGCAGATAGTGAAAAATGATGCAATGAAACCACTAGAACCAGGATCCGAAGTCCTTTTATTCATTAGATTAAATCAATATCTCATCAAAACGCGTCAATGAAAATAAATATTTCTATATCATATCGTATATAACATAAAAATAATTAAAAAAGATGTTGATCCAAAATAGATATAATAATAAGTTCCAAAAGGGGCTCTTTAATTGAATCTACTAGATCTGATGCACTTTGATCTGTTCGTAATAGGTTCTGTAGGAAAATGAGATTCCATTGACACAAAAATGAATCCTCAAGTGGTAGATACATTTTGAATTGAAACATAAAGAGTTTTTTGATGTGTAAAATGGAAATGAAATCTTGTTTGTAATAGTAATAATGAAAAATTCAGAGTTAAGATGCATGATTTAACAAATACTTTTTCACACCATTTGACTACTGCTAGAAAATTCTTTAGAGGCCAAACAGTTATGTTGTATGTTTTAAAAAACCCTAAACCAAACAATATAAATTACAATATCCCAAAATTTTCAAAATTTCATATATGGTCACATGGATCGGGAAAAAATATTTGAACATATTATTTTATTTCAACTCCCTTTTAAACTTACATGGTTTCCTAGAGAACCTGTGCAGCTTCCCCAAATAAAAAACCATTTAAAATAATTCAAAAACACACAAAATTCATCCAGAATCTAAGAAACATAAATCTATGTATAATGTAACATAAAAATATATAATAAAATAATATAATCCTCAAATCAGTGGTGTAATATTCTCCCTAGAATTTGGATTTTTCCTACATATATTGGTGGTGGTCTAGAATAGTTATATCAATTTACATATAATGTTTCGCATATTCCCATGTATATTAATGAACATCACAATATTTCCATAACCATCAAATAAATTTAATCCATTCTTCAAACAATTCATTACCCGGACAATCCAATATATGAATTTATTAATTAGTAAATGTAGTGTGTATAGGTAGATCATAATGAACACATTGAATCCCATTTCTAGTATCAGGATATTATTTCCACAATTAAGATGCATGGAATTTAATTTGGACTAAAAAAAATCATGGTGGAAAATATAACCAATAATAATGATCACCAATTGATTCAAGTATTTCAAATTCTTCAAAATACCAAGTGTAAAATATTCCTCGATTTCCTGATAGATGGTGTACTAGATATGATGTGACTTGTAAGGACACGTGATCTCCCACATCAATGGAAAAGAGTGTGGGGTTGTGGATTGGTAAAATATTAATAATTTATTTAGACAACAGTGAAAAATATTCATGATCATTGGATTAATATCAATTGTATCATGATATATGGTAAGTCCAAAAAGTGATTTTTCTCTGGTTTCAACCTAAAAAATTGGAGGGTGAAAATGGCGGTGATATAGTGACACAACAATATCCATTTGTATCATGGAATTGTGATTTTTTGTTATATAAAATTATACTAAGTGATAATGACCCCCCATGATCCACTAAAATCCAAAACCCATCTGAAGAGCATATCTACTATTTTTTGAATCATTCTTTATAACTACCCGATGATTTGAGAAGGAAACATTGAGATAATGGTTAATTGGATATCCAATGATTCTTGATGCAATTTCCAAATATGATAGCGGAAATGAATATAAAATTCACAGTTATTTCATACTATAATTCCAAGTTAATTTTAGACTTTCTAAGTATAAAAATTTTCTAATTCTTCTATTTTAATGAATTGTAATATTCAAATGATGTTTATATAATTTTTTTGTCATCCCACAATCACCCAGATTGAATAATTCTCCTAAATATTTCTTGGTTGACCTATGAAAATATCTAAATATATCTACCCCATTTCGAGATGGTTGTAGGTAAATATTCTATCATTCCAACAAGTCATTGATGCTAAACAATGAACTTATGATATGTTGGGAATTATTATCACAATAAGTCAAATTTAATTTCATACCAAGCCACCATAAATAGTTCAATAAAACCATTTATATTTTTTGGATTCCTATATGATTAAGTTACATTAAATAATAATATATAAAAAGAAACTGATCTGGATAGTATAGTGCAATTACTATATAATCATGAAAAAAAGTTGAAAGCTTCATTTATCATCTATATATCAATGGTATACCGATAATTTTATTTTAATGAAATACTATGGAAATAAATATTTTATACTTTTGTATCATCCACTTTCTAAAAATGGTATGAGTGTCTCCAAAAGATGATTGTGTCTTCAATCTACTACGTTCACTCCAAAATGCATAGAAGCATACATAATAATCAATATTTAACGATCAAAATAATATTTTTTGAGTTGGTCATACATCCTATGTCTTAAAGAATTTTTCATAAATACTCCATTGATTAGTTTACTAACCAATTCAATGTCAAACTTATGGGGTTATTCTATCCATCATCCTTTTCTTAGTTGTAAATATATTTGTGAGAAATATGTTTAAAACTATTATGATGTATGAACATAGATAATTTACCACAAATAAGAAATATAGATATGTTTTCAATACATGATCCAATATAGTCAATTCAAGGTCATGTGTAAAATAATTTTTCTCTTGATTTCGAATTTTTAAGGGTCCATTATCAATAACATGATATTCTATCATTATAAAAAATACATTCAAGATAATGTTGTTTCATAATTGACAACATATCCATTAATATGTATGGGAAAAAAGAATTGGTTCCAAAGTGAGCTTACTAATAAGATCAAAAAATGAATACTGAAAAATTAAAATCCAATGTGATGGAGTTCCCCATATAGAGAGTCTCATCAGGGGAGATAAGAGCCATGAGAAATTTAGAATGAAGTAGTGATAATAATATATTTAGTCTAGAATGATGTGTATATAAATTTCATTTATTATTTGTTAAAAAGAGACAAAAACATATCTCTATTTAAGGATTTCTCAATACACAGTAATAAGAAATTAAATATCCATGTAAATAAATTAATCGTAACTAAAAATCACATGTAAAGAATTTTCAATATAACAGGTGTTGTGTAAAAATTATTAAAATAATCTCGTAAGGTTTTTTACAGTGATTTGGATTAAAATAATACACCATCATTCCATATATATATACCATAATGAAAGGTTATAGGTATACTGAAATGATGATTACTCAATTCCATGAAAACTTATTGTTCATTTTTAAGACAAATGGGCATGTCTAGATATTCATAATCACTATAATGACTCTTGAAAGTCAGTTTTTTGAATATCTTAATTCCCAAACCTTTGTTTATGATTCCCAAAATAAAGATATATTTTAGGTCACCATGTAGATCCTTTTAATTGATCAAAAATATCATGAAAATATATAATTTTATATTTATTAATTATTATAACCTATTTTAGTTTTCAACAATAAACATAATTTCAAATAAACTATCTAGCCTCTTGGAAGAAAGAAAAAGACTAGAACAAGGTGAAATACTGAGTCTTATAGACCATGTACATTAAAATTATAATTGTTAGTCCTTAAATTACTATAATTATATTTATTCAGTTATATATGAATAATGCGAAATATAATTTTTTTCTTTGAAGAAGATCAACTGAAAATTCCATTTCCCATTCTTGTGATAAATTGGTGAAATTCTCAGGAAGCATATCTAGATATTGAACCATAATAGTTGAAATATTTATTTTGTTAATTATTTCATTATTCCCCATAGTTACCACAACCACTATTAAAGATATAATCAAAACATTAGTGAAAATGGTATTTTTTCAAGTATTTGAATCCATGCTTCCTTGAAATGGATGTCTCGTCAAATAATAATGTAAAATTTAAAAATATCAGATAAAAATTTATACGGGTCTTCAAATAAAATAACCAATGAATTAAATGTATTAATTAAGAAAATACAAATATAAAATAGAAAATAACAAAGCAAAATAAAATCCATTAATTATTTCTAAAATTTTATACATTTAAAACCATTCACTCTCACTGGATAATGGGTTACTGGATAATCCTCATGTGTGTAATCATCTCGGAATGTAATCTCATTTGTTTAACTAATATAAATGAATTTAAATATTCAGACTCAGCAATATCAAATAGAATATATTTAATAGCTATATTAAGGATAATGGTACCTCATACATTCATGGGACCTAAATTACCATATATGGCCATATTCTTAGAACCATATAACTTATTATTGTCTCCACATTGATCCTCATTCCATTAATGTGGTATCATTTCATAAGGATATGAATTATTTTGGAATCACATTGGATAATGTTTTTTGATAATAATTATTATTAAGTGGTCATCAAATTAAATATTACGATTTCTGATATACCTTAGTCGCATTTACAACTATTGATATTTCAACATAATGGACATAGTGAAAATATTTCCCATATGATGATAGTTGTGACATCATTTCAGTGGCTCCATACAATATTTTTTCTGGAAATCTAACAAACCACATTTGACGCATATTTTATAGAAAATATGATGTGGAGAAATTTTAATTAAAAAATTGGTTTATTTTATAATTATTTATACCTTGTAACTAGGTGTCCAAATTTTTCTTGTTCCCCGTTCCCACATGTTCCTCTATAGAGAAAAAAACATCCTCTAGTGGGATTCAATGTATTATCCATTTTATAAAATATATCTCTATTAACCATATACATATAATTAGTAATTCCTAAAAAAACTATCTTACAATGAATTGCGTATCCTTATCATTAATAAAATATGAATGTCTTCAAGGATGCACTAGCATCTGCTTTTGAAAGAAAATAAACTATAGTTATAAAATTGGATTTATATTTTCTTAATTTATGATGAATAAATATATCAATATAGTTATATTGATCGTGTGTAGGAATAATTTTTTATTGATTTTTTTTATAATACCTCCAATATAATCTCTTCGTTGAATTTATCTTGGATAGTTTAATATCAAATTTCGTGTGAAATATCCTCATGTATATAGACTACTCACATGGCCATTTAATTAATCATAGTCCTAAAGAAATCAATGATTTGATAAATTTAGAAAATCCTTGATTCATTATTTTTTGGATATTAATCCTCTAGATATAGTAGGGGAGATATTTTATAAAACTATATTGAAGGATCCTCTTTCCATGGTTCAACATTACCATTTCTTATATCAATACCTTGGAAAATATTGACAAATGATCAGAAAAATTTGGTATTTGAGATATGGGTTAGGTTTAACCACAATATCTATATAATTCCATATCATAAATATTGGCCATCTAATAGGGGTTATTTTTTCTCATACATAATAAAAAACCAAATACTTATAAGTCCTTAAAAAACTGATCGCCTTATTTTTTCTCAATTCATGAAGAAGAAGAATTGATGTAAAAAATTTCAAGATATAATTAAACATTCTATGTATAATGCATTCATAGTGAGTAGTCTCATTATTATATACATTATATGATACACTACTTGGATAATCTGAAGATGATGATATGAAAAAACTCAAATAAATTTATTAGAAACACCTTTTATACACGAAAAATCCTAGTATATTGATGTCCAATATATATAGGTAATTTAAATATTATTATGGTAATAATTTCTATTTATGGAATTTAATATCATCATACAACAATGCCAATATGTAGTATCCACCAAAACTGATACTATTTGTAAAATCATGATCCTAACCATTGGCATAGAAATAGTTTGGATTCTACTAACCATTGGGTATATCCTTAAAACACAAAATTATAAGACTAAATTACATGTTCTTATTAAGAAGTTAATGAATGATTTTACATTTTGAATAAATATATTACATATACATAGAGAAAACCACTGAAACCTAGTTATATGTTTCATGACGTAAAAATGTTTGTATTCAATTGAAACACAAACAAAATAACAATATCACAATAACTACAAAAATCATTAAAAACATAAAGAAATATTATATAAATGGTCAATCACCAAGGTGGAACCCCTATAGACTCCAAGGACATAACCACCTATAAATCTGTATCTCTATAAACCTATATCAAGAGGCACCACTCAAGAAATGACAAATCACCCTCTTTCTTATATCATAGAAAAAATGTTTGCAAACTCACCAAAGTTCATATGCATGGGATGTGTTGTCATAACTAGTAGGAAATCCAAAAAATATTCACACACATGCCACCAGGAAAATGACATGTGAACATAATATAGAAAATAAAATTAAAAAAAGAAGGCAATATCAATTTTATTTAACAATTTAATGAAATTTAAATTGAAAATGGAAAATTTTTATCGTTTAATTGCACTTAAAATACCCAAACCAAATCATATTGATTGAAAAAAAAATGTATTTTTTTAAATACCCTTGAATCATGGGAGGTTATTTATAAATAAACCAAGTCATCATTAGAAGATAATTATCTAGGTTCATCCAGTTTAAGACCTCACTCCATGCCCATAATCGAATGGATGGATTCAATGAAATAATGAAAATACACCACCCATGTATTTTGTTTTCACACAAAAATCCACCAATCGAATAAATAATTCTTACTAAATCATTTAGTTAAACACATTTCAGGAATTATGTTCGTTTACCAATTTAAAACAAAAAACGATTTATTTTTTTCCAAAAAAAAGTGCTCGAATCAATAATTTTTAAATTATATATCAATGGGTTTTATGAAAAGAAATAGACATTAGATTAATTTTAAATTACAGTTAATTAATATGAATATCCAATAATTAATGTTCTAGAATTATTGGAGGAGAAAATTAATCCACCAACCACACAATGTTTTATGATACTAAAATACATCATGATGATATATCAATATCCGAGCATAAAAATCCATTCCTTTAATGGAATTAATGAGGTTCCCATCAAAACCCTCTGAATATAATTGATTTTTATATAAAAAATTCTATATAATGTTCCATTCAAGGAAAAATAAGTGGATTTAGAAAAATAGATAACAATAAAGTAAAAAATGGTTATCACCTTTAATATACTTGATCTAACATGCCTTGATCCATTTAAAATTAGTTCATGAGGGTGAGGAGATAATAAGAACACCAAAAAGAAATCAAAAGGTTCAAGAATCTTGTAGAAATGTATAGATATTAGTTTTTTATAGAGGAAAATGTAAAAAAATAAAATATTCCAATGTATTATTTGATTCACATTATTAGGACTCATGGTACAACAAACCATATTAAAAACATGTTTCTGCTAATAGAAAATTCCTTGGTGGACACATCGTTGTCCTATATGTTTCCTTATACTATTATCCAAATAAAAATATTCGTCTAAACCAATATTTTCATAATTTCATTTTTTATTACCAATTTTTAAATAATAAGATCCAATAATGTTCAAAAACATTTACAACTATAATATCATTCATGGTATCATGGAGAAACTGTTAAATTTTCTCTAAACATTCCCAAAAATTGGACCCTTAAAATCAATTCCAAAAAACATCAAACTATCTATAAACTAATGAAACCCATCCCAAGTATTATATAAATAGAAAAAACTAAATATTAAATTATCTCAAAATTTTGTTGTTATTGTTTCCCTATATCAATTTGATATTGATTACAATCATGATTGGGTATTATAAACCACAAAATAGTTGTAATGTCCATATGCAGTTCATTGTTAACCGAGTATCAAAATAAAATCAGGGGTTGATCTATGATATGAAAGGTGTTTCCCCTCTCTTGAAATTGAATATTGGATCAACATTGATATATCAGATCATTCCCAATAAATAATTAAATTAGACTAATTGGACAAATTAAATGATTTTTAGGAAGCACATTCCCACAAACAACTATTAGAGTAGAGATATAGACTTAATGTAAAATTATAATAATAGTAGGGGTTTTTATTGATAGATCAATACCTATTCATTTTATTTGAGGATATTTGAAAAATTTCAAGATATACATTATGGGACGAACTAAATTCATATAAGAAAATTTCAGTTCGGAAGTGGTTGTAGAATGTATCCTTCATTATTTCTTCTTTGTGTCCCGCTTTATCCTTCGTTAATACATAAGGTACCCATTTATCCTATTGATTAGGAGGTTGTTAATGTGGATTTTCATCATTTATCCCTGGATTTTTTCCTCATCGGATTAATGTATATCATCCTTTAAATTTATTAATTTGTGTGGGAGAGGTTCATTAGTTTTATATTTAATTATATCAATTTCATTGGTTGGCCTCATAATATATCATAATATTATATGTGATTTATAAGCATCTCCATAATATGATGATTAATTTACTTATTCCTTAGATAAAATTCACCAATGATTCTTCCCACTTTTTTCAATGGTTCATATTATTATTAATATATCAAATAATTTGGGTTAAAATATCCATGATATTTTTTACTCAATATCCCATACCATTTGGTTGGTAATTGGGAAAATCATTGCATTTCCAATCACACTCATTGTTTATTTGGATGTTCCTGGTTCAATCCATTGCAGAAAACAAACAAATGACAGCATGAGTAACATGAAATAATAAAAAAATTATTAACCCATATGACAAGAAAAATAAATCCAAATAGAAACCTTTATTTAAACTTATAAAATTCAAGATTCATCATAAATCACATTTTTTATTAGTGGTGATTTAATTTTTATTAAATTATTCATTATAACCTAATAACCAATGAAAAATATCATACATTAATATCAATTGAGTAAACACAACCACAACATACATAAAAATTAAGTCATTTTACATTAATATTCTTTACATATCACAATAAATTACATCCCATAACTTTTTTTAGTGACTGTAGAGAATAGATAAATAAACAACATATTTTATAACATTGTGACCATTCTATATATTTTCACCACACTTGACCATCTACAAAAAAATAGATATGTTAAAATATTACTCATAATAGGGGGAATGTAAAAACATGAATTGGTTTATTTCAAATTAATCATATGGGGTAGGCATAAATATATCAATATAAGATCATAATTTATCAGAATTTGACTATTTATTTTTTTAAAGCATAATAAATGATCCAAAAAATATTTAAGGAAGTAAAACCCAATAAAATGTAGATTATAAATAATTATTCATGATATAAATATTTTGACATAATATAATATATGTGTTATAATCTTTTGTAAATATGTTTCAATGTACATGAAATAACCAAATATATATTTTTCACAAAATAGAGTTGGGGAATAGGAATGGGTCGCATTTATAAGAATATAAAATAATTATTTATTTTCTAGAACTTTAATAAGGATATCATCCCATAGATCACAAAGTCACATTTTTATTTATCTTATTTCCTAACATTTATCATATTAGTTCAAGGGATATAAGGATTTACACAATAAATTGGGGGGCTACAATAATCTTGTACCACCTGCACTTAGTGATAAGTGTCATTTAGGGGTTGGGTTTAATCCCCATTACCTATCATACGATAAGATTTATGAATTTATCCAATTCATAGAGATAAGTACAATTTTAGGGCCATCTATCACATTCTCAAAGACCAAATATATGTATTCCACATGAGGATGAACAAATTAACAAATCAAGCTTATCATTCATAAATCACGAGAAATAAACCTATTTCATTAGTAATTTTAATATACACCATCATAGTGTATATAGATAAACATGGTGGAGAGTATCATCAAATCATATCTATAAAAAATTATAAGAAACATTAAATTACATTGTTATAGATGGAAAAAACATTATAAGAGCATTTGTAAATTTCATTGAAAAATAATAAGAAATTAAATTTTCATTTTTTATAAATTTGATTAAAATAAAATATTTTATATTAAAATGAGAATGGAAGGTATTGTCAAACACCATGAAATTTTGGAATGTAATTCTCATAGTTAAAAAATGAAAATTTTAGGAAAATAAGATCATGTGGAGAGAACTAAAAAAAATATTTCATTTTTTTTGTAATGAAACTTGATGTCCAAGAAAAATGACATTTGTGGAAAATTATAAAAATTGATTCATTTTAGACATTTTGTAAACAAATTGAATGTTAATAAAATATTTCTGTAATAAATAATATTATATTGTAAATTTAAATCCATTAAAACATTTAAAAAATATAGGCATGTATTTAAAATATTCATAACCAAAAAAAGAAGAGATAATTATGGATCCACTAATAAGAATTATTTCAATTGGATATTAAAGAAAAGAGAGGTGGAATAGTAATGTAAAATTTAAATCACAAAAATTATCATATGAGAAGATAATAGATGGTGTTTTAGGTGGAATTTAAAAATGATTCCCCCAATGTGGAGTTTATTCAAGGACAATTTCAATCTTTGTGAGATGGGAAAATTAAACTGAATATATTTGGAAATATTTGAATAAAAATAACATGAAAGGCAGAAGATGAGATGAGTTTTTAAATCCATTGAATATAAATATATTCATGAGGAAATGAATTAATGAAGAATTATATACAGAATAAAAATAAAAATTTGTTTTTGAATAATTAAAATATCTTAATGAATTAAAGTAGATATATAAAACACTTACCATGGATTATCGATTCGTTGGATGCTCTCTAACATCATATATGACTAATGATGGTTTTTTTCTTAGATATAAAAGAAAAAAATATTTATTTATCATTATACTAATAATTTATAATTTCATATTACCCATATTCTAATAATTCATTACGGAAATTATTTTTTATGTGTAAATTACATTTTGCGTCTTATGTTAACCTCATTATGGAGGTTCCCTCCCTATTTAATTAGTCTTGTTTTCATAACCTATATAATATCCATCGATGTAGAATATGATTTTTTATTATAGTTATAAAATAAATTTATTATTTTTGGGCTATTATAGTTATGGATTGTATAAAGTGATTATAATAAAATCATTGTAAATTTACATTGAATAATAAAAATTGATTTTATTAATTTATACACACCCAAAAAAAACACACACACACTTATATATATATATATATTATATAATCATTTATTCATCTTAAATTCATAATTACTAAATTATATTACTAATATTATAGTTATATAAATCATTCATGGGGTAAATTTTATAACATCATTCTTGAATGTGGTAAAACTGACCCAAAATGTTATATAAGTGATGAATGAGTAAGAACATAGGGTTTTTATATGATATTAAATTTTTAAAAAAGAAATAATTATGTTAATATAATTTAATTATACTGGATAATTGTTTTTATGATATATTCATATGAGAATTTTGATGAATGGAATATAGAATAACTCTCCACTTGCTTGGACAGAATCACTTCTTATCACAACACCTTCCTTCAGAATGTTGGAAATAGATCTATATATTGTTACCAATTGATAGAAATCATGTGATAAGAATGTAATAGATGTAAAATTAGAATGTATTCACTAAATAACCAGTGGATTGATTTTGTTAGAATGGTTGGAATATATCTTCGTTTATAGCTGAAAATGACAGGCATTTCATTAGAAGAATATGTTAGGTAAATTGTAACGTTGGAATAAAAGGGGTTCTCAGTGAGTTAAGAATGTAAATGTTTGTGAGAAATGTATTATTGGACCCCAAAACAAAACAAACTTTTATAATTTTAAAATATCAAATTAATTACAAAAAAATCAATACCATTAAACATTCACACTTTCCTGGCTTGTTTTATTTATGAATTTTCCTTGGAAATTATTTTCAATATATGAAAATAAGATAATACCCCATCCTAAATTTGTATGTATTAATTAATTTTTTAAAACCATTTAATCAATTAATATTTCTAAATATTTGAAAAACTGCATTTCAATTAAATAATAAAATTTTAGTGAATTGTTTTTAAATATGACATTTTAATTGTTATGTTTTATTATTCTTATTATATATCAATTACTAATAATTAAATGATTGTTAAGGTACTTTTTCATAAATATAAATATTATAATTTTATAAAATAATCATTTAATAGTAATATATTTCATTTTTTTAATAAAACAATAAAAATTATAAAAATAAATTTTTGAAAAATATCTTTTAAAACAATAAATGGATTTTATAATATACTATTATTTATTGGTATTATGAACATTCGATATCAAACATTAATTTTTATTATAATATATCTATTAGTTTTATAAATACATCAAATATTTTGAGATATTAATAAAATAAATATTTGTAATGAAAACATAATTTAAAAATAAATTATTTTAATTAAATATTACATTTTTATTTCATTGTTTATTTATTTTTTATCATTGAATTATAGTTTCTCTAATTTACAAAAAAATTACTAAAAATGAAATATATATATAAAATACAGGTATATCTAAAGAATATATGCCAAGGGGCCATATATGCAATGTTTATATTTCCAATGGTCGTATATATATGAGTCATATTAAATTCACAGATATAAATATAGATACATACATGAAATAATTAATTCTATTTGATTATTTAATTCTCAAAATTAATCTTATAGTTTTTCTATTATTACATAATTCTATTCTTCTAATTGGATGAATTGTTTTCAAATATATCCATGGGGATATAGATTTCATTTTCATTGTTTATTTATATATTAAGCCTTTTTATTCGGATGTCACTGAATCGCGTAAAATGTGTTTATGTAAAACTGACATAAATTAGTTTAGTAGGGATTACTGTATTAATTCCATAGAGAATGATAAATAGAATACATGACTAAAAAATTAAAAAATAATAAAAAACTATAAATATCATAAATGGGGGTTTCATGGTGATTGTGAACTAGAGATACTAGAGAGAGAGAGAATTAATATAATTAGGGTTACCAAATTGGGTATAATTGAGTAAATGTTAATTTTCAATTTAAATATCATGTAACACAACTGTTCTTGTGAATCCAAAAAAGTGTGTTGAAAAACATACTAATCATTATGTGAACACCAAAATATTGTTAACTCTATAGAAATTGTAGAGACCCAAAGCTTTACGTACATGGACATTAAATTATTTTTTCGGAATACTTAGTACATAACAAAAAACAGACACACAAGGACCGTAATAGTTTAGTGTCTTTGGAAACTCAGAATAAAATCTTCTAATCGTGGTGAAAGATCTTCAACATCTCCCATAAAGATATTCCTTTTTTTCTTACCTAAAACCTTTCTTTATATCCTGGGGAAAACAAAACATAAAAGGGGTGAGCTCAAATACTTGGTAAGGGTATGCATGGATAAAATAAAACATACCATATACATTTGAACTTAAAAACATGATCATAATGTTTAAACATCAAAATCTTCAGCAACAACTTAAAACATGGAAGTACATAAGGCATAGATCATAATGGAACAGAAATCATGATAACATAGTATGGGAATAAAACATGTAATTGTGTCATCCATTAAGAACATGTAATGATTTACATAGTAGCCAAGAAATTGCTCCCAAGACCATCTTAGTGGACAAAGTCCCTTTCTGAATCGAGTTCACTCCTCATTCCAGTCCTGTAATACTGAACTGGATTAACTTACATTTCCAGCCATGTCTATCTCATTAGATATAAATCATAACCCAATTAATTTGAGGGATATATAGGTCCCACCCATCTCATAATGAAATCATTCTTAGTTGTGCCACAAAATAAACATACATCATTCATAATAACCCAACGAATAAAAATAGGTTTCATAAACATCATCCCATCATCACATAATCCATATAAAAGTAATGGATATCAAGTCATAATAATAAATGTGAAACCATGTAAATCATAGAGACATTATACATGAAACGTACACATATGAAATAATGTCATCTTAAATGGAAAAATGGTTTTGATAAAACACTTGAAATGAATTCTTGAGGAAAATATCCTTTCTTCTTCAAAATCAATTTCTTTTCACAAAACATCATGAAATTTTGAAAGAAAGAATTTTTTTTGGAAATATTAATGAAATTTTTTGGAGGAAGCTTCATGAAAATAAGTCTTTATAAAACCGTAAAAATCCGTTCATTTCGTATAAGTTAAAAAACATTCTTCTCGTACTTTTGCTGGAAAAGTCAAAAAGTACCTCGTAAAAGAATGATTCCATACATACAATGTAGTAAAAGTCAAAAATGGTTAAAAATGGCAATAAACATACATGAAACCATTTTTAGGAAACATGGACATGGATGAGAACAATAACCCCAGTAAATACTTACGAATAAACAATCTTGGATAAGAACGAGATTGGAAAAGTTATCCCTTACCTTAGATCCGATATGCTTCGTACGTATCCGAACCTCCTGTATAATGATTTAAATAATTTCATTGACTTATTACATAATCATATTCATTGTTATGATATTATATATGGTTCACTAATGACTTTATATTACCCTTTATTTTGTAAATTCCATGTTAAAGAGTGTTTTGGGTAAAATCGTTTCATTTGTCGTCCGTGTTTTGACTTGTAATTATTCATATGTTTACATAGATCATGATTACTTAATTCCAGAATATAAAACATGATTTATATATAATATATATTCAGAATATACATATATATAATAGATCGATAAATGGAAAGAAATACACCGTTCATGGAGACGGTAGGCCGTACGTACGCATGAACGTTGTTTTAGTTTCCTCATTGAATTTAATGGAATTAATTGGATGGAATTCATATATATATATACATAAATCCAGTATCATTATTATGTCATATATTTCATGATTGCTTATTATATATACTTTATAATCATTCATAAATGGTTAATCATTGAGAATGAATCTCATCGCGTCGTGGAGACGGTATTCCGTACGTACGCACGAGCGATGATATCATTCCCATGATCATGAAATTTTATTAAAGTGTATGTATAATATTACAGAATCAATATCATTTTACAATAATCATATATAGTTATTATTTATACCATTATACCCATCCATGTAATGTGGTGGTGGAAAATAGATTACACTACGGCATGGAGATGGTATTCCGTACTTACGCATGTGTGGTGATTTCATTTTCCATAGGATGGATAGATAGTGAAATAGGTTTGTTTCATACATATAAAAACATATCAGTATATGGGTGATATTGATGTTATTACTTCATAATAAAACAATCTAAGAAGAAGAAGTGGAAGAATAAATAAAGTTGAATGAATCGGTAACGGACATTACCTCTTCTTTGAAGAGCCTCTTTGACACCTCCTCTTAGTGCACTAATATTGGTCTTTGAAGAAGCACAGGACCTCTAGGATGTTTCTAGGGAAGTGGAGAAGATAATATTTCAGGGTTTTTCCGATCTTGAAAGCTCAAAGTGGTGTGAGGAAGAGAGGGAGGAGGTTTCCTTTTATAAGGGAGGAAAGGGGCACCTTTGGAATAACAAAAAATATTATTTTATTATAAACTCATATTTGGTTCTTAATAGATACAAATTGAGTTATTTCGAAGCTAAGGTGGGTATGGGTCAAAATCCTCTCATAAAATAGAATTTAGAAAAGTTTAGGTTTCTATTTTAACCTTATCATTTAGATTTAACTTTAAGTTAAATAATATTTCTTTTACCGTGTCTTCTTGTTTTCTTACATTATAAGGTTAATAAACTTACTATAACAAACCAAAAGAACCCCAAGTTGTTTATTATTAATATATCTAACCTTATATAAGTCATTTTCCCGAACCTTATATTTTTAGGAATAAAATAACAATTAATAATATAATATTTGTTTTAAAAACTATTTTATGTCAATTTTGACACTATTTGGTAATTGATTTTTGTGAAAATCATAACAGAAACATTAGTTCGAAAAAAGTTAATTAAATAAATAATAACATGTCAATTTAACATATAAAATTATTTTAATTCATAAAAAGTCTCAAATTACATTTATTTGGGTATTTATAACATCAATTATGTCAATATTTCATTAATAATATAATTATTGCATCATCATTGTCTTATAAATAAATTAAATTATTTAAAGTCTAAAAATTACAAATAAATAACAATTATGTAGGAAATATTTTTATATTTCTAATGAATATTTATAGTCGAATTTATCTTATGTATAACCCTATATTAAAAATGATTTACTTATTAAACTCTGATTTCAACTATTTTAACCCTTCTTTAAATAAATTAATAATTAATAGACTAATCTAATCTATGTGGGCCTAAATGGTCATATTTTATTTCTAAGGTTTTTTTGGTCGAATTACACTTATCAAATAGAATTAGGACATGTGTTAGGGTAATAATAATATCATTTTTACCCTTAATTACCCTATTTACTTTTAACTGTGGTAAATAAAAGTAAAAAGTTACTATTCACCAAAAATTATTTTCATCTCATTGAACCACATTTTACTTACTAACATAAACCGTGTCTCTCAGATTTTTTAAATTCCATTCACAAAAGCGGTAAAATTAAGTTTTATTTAATTTGCAAATTATCCTAGGAGATGGGGAAAAGACGGTCAAAAGTTCAATAAAATTTTTATATATCTAACATTATTACAAAATGACTCCAATGAATTACATTGAACATATATAGGTATTATGTGTCAATTTTGACCTAAAATAAATTTAAATAAAATAAATAATTATTTAAATAAAACTTCAGTTTTAAAATATTAACCGAGTGTTTCACTATTCATCGAAAATTGAATGTTTCCAGAAAAATACCAAAATATCACCCTAGGCTAATTTCGATATTCTGAATCCAAAAATGAAGTCCATTTTGAATGATAAAATTTACAAAAGTTCAAAAAGTTTTTATTACTATTCATAACAGCTAGTTTTAATAATATTTTAATAGCATATCATTGTTTAGTGAAACTCGGTGTTGCGTACAACACACGCTATTGAGGAAGGTCATGATTGCATTTAATGCAGCCACGTTAGGGTTGCGTGTTGTGAAAGACTCCTTTTTGTAGCGTACAACACAATACATCAATAAAATTAAAAAGAATATTTTCATAAAATCTCGGGGTGTTACATTCTACCCCCCTTAAAATGAATTTCACCATCAAAATTCGTCCGGGATATAAATGGTTTACTACTCAAAAGTTTCTTTAATAGAAACCCACATCGTAAAAAGGATACCAATGTAAAGACTCGAAAATTAAAGGGAAAATTATGTTTTCTTAATTTTCTTTGGAATTTTACAAGAACGCAGTTTCTGACGGCACCTGATTCCGAGGCCCGGTGTGCCCAGAATCATTTTCCGAAGTTTGGCTCGGGTACGTTTAGTGAACGAACAAGCACGTTTTTCTAACTTTTGAACCGGTGCTCGGAATCAAATTCTGAGGGAACCGATGGAATCGCAGAGCCAGTATTTGCTTAGAAACGCCTTTTCCGGAGTTGCGTTTGCTTAGGTGTGGTTTTTATTTTTTGGGGTTAAGTTAAGAAAATAAAATAAAGTGGTGCGACAACTTTATTTTATTTGACTTAAAGCCACTTAAGCTAAGTTAAGCGGATAGGGTAGAACCCAAAATATCCTACCCTCATTGTATGATATTTGTGGGGTGGGGCCCGCACGATCCCCACCGTTACTTCCCCTCTAAGTAACGCACCCGCGAAAACCCCTCTTAATTGAAAGTCAACCGTGCGTTTTTTTTTTGGTTAAGAAACGCCCCAATTAATTGGGAAGTTAAGTCGTTACCAATAATTTATCAAATTAATGGTTCGTTTCTTAACTTTGAATTTCTAATAGTTGGCATGAGGATAAAATAAGACCAACACCCTTTTGTTGACGGGTTTCTTATTGTGAGGATTTGGAGAAACCCTATCTTCATCCTCCATTACGAAAAACGCGAAGAACGCGAAAAACGCGAAAAACGCGAAGAACGCATCGTCGCCGATGAAGAACGTCGGCTTTCGACGAAAGGCGACGAAGAACGCTGAACCCTCGGAGATTGACGACACAACACCGCATACCTCGACGCTCACGATTCTCCTCCTGCGATATTCTTTTGTGACGTTCCTTCCCCGTGACAAATCTTCGATTAATTGCTTGAGATAATCGACGCGACGCCGTGTACCGCGATGAAGCGACACCCCTTCCGCGATGCGACGATCCTCTTCTTCCACGACGGTCAATCCCGCGAAGGACTCACGTCTGACGACAACTACGAGGTAGGGGTTTTATTTGAGAATAATATTTATTCCCATGGATGTTTCCTTCTAAAACAAATAACCTAGATCAACTCATCATTAAGTTGATCTGCATTTATTTTATATTAGGGATGATAATTTTTTTTACGAGAGTTTTTTTGGGAACTAGGTTCAATTTTAATTTATTAAAATTGCGCCTTGTTATGTTTTCATGTGTTGATTATTATTCCCAATTGTTATCACCTAACGTAGAGGGTGCAGGCCAAATAAACATGGCCCGACAACACTCCGCAGTTTTTTGTTGATGCGTGGATTAATGGCATTTACGAAATGGGATCAGAATGGCGATTGGAGGCCTTCGCAGCAATGTTCGGATCTCGGGAGAGCCGTAGGCACAAACCACGGGCAAAACGGACCACCGGAGCACGTCCGGTGGTCTGCGGATGTTCCAACCAGCGCGCCGCTGGAAATCCCCACCGCGGTTAAAGCTGTGGTGGCGAGCGCCATTCCCGCGGTCTTGCGCCGCGTTCGGTGACACAGAGCGGCCCCCGCAAGGGGACCGTGGCTCCTTTAGCGCAGTCGCTCGGCCAGCGCCGAGCCGCCCAGGCCGGGCCGGGCCACCCAGTCCGGGCTGGGCCGCCCAGACCGGGCCGGGTCGCGCCGGCCGGGCCGGGTCGTGCCCAGTTGGGTCGGGTCGCCCCGGTTCGGGCCGACCCAGGGGGGTTGGCAGGGTCGGTCCGGGCCCAGACCCCCCGTTTTCAGACCCTTTTTGGTCTTTTTCCCATATCATGGGCTACGGGCCTCCGATCTACGCACCGTCAGCGGCGATGTGGTCCTTGGATCAAGGCAGTCGTTTCAATATATTCCACTCAAGGTTTCATTATACTTTGGGTTCGGCCTGGTTGGTTCGTTCACGAAACCAACCAGGCCCTCGGAGCAGAAACGCTTATAACATGATCTCCGGACGTCCGATTGACGTACCATCGACTTTGATGGATTCCTCTAAGTGAGACGGATCTTTTGGATTACTCCGCCTGAGGATTGGACACAGGTGGAGTATGGTCGGGTTGGTTTTGTCTTAAAAACCAACCGGGTCCCTGGGACAAAAAAACCAATAACTCTCAGACCGGGCGTCCAATTGACGCGCCGTTTGCGACATTGAGTTCCTGTTGACGATATGGAACATTTGGATACATCAAATCTGGACTATGTGTCAGTTGATGTATCAGCCTCTTGGCTCGTGGAGCGGACCCTCCCGAACGAGCTTGTTGTGTGCGGGAACCCTAGAGCTCGCTGCGTCTGCGGCGACTATGAAGACAGTACGGGAATCCTCTGTGGGTTCGGTTGTGACCACTACGGTACATTTTGGGATACATCAACTCCGGACTACATGTCAGTTGATGCATCGACCTCTTGGCTCGTGGAGTGGACCCTCCCAGAATGAGCATGCTGTGTGCGGAAACCCTAGAGCCGTTTGAGACTTGACGACTGCTGATTGAACGACTCGGTGTGTTACGGATATCCCAGTGGGAAGCGTATGGTTGTAGGTACAGACCCACAGTGGAGGAGCACTTGGTTGTAGCGGCAGACCCGTGGTACTCAACAGAATGAGTACCTCTGGAGGCTATGAGGGGGAGCGCTTGGTTGTAGCGGCAGACCCATGACGGGGGAGCGCTTGGTTGTAGCGGCAGACCCATGATGGGGGAGCGCTTGGTTGTAGAGGAAAACCTATGAAGGAGGAGCGCTTGGTTGTAGCAGCACGGGGGAGCGCTTGGTTGTAGCAGCAGACCCACGGAGGAGGAGCGCTTGGTTGTAGTGGCAGACATGTGGTACTCAACAGAAGGGGTACCTCTATGGGCTATGAGGTGGAGCGCTTGGTTGTAGCGGCAGACCCATGGTGGGAAGCACTTGGTTGTAGCAGCAGGCCCACAGTACTCTATAGGTGTAGTACTACAGCAGTCCAAGGTTATAGGGAAACACTTGGTTGTAGCGGAATACCCACTGTACTTGATGGAGAAGGATTTTACCAATAACTATGGTTTCAACCTCATGATCGATCCTGTGTGGATCATTGTTAGCGTTAGTACCTATCGACCCTTTGTGGGTCCGACGACTTAGATGAATCAGTGCAAATATTTGATCATCATTATCGTCATATGAAGAAGTATACCTGTGTGAGTTGAATCTTGTTTTTCTTTCCTTTGTGGATTGTGTTGTGCTATCCTGTGTGGATTACGTTTTTCTTTCCTGTGGGGACTGGTTTGTACTTGGGCTCGGAGGTTGGAGCGAACTGGAACTGACGACTTATGTATATGTATGGGCATATACCTAAGTAGTGAGGGATGTTACTTTGTGATTGTATATTTCCTTTTTGGATTATCCTTTGTGGATTTTTGGAGACCTTCGGGGGTCTCGGGGTCCCTACTGAGTAGCTTATACTCACCCATGCACGGGCTATGCCCGCACTACTTTGTGTTGGTTGCAGATGACGGACAACACTGATCGTGGTTGAGGCTTGCGGAGCAGGATGGTACCTAAAGGTGGACCACTCGGCGAGACGTACTCGGAGTGGACCGTTGGACCCGAGGAACTATGGAGGCTATCTGTACTCACCCTTCAGGTGGGAGTCCTAGTGGAAGGATCAAGGCTGCGGATTTACTTTTCAGTTGATGTTTTCCCTTTCGAGTTGTTCTTTAATTTCAGTGTGGGTTTGTATACTAGCCCACTTACTTTTCCACACTTACTGTTATACTCAGTTTTTACTTATTGTTTACTTCTACTACTTTCTTGCTCTATGGTTTTTTATACTTAACAAAGTCAATACCTTCCCTTTTTACGAGGATTTATGCATTGGTGCTAGTCTCCAGCTCATGTCCTATGGAAGGCGGGCTTGGGGTAGTCACGGCACGGGCCCCGAGGACGGGTCGTGACAAATTGGTATCAGAACAGTTCGGTTCTACCGCAGAACTCGGGACTTTGATCTTTTTCTATGTGAAGCAATAGTGTTAAGGGTATTGGGTGTGGTTATCAGTCCTGGGAGTCCAGTGTTGGTGCGGCGGCCGACGTATTCGTACACCAGGACCCTGACTTCTGATTTCTGACTTAATGCACGAAAACATTGATTGCATGTGTGTTTCAAGTTTTCTATGTGATTATTTTATGTCAGCTCACCAGGTATACTGTTGAACGTAGCGCACCTGTTTCTTTTCCGGATTCCCCCATGACGACAGCTAGCTAGGGTTCCGAGAGTTGCGCGTGACGACAGCCTGCCGAGCGACGAGGCCTCGGTGCAGGGCCCTTGGATAGCAGAGGCAACGACGGTACCTCTACCCGCCGAGCCACCGATGCTTCCAGCCCCAGCCACTGACGATGCACGTCACCTTAGTGCACTGCACGAATAAAAGTGCCATCGATTGCCCAGGTTCCGCGGGGAGACAGACCCCCAGGTAGCCAAGTACTGGCTGGAGGAAGTGGTATGAGTTTTCTGGTTTGTGAGGACACCAGCAGACCTCATGGTGATCCTCGGATCGAGCCTACTTCACGCGGCATCGGGACGATGGTGGAGATTTATTCTCCAGGTGCACGATGAGGAATCTCTTCTCTGGACGGACATTGAGAGCCTCTTCTGCTCGGAATTCATCCCAGCCACCCTCCGTGCAGTGCGCGTCCAGGAGATTCTACAGCAGCGGAAGGGCAGCATGACAGTAGCCCAGTACGAGGCGAGGTTTACTGATCTCTCGTGATATTCCATGCACATGGTACGGGACCCATTCTTCAGGGCCCAAACCTTCGAGCAGGGGCTCATGCGAGAGATCAAAGCTTCAGTTGTTTCTCACAGCATTCCAAAACAGACAAGGGTGTTGGAGCGAGCCCTCTTAGTGGAGAGTTTCTATGCTGAGCAGTCTCCAGCAGCAGGACCCACCACTATCCAGCTTGCAGAAGAGTCTTCGGCAGCATGCATTAGACAGATGAAGCAGGGGTCCAAGAGGACTAGACCTACAGGTGGTCGACCGCGTGACACAAGATCGTTTGTGCGAGGCACCCGTGGTGGACAACGACTTTCCATGAGCAGAAAGTGTTACTCATGCGGCGAGGTTAGTCACATGGTTCGTGACTATCCAACCCGCCATACGAATGACCATCAGATGAACGAAGGACCTCCCAGGCAGAGGTTCGATCGAGGCGGACCGCATGGAGCAGGAGAACGTGGCAGGGGAGCTAGCCTTGCAGTTGGAGGTGGACGACGCTTCGAGGGGTTGCCACCACCAACACCAAGAGGTCCACCCCGACCGCTGGGAGCTGGTGGACATGGGATAGCTCATCTTAAAGCAGCTGAGGCCTATGATCATGGATCTTTGGGAGCAGATGGACAGGAGCGAGACTAGCTCCAGACATGGAGACTTTTGTTTATGCTACTTCTAGCATTGTAGATGATTTATGCCTTTATACATTGAGCTGCAGTAATAAAATACACTGTTATTTTGGCATTTACCTTCATGTCTTCTCATTATGGTTACTAAGAGGTTCCGGTTTAAAAACCGTTGACTTGACCTTCACTTTTGTGATACCTACTGGAGGAGACCCAGTTACCACACACTGATGCCGATAGTGTGACTCAACCCTTGGAGGCGAGAGTAACGGTCGGATCTCTTGGTAGAAGCGTCGAGGCCTTACGACGTCATCCTTGGTATGGATTAGTACCATCCATGTCGGGATTGACTGTTTTAGGTGAAGAATGTGGTTCATCCAAGGGATGAGACCGGATTTCTCTTATCGGAAAAGAAGAAATCTTAGTAGCTCTTGTAGGACAAGAATAGGTCCATGTCACCCGGGAGTGGATGATGACAACTCATATCCAGCAAAGGACTTATGCTGTCAGGAGGTGGAGGCTGCTAGAGTTCGAGGATGGCGACCACGTTTTTCCTACGGGTCTCACCTCTACGCGAGTTACGGAATTTTGGCCGGGGTGGCAAGTGGTCTATGCGCTTCAATTGGACCACTCTAGGTCCTCAACTGGGTAGGCGAGGAGGTTTACCGCTTGAAACATCCACCTCAGTTGCACCAGGTGCATACCGTCTTCCACGTATCTTAGCTGAGGAGATACGAGCATGACCTGGAGCATGTCATTGACCATGGAGAGCTGGACACTGATGATGGGGCGACTTTTGTGTAGGTCCCGATGGAGGTCAGGATCGATAGGAGAAGGTCCTACGTGGACGATCGATTCCTCTAGTACGAATCAGATGGCAGCACGGGATCCTCTAGGAGAGTTCTTGGGAGCGGGAGGCTTAGATGTGTGCTCAGTACCCATATATGTTTCCCTAGTTTTTGATGTATCTTTACGGGAATGTAAATCCCTGAGTTGGGAGTGATGTAAAGACCCGTAAAAATCAAGGAAATTTTTTTTTCTTAATTTTCGTTTGAATTTTACAAGAACGCAGTTTCTGACGGCACCTGATTCCGAGGCCCTGTCTGCCCGGAATCATTTTCCGATGTTTGGCTCGGGTACGTTCAGTGAACGAACGAGCGGGTTTTTCTAACTTTTGAACCGGTGCTCAGAATCGAATTCTGAGGACACCGATGGAATCACAGCGCCGGTATTTTCTTAGAAATTCCTTTTCCGGAGTTGCGTTTGCTCGGGTGTGGTTTTTAGTTTTTGGGGTTAAGTTATGAAAATAAAATAATGTGGTGCGACAACTTTATTTTATTTGACTTGAAGCCACTTAAGCTAAGTTATGCGGATAGGGTGGAACCCTAAATATCCTACCCTCTTGGTAGGATATTTTTGGGGTGGGGCCCGTACGAGCCCCACCGTTACTTCTCCTCTATGTAACACACCCGCGAAAACCCCTCTTAATTGAAAGTCAACCGTGCATTTTTTTGGGTTAAGAAACGCCCCAATTAATTGGGCAGTTAAGTCGTTATCATTAATTCATCAAATTAATGGTTCATTTCTTAACTTTGAATTTCTAATAGTTGGCATGAGGATAAAATAAGACCAACACCCTTTTGTTGATGGGTTTCTTGTTGAGAGGATTTGGAGAAACTCTATCTTCATCCTCCTTCGCGAAGAACGCGAAGAACGCGAAGAACGCGAAAAACGCATCGTCACCGACGAAGAACTCCGGCCTTCGACGAAAGGCGATGAAGAACGCCGAACCCTCAGAGATTGAAGACGCAATGCCGTGTAATGCGACACCGACGATTCTCCTCCCACGATGTTCCTTCCCCGTGACAAATCTTTGAATAACTGCTTATGATCGTTGACGCGACGCCGTGTACTGCGATGGCGTGACGACCCTTCCGCGACGTGACGATCCTCTTCTTCTACGACGGTCAATCCCGCGAAGGACTCATGTCCGACGACAACTACGAGGTAGGGGTTTTATTTGAGAATAATATTTATTCCCATGGTTGTTTCCTTCTAAAATAAAGAACCCGGATCAACTCATCATCAAGTTGATCTGCGTCTGTTTTTATATGCGGGATGAGAATTTTTATTTACGAGAGTTCTTTTTTGGGAACTAGGTTCAATTTTAATTTATTAAAATTGTTCCTTGTTATGTTTTCATGTGTTGATTATTATTCCAAATTTTTATCACCTAACATGGAGGGTGCGTGCGAAACAAACACAGCCCGACAACCCTCCGCAGTTTTTCGTTGATGCGTGGATTAACGGCGTTTACAAAATTGGATCGGAATGGAGATTGGAGACCTTCACAGTAAAGTTCAGATCCTGGGAGAGCTGTAGACGTAAACCGTAGGCAAAACGGACCACCGGAGCGCGTCCGGTGGTCCGCGGAAGTTCCCGCTGGTGCGCCACGCTGGCACGGCGGCACCGGCGGCCGGAGGCGGCGGCCGGCCGGAGGCGGCGGCCGGCCGGAGGCGGCGGCCGGCCGCCCGGGAGCGGCGACGCTCTGTGTGCCGCCAGATAGACCCGCCGTGGCAGAAGTCGCAGCGGCGAGAGCCGGCCCCATGGCCGCGCGGGACCGCGGGGAAGGGATGCAGCCTATCGCCGCATTCGGTGACACGGAGCGGCCCCCGCGCGGGGGCCGCGACTCCTTTGTCGCGGCCGCTCGGCCAGCGGCGAGCCGCCCAGGCCGGGCCAGGCCGCCCAGACCGGGCCGCGCCGCGCCGGCCGGGCCGGGTCGCACCCAGCCATGTCAGACCCAGACCAGGGTCGGGTCGACCCGGTTCGGGCCGACCTAGGGGGGTTGGGCCGGGTCGGTCCGGGCCCAGACCCCCCATTTTCGGACCCTTTTCTGTCATTTTCCCATATTTTGGGCTACGTACCTCCGATCGACACACCATCAGCGGCGATGTGATCCTTGGATCGAGATGGTCGTTTCGGTATATTACACTCAAGGTTTCAGAATACTTTGGGTTCGGCCGGGTTGGTTCGTACGCGAAACCAACCGGGCCCTCAGAGCGGAAACACTTATAACATGAGCTTCAGACGTCCGATTGACGTACCGTCGAATTTGATGGATTCCTCTATGTGAGAACGATCTTTTGGCTTACTCCGCCCAAGTTTTGGATGCAGGTGGAGTACGGTCGGGTCGGTTTTGTCTTAAAAACCAACCGGGCCCCTGGGACTAAGAAGCCAATAACTCTCAGACCGGGCGTCCGATTGACGCGCCGTTTGCGACGTTGTGTTCCTGTTGACGATACGGAACATTTGGATACATCAACTCTAGACTATGTGTCAGTTGAAGTATCAGCCTCTCGGCTCATGGAGCGGACCCTCCCGAACGAACTTGCTGTGTGCGGGAACCCTAGAGCTGGCTGTGTCTGTGACGACAATAAAGACAGTACGGGAATCCAACGTGGGTTCGGTTGTGACCACTATGGTACTTTTTGGGATACATCAACTCTGGACTACATGTCAGTTGATGCATCAACCTCTTGGCTTGTGGAGTGGACCCTCTTGGAATGAGCATGCTGTGTGCGGAAACCCTATAGCCGTTTGAGACATGACGACTGCTGATTGAACGACTCGGTGTGTTACGGATAGCCCAGTGGGAAGCGCTTGATTGTAGCAGCAGACCCACAGCGGAGGAGCGCTTGGTTGTAGCGGCAGACCCGCGGTACTCAACAGAAGGGGTACCTCTGGAGGCTATGAGGGGGAGCGCTTGGTTGTAGCGGCAGAACCACGACGGGGGAGCGCTTGGTTGTAGCGGCAGACCCATGACGGAGGATCACTTGGTTGTAGCGGCATACCTATAACGGAGGAGCTCTTGGTTGTAGAAGCACGGGGGAGTTCCTGGTTTTAGAAGCAGACCCACGGCAGAGGAGCACTTGCTTGTAGTGGCAGACCCGTGGTACTCAATAGAAGGAGTACCTCTAGAGGCTATGAGAGGGAGCGCTTGGTTGTAGCGGCAGACCCATGGTGGGAAGCGCTAGGTTGTAGAAGTAGGCCCATAGTACTCGATAGGTGGAGTACTACAGCAGTCCAAGGTCATAGGGAAACGCTTGGTTGTAGCGGAATACCCACTGTACTTGATGGAGAACAAGTTACCCAATAGCTATTGTTTCAACTTCATGATCGATCCTGTGTGGGTCATTGCGGGGGTTAGTACCTATCGACCCTTTGTGGGTCCGACGGCTTAGATGAATCAGTGGAAATATCTGATCATCTTTATCGTCATATGAAGAAGCATACATGTGTGAGCAGAATCCTTTTTTTCTTTCCTTTGTGGATTGTGTTGTGTTATCCTGTGTGGATTACGTTTTACTTTCTTGTGTGGACTGTGTTGTACTTGGGCTCGGAGGTTGGAGAGAACTGGAATTGACGACTTAGGTATATGTATGGGCATATACCTAAGCAGTGTCGGATGTTACTTTGTGATTTTATCTTTCCTTTGTGGATTCTGGGAGACCTTCGGGGGACTCGGGGTCCCTACTGAGTAGCTTATACTCACCCCTGCACGGGCTATGCCCGCACTATGTTGTGTTGGTTGCAGACGACTGACAGCGCTGATCGTGGTTGAGGCTTGCGGAGCAGGATGGTACAGGAAGGTGGACCACTGGGTGGGATGTACTCGGAGTGGACGGTTGGACCCGAGAAGCTGTGGAGGCTATCTATACTCACCCTTCAGGTGGGAGTCCCAGTGGACGGATCGAGGCTGCGGCTTTACTTTTCAGTTGTTGTTTTCCCTTTCGAGTTGTACTTTACTTTCAGTTTGGGTTTGTATACTAGCCCACTTACATTTCCGCACTTACTGTTGTACTTAGTTTTTACTTAGTGTTTACTTATACTGCATGCTTGCTCTGTGGTGTTTGTATACTTTACAAAGGCAATACCTTCCCTTTTTACTGGGATTTACGCCTTGGTGCTAGTCACCAACCCCTGGCCTATGGAAGGAGGGCTTGGGGTAGTTACGACATGGGCCCCGAGGATGGGTCGTGACAAATTGGTATCATAGTAGTTCGGTTCTACCGCATAACTCAGTACTCTGATCTTTTTCTATGTGAAGCAATAGTGTTATGTGTATTGGGTGTGGTTATAAGTCCAGGGAGTCCAGTGTTGGTGTGGCGGCCGACGTATCCGTACAACAGGACCCTGACTTCTTATTTCCGACTTAATGCACAAAAACATTGAGTGCATGTGTGTTTCAAGTTTTCTATGTGATTACTTTATGTCAGGTCACCAGGTATACTGTTGACCATGGCGCACCTGTTTCTTTTCAGGATGGCCCTACAACGACAGCTAGCTAGGGTTCCGAGAGTTGCGCGTGACGACAGCCCGCCGAGCGACGAGGCCTCGGTGCAGGGCCCTTTGACATCAGAGGCACCGGAGGTACCTCTACCCGCCGAGCCACCGATGCTACCACCCCCAGCCTCTGACGATGCACGTCGCCATAGTGCACTGCACGAATTTCAGCGCCAGTGACCGCCTAGGTTCCGCGGGGATACAGACCCCTAGGCAGCCGAGGACTGGCTGGAGGTAGTGGTACGAGTTTTTCGGTTAGTTAGGACACCAGCAGACCTCATGGTGATCCTCGCAGTGAGACTACTGCACGCGGCAGTGGGCCGATGGTGGAGATTGATGCTCCAGGTGCATGATGAGGAATCTCTTCTCTGTATGGACTTTGAGAGCCTCTTCTTCTCGGAATTCATCCCAGCCACCCTCCGTGTAGTGCGTATCCAGGAGCTTCTACAACTACGGCAGAGCAGCATGACAGTAGCCCAGTACGCGGTGAGGTTTACTGATCTCTCATTCTATTCCACGGACATGGTACGAGACCCATTCTTCAGGGCTCAAACCTTCTATCAGGGGTTCAGGAGAGAGATCAGAGCTTCAGTTGTTTCTCACATCATTCCGACATAGACATCGGTGTTGGAGCGAGCCCTCTTAGTGGAGAGTTTCCTTGCTGAGATGTCTCGAGTAGCAGGACCCACCACTAGCCGGCATGCGGAAGAGTCTTCTATAGTAGGATGTAGACAGATGATGGAGGGGTCCTAGAGGACTAGACCTATAGGTTGTCGATCGCGTGACACAGGATCATTTGTGCGAGGCACCTGGGGTGGACAACGACTTGCCATGAGCCGACAATGTTACTCATGCGGCGATGTTGGTCACATGGTTCGTGACTGTCCAACCTGCCATACGGATGACCAGGAGAGGAACGAAGGACCTCCCAGGCTGAGGCAGAGGTTCGATCGAGGCGGACCGCATGGAGCAGGAGACCGTGGAAGGGGAGCTGGCCATGCAGATGGAGGTGGACGAAGCTTCGAGGTGTTGCCACCACCACCACCAGGAGGTCCACCCCGACCGCAGGGAGCTGGTTGACATGGGAGAGCTCAGCTTCAGGCAGTTGAGGCCTACGATCATGGAGCTCTGGGAGAAGATGGACAGGAGCGGGACTAGCTCCAGACCTGGAGACTTTTGTTTATGCTGCTTCTAGCATTGTAGATGATTTGTGTCTTTGTACTTTGGGCTGCAGTAATAAAAGACACCTTTCTTTTGGCGTTTACCTTCTTGTCCTATCTTTATGGTTACTAAGAGGTTCCGGTTTAAAAACCGTTGATTTGAACCGCACTTTTGTGATACCTACTAGAGGAGATCCAATTACCACACACTGATGCCGATAGTGTGACTCAACCCTTGGAGGTGAGAGTAACGGTCAAATCTCTTGGTAGTAGTGTTGAGGCCTTACGAGATAATCCTTGGTATTGATTAGTATCATCCATGTCGGGATTGACTGTTTTAGGCGAAGAATGTGGTTCATCCAGGGGATGTGACCGGATTTCTCTTATCGGCAAATAAGAAATCTTAGCAGCACTTATAGGACCAGAATAGGTCCAAGTCACCCGGGAGTGGATGATGACAACTCAAATCCATCAAAGGACTTATTCTTTCAGGAGGCGGAGGCCGATAGAATTCGAGGATGGAGACCACGTTTTTCCTACGAGTCTCACCTCTACGCGAGTTACGTAATTTTGGCCGGGGAGGCAAGTGGTCTCCGTGCTTCAATTGGACCCTTCTAGGTCCTCTACGGGGTAGGAGAGGTGTTTTACCGCTTGAACCATCCACCTCAGTTGCACCAGGTGCAGGACGTCTTCCACGTATCTCAGCAGAGGAGATACGAGCACGACCCTGAGCATGTCATTGACCATGGGGATATGGACATTAATGATGGGGCGACTTTTGCGAAGGTCCCGCTGGAGATCGAGGATCGACAGGAGGGGTTCCTACGTGGACAGTCGATTCCTCTAGTGCACATCAGATGGCAGCACGGGAACCTCCAGGAGAGCACTTGGGAGTGGGAGGATCAGATGCATGCTCAGTACCCACATTTGTTTCCCTAGTTTATGATGTATCTTTACGGGGACGTAAATCCCTGAGGTGGGAGTGATGTAAAGACCCGTAAAATTCAAGGAAATTTTTTTTTCTTAATTTTCATTGGAATTTTACAAGAACACAGTTTCTCACGACACCTGATTCCGAGGCCCGGTCTTCCCAGAATCATTTTCCGAAGTTTGGATCAGGTACGTTCAGTGAACGAATGAGCGGGTTTTTCAAACTTTTGAGCCGGTGCAAGGAATCAAATTTCGAGGGCACCGATGGAATCTCAGTGCCGGTATTTTCTTAGAAACGCCTTTTCCGGAGTTGCGTTTTCTCAGGTTTGGTTTTTAGATTTTGGGGTTAAGTTAAGAAAATAAAATAAAGTGGTGCGACAACTTTAATTTATTTGACTTAAAGCCACTTAAGCTAAGTTAAGCGGATAGGGTGGAACCCAAAATATCCTACCCAGTTGGTAGGATATTTGTGGGGTGGGGCCAGCATGAGCCCCACCGCTACTTCCCCTCTAAGTAACGCACCCGCGAAAACCCCTCTAAATTGAAATTCAACCGTGAGTTTTTTTTTGGGTTAGGAAACGCCCCAATTAATTGGGCAGTTAAGTCGTTACAATTAATTCATCAAATTAATGGTTCGTTTCATAACATTGAATTTATAATAGTTGGCATGAGGATAAAATAATACCAACACCCTTTTGATGACGGTTTTCTTATTGAGAGGATTTGGAGAAACTCTATCTTCATCATCCTTCCCGAAGAACGCAAAGAACGCGAAGAACGCGAAGAACGTGAAGAATGAGAAAAACACGAAGAACGCATTGTCGTCGACGAAGAACGCTGGCCTTCGACGAAAGGCGATGAAGAATGCCGAACCCTCGAAGATTAACGATGCAACTTCGTGTACCGCGATGCCGACGATTCTCCTCCCGCGACATTCCTTCCCCGTGACAAATCTTCGATCAACTGCTTGAGATTGTCGATGTTACGCCGTGTACCGCGACGACGTGATGCCCCTTCCGCGACGTGACGATCATCTTCTTCTGCGACGGTCAATCCTGCGAAGGACTCACATTCAACGACAACTACGAGGTAGGGGTGTTATTTGAGAATAATATTTATTCCCATGGTTGTTTCATTCTAAAACAATGAACACGGATCAATTCATCATCAAGTTGATCCGCGTTTGTTTTTATATGCAGGTCAAGAATTTTTATTTATGAGAGTTTATTTTGGGAAATCGGTTCAATTTTAATTTATTAAAATTGTGCCTTGTTATGTCTTCATGTGTTGATTATTATTCCTAATTGATATAACCTAACACGGAGGGTGTGGGCCAAACAAACACGGCCCGAAAATCCTCCGTAGTTTCTCGTTGATGCGTGGATTAACTGCGTTTATGAAATGGGTTCGGAATGGAGATTGGAGGCCTTTGCAGCAATGTTCGGATCCTGGGAGAGCCGTAGGCACAAACCATAGGCAAAACGGACCACCGGAGCGTGTCCGGTGGTCCGCGGAAGTTCTTGTCGGCGCGCCACGCCGGCCTCCAGGAAGCGGCGACGCCCTTCGCGCCGCCGGAAATACCCGCCGCAGCTGAAGCCGCGGTGGCGAGTGCCGGTTCCATGGCCGTACGGGACCGCGGGGAAGGGACGCGGCCTTGCTCCGCGTTCGGTGATGCGGAGCGGCCCCCTCTCGGGGGCCGCGACTCCTTTGGCGCGGCCGCTCGGCCAGCACCGAGCCGCCCAGGCCGGGCCGGGCCGGGCCGCCCTGACCGGGCCGGGCCGCGCCGTCCGGGCCGGGTCGCGCCCAGCCGGGTCGGACCTGGACCCGGGTTGGGTCGACCGGGTTCGGGCCGACCCAGGGGGGTTGGGCCGGGTCTGTCCGGGCCCAGACCCCCCGTTTTCGGACCCTTTTCGGTCTTTTGCCCATATATTGGGCTACGAGCCTCCGATCGACACACTGTCAGCGTCGATGTGATCCTTGTATCGATATGGTCATTTGGATATATTACACTCAAGGTTTCAGAATACTTTGGGTTCGGCCGGGTTGGTTCGTACACGAAACCAGCCGGGCCCTCGGAGCGGAAACACTTATAACTTGAGCTCCGGACGTCCGATTGGCGTACCGTCGACTTTTATGGATTAATCTAAGTGAGACGGATCTTTTGGATTATCCTGCCCGAGGTTTGGATGCAGGTGGAGTACAGTCGAATTGGATTTGCCTTAAAAACCAACCGGGCCCCTGGGACGAAAAAGCCAATAACTCTCAGACCGGGCGTCCGATTGACGTGACGTTTGCGACGTTGAGTTCCTGTTGAAGAGACAGAACATTTGGATTCATAAACTCTGGACTATGTGTCAGTTGATGTATCAGCCTCTCATCTCTTGGAGAGGACCCTCCCGAATGAGCATGCTATGTGCGGGAACCCTAGAGCTGGTTGCGTCTGGGACGACAATGAAGACAGTACGGGAATCCTTCGTGGATTCGGTTGTGACCACTATGGTACTTTTTGGGATACATCAACTCCGGACTACATATCAGTTGATGCATCTACCTCTTTTCTCGTGGAGTGGACCCTCCCGGAATGATCATGGTGTGTGCGGAAACCCTAGAGCCGTTTGAGACTTGACGACTGCTGATTGAATGACTCGGTGTGTTACGGATAGCCCAGGGGGAAGTTCTTGGTTGTAGTTGCAGACCCATAGCGGAGGAGCGCTTGGTTGTAGATGTAGACACACGATACTAAACAAAAGGATTACCACTGGTGGCTATGAGGGGGAGCGCTTGGTTGTAGCAGCAGACCCACGATGGGGGAGCGCTTGGTTGTAGCGGCAGACCCACGATGGCAGAGCGCTTGGTTATAGCGGCAGACCTATGACGGAGGAGCGCTTGGTTGTAGCAGTACGGGGGAGCGGTTGGTTGTAGAAGATGACCCACGGCAGAGGAGCACTTGGTTGTAGCTGTAGAATCGTGGTACTCAACAGAAGGAGTACCTCTAGAGGCTATGAGGGGGAGCGCTTGGTTGTAGCGGCAGACCCATGGTGGGAAGCGCATGGTTGTAGCAGCAGGCCCACAATACTCGATAGGTAGAGTACTACAGTAGTCCAAGGTTATAGGGAATCCCATGGTTGTAGTGGCATACCCACTGTACTTGATGGAGAAGGAGTTTCCCAATTGCTAGGGTTCATCTTCATGATCGATCTTGTGTGGGTCATTGCGGGGGTTAGTACCAATCGACCCTTTGTGGGTCCGACGGCTTAGATGAATCAGTGGAAATATCTGATCATCTTTATCATCATATGAAGAAGTATACCTGTGTGATCTGAATCATGATTTGCTTTCCTTTGTGGATTGTGTCGTGCTATCATGCGTGGATTACGTTTTGCTTTCCTGTGTGGACTGGGTTGTACTTGGGCTCGGTGGTTGGAGCGAACTGGAATTGATGACTTAGGTATATGTATGGGCATATCCCTAAGCAGTTTCAGATGTTACTTTGTGATTGTATCTTTCCTTTGTTAATTATTCTTTGTGGATTCTGGGAGACCTTCGGGGGTCTCGGGGTCCCTACTGAGGAGCTTATACTCACCCCTGCATGGGCTATGCCCACACTACGTTGTGTTGGTTGTAGACGACGGACAACGTTGATCGTGTTTGAGGCTTGCCGAGTAGGATGTTACTTGGAGGTGGACCACTGGGCGGGACATACTCGGAGTGGACGGTTGGACCTGAGGAGCTATGGAGGCGATCTGTACTCACCCTTCAGGTGGGAGTCCTAGAGGACGGATCGAGGCTGCGACTTTACTTTTCAGTTGTTGTTTTCCCTTTCAAGTTGTACTTTACTTTCAGTTTGGGTTTGTATACTGGCCCACTTACTTTTCCGCACTTACTATTGTACTCAGTTTTTACATAGTGTTTACTTCTACTTCTTGCTTGCTCTGTGGTGTTTGTATACTTTACAAAGGAAATACCTTCCCTTTTTACAGGGATTTACTCCTTGGTGCTAGTCGCCAGCCCCTGGCCTATGGAAGGTGGGCTTGGGGTAGTCACAGCACGGGCCCCGAGGACGGGTCATGACAACCAAAACTAAAGTTTAAAACATAACGGTTACCCAAATTAACTAATCACTGGGTTTTCACATACGAGAACATAGGTGAAAATATGGATATGGAAGAGAAAAACCTATCAATCATGTTCTGATGGAGAGTGGTAGAGAACATGGCTATGAAATAGCCAACAATCACAAATCCATATATTTGTGATGATCTAAGGTACCACCTGATTCATCGGATATAAGGGAACTAGGACAACATTTTTTTTTCAAGATCATTTACCTAAAGTTGATGAATTAAAAGAAATACTTACATGATTTTGGTACAATTTCACTATTGTTCGTGAATTGAACAATTTCCACTTCTACCCTTAAAGAAATGAAGTTGAATTTTTTATTCGTGATGTGTTAGCAGATCATGTGATAGAATGATGTGTCATTCCATCTGTTTCAAACAAAAGGTTAGCAAAAGTTATAATCCATCTTATGGTTAGATTTAATCATATATGGTTCCAATAATGAACTTATACTTCATATATCATACTACTTAATAAAATTAAACTAGTTTCTACTAACCAGGGACTTACTGTAGGCCAGTGGTAGGCGATAAAGGCCAGTCGCATTTCGGTTGTGGGTTCGATTCCCACAGCCTTGTCTGACGCGAAGGGCTGTCGCCCATCCTGCAGGTTGTCCTTTTCCTAAAACTACATTACTATAACATCCCATCCATAATATCGAATAAACTTTTATCCTTAAACAATACTAACTTATGTTCAAAATAATCCATTCCAATCATTAGGCTTATCCATAATACTGCAGTCCACTCTCATAATATAGTGAAAACGATTACCAGATATTTCATATAACAAGCATGTTAATACCATCTTTGATCCCCATATATCATAAGATATTTCTTGTTGGTCACATTCCAAACATTCGAAGGCCTTAATCATGAAATCTCTTGAAAAATGAATACCCATGGAACTTTAGTGGAAACATGAATGCAGTTAAAAGTTAACACTTTCCACATATGAAAATCCTCAAAATTCTATATACTCAAACCATGATATCACTTAGTCCTTATATCAATCATGAGCTCATGAATATAATCAAACATCTCAATATCTTTTTATTCCTTCATTATGCACATATCATCTACTTTCCAAAAATATCTGAATAACCTTCTATGGTAACTGGTACCATTCAACATATACATTCAAATACTTTAAGAAAAACAATAGTGTAACAATCCTTATATGAATCTTTATTCCATAGTACCATTAACTATACAACATAACTCTCGATAAACATAAAATCATTCCACTACCTTCTATAAAAACTGACTGAGCTTCAACACTTATTTCAGCTCATATATCATTTGTAGTCTCCTCATCATCATCCACATAAATACTACCCATATGACCATTATGATTCTCTTCATGAGATTTTCCCTTAGGTAATTGGTTTTCATAATGCCCGTACATTCCAGATTTAAAATATCTAATCATTGTTGATGTCATAGAAATACCATTATCCTTGTCCATGGTGTTAACTGAACCTTTTCCTTTGCACTTACTAGATTTGTGTCCTTCTATTCCACACCCAAAGCATCTTCCAGTTCCTTTGAAACAATTTCCATGATGCCTCTCCCCACATGATTTACATGAGGGAAATTGAACATTCTTTCCTCTATGATCATCATGAAACTCCATCTTTCTCTAATTATTTGAGTCAGGAAACTTACCAAAGTTGAGATTATTGATCATATTATGAGATTTCTGATTAGGCATAATAATTATGTTTGGACTTCTAAATCATGTTTCATTTGGTTTCTCATGAATAATGTCATTCCATTGTCTGTCATATCCTCCATTATCGAAAATCTTCTTGTTTCCAGCCATTTTCTAAAACCCAAAAAGAATAGTGTGAGAGGCAAAAATCAGGCTAGGGAAAACAACATAGTAAAGGGGGAGTTCCCTCAATATCTAACTTCTTAGGTTAAATTCTAAGATCGTTATCGTAGTTCTAGGACTCTATCCTATATGTATACTTATCCTTAGGGACATCCCTACACATACCTTAGATATATCTACAGGTATCTCACTAACTTTTTCGCATCCAAGTTTTCAAAGGTTTACTAAACCATTCCTCTGATACCGACTGTAGAGACCCAAAGCTTGAAATACATGGACATTACATTATTTTTGCGGAATACATAGTATATAACAAAAACAGACACACATGGACCGTAATAGTTTAGTGTCTTTGGAAACTCGGAATAAAATCTTCTAATCGTGGTGAAAGATATTCAACATCTCTCATAAAGATCTTCCTTTTTTTTCTTACCTAAAACCTTTCTTTATATCCTGGGGAAAAGAAGAAATAAAAGGGGTGAGATCAAATTCTCAGTAAGGGAATGCATGCATAAAATAAAACATTCCATATACATTTGAACTTAAAAACATGAACATAATGTTTAAACATCAAAATCTTGAGCAACGACTTAAAACATGGAAGTACATAAGGCATAGATCATAATGGAACATAAATCATGATAAAATAGTATTGGAATAAAACATGTAATTGTGGAATCCATTAATCACATGTAATTATTTCCATAGTATCCAAGGCATTGCTGCCAAGACCATCTTAGTGGACAAAGTCCCTTTCTGAATCGAGTTCACTCTTCGTTCCAGTCCTGTAATACTGAACAGGATTAACATACCGTTCCAGCCATGTCTATCTCATGAGATATAAATCTTTACCCAATGCATTGGAGGGATATATATGTCCCACCCATCTCATCATGAAATCATTCTTTCTTTTGCCATAAAATAATCATACATCATTCATAATAACCCAACGAAAAAAATGGGTTTCATAAACATCATCCCATCATCACATAATCGATATAAAAGAAATGGATATCATTTCGTAATAATAAAATTGAAACCATTTAAATCATAGATACATTATACATGAAACTTACACATATGAAATAATGTCATCTTAGATGAAAAAATGGTTTAGATAAAACACTTGAAATGAATTATTGAGAAAAATATATTTTCTTCTTTAAAATCAATTTCTTTTCACAGAACGTCATGCAGTTTTGAATGAAACATATATTTTTTGGAAATAGTCATTAAATCTTTTGGAGGAAGCTTCATGAAAATAAGTCTTTATAAAACCTTAAAAATCCCTTCGTTCCGTATAAGTTAAAAAAAAATTCTTCTCATACTTTTGCAGGAAAAGTCAAAAAGTACCTTGTAAAAGAAAGATTCCATTCATACCATGTAGTATAAGTCAAAAATTGGTAAAAAGAACATTAAACATAAATGAAACCATTTTTAGGAAACACGGACATGGATGAGAACAGTAACCCCAGTAAATAATTACGAATAAACAATCTCGGATAAGAACGAGATTGGAAAAGTTATCACTTACCTTAGGTCTGATATGCTTCGTACGTATCCGAAAATCCTGTATAATGATTTAAATAATGTCATTGACTTATTACATAATAATATTCATTGTTATGATATCATATATGGTTCACTTATTACTTTATATTACCCGTTCTTTTGTAAATTCAATGTTAAAGAGTGTTTTGGGTAAAATCGTTTCATTTGTCATCTGTGTGTTGACATGTAATTATTCATATGATTAAATAGATCATGATTACTTAATTCCAGAATATAAAAAATTATTTATATATAATATATATTCAGAATATACATATATATAATAGATCGATAAATGGAAAGAAATACACCGTTCATAGAGACGGTAGGCCGTACGTACGCATGAACATTGTTTTCTTTTCCTCATTGAATTGAATGGAATTAATTGGATGACATAAATATATTTATACACAAATCCATTATCATTATTATGTCATATATTTCATTATTACTTATTATATATACTTTATAATCATTCATGAATGTTTAATCATTGATAATGAATCTCATCGTGTCGTGGAGACGGTATTCTGTACGTACGCACGAGTGATGATATCGTTCCCATGATTGTGGAATTTTATTGGAGTTTATTTATAATATTATAGAATCAATATCACTTTACAACAATCATTTATAGTTATTATTTATACCATTATACCCATCCATGTAAGGTGGTGGTGGAAAATAGATTACACCACGGCGTGGAGACGGTATTTCGTACGTACGCACGCGTGGTGATTTCATTTTCCATAAGATGGATAGATGGTAAAATAGGGTTGTTTCATACTTATAATTATATATCAGTACATTAGTGATACTGATGTTATTACTTTATAATGAAACAACCTATGAAGAAGAAGTGAAAGAAGAAATAATGTTGAAATAATCGGTAACAGACATTACCTCTTCTTTGAAGCGCCTCTTTGAGACCTCCCCTTAGGGAACTAAAATTGGACTTTGAAGAAGCCAAGGACCTCTAGGATGTTTCTAGGGAATTGGATAAGTGAATTTGGAAGGTTTTTTTCGTGATTGAAGGCTCATAGTGGTGTGAGTAAGAGATGAAGGAGGTGTCCTTTTATAAGGCAGGAGAGGGGCACCTTTGGAATAACAAAAAATATTATTTTATTATAAAGTCATATTCGGTTTTTAATATCTCAAAATTGAGTTATTTCAAAGATAAGGTGGGTATGGGTCGAAATCCTCTAATAAAATATAATTTAGACAAGTTTAGGTTTCTATTTTAACCTTATCATTTAGATTTAACTTTAAGTCAAATAATTTTTCTTTTAACGTGTCTTCTTGTTTTCTTCCACTATAAGGTTAATAAACATACTATAACAAGCCAAAAGAACCACAAGTTGTTTGTTATTAATATATATAACCTTATCTAAGTTATTTGGCCGAAAATTAGATTTTTAGGAATAAAATAACAATTAATAATATAATATTTGTTTTAAAAACTATTTTATGTCAATTTTGACACTATTTGGTAATTAATTTTTTTGAAAATAATAAAAGAAATATTAGTTCTAAAAAATTTAATTAAATAAATACTAACATGCCATATTACCAAATAAAATTATTTTAATTCATAAAAAGTCTCAAAATACATTTATTTGGGTATTTATAACATCAATTATGTCAATATTTCATTAATAATATAATAACTCCATCATCATTGTGCCATAAATAAATTAAATTATTTAGAGTCTAAAAATTACAAATAAAATACCATTATGTAGGAAATCTGTTTATCTTTATAATGAGTATTTATAGTCGAATTTATCTTATGTATAACCCTATATTAAAAATGATTTACTTATTAATCATTGATTTTAACTATTTTAACCCTTCTTTAAATAAATTAATAATAAATGTCCTAATCTAATACAAGTGGGCATAAATGGTAATATTTTATACCTAAGGTTGTTTTTGGTCGAATTAGACTTATCCAATAGAATTAAGACATGTGTTAGGGTAATAATAATATCATGTTTACCCTTAATTACCCTATTTACTTTTAACCGTGGTAAATAAAAGTAAAAAGTTACTATTCACCAAAAATTATTTTAATCTCATTGAAAAAAATTTTACTTACTTACATCTATTGTGTCTCTCTGATATTTGAAATTCCATTCACAAAAGTGGTAAAATTAAGTTTTATGTAAATTTGCAAATTCTCCTAGGAGGTGGGTAAAAGACGGTCAAAAGTTCAATAAAATTTTTATATATCTAAAATTATTATAAAATGACTCCAATGAATTACATTGAACTTATATAGGTATTATGTGTCAATTTTGACCTAAAAAAAATTTAAATAAAATAAATAATTATTTAAATAAAAATTCGGTTTTTAAATAGTAACCTAGTGTTTTCACTATTCATCAAAAATTGAAAGTTTCCAGAAATATACCAAAATTTCACCCTCGGATAATTTTGATATTCTGAATCAAAAAATGAAGTCCATTTTGAGAGATGAAATTTAAAAAATTTCAAAGAGTCGTTATTACTATTCATAACGGCTAATTTTGATAATATTTTAATAGCATATTGTTCTTCAGTGAAACTCGGTATTGAGTACAACACACGCTATCGAGGAAGGTCACGATTGCGTGTAGTGCCGCCAAGATAGGGTTGCGGGTTGTAAAAGACGCATTTGTTTTAGGGTACAACACAATACATCAATAAAATTAAAAAGAATATTTTTCATAAAATCTCGGAGTGTTACAGAAATGGGATCTATAAAAAATAGAGATAAATAATTATTCATCAATAGAGAAGATTGTCATAATACATCTATAAATTTTTGTACATGAGATGATGCTAAATTTTCAAAATATTATCTATAATCTCCCATCAATAGATAGAATAGTGTAGAAATTATTGTCATATAGAAATAATTGAACAAAACATTAAAAAAACTAAAAATACACATTTATGTAAATTGAAATCCTGAAAAATTAAGAAAATCAATTCCTTCCAATGTGATACCCACAAAATAAATTAATCGTGAATATTAAAAGTTATTATAAAATCAATATTAATGATAATGAATCTCAAAATAAAAATACAGGAAGAGGGGGAGGTATAATGTAGGATTCAATATTGAAAAATATTTCTTCCCATATATATATATATATGTCCAATGGTTTTTTCTTCTACAATATTTTTGTCTCTCACTCTATCTACCACTCTAGAATCATCTCCCTAAAGTAATTATATTTTTATAATATAACATAAACTTTTGTGATGATCATTACCACTAAAAATGAATATCTACACTAATATGAAATTTACTTCCTCACTCCTCGATGTTCTTCGCTCAATATGACGATTCTAATATTCCATTGGGTACACATGTAGTTTGTTTCCTCAATATCAATTGTAGTTTCCAATTCAATATGGTTCCATAAACATTAATATTACAAACCATAAGAGGACACATTTCATCCTAAATTTCCTAAATTTCAATAATCCTTACTATGATGACACACGTCACTCAAACCACATTTGCTGATAAGTGTCCTCCAACTGGCTTCATGGGAGTCACTCAAAACACCAACATATACACAACATCTCTTATGACTCATCAAAAACATTGTGTCAAGTAGTTGGTGTGAAACTTCCCATATAGACATATTCATAATTTTCTGATTCAGTTGTGTCCTACCAATAGAACACTTGTAAACATGAAGAAATACATCAATTAATAGTTAACTTACATGGTAATATCATGAATTCTCAATAAACATTGACATAGGAATGAAGAGTTCTCCAAGAACAGTCCAACATTCTATAAATCATAATATTCCATGTAATTATTTCTTAACCTCAAATCAGATTCCATTAGGTAACGATGTTCATAAAATTCACCATCATCAAAATTCAATCAAGTAACAAGAAATAGTCCACCCTTTTAAATTAACAAGAACAAACATTAAACTGATTCCATAGACTCATGTATATCTCATTATCAATCCAACTCAGGTGGACTCAGTTCATCCACCTTTAGTTCTAGTATCATAAACTTCAAATGATTATGGATCAGAATTATTGACTTCAAACTGTGATATTCTCTTAGAATCAATTATCTTGATCATATTCCAAAAGTGACACAGATTTTATGTCAACATAATTATATCATATCGACATCAATAAGGTCATTTATTAACATATCACAATTTCTTGACTAGACTGGTTTTATCTTCATCACTTGTGCTCTGAATCCACTAAAATTGGCACCAATCTGTTGGCATCTATCGGTCATCATCCTCAATCATGTTTGTGTAAGATTGTTTTTAATCTAATGTTTTGTTGTTTTTTCACTAGAATTGGATATTTAGGTAGCTTATTGGTAATTTGGACATATAATAGTTTTCGTTATTTGATATTTTGTAAACCATTTCAATGTTTGTGTATATGAGCTGACCTTCCAGGATTATATAGGCACACACTGGGATAATTTGTTTTAGCTAGACATTATGTTTTTGATACATGAATCACTCATTTTGGAATATTTCATATCTATTAATTTGGATATGTCACTGAAATATTAAAAATAAGTTACATATATTCTACACAATGTATAATTCATTATAAAACAAATCATCATAAAATAATATTCTTCTATTGAAAAATCAAAATTTTAAATTTCAATTATTTCTTATATATTAATAAAAAAGAAAAAAATTTAAAATTTAAAAAGTATTATATTGTCATTTAATGATAAAAAAACATAATTATTACAATTAAATAGATTAACAAATAATATAAAACCTAAATTAACTAATTATATAGAAAAAAAATTAAGAAAATAAAATTAATAGAACATGAAAATAAAAAATGGCACTAGAAAATAAAATTTTTATATAAATTTAATAATTAAATAATAAACTAAAAGCTGTACGAAAAATATATTTTAATCATAAATAACTTACATTAAACATGAAATTAATTAATTCGACAACATACTTAAAAATTACCCAGAACACAATAATTGACCTATTAAATGTAAATTTTAATATTAAAAACAAAATATAAAATACAAAATTGATGTGGAAAATGATATGAATTAAATTCCAAATCGACATCCCCAACACAAAATGTGGATTGTGATTATAAAAAACAAGTTATAACATATTCAGTGTTAGAAAATGAATCTAAAATTTGAAAATTAGTAACTCTATAATGAATTGATTTTCAAAAATATTTTTCTGCATGCATTCTACTAAGAGGATAATGAAATTTACACATAAATTAAATATATGTATACAAACATCAGTTACAATTTTAATGAAATGATTAAAATAAGAAAATTATAAAATATATTTAGGAAACTTCAAATCTCTTCTCACTAGAAGTGCATACATTTATTTACATCCAAGATAACATGCTCACTATAGTTAAGGACTCATAATAATTAAATAGGACATTTTCTATTGTATGGTGACATTTATTGATGTGATATGTTACTCATCCAAAAATAGATGAATAAAAAATAAAATAATATATAAAATTTAAATTTTTAATTTTAAATAACTCAGTTATGGTTGTTTACTTTTTTCACAAAATTTTTATCATAACTCATTTTCTTGTGAAAGGAAACACCACTATTTCTCAGGTGTAGGGTAGACTACTGCCTCACGAATTGATGCAATTAATTTTAAAAAATCACCTCCCATGAGAATTTATTATTATTGATTTAATTTATGTATATTATATATGGAATATTTATCATTTAAAAAAATTAATATTTCATTTCTTCTCTTACATTTCTAATCAATCTAATATTATAACCTTATTCATGCATTCTTGTGGATTATCACCTGCATGAAGCAATGTGATTAAATTTTCATTTCCGCAACATGTGGATGGAATATATGTGTGTATTTAATGAAAATATATTATATTTATTATATGATTTATCATTATTTAATGATAAAAATCCTCACCTTCTTTCCATAATTATTTCCTACAAATATAAATATTGCACATGCGTACATAGGGCCTACCATCTCCTAGATTATAAGGTAATTAATTACTCATATACATATTTTATATTCATTCTAAATTGTATAGTTGATGAATAAAAAAATAAAACAATGTATTTATTATTATAATATATATTATGGAATAATTACCTCAGTGACCATTGTCCACATTTCGAATCCTTTTGAGACTTATGAGCTGAATATATTCAAATAGTTTGGCTTAGACTTAAATGATAAAGAAATTAAAATTTAAATGATAATAAATAAAATAAAAGTGATAATAAAATTGATAAAATATAATTTAAATTAGTATGGAATTAACAAAAAAATTATTATTGAAGATAATGAATGTAGGTGTTGAATTCTCCATAAGGTCAAGGACATTATTTTAAAAGAATTCATCTTTAAAAGACTATCTTCTAACTATTTTCCATCAATGTTATTTTATATTTTTCCATAAAATCCCTACATATACATCAATGGATGGTAATAGTATATTTTCAACATATTTCACTTTCTTTATAATTTTTTGAAAAATTAATATTTTTATTGGTTTAAATAAGTTGAAATTTACTTTTAAAACCTTATTTCTAAATGTTTTAATTCTTTATTTATTATATATTTTTCATCGATGTATATATTCATAATATTATATTTTAATGTTTTTATATAGAAATATATTAGCTATAATGATCATTATATGTCCCTTTTAACAATATTTGGATGGTTTTCGAAAGGATCCTTTTTACAATATTTATGTATAATGTTATGAGTTTTTTATAAAAAGAATAAAATAATGTTCTATGTTAATGTATATGGTAAAATGGTTTTTCTAGACACCAAAACACTATTTTTTATTAGAATATATTATAATAATTCATGTTTTATTCAAATAAACCTCGTTTCATTAGTTCTAGGAATTCATTATTTAAAATATTATGTTATAAACATGATATATCTATCTAAAAGCACTTATATTTCTGTCATGAACTTTATATCTCATTCATTTTTTGACACTCTATTCGTTGATATGGTATTACTATAAATAATATATATATATATATGTATATTTCAATAAAATATTAATTATACTATACATTCCTTTGATGTGGTCATAAATATCTTATGTTTATTTCTCAGATCCCATTATTATGACTTTTTATTTGATTAATATATTTGGCATGATTATGAAACCCCTATATTTCTATTTGTAATTCTGAAGATTATGCCTAATAATTTGTTCACTTTCATGAAACACATAATCATAAACATTTTATTAGGGGTGTACATATATATCATTCCAATTCATTGTGTAATTTATTTGTCTAATTATCTCATTTGTATGGGATTACTAAGTAAACATATTCTTTTATTGGACTATGTCCACCATGTGATATTATCATAATAGTTTACCATAACTTATTATTATATCTTATTTTGGGTTTCCTCTAAGTTTTTATTGTTTCCAAGATATTATGATACTATGATATTTATGTTATTCTCTCATTTGGTTACCCATGTGCTTCTATTTGAGGAAAAATATATTTTACTTCATAAGGGTGAAATTTATTTGTTATTTTGAAAACGTTTTCAAATTTTTTTCATGACAAAAATGGACCCATTATTAGTATAATTTTTCTTTAAATAGTTATTATGAAATGTGTTATGAACATATTTTTGCATAAAAGTTGATTAATTTGATTAAAATTGATTAACTAGATCCCAAAATATTATTTTTAAAAATATAAATATTGTGTAGTTATTAATTAACTATCAGTGTTTGATATTATTTTTTATATGTTACCTATTTATAATTTGGCTCATAAAAAATCGTTAAATTAATTTTAGATGGTAATATGGATGTTTATGGCCAAGAATCTGGTTGTGAATAAAACTGTGAAGATATTTGAAGAAAAGATATTTTTTAAAACAAAATGTGTTGTTGGGAATAATGGATACTAAGTGAATGTTATAAAATTATAAGTTATCATTAATTTAAATCAGGGTGATGGAATAAATATCTATATATATATATAACTATATGATATTTGGTAGAAAAAAAATTAAATCATTACTTAAAACTCATGATTATTTAATATTTTAACGTAGGTTCGTATTATGGCTACATGATCAATGGTTTAGATAAATTTGGATATGTTGATATTTTAATGTGACGTGAACATAAATGTTATGGATACCACTAGGGGTTTACAAGAATTATATTGATTATATGTTAAAATTAATATACACCCCTTTAAATTTTTTATGTAATGGATTTTTAATTTTATTAATGGTATTTTGGGAGACTTTTTATTTGGTAGAGGTATATGGAACCATTTGGTTTAACATGATGGATTATTTTAGGATGATTACTCTTTTTTCTAATTTTATGGGTTGTTTAAAACATTATAATTTATATGAAATTCGATGATTTATTTTATTTTTTAGGTGATGATATAAAAATTATATTAATATAGTTTTATTCAAAAGGAAAACCATTCACATCAATCAAGACAATTGGGTTTGAACCCACATCAAAATGAAAAAGTGGAAAATGCCTACCACTGACCTATATGATGTATTTGATTGAATAAAACATATCGTTTTAAATTATTTTATATATAATTATTAACGTAATTTTGGGAAACTATTTTTTATCATTGATATAGTCGTTGGATTTAATAGTGCTTTGGGGATTTGTTGATTAATACTATTTAAGAATGAAAAAATTATTTTGGGAACCCTATAAAATTATGTTAAATAAGAAATTTTGAGATTTTAATTTATGAATATAGGTTTAATAATCTTCTTTGAGGCATATATTAATATAATGTGGATTTATTTTAATTAGTGTTTTTATAGAAATAATGATAATGTCTTGGAGGTTATATGATTATGGAATAAATATTTTTTTTATGAGTCACTGTGAGTGATAGATGTTAATCAGACATAAAGGATTAATTTATCATGGAAGAATATGTGATTATATCCGTCTAATATTTGTGTTTCAATATTACTCTAAAATATTACGAAAAAAACTTAATGTTTTTATATACTATACATTTTATGTAGACCTTCGGGTGTTATTATTGAAGCTTCAGTGGTCAATGTAGTATTTCACCATATGCTGGATCATTAATTTTAATAATTACCTTGGGATAACCATTGTAGTTTTGGTTAATGTTTTAAATAGACGGAACCGATATTTTACCTTTTATATAATTTTTGACCTGTTATAAGTTGATATTAGTTCGTCGTAAATGATAAATTCGTTCTGAATACATGAAGTTTGGTAAAATGATGAAATTGTGGTGAAAACTGATTAAACGATGAAATTATTCTTTTCAATTAGTTATATATCGTTATTTTTGTCACACACATAGTAAAGTAATTCCTAAGTCTCTATATAATGTATTTTGGAAAAAATTGATCCAATTACTTCAATTATGATAAATTGATGATATTTTTCAAACCACATTGGTTTTGTGTTTTGTTATCATTATCTATCTAAAGATCATTAAATTTAATTTGACTGATGATCTATATCACTCTATGTAATTGTATTTACAGTATATTTTTCTCCAATAAATTATTCTTCACATTAATGATCTCATATTTTGAAACCTAGTTTGTTGATGACCTTCGTATTTTCTTTTCACTATTTTCAATAGAATGTTTTATAAACCCTTTAAACAATGTGGGATTTAAAAAAGGTATTTCAGGGTTTTAAACACGTATTTACCAGAACTGGTTCAAATTTTGGGGTCAAAATTTATTAAAATGGTAGGAATATAACACTATGATATTATTAACGAAATAGATTAATGTTCGGTAGCATAGAGTAAACACAACACAAAGTTAAAATGATCCGATAAATATTATTACATAAATACAATTGATATATCCATGTAATTAAATTGGTGTGTATCAATAGGAATAAATAATTTCTGATATAAATAGGTTCTAATCAATATAATATTTTTAAATTATTAATAAATAATAATTTTTTTTATGTAAACTCATTTTATTCTTCCAAAAACTGTTTTCCTCAAATGGTTCTTTTATTTCATTCCATGAGAAATTAAAATAAATATTTAAGAGATATTTTTGAATTTATTATAAAAATAATATATAATTGTATATATCATCATTTAAAAATTATATTGTGGTGAAATAATAATATTTTAAAGATTTTCAATTTACTTTTTTATGAATAGTGAAAAAAATATGTTTTTTTATCAAAACATTTATATATTTTTAAAATGGTTACAAAGCAATATTATATTTTGGCATATTTTAGAGATATAAATAATTCATTTTTATTAAACATAATCCAATTATTTTCCATTTAATTAAAATTATACATTAATATGGCATAAAAACATTTTTTTACATAAAATGATTTTTTTGGAAATATTTCTTTTCCACAATAATTATGGGTTTAACATTAAATTAACATCTACAAATTCTATAAATTCATTCATTAAACAATAATTAACAAATTTTAATTATGATGTCCAAATTTCATAAATAGGATCCTATAATTTTTAGACCTTACGAGTAGTACCTTTAGTAAATATTTAACTCCTTAATGTGGAAAAGTAAGGTAAATAATGTTAAAAATAAAATGATAAGGACTTAAAATTGACCCAAAATAAAATATTATATTATTGTATTCATATATATAAATATTTTTCATCCATTCTTCGAATATATGTCCACATACTCCCATATTTCTGTAATTTTTACATTTATAAAATTTATGTAAAAAATAAAGACAAAAACATCATTTACTTCCATTATAAAAATGTAATATTTTGATACATGGATAAAAAAATCCACTATATCTTTATAAATAATTATTTTATTTTTAAATTTCTTTATCAAGATATTTTATTTAGGATTTTATGAAATTAAATATCTTTCTTAAATGTCTCCACAACACTTTTACAATATTTATCTAATTAATAGAAAAATAAATTAATTGATTTTAAAAATATTAATTGTAATACTAACTTAATGTATTATCATATCCTAAAATTGTTTTTTAATCATAACAAGCTAGTTATGTAAGAAATTATTAAATTAAAATTTTAATTCTATCAAATGGTTTTCAGATACAAATTAATTTAAGAACTCCAAAAATGGAATTAATAATATTTTATAATAAATAATTTTCAATTAAATGATTTAATATTTCTAAAAAATATACCATCATAAAAATAAATTTTATTTGATTTAAAATTTCAATAATTTTTTGTTTATTATCGAATTATGCTTTTATAATATCAGTCATGACCCCTAAAGAGTAAAAACTATTTATCTTGTTATTTTTTTAAAAATATTAACGATTGTAAAAATAAATTGATAAGTGTAAAAAACTAATATAATGTTATATATATTTTGCTGGATTATATTATTTTAAATAATCCTCATCATTTATTCTAATTGTATCATTTTGTATAATTTTTTCTATAAAAATAAATTTTTAGAAATTTACTATTTTAAGAAATTTAAAAGTGTTCATCCCATCACTTAAAAATGGGCTCCCTGCTACACATTTCATCATGCATAAATAGAATTTAATTTCAATAAATTCAAACCAAATACCATTACATACTTCTATTACCAGGTTTTAGAGTCTAATATTTATTTATGAAATCCTACAATGAATTATTTTGATGTAAATCAATGTAGGTTATCTGAAGAAGAGGAATCATTGTTAACTAAAAATATTGTTTTTTTTCTTCCTCCAAATCCTCAATAATTTATTAATACATGATAATATTATAAAATTATCATCCAATATATAATATTATTTTATTATATAATTTTATAACATACATCCTTATCATCTTCTAGAAAATGAGAAATGATGCCATTATTCATGTGTATTGGGGACTGCATCCTCGTGAATTGATGTAATTCATTATGAATTATCGCCACTCATGGTTATATATTATGATGGAATTAATGTATATATATATATATAAAATTACATATTTATCATTTTTTAATATTAATATATCACATATTTTCTTACATTTTTATTTATCAAAAAATTATAACATTTTCGCATGTGCATGTGAATTACAACCTCCCTAAAGAGATGTGATTATTTTTTCATTACTGTATAACATGGATAGTATAAATAAGTTTTTTAAAATATTTAATATGATATTTATTATATAATTAAAATTTATTAATTTTATAATATCACTTATCTTCTTTACAGACTGATCTTTGAAAAATGGAAATGTTTAACATTTAAATGTATGACCTTCCATCACCATAACGGTAACATTATAAAAATTTCATAACTAGATTTCATGGATGATTTTAAAAGTATTATTGAGGTGTAAAATGATAATTATTCCATTATTATTATTCTAATAATGAAGAAATAATTACTTCATTGACCATAGTCAACAAACTCAAGTCATTTTTGACTTATGAGTTGAATATCATAAACAAATTTCGCATTTTCTTATGTGATTAGTAAATTTAATATGGCATGAGAAAAAATAAAATTAATTGGACAATAAAATAATAAAATTTTATTATGATAATAAATAATTATAATTGTTTTATTATTCATTAAGATAAATATATTACTTGATGTGCAAGACTAAAGGCAAGGGATGTTCTTTAAAAAAAATTAATGTTTCTCATCCAATTGTTTTTCTTCAATGTTATTATAAATGTTTCAATAAAATTATTTTAATTACTTAAATGGATGATAAAGGTTAATTTTTACCAAATTTTACATTCTTTAAAATCAATTTGAAAAATCATTTTTTTTTGGTTTTATGCATGGGTAACTAAACTGTGAAAATATCATTATTAAATATTTTCATTGTCATGCTTCTAAACAATTTTTTATCTGTCCATATTAATAAAATAATATTATGAATACTTTCATATAAAGATATATGAATTATAAAAGTAGAATTATGAATTTATTAGCTTTATTTAAATGTTTTTAATAAGGAATATATTTATGAATTTTTTATGGAACATTTTGACATTATATATAAAATACGAAAGGAATGATCAATTTTAAAAGATTTGGTGATAATAGATTTTCCAGACTCTACTAAAATAATTAAATGTACAATTTTTTTATAAAATTTCATTATTTATTCAAATTAAAAACTAATTTTTGTTATTTCGGAAATATTATTTTAAAAATTGGGTTTTAAAGGTTATAGATCCCTATAAACCACCCTATTTTTTGTGATATGACCTTTCTCTCCATAGATCACGCTCTATCTCTATCTTTATTGATATGGAATGATTCTAAATTATATATATTTCTATTTTACATAAAAATTGGTTATTGTCCACTAATTTGACTTGGACATATATTAATTATTTTGATCAATAAAAATCATGCATTACAAATGATCTATTGATTATGATATAATGGATTATTATGAAACCCATTTCTTTCTGAGGGAAATTTTCATGATTACACCTTTTACTTGATTCTCATTTTTGGAAAATAAAATGATGAACATATAATGATGGGTGAACCAGATATCGCAATAATTATTTCGATAATGAATTGTTCTAATGAGACTTTATGTATTATATTATGGAGTAAACATAATATACTATGAGACTATGCCTACCTTTGGATGTAGTTTTTTAGGTTAGTATTTACTTATACTAATTCCATTTTTTATTTCATCAAAATTTTATATGTTTCCTTTATCATATGATACCATATATTTAATGTAATACTACTATGTGATTACTCAAGTGATTATGTTTGAAGGAAGGTATATGATATTTCATAATATTGAAATGTATAATTTTTTTTGAAAAAGTATTCTTATGTTTTTTTAGGATTATAATTGAAATTATAGAACATTTATTTTATAATTAATATTTCTTATGATTTTTTATCAAATTCATTTTTTATAAATGTTTATTTTTTTAATAATCATTTATTTTAATCCCAATTTTTAATTTTGAAATGGAATAAACATGTACAAATATTTATGTGAAAACATGTTTTTTCATTATTTTTATATATACGATAATAAGTTTTTTTTTCTGATTCACTGTTTTAAAATGTTAATTATGGGGTTTTATGGATGGGTATATACATGGTTGAGTCCAAAATGAATTTTTTAAGGTATTTTATGAAAATATATAATTTTATAAAAAAATATTTTTGGTGGGAAGAATGGATACTAAGTGTTACTGTACACATTTTAATGAAATATATTCCTATATTCTAGTGATAGCCTAATTTTCTCCAAAAATATAAAATATATTTCTAATGTTATAAAATGAATTTTTGACATAAAAATGATTATTTTGTAATGTTTAAGTTTAGTTACTTAGAATAACCTTAGCTTAAAACACAAACACACATATAGAAAACTATAAAATCAACATAAATTAATAATGAATGTTAAGGTAAGAATAATTCTATCTAACATATTTCCAAGAGATTATAATAATAAATAAATAATGATGGAGTGTGAATCTACAAAATGATGTAATGGTAAACCCCTTTTGAGAGATATTAAATAGTTCTCTACCATTGTCTCCGGAATGAATGGTGTTGGAAACTTCATGGCTGGAAACTGGAAATATGAATTTACTCTTCATCTTTGAAACTAATGATAGTCACCTTCAAGACAACTATTTGGTTCCCAAAGGTGTTCAATTTTATTTTTTTAATTTGGATTTATAATTACCCTATTAAATTTTATAAATTATATAATGTTTTACTGGTAATGGATTGATTTTTTAACCCTATAAATAAGTGGATTGGATGTTAATAAATATATTAGTAAATGAGTATAGTGTTGGATTCTTGTGAAAAAACTATCTGGATAAATTCATGTGGGAAGAAAATTGCATCTTAAAATTTAATAATTTGTTCTTAATATACATTAAATGTGTGAATGATTAAGAATGGATATCTCAAATACGTTTAATAATGCATATGAATCAATGGGGATTTAGTTGTTAAACTTACAGTTGAAAAACCTTTACAACTATAGTTATATTGGTTTAGATTAGTTTAAATTTAATAGAGAAGTTTTTTGAAGGTTAATATAAATCCTTGAATTATGGTTCATAAATTATAATTATTTTTTGTGTTATATATCTCTTTGATTATAATTTATAATGGTTGGATATTAAAGGGAGAATCCCTGAAATAATTTCATGAATTCTAGAAAATTTTCTATACAACTAAAAAATAGAAATGCATATTAACCAAATTCCTTTTCAATTGATCACCAGTATGATGAATTTAAGTATACTTAAAAATTTAATACTTCATCACATCAATTTCCTTCCAATCATATAACATTTCATTATTCTAAAAATTCAAAACTTCAACATAATAAAGCTCCACATAGTATGAAATACCTGATCATAAGACTTCACGAAAAGTCTTTTAGCTCATCATGTGACTTCAATAGAATTTTTGACATTATTGATTTGGTCATATATCTTCCCTTCTAGATCATATTAAAACTTCTAATATTGAAATAATATGAATTAGATATTGCATGAATTTGAAATCCCTAGAGTAACACATAGATAAAATTCAATGTTTTGATGTATAAAAAATGCATGTTTTCAAATTATATGTATAATAAAAAATATGAAATTTAGATATTATAATAAAGTCATTTTAAAGTGTCCGAAGAATAAAAATGAAAATATTTGACATAAATAATTCATTAATTAAGTATGAAGTAATGAGATAATACTGAAAAGCATCATTTATATTGATTAAAGATAAAATTATATCTCTGTCAAGAATAATGCAATTTTTTTTCCATAGATGCATAATCTATATATCAGAGTCTACATTATAAAAATGAAGGGCATTGGAGTGAGTTTGAAGATCTATTCAACTAAGATGAAATAGATCACATGCACTATAATGTAAGGATTCAATTTATCCTTTTCTTGAAAGTGAGGATTATTCAAGATATCATAAATATAGATATTTATTAATATTATTATGATTATACTATTATATTATGGTCTAGTAATATTCGATTATTATATTTCAATGATTAATTCAAAAAATATATTGTACAGTGATCTTGAGGAAAAATAGGGATATAATCAATGTGTTTAATAATTTATACATCATTCAAATGTGATTTACATATTTTATATGGTTTTCATGAAAAATAATTATATTGTTGAGTCAATTCCTGTGCATTATTCATTGTTTACAATAATTGTTTCTGAAATATTATTTTCGGAATGTAGTGAATGAGTATTTAATTGAAATTTCTCCTCATAAAGAATAAAATCGAGTTCATTTTTCTATTGATAAGTACTCATGCTTCAGCAATGATTTCAACATCAAATAAATTAATGACCAATATTATTATATGGACGAATATATATATGTAGGGATTAAATAATAAGAATAAGAACTTAGAGAGAAACAAAGTAAAAATATTACTTGTAATTGTTTCAAAATATATGTATCATTAAATTAATATATCTTGGGGTTATTCATTGAGTTTAAAAGGTTGATTGTGGGAAATAAATGTCGGTATTGTATAATAAAAATTTAATTATTCAAAAAAAATTGACGTGAAAAAATATGTGTTTATTTAAAAAGATGCTTAAATTAATTCTATTTCACATAAATATGAGAATATGATTAATCATAGAAGGATGAAATAATAAATTATATAGAAAACAATGAAACTATATATGTAAAATGATAATATACACATAGAACATAATATATAAATGAAGGAGGGGAATAATACACTTAAACATGTAGTTAGGGTTACAACAGGAAGTTGATATGACATATAAGGTAATTATAATAATATAGATCCATGATTTTGGAACGTTTTGGTTCCCAATTGAAAAACGAAGAGAATATGTGAGAAATAATAAATATTTAGAATTTTTTTTGAATACGTTGTGGAAATGTGTGTTTTTATTTTAATGAGAATGAGGGTTCTATCAATAGATTTTGTAGAAGAAACAAAATCTTGTAAATTTTAAATACTGAGTTTCTTGTAAGTAGTTATTTTTGTTTTTAACATGTTTATATTACATTCTGATATTGAGAATGAAAATAAATATTTTTTTTGAAGAGATTTCTTTGGAAATAAAATGTTTAGGTATATCTGAAAGATTAAAAACAATGTAAGGATAACTAGGGTGATTATAGTTTGAAGTGTTGTAGTGGGATGAATTACTATTTAAGTGGGTTAATATTGTAAATTCCTAACCCATATAATATGGTGTTCATAGTTTATGGATGGAGGATATCTTAAATTCACAATGATATTGGTTATTAAATTATAGTGGAGAATCAATGTTATGGACATACCAAGCATGTTATGGAGAAGGATTCTTGGGAAGGGCCCACTCATGTAAAAAATAGGTGCCACATTAATTTTTTACTAGAATTATATTAATTTTTTCCTTTGTTAAAAAAACATTTACATATGTAATAACTAGAATAAGTGGTTTAGGTCAAAAGGGTATTTAAAGTATAAATTAAATAATTTTAACATTTCAATGATTGGTCAACTGGTGATTCACCCTACTCCTATTAGGTGTGCCTACAAAATGTTATATGAAAAATTACACACCTAAAATAATATCAATGACGAGGTATGTAATGGGGATTTCGTTAATTATTTCAATCCCCGTTTATTTGGAAATTAATATTGGTCGAGTTTCTACTAAAAAATATTTTTGGGAAAATATGATTGAGGATGCAAATAGATCTAACCAGAAGCTCCATGTTGAATCCTAAGAACTCTCAACCATTGAGATCATTGTGGTATATGACCTCCATAATAAAATTATACATTAACAGAACCCTTTTTACAATCATTAGGACATATATTTCTATGGAAAATATATGAAGAAGGTTAGGGATAAATCATTATTGGTCAAAATCGTGCATGAAAATATTGATGAGACCCTCTATCTCGATCTATGCTCCATGGAAAAATTTTATGGCTTCCCTCTCGTTAATATATAATCCAAACATGTTATTTTTATATTGTTTATTTAATTTCCAATAACTTAATATATTCTATAAGGGTGAATATATCTACTAATATCTTGACCTACGAAAACTATTTTTGAATTGAATGTCTTTCTCTAGCATTCTAATTTTGAATGAGGTTAGAAGAAAACAAAAGGAGATCATATAACTAGACCACACAACTATCCACTCTTGAACATCCCAGTAGAGCATTTTGATACTCCTACCACCTGGAACCCCTATCAATGAGGAAATAATATCCATATTGTAAAACATTAAAAATTCATCACCGGAGATATGTGACTCCTAAAACATACAATGAAACAAAATCAACCACAAATGACTATATACCCGAATATATTAATATCTACAAGAATGTAATGCTTATTCCATGATCATATAATACTATTTACAATATCATGAACCGAAAATCAGTTCAATAGTTCGTGAATATGGATAGTGAACTAATAATTTGACAAACACATACTATGGATCTCACCCAATATCATTTTTCATAGATCATCCTAAAATATTTTTACTCTCCTATGGTAGAAAAACATTCTACTGCACCTATACCAACAAGAATACATGATTTTGACTCCAAGAAAACATCTATATTAAATCTGTTCATTAAGAAACACAATATTTAGAGTTGATTTTGTTATGTGTTACATAACTATGATCTTTTTAAATACATAAAAATCATATTGATTCATGCACAAGAAAAATTGGAATAATGAATAAATTTCCCTAAGGCCTATACAACACCAACCATTTCACCTCACCTAGGATGTTTCATATGGATAATTTCATTCTATCTAAATAGAAGGATCTCTAATCCCATGTCTCCTAGGTTATCACCATTTACAATGTGACATGCTATGAATGAATTGTACTAATAACAAGCCAACAATATATATCTTAAAAAATACCTTACAATAGATATTATTTTATCTCTAATAAATTACACACCTTATACACTCTCAATACCCCCATAATATAAACATTTTATAAGCTTATAATGAAGATTTGTGTGAAAAATCATTTATACTATTAGTAGGACACTTTGTGGTGATTGTCATGAAGTGTATAAAAATTTACATATGAGAGGAATTATCATAAAAAACCAATGTACAAAAAATTATTTCATTAATCATCTCCATATATATATAATGATGATCCCAAAAATTCATTTCAATCCCATACATAATAACTCCCTCTATGGTACACATAAAATAAAATCTTATGTTGATAGCAATATGAATACCAACAAATTATAATGAAAACAATGATCTAGTGTTTTCTCTACTAGTAATCAAATTCATCTCATAAATTTAAACATATATATATATATACGGGTGATCATACTAGTAACCTCAACCTAATCATTAAGAAAATACTTTTTATAAATGTGGATAAATCAAGTTAAAGAACTAATGATCAATTAATAAATCTGACATGTCATAAATAACAGGTCATCTTCCAAAAATACATGAAAGACCCACTATAAATACAACACACAAAATATAATATAATAACACATATACTATATATATATATGAATAATATCTATACATATCTACTTCCATATTTATCTATTATCCTTTACAAAAAAATATAACTCATGGTGTTTCTATCCCTTTCATTTATTATAGAAACATGGACATATAACATATTATCCCAAACAATTATTTCATTCTCATCATAATATCAAAACCACTAAAACCACACACTCTGCAAAAATATATATCAAAATAACATGATAATTATAGGGTATGAAATAAATTAAATAAATCAACCACAATCCCACCCAATATTGGAATATCCTCCACCATGTATCAATCTATCCACAACACCATATAATTTAATATATATATATATATATATATATATTATCAGGAATACATTATAATCCGTATATATTCATAAAAAATGATAACTCACATCAAGAAAAATGTTAGTAACATATAGAGTGGATGAGATATTAGATAATCAACTAACTCCAAAATACCATAGACGTTAGGGGAAACACCTCGAACCCAAAACCACTCAATGATATCATGTATTTTACTTGACCAAGGTGGTGGTGATTATAAAATAAAAAAATACTGGGATATAATATAGAAAATAAAACATATTTATTTTCCATACTAAATATGAACTCTATAATATCCCATTACATCTTTAATTCCAAAACTAACTATCAATTGGTTCCAGCACTTAAAAACAACTATCCCCAACAATCCTTTTAAAATTAAAATACAAATTAAAAAAACCATCAATTTAATACATCAGTAATGAGTTAAAATTTTATACCACATTACCAACCAATTATTAAATATTTTATTCCATTTTCCATTAAAATTATATTTACGTAGTACCCATGAGTTTCAGTTATCATAACTAGCCTAATCTCTTTCATCGTTATGAATATTATTTTCATATTTATAAATTTTACATTTCAAGGAAACTACTAATGTAGGAATCTTATCCTATTTTATTAATACATCTACAAAAAAATCACAAATTATATTTCAACCCAAAATACCAGTCATGCAGAAACACACAAACAATATAAAGAATCTTGAAAATTACAATAGGAATTAATATCATAATATCTATAAAAGTGGACTCATAACCACAAAATAGTTATAAAATTTCGTTAAAAATGATTCTAAATTATTTAATACATCTATCTCATAATGTGAGTAATTATATATTCTTTAAATATATATTATATCTCCGATTACCATTTTTACAACATTAATTGGTTATTCATATGGTTATCATTTCATCAATAAATTGAAATAATAATAGTAATAAACATAAAAACATACAAATTGAAATTTTAGAAAAAAATAAGGTAATGACTTGAATAACAACATAAATAAATATTTCCGTCCAGAGAATATATTTCATTGATTTATTTTTTTATGGTGTATTATTTTCCTTAATCTTGATCCGATCATCCAACAATTAAAATATTCCATATGGGCAATCCATAATTGACATAGAATAATAAAGGAGGATGTGTGAATATCCATCCTATGTAAAAGATTTAAATAAAAAAATAATGAAAAAATGATGAAAAATATAAAAGCTTGAGATTCTGTTATATATATCTATTTTAATAACTTCTATGTTAATACAATTTTCAATTCACGAAACATTATGTTTATTCGAGCAATGATATACAATTAAAATATTATAATTAAACTCATCTCTTATTGTATAGACAATTGATTTGTGGGTATGAATAAGGACAACTATAATATGAGAATAGTTTATTCATACATTTATAAAATATATTAATTAGTTAGAAATTATGTATATATAAATATAAAATAAGTTGGATGTATAAATGTTTTTTTCAGAAAAAACTATTTTATTATTATATAATTTTTTTATGAAAAAGAATAAAATTACTGACAAATTATTAATTATTTTAATGATATTTATAGAAAATAATTTCAATAATTGATTTAATACTAAAATTAATGGTTATTTTAAGAAATTGATGATAATAAATTATCTTTAATACATCAAATGTCATTTTTCTAAAAACAGGTTTCATTGTGTTTTATACGATTATTTTAATATAAATTTATTCCACGAATATGAATTTATCTTTCCAAAGAAAATTATTCTGTGATAATATAATGTCCAAATTTGGTAATTGGGCACCAACCATTTTTTTTTCATTATTATTAGTAACAAAGGATAAAATTCACTACTATGATAATGATAAAAGTATTATCAAGTGGTTAAACTAAATATATAACACCAAAAATGTCTTATAAATTGTTTAAATCATTATATATTGATGTATTATGATATTATATAATATTATATTTTTTTTATTTTATGCCACATTTCTATGAGTGTGACATTATTTTATTATTATTAATTATAATTAAAAAAATTTCATCTACCACACTTATAAAAGGAAACGTCTTATATTTTCTCATTCACACATCAGTAGACTATTGGCTCAAAAGAATATCTACCCAAATATTCTACAAACATTATTATTCATCCACATAGGATTTTGATAACAACAGAAACCCCATTAATGAATTTTTAAGATTATTTTACAATGAGAATACATGAACAAGTGGTAATGTCTTTACCGATCATTTTCATGTTTATTTATCAAATAATCTAGAAACTATATTCTGTAACCATCTTAAAATGATGGAATAAGTATTTTTATTATACATATGTGTTTCATGGTGATTTTATAACAATTTTCTATTCCATTTCCATGAGTTGGAAAATGAAAAAATTGTTCATGCATTCATGTGGACTATCACCTTTGTGAAGAAATGACATTCGTTATCCATTATTTTATAGATGGATGGTAGTAAGAAAAGATTAAATATATATATATATGATATTATTAATTTATTTATAGTTATTTAACTATGAATTAATTTTTATAATTCTATTGTTTCAGTAATAGAAATATCGAAAAAACATTCATATGTATGTACAGACTACTGTCTCCATTAATTAATATAATTAATTATTTCAAAACAATAATTATATTAATTATTATAAATTTTTTAATAATGAATAAATATAAATATAAGGAAATTATTAATATGTTAGTTATTATATAACCATGAAAAAGGTGAACGTACTGGAATAATCATATAGAAAAATTCTGGGAAAATTGTTATGTTTTCCCAATAATATTGAGTTTATTAATAAATTTTAATAAAATATATTATTGGAAATTATAATTTAATGATGAATATTAAGATATTTTTTATTTTATTTTTTAATATATATACATAATAAATATTCATTTATTATAAATATGGTTGTTTCATTAAATAATCTACATAAAAAGTGATATATGAATTTTTGTTTCAATAAAATTTGAATTTAAGATTAGTTATTTTAAATTCACATGGAGATAAATTAATTGATACATGAAATTTAAATCTAATATAATATATTTTCATATCTTTTTTTGTATGGATATAATTATTTCATTCATTTTAACTTCATAGGAACATAAAACGGTTAAAAAAATGTTTTAATGAATTGTAAAATTTATTTCCCCTATGGATGAAACACGTTTTCTTCCATGATTATATTATTTGTAATATTTTCAAGTATATTATTTTTTAGGATCAAATTATTTCTAAAAATCATTTAAAATAATAATTTTTTGAATTATTTAAATTAAACATTGTTCTTTTCTTCTAAATGATTTACTTATTTACATTCTACCAAAAGTGTAACCGAAATTTATGTTTTAACATTTACTGTTTGAACTAATTTTACCATCATCATACGCATTAATTTATTTCAATATTCCATTAAAATATTTCAATTTTATTTTCCGAAAAATAAAATTTTTCTATATTCTATAAATATACTATTTTAATGATATTGTAGGAAAATGATAATTTCCAATTATTTGAAAAAAAAATTGTTCGAACACTCCTTTAATGGTTCTTTTCATATATGTCAATATCATTTGATGTTTCATATAATAAAATTGGGAGAATAAAAAATGATACCATCCATGTTATTTATTAATATGGATTATAATTATTAGATGAAAAATCGATTATGAATCCCATATATTTTATATGGGTTATGCTATGATTAATTGGTGAATTTTTTTGTGAACTTATAGGAAACATATGCATGGTTATTATTATGAGATATATGTTTCATTAAATCCCTCCAATTAAAAAGGTATATATTTATACATCATGATATAATATGTATTAAAATGGTAAATTAACCCTATTTGGCATTGTATATTATCCACTATGTTATTCATTAGAGTAAACCGTGTCTACGGAAATGATACATTTTGGAGTGAACTGAATACACTATGGGAAAATGTCTACAACAGTTGTTTTGGTGGATAGCCTTGACTAATAAATTCAATATTTTTATTGATTATGAAACGAAATTCTTATCATATTTTCTCATTATTATTATGTTTTCTGATGGATTATGATTAATTAATGATGGATCCTAACTCTTTTGTCTCAGGTATTTTTAAATTATTATTATTTATGTAATGAATTATGATTTTTGATCTATGAATAATTGTTTATAAATATTTTTTGTTATAATCATGATCTCAAAACCTTATTTGTATATTATTCTTCCAGATTATCATCAATTGGTTTCTCCCATTGTTTTCCTTACTTGAATCTAAGATCACCAAATCTTATATATCAATTTTCTATAGGATATGAAGAAATGATTTATATAATATGAAAATAATAATGATACTATGAGATAATTTTTTTTTTATTTTTAAGATATTTTATGGAATAATTTTATTATCTAAAGATACAATTAGGACATAAAAACCTTATTGTCATTTAGAATTTTTGAGATGTATTAAATATTCATTGATAATGATGCATTATTTATGTATATTATACTCGTGTCACCTAAATTGGTATCAAATGATGAATTGGTTTCATTCAAGATTAGTTTATGATGAATATGATGGTATAACTTAGGAAATCATTTGATGATCTGAATTTTAGATAGTGTGAACCCAAAAGTGTCATATGTTGATAGGAGGTTCTCGTATTATATGCATCATATGAAGTGTAACTCACCAATATTTTAAAATATTAACATAATATTATTTTCAATGTATGATAAACTAGAAAAATAATATAATGTAATATTACAACCCTTTACTTAGAGATATATTTATTTCATAATATATTCAATCTCTTTAATTGCTTGGAATATGTGAAATAACAGGTCTGACTGAAACATGATACACAATTAACATAATATAATTCATAAAATACCATTATAACCTGGCCATTTACTTTTTGGGTATGAATATTAAATACTATATTATGAATATTACGGTTATATATTGATTATAAATAAAATAATAATCATCTAAAAGAAAAATGAACTATTCACTCAAAGGGTGAATTTTTTTTATAAAAGTCAATTTAGTAACACATTACGAATAATATATAAAATTAAATTTTTATTATATTAGATTATCTATTTTAAAAAACAAACATAGTGTTTTTTAATAATAATATCATAATTATCACATGGTGAATTTTAGTATATTTTCTAAAAAGTTTTATTTTTATGAATATTGAATAATACTGAATACTATTTGAGAACGCCCTTTTCCATTAAATCAATAATAATGATAAAATCTATTTAAATAAAATATGATGTAAAATTATTTCAATTATTTATATATTAATGTAATTTAGGTCCCATGAATACTTTTATTATTGAATTTTGACATAACAACTTTGGAAACATTATAACATTATATCTTTGAAACACCTATTTATTATCACATCTATAAGATTAATTTTCAATTAAAATTTTAAACTTTTTTAAATTCAATTTTGAATAATGGATTTTTTTTAATAAAAAAAATTACCATTGTCTCAAAATGTCAACCTAATTTATAATCCAAAATAAATAGTGAGACCAGTAAAAATTATGTACTGTGGTTCAGTTAGAAATGGTTTTACCAAATGATTAAACAAGAAAGGTACATTTCAAAATGACATAATATTGCATAAAATATTTTTTAGAAACCCATATAGACCTTATAATGTATAATCATAGATAATACTCAGTTTTGGTCCCTTTTATCATGTGAAAAAAGGATATCACTCTATGTTTCTAAAATTTACAATCATGCCACTCAACTCGTTTAAACAATACCATCCAATATCCTCTCATATTCATACCATAAAATCATTTTGGTAAAGAAAATACATAAATATATACCTTCCAAAAATCCATCCATTCATTAGAAATGTTTTTAAAGTAAAAGCTATGAAGGTTTTTTGTGAACATCTAAGGAGGGTACCTGAAAAATATCTAACATTCTTTATGGATAATTTTTATTTTATATCATCCTAAATCTCATTAAAATATTATTAAAACATTATGATATAATAATGTCAATATAAATCATGAAATTACATTTCATTATGTTATGTTGATGATTGAAAAATGACTTCACCTCCATAAATTTGGTGAATAATTACTCATTCAAGAATATGATGGACTACCGCCTCCAGATCTGATATCATTCATTCTTCCATTACTACCTCTAATGGTTGGGAAATATGATGGGTATAATTTATATATATACATATATCTGATATTTATAACATAATTATACCTCCATAGTCATTATATAAAATACACTATTTTAAATTCCATTCTATAAGGGATATGATAACTTCGATCATGTGTACGGCGGACTACCGCATCATGAAGAGAAGTAATTAAGAATCACAAATTATTTAAATATAAGTTAATATAGAATATTAAATAGATATATGTTATATTAATTAAATAATTATTATATTAATGTAATATTTATCATTTTTAAATTATAGATTATCATAAAATTTTTATAGAATATTGATAATATCATTCATGTATGAGTTGATTATCTCCTTCACATAGCGACCTGACACTCATTTTATCACACCATCAAATAGATTATATATAAAAGTATATTTAAATAAATAATATCTATAAATGAAATTATGATTATTACTTAATGATAAAATACAACTTACATTATTTCTTGAATGAAAATTGAGAAATGGAAATGTTACTCATTGTTACACAAGACCTATAGTTTCAATGATTATAACATAATTCATTTATTACAAAAAAATGTCATGATTTGTTTGAAAACTATAATTGATATAGAAATATGATAATATTTTCTTTATTATTAATCTAGATGTATTTATATAATTTTCTCTTTGACCATAGTCATCATATCAATGTTATTTTTGACTCATAAGGAAAATACCATTGAAACATCCAATATAAACAAAAACAATTATGTAAAAATATATAAAATGGTAAGCAGTGAAATAAAAGGAATAATAAACATGAAAATATTTTTTAAGAATGTATTTATTTATCAATTTTTTTTTAATAAGGATGAAAAAGAACATAGATGACAAGTCATCCTCATGGTATGGGTTTCTCACATTACTTTTACTTTTTTTAGACATTAAACATATTCACCACTTATATCATTTTCTAGGGTATACACATATTTTTTGTATCTTATATAAGGAATTTATTTATATTGATATAATTTTTTTCTTAATTAAATGAATTTTATTTCATGGGGCATGTGATTTAAATTTCTAGAATGTGGTAATGGGGTTTTTCACAATCTCATCATTATTTTGGATTATCAATGTTTAAGTCTCCCTTGGAAGAATTATTTGACATTTCGATCATAAATTGAATCTATTTTCATATGATGTGGTTATATTTTAAATTTTACATGTAATATAAAAATTTTCCGCACTTTTTTACTTAAAATTATAAAGAAAATGTTTTTAAGAAAACCCGATTTTATTTTTCTCTTTGGTAGAAAATCCTTTTTCTTCTAAAACAATTTTTTCTAAAAGAATAAAAAATGATTTAACATTCTGTAAAATTATAATTAAATAAATTATTTCCATGATTGAATTATGAATTAATGTATTGAAATAAATATTTTAGTTGTTTTCAAAATAATGATAATTTATAACATTTTTATAATGCCAATGATTAACATGAAACCCATCCACCTTGGCTTGAGTCAATGGTAAAATGATACATGGCCTTAATAGACATCTCCAATATGCCAATGTCTAGAAATAAATGATATGGGTTTCCTTAATAAGTGAGAGATTATTTTTACTTTATAAAGAAAAACAACCCAGTGATACATGTCATACAAATGGAACCACTTCAGGATGCATTATACCAATGTAAAAAACTCTAATTAGTATCATTGATATGAAAATACAATCAATAAACAATTACTAAAATAGTAGAAAAGTAATATCATATTACAAAGTGGAAGACAGACAACCAAAAAATAATGTTTCCATGATAAATCTCTATATCTCACAATATTCTTCAGGCCCCAACTACAAAATTCAACACCAATATTATGGTCCACCACTACAGAAGTAAAATGGTTTACCTTTTCTTATGTACCCATATAAAACATTTACAAAAGAACGAACATTACTTAAAAGGACTGAGTAATGAAACGTAGTAGGCTTTCACACAATGACTTACATACTCATGTCACTAGTATCACAACAACAGAAAATGCCTTTACTGGCGGTTTTGTAGCAGAAGTTTACAAAACTGCCGCTAAACCTTTCATTAAAAAGATTTAGTGGCAGTTTATTAAAAACCTCAGTGAAACCTATTTAGTTTTTTACATCGGTGACACTTCACCCCCACCCCCCACCTGAGCCAACCCCGTCCCCGCGATCTTCTCACCCCAATAATCGCGAACCCTAGTACTGGTCCCCTACCGAGCCCTCCCGTGCTGCCAGTGACCTCGCCGTTGGTATCTGCTGACCCCAGTTCTCCCCCCCAATACCCGTGACGTCGGCTTCTCCCCCGACCCCGTTGACTTTGTACCCTAGGTATGCTCCCCTCCCCTGCCATCAGTGGGACAATCCTATTATGGTGGATTTTGTGTGTGCAATGGTTATGGGAATCCTGTTGAGGAAAAATGCATAAGGTTTTATGCAGTTTGATTATTGTGGAGTCATTTCCATAATATATTTTGGTTTATCATCAAATTTGGATGAATTAATTTAATGGATTGACTTCATATGTTTGGGTTTTGTTTAGAAATGATCTTAGATGTGTTTCAAGAGTGATCCATATCCCATTACTTGAAGTTACAGTGAGGATACATAATTGATGAGATGTTCCTAAAGTATGACCAATTGGATTAATATGGATTAATTCTCTTAATTAATTTTTATTTATTTATAATATATGTTGTAGTTTTATGAGTTAGGGGATCAAGATGGTTTTGGTTGCTAGAGAAGGCTTTGATGAGGATGGAATGGGATTTCTTAAGGGGATAATTCTATGGTCAAGGTAGTTTATAACTAATATTACTATAGGATATTGTTAAGCATTTATTTTTTTGATTGAAATTTTATATAGGTAGGTATGTGACGTGAATGAGATCCATGAGTTATTTACCTTAGGATACATGAGGATAGATATTCATGTTGGGTTCATAAAAATCCCTTTAGTATGATGGATTGATTATACAACCATTGATGGCTATGTTATACATGTGTGGGGCTTAACTATAGGGAAATTAAAACCCCAATAGGGTGTCCATCATGTATTTACTGGACAAGTTATCTACAAAGGTCTTGTTTTAGGTAATGGATTCTCTCCTAAATAAATGTCTATGGGCGAGGCTATGGTATGTTGTGGTAATGGACATCTATGGTATGATAATCTATGAGAACATATGAATGACCCGGTATGGAACCAAGTTAGGTTCCCTTGTTCGATGAGAAATCAATATAGACTATATAGATAATGATATGTTCTCAAACCTTATCAGTTTGGAATGTGGCCCTTGAAAGACATTAATACCTTAGGTAGTGGTGAGATACCTAGGGAATAGAACTGTAAGTGGTGTCTTTATCATCCACATTAATCAAATTGCAGAATATCAATATAACATCAAAATTAGATTTATCATGTCAATTACAACCTACCAATCACACTGAAACCATACTGATGATAGTAAAGGAATAACTACTTCCACTAAAATTTTCTTCTTATTAGTGGTCTAATTCTGCTATATTCAGTACATGATATCCCTTATTCTAAACCAGATTCAATATAACATCATTTATTCTCTTAGTTATGAATTGGAAACCACATTTTATTATATAATAATCCATTTTTTATGTATTTCTAGATTCAACAAGTGACTTTACTTCATCATGAAACTTTTAGATCATGTTTTGAAGAAAAAAAGTGGTTTCTTAACACCACTTTCTGAATCATGATCATCCATGACACGTTTTGATCATATTTGATATCAAATAAGACTTTAAATAATTATTACATCACTTATTTCATGCATTTTTTGGATTTAATCAGTCCTTCCTTTATTTGAATAACATGTACTTTCATAGGACATCCACCCCATGGTTCATATCTCCCCATAAATATTGGGCCACTTCAAGGTATAACAAAAATGTTCAATGTCCACACCGAAGTCTGAATCTGACTCTCAGTTCAACTCCATGGTCTGATCCTCGATTGTCCCATTTAACCATAATTCTCCACTCATGACCACTAACACATATATGATCCAAATCAACCTCAAGTCACACCACCACTCTTTTCTATGTGAATACACCAAAGAGAGGTCTAGTAAATCAATCCACACAAGGTTTGTAGAACCTCAAAACCCAATCACCCAAGTTATTTCATCATGCATTTCCATGAACAACACCACTTATCATGCCTCAAGAATATCATCCCTCATGTGGTTCTTTTCACTCCAAATTAAAAAATTGTTGAGTTTTTAAGAATCATAAGGTATTCCCTAAACATTATTTGTAATATATTTATTCGATATTAGAGTTTTATATGAATACTCTATAGATAACATTGGTTGGGGATATTCCAAATTAACAATCTTCTTTGGGTATCATGGTAATATAGCTACTACGTTGTTAGAACACTATTTCTCTTTACCAAAGAAACTTCCCATATACCAAACACTAGAGGGTTCATATCTAACCTAGGGTCTCACCTTTATTATATTATGTTTCTGTAATCTTATTATATCGTATATATGAATCTGTTTCTCTATATATCAGTAACTATGTGTTTAATTTTTTTTTATTTTTGTGTAGCCACATTGTGAGATACCTGGATAAAAGCTGGACCACATTAATGAGGAACAGAACTCATTACATTAAGGGATTAAATGAGTTTTTAGATTTTAAAATCTATAATCGATTCGTTGAAGGGAGAATAAAATGTCAATGTAATAAATGTAAATTTAGAACATGGTTTAAGAGAGATCAAGTTTATGAACATTTAATACTGAATCTATTCCCTTGTCAATATTTTTGTTGGATTGGCAAGGAGAATCGAATGTTATAGAAAGATTGAGCACTAATGTTTATCCACAGAATGAGCTCCCAAGATCATCGATAATGGAAAATGAAATAAAAAACCTCATAAATGATGCATTCGGCACTGCAAGACACCACTATCCTCATCAAAACATATCAGAACAACAAGAACAGGGTGCTACAAATTGCAGTGTGACAAGTGATGTTTTTGAGACTGTAACACAAGAATATAAATATTGGGACATATAATTGGATCCTCCTATTTATTATGTAGAGCCAAATGTAAGAGAAAACTTCACTGAGGAAAATTCATTTCATGATTTAGTTGACGATGGAAATAAAGAGTTGTATAGTGGGTGTTTGAAATATTCAAAGCTTTCATTTCTACTGAAGTTGTACTGTCACGAACCGAATCTGGTCGCCACCAAAACTGGCACCAAGCCCAGCCCGTGACATGGCCCGAGGGGTGTTCCCTATCCCCACGGGCTGGCACAAGTTCCCGGGTATCAAACAAATCTAGATTGGGAACGATTTACCTGAGTATGAAATCATAAATCATAAAAAAAACAATCAATTATTAGAATCTGAAATTTTCATGCTAAACAATTCTTAACAAAACCAGATCTGAATAAATGTCTTTAAAGACACTACAAGTTGTCTAAAAACAAATAATTACAACAAAAATACATCCCCATGCACTCCACATGACAAGGGGGTCATCACCCGCAAGCCTTCTCCGCAACTCATCCACAACGATGGGGACTAACACCCTGAACCGTCGTCACCCTGAGCCTTCCCTTTACCTGAGTAAAGAATAAGAAGGTCTACTTACACCCAAGGAGTGTAAGTAGGGTTTGAGCATAAGCCCAATAGTATACCACCAGATGATTCCAAAGAGCATGCAATACAATGTGAACAAAACAAGCAATTTTAATACACAACGTGAAATAGTGATAAAATTCAAAGAAATGAAACTTTCAAATGAAAACAGTTTTCAATCCGATAATTCCAGAATTCTAGAACATTAAATATACATTTGAGATAATTTAAAGTACTTCCAAAAACACCCCACAAAAAGGTTAAATACCACAAATCCAATGAGCATAAAAATCAGGAACGCCCCAAGAACTAGGTTGTCTCGGGCCCTATGTACCTCGTACCTCAGTGTAGAGTAACCGTAGAAAAATCTGTTCTCGTGCAGAATCCACTAGTAGGGAGAATAACCATAACCTAGTGGTCCCTAATCAACATCCACATAGTTTATTTAGAGTTGTCTTTATCCAAATGCTAAGTGGAACATGGACAAAACCCATCTGATCCACTCGTCGTACTAGTATAAATCAGCCCCACCTAGGTACTCGGGCTTCCCCTTTTGTGATCAAATAATTTCAGAAAAAAACACATATCCATTTGCATATAAAATATCACTACTGGTCACAAAAAATATTACAACATCTACACACATTTTATTCCATTTAAAACACACAATAAAATAATTTTATTTTCAATAAAACAACCTCTCAAAACACCACATTGTTTTGTACCCAAAGCACTTTAAGATATCCACTTTGCACACTATGTGAACACTTGTAAGTAATTAAAACAAAATTACCATTCAATACCATTTAATGAAACCAACAATTCAGTTATAGGGTTGCCCAATGTGAACCAATATGTTATAACTTTTAAAACCCACCATTTTTTCACAAACATGACACTTAAAACCCATTTTCATCCCAAACACCATTTAAACAAACTTTCACAGCAAAAAAAAAATCAACATTCAAAACATGATTTTGAGTCCGAATACAGTTCAATAAAAACTAACTATGTAATTATATGTCAGCCCAAAATGAACTAATAAAATATTTGAATGAAAACCCCAAATTTCACCAAAAATTGGAACTTAAAATTCATTTGCATTATAAATGCAACTTAAAACAATTTTTACAGAAACATTCAAGTAAAATAAACATTAAGGTACCATGAACACATCAAGCTAATTCACAAATATTTCACCCAAAATGGAATCACCTACCAAAGTATCAAAAAACGCTTGAATCTCAATGCGAAAATAAAATTGCACCCCCGCCCCACCAAGAGAGACCTAGATCAAACCTAAAACCAAAACAATTCGCCAATAAAGCCCAATGCTAAACCCTAGGTTAGAAAACCTAGTTTCGAGACATTATTAAACTCAATGATAACCAAATAAACCCTACGAACAATTATTGAAACCCAAAGTAGTTTGAATGTGGAAATAAAAGGGCTCATTTACTAGAAGTATCTTGAAGTAATCATTCCAAAACACTAGTAGCTGAAATTTAAAAGAGACAAAATTTAGTGTTTTTTATAACAGGATATAACAGGTCAATTAGGAAGTAGAATGGAGGAAAAATCTTTTGAATTGAGAGAGTTATGAAAGAATGAATTTACCTCTTCAAATCTGGGAGATTTGAGGAAGCCTATGATGTTCGGCACCAAATCACGATTAACCAGAGCTCCAACGAGGGAAGAGAGAGCTCAGACGTGCGTCTGGGTTGATTGGGCTTGGGCGAGACTTAGAATCACCAAAAAACCCCAAAACTTGAATAAGTTATAACATAATCAAAATTTACTTTTAAAACATGAATTGGGATTTCGGGCAGGCCCAACCCCTTAGATAAAAACCCAAATAAACCCTGGTTATGGATTTCTAAAAGCTCCAAATTACCTTGGTGGTGTTACTAGGTTAGGTGAAGTCAAGTTGTAATTATAATGGATGAAAAATGTTGAAAAATGAAAAAGTTATGAAGGATATAATATTTATTTTTTAATCTGGAATTGGGCTCACAGTTTGGCACAATTCATGAATACTCATCTATTCCTCCCTAAAACATAAGGAAACCCCCAAAACAAAGCAAGGATGTAAATTAAATGAAAAATACCTTTAAAATATGTCTTTAATGTGACATGAACCATATCAAATGTCTATGTAGAATTAAAATTAAGTAAATGTCCATGATATTGGAATTGATTCGTGATGCTTTTCCAAAAGCAAAAAATCTCAAAATCTTTTTACGATATGAAAAAAGTTGTTAACAAACTTGGTATGAATTATACTAAAATAAATGTGTGTCCCAATTATTGTATGCTTATTTGGGGAGAGGATTCATGTAGACAAGATTTAAAGAAATTTTCATCTTCTAGATGGTATAAAAAGTGTGATGTTGAAAGTCTGAATGATCACAATTTCATAGAGAAGAAGAAAAGAAACAAACCTGCAATGGTTTTGCGTTATTTTCCTTTGAAGCCATGATTGCAAAGATTATTCCTGTCATCAAAAACCGCTGAATATATGAAGTGACATTTTTTAGATGATAACAATGATTGGTTAATTGGACATCCATGATATTACCAATCATGGTAGTCATTTGATTCATTATATATAGATTTCACAACTGATCCTAGGAATGTTCGATTGGGATTGGGTGCCGATGGATTCAACCCAATGGGGTCTTTGAGTACCAGTAATAGCATTTGGCCAGTTGTTCTGATCCCTTATAATATGCATCAGTTGATGTGTATGAAACTAACATCTTTGATCCTTTCGATGATTATTCCTAGAAAACAAATTCCTGGAAATGATATTGATGTATAATTGCAGCCTTTGATTGATTAATTGCAGGAGTTATGGAGCAACGGTGTTGAGACATTTGATGCTTCTTCTAAAACAATGTTCAAAATGCATGATGCTTTAATGTAGACCATTAGTGACTTCCCTGGGCTTGGAAATTTATCTGGTAGGAACACATAAACTGGTTTGGCTTGTCCCATTTGTAAGATTGATTTTGAGCCCAAACGGCTACCTCACAGTAGAAAATAGTGGTTCTTGTGTCATCGAATATTTCTTGATGCATCTCATAGATTTCAGATGAACAGATCAAAATTTAATGGTTCGATTGATCGTAGACCACCTCCATAGTTGTTAACTGGTTCTGAAATATTGAAACATCTTGAAAATGTTGAAATAGTATTTGGGAATGTTCACCATTTGAATGATAGTAGAAAAAGGGTCCGAAGTGCATCATCAAGCTAAATTAGAACGCAACAACGGAAGAAAAAAAGTATATTCTTCAAACTTCCGTATTGGGAATATAATTTGTTGCGGAATAATATTGATGTGATGCATATTGAGAAGAATGTTTGTGACAATTTTATTTTCACATTGCTTAATGAGCATGTAATGTCGAAGGATCATCTCAATGCTCGTAAAGACTTATAAGAAATGAACATAAATCGTGATATCTGGCCAGATGAGAATGAAAAGTATCCTCCGACAATTTTTGTAGTGAAAAATCGGGATAAAGATACATTCCTTCGAATTTTAATGAATATTAAGGTATCTGATGGGTATTCAAGTAACATCTCGAGATGTGTTGACTTGACGAATCGTACGTTACATGGATCGAAAAGTAACGATTCACATATTTTGTTACAAAAGTTACTACCATTGGAATTACGTACATTATTACCTGAAAAATTACTACTGTTGTACTCCAATTCTGCACATACCTCAGAAAACTATGTTAGAAATTTCTGCATCCATTTTAGCTTCAAAACCTCTATGAGAGGTTTGTATTGAACCTTTGTGAAATGTATATGATCTTTCCTCCTTCATTTTTACTTTAATGATGAATTAAACTGTACATTTGGTTGAGGAAGCTAAATTAGGAGGCCCCATTAATTATTGATGGATGTATCCAATTCAGAGGTACTTTATTTATATGTCTTTTAGTTAAGTAAACAATTTTTGGAACATAATAAAAATCAAAATTATGTTTATTTTATTTCACAGATTTCTTGGGCAATTGAAATCATACGTGAGAAAGAAAGCTCGACCATAATGCTCTATTGCTGAAGGTTATTTGGCTGAGGAGTGTCTTAACATTTGTTCTCGATACTTGGATGATATTGAGACAAGATTTAATCGAGTTTTACTTGTTGATAACAAATCGAATCAATCTCAAATACATCCAAAATCCGAAATACTTCATGTTATTGGCCGATCATTTGGGAGGACCTCAAATGTGACACTGACTGCATTGGAATTATTACAAGCACAAAGATATGTGATGCTGAATAGTAATATTGCAGATCAATTTATTGAAGAGTTGAGGATACAAACAAAGAGAAAAAATAAAGGACGAACACAAAATGAGAAAGATATAATGAAAGATGTTAACAAAGAGCTTGTAGAATGGTTTGCACGACATGTAAGTTCATAAATATTGCAATAAATACGAATATTAGTTTGACACATAAATTTTTTATATATAATAAATTATATTTCTTTTTTCATATCATGAATACTGATACTCAAGTAGAGGTGTCATAAGATTTGAATTTTCTTTCTAGAGGTCCTCTAAAACAAGTTACAAAGTTCAATGATTATAATGTGAATGGCTTTAGATTTCATACAGTCGATCAAGAAGTGGGTTTAAAAACCTAGAAATGTGGTATATTTACATTTTATTAAGTGGAATACTATGGAACTATGCATGATATTATTGAATTAAACTAACACAGAAATTTTTCTGTTGTTTTATTCAAATGAAAATTGGTCGATATTATCAGAGGTGTTAAAAGAGGTTCCAGGCAATTTACATCTGTGAACTTCTCTCGCTTGATGGATGTTGGTGAGTGTGAACTGCATGATCCATATATCTTATCATCGCAATAAAAAATGTTATATTATGTGAATGATATTGTTGATGAAGGGTGGAGTGTAGTTTCTCATGTAATACAAAGTGATTTGTATGATATGGGTGATGAAGTAGATAATTTGACCTATGAAATTGAATTTAATCAACAACAGGAAGCAGAATTATTTTTCCATCATGATATTGAAAATATTATTCTAGAAAGGTTGAATGAAGTGGATGAAGAAATGGAGAATGAAACTGACATGATTGATGTGGAAAATGAATGTATGTACAATTATTTATTTATTCAGCAAACACTTGTTTCATTTCTATAGTCAGTCAATATCATTATTATATCTATTTTGTCTCTCAGTATTGGGAATCTATTATAATTTTTAATTTTTTTTTGGCATTATTTTTTTGAAATATATATTTTGAATATATTTTTATTTGATTAAATGACAGGAATGGAAAGGAGGAAGCGGTACACTATTTTATCTAGTTCTGCGAAAGATGACGATCCATCTGGCTCCCTCCCCACGATATCTGAGGCACCAGCTGCCTTCACCCCTGCACCATCCCCCCCTGCACCATCTCTCACACCATCTTTGGATGTCCCATTAGAGATTGAGTCGTTATCTCCCAATTCAAGAGCCTCAGCCGTGGGGCAGTGACACGCCCCTTTCAGTTCATCACGGGCATACTGAAGTGTCACTGTCATAGGTACAAATTTTAATTAATTAAATTTATTGAAATTTTTTATAAAAATTATTTCTCATTTAAGATAACAAAAATGCAACTGTGGAGAAAAAAATAAAAAGTGCAGAGGTTTGGAATATGAATGGAGAAAATATAGTCATGCCATTTGATTGTTATGGTGTCCCAACGGATGACGACGTGGGGTTACTAGGCCAGATTCTAGGCTAGTTGGCAGCAGAGCCCATTTCCATTCCTATTTCATATGATGGTCAGAGACATTTTCCTCCATGCTAGAAAAATGATGTTTTTGATTCTAAAATAAAGGTATATTTTTTACATTATGGTTATTTGAATTTCATTTTACTAATATGTTCAAAATGAATTTATGTATACAGATGTTCTTCTACTGTACAGTTGTTGATGTGATAGCATGGAAGTGGATATTGAAAAATCTAGGTAAGAAATGGAATGATTTCAAAGGGAGATTTTGGTGTGATTTTAAAGATACCTCATTCACTGTGAAACAAAGGTATGAGAAGCTACCCAGTGGGGTACCGAAGGAACAGTGGAATGTTTTTATTGATAGACATCATGATGAGAAGTGGATGGTATTGAAATATATATTATTATATTATCCTCATTCTACATTTATACGTGTATAAGAATATGAAATGACATTGAATACATTACTATTAAATTACATTTTATTTATTTCAGGATCTCTCAAGACAGAATGCATCAAACCGGGCTAAGTATGTCATCCCTCACACTACAGGCTCAAAAAACTTTTATAGAAGCCGAACGACATTGGTAATCTTTTAATTAGTTTAAATATTTGTAATATAATACTACATATTTAATATATTGATTTATTGATTTATCTTTGGTTAATGATGTCACAAGTTTTAGGGCACGAAGCATCATGAACTGAACTGTGGTTGGATGTTCACAAGAAATAAGATGGAATTTTTATTAATGAGACTGCTAAAGAAGTTGGGGTATTAATTCAATTTTTTATTATAATAACTTTTTATCAGTTTTTACTATGTCAATATATATTGATATTTTATTTATAGGATAAAATTAAAGAACTATGGGATTCCAATTCAGCGTAGTCCTACTCAGTCTCCCCGGATGACCCAGTTGCTAATGTCCTTGGGAAGGAGCATCCTTGTAGAGTGTGCGAGATGGTTTGGGACCCGTACCATCTGAGGTTTTTAGTAGGCCACCGGGGATGGCAGCTGCATCTACTCCTAGATTAAGTCATCCCATACCCGGATATGCTCAGAAATAGATTTTTTCTCTACGAAACATAGTTCACCAGTAGGGGGATCAGATATCTACTTTGTAGAAAGAGTTGATTGAAATATGTAATCATATGAGTAGATATGCCCCCGGTGGTAGTGCATCGACTGGTGGTATGTAGGTAAATCACAATAAAATCAAAATCATTTAGTTTTCTAATTTTCATTGGTTTTATGTTTTAATATATATATTTGTAACTTTATTTAATTTTCAATATAATGTTCTTACAAGTGATAGTAGAAAATGGTGATGAAGGTGGCATGGGTGAAGATGCATCATCGGACCATGAGTAGTTATATTGTTCATGTGTTGAACAAATATTAGAATAGTTTGTTTGTATTTGTATCATTTGTGGAACATAGTTTCCACCAAACATTTTCATGTCCTAAAATTTCATTGATTTCTCATGTATCCTTTTATGCGTTTTATTGATTTCTGATTATTTTTTTTATGTCTTGATTACTCTAGTGTGGTATACATCATTCCATTTAGGCCTATGTTTGAATTGGTAGTCAAGATTTTGGATGACTTGGAGTTAATCCCATTGTTGATGTGTTGAACAAATTTGGTCATTTCATATTGATCAAGGGGATAGTGTTGTGGAAACTTTGGTGAGGCCATTGTAATTTGTCTTACTGGGCGGCCCTTGTGAGTGGTAATTGACTGTCGCTAAACGGAATTTCTCTTGTAGTGAATCATGTCTTTTTTCTAGGGAACCAAACATTGCGACACATTGGGATTAAAAACACCTAATATATTTATATAGATCTGCCATTATATCGAATATCAATAAGATTGAGGTTCCAAATATGGGTGGTATAGGATTTGAATCCACTGACTATTAAGATACTACATCCTAAAATACCATTGAGATAATGTCCTTATATTGATTGAGATATATACACCATGAAGTTAACTATAGATAAAACATTATTTTTGTGGTAATTTGAGTCAATTTATTGGATTCTAATCAAGTTGAACATCTCATATCGACGTTTATTGATTGATTAATCTACTATTATTATATAATATTAAATAAAGGAGGTATGATAACATCAAAAAAATCACCATACATAATGGGGTTTTCCCCTATAGAAATTTAATATTGATTTTCACATGTTATACTATTTTGAATTTGAAATAAGTAATATTCTCTTAGGTTGCTATGGTTTTACTATTTGTTAGTGTTGAGGGGGTACTGGATTCATCCACACCTATTTCATACTCAATATAATCATGTTTCCCAACATAAATTAGGTTATCATTGAAGAAATATACTAACGTGTTTCCACCAATAAAAAACACATATTTACATTTTAAAAGGGATATCATTAATTTGGGTGTGATCCGATAGGATGAATGATCCTAGAGATGACCATGATGAAAAATTGATAAAAAATTCCCCCACCCATGTGGGTTATGTTTTCCATTGTAATTTTATTGTCCCAAATGCCACTTAGGATAAATTATGATGATTTTAGATATTAGAGAATTTTAACCATCCCTATAATATTATATATATATTCTAATGGGCCTCAAGGGTGTTTAAACTAGTAGGGGTATAAATATTCTCTTGAGTTTCAGTGGTTGGATATCCCCCAATGTTATCGACATTTAGATGCCTGAGTTTAGGCAATAGGGAAAAACACCCTATATATCTTCTTGAGTACTCAAGGTCACATGATAATAAAAAAGACTATAGTGAACATGATACTCATAATGAAGTTCTATGGTGATTTCTACATTATAGTGGTCATATTTATCCAAATCAATATGATAAGAGAAGAAAGTGTTCTCATGATCAATTTAAAGGATACAAAAAGGATGGATGTGAAATATGGACCAATGGTTTTTCCATATAATATTTTTAGTTGGACAACCTGTTGGGCATTATTCCGTATAGATTACCATGAGTGTCATATAATGTCAGGATAGATCCATTTAGATGGTATTCCTGAAATAAGGTGTGATCTATCATTCACTCATTTTAAAAGGCTCAGAGACAATGTATGTCAGGGTATGGGGAACATATATTCATTGAAATTGAGTCTTATGTATGACATAACAATTGTTTTCATGCCTCACCATTGTGTTCCTTATGGGTAATATCATCTTTTTTTTTGTCTTGAACATAATTGGTGCATTTGGTGATTCAATTTTAATTTAAGGATGTGATGAATGTATTGAAAAGGAAACACAATGAAGAAACCCATCAATACATCATCAAATGTAAGAGTTCATAGTTTATCAATCCAATTCCATGTTATTGGATTCACATTAGGTAATTTATTTTTTGATGAGAAACTCCAATGGGCTTCCATGTATATGAATATTTTGGTATGGATGTCCTTTTAGGACTAAATTACAATGAATGGTGTTCACTAGTGATTCATACTATAGATTCTTCAAAATATGTATTGGTAAAAGGGGTGGGATTTTGGGATCATCAAATATTCTTTGGGTGGAATCATTTAAATTATTGGATTTCCTTATAGATTTAGGATTTTTAAGGAATAATATCAAAATACTAGTGATTATCTTGTTAAATCTATTCCTATGATCTCTCTGAATATGTGTAGATATGAAAAAATATGATTTTTAGGTTAATCATACATATAATACATGTTTATGATTAAATTGTTTAAGTCCACATAGTTAAGAAATTAGTCATTTTTCTCCATACAAAGAGGTATTAGGTGTTTACATTGTGGGGATCAGGTCCATGCGATGAGTGAGGCTAACACACGAGCGTCTCTAAGACACCTGGTATAGTAGATGTGTGTTTTGATGGTATATTTTGGGTATTAAACCAAGTATGAGCCCCAAACATGGTAAATCAAACTGTGTTTTACACTCACTCCCTATATGGGTACACCGACACACATGTAGATCTAATGTTTCATTTTCAAGTGATATATATTATAGGGAATCAAGAAAGATCAGCTACTTGTATGTTTAGAGAGTAGTCTAATAATGGACCTATTTTTTATAGTTGATTGTATCATATATTTTTTTTATTTATTCTATACTGATTTCCTAGGATGATGTCTCTTGTTGTATGTTGGTATGTACAATATGGTTCATTATTATATAGCATGTCAATCCTTACTTATTTTTTTCAATTTATTATATACCAATTTTCTAGGTTGATGTTTCTTGTTTTATGTTGGTATGTACAATATGGTATTTCTGGTTTGATTTGTCTTTCAGAGAAGTGGTGTAGCAGAAGAAAAAAATTTATTATTTTTTTCTGGTCAGTTTTTTGCGGCGGTTTAAACCGCCGCGAAATATACATTGTTGGAAGTTTAAACCACCACTAAACGGTTAAAACTGCCGCAAAATATAAAAAAATTACTTTTCATGACAGTTTTAACCGCCGCTACATAATCGCATCATAGCTGCTCATTTCGTGGCAGTTCTCGTGACTTCAGCAGCGGTTTTACAGCCACTGTATTTGAGTTTATCCATGGCGGTTATAACCGCCATGAATAAACTGATGTCAAGGGCTCGTAAAAGCTACCGCTAAACTCAGTAAAACTGCCACAAAATGAGGCATCTACGATACTTTCTTTAATCCACCGCGAATCGGAAATAACTTCCACTAAAAGATTGGTGACGCCGTATTAGGCGACGGTTTACAGAAACCACCGCCAAACCATGTAGCGACGGTTTAAACTTCCCCTAAACGGTGTTTTGGTTGTAGTGTATAGAACAAGTTCCCACATTTATATAAATTTTTTTTTAAAACCAATTTTAAATAGAAAAAAATATAATAAACCCAAATAATTTTGAATAAAAAACATTTTTCTAAAAAACATTACCAAGGAAATATCCCTTATAAGTCATATAACATTTTCTTAATATTCATGTTAGAATAATCTGTTAAATTTCTCATAATCATACACATATATTCTCAACTACATAACCACATATTCTAGGAGTTACCATTTATAGTGGAAGATAATGTCTATAACTAGTCCATTTGATGGTTTTACTTCCTGACCAATATCTATCACATTCAACTCATGCTTTACAAATTTAGACAACTAATTTTCAAAATCAATTTGGCAAAACCATTTCAATAAAACCATCATATCATTGAAAATAAATTTCTATTTATCAAAACCAAATAACTATTTTAAAATAATATTTTTAAAATCATGTATCCAAATTCACTTCCCATCAAAACACCGAATTACACAATTTTACAAACTATACCTCAAGAGGGGTTTTATTGAGAATTTCACAAAAAATCACAATAAATTTCATGGAGAACAATAAATTTGAAATCAATCATGAAATTTCTAAAAATATGAGCAAGTGTTAATCCTCTTACCCTAATGATTATGAAATAAATGATGAAAGAAACGAAAATGTCCAAAAAACCAGGTAGAATCCCCAAAAACCAACCTTAGATCTCTTCCACTACATCAAAAAGGTAATATATAACAATTATTGTGATTAAAAAACATAGAACTACCCACACCAGACTATATATAAGAATTAAAGAGAAGAAGGATGGTAGATATTTGGGAAAATATGAAAATAAATAATAAACAATGATGTACTACGTGAATTAGGATTCATGGAATTAAGACAAGACTTTTGATAAATCTTTATTCAATGGGGAAAGGCTCCATAGATGTTATGAGGATAAAATGCCAAGATAGGGTCGATTGAGTGTAAACAATAGGGGTTTAAACATAATCCCAACTTAGATCCTCGTTTTTATGATCTTATTTCTAAACCATTCATGGTTAGCCACAAAGATAATATAAAAAATGTTCCAACCATGTGGTCGAATCTTCCTTAAAATCATCCTACACGATTGGCCCACATGGTTAGTTAAACCATTCACCAACCATGAAAAATCTCACTATATGACTTTTCTTGGTTCCTCCTAGGTGGGTTCATGGTTTGGAGAAATAATGTTCCTACCCATGCACAAACACATTATAATTTGCCTTACTTTTCAAGGTTTCTTGTATGATTTTCATGGTTTCCACTAACCTTGCTCTGACCGAGAACTAGTAAGAAATCCCCAAAATCATTCCAAAAGTTTCTGAAACTATATCAATTATAAAAAACACTTTATATTAATAAAAACCATAGATAATGGGTTACTTAATTGAAATGGGGGGAAGATTCATTCTCTGCACCATTTTATTTTTATCCTAAAAATGTAAAAAATTAGCCTTTCCTTGCAATATTACGATCCATTGGTCGAATAATTCCTTCTATCGTTCAAAAGTATTTTCTAAAATCTGACTATATATCAAAAAAACATGCACTAGACCATTTCTTTTACCATGGAATAATTTATCATTCTTATCCACAATCAGTAATGGGATATGAACCAATGAATCTTTTGACAGTAGGTTAATGTCATTCCATTGAATTACAGGGTCAAAAATAGACTAAAAACTTTTCAAATTAGATACATGAAACACATTGTGCGCATCACTGAACAATGGTAATAATTCCCAAAAATATTCCACCTCTATAACCCATAAAAGTATATTATAAATGCTTCTGTATTGAGGATATAACATCAACTGATTCCCAATATAAAAAATCACAATTCTTGGAGAGGTCTTAAAAAAATGATCACTCACCATGAATAAAAATGACCATATATAATAATATACATATTATTTCTTATGATTCTAATCTACCTCCATCATATTTACGATCTGCTGAATATTCTTGATTTTTTTTGGAAAAGACTTGTCCCAACTAGTGAAATCTCAGCCATTTCCACAAAAAATAGTATAGAATCACAAATCCATATATAGAATGCTTCAAATGAATCCATTTTTATTGAGGCCTGATAACTATTGTTATATGAGAAATCTACGAAAGACACCTGATATTACCATGTGACAAAAAAAATCCATTATACAAGACCACAAAATGTCTTCCAATATCTGTATAATCCTTTTAGATTTTCCATTATGCTATGGATGAGACACCATACTCATGGTTAATTGAGTCTCAAGGGATTTCTATATTGATTTCCATGAATGAGACGTAAACCTCATATCTCTATATAACAATATCGACAGTGGTACACCATTTATCTTTAAAACATCATGGATATATATTTTTTAAAAATTTATCTTGTTTATGAGATTCATGAATAGGGACAAAATTTTCTAACTTTGTGAGTCAATCTAATTTTACACATATGGAATCGTGTTTCCAAAAAATTCTTGTGAGAACTATTAAAAACTAAGTGTTATTTTTTCCCATTTATAAATAAAGATATAAAAATACTACAGCATAACCGATGGCCAGTGATGCATTACCTTAACCTACAACATGTAATGCATATGAAAAATACTTTACATGATTCCATTTCAACCCATCAAAAAAAAATTTCTTTTAATTCCTTATACATAATTTGTATTCTTGGATTAAAAAAAGATCTTGAATATTGGTAATGATAAAGAAGTTTCTTCTAAAAATCCATATGGTCAGTCATCCTATTTCAAAACCACAAAACAGAACTCACATCCATCTTTCATCCCCAAATGTTCTCCCCACCATTGAGTTTTTTTCTCATAGAAACACATTCTGAATTAGATGTTTGTCCTCATTTAATTTTCTCTACATGATCTTGAGGAAATTAAAATATAAATAAAACAACAATATGACCATGGTCATCACATTAAAATTTCTCATTGTCTATGAACGATATCAACTTCTATTAATCTAACTCCTATTTTACCAACTGATCATATGAAATTTTTCTTAATGTATCTCCCATCAAAATACCATTAACTGGTGAATAAATCGAGTCAAAGTCAAAAAATATAAATACTATATAACTAGTCTTTATCTAGAATGAAAATACGTTTGATATAAAAGAAGTGTTTCAATAAATTTTGATATGTAAAAACTAGGAATTTATCACAAAAGTGGTTATGAAACAATGTTTTCAAAGAATGGTGTACGAAAACTAATTCCAAATAGAATGATGGTTTCTTATTCTAATGGAATCATAACTATCTTTAGACATAAGAAACAACATGATCAACTTTTATTATATCACATCCAAACACCAATTCAAAAGAATCATAGTACACCACATACCCCTATCTCGATTCCAAAAAATATCAAGATAGGTTCTAATAAATGTAGAACATCCAGCTACTGATAATACATATACCATTCATCATTCCATTTGATTGTAACATTATTCCATTTCAATCCTCTCATAGGTGAATTTAGAAATGTGAAGTCAGGAAGAAGGCATAATTAATTACAAGCTAGACCAAGGAAACAATGTATTCGAATGATATTATTTATTCCTTTACAAGACACAAAAACCTCAATCTTTTTTAGATCTATAGAAACCCCTTTTTAGAGATTACATTCCCATGGAAACATACCTTTTGTATCCAAAATTTTCACTTAAATAATTATTTATAAAAAGGATTATCTTTTATGATTCTCAAAACTATCATCATGTGTTGGTCACGCTCAACCATTGTCCTTTAATACACCATTATGTCATCAACAGACACAATTTCCAAAATTTCCAAATAACTTTTAAATATATCATTCATCACATCCATAAATACTTATGGAGAATTCATAATACTATAAAAATAACAATTATTTATAATGTCAATATCCTCATTTGACTGATGATTTTTGAATATCGTCCTTCTGAACATGAAATTTGCGATATACTGATCACAATTCAATATTAGAGAACCATTTATCTCCCCGCAATGGATAAGAATGTAATAAGTGCGAAGAATCAGATTTAAATTGTTTATAATACCCAGGGAATGCTGAAAATAATCAATTCACACCAATATATTTTGATATGGCACTTTGACAAACAAGATCGCTGCTTCCAACATAGAAATTCTAGGATAAATAAACACTTCTCATTCTAGTTATTCCAATCATAATTCTAATTCCATTAACTCTTTTGGTTCTATTCGATAAGATAGAAGTGAGATAGGATTGGCCCCTAAGGGGTGATCATTCGTAATCTCTACTTTCCATATAGGTTAAAACCCTGATAAATTATCATGAAATAAATTAAAAATTGATCAAAAACTATTGGAAAACAACTACCTTTGATATCCTCCAGAATGGAAATAATATCATCAAAAAATACATAACATTGATTGTTTCATAGTTATCTATATCAATAATAGATATATACCTTACCAACTGATCTATATCGACAGTTATAGAACATTCTCAACACATAATGGCTCAACATTATATTTGTCTAAGGGTAGTATGGTGTTTTCAAACTGAACAAATCATCTCAATGGTTAAACCCATAAAAATAAAAACACAAAATTTATATTGTAATGGGTTTCACCCTTGTCAAAAAAATCATTCATATTTTTAGAATTCAAAAGAATAATACCTCACAAAATCAATAGTCTAGATGGATCATCCTCAATCAACTAATGATCGACATACAACTGCTTACCTGCTGCACTTTGTTACATTTTTCTGTATTGATTTTGGGCTACCTCATTAGTTATGGTATTCCTAGAATTACAATGGTTAGAACTATTCATCTAATGTGATTGAATCTACTGCCATCATCTTGCCGATTCATATGACATATGTGAAACCTAAGAAGTGTCACGAACAACTGAACCTAGTGTTCTACTACAGTTGCTCTCATGATACCATGTATGATTATAGTTGAGGTATGCTCTATGTGGTGCTATAAATTATCACTTCATGTAGTTCAGGGTACAACATTGTTTATATCATGGATTCTTGTGGTTTCATGGAGGATGATTCATTAATCTAGCCATCAAATTCTGAGCAATCCTCTTACCTTAGAAAAAGGTTTACCTCTTCATATTTCTCTCAGAATTAGATTTCCCACTGTATCTATTCAGTATTAACATGCTTCCTCCACCCATAGCTCCTATGAGGTAACTTTATTTTTACATTCTGCAATTGACCATCTTTGTATAATCCTGTATACATAACATGAAAATACTCTAACAAATTTCATTCCTCTTCACGGATACAAAAATGGGTGCCTTCCAGGATGCAGTAGCAACAACATCATGTGAAAATAGGAAACAATTCATAAATATAGCCACATAATCTATGAAAAAATGATATTCTTTATCAACCTAATAAATTAAATCCATCATTTAATTCTATGCATGGGATGATAGAATTGTTTATTGAACAATTCTTCAAAATCCCCCCTTACAAGGACTTACATTAATTTATTCTGAGTGGCTCAATCCAACCATTCGCGTGCTAGATCCTAGATCATATATGTCGCAATCAAGCCTTTCAAATCTACTAGCGTGCATATAAAATATAAGAATCTATTTATCAAATTCATATACTCCTATACCTTCTCTTTTTTTAAATGACACCTACTGCTGTGTGTATGTTACATCTAGAACAAGAAAGAATGATCCACATTATTTACTTCATCTATTACGTTTCTTATATCTATACCTTGAAACTATTGGACTATACTATTAACCATCTGTTGGTTAACCTATGGCTAAGGTGAAACCATATTCCCAGTAGCTTCTTTCTGTTGGTTTCTGTGATGCCTACATGGTTCCACATTCTATAAGCACAACTATCATCATATGTCTCACTCACTTGACAATGAAGGTTTAACAATTTCAAATTCTACCACATCATATTATCACAACTTTACATTACATAATTAATAATTTTTCGATTGAATCATTTTTTAAATATCTACCAATTTTTTGAAAGTATTTCCATTTCCCAAATTCCAAATTTTTTATTTTTTCAAAATATCATATTTGAAAAAAATACAACAAAATTTTAAATGTAACATTTTACACACCAAAATCCTAAATCATTACTCAAAATGAAATATGCACTCCTAGTCGAAAGAAATTTTTATATTCCATGTTACTCTCCTCTCATTGGATAAATGCATGAAAATGACATTCCAATTCATATAAGTTTCTCCAAAACACATATGTACCCATCTCATTGGTCAAATTATGTTCATAAAAAATAATTTTGCAACATATTTTGATTCTCTACATGTTATGTTCCATCAAACCTACTCATTATTGCTAACATGATAAAAAGACTAACCATATTGAATTGTAATCATCGAGATCAACATGACTGAAAACCAAATATTTAATAAACTCATAAAACATGTAAGTCATAGAACAAACAATATGATACAAATTATAACATCCCATACCTACTCAAAGGCTTGATTCAAGGTGGAAAATATAACTATACTTAAGTAACATCCCCAAGATTCCATATGATTGTAATAAATTCCAAGGTCTTCATTAACATGTGGGAGATGATTTTTACCTTTTAAAATAAAAAATCCAATGAAACATGAAATACAATGTGAAAAAATACAGTATTCATGATACTAATGTAAAAACCTATAATTATTACCATTTTTTTATAAAACCAATCCATAACAATGTACCATAGTGGAAGATATCCAACTTCAAATTACATAGTGGAATAAAACTCAACAAAACTCCAAGACACCTTGGAAAAACTCCACAACTCCCATCATTCTCTATGATCAAAATCCACAATATAACCCAAATACAATGAATCACCACTCTTGAAGTTTTATGATATTATTTTATTCATGTCTCGATAAACAACATCTCTAAGAGGACCAATGGGCCAATACAAGGGTTGAATAATGAAATTCAGAACATTTTCCAAAAACTAACACCATACTCAAGATACTATGATAGAAAAAGTTATCATATTTTTATAAAATATATATATATATATATATATAATATTTTAAAATTTTGACAATTTATAACAAATCCAAACAATTCCATTTGAAAAAAATATCCCAATCAGTAATATTTTGAAGGAAATAACCCACACAAGTCATATAACATTTTCTCAACATCCATGTTGGCATATACCATTTAATATTTCATAACTATAAAAAAATATTATCACCCAAAAAATCATGAAATATTGGTGTTCATATTGACAGTGGAACATCATGTCCATAACATGTACATTTGATGGTGGTACTTTATTACCAATATCAACCCCATCAAATCAATCTTAACCATTTAATCAAATTAAATGTGAAAACCAACTTCTCCAAACCAATTCAATAACATCATTCCATTATTAAAAACACTATTATATGAATCAATCCAATTAAATATTTTAAAAAAAATATTTTAAAATTATGTTGCCTAATTCACTTCTTAATAAAACACAAAAATTCCAAAATTTCACCAGTTTTCCCTCAAAAGGGTTTTCATTGAAAATTAAACATAATATTTAAAAAAAATATCAATAAAAAATCAATTTAAAATAAATTATTATAGGTTTTAATAATATTATTCTAGAGTGAATCCAAATACCTCATAATTTATGATGAATATGAAGAACAACATGAAAAAGTCCAAAAAAACAAGTTGAATCTCCAAAAAACTGCATTAGATCTTTTCCTAAAACATCAAAAAGGAAAAATATAAACATTTTTGGAATAAAACAATATTAAATCTATCATAATTAGACTAGATATACGAATTTCTAGAAATAAGAAGGTATAACTAAGATTAAATAGGAAAAAATAAAATAAAAATGACTTACCAACATAATTAGGTTTCAACGCACCTAGAAACACCTCCTAATTGCATATGATTTGATGGGAAAAGGATCCAAATACTTAGATAAGAATATATATAAACATATGGTCTATTTAGAGTCAAAATTTGAGGTTTAAACATAATCTTGGCCAAAATACACTTTTTGGATCCTGTTTTTGATATGTGTACAGTTATTCCCACGGTTAGGGAAAACAACATGATAACCAGGCCTTGGCCACTAACTCATGGAGAACACCACACATTTTTTACATATGGTTAATCAAACCATGCACTAATTATGAAAATGTAACGATCTCACTTATATGTTTTATTCTAGGTGGTCACACGATTTTGACGAATTACGAAGATACCTATAGGCCAAATGATTTTCGATTGTCACATTGTGAAAATTATTTTAAAATATTTTCATAGTTTTCACTAACAATTATCAAATAGTTATCTTGATTAAAATTCCCAAAAAGATTAATAAATTCTTCTAGACACTCCAAAAATTCACCCAAACAATTTACCTACTAAAAATAACAAATAAACCTTTACTGTAATGATTTCGACCGAAGTAGTCCAGAGGAGTTTCCTTAATCTAATATATTGGAATACAAAAAATGAAGACATATCCTAAAGGACATAATAGTTCAATATATTTTGAAAACTAGATACAAACATATGTTCAATATTATAAAATAATATTAAATACATCATAGAAACTCATATCAGAATCTCTTATTATTCTAATTTATTTTTTTTCATTCCTAAAAATTCATATTGAAATCCATGGTAATGTAAAAATATGATACAGATGATCTATTATTCTCAAAAATGGTTAAAGTTCATCATAATCTAAATATAATTCTTAAGCCAAGTTGAATAACTAAAAATTCAGATGCCATTAAAATATAAACATGAGAATAATATAGAATGAATAAAACTGGAATAAATAATGAGATATAAATAATAACCTGAAAATGATACTTCACATGGATATTTTACTAGTTGAATTTTCCCAAGGAATATCAAATACTAATTTCTTTTTCAGGTAATTCATAATCTAGGACGTCATAAACATATTAGAAAAGACACATGCCAATAACATACATAAACAGGTAAAAACCAAAACTAGTTATCCTCATGAGACCTACTGATGCACTGTAGGGATATACTAATCTTCTCCTAACACTTATTAATTCTAATGCATTCCTGATATGAATGGGAGAATAATAAACAATATAAACATTTGTATCAAAAAACTATCATTTGAAAACTGAGTTATTCAAACAAAATATATAAATGGTATCAAATTGCATATCCACAGAAATAATGATCACAAAAAATTAAAAAAAAGGTACATGGTATCATATGAGACAAACCTCAATTATTTAAAATATTCAATAATGTTAATAAACATTTATGGAGATACAATTAAAAAATTCACATTGAAATTATTCTTTAAAAATTACAATGTGTCTCATACCACTTGGAAACATTAAAATCACAATAACTTAGAATATATTAATAAATAATGATACTCTTGATATACTATATCAATGGGAAGTCCATTAAATACACACACACACATTGAATAAGAGGTGAACAATGTATATATCTCATTTATGTAAATGTGATATGAGAAAAACCCATTTTATACTTTGAAAGGAAGAGTTATTTTGGAAAATAATTTTTATTTGACATAAAATAATATTATAAACAAGAATATCCCATAAAATAAAATTTAATTAAAATTTTATTATATTTTAAGCTTAAATGATTTCCCAATTAAGTGAAAACATGTAAAAAGTGTTTTTGAGAAACCTTTTTAATACAACATTTTAGAACAGTTTAAGGAAAATAATAATGAGATTTTAATATGTAAATATATGATTGTTTCCATAAAACATAAAATGAACCAAGAATTTTTGTCATGATAGAATATTTTTTTTAGAAATAAATAATGAATTAAAATAAATTATATTATTTACTTGAAAATTTGTATGATTTTGAGAAGTTATTTTTAATCAGGGCTATTTAACGGGAATAATTATTAAGGGAACAATTTAAAAACATATATATCCCAATAGAAGAAGGATGATATGATCTAGATATTTCAGTTTGGATCATATAAAAATAATTTAAAATAAATATATAGTAAAACTGATGAATTTAATTTGAGTAAATTTCGAGAATGACTAACCCGATGAAGAATTATTGGTATAGTTAGAATCCCTTACCACATTGTAATCAATAAAATCATACGACTAAAAATTAATTATAATAAAATGAAAAATTTAATACCATGAAAGTAAAGGGATTAATTATTTTATATATTAATAGATTTTATTCATACAGCACACACATGAAATGATGGTGAATATTGAATATCTCAAAAAAAGGGATGTTAGAAGAGAATACACTTACCGTGTGTCTGAATGTGTAATGCAATTGACCGCAACGTCAAGAAAAATAAAATTAAATTGATTAATTAATTATTTTATAAAAATATATAAATTTATTTTTTTTATTATAATTTTATTATGTTCAGTTATTTCCTATTTTATAGGTTATAAGATATAATTTTATCACCCAGGTGAAAAAAATTCCTTGGTGTTTATGATTTGTTCGCTTATTTTTAAGCAATAGTTTTCATGTAAAATAGGTGTAATTCTACAAAATTTAATTTATAAGTTATATTTGAACTCTATGAATTATAAATGGTTATATATATATATATATTATAAGTATGACTAATTTTATAATACAATTAGTGATAATCATTTAGATTTTCACAATGGTTATTGATCACAAAGAACTCATTTTGTTTTATCATCCAATATTAGGTAAATATGTTACAGCCAGAACATAATAAAGGGTGTAAAACATATATAATATTTTATTAGAAAAATAATTTCTTTTTTCATTACTATCATTTAGGGAGAAACAGATTAGAAAAAATCAGTCATCCATGATGGTTATAAATCGGTACCTCACGGATGATGATTTTGTTTTTAAAACAATAGAGAGAGAGAGAAATGATTTTTTTAAGGATATTACATTATCATGTTATAATAAAACTATATGGATTGTATTAAATATATCAAAATTAATTTGATAGAGGAGGTGTGGTGTGAATAATAAATGTAAATATAATGAAATGAAATTTATTGAAAACGGAAGAAGATTTTCCTGCTGAATTATCGTCCTTGACAACATCCCTAATGAAATGGGATTTGGTTTTTTGATTCGACCAAGAGCTCGTAGTTGTGGGGGAGTGACAAGGGATAACTATTTGGGTTGAAATTTTACCTGACTCAATGAGGGGTAGAAATTATAGTGGAGGAAAGGGCTGGATATTGAATACTTAATTCATTTGTTTGTTATTTTGGATTATGATTATTAATAGTTTAATAATTATAAAAAATATATTAAAATAATTAATTTTAGTTTTAGATTATGGTTTTATATAATATATGACTCAAGGAATGGTTTATTTAAAATTTAATGTATTTATATCTTAAATTACAATATTTTACTATTCTCAAAATATTAATGTATTTTTCAAAAAATCACAAAATTTGACCCTGAATATTTATTTATGTGTATATTTGAAAAATTGAAACTATTTTATGAGAAAAATTATTAAATCAGAATAAATTTAATATTTAAATAAAATTTTAATTTATTAAAATGATTCTGATTTTAATATAATAATATATTTTATGACACATTCAATAATTAAATAACATCCAATAAAATTATCCTATAATAATAAGATAAAAATATATTAATATATGAATTTATTTTTATCAAATTTAAATTTATTATAAATCATTATATTAATTATGAAATTTTAATTGAATATTCATGACATAAAAAAATACCAATAAATAATTGATAATTTCTCAAATATTTAGCTACTTATGCTATGATATAATTATATCATATTACCGATTAAAATATGAACTAATTTTACATATACATTCATGGGTGAGGTTATTGATCTGATGGCCATATTACTATTCCTAAAGGTCACATTTTTATTCCACCGGTCACATTACTATTCATTAGTAATAAACTTATAATAAAAATATAAAGTATTTAACAAAAGTAAATTTTGATATTACACATTATAAAATAATGTTTTTTTGTCAAATTTAATTTATAGATGAATAAAATTTTAAATTTAAGACATGTTCTATCGTAAAAGTTCATAGAACTATCTTTGCAAAAATATAGGCTTTAATGTGAAAAAATTATATTTATTATTATATTATCCCTGTATTTTATTGGGTGATTGTAAAAATATTTTGTTGAATATATAATATAAAAATTTCATTAATAAATTTAACAATTTAGTGATTATTATTAATTATTAATATGAGATGTAATTTTGTGCATAAAAATTAAATCTATTTAAATTCATCATTTAATTTCAATTTTTTCATTTCTTGATAATTTTTAACCAATAAGTTAATTTTATAAACATGTGTGTTCTATATTATCATTAATTAAATAATATCATTCATTTATCAATTTCAATCAAATTTGAGATAAATATTATAAATAAATTATAGTATTTAAATAATTTTATAAACTAGTAAACTATCGAAGATGTTATATTTAAAAAGTGGAATGCTGTAAAAAATTATTGTGTTACATTCTCCCATCATTCAATAAACTGTGTCATCAGATTTGGATATTTCTCATTGAGAAACATGGAATTATTTTTAAAAAATTCTAATATGGGAAACACATTTTTCAAGTAGGGTTAACCAAACATCCTCTTAATAATTCTAGAAAGTGAAATGTTAAGGTCTCCAGACTTTTAGGTTTTTGTAAAGGATAATATTAGTATGAAATGAAAATATGGGCATGAAGTTAAATATAACAATCATGTTATGATGATGGGCGACAGAGGAAATGGTCATTAAAACCATAAATCTTGTCATCGGTTAACATTCCACTAATCTCTTTGTGACGTTTTTTATAAGATATAGTTTTTGTTTCAAAATCCTTTTCCTATAGGTTAGTGATTCCATTACGATCTAGATAAAATATTGAGAAATTAAACTTTCTTTGATACATTACATTTCATTTGAATAATATAATCCTTTAGTTGTGCTTCAATCCATTAGAACTCCATTCCTTATACCTAGAAATTAATGTTCAAGATAAATTTTTCACACATGAATAATTCAAAAACAACTTCTACGGATCACAGATCCCACTAAATTATAATTATTATTTTCTTGTTGTCCTTATAAATTATCCAAATTCAAAATTGTTAGGATAATATAATATAATTACCATAAAATAATAAAACATTATATGAAGAAAATTTACTTAAATATTTATAACTCAATTTTAAAACTGAAAGTTCAACATACATCATTTTGTGAATTATTATCACTTCTGAATTAATGTATTATAGATTGTGACCCCAAAATCAGAAGGATTTTTTCATATAGTCTTCCATAAAAAATACATAACTCATAATGTCTTATACCAAAAATTTAATTTTCTAAGTCAATTACCCAAAAATATATTCTAATCATTTCCCTAAATAACCAGAATCACATTATGTTCATAATTGAAATATATTGAAATCCAAATACAATTCAACATTTACTCATCAAAATATTCTATATATATAAGTCATATAGGATTTTAGAAATTGATAAATTATTCAAAAATAATTATAATCACATAATTCCAAAAACTTTTTTTTATCCCAAATTTATCTATTAGATAAAAAAGGGTACCTGAAATAAAAATTAAAATTATCCGTTATTTGATTTTACTAGAAATTAATAAAAACTAAGACATAAGGTAGCCTTGTGGTAGGAACTGAACCGTTATCTCCCATAAGTTGTGGAGTCAAACCCCTAATTTTTTTGAATGAAATGGGTTGTGACTTGATATGAAATTTTTCCTTTTTCTAAACTTATATTACATCCAAAATGAATAAGATTGACATCCAAGAAATAAGGTAAATCAAAATAAATTCATTTAACTATGACTTTGAATAAAACCTTTTTAGATAAATACATCATATATCTATTCCCACATATGGACTACATTGGTCTACAGGTTATCCAATAGAATAGAGAATTGGGTAAGGTAATTCCACGGTCCCCTATATTTTAAAAACTAACTACAAATGTATTCATAGGACCAATTTTACTTCCTTCCATTTTACTCATCATTTTCTTCATCAATTATTTTAATTTTTTCTTTTATTCACAAACATAAATCAATTCCTTATTCTGTTGAGACACATTATCGGGTTTCTCATTCAAAATTTCTTTCATGGTAGATGTTAACTCTTATTTTTCTCATTTTTCTCCACCACGGAAGCTCTTAGAATAATGAGTTATTGAGTTATTTAAGTTATATTTTGTTAAAAAAATTCTAAGAAAATTGATTATGAGTGATCACAATATCTTTCACTCCTATAAATATCCAATTTGGTTGGTTTTTTCCATCACCTTTACTATTATGTTCAATATTATCATGAATCCATTGGGTTCCCTCTATTTACTTAAACCATCTTTCACAGTGTCAGTAACAATAGTCTTGGAGAGAAAAATGTAATCCACTTTTGTAATAGAATGGAACCTTATTTTCAATCTAAAAATTCTATCATAAGAATTGGATATATATTAAAATACTTCATAATTGTTTATAAATAAAATGTTTGATATCCTATGAATAACCCTCGGGAGTCTCAAACCAGGGGCGTAGTAACACCCATTTTCATTTACCAGCTTACCCAGATCCAGGACAGAGACACCTTGTTAGAATTGATACCCCTGTGTACATCTATTCTATAACTGAATGAAAAAGTAGTTTTCAAACCAGGATTTATATCTAGGATGATCCACATAATCCCTATATTACCAGGATTTTATCATTTTCTTCTCTTCTTATGTTCAACGTCTATCACATGGATATGATCCCAAATCCATGATTTCTTAATCTAGTTTCCAATTATTATAATAAACATCCCATAATAGGAAATACGAAGACCCCAACCCCAGTATCATAATTCTGATTCCTTACATTATTAAATTTTCATATAAACAAGGAAGACACATCGAGAATGACGGAATAGATTGGAAGCAATAGGAAACCAGGCACATTATTTTGTTAAATTAACAAATTGAAATGAAATTCACCATTTAAAATTCTTTAGGGAACACATTTTATTCTATTTAATCTTTATATTTCCATTACACAAATTCATAAAATCATCCTAGGAAAAATATACATAATAAACGTGTGAGGTATGATTCTTAGTAATGGTATGAATTTAGTGAAGGATCATAATAATCCATAAGGCAATGTGAATGATAAAAAATTCACATGCCATTAATATATAAAAATGGGCATAATATGGAAGGAATAAAAAAGGAATAAATAATTCTATATAATATTAACCTGAAAATTATAATTACCCATGGATATTATACTAGTCAAATAATCACATGGAATACCAAATAAAAATTTCAAAATGAGGGAATTTATAATACATGAAATAATAAACATAACATCAAGACCTTGTGCTAAGACCATACATAAGTGGGAAAAAACCCAGACTAGTTTGTCTCTAGAAACCTACCAATGCAACAGGGAGATATTGTGGCCCCCACCCAACACATACAATGTCCAATGCTTTCCTAATATTAATGACTGAATCATAAACAATATAAACATTCATATTAAAAAAAACACAAGAAATATTAATTCTTTAACCAAAATATATGAGTGGTATCAAATAAAATATCCACGATCAAACTTATCATAATCCCTTCAAAAAAATAAATTAGTTGGCATCATATGAAATAAAAATTAGTGATTATCAAGATTCAATAAAGTTAGTCTATATAGATAGAAATGACCTTGAAATAGTCTCCACGAAATTAATTTTTAAACATTTAAAAGTGTCTCATACAACATTGAATCATTCAAATCATAATACAATATAATATCATGATAATCATGGAATATCTTTATATGATATATCAAATCGATTTACATACACCACACTCTTTAGAAATAAGTGTCGAAAAATACATATATCTGAAAAAAGTAAACGTGAGAAGATAAACCCCCTTTTTACTTTGGAAAGATGTGTTCTTTTGGAAAATCACTTGTAGTTGTCATAAAATCATATTTTAAACATTTATATTGCATAAAATAAAATCAAAAGACATTTCAACTATATTTTTATCATAAATAATGCCCCATTTAAATGAATTCATGTAAATATTTTTATTAAGAAATATTATCAATACATTATTTAATTGTGGTTTAAGGAAATTATTAAAGTGAATCTAAAGTTTAAATGAATGTTAGTAATCATTAATAAATAGATGAAAAAATAATGATTTTCATGATTAAACGTGTGGTTTATAAAAAATTTATGTCTTAAAATATCTTATGTAGTGCATTAGAAAATGTGTAAAAATACAAGAAGTCCCCGTGAATAGGGCATGTTTATCAAGGGGAATTAAGAACGAAATTATTTTAAAACATGTATTTCCCAATAAAATAAGGATGATCTGATATATATACATGAAAATTGAAAATATAAACATAATTTTGTAGAAAATAATACATAGGCATTTTATTTGACTAAAGTTAGAGAAAGAGTACATTAAAGGAAACAATGATGGTTCCTGTAGAATCCAAAACGACATTGTAATCAATCAAAACATATGTACCAAAACTACTAATCATAAAATGAAAATTTTACTACCATGAAAATAAATGTATTAATTTAATGATACATCAACGGGTAATATAAATACAACATAAAAAATAAATAGTGGTGAATAAATTATATCTCACAAAAATGGATGTGAGATTAATAAACCCTTACATTATGTAAGAATTTATTCGGCACTTGACATTAACATCGTAGATAAAAAAATTAAATAAATTAATAAATTAATTAATGAAATTATATATCTGAATATTATTTATTATAATTTTTTATGTTCATTTATGGATATTTTGATGAGTTGTAAGAAACAATTTTATCATTCATGAGCATTCATTTACTATTTTTCCATGATTGGTTCACTTATTTATAAGTAATGGGGTTCATGTAAATAGGGTATAATTTTAAATAATATAATTTATATGATATTACTAAACATAATGATGTATTAATGGTTATATATATATATATATTTTATGGTATGATTATTAATCATTGGATAATACTTTTTGTAATAATCATATGAATTATTATGGTGGTTGTTGATCATAACGAACACATTTTGTATTTTCATTTTGAATTATGTTAATATGTTAACTCGATAATGATATAATTTTTTTAATAAAATAATATTTTTTAGATTAACCATGAAAATGGGTTCATAAAAATACTTGATGGGAGAATTGAGGAACACAAATATGTCATCCACTAAGGTTGTAAATCAGCACCACACAGACAATGATTTCATTTTTAAAATAAGAGAGTTGTGGGGGAAACGATTTTGATGAATGATATTATTGTAACAAGATATAATCCTAGAATATATATTATACTTCACATATCATGATAATTGGGTTATTTTATGTGAGGAAATAATAAAAAATTTGAATAAATTGAATTGTAATTAAAATAATAAGGAAGATAATTTTCCTCTTGAATTATCCTCCTTGAGAACCACCTTACAGAATTGGGAATTTGTCTTTTGTAAAGATAAAGATATCCTAGATGTGGGGGTATATAGGGTAAGTTTATTTGGGTATAATGTTTACAATCTTCATGGATTAGAGGCATGAGTAGAAGATGAGACTAGTGGGGGTATTTATAGTGGATGAGAGTGTTAATTATTGAATATTTATTTCTTTTGATTAAGATTTTTGATCAAAACATAGAATAGATTGAGAATAATGATATAATATTTTAAATTACATATGATATGTTCTATATTATGGTTAGTAAATCATTTATGCCTCATTAAAAATTTCATTTAACTAGTAATGTATTTATACATTAAATTACTATATTTTACAATTCACAAATAATTCATGTATTTTCGAAAAATTGAAAGAATTAACCCTAATTTTTTTTGAACTCCTCATTTCAAAAATATACTCCATTTTATGAATATATTTTTATAATTTTGGGAAATTTTGTTTTTAAATAAAATCATCATTCATCCTTAAAAAATACGAATTTTAATATTATATCCGATTTTATGACTGTTTCTCAATTTAACTAAGGTTTCATAAAATTATTCTATATCAATAAGAAAACAAAGATTATTATATGAATCAATGTTATGGGATTTTTTTTAAATCAATATATTAATCTTAAAATTATAATTAAATATTTATGGCTCATAAAAATACCAACACGTAATTATTAAATTCTGAAATATTTATTTTCATATTCTATGATATAATTATATTATAATCACATTTATTAGATGATTAAATTTTAATTATAATTTCATAGGAGAGTTTATTGTTCTAATGAACATATTATTACACCTAATGGTCACATTTTTAATCCAAATAACACATTACTATTCATCAAAAAATGAAATTTATTAGAAAAATACCAGAAAATTATCCATATTTTTAAAAAAAATGTCCATTAAAAAAGTATAATTTATAAATTTTTCAATGTTTAAATGTAAAATAGGTACATCCATAAATGTTGGTAAAACTGCATTTTGATAAATGTTGACTTTATTAGGATGAAAATTGGATTTATTCTAATTTTGTTCCTCTAAATATATTTTGGATGGATGTAAAAATATTTTATTGAATATATATATATATATTTAATTTAAATCTTTTACTAATTAGTGATTAATTTAATTTATTAACATATAATGACCATGTCGACATAAAAAATATTTTTATAGAAAATACATCCTTTTTATTTAATCGGTTTTCATTTCAAATTAATTAGTAACTAATTATTTAATTTTATAAACATATATATTCAATATTATAAAAATTTAATTAAACTCATCCATTCCCACAATTTCATAAATATATGATATCATTATAAAAATCAAATAATAATATTTTAATCATTTTTTATTTTGGTAAGATATCAATGAAGTTAAATATAAAAAGAGGAATTCTATAAAATATTGGGGTGTTATAGTTATTTATATAAAACTAGGGGTTATAAAAAAATAATTATTCTTTCTAACTTATTCCAAATGTACACTGTTTTCTTCTTTCATGAGACCAATTTAATGATGATTCCATAAAAATGTTAAAATTTTCTTCTTTAAACGAATGGATTATCGTAATAATTTATAAATTAATAGTTTTTAAAATATATTTTTATTAAAATGAATTTTTATATTACATTAGGACTTTTTTAGTTGTAAAATATAATAGTAAATTTTCAATAAAGGTTATTTACAATGAGAAATGACTAATGTAATCATTAAAAATAATTTTTATCTAATAGTAGATCCTTTTATGTTACATATTCATTAATGGGGGTTCAATACAATGATACCATTTATATTATTTCTTTGGATTGTTTATAATTAGTTTGAGTGGTGATACAGTATTTTGATACAATTAAATTTACTTTGGATGGATTAGGAATATTTTTACTCATTTTAGTAGCAATTGAGATTTTTTATACTATTCTTTAATTAAGAATATTTATTTTTACTATCTTTTACACCTTTAATTTGAGTAATTCATTGAAATTATTTTAATATTGGTGAGTTCCATAATTACATATCCCCTCGTTTCATAGACAGGTCTCATTAGACAAATTAGAACGAATTTTGGATGATGTCTTACCCATTTATATAGATGTCTTGGAACAGGGCCTCGACACTATTAGGTTACATGTTGAAATTCTTCTTTGAGATGTTTTATATGTCAAGAATTATTCATTCCATCATTATGAATTCAATTACTGATATTTCAAGTGATTATTTTATTAGTTAGAAAATAAATGGTTAATCTTCATTCTCATGTGATATTTTAAATGGATTTATTGGCCCATCATTTATTCCATCCATGTTATGATCATGTTATTAAATAAAAGAATTTTTTTGATTTATTTAAATGTAAATATTGGTTGATCTTCTATATTTATTTCATCTATGGTACTCTTACCTTTACTAAGAATTTGAGATCAACACATTCATTTGTTTTATTTTATCCTAGATATGTGGTTGTGTTCTATAATTTATATGTTTAAATACACTATGGGGAATATTTTCATTATCATTTTTAAACTGTTTCTGTATTAATTTTTTAAACTGTAATTTGAATTTTAATTATGAATCTCATTTCTAGAGAAAAAAATTCTATTTTATCCATCGATATATGATTCCTCCTAGCTTATGCAAATATAATAATTTAGGCACTAACTCTGGGATACTGGGGTCGAGGTTTCTATATTTTGTATTAGAGTAAGTTTTGTAGAATGTATGAGAACTATAATTAAGTAAACATATATTAGATAACATATACAAATGATAGAATTTTAGGATAAATATATATTAATAGTGATATTGTTTTTAAGGAATATATGATGTGTGTTTACATTGAAAATGATTATCTGTTCGCATACTATAAGTTCTTGTGGTTTCAAAATAGATTTATATAATGCTAATAACTCTAAAAATGGAATTCCAGGATTGATCTGATTGTCACCGGGATTTTTTCAATGGGTCTTATAGTAATCCTTGTTTGAAACTCTTGACAGGTTTTATTAGGATAATTAAAATTTTAATTAAATAATTATTACGGATTTGGAAAGAGTGATATACCCAAAGAAACAATGCTTATGATTATTAGGTAAGAAATACATTAATATTTCAATTTATCTCATACATTTCACTAGTTAGGATATTAAAAAATATGATTTATGATGTTATGATCTAATTTATTGTTTTACCGTATTTAAAAATCGATAATAATAAATGGTAATGTGGTAATATAAATACACCTACACCATTTAGGTATTGATCTCTATAGAATTATAATGAAAATGGAGAAAGATATAATATAGGAATTGGTAAATTTTTATCCATGTTGGGGTATCTGATGAAGGTTATTTATAAAAACGTTACTAATATGGAGAAACAAACTGATCCAACATGCATTTTAAAAATGTTAGAACCTGTTATGTGTCATCGACCATCACCATTTAGTGGTCCTAAAACACTATCATTATCTAAGAAAAGGAAAAGTTGATAAGAGAATATATTTATCACTATGGGAAGTAGTTATTTGATTAATGTGTTCATGCAATTTTATTGCATCTAGCGATGCTGATCAATAACAGTTATTTATTCAAAACATTATGGTTGAAGAACTAATAAAACATAAGGAATATAAGGATTTCAAGTTACTCTTCTTGGAAAAATATTTTCCTTATGAATACAATGTGATATGGAATGATATATCAAGAATCCAATATAGAAGGAAGATGAAAATGATCCTATATATGAAGCGAACCTTATATGTTCTCTAAGGAATACTATAAAATACATTTGGAAATACAAGAGAAACATTGATCTTGCCTATGATGGGATTAATCCACTCTATCAACGGGAACTAGTCTTCCAAAAAATCTTATCATATGAGGATATAATATAATGTTCAAATAAGAGATATAAATAATTATCTATGAATTATATATTTGAAGGGATGCAAGAGAAGTAGTTGAAGAAATAGATAAATATGGATAATAGGAATAATGGAATGATGTATTTTCACAGATCTGATAATTATGAATGAAACACCTTGGTACTACCTTAATTGAGTGTGAGTTTTCTATTACTGTCGATAGTAAGGTCACTATGGTAATGATTTCAAGGTAAAGAAAATGGTTGAAAATGATCAATTCTTAAACTGTATAGAGATGGTGGACTGAACAACCTAATGCACAAAAATTCAATGGAATTAACCTCAAGTGTTGCGAATGGATCATGAACAATATTATTATGTTAACAAAAAATTAGTGGAATAAATAATTTCCCGGTTTTGGATTAAATAATTATTTTTTTGTGTATTTTATCGGTTATATATTAGTTATAAGAATTGTAAAATGTATAAGTATTGTACATAAAAATACATTTATTAAGGATTGAAAATATTATTATTAATGGTACCAATGACAATGAAAAACTATTCAATTGACCACAATACTTCATTTAAATTAAATTATTGGGGGTGGATAACTGTTAATATGATTTTGATTCTAGGAAAATGATTTTGGGATAAAGAGAGGATAGGTTATAATTAAATTAAATTGGATAGTATTGAATACCTTCGAAATAATTAATGGGTTTATTAAATGTGGTCTATTATATCATTTCTGTGGATTATAATTATTGTTGGATTAATGGAATATATCTAATAATTTCTTGTTTTATATAAAAAATAAAAAATATTGCATGTTTTTAATAAATTTTTAAGGTGATTTAGGATATTTCCCAATGAAAATAGAATACATGATGAACCTAATCATATATTTGGTACATTTTGATAATAAGATACATCAAGTTGTTTATTGGATTAATGAGAAGTTAATTTTACAAAATTTAGTGAGATTCATTTACAAATTTTCAACCTGTATTTTTTATACTGTTCAAAAGGATATCAATTTACTAAATAATTTAACATGAATACTGAATGATGATTTTTATTTTGATGTATTCATTCACCATATTAATATTCATACCTATTTGATAAGCTATACTAACAATTTTGGTAAAATGATAACTAGATATCAAATAATGAATATTCATTATATTATGGATCTTAAGATACATTAAAAGTTAATTTTAGAGATTTACACATAAAAAATAATTTCTAGATATTAACTTCTTATTGTACGAAATTAAGTGGAAAATTATTGAATGAAATCCTAAATATGATATTATACCAATATTATAAAGATATATCAAGTAATTATATTTTAATATATTCTAAGTCTTTATTGTATTGTAAAACCACATTGATAGGTAAAGAAAATTGAAACAAAGTGAAAACCAAATACCATCATTTATATTGAAGAATATTTCTTTTAAATAATCACAAATTTATGTTTTTTAGGTCCATTATTTTAATTGATCAATCAATTTATTGTGGTCCATGAGCTTTATAAATAACATTAATTATTTATTATTCTCTTCCATGTCCACATATTCACATACCACATATGATCTCATACTTTGAAACCACATTATGTGTTATTCTGTATGATTTTTTTAGTTAACTCATTCCTAATAGATTTTTTATTAAACATTCTAATAATTTTGTATTTAATAAAGGGTATTTTATAACAACGAACCCTCAATTTATGATATCAAGATTAAATTTCAAGGACATTATTTCTTTAAGGGGGTATAATATAACACCCATATATTTTAAAAATTGATCATCATATTCGATACTGTGAATTTCACACAACACAAAGTGTAGAAGGGAATATAACATCCTGATAATTTATGATTTATTGGGTTTTAAAAAAATTCATTCTCTTCGATATATTTCGATGCATGAAACATCAAGTTTAAACGAAACACGATACTGTATTAAAACAGTAGCATTATTACATTAGCTATTAAATTGTTTAGTATGAATATTAGAAAACTATATTTTGAATATTATTATTTTTATTTATTAGAAATAAAATAATAATCATCTAATTGAAAAATATATTTTTTCAAAAAACTAATTTTTTTCTAAAATAATGTATTTTTTACACTATAAATAGGATTTAAAAGTTATCTATATCAATTATGGATTATTTAATTGAAACAATTAACTTGATTTTTGAATGTATCACATCAAAATTATCTTAGGGTGATCGTTTTTTGGATTTTACTAAAAAAATCAATTTTTTTAATACTGAATATTACAAAATTTTAATTGAAAAAATAAATTTAATTTTAATTTTATATAATGTTTATTATTATTTGAAAAGATTTTCGAAGTTAAATTAGATCAATTTTATATCTATTAATCCAATATTGGTTTATTTAATCATTTTATTATAATATTTTTGATATAAAGACTCAGTAAACATTTTAAAATTTTCTATTTGAAAAAACATTTCCCTCTCACGTCTACTATATTAATATTGAATTAAAAGTTTTATATTTTTTTAATGGAATATAAAAAAATAATTTAACAATTCTATATTGAAATCATTTATATTATCATATTAGATAAATATTTAAGAAAAATAAACAGCGAAGACGCTAAAATAGTATTATTGTGGTCAAGGTACACTACTAGAAATTTTAGATTTACCAGTGGTTTAAAACCATTAGTAAATTCTTGAAATCCTTTGTTATAAACTATATTAACCATTGTCCAAACTGTTGGGTCTTGAGCCGTAGGGATTGACATATCCCAATGGTTCTTTGAAAATTGTTAGGATATGTTTGAAAAAATCAGTATATACCAACGGTTTCAGCAAACCGTTAGTATATATGTTAACCAGTGGTTTTAAACGGTGACTAATAGCATGATGTATCTCTATAACAATGGTTCGTTAAATCATTGTTATTGACTTTTACCCTAAGTTTTTGTCAATCCATTGGTAAAGCTCATGTAAAATTATATATGCCAACGGTTTACAAATAGTTGTAATATACTTATACCAATGGTTTTATGTAAACCATCGGTATATGTTATGGTTTTACAAATATACGAATGGTTGTGAACCGTTGGAATATATTTTTTTTACCTTCAGCAGCAAGACACCTTACTAGCATCCCCTGTGCAGCAGCTTCAATTCCACCAGCAGGCCCCCTATGGAGCTACTTGAATTTGACCGAAAGGCTATCAAAATTCATAAACAACTTAATATCTGCATAATACGGACACATAAAACCTGAAACAAAATACACCATTAACAAGTATACCTGAATAATACATATAGATTTCTGTATGAATTCATATTGAATTCTGTATAAATTCATACAAATTTATGTATGAGATCATAAAGATTTCTGAATGAATTTATACATAATTAAAACAATACATAATTAAAAATTAAATATGAATACATAGAAGGTGCGGGGTGGTGTCCAGGGGTTTTGGGGGGCTTTAGAGGGGGTGGGGTGTCCAAGGGTGGGGTGGTGTCCAGGGGGTGGGGTGGTATAGGGGTTGGGGGCTGTCCAAGGGGGTGGGGTGGTGTCCACAGTGGAGAGGGTATTTCCAGGGTGTGGGGGACATCCATGGGGTGAGTGGGTGGGTGGGGGTCCATAGGGGTGGTGGGGCTGTCCAGGAGGTCGGGGTTGTCTAGGGTGGTGGGAGGGGGTGTCCACGGGGGTGGGGGTTGTCCAGGGGGGTTGGGGGTGTTCGCGGGGGTGGGTGGGGCTGTCCAGGGGGTACGAGGTATATAAGGGAGCGGGATGGTTGTCCACGGGGGCTCGTGGCATCTAGGGGGTGGGTGGTGCTGTCCAGGTGGTGGGCAGGGCTGTCCACAAGTGTGGGGGGTTGTCCAAGGGTCGAGCAGGGCTTTCCAAGGGGAGGGTGGGGCTCTCCACGGGGGGGGGGGGGGGGGGGGGGCTGTTCAGGGGGTGGGTGGGGCTGTCCAGGGGGGGTACGGGGTGTCCATGGGGTGGGTAGGCTGTTTATAGGAGGAGGGGTTGTCCAGGGTGGTGGGTGGGTTGTCCACGGAGGTGGTGGGGCTCTCCAAGGGGTACGGGGTGTCCATGGGGTGGGGGTCTATCCATGGTGGTGTCTAGGGGGTGGGTGGTGTCCAGGGGGTTGGGGGGATTTCAAGGCATTGGGGGTGTCCTAGGGGTGGGGTGTCTAGGGGTATGGGGGTATCCAGGGGGTGGGCGGGCTTTCCACGGGGGTGTTCTTACTATCTAGGGATGTAAGGGGTTTCCAGGGGTTGGGTTGGATGTCCACGGGAGTGACGAATTTTTTTGAAAGTTATCAAAAGTGAAAGTTAAAAAAAATTAGAGTAAAATGTTATGAATAAATTAGTGATAGGATTTTAACATATCACACAATCATGTATAACATAATTATTATATAAAAATCACATTCATAGTTGTATTTATCATTGAGATACATAACATTATGTGTATATCAAACGTTCTTTTATAGACACTAAGGGATTTTTTTTGTAGGTTGTTTGGTATTGGATTATTTCCAAACCATAACATAGATGCAACTATTATTGTTGAGTAGTGAACCATATAAATAATTTCTTTCATGTGGAAGTGTGATTTTTTTTAGAAAATTGATAATTCTTAAACTTGAGGAAATTATTCTTTCAAAAGAAAGGATAATTAAAAGAAAAATATATCATTGATTTTCCCCTCCCATCTCAGTGTGTAATATGCTAACCTTATCATTGGTTGTCCATGGGGTTGGGAGAGCTGTCCACGGGGGTGGGCCGACTGTCCGGGGGGGTAGGGTGTATCCGGGGGGAGTGGAAGGGCTGTCTAGCGGGTGGATGGGCTGGCCACGGGGGTAGGGGTGTCCAGGGGGTGGGCGAACTGTCCACATGGGTGGGGGGCTGTCCATGGGGGTGGTCGGCCTGTCCAGGGTGCAGGGGCTGTCTGGGGGGGGTGGGATGTCCACGGCGGTGGGTGGGCCGTTCCAGGTGGTGTGGGGTGTCCAGAGGGTTGGGGCTATCCCCTGGGGGATGGGGTGTCCAGGGGGGTGGGAAGGATGTACACGGGGGTGGCTAGGCATTCTAGGGGTAGGGGTGTCCAGGAGGGATCGGGGGTATCCACGGGGGTGGGTGGGTCTATCCTTGGGGGTATTGGGTGTCCAAGGGTTGGGGTGGCTGTCCACAGTGGGAGGGAAGTATATGGGGGCTGGCGGGCTATCCATGGGGGTGGTGGTGCTGTCTAGGGGGTACGGGTTGTCCCTGGGGTGGGGGGCTGTCTAGGGGAGGTGTTAAACAATCACATAAAATCATCAAGTCATGATTTTATACTTGTAGATAATAAATAAAGATAATGTGACCTACCTAATCACACATATATTCAGGCACAACAAATCAACAAACATCAAAGGTCAATAATATCAGTAAATAAAGTAACAGATTAATCTATCACTCATCAACATAACTAACATCACCATCCTCACCATAATCATCACCCTCACCCTCGTCCTCATCGTCATCCCCATAACCATTCCCACCCTCCTCACACTCGTACTCATCCTCAACCTCCTCATCGCCCTCATCCGCTTCATCCTCCTCCAAGCCCTCCTCCATTCCTTCGACATCCTCCCCACCATCCTCCTCCTCCACCTCGGCCTCATACTTTCCATCATCTTGACTACAAAATGAACTACCACCTGGTGCACCATATATAGAATGCATCAATGACATATATTCATCATAAGCTATGTTGTCCTCTAGTGGAAGTGTTGGACGTAAAATGTCCAGCAGTTTCACAAATGCATTGTTTTCCCAAGTAGACTGTTTTGTCATCTCTGTGGCCCTTTATTCATCCTATTCTTCCTGTTCATTAACTTGCTACAACACGGTGGCACTACAAGTCATAACTAGGGAGGTCCAATACCTAATTGGAAGTGTATTCCTAGGCCGGCATCATACTCTACTAGGGTTCTCATCTACCAACACTTGATGTAAGTAATGGTTTGGCCCAAAATTGTTTGGTTATAGTGTATCACGGCCCTCTAAAGAAGAATATTACAAATATGAATATGTTATTAAGATAGAAAATAGAGATTAAAATTTTAAATCTACAATGTTAAACATAAAATCTGGTACGGAGTTTGTTCATTAACCACACTTTCATCATTCAACTTTCTACCCTAGCAAAATAGTTCTTCTCAAGGAACATGTCATTCTATATTAAATATTGGCATCTAAAATGACATTGAATGTAGGAAACCATAACTAAAAATAGGATTCAAAAAAATCCTTAATTTCTTATCTAAAATTATATAACAAATTTTGCAATCGAATAAATTATAGAAGAAGAAATAGAATGTGCAAGTCATAAAGAAAGATTATAAATTGTCACACCTTCTTCCTCATGATCTGGCATAATAGTACATCCCAATATGTGGAAATATTTCGTAGCATAATTTTTTTTATTTCTTCTAGATGAATCCTAAAAAAATTCAATAATTATTATTAACATATAACATGAAAATTCTTATTTAAATTCAATTAATTTTATTACTACCTTAAATTGGCTAGTCATCCCATAAGTTATCATCTATCGGTACTGTTCTATCGGAAAATCACCCACAACAAGGACCTCCTCTAACATTTTGACCACTATAGCATGCCAACCAATGTACAAGTCATGTTTATAAGCTCTCTAAAGCTCACCTAAATCCTTTAGATGTGCTCGTCGTGCACCCTCACCATTGGGGAAATTAAAACGCGGCTGAAACCAAAATATTAATTCTTATAAATAAAAAACTTAATATATTGATTTAAATAAAATAGACTTTTTACCCATATCTTTGCCCAAGAATTATCCTTGACTTCATTTGATAGCTGTCTTAATGTTAGCGGTCTGACCAGAATGATGTCGGAGAATTTGGAATGCGTCGGCAAAAAACTCAGACATTCTTGCGCTAATTTTTCAATCATTTTACTATCATCATTGTACTCCACCATAAACTACGTGTGATAGTTCCACACCGCACGCATGCGTGTACTCCCCTACCCCTTCCACCTTTCAGATAAGGTATCATTTATGAAAGAAAAAAAATATTTTATCAATACATGTTATAATGATAAGAACTAATGGTGTCAATTTTTTTAGTGTTTTACAAGTATAACTATAGTAGTCTGATTAATGGGAACCGGTGGATCCACATTAACAAAAGGATAACCTTGTATAGATGGATTGGATCCCAATATAGACTCCGCAGGGATAAACTCAGGTGGAGCAAGAGTCGAGGAAGACAGAATATAAAATCCTAGAGAGAAGGAAGCAGAAGTAAAATAGGATGACCTGGATGGTTGGTGAATACTGGATGGGTAGTGGGAATCATCATTAGATATGGTACAGATGGGTGAGGAGGCTCATATATAAATGATGGTAAAAATTGGGAGGCCTAAATATCTCGTGTGTCACTAACAACACACCGATATCGGCATGTAGGATGGATGGTATGCTAGTGGGAGGGGCATGGTCTAATCAGGTATACCGACCAGATCATATAGCTCTCCTATCACCCCCTTCATTTGAACACCAAGGGTACTAGAACAAATACCAGGTAGCTCATCAAATAATTGTCACCTAATAGATGGATCCAACAAAAAATTAAAAATATTAATCAAATGATATTATATATTATTTAAATATATATATATAATAAATAAAATACTTACTATAGGAACTATTGGTGGAATTCCCAGCTCAGTCTTGTGATGATTGTTGTCCATAATCTGTTTTCATTTCCTCTCTTCAATTGGTATCATTTCCTACATTTGAAAACAAATATTGAATTAAATAGAAAATGATAACTAATTTTTTCCCCAAAATACAAAATAAATGAGAGTTAATAGGGTGATTGAAGGATAATTTAACTAACCATTATTTTAGGTGAGATTTTACAAATATATAATGAATTCAATATATTGTACAGGTCACATTTGAAAAAAACTGTGGGATGTGCCATCTCCCACACTTCATGTCTTAATATAATAAATGTATATTATCCAGAAATTCCTCTTATTTGAGGAAGTGAAAGGAAAATTTGTTCAATTAGCTCATATTTTTCTTCTTCGTTTCTCATTGGTATGTTCTTTATTGTAGTATGATAGGAAAAATACATAGAGTAGAAACCCATACATTCTTGAGCCAAGTAAATGTGCTCGATAGAACCTTCGGGATGTTTCCTATTATGGACATAAGACATTAATGTGTACATATTTCTTTATGTTGGATATATCCAATGAATGAAATAGGTCCTCCGAGAAGTATTTCTGTTTGTATATGGACAGTCAGATGCAACATGAATGTGAAAAATTATGGCGGAAATATTTTCACTAACTCACAAAAAATTAATGGGGCATCTGGAAAAACATTTTGAATGAAAGACTTAGACAACTTATTAGCACAAATATCCTTAAAAAAATGGTACAACCGAATAATAGCCACCCTTACATTATTTCAAAAAAGACGATGAATTTCTATTGGAATCAAGTCATGCAGAAGGATGTGATAATAATGAGTCTTCAATGATTTTATATTCAACTCTCTTCTATTGACCCATTTGGATATGTTGATTTAATATCCATCAAGAACATTAATATTCTCTAGTACTTCTAGATATTGCTTTTTTACTTGTAGGTGTCATCACATTAGGATCACATAGATGTTTCCATTTATTTTCACTGATACAGACCAGATGCAATTCAGATCTAATTCCCCAATCCACCAAGTCACACTAAGACTGTAAATCATCTTTTTTTCTTTCCCTTAACATTTATAATAATCGAATGCAACATTTGTCATATATTTTTTTCAATGTTTATTACTTCTAAGAAATGACGGAACAAACTGGTAGACCAATAAGGAAAATCAAAGATGATACTTATTTTCTTCCAATAGTTACAGGTTTCAGTTCAAACATTCTTTCCCCTACCAGATTTTATATGAACCATGCCATATGAAAAAATAAAATCATTTAATTCATTAAGAACATCAGTTCTAGTCATATGCTGAGGTGGATCATCAGTCTCCATGGTATTTTCAAATCTTCAATGATATTTTGTATATAGATGGACCATTGGAAACAATCGTAAATGTCCCATAAAACTGAAACTAAAAAAATGTTTCAGTCTTCTAGACTATGTATTCTTCTTAAAAATAGTTCCTGATTATTTTCCCTTTTTTCTCCATCCAGATATCATTGCATAATCAAGAAAATCATTGATCATCCACATAAGCGCAACACTCATCTGAAATATGTCTTTCGAACATGCATCGTTTTTGCACAAACACATAGCCCAAAAACGGTTCAACACTTTCATTAAAGGTTTCATAAATACATATTTATAATTTTCGGGAACATAAGGGATAGATATGAGTATACTCATGAAAGTAAAAGGTGTTTTATTACACAACCATGGGGGAACATTATAAATGTGAGTAAAAATCAGCCATGTGTTGTGCGACGTAAGCATATGTACAAATGGATTAAAAATGTAATATGAAAGACCCAACCTCACTTTACGCACATTTGCTGAAAAATCAAAATATCGAGCATCAAATATCTTCCATGATAATCTATCTACAGGGTGAACCAACTTATCATTATTTATCTTTCTCTCGGTATCATTCCATCACATTTTTATTGATATTTCATTAGATATAAAAATATTCTGGATTGTAGGGACCAATGGAATGTGCCACATTACTATCTGTGGAACACATGATGGTGTTGCATCAACATTTGGATTCCTGTGGGATGTCCCACATTTTATAAAATCATTCTATTTAGCATTTTCCTCCAAAAATAAAATACAATATTTTGGGAAATCATGAATTATGTTTCTTTAAAATCCATCTTCCTCAACTAATATCCATGGAAAATAGTGGTATGAGGGAATATCTTCATCTTCATAAATACATTACTTAAATAAGGTATGAATGTAATTAATAGAATAATTAGAAATTTCATATATAGTATTCCCATGAACCAATCGGATTAAAAATTCAAGCCTTTTCATTTTACCACAGTATCGATATGTTTGTGTGGTGGTAGCATCAATCAATTTTTTCACCTTAACAACATAATCATTTTCATTAGATACATCATGTGTGCTCATATCAAAAAATTCTTTGGTCAGAATCCTTTGATTTTCATGATGATGAATAAATGGAAACCAGACATATAAAAAATTCTCCCATCCAGTCCTCTCATTTGGATCATCATCAATTTGAGATGTCATTTTTCCCATTGTGATACCAAACGAAGTATTTTTATTGAAAACCATATTTGGTTATGTGGTAGATGACTACTTCACAGCTCAACTATGGTCTTCCAACGCAAATGTAATAGGCGCAGTGTATGTGACCACAATCTGAATCATTGTGAAATGCAAAATCTAAAAATATCTCTAATTTTTTTGAAAATCGGTCGATATCCGACCAGTTTCATACATCCAACTTCGATCCATTCTGTAAAAAATTGTTATAAGTCATTTCATCAAAAGAAATTCAATATTATTGATGTTTCATCGAAAATATATTTATGTAAACAAGAATTGTTCACATTATATCAAACTATAATTGTCACACTAATCTATATGAGAATTGTATTTTAAAAGAAAACAAAATACTAAATTTATAAGAGAATATATTGGATTAATTATACATGAGTGCACCAGATCATGTACACTTGTAGAGGAAAATTATTCAAGAGTTGACTAAATTTTAGATCAGAGAAATATTATATTTTATTAGATCATTTGTGTGATCACATACATTGACCAAGGGAATGGGGGTATCCAGGGTGTGTGGGTTTTCTAGGGGTGGCAGGTCTGTCCAGGGTGATCGGAGGAGTCCCGGGGGGTGGGGGCTGTCTTGGGGGGTCGAGGTGTCCAGGTGGGGGGGTTATCCATAGGAGTGGGGGCTGTCCAGGGGGTATATGTTGTCCAGGGGGTGGGTGGGCTGTCCACGGGGGTGGCGAGGCTATCGAGGGGGAGCAGGGTGTCCCGGGGATGGGGGCTATCAAGGGGGTATGGGTTGTCCAGCGGGGTGAGCAGGGTGTCTAGGGGGTGAGACGGCTATCTAGGGGCATATGGGGCTCCCTAGGGGCAGGCAGGCTATCCATGGGGGTGAAAGGGAAATCTAGGGGGATAGGAGGTCTCCAGACTGGTGGGCGGGCTGTCCAAGTGGGGTGGGGTGGGAAGTCCACTGGTGGTGGTTGGACTGTACATGGGGGGGGGGGCGGGGCTGTCCAGTGGGGTCAGGGGTGTCATGGGTGGGTGGGGGGGGGGATTTCTTCGTGGTGGGGTCGTTTGGGGGGATGGGGGTGTCTTGGGGGTGGTGGGTGGGTGTCCAGGGCTGGTGGGTGAGCTATCCATGGGGGTGGAGGTGGGGGGGGGGTTGTCCATGGGGTACAGACTGTTAAGGGGGGTGGGCGGGCTGTCCACGGGGATGTTAGAGCTGTCCAGGGGTGTCGGGGTGTCCAGGGGAGGGAGAATTTCCATGGGTGGGGGGAGGCTGTCCAGGAAGTTATGGGTTGTCCAGGGGTTGAGAGGGGTGTCCAGGGGTGGGTGGGGCTATCCAAGTGGTATGGGGTGTTTAGAGGGGTGGGCACATTGTCCATGGATGTGACAATTTGTCTAGGGGGCGGGGGTGTCCATGGGGTGGGGGGATTTCCAGAGGTGGGGGATGTCTAGGGGGTACAGGTTGTCCAGGGGTGAACAGGTCTGTCTAGGGGGTACATCTTGTCCAGAGGGTGGCCGGGTTTTCCATGGGGGTGGCGAGGATACCCAGGGGGTACGGGGTGTCCAGGATGGGTGGGAGGGTTTTCTGAGGGGGAGGGGGTTTTCCATGGGGGGTGGTCGGGTTTTTCATGGGGGGTGGTGGGGCTGTGCAGTGGGGTCGGGGGTGTCAAGGGGGTGGGGGTCCTTTCTAGGGGGTAGGGGCGTCCAGGGGGATGGGGGTGTCCAGGGGTTTGTGGGCGGGTGTTTAGGGGGCGGGGATATCCATGGTGGTAGGGGCGTGGTTGTCCAGGGTGGTACGAGAAATCCAGTGTGGTGGGAAGGCAGGTCAAAGTGGTGGTGGGGCTGTCCAGGGGGTCAGGCGTGTTGGTGGGGAGGGGGGATTTCTAGGAGTGGGGGATTTTCTAGGGGCGTGAGGTTTCCAAGGGGTGGGTGGGCTGTCTAGGGGGTGGTGGGGTGGTGGGGTTGTCTAGGGGGTACTGGGTGTCCAGGGGGTACAGGGGGTGGGCGGGCCATCCACAATGCTTGGTCGGACTGTCCACAGTGGTAGCGGGGCTGTCTAGTGGGGTCGATGGTGTCTTGGGTGCTAGAGGATTTTCAAGGGTGGGGGTGTCCGAGGGGATGTGGGGTGTCTGAGGGTGGGGGGAGGGTGTCCAGGCGGCGGGATGTCCACGGGGGTGGGGGATATCCACAGGGGGAAGGGGGTCCAGGTTGGTGGGTGGGCTGTCAAGTAAGGATCGAGGGTCTCTATGGGTGGGGACTTTCCAGGGGTGGGGGAGGTTGTCTAGGGGTTCGAGGTGTCCAGGTGGGTGGACAGGTTGTCCAGGGGGCACGGGGTGGGTGGGTGTCCTGCCCACGGGGGTGGTGGGGCTGTCCAGGGGGTACGAGGTGTCCAGGGGGTGGGTCAGTTGTCCACTGGGGTGGGGCTGTCCACGAGGGTACCTGGTGTCCAGGGGGTGGACGGGCTGTCCACGGGGGTGTCAGGGCTATCTAGGGGGGTCGGGTGGGGGGAGGGGGGGGGGGACTTTCCAGGTGTGGGGTTGTCCAAGTGGTACGAGGTTTCCATGGGGTGGGCGTGTTGTCGAGGGGGGTGGTGGGGATCTCCAGGGGGTACGGGTTGGGTGGGAGGGCTATCCACGGGGGTGGCGGGGCTATCCAGGGGGGTACATGGTGGGAAGGGGGTGGGAAGGTTTACAATGGGAGGTGGTCTATAACACCCCAATCTTCCACGGTACACTTCTCTTTGAACAATAAAATAGTGTGTGTCGTGCCCAACTCCAAGTTCTAACACACCACAACCAAGCAAACTAGCCGTTATGAATAGTAATACCCACTTTTTGAAATTTTATAAAGTTTATATTTCAAAATGGACTTCATTTATGGATTTAGAATATCGAAATTATCCTAAGGTCAATTTTTGGTATTTTTCTGAAACATTAAATTTTTGGTGAATAGTGAAAAATAATGAGTTATAGTTTAAAACATAATTTTTTTAAATAATAAATTTTTTTATTTTAATTTATTTCATTTAAGGTCAAAATAGATACATATTTTCTATATATGTACAATGTAATTTATTGGAATCATTTTATAATAATTTTAGATATATAAATATTGTATTATCTTTTTACCATCTTGTACCCACCTCATAGGATTATTTGCAAATTTACATAACACTTAATTTTACCGCTACTTTGAGTTGAATTTAAAAAAGTCTAATGAAAAGGTTGATATTAGTATGTAAAATTTGGTTCAATAATATGAAAATAATATTTGGTGGATAATAACTTTTTACTTTTATTTACCACAGTTATAATTCAATAGGGTAGTTAAGGGTAAAAATGATATTATTATTACCCTAAAACATTTAATAATTATATTTGATAAGTTTAATTCGACCAAAAACAACCTGAGGAATAAAATATTATCCTTTAGGTCCACATGGATTAGATTATGACATTTATTATTATTTAATTCAAAGAAGAGTAAAAAGAGTTAAAATCAATGTTTAATAAATAAAACATTTTCAATAAAGGGTTAAACATAAGATAAATTCGACTATATGTATTCATTAAAAAGATAAATATATTTACTACATAATAGGTTTTTATTTATATTTTCCAGTCATTATATAATTTAATTTATTTATGACACAATGATGATAGAGTAATTAACTAATTAATGAAATATTAAAATAATTGTTATTATAAATATCTAAATAAATGTAATTTGAGAAATTTTATGAATTACACTAATTTTCAAGGTTAATATAACATATTATGATTGGTTAGATGAATTTTTTAAAGCTGTTATGAATTTATCAAAAACAATATACCAAATAGTGTCAAAATTAACATAAAAGAGTTTTTTTAAAGAAATATTATATTATTAATTGACATTTTATTCCTAAAAATCTAAGGTTTTTCCAAAATACATATATAATAATAGGTGTATCATTAATGAACCACTTTTTATTCTCTTAGAATTTTATAGTAAATTTATTAACCATATAGTGTAAGAATACAAAAGGACACGGTAAAAGTTAAATTATTTAACTTAGAGTTAAATCATAAAGATAAGGTTAAAATGGTAACCTAAACTTGTCAAAAACCTATTGGATGAGAGTATTTCTACCCATACCGACATAATCTTTTAAATAAATCAATTTTTAGTCATTATATACCGAATATGATTTTATTATAAAATAATATTTCAATCTTTTCCTAAGGTGCCCCTCACCCCTTTTATAAAAGGGCACTACCCCTTCTCTTAAATTGACACCTTTAAAGCCATTTTTATCATCCAAACCCTTCCCAAATACCATGTCAACTATCCTAACTTCATTTTAGAGTCCTTCCTTTATTCATAAATCCATCATAAAGATCCCTTTCGGTCAAATCAAAAGAAATAACCCAAAGAAGAAGTAAATATTTCATCAGCTCTTTCAAATTCCTTTCTTCTTCCAATTCCTCTTTATTTATTATTTCCATTATAAAATAATAACTATAGTATCTTCTATATAATGTTATTTTATTATAAATATGGTACAACCATATTCATTATACTATCCATCCTTTCAATGAAATGTCACCATACGTGCGTACGTATGGCTTATCGTCTCCACGTCGTGGTGTAATTGTTATTCAACACATTATAATTTGGATGGGTATAATAATGATTTGTAATTGATGTAAATAATAAATATAAAATCTTATTGATTATTTATATATATGATATACCTTCTAATTATATATTATTTTAATATCAAATGAATGATATTGTCTCTCATGCGTAGGTACGGATTACCGTCTCCACGAACGCGATGAGATTCATTCCCCAACGTATCAATTCAAAACTAATTTTCATTAGAAGATTAAAAATAATTTTTAAAGACTTGATATCATTCTGAATATGAATATGATACATCTAATCCATAAAAAACATTACTTACATAACAAATCATATAACAAAAAACAAATCAGTTAACACCCAAAACGATGATAATACTAAGATATTATTAACAAAGCATTGTTAAAAGATCATATATGATACCATATTAATGTATATTATTATTGTATAATTTAATAAATAATATTTCACCATTATAGTGGAGGTTAACCTAACCTCGACCAAGAAAAAGTATAATATATGGGTAAATTTCACAATCGCTTTATTATCCGAGGTTGTTTTCAGCAAATATATACGGGGACGTCTTTATCATCCATATCCATGATTCTTAAAAATGTATTCCAATTTTATTTACTATTTACTAGAATAAGGGTTAAAGTTATTTATACCTCTGTTTTTCTTTTTATAAAATGGTTTGAATGGAACTTATCAATCGTTTTCTAAACAAGGTACTTTATGACCTTTTCGAAAAAATTAAGGTAAGAATGTTTTTTTAACTTATATGATGGATGAGGCTATTTTTGGCCATTATAACATTGTCAATGCATACCTTACATGTTTATATGAATATTTTCAAAATAAAGTTTTTCTTTATAATTATGTGACTCTTAAATGATTTCAAAATGAAAAGGGATATTTCTCTAAAAAAATGTTTTGATTTCATCTATTTCAACATGCTTTGATGGATTGTAAGATTGTTTGAATTTTATTTATTATGACACAAATCATACATATTTTATTGAAGGTTTTGTGATATGTTTGACTGTGGATGTGTTGTTTCATACCATTCATGGTTTTCAGATAATGTATTGACATTTTATATTCTAGTTTTAATATGAAAGTTTATGGTATATTTCAACCACTTCGTATGATAAATTTATTGGACTAGTATGTTCTGGGTTGGGGACCGGTAAATGTTTTCCCTTCGGGTTAGGGTCTGGATACAGAAGACCCTCCCAGATGGAGTCTAGTTACAGAGGATCTCTGGGATGGAGTTTGGTTACAGAGGCTCCCTGGGTTGGAGTCTGATTACAGAGGCTCTCCGGGTTGGAGTCCAGTTATAGAGTCTCTCCGGGATGGAGTCCGGTTATGAAGGATCTCCAGGTTTGGGTCCGGTTACAGTTAGCCCCTAGGTCCTGGCACGAGGCACGAGGCCTTGACACGGAATTTATAGTCTGACATTATGAATTCCATCATTATGAAAGTGGGTATTGATATTGCATGTGATTATTCGACTAGTATAATATCCATGTGAGTAAGAAATTTCATTATTTTTATTTTATATTTTCCATATTATGCTGATGTTTGTTGGGTTGTAGAGGATGGCAAGAGGGGGGGTGAATTTGTTTTTCAAAAATAATTAACAATTTAAAACAATTATCAATGAAGAGGAAATAAAAAAGGCAAGACACAATTTGATAACGAATTTCGGCTTAATTCCCAAGCCTACGTCTCCGCTCCCAACAAGAACCATTGAGAGATTTATTCGTCAGCTTGCTTTTTAATGGTTGTAGCAAGAAACCCACTAGCCGTTTTAAGGTAGGCTAGAACACCTTCGTACGACTTGATTTTTTGTTATGGTTGTATCAAGAAACCCAATTGAAAGAAAGAATGGAAATGAGAGGTTTGTTTTCATCCAAACCCAATGAGGAACTAAACAAATAAAATAATACAAACACACGGAAGCCTTAAGGGCCAAAAGTGTGAGTGCAGCTGATGGAGAGGTAGCTCAAGCTTCAAGGATGGCAATGGATAACAAGAGGCCTTGGAGATTTGTCGTTAGAGCGTCAATACATCAAAATATATTTCAATTCTGTTCCCGGCATCCATGGTTTCTTATTTATAGGAGAAATACCCATAAACACTTCAATATGGCCGTTGGAGGGCTTCCGGAGTCGTTGAGGGTCAAAAGTACAAGTCTGGTCAAAGCCCAATGGCTAGTTTGAGTGGGCACACCAGCTGGCCGGTGGTGTCTCACCAGCTGGCCGGTGGTCCACCGGCTGGCCGGTGCTGAGCTACCGGCCAGCCGGTGGTCCAGACAGAGCAGGCATTCTGTCTGGGTTCCACCGGTTGGCCGGTGGCACCAGGCAGTGGGCAAGCCCACTGCCTGGGTCCTCCGGCGGGCCGGTGGGCAAGAACCGGTTGGCCGGTGTCCATACCGGCTGGCCGGTGAGCTAACACCGGCTGACCGGTGGCTCTGGCAGAAAGCAATGATTCTTCCAGAGACCACCGGCTGGCCGGTGGGAATCCACCGGTTGGCCGGTGGACTCAGAGACTCCACTTTCAGCCTTCTTGGGCCAACTCCTGGGCAACCTTTTTCCTAGCATCAAAACACTTGAAAACAAGTTAGAACACGATGAGAGTGATTGTGATAATTAAAATCCAATAGAGAGGGGTACAACAATCTCCCCCTATTTTGATGATCACAATCACAAAAGAGAATGTTTTAAAAAGGATATGCCAATTAAAAACTTAAATAAACAATTTTGGACATGAAAATTTATTAGAGATCATTTCAAAAAATGAATTGAAGAATTGAAAATGATCTTAATCTAAAGAGAATGAGTAATTTTGAAATTGTAACCATAGGTCATTTGTTTTTTGGAAAGAATCAAATTAAATCAATAAATTACCGGTTTTAAAAAAAATTGAACTTTTAAAGTGAGAACTTTAATCAATTGAAAAATAAAACTAGTAAACAGAGAAATTTCTACCCCTTTGGGATTATCAAAATAGGAGGGAAAAAGAAAAAAAATGATAGATAAGACAACATGAAATTTATAAAATATGAAACGTTACATAGAGAGTTCAAAACACAAATACAAAGACATGTAAAAAACAGGAAAGGCTCTATTCACTCCTTGAGGGCTGATAGTGATGACGACCCCTGAAGGTCGAATGAGCTGGAGGAGCCTGGACCGCCTCGAAGCGACGATCAAGAGAGTCGATCTGAGAATGGAGCTGATCAAACTGAGAGCTGAAGAAGGAAAACTGCAAGTCAAGCCGGGTCTCATTTTGATCCTAGAAGCGTAGGAATTGATCATCCGTCACCGACAAGACACCAGCAGCAGCGGGAGGGGGCACAGCCTCAGCAGGCTCAGGTGCATCATCATCCGCTCCAGCTTCCTCACCAGCATCAGCCTCAGCATCACTTTCGCTGTCACCACTCCCTTCCTCTTCATCGTCATCACTGTCCTCACTGTCTGAAAGATGATAAGCAGCGGCAATAGCAAGAGGCATGGCATGGGATGGAGGATGTGAATGCGTCTGAGGAGAGTAAGCCTTGAGAAGGCCATCCTTATCAGTGATCCACTCCTGACGCCAAGGGTGCCAACAGATGTTCATCCGTTGCACCATCATAAAATTGACGATGCTATCCTTCTTTGGCTGCTCAAAGGAAGTAGCATGGAGAGGCACATCAAGGAGGGTGAAGATTTTGGTCAAAAGGCGACCTAAAGGTAGAGTTTTGGATCGGCGCGGGTGTTCAGCCACATAAGTCATGGCCCGGAACAGTAACTGGACCAAATTGAAATGAATCCCTCTAGTAATATAAGAGAGAAGATAAATATCAATGAATTTCACCGTATCGTGATCACCGATACGGGGCGCAAGAGAGGTCTGAATAAGGCGCTCAATGATTCGATGGTTAGGGGTGAGCTGGGAGATCTTGACAATTGTATTGTTGGGCTGTCCTGTGAGATGCTCAAGAGCGACAGCTAAATCAAAATCAGGGTCCCGAGGAAACTCCCCCTGAGCAAAAGCATGAGGCCTGACATGAGGAACTCCTAGAATTCTGTCAACCTCCACAGATGTGAAAGTGATAGGTTGCCCAAGAACGGTCGTGGAAATGGTATCGGTGTCGTCAGAAACTGACCACGTCAAGTGAGCATAAAACTCTTTGACAAGTAAAGGATAAATAACATCCTTCTCAGGAGGTTCAAAAAAGGAATGTCAGTGTTGATATTCAATAATGGAGAAAAGCTCGAGACGAGCAGAAGAAATCCAAGAATAGTCAATCACTCTACCTAGCAGAATGACCTTGTCATGCCATATGTCCAGAAGTTGAGGAATTGAAGGAGGAGGAGGTGCTTCTTGAGCGATACCCTTTCCTTTGCGAGAAGAGCAAGGACCCATAAAGGCAAAAGGAGATAAAATGAGAGAGATTGAGAGAAGAGTGGAGTTTGAGAGGGCAAGGATGAAGAAGGGAGGCTAGGGCTTTGGAGGAGCCACGGTTTTGGAGGAGCCGCACGAGAGAGAGAGAAGAAAGGGAGGGGAAGGGTTTAATTTTAATTTTAACCCTTCCTCCGGCCGGCCCAAAAAAGAAAAGCCTGACACCACCGGTTAACCGGTGATGTACCACCGGTTGACCGGTGGTATTAAAATTCATAAAATATAAAAAAAAATTGAATTAAAATAAAAAAGAGTTAAATAACTTAAAAAACATAAGGAGGCCAAAAGAGTCAAATATTTAATAGTGATCATTGACGAATCATTCCTAACTCCCCTTTAATAAAATCAAAACGTTCAACCGGGAGTGGTTTTGTAAAAATATTAGCTAATTGGAAATCAGTAGAAATGAAGTCCAAAGTGATATCCCCTTTTTGAAAATGTTCACGAAGGAAATGATGCCTTAGGTCTATATTCTTTGTTTTAGAGTGTTGTATTGGATTCTTAGAAATACTAATGTCACTAGTGTTGTCACACCGAATAGGGACATGATCGTAGGAAAGGCCATAATCCAAGAGAGTGTGCTGCATCCAAATAATTTGGGCACACCAATTCCCAGCGGCTACGTACTCGGCCTCTACAGTAGAGAGAGCAACACAGTTTTGCTTATTGCTACTCCACGATACAAGGCACTTGCCTAGCAGATGACAGGTTCCACTAGTACTTTTTCAATCTAATTGACATCCGCAAAAATCAGCATCCGAATATGAAGAATGTTCGAAAGAAGTATTAGAATGATAAAATAAACCAATGTTTTTGGATCCTCTTAAATACCTAAAAATCCTTTTGACCGATTTAAAATGAGATTCTTTGGGATTGTCTTGAAAACGAGCACAAAGGCAAACACTGAACATGATGTCAGGACGGGTCGCAGTTAGGTAAAGTAGACTCCCGATCATACTCCTATAAAGCTTGTTATCAACCGGTTTCCCGACTTCATCTAACGTAAGCTTACAATAAGTACTCATGGGGGTACTAATTTCCTTTACTTGATCCATACCAAAACGATTTAAGAGCTCGTTTGTGTATTTTCTTTGGCTTAGAAAAATACCTTTTGAATTTTGAAAGATTTGAAAACCGAGAAAAAATTTCAATTCCCCCATAAAGCTCATTTCAAATTCTTTTCTCATTAAATATGAAAAATCAGTACAAAGTGATTCTTTAGTAGAACCAAAGATAACGTCATCGACGTAGATTTGGACGATCAAAAGATCTTTTGAAGTGTGTTTTAAAAAGAGGGTACAATCAGCTTGACCCATTTTAAAATCATTTTCTAAAAGGAATTTTGTTAACCGCTCATACCAAGCCCGAGGGGCTTGCTTTAAGCCATATAGAGCCTTGGTTAATTTAAAACGTGATTTGGAAATTTTGGATCTTCAAAACCGGGAGGTTGTTCAACAAAGATTTTTTCTGAAATAAAACCATTTAAAAAGGCGCTTTTAACATCCATTTTAAAAAGTTTGAAATTTAAGTGGGCGGCGAAAGCCAACAAGATCCTAATGGATTCCAATATAGCAACGGGCGCAAAGGTTTCACCATAATCAATTCCTTCTTCTTGATTATAGACCTTAGCTACTAGGCGAGCCTTGTTCCGGGTTATATTTCCTTGATCATCAAGTTTGTTCCTAAAAACCCATTTAGTGCCAATAATTGGATGATCATTGGGTCTTTCAACAATAGTCCAAACATCATTTCTAGAGAATTGATTTAGTTCATCTTGCATTGCAAGAACCCAATTCTCATCATTAATGGCATCATTAATGGTTTGAGGCTCTAGGTGAGAAATGAAGGCTTGATGGTCAACCTCGTTGAGGATTGATCTTCTAGTTCGAGTACCGGCTTGAAGATCACCTATAAAATTTTCTAATGGATGGTCTCTAGAAGGTTTCCAAACCTTATGCAAGGTGGAAGGCGAAGAAGGTGAAGAAGGTTCATGATCATCATCCCCCTTTATAGGAGAAGAGGAATCATTTAATTAAAGTTTATCAAGCTTATCTTCAACATCTTCAATGACCGGATGGGGTTTTGGAATATTTTCATCAAACTTGACATGAGATGATTCTTTGATGGTTTTTGAATGTTTGTTGAAGACACGATAGGCTTTGCTTGAGTTGGAGTACCCAAGAAAAATACCTTCATCGGATTTGACATCAAATTTCCCAAGGTTACCTTTTGTGTTAAGGATAAAGCATTTACAACCAAAAACTTTAAAATAACCAACTTTGGGAAATTTGCCTTTCCAAAGTTCATAGGGGGTTTTCTTAAGAAGGGGTCTTACAAGGACTCTATTGATAGTATAACAAGCAGTGTTAACTACCTCGACCCAGAAAAATTGAGGGAGGTTTAATTCACTAAGGAGGGGTCGAGCAATTTCTTGGAGAGTTCGGTTTATCCTTTCAACCACTCCATTTTGTTGTGGAGTCCTAGGGGCAGAGAAGGTGTGATTGTATCCTTGAGAGGAACACAATTCATCGAATTCTTTGTTCTCGAATTCACCTCCATGGTCACTACGGAGCGATATAATTTTATATCCTTTTTCGTTTTCTACTTTCTGAGAGAATTTCAAAAAGGTTCTACAAGCATCATTTTTAAGAGCTAAAATGAAAACCCAAGTGAAACGAGAAAAGTCATCTACTAGGACAAAGGTATAAGATTTTCCACCTAGACTTGCTACAGGGGTAGGACCAAAAAGATCAAGATGTAGGAGCTCAATAGAATTTGAAGTGGACACTTCCTTCTTAGATTTGAAAGAAGACTTGTGTTGCTTGCCAAGTTGGCATGGCTCACAAATCAAATCTTTTTTAAACTTAAGTTTAGGAAGGTCACGGATGAGCTTGTTCTTATTAAGCTTTATAAGTGAATGAGAGCTACAATGACCCAACCTTCTATTCCAAAGCCAAGACTCATTGTCAAGAGCACTTAAACATTTAACATTTTTTCTAGCTAAAGACTTTAAATCAATAATGTAAACATTTTGAAAACGGGAAGCAGAAAATATCAATTTGTTTTGAAAATCAAATACATTGCATAAATCATTTTGAAAATTCACCGAGAAACCACTATCACAAAGTTGAATAATGATAATTTGATTATGTTTTAAACCTTTAACAAATAAAACATCTTTAATTAAAGAGGTTCTACCAAATCCAATGGTACCTATTCCGACGATCTTGCTTTTTGAATTGTCACCGAAGGTGACGTATCCTCCATCGAATTATTCAAGGGAGTTGAACTCGGAGGGATCGCCACACATGTGCCTCGATCATCCGCTGTCGAGATACCACAAGCCTTTCGTAGTCCTACTTCTTTGGCGTTTATCCTACAAAATCAAGAGAGAATAGATTTTGGTACCCATATAAGTTTGGGTCCGGAAAGATTAGCTAAAAGAGACTTTTGAACCCATATTTTTCTAGAGGGTTGCCATATAAAATACTCATCCGAGTAGGTAATGGTTTTGGGGCTTCCATACCTTGTATTTTTACAATCACATTCATAAATCATGTTCCCGGTCTTTTTACAATAATTACAAAATTTATATTGAGAGCTCCCCCTTACAAAAGTAGTGGGTGCTCTAGAAGAAGTGGCTTGTTTGTTAAAGCCAAGTCCATGTGTTGTTCTATGCGAATGCTGAGAACCTAGTAATTTGGTCAAATTTTGTTCAACTTGGGTGAACTTGGCAAGAGACTCCCTTAGATCTTTAATGGTTGAATTCAAAGAATCAACATTTGGAATATCTTGGTTCTTAAGGGTAAGTTCCTCATTCTTTTTGAGAAGTTGTTCTTTTTCAGAAATGAGAATTTTATTTTTCTTTTTCAAAGCCATAAATTTAGAGGTAAGTTCGTGAAAACCTTCCTCTAATTGATCTCTCGCATTTTGGAGATCTTCATAGGCCATGTCATTATTGAAAGAGGAAGATGAGGAAGAGGAGTCGGAAGAAGATACCTCATCAAATTCCATTAGGCATTTTCCACCTTCATCGCTTGAGTCGCTTGATGACATGGAGTCATCACTTGCACTCCATGTCGATGCTTTGAAAGACTTCTTGTTTTTCTTTTCTTTTACCCTTTTCTTGAAAATGGAGCACTCCGGTTTGATGTGGCCTTTATTTCCACATTCAAAGCATGTAACTTCATTCTCCGCTTTGGGCTCTTCCTTTCGTGCCCTTCGAAAGTTCTTTTTTTTCTTCATGAATTTGCTCATTTTTCTTGCTAGTTGAGCAATCTAGGATTCGCTATCAGCGGAGGAGCTTTCTTCCTTTGCTTTGAAAGCAATGTTCTTTTTCTCATTTAAGGTTTTACCTTCATAATCGGCTTGCCTCTTCATGGTGATCACGTAGGTCATGAGTGATCCAATGAGCTCTTCAACATGCATTTTCTTGACATCTTTTGCTTCTTGAATTGCGGTCACCTTTGGTGCCCATGAGCTTGGTAGGACCCAAAGAATCTTCTTGACCATCATTTCTGCAGAAACATCCTCACCAAGAGATTTTCTTCCATTGCAAACGTCAGTAAAACGAGTAAACATTTCAGTAATTGATTTGTGTGGGTGCATGGTGAAACTTTCAAAATCTTGGCGATACATGTCTAATCTAGTGTCTTTGACTTTGTTGGTGCCCTCATGGGTTACTTCTAAAAGTTTCCAAATTTCATAAGAAGAGGCACAAGTAGAAACACGGTTGAATTCATTACGGTCTAGCCCACAATGAAGAGCATTCATGGTTTTGCCATCAAGCTCAAAATTGGAAATGTCTTAGGGGGTCCATTTGGACTCATCCTTGTTAGATAAAGTATAGCCTTGCATTACAATCCTATAGATAGGATAACCAATGCTTCTAAGAAAAGTAATCATGCGAGTTTTCCAATAAGTGTAATCGGTTCCATCAAAGAATGGAGCCCGAGTCATAGAATACCCTTCGGGAGAATGAGAGAAATTAGCCATAACTATGGATCTTATGTTTGTAACCGGTTAAGGTATTACACAAACGCTCCCTTTGATACCAAATGTTGGGTCGTAGAGGATGGAAAGAGGGGGGGTGAATTGCCTTTTCAAAAATAATTAACAATTTAAAACAATTATCAATTCATCGTAAATAAAAAAGGCAAGACACAATTTGATAACGAAGTTCGGATTAATTCCCAAGCCTACGTCTCCGCTCCCAACAAGAACCGTTGGGAGATTTATACGTCAGCTTGCTTTTTAATGGTTGTAGCAAGAAACCCACTAGCCGTTTTAAGGTAGGCTATAACACCTTCGTACAGCTTGCTTTTTTGTTATGGTTGTAGCAAGAAACCCAATTGAAAGAAAGAATAGAAATGAGAGGTTTGTTTTAATCTAAACCCAATGAAGAACTAAAAAAATAAAATAATACAAACACACGGATGCCATGAGTGCCAAAAGTGTGAGAGCAGCTGATGGAGAGGGAGATCAAGCTTCAAGGATGGCAATGGATCAGAAGAGGCCTTGGAGATTTGTCGTTAGAGCGTCAAGACATCAAAATATATTTCAATTCTGTTCCCGGCATCCATGGTTTCTTATTTATAGGAGAAATACCCATAAACACTTCAATATGGCCGTTGGAGGGCTTCCGGAGCCGTTGGGGGTCAAAAGTACAAGTCTGGTCAAAGCCCAATGGCTAGTTTGACTGGGCACACCGGCTGGCCGGTGGTGTCTCACCAGCTGGCCGGTGGTCCACCGGCTGGCCGGTGCTGAGCTACCGTCTGGCCAGTGGTCCAGACAGAGCAGGCATTCTGGTTGGGTTCCACCGGCTGGCCGATGGTCATCCACCGGTTGGTCGGTGGCACCAGGCAGTGGGAAAGCCTACTGCCTAGGTCCTCCAGCTGGCCGGTGGGCCAGAACAGGTTGGCCGGTGCCCATACCGGCTGGCCGGTGAGCTAACACCGGTTGACCGATGGCTCTGGCAGAAAGCAATGCTTCTGCCAGAGACCACCGGCTGGCCGGTGGGAATCCACCGGTTGGCCGGTGGACTCAGAGAGTCCACTTTCATCCTTCTTGGGCCAACTCCTGGGCAACCTTTTTCCTAGCATCAAAACACTTGAAATCAAGTTAGAACACGATGAGAGTGATTGTGATCATTAAAATCCAAGAGAGAGGGGTACAACAAAGTTTATGTTTAAAAGGCTTTTGTTTTAGTTCTATACATTTCCTTAAATGTTTACGTTTATTTATAAAGGTTTATACTATATTGTTATCCTTACTGAGCTTCTGATCTCACCCCTTCTATGTTTTATTTTCTGAGGATCCCAATCGGTGTTTTATGTTTAAGATGCAGGGTTATGATTAGGAACAATGCCATTCTCAATGGAATTTTTTTTTGTGTAGTATGTTGGAAAGTGTAATTTAACATTCATGTATGCAATCTATTTTTTAAGACTGATAAACTGATCGGTATTTCAGGACATTATCCCTTGTAGTCATTCCAATGTATTAAAATAATGCACCAACTCTAGGCTTCTAGGGTAAGGGCGTTACAGTTGGCATTAGAGGAAGTTTAGTAACAACCTTGAAAATAAATTTAGATAAACTCTGATTAGAGAAAATTACCCTAAGATAGATATTAATGATTATTATAGAATAACTTCCTATAATTTTGGTATTGTAGTAATTTTGTGATTTTTCCATGCAATACATCCCTATATGGATATGAGCAGGTAGAGGCGGTTCTATCACAGAAGTACGTAGGGGTAAAACCCAAAAACACTACTTTGATCTAGACTCGAACGGGAACTAGTGCATGACAACGTGCCTTGCTGCACTCTTGGTTACGACACTCCTGGGGGATATGCTTAGGATAATTCCCTTTTTATTTACAAACAATTATGAAGGGTTTATGAGTATATACATCTTTAATGAAAACATTTTTATGACTATGGATTATATCCATAAACTGTTCAGTTTATATTAAGTGTTTTACATGTTTGGAATTATGTATTTGATTCATAAAATAATCTAGTTTATTCCATTTTTTAGAAATGGAGCATAGTGGAAGGAATGTAAACTATATAAATGCATGCACTCCATATAGGGATTTCCCTACTAATAAATATTATTTTAGTGAAATTGGTGATGCAACCGGTGCAGATTATCTAATAACCATACTGGGACAACTCACTCAGGTTATGAATAATAACGTTACCCATATGAAACACCCTGATCCACAACATGGAGGATCAATGTTAGATCTCTTCATGAGGAAACAACCACAAACATTAAATTGGGGTATATATCAATCAGTAGCTGAGCATTGAATAAATTCCTTAGAGAAAATATTCCATGTCTTGGGGAGTAGTGAAAGGGGAAAAGTTGTCAAGGCATTTTACCGCCTCACTAGAGATTCTGATCAATGGTTGTCATTGATTCAAAACATGTAGTAAGGTGATTAAGTATAAAATATGGAATGGAGGGTGTTTAACGAGATTTTATTAGAAAAATACTTTCCTCATGAACTTCGAGCGGATATGGAAAGACAATTTCTGAGTTTGAGAAAAATGGAGGATGAGGATGTCGCAAAGTATTAAGATAACTTTAATAGGTTTGGGAGGTAGACTGTAGATTATATATGTAACACAAGACGTAAGATTGATTGTTTCATTGATATTTTAACACCATTTATCGATCAAGATTAGTATCATAATCCTTCTCATCGTATGATGATATAGTCTCATGTGCTTTCAAGAAAGAAAAAGAATTCTGTAATTCATTGGATAATAAAGTAAAGAAAGATAAGAAGAGAATGGGGGAGAAAGAGACATATAAAGGGAAAAATGGAAAAGATGATTTTACATTATGTGATAATTGTAGGAAGAAACACCCCGGGACTTGCCTAAATGTAATGGGAGTTTGTTACAAGTGTGGGGAAAAAGGCCCCCAAGCTCGTGATTGCAAGGGAAATAAAGAGGCTATCAATATTGAATGCTACAATTGTTGAGAAATGGTGCATTATGAAAATGAATGATTGAAGCACCAAGGAAACATACATCAAAAAAGGAAAATGGATCATGGACAATCTTATGTTGTTACTACAATTGAAGTGGAATAATTAATGTATTTGTGTTTTTGGACTCAACGATTATATTCTGGTGATAAAAATAATGTGATATATATAAGGATTGTACTGCAGTACTTGTTGTTTTTATTAAGGTTTTAATTTGACTATGGTAATCATATTTTCCGTATGTGAAAATAAGAGAAACATTACTTTGTTTGGGGAATCTGGTGATACAATTGATTTTGGAATTTAGATACCTTTTATAGAGAGTCTGGACAGAGGTATTTTGGATATCTATAAAGGTTGGAATGGATTAACTTGAACCTTGGATATTATTTCTTAAAGTTAAAACATTTCTTATGATTATTTTTGAAAAAGGACAACCTGCAGGTCGAGCGATAACCCGTCGCGTCGGACAAAGCTTTGGTAATCGAACCCACAATCATAGTGCGACATGCCTTTATTACGAACCACTAGCCTACAGGAAGTCCCTGGTTATTAAAAAATATTTTTCTTCATTTAAAATGTATGTGTTAATATATGGAAACTTATACGATTAGGATAAATATAATATTTTTTGGGTTCTATTTTCTTTCGGAGTTAAAGATGAGTTTGTGGTAGAAATTAGTTGACAGATGAGACACTACTTGTCAAGTGTATATATATATATAACTTCTATTCTATGAATAAATTAATTCTAAATCATTAGGGAAGGGATATTAAAACCAAAAATGTGTTTCCCTGATACCTTATATTTTGTTGTACTAGTGATATTTTTAATCATCATAGATTGATGGCTTTGAGGCCCGCAATTTTACACTTGTTTGTGATTGATGACCTCAATCAAATACTTCAAATATTTAGGTTTTCCCTCTAATTAAGTGTCTATAATTTCCACCAATTTTATCTTATTCATAACCCAAATTTGGTGTTGATTTCTCATTTTTCTTTCCTTCTTATTAAAACTACATTTTATCATCCCTATTTCTGATGTGGGTTTCCATATAGGTATTTTCTATTTTCAACCATTCTTTAAGAGAAATTTAAAATTTCAAGGACAGAATTTATAGGAGGGGAGAATGTAACACCCCAAGCATCCATGGTACACTTATGTTTGAATAATACAATACCGTGTGTTGTACACAACTCCAAGTTCTAACACACCACATCCAAGAAAACTGGCCTTTATGAATATTAATACCCACATTATGAAATTTTATAAATTTTATCATTCAACATGAACTTCATTTTTTGTATTGAGAATATCGATATTAGGATAGGGTGAATTTTTGGTATTTTTCTGAAACATTCAATTTTTGATAAATAGTGAAAAACACCGAGTTATAGTTTAAAACAAAATAATTATTTAAATAATTATTTATTTTATTTAAATTTATGTATTTAATAATAGATAATTAATACCTATATATGTTCAATTTAATTCATTGAAGTCAGTTTGTAATAGTTTTAGATATATAAAAATTGTACGAAAATTTTTACCGTCTTTTACCCACCTCATAGTACTATTTTCAAATTTACATAAAACATAATTTTACCACTTTTGTGAGTTGAATTTAAAAAATTCTTGAGAAATGGTTGATATCAGTAAGTAAAATGTGGTTCAAATACATGAAAATAATTTTTGGTGAATAATAACTTTTTACTTTTATTTACCCTAGTTAAAAGTAAATAGGGTAATTAAGGGTAAAAAAGATATTATTAATACCCTAACACATGTCCTAATTCGATTGGATAAATGTAACTTGACCAAAAAATCTTGAGAAATAAAATATGATCATTTAGTTCCACATTGATTCGATTAGGACATTTATTACTATTTAATTCAATGACGAGTTAAGAGTCAAAATCAATGTTTAATAAATAAAACGTTTTTAATATAGGGTTACACATAAGATATGTTTGACTATAAATATTAATTAAAAGATAAAAATATTTTCTAAAAAATTTTATTTTATTTATATTTTTTTGAAATTATATAATTTAATTTATTTATGACACTATGATGATGCAGTAATTAAATAATTAATAAAATATTAAAATAATCGATATTATAAATATCTAAATAAATATAATTTGAGACTTTTTATGTATTACAATAATTTTATAAGTTAATAAGGAATATTAGGGTTGGTTATATGAATTTATTTTCAAATTAGTAAAGCAATTATGAATTTATCAAAAAACAATTACCAAATAGTGTCAAAATTGACATACAAGAGTTTTTAAAACTAATTTTATTTTATTAATTTATATTCTATTCCCAAAAATATATGGATTGTAAAAGATACTTATATAATTATTGGAGTATAATTAAGGAACCACTATGGGTTCTCTTGGAATTTTATAGTATGTTTATTAACCATATAGTGTAACAATACAAGAAGACACGGTTAAAGTTAAAATATTTAACTAAGATTTAAATCTATAATATAAGGTTAAAATGGGGACCTAAACATTTATAAAACCTATTTTTTGAACATATTTCGACCCATAACCACTTTATATTAGAGATAAATTAATTTTGAGTAATTATAAACCGAATATGATTTTATTATAAAATAATATTTCAATCATTTCCTAAGGTCCCCTCGCCATTCCTAAAAAAGGGTAGTCTCCCTTCTCTCAAATTCACTTCTTCAAATTCATTTTGCTCGACCAAACCATGAAAAAATACCCTATCAACTATCTTTCATTTATCCTAGAGGCCTTACATAATCATAAATCCAACCTATATAGCCCTTTTGATCAAATCAAAACGAAGAACCCAAAGAAGATGTAAATATTTCATCACCTATTTCATGTTCCTTTCTTCTTCCACTTACTCTTTCTCTATTGTTTCAATTATAAAATAATAACTCTATTATATTCTATATACTATGATTTAATTATAAATATTGTACAACCAAATTCATTATTCTATCCATCCTTTGAATGAGATGTCACCATATGTGCGTACATACGACTTACTGTCTCCATGTGGCAGTGTAAATATTATTTAATACATTTTTATTTTTATGGTTATAATAATGATGTGTAATTGATGTAAATAATAAATTTAACATATAATTTATTCTGTATATAGGATATACCATCCAATTATATGTTATTTTAAAATCAAAATAATGATATTGTCGCTCGTGCATAAGTACGGATTACCGTCTTCACAAACGCGATGAGATTCATTCCCCTTCGTAACCATTCAAGACTAAATTTTATTAGATGATTAAAAATATTTTCTATATATATAATATCATTATTGTAAAGACTCGGAAATTTCAAGGGAATTTTTTTTCTTCATATTTTTTGGAATTTTACTAGTCTGCAGTTTCTGACGCCACCTGATTCGGTGGCCCGGTGTGCCCAGAATCAATTTCTGAAGTTTTGCTCGGGTACGTTCAGTGAACGAATGAGTGGGATTTTTTATCTTTTGAACCGGTCTCAAAATTGAAATCTGAGGGCACCGATGAACTCGCAGCACCAGTATTCACTTAAGGGGATCTTTACCGCATTTGCGTTTTTATGAGGGTTGAAATTTAAAAATTGGGGTGTATTTAAAAAGTTAAGTAAAATTGCAAGAACAATTTTATTCACCTTGGTGGTTAAATCCTACATGGGGATGTTAATGGTTGGTCCCACCCCCACATAACTTCTCATGTGTGGATATTTGCGAGGTGGGGCCCACACGAGCCCCAACCTTCCATCTCCCCATAACGTTCCTTAAACCCCCTCATTAACTCTTAAACCCCTCCACCTCCCAAGCATTAATGAGGCCATCTATCCTCTAATAATGTGTGCCAACCCATTTAGTTAATGGCTTGAATTAATTTGGGTTTTTATAATTCTTTTTGAATTTTAAAACTTTCAACCTCCTCTCTCAATTAAATATGACAACCCATATAATTAATACATTCATTAATTATTTTGGAGTGTCAACAATTATTTGAATTGTTTCATTTAGCATGGAAATGTTTTTATTAAGTGGGCCTTGTAAAATATTTATGGAGAAAATATTTTGGGTGGGGGAAAACCTCTGGAGAAATTGGAGGAGAGCTCCCTCCTTCCAACGGAGAACGTTCTTGATGAAGAACAACACCTCTTCAACGAAGAACGCCTCCGGCGGAGAACGCGAAGCCATTGACGACGTGCCTTCTATTCTTCTTCCCCCACGTCAAGAGAGGAGATACCATCGCGGGGAACATTGCCATCAACGACGACTCTTCCTCCGACATCAACGAAATAGGCATCGATCTACCGTGATGTATGATCATCGCGACGCTTGCCTCTTTCCGCAGCACGACGTCGTGCGACGTCTTTGCGAGGTAGGGGTTGTTCATCATTTAAGAAATATTAATTTTCATTCATGGTTATTCCTTAGCTTCCTGTTATCAAAATAACGGTAGTAGGTCGGACCACACGAACTCGGTCGAACCACCTCCCCTTTTATTGTTGTTGAATTACTCGTGGCATGGAAATGGAGGCGACGCGATGCCGTTGCACCGCGTGGGAACGAGAGAACCACAGCGATGGAACATGGTGCAGTCGCGCTGCACGGGTAAATACGAAGGAGGACGTGCACAGAAGCGGGCTGCGGCAGAGGAGCTCGGCGCTGTTGTGCCGCGTCGGAACACCGAGGAGTGTCGTGGCAAAGGGTCGCGGCACCGTCTCACCGTGCCGGACGGGAAGGAGCTGAGGCCTATGGCCACGGTGGTTCGGGGAAGAGGCCGACTGAGCTGGCCGCTGGAGCCAGCTAAAGGACGGAAACTGTTGGTCCCACAGGTTTGGTTATATCTAGCCATAAATGGCTTTCCGTTTTCCAATCAAGGGGGGGAATCCCCCCCCCCCCCCGCCTACGCTCAGCGCGCAGGCGCCCAGGCCGGATCGGCCGCAACGGGCCAGACCCCCTGCGCCGGGCTGGGACGCACCGGCTGGGTCGGGCCACACCGGCTGGGTCGGGCTGCACCCAACCAGGCCGGACCCGGACCCGGCTGGGGTCGAGCCGGTTCGGGCAGACACAGGGGGTTCGAGGCCGGGTCGGTCCAGGCCCAAACCCTACTAAAATCGGACAGGTTCATTCAAATGCCCGTAACATAGGATACAGACCTCTGATCAATGCACCGTCAGATGAGATTCCATCCTTGTATTGAGACGGTAGTTTTTCAATATTACACTAAAGGTTATGGAGAACTTTGGGTATGGCCAGGTTCGTTCGAACCCGAAACCAACCGGGCCCTCGGAGCGGAAATGTTAACAAATTGAGTTCCGGACATCCGATTGAAGTGTTGTCGACTTTGTTGGATTATTTTCGGTGAGACAGATCTTTTGGAATAATTCACCTGACGTTTGGATACAGTTGGAGTAAGGCCGGGTTTGATTGTCCTCAAAATCCAACCGGGCCCCTAGAATGGAAAAGCCGATATCTTACAGACCGAACGTCTGTTTGATGAACCGTCAGCAATGTCGGTAATCACATTGAGAAACGATCCCTATGAGTATACCCTATGAGAGTTCGGGGTATAGTGGAGATACAGTCAGGTTGGTTTTTATATGAAACAAACCGGGCCCCCGAGACGAAAAGGCTAAAAACTCACAGACCGAGCATCCGATTGACGCACTGTCTGTTGCCTTGAGACCCCTGTGACGAGGTGGTCCTTTTTGATACTTACTTCGTGGGACATTGTGATACTTTGAGTATCAAGAAGTAGCTCGTGGGGCGGATCCTCCCAGAGACGAGCGTACAAAGTATGAAGACCTTGTAGCTGGCTGAGTCTTGAAGACTGCTTGTCCGATTCGAGTCGGAGTGACTTGTATAGCCCAGTGGGGAGCACTACTGTGTTTGGGTGGAAGACCCGCTTTACTCAACAGAAGGAGAACTTCTGCAGGCTATTAGGGGGGTGCACTATTGTGTTTGGGTGGCAGACCCCGGCGGGGTGCACTACTGTGTCTGGGTGGCTAACCCGCTGTACTCGACAGGAGGAGTACCTCAGCAGTTTTAGGTAAGTGAGCTGTACCTCGGAGTCGCGATAGGATCACTGTACTCGACAGAGACAGAGCTCTTCAGCAGTTGCAGTTTTGATAATGGAAATCCTAGTTTGAGATGAGTCAATGACCATTGTGTTTTCCTCATGATTGAGATGGGCTACTAGACAACTTATATATATGTATGGGCATACCTAAGTAGTGGTTATCCGTCGACATCATATCTATGTGAAACCTTGCAGCAGAGATTGGTTACTTGATAACTCAGGTATAAGTATGGGATTATACCTAAGTAAGGGTAATCTGTTGAAATATTTCTTTATGGTTATTGTTGTTGGATTTAGTGAGACCATGAGGGTCTCGGGGTCCCTACTGAGTATCGTTATATTCTCCCATTCACGGGCTATACCCGCACCTCGTTGTGTTAGTTGCAGATGATAGATATCACTGATCACGGATGAGGCTTGTAGAGATGGACGGTACCCGGAGGTTGATCTCACGACCAGTCGGAACCCAAAGGTGGATCAGGCGACGTGTCAGTACCCGGAGGAGACAGACGGACAGACGAACAGACATGGAGTGCTGTGGAGGACTTATGTATCTAACCTTAAGGTAGGATCCATAGTGGACGATCTAGGAGCTTCTTTTCACCTTTCAGCTGTTGTCCTTTTAGTTGTACTTTACTTTCAGTTATAGATGTGCCTTTCTTTCGGGCTTGTATTTTCGGCCCCTTGTACTTTCAACATGTTTGATATACTACTTTAATTTGTGTTGCTTCCTCTTGTACTCTGATGTGAGTGTTTTCATTTCGTAAAGGCAATTCCTTCCCATTTTATCGGGATCTACAACTTTGGTGCTAGTCCCCAGCCCCTGGCCAATCGAAGGCGGGCTTGGGGTAGTCACGGCACGGGGTCCGTGGACGGGTTGTGAAAAATTGGTATCAGAGGATTCGGTTCTACCACAGAACATATAACTCTGATATTTCTTTTCTGTGAAGAAATAGTGTTAAGGGTAATGAGTGTAGTTTTCAGTTTTGGGAGTCCAGTGTTGGTGCGGGCGACCGACGTATCCATACACCAGGACCCTGACTTCTGATTTCCGACTCAGTGCACGAAACAAATAATTCCGTGTTTGTTTTCAAAGGTTTCTCCTTAAAATAGCTCAAACCAGGTCAGCTCACTAGGTATAATCATTTGACCGTGTCATGTCTGTTTCTTTCAGGATGTCTTTCCACGAAAGACCAACTATATCCCCGAGGGATGTACGTACTGTTAGCCCACCGAGCGACGAGACGTCAGTACATGGCCCTCTTACAGTTGAGGCACAAGCGGACGTACCAGTGGTACTACCATACGTTGGTCTACCAATGCCACCAGACCCATTAGCAGGAGATTCACGCCACTTGAGTGTGCTACATGAGATACAACCCCAAATGCCACCCTGGTTCCGGGGAGAGACTGACCGACTGGCAGCTGAGGAATGGATAGAGGTTGTGGTGAGACTCTTCAGGATAGTGGGTACACCAGTAGACTTCATGGTGATCTTTGCTGCCAGCCTCCTTCAGGAAGAGCAGGCAGATGATGGATCCGGATGCACCAGTTTTGCGATGAGACGACCTTCACATTGGGAGACTTCGAGACCTTCTTCAGTGTGGAGTTTATACCAGTGACTCTACACCCCGATCGTGTTCAGGAGCTACTTTCTTTACCGCAGGATTTTCTATCAGTAGCTGATTCATCAGTAGGCAGTAGACAGATGAGGAAGAGATCCAAGAGGACCGGACCTATAACGACCCATACTTTACATACATTTTTATTACTTAAAAATTTAATCATACTTATTACAACATATAACAAAACCATGAAAGGACCGTATAGGTATAGTGTCTTTAGAAACTGGGAAACATAAACAACTGGTTCATAAAGCCTCTACATTGTCTCCCATTTATTTCATCATATCTATAGTCCCTTTTGGCATATCATACCTAATAACCTTCTTCCTGACCTCGGGAAAGAAAACATACAAATGGGTGAGTTCAAATTCTGAGTAAGGGTAAACAAAAGAAATATCAATCACATCATATTCATAAGAACATAAAATTTTGGAAATCATAACCTGCAAAAGAGAGCATAATTTCATAACATGGGATAAATCATAGTAGTAAAATGAAATCCCAATAATCATAACTTAAAACATGAAACTTTGTGGAATACATACATAATCATAGATAATAATTTCTTATTAGTCAAGACTCATTTCCAAGACTATCTTAGTGGACAAAGTACATTTCTGAACCGAGTTCACTCCTAATTTCAGTCCTGTTTCACTGAACCAGTTTAACCTTCCGTTCCAGCCATGTCTATCTCATGAGATATAAAAACTTTACCCAATGCATTGGAGAGAGATATAGGTCCCACCCATATCATTAAGATACCATTCTTATGTGTGCCACAAAATCATACATCATACATCATTGCATAACCCATGTAATAAAAATGGGATTCTTAAACAAAATGATATCATAAAACAATTCATATAAGATAAAGGAATTCATAAAAATAATTCCATCAAAAAATAATTAAATCAATGTAATAATAGGGATAGAAACATAACCCTATATTATCTTAGATGAAAAATAATTTTGATAAAAAAATCTTGAACTCCATTCTTGAGAAAAATATCATTTCTACTTCAAAAACATTTTTCCTTTATTAACATGTCATACAATTTTAAACTAAAAGAAGTTGATTAAAAATAAACATGAAAACTTGTAAAGGAATATTCTTGGAAATAATGTTTTAAAAATCCAGCCATGCCGTATAATTTAAAAAAAACATTCTTCTCGTACTTTTGTCGGAAATGTCAAAAAGTACTTCATACGAAAAACGACAAAAGATTCCTTTCATATCCTTTACTAAAAACTCACCAAAGTGTAAAATTGGATTTAAAATATTGTATAAGGATATAAATTTTACATATTGTGTAAACATGGATGTGGATGATAAAATACACCCTAGTAAATACCAAAGTATAAACAATCTTGGATAAAAATGAGATTGTGATATTTTCCCTTACCATAGGTCCGATTTGCTTTGTAAGTGTCCGAACCTCCTGTATAATGATTTAAATAATGTTATTGACTTATTAAATAATCATAATTATTTTTATGATATCATATATGGTCATATTCTTAGCTTCCAATTAGTAATATTTCATTACTACTTGTTATTCGGTTGTTTATTACTTTTTGTTCTTATGCGTGTTTTGTCGAATAAATTCTTAATTTTCTTTTTAGGTTATAGATACCTCATTTCCAGAATGGTATTAGTGTAATATATATCAGATTCATTAATTAAATTCATTTATATAATTATTATGCAATGATGATCATGTATAACGAGTCGCATCACATCATGGAGACGGTATTCCGTATTTACGCACGAGCAAAGATATCGTTCCCATGATCGTGAAATTGTAATGGAGTGTATGTATACTATGTTATAATCAATATAACTTTACAATAATAATAATATATAGTTATTATTTACACCATTATACCAATCCAAGTAAGGTGGTGGTGGAAAATAGATTACACCACGTCGTGGAGACGGTATTCCATACGTACGCACGCGTGGTGATTTCGTTTTCCGTAGGATGGATAGATGGTGAAATAGGGTTTTTTCATAATTATAATAACATATACGTATATGAGTGATACAGATGTTATTACTTCATAATGAAACAACTAAATAAGAAGAAGTGGAATAAGAAATAAAGATGAAAGAATCGGTAACGGGCATTACCTCTTCTTTTAAGCACCTCTTTGAGACCTCCTCTTAGGGAACTAAAATTAGTCTTTGAAAAAGACCAGGACCTATAGAATGATTCTATAGAAGTTCATACCTGATATTGTCAGGGGTTGTCTGATCTTGAAGGCTCAAAGTGGTGTGAGGAAGAGAGGGAGGAGGTACCCTTTTATAAGGGAGGAGAGGGGCACCTTTGGAATAACAAAAAATATTATATTATTATAAAGTCAAATTCGGTTTTTAATAGCTCCAAATTGATATATTTAAAAGCTAAGGTTGGTATGGGTATAATTACTCTCATCCAATAGAATTTAGACAAGTTTAGGTATCAATTTTATCCTTATCATTTATATTTAACCTTAAGTTAGATAATTTAACTTTTACCGTGTCTTCTTGTTTTCTTACACTATAAGGTTAATAAACATTCTATATCAAGACAAAAGAACCACAATTTGTTTATTATTAATATATATAACCTTATCTATGTCATTTTCCAGAACCTTAGATTTTTAGGAATAATATAACAATTAATAATATAGTATTTGTTTTAAAAACTATTTTATGTCATTTTTGACACTATTTGGTAATTGATTTTTTTGAAACTCATAACCGAATGATTAGTTAGAAAACATTTAATTAAATCAATATTAACATGTCATATTAACATATAAAATTATTTTAATTTATAAAAAGTCTAAAATTAAATTTATTTGGGTATTTATAACATCAATTATGTAAATATTTCATTAATAAGATAATTATTGCATCATCATTGTATCATAAATAAATTATATTATTTTAAGTCAAAAAATTAAAAATAAAATACCATTATGTAGGAAATAATTTTATCTGTCTAATAAATATTTATAGTCGAATTTATCTTATGTATAATCCTATATTAAAAATTATTTATTTATTAAATTTTGATTTTAACTATTTTAACCCTTCTTTAAATAAATTGATAATAAATGTCCAAATCTAATCCAAGTGAGCCTAAATGGTCATATTTTATTACTATGGTTGTTTTTGGTCGAATTAAACTTATCCAATAGAATTCAGACATGTGTTAGGGTAATAATAATATCATTTTTACCCTTAACTACCCTATTTACTTTTAACCGTGGCAAAAAGAAGTAAAAAGTTACTATTCACCAAAAAATATTTTCATCTCATTGAACCACATTTTAGTTCATGATATTAATTGTGTCTCTCAGATTTTCGAAATTCCACTAACAGATGTGGTAAAAATAAGTTTTATGAAAAAATTCAGTTTTTTAACTACCACTTAGTGGTTTCACTATTCATCAAAAAATGAAAGTTTCCAGAAAAATACAAAAAATTAGGCCTAAGCTATATTTGATATTATGATTTCAAAAATGATGTTTATTTTACCAAATTCAAAAAATATCAGTTACATTATCTAATTTAAAAATTAATTCCCGTCGTCAAGACAAATAGCGTGTTTTTAAGAGATAATAACTATCAAAAGATTGACACTTGTTTATGTCTGGTTTAAATGTGAAATTACATCCAATGAACAAATTTTTATTAAATTGTAAAAATATATTCTAAATATTAATAATTTATCATTACTAATTATTTCGATTGAAAAAGTTTTTTTATTTAAAATTTAATAATTTTCACTATTCATTAGAATATGAAAGTTATCTGAAAAGTACCAAAATTTCACCCTAAGCTAATTTCGACATTCCGAATCCAAAAATGAAGTCCATTTTGAAAAATAAAATTTAGAATATTTCAAAAAGGGGTTATTAATATTCATAACGGCTAGTTTTAATAATATTTTAATAGCATATTGTTGTTTAGTGAAACTTTGTATTGCGTACGACGCAAGCTATCGAGGAAGGTCGCAGTTGCGTGTAAAGCAAGAAAAGCTAGTGTTGTGTGTAGTGAAAGATTACTTTGATGATTTATATGACATAAAAACCAAATATTTCACATAAAAGACTCGGGTGTAACATTCTACCCCCATTAAAATGAATTTTGCCCTCGAAATTCGTCACATTGTAACAAAAATATGAGGATACCTCTCCCTCATCATATCCCCAAGCTCCCATATAGCTTATTATAATTGGTGGTTCCTCCATAAAACATTCACCAAGCGAGTAGTCTTGTTCCATAGGACTTTTTCACTAAGATCTAGACTCTCTATTGGCTATTCTTCATAAGAAAGATCATGCTCCAGCGGTACAACTTCAGAGCTGAGTACATGTGAAGGATCAATTATGTACTTTCTCAGGAGAGATACATGGAACACATTGTGAACGTGAGAGAGATTCAGTGGAAGCACCAATCGGTAATCTACCTTTCCAACACGATCCATTATTTCAAAAGGACCGATATATCTAGGGCTCAACTTCCCCTTCTTTCCAAATCTCATGACCCTCTTCCAGGGAGATATTCGTAAGAACACTTTAGCACCCTCTTCAAACTCTAGGTCTTTTCTTCGGTTGTCGGCATAACTTTTCTATCAACTCTGAGCTGCTCTTATGTGTTGTTGAATAGATCGGACCTTTTCTGCCATCTCATCAACAGGATCAGGTCCTAATAGCTCTTTTTCCCCATCTTCATCCCAGCAAGTTGGAGTCCTGCATTTCATTCCATATAGAGCATCATAAAGAGCCATTTGAATACTGGAGTGAAAGCTATTATTATAATAAAATTCCACCAAAGGTATGTTTTGATCCCAACCACCTTTAAAATCCATAGAGCAAGATCTCAACATATCTTCTAGAGTTTGAATTGTTCTCTCAGACTGACCGTCTGTCTGAGGATGATAAGCAGTGATGAAACTCAACTCTAAATCCAGAGTATGCTGAAGACTTCGCCAGAACTTCGAGGTAAATCTCAGATCCCGATTAGATATAATAGAAAGTGGTACTCCATTCAATCTTACCACTTCCTTTACATATATCCTGGCATGTTGATATAGAGAGAAATCCTCTCTAATAGAAATGAAGTGTGCAGACTTTGTAAGATGATCAACTATGACCCAGATAGCATTATTGTCTTTGGATGTTTTAGGAAGTCCTGTGACAAAGTCCATAGTGATGTTTTCCCATTTCCATTCGGGTATGGGTAATGGTTGTAACATCCCCTTAGACTTCTGTCTCTCAGCTTTATCTTGCTGACAAACCAAGCATCGAGAGACATATTCAGCAACATCTCTTTTCATTTCATCCCACCAGAAGTACTCTTTCAGGTCCCTATATATCGTCGTGATTCCAGGATGAATATAGAATGAAGAACTATGAGCCTCATTCAGCAGCTACTTCTTTAATTCTGGGATGGGAGGAACACAAACCCGATTTTTGAACATTATTATCCCATCACAATCAAGATTGAATTCAGGAACATTTCTCACCTTCTTTTGTAACTCGACATCTTCTTTCTGTGCCTCTTTAATCTTCACATGTATAGATGGTTGAACATTCAGTTGAGAAAGATAAAAGTTTCCCCATTCTATTAAAATTCCGAGATCCATCCTTTGTAAATACATAAATATTGGATCTTTTGTGATCCTCATCATGGATAAGCTAGCATGGTCTTGTCGACTTAATGCATCTGCCACCTTGTTTTCATTCCCAAGGTGGTAATGAATTGAGCAGTTGTAATTGTTAATCAGTTCCAACCATCTTATTTGGCGCATATTCATATCCTTTTGTTTGAAAATATACTTTAAACTTTTATGATCAGTAAAAATACCACACCTTTCTCCATAAAGATAATGCCTCCAAATCTTTAATGCAAAGATTACCACAGCTAACTCCAAATCATGTGTTGGGTAATTTTCCTCATGGATTTTCAACTGTATTGAGGCATAAGCTATCACCATATCATTTTTCATAAGAACACACCCCAACCCCTTCTTGGATGCATCACTGTAGATCACAATACTTTCTCCACTACAAGACAGTGTGAGCACAGGTGCACTGGATAACCTTCATTTCAAATCCTTGAAATTATCTTCACATTACTCTATCCAAACAAACATAACTCCTTTCCGAGTAAACCTATTGAGTGGATTATATAATCGTGAAAAATCATTCACAAATCTTCAATAATATCCAGCCAAACCAAGAAGACTTTGGATCTCAGTTACTGTTGTTGGTCTCGACCATCTTTCGATAACCTCTGTTTTTGCTGGATCAACAAATATCCCCTCTTTTGAGATTATGTGACCGAAAAATGGAACTTTTTGAAGACAAAATTCACACTTGGTAAATTTGGCATAAAGCTTCTCCTTTCTCAGGGTCTTCAATATAATTCTCAAGTGATCTTCATGTTCTTCCTTGCTCTTTGAATAGACAAGAATATGGTCTATAAAGACTACCAAAAATTGATCAAGATAGTCTCTAAAGACTCTATTCATTAGATCCATGAAGATTGTAGGGGCATTAGTAAGACCAAATGGCATCACTATAAATTCACAGTGTCCATACCTTGTACTAAAAGCCGTATTTGGTATATCCTCCCTTTTGACCCTTAATTGATGATACCCTGAACGAAGATCAATCTTGGAAAATTATTGAGCTCCGCGTAGTTGGTCAAATAATTCATCAATGCATGGGAGATGATATTTGTTCTTGATAGTGATCTTGTTAACTTCTCGATAATCAATTCAGAGTCTCATTGATCCATCTTTCTTCTTATCAAATAGAACAGGTTCTCCCCAAGGTGACGCAATAGGGCGTATGAATCCCTTATCAATATTCTCTTGGAGTTTCTTCTTCAATTTCTAAAACTCAATTGGGGCCATTCTATAAGGTGTCTTTGAAATAGGCAAAGCACCCGGTACAAGTTCTATTGAAAACTCAACTTCACAATTTAGTGGAAGACCCAACAATTCGTCCATAAAGACATAATCAAACTCCCATTCAATGGGAGTATTATTAATTGTGAGTTTCTCACCGACCATTTGAGATAAATAACCTTCATTCAGTGGAATCAAGACCCATAAGATGGAAGAAATTTCCACTGGAAGGTTATGTTCATCCTTGCATCGATAGAAGATCATAGATTGATCTGGAATATGTAATGTGACTTCCCTTATTTGGCAATTGATATGAGCTCCATATAAAGAAATCCAATCCATTCCAAGAATCACATCAAATTCCACTATAGGAAGGATCACAACATTTGCAGGAAGCACTTCCCCACAAACTTCAATCAGGGAAGAATTATAAACTTTTGATGCGACTGTTGTTCCATTAGGTGTTGTCACAGCTATCACAACATCTAATTGTTGAGGTAATATAGTGATACCCTTAGAAAAATCTTTAGAAATAAAAGAGTGGGTGGATCTAGAATCAAATACAACATTTGCTACTTTAGAGTGGATGGTAAGTGTACCTTTCACCACATCGTTATCATACTCCACATCACTGATAGAAATTGCATGTGACTTTCCTTTTTATTTTTCCTTAAGATTTTGTAGATGTCGATCATCATCAATAACCCTTGGATTAGGTAATTTATTGGCATAATTCCCCATCTCTTTTCACATGAATCATTGATGTGTAGTAGGTTAATTCTGTGTGTCCCTTCCTTTGTTTTCATCATTAGACATCTTCTTCACATCATTGTGGCATTCAAATGCCCGATGACCTTCCTTTCCACATTTGAAACATTTACTTGTCCCTTTAAGACAACTCCCTCTATGTTTCTTTCCACACTTTGAGCATAAGGGAAATCTCATCCTCTTTTCAGTGTGCTCTTTATATTTTCCTTTGAATTACATTTTCCTCTTCTTATCAAACCCATATGACTAATGGGTTACTCTAATCTCCATCTCAACATTGAGATCACATCGAACGATTTCCTCATAGCTATTGAAGTCCCTTATGTCTAAGGCCATTCGAAGACTTGGTTTTAAGTCACTAAAGAATCGATCGATCTTACTCTCAGGTTGGATAATAATACCAGAAGCATACCTTGCAAGTCCTCTAAAATTTTCTACATTGGTACCAACAGATTCATCATCCTTTTTCTTCAGTTCAAGAAAATCATTCTCCATCTTTGTTCGGAAAATACGAGGGAAGTTCTTATTGAAAAAAAATTTCTTGAACTTTTCCCATTCCATGGACTCAATTTAATCCCTTTGCTTCGTATTCTTAATAAGATTCCACTATTGATCAACATCTCCTTCCAAACGATACATTGCTAGAATGACTTTATCATGTTCCAAACATTGAAGAACTGAAAATATCTTTTCAGTAGTACTAATCAATTGTTTAGAAACTAATGGATCAGTAGACCCGCTGAAAGAAGGTGGACGTTGCCTCATGAAGGATTCAACAGAATGTTGCTCCTTCCTTTGCTCGTTTGGATGTCCTACATGATTCATATCTTGATAAAGTTGTGTGAGCATGGATACAAGATTTTTCATTCCAGATCCCATAACTTTTGGTTTATCAGGGGGACAATCATTCCATTGCCCTTCGCATTCTGCATTAACACGGTTCCTTCAGGTTCCAGCCATTGACTAAAACCAAGAAGAATACTGCGAGCAACACTAATTATAATAGTAACACCACATAATCAAGAATAAAATTTCACACTTATGGTCTTATCGTAGGTTATTCATGGTCATTTCTAAAACACTAAGATTGTGTTCTATGCTTAGAATTATCCTTAGGTTTCTTACTAAGTCTTTCACATACTAGTTTCCAAAGGTTGACTATACCTTTCCTCTGATACCAACTATAACGGTCTGGAAATACTTCCAGTAGACTATAATTGATACCTATCAGGGCACTCCATGGGTGGCTACACCCCCTGGGTGGGACACACCACCATCCCCAGTGGCAGCCATTTCCTCAAGAAGCCCTTGGGCGGAGAGCCATTCTTTGTCCAACGCTAACATGTGAGAGTTCCCAAGGATCAGATACATTCCTACCTCCTTTTCATCTGATACCAACTATAAAGAACCATAATTTACATACATTGTTATTATTTAAAAATTGAAGCATACTTATTACAAAATATAACAAAACCATTAAAGTACCGTATAGGTATAGTGTCATTAGAAACTGGGAAACATAAAAAACTGGTTCATAAAGCGTCTACACTGTCTCCCATTTATTTCATCATATCTATAGTCCCTTTTGAAATATCATATATAATAACCTTCATCCTGACCTGGGGAAAGAAAACATATAAAAGGGTGAGCTCAAATGCTCAGTAAGGGCAAACAAAAGAAATATCAATCACATCATATTCATAAGAACATAACATTTTGGAAATCTTAACCTACAAAAGAGAGAATAATTTCATAACATGGGATAAATCATAGTAGTGAAATGAAATCTCAATAATCATAACATAAAACATGAAACTTTTTGTCATACACACATAATCATAGATAACCATTTCTTATTAGTCAATACTCATTTCCAAGACTATCTTAGTGGCCAAAGTCCATTTCTGAACCGAGTTCACTCCTCGTTTCAGTCCTGTTTCACTGAACCGGTTTAACCTGCCATTCCAACCATGTCTATATCATGAGATATAAAATATTTACCCAATGCATTGGAGGGAGATATAGGTCCTACCCATCTCATAAGGATACCATTCTTATGTGTGCCACAAAATCATAAATCATACATCATTGCATAACCCATATAATAAAAATGGGATTCTTAAACAACATGACATCATAAAACAATTCATATAAGATAAAGGAATTAATAAAAATAATTCCATCACAACATAATCAAATCAATTTAATAATAGTGATAGAAAAAGAACCCTATATTATCTTAGATGGAAAATAATTTTGATAAAAAAAACTTGAACTCCATTCTTGAGGAAAATATCCTTTCTACTTCAAAAACATTTTTCCATTCTTAACATATCATACAGTTTTAAACTAAAATAAGTTGATTAAAAATGAACATGAAAACTTGTAAATGAATATTCTTGTAAATAATGATTTAAAAATCAATTCATGCCGTATAAGTTAAAAAAAGATTCTTCTCGTACTTTTTTCGGAAAAGTCAAAAAGTACTTCGTACGAAAAACGACAAAAGATTCCTTTCATATCCTTTACTAAAAACTCACCGAAAGGGAAAAATTGGATTTAAACTATTTTAGAGGGATATAATTATTACATATTGAGGATAAATTGATGTGGATGATAAAATACACCCTGGTAAATACCAAAGTATAAACAATCTCAGATAAAAATGAGATTGTGATATTTTCCCTTACCTTAGGTCCGATTTGCTTCGTAAGTGTCCAAACCTCCTGTATAATGATTTAAATATTGTTATTGACTTATTCAAGAATCATAATTATTTTTATGATATCATATATAGTCATATTTATAGCTTCTTATTAGTAATATTTCATTACTACTTGTTATTCGGGTGTTTATTACTTTTTGTTCTTATGCGTGTTTTGTCGAATAAATTCTTATTTTTGTTTTTCGGTTATAGATACCTAATTTTTAAAATGTTATTAGTGTAATATATATCATATTCATTCATTCAATTCATTTATATAATTATTAAGTAATGATGATCATGTATAACGATTCACATCACATCGTGGAGACGGTATTCCATGTGTACGCACGAGCGATGATATCGTTCCCATGATCGTGAAATTGTAATGGAGTGTATGTATACTATTTAAGAATAATATAACTTTTCAATAATCATATATAGTTATTATTTACACCATTATACCCATCCAAGTAAGGTGGTGGTGGAAAATATATTACACCACGGCGTGGAGACGGTATTCCGTACGTACGCACGCATGGTGATTTCGTTTTCCGTAGGATGGATAGATGGTGAAATTGGGTTGTTTCATACTTATAATAACATATCAGTATATGAGTGATACTGATGTTATTACTTTATAATGAAACAACTAATTAATAATAAGTGGAAGAAGAAATAAAGATGAAAGAATCAGTAACTGGCATTACCTCTTATTTAAAGCGCCTCTTTGAGACCTCCTCCTAGGGAACTAAAATTGGTCTTTGAATAAGACCAGGACCTATAGGATGTTTCTAGGTAAGTGGAGTGGAGATATTGGCAGGGGTTGGGGGAGCTTGAAGGTTCCAAGTGGTGTGAGGAAGAGCGAGAGGATGTGTCCTTTTATAAGGGAAGAGAGGGGCACCTTTCGAATAACTAAAAATATTATTTTATTATAAAGTCAAATTCGGTTTTTAATAGCTCCAAATTGATATATTTAGAAGCTAAGGTGGGGATAGGTCGAAATACTCTCATACAATAGAATTTAGACATGTTTAGGTATCAATTTTAACCTTATCATTTAGATTTAACTTTACGTTAGATAATTTAACTTTTACAGTGTCTTCTTGTTTTCTTACAGTATAAGGTTAATAAAATTACTATATCAAGCCAAACGAACCCCAAGTTGTTTATTATTAATATATATAGCTTTATTTATGTCATTTGGATGAAACGTATATTTATAGGAATAACATAACAATTAATAATATAGTATTTGTTTGAAAAACTATTTTATCTCAATTTTGACACTATTTGGAAATTGATTTTTGTGAAAATCATAACAGAATAATTAGTTCGAAAAAATTTAATTAAATCCATACTAACATGTCATATGAACATATAAAATTATTGTAATTCATAAAAAGTCTCAAATTACATTTATTTAGTTATTTATAACATCAAATATGTCAATATTTCATTAATAAGATAATTACTTCACCATCATTGTATCATAAATAAATTAAATTATTTTAAGTCTAAAAATTAAAAATAAAATAATATTATGTAGGAAATATTTTTATATTTCTAATTAATATTTATAGTCGAATTTATCTTTTGTATAACCCTATATTAGAAATTATTTAGTTATTAAACTTTGATTTTAACTATTTTAACCGTTCTTTAAATAAATTGATAATAAATGTCCTAATCTAATCCAAGTGGTCCTAAATGGTCATATTTTATTCCTAAGGTTGTTTTTGGTCGAATTACACTTATCCAATAGAATTATTACATGTGTTAGGGTAATAATAATATCATTTTTACCCTTAACTACCCTATTTACTTTTAACCGTGGTAAAAAAAGTAAAAAGTTACTATTCACCAAAAATTATTTCCCTCTCATTGAACCAAATTTTAGTCTTTGATATTAACCGTGTCTCTTGGATTTTCGAAATTCCACTCACAGAAGTGGTAAAATTAAGTTTTATGAAAAAATTCAGTTTTTTAACTACCACTTAGTGGTTTCACTGTTCATCAAAAAATGAAATTTTCCAGAAAAATACTGAAAATTAGGCCTAAGATATATTTGATATTATGAATTAAAAAATGATTTTTATTTTACCAAATTAAAAAAATATCAGTTACATTAACTAATTTAAAAATTAATTCCTGCCGTCAAGACAAATAGTGTGTTTTGAAGAGATAATAACTATCAAAAGATTGACACTTGTTTATGTCTGGTTTAAATGTGAAATTACATCCAATGAACAACATTGTATTAAATTATAAAAATAAATTCTAAATATTAATAATTTATCATTATTAATTATTTTTATTAAAAAAGTTGTTTTTAATTAAAATTTAATAATTTTAACTATTCATCAAAATATGAAAGTTATCCGAAAAGTACCAAAATTTCACCCTAAGCTAATTTCGATATTCCGAATCCAAAAATGAAGTCCATTTTGAAAAATAAAATTTAAAAATTTTCAAAAAGTGGTTATTACTATTCATAACGGCTAGTTTTAATAATATTTTAATCGCATATCGTTGTTTAGTGAAACTCGGTATTGCATACGACGCAAGCTATCGAGGAAGGCCGCGATTGCGTGTAAAGCAAGCAAAGCTAGTGTTGTGTGTAGTGAAAGATTTCTTTGATGATTTATATAACATAAAATCAAAATATTTCTCATAAAAGTCATGGGTGTTACAAGACCAGTAGGTGGGAGACCTCGGGTTGTAGGATCGGTAGTGTGGGGCACCTGGGGAGGAGTCAGGTCTAGGCATTCCAAAGGTGGACAGTGTTTCTCCTGCTGCAGGAAGGGGCACATGACATGTGACAATTCGACTCCCAGCACAGTTGATCCACTTGCATTGGAGGAGCCACCGAGACAGAAGCAGTGGTGGGTGCTTGAGCAATAGTACAGTAGTTGACAAGGAAGTAGAGCTCCGGAAGCAGTTGGACAAGAGAGGAACTAGTGGATTTCTGTTGTCCCTTGTACTTGTAGTTCCATGTTGATGTTTTATCTGTGTCTTTGTATTTGAGCTGTAGTAATAAAAGAAACTTATCTATGTGATGTTTAATTTCCTGTCCATTTGTTTGGTTGATAATGAGAGGTCCCGGTTAATACTGTTGACATGACCCACACTTTCGAGTTTTCTACTGGAGGAGACCCAGAGACCTCACACTGATGCCAATAGTGTGACTCGACCCATGGAGGCGAGAGTGATGGTTGGATCTATTGGTAGTAACGTCGAGGCCTTACGACAACGTCCATGGCATGAATCCATCATTCATGTCAGGATTGACTATATTAGGAAATGGGTGTGGTTCATCCAGGGGATGAGATCAATTTTCTCTTTTCGGAAAAGGAGAATCTTAGCAGCTCATAAAGATCGTAGGGGAGAAGGTGCAGATCATCCAGGAGTAGATGAAGAATGCATAGTGCAGTAAGAAACACGAAACTGGCACCATTCTCAGAGACTCGGGCATGTAAAATGTTTCAAGAAGAAGATATGTTAAGGATAGATGAGTCTTCGGAGTAGCAGACATGGAGGAAGATCTAGGAGAACAACATGAGGTGGTGTACATTTCAACATGTTACAACCACCCGCCTTTTTTGACCCCACCAGGCTGAGGGAGCTAGAGGACATGGAAAAAGAGTAGTTGTGTGTGGTCAAGTATTGTGACCCAATAGCTCTATGAATGATTTGAGGGAAAGTCTATGTCAACTACTAGCTATCATAGTAACAGAATTTGATATGAATCATTCCTTCCCCGAATCTTGTCCCATACCTAGTGTTTCTGGTAAGCCGTAGATTTGACCCTCACGTCTGGAGATACCATTGGGAAGAGACTCGATAATCACACTTATGCTGATAGTGTGATCTGACCCTCGAGGAGATAGTTTCATTTGGAATATCTTGGTGGCAGCGTCGAGGCCTTATGACGTTGGTCTGAGTATGGATTTGATCCACAGATCATACTCAGATTGACTATATTAGGAAAAAAGGTTGTGGGTTATCTACAATGTTGGGATGGGGTTTCCTTGGTCGGTGAAAAAGAAACCGTAGGCAGCACAGGATAAACTCATGGATCGGAGGGTTTGGCCAATCACTCATGAGTCAATCAACCTTACCCTCGTGGCAGCAGGAGTTCTGTGTTTCAGTTCTATTCAGGAAATGTAATCCTCTAGAGTTTGAGGATGGCGATCAGGTCCTTATACAGGTCTCACCTCGACGAGGTTTACGGAGATGTGGCCGAGGTGGAAAGTTGTCTCCGAGGTTCAAAAAATATTTCTTGGTCCTCAGTAAGGTAGGCGTGGTGGTTTACCACATGAACTTCCCACCTCAGTTGTACCAAGTGCATGATATCATCCACACACCATAGTGGAGGAGATGCGTGCACGATCCTTCACAAATCATCGACCTCAGAGAGGTGGACGTCGATGACAGGGCGACATGCACAAAGCTTCTAGTGGAGATCGAGGATCGAGAGGAGCAGGTCTTACATGGACGGTCGATTCCTCAGGTGAACTTTCACTAGTAGCTCGAGAACCTCCAGGAGAGCACATGGGAGTAAAGGGCTCAGGTATGTGCTCAGTACCACTTTGTTTTCCTTAGTGTGTGTTATAGCTTTTCGGGGACACAAATCCCTAAGGTGGGAGTAATGTAAAGACCCAGAAATTTCAAGGAATTTTTTTTTAATTTCGTTGGAATTTTATGAGTCCGCAGTTTCTAATGGAACCTGATTCTGAGGCCCGGTGTTCCCAGAATCAATTTCCAAAGTTTAGCTAGGATACGTTCAGTGAACGAACGAGCGGGTTTTTCTAGCATTTGAACCGGTGATCAGAATTGAAATTCGAGGTCACTGATGAACTTGAAGCACCGATATTCTCTTATGGGGATCTTTACCGCAGTTGCATTTTATGAGGGTTGAAAGTTAAAAATTGGGGTTTATTTAAAAAGTTAAGTAAAATTGTAAGAACAATTTTATTCACCTTGGTGGTTAAATCCTAAATGGTAGAGTTAATGGTGGGGCCCACCCACACATAACATACCATGTGTGGATATTTGCGAGCAGGGGCCTGCACGAGCCCCAACCTTCCATCTCCCCATAACCTTCCTTAAACCCCCTCATTAACTCTTAAAACCCTCCACCTCCCAAGAATTAATGAGGCCATCTCTCCTCTCATAATGTGTGCCAAAATATTTAGTTAATGGATTGAATTAATTTTGGTGTTTCGAATTCTTTTTTAATTTTAACCCTTTCACCCTCCTCTCTCTCTATTATATATTCCAACCCATATAATTACTACTTTCATTAATTATTTTGGAGTTTCAACAATTCATTGAATTGTTTCATTTTTCATGGAAATGTTTTTAATAAATGGGCCTTGAAAAATATTTGTAGAGAAAATATTTTGGGTGGGGGAAAAGCTCTAGACAAATTGGAGAAGAGCTCCCTCCTTCCAACGAAGAACGTTCTTGACGAAGGACAACGCCTCTTCGACGAAGAATGCCTCCGGCAGAGAATGTGAAGTCACCGATGATGTGCATTCTCTTCTTCTTCCATCATGTAAAGAGAGGAGATACCACCATGGGGAACGTCGCCATCAATGATGACTCTTCCTACGATGTCAACGAACTCAGCACCGATCTACTGTGACATCTGATTATCGCGATGCTTGCCTCTTTCCGCGGCACGATGCCGTGCGACGTCCTTACGAGGTAGGGGTTGTTTATCGTTTAAGAATTTTTAATTGTCGTTCTTGGTTTTTCCTTAGCCTCCTGTTATCAAAATAACAGTAGGAGGTCGGACCGAACAAACTCGGTTGAATTTCATCCCCTTTTTTGTTGTTGTTGAATTACTCGTGGCTTGGAAATGGAGGTGACGATGTGTCGTTGCACCGTGCGGGAACGAGAGAACCACAACGATGGAACGCGGCGCCGTCTCGCCGTGCCGGTAATACCGAAGGAGGCCGCGGCCAGAAGCGGGCCACAGCGGAGGAGCGGGGCACCGTCGCGCCACGACCAGGACGGGCCGCGACGGGGCGCGGCACCATCGCGCCCTGCCAGAAGGGAAGGAGCCACTGCCTATGGCCGCGACGGTTCGGGGAACCAGCCGGCTGAGCCGGCCGTTGGATCCAGCTGGAGGCGGGACCCCACGGGTCCTGCAGGTTCAGTTAATGCCAGCCGTTTTCCAATCAAGGGGTGCAGCACACCCCCCCCCCCCCCCCCCCCCCGCTCCCGCTCAGTGCGCGAGCACCCAAGCTGGACCGGACGCACCGGGCCGGACCGCCCGCGCCGGGCCGGACCGCCCGCGCCGGGCCTGACCGCCCGCACCATGCTGGACCCCCCGTTCCAAGCCGGACCCCCCGCGTCGGGCCGGACAGCCCGCGCTGGGACAAAATCCCCGCGCCGGGCCGGGCCGTGCCCAACTGGGCCAGACCCGGACCCGGGTCGGGCCGACCCATGGGGTTCTGGGCCGGGTCGGTTCGTGCCCAAACCCCCTAAAATCGGACAGCTTCATTCAAACACTCGTAACATAGGTTATGCACCTCTGATCGATGCACCATCAGTTGCGATGAGATCCTTGGATCAAGACAGTCGTTTCGGTATATTACACTCAAGGTTTCAAAGAACCTTGGGTATTACCGGGTTGGTTCGAGCCCAAAAACAACCGAGCCCTCAGAGCAGAAACGTTAATAACTTGAGTTCTGGACGTCCGATTGACATGCCGTCGACTTTGTTGGATTCCTTTCAGTGAGGAGGATATTTTTGAATACTTCACCTGATGTTTGGATGCAGTTGGAGTAAGGTCGGTTTGGATTATACCCAAAATCCAGCCCAGCCCATGGAACAGAAAAGATGATATATTACAGACCGAACATCCGTTTGATGAACCGTTAGCGGTGTCGGTAATCACGTTGAAAAACAGTCCCTATAAGTATAACCAATGAGAGTTCAGGGTATATCTGAGATACATTCAGGTTGGTTCATATACGAAACCAACCGGACCCCCGGGACGAAAAGGCTATAAAATCACAGATCGGGCGACGGATTGACACGCCGTCTGTTGCGTTGAGACCCCTGTGACGAGGTGGTCCTTTGTGATACTTAATTTTTAGGACCTTGTGATACATGGAGTATCGAACAGTAGCTCGTGGAGCGGATCCTCCCGTAGACGAGTGTACGGAGTACAATGACCGTGCAGCTGGCTGAGACCTAATGATAGCTTCTCTGATTCGAGTTGGAGTGACTTGTATAGCCTAGTGGGGAGCACTACTATGTTTGGGGGCAGACCCACGACGGGTAGCACTATTGTGTTTCGCTGGAAGACCCGCGGTACTCAACAGATGTAGTACCTCTGCAGGCTATTAGGGGGGGTGCACTACTGTGTTTGGGTGGTAGACCCCGGCGAGGAGCACTACTATGTTTGGGTGGCTGACCTGCGGTACTCGATAGGAGGAGTACCTCAACAGTCTTAGGTTAGTGAGCAGTACATCAGAGTCGTGACAGGATCGATGTACTCGACCGAGACAGAGCTCTTCAGTAGTTGTGGTTTCGATAATGAAAATCATGGTTTCAGCTGAGTCAATTACCATTTTTCTTCCTCATGATTTATATGGGTAACTAGATAAATTGCGTATTTTTATTGGTATATACTTAAGTAGTGGTTATCTATCGACTTCATATCTGTGTGAAACCTTTTAGCTGAGATGGGTTAGTAGATAACTCAAGTATAAGTATGAGCATATACCTAAGTAAGGGTTATCTGTTTAAATCCTTAATTGTGGTTATCCTTGTTTTATTTAGTGAGAACATGAGGGTCTCAGGGTCCCTACGGAGTATCGTTATTCTCACTCCTACACGGGATATGCCTGCACCTTGTTGTGTTGGTTGTAGACGACAGACATCACTGATCGTGGAAGAGGCTTGAAGAGCTAGCCGGTACTCGGAGGTGGATCTCATGATGAGTCGGAACATAGAGGTGGATGATACGACATGTCAGTACCTAGAGGAGACATATGGATAGACAGACAGACATGTAGTGCTGTGGAGGACTTCTTTACCTACAATTCACGTAGGATCTGTGGTGGAAGATCCAGGAGCTACTTGTCACCATTCAGCTGTTGTCCTTTGAGTTGTACTTTACTTTCAGTTTTAGATGTACCTTTTTTTTGGGCATGTATTTCTAGCCCCTTGTACTTTCTACACATTTGTTATACTGCTTTACATAGTGTTGCTTCCTCTTGTACTCTGTTGTGTGTGTTTTCATTTTGTAAAGGAAATGCCTTCCCTTTTTATCGTGATCTACGCCTTTGGTGCTAGTAATCATCTCCAGGCCTATGCAAAGAGGGATTGTGGTAGTCACAACATGGACCCCGAGGAGGGGTCATGTCAAATTAGTATCAGAGGAGTCGGTTCTACCGTAGAACATATAAATCTGATATTTCTTTTCTGTGAAGCAATAGTGTTAAGGGTACCGAGTGTGTTTTTCAATTCAGGGAGTCCAGTGTTGGTGTGGGCGGCCGACGTATCTATACACCAGGACCCTGACATTGGATTTCAGACTCAGTGAACTAAAACACTAATTGCATGTGTGTTTTCAATGGTATTTTCTTTAAACAGCTCAAACCAGGTCAGCTCACTAGGTATAATCGTTTGACCGTGTGACGTCTGTTTCGTTCAGGATGCCTTTCCACGGACGACAAGCTATTGACTCGAGGGATGTACGTACTATTAGCCCGTCGAGCGACGAGGCGTCAGTACATGGGCCTCTTACAGTTGAGGCACCATCGGAGGTACCAGCGGTACTACCACACATTGGGCCACCGATGCCACCAGCCCCAGCAGTAGGCGATTCACGCTGCTTGAGCGCACTGCATGAGTTCCAGCGCCAGAGGCCACCCAATTTCCGGGGATAGATGGACCCACAAGAAGTTTAGGAATGGATGGAGACTGTGGTGAGAGTCTTCAGGATAGTGGGTAAACCGGCAGACTTCATGGTGATATTTTCTGGAAGACTACTTCAGGCAGTAGTAGGCAGATGGTGGAGCTGGATTCTCTAGTTTTGCAATGAGATGACCTTCACATGGGGAGACTTTGAGACCTTCTTCAGGGTGGAGATAATACTAGTTACTCTACACCCCGAGCATGTTCAGGAGCTTCTGTCTTTGTCGCAGGATTTTCCATCAGTAACCGAGTCATCGGTAGGCAGTAGACAGATGATGCAGAGATCCAAGAGGACCAGACCAGTAGGTGGGTGACCTCGGGTTATAGGATCGGTAGTGCGGGGCAGCGGGGGAGGTGTCAGGGCCAGGCGTGCCAAAGTCGTACAGTATTTCTTCTGCGTCAGGAAGGGGAACATACAGTTGATCTGTAGGCATTGGAAGAGACACCGAGATAGAAGCAGCGACGGGTGCTTGAGAAACAGTCGAGCAGTGGACAAGCCAGTAGAGCTCCGGAAGCAGCTGGACAGGAGCGGAACTAGTGGATTCCTTTTTTCCCTTGTACTTATATTTCCACGTTGCAGTTTTATTTGTGTTTTTGTACTTTGATATGTAGTAATAAAAAACAATTATCTATGTGATATTTACTTTCTTATCCATTTGATTGGTTGATACTGAGAGATCCCGGTTAAAACTGTTGACTTGACCCTCACTTTCAATTTTTCTACTCGATGAGACATAGAGACCTCACACCGATACCGATAGTGTGACTCGACCCTTGGAGGCGAGAGTGATGGTTGGATCTCTTGGTAGTAACTTCGAGGCCTTACGATCTCGTCCTTGGAAATAATGCATCATTCATGTCAGGATTTACTGTATTATGCAATGGGTGTGGTTCATACAGGGGATGAGATCACGTTTCCCTTATCGGAAAAAGGAGAATATTCGTAGATCTTGTTGATCGTAGGCGAAGAAGGTGCAGATCATCGAGGAGTAGATGAAGACTGCACAGTTCAGTAAGAAACAGAAAATTGGCGCCAGTCTCATAGACTCGGGCATGTAAAATGTTTCAAGAATAGGAAGTGTTAAGGAGAAATGAGTCTGCGGAGCAGCAGACGTGGATGCAGAGCAAGGAGAACAACTTGAGGTGGTGTAAATTTCGACATGTTACAACCACCCGCATTTGTTTACCCCGCCAGGCTCAGGGAGCTGGAGGACAGGGAAAAAGAGTAGCTGCGTGCGGTCAAGGAGTCTGACCCAATAGCTCTAAGAATGATTTGAGGGACAGACTGTGTCCACTACTAGCTTCCATAGTAACATACGTTGATATGAATCATTCCTTCCTTCCACGAATATTGTCCCAGACCTAGAGTTTCTGGTAAGCCGTAAATTTGACCCTCACTTCTGGAGATACCTTTGGGAGGAGACTCGATAATAACACTTACGCCGACAGTGGGATCTGACCCTCGAGGAGAGAGTTTCAGTTGAAATCACATGGTGGCAGCGTCGAGGCCTTACAAAGTTTGTTTGAGTATGGATTGGATCCACAGATCATACTCAAATTGACTGTATTAGGAAAAAAGGTTGTGGTCTATCTACAACGTTGGGATGGGTTTTCCTTGGCCGGGGAAATGGAATCTCTAGGCAGCACAGGATAAACTCATGGATCGGAGGGTGTGGCCGATCACTCTTGAGTCAATCAACCTTACCCTCATGGCAGCAGGAGTTCTGTGTTTCAGTTCTATTCACGAAATGGAAGCCTCTAGAGTTCAAGGATGGCGATCACGTCCTTATAGGGGTCTCACCTCGACGAGGTTTACATAGATGTGGTCGAGTCGGCAAGTTATCTGTGAGGTTCAATGGACCTTTCTAGGTCCTCAGTATGGTAGGCATGGTGTTTTACCGCTTTACCTTTCCACCTCAATTGCTCTGGGTTCATGATATCATCCACGTACCCTAGCTGAGGATATGCGTGCATGATCCTTCACACATCATCCACCTCATAGAGTTGGACGTTGATGACAGCGCAACATGCACGGAGGTTCCAGGAGAGATCGAGGATCGAAAAGTGAAGGCCTTACGTGGACGGTTGATTCCTCAGCTGCAAATTCACTGGTAGCTCGAGAACCTCTCAGATATCATATGGGAGTAAAGGTCTCAGGTACGTGCTCAGTACCACTTTGTTTTCTTTAGTGTCTGTTATAGCTTTACAGGGACGTAAAGCCCTGAGGTGTGAGTAATGTAAAGACCCTGAAATTTCAAGGAATTTTTTTTTCTTAATTTCTATGAAATTTTACGAGTCCGCAGTTTCTGACGGCACCTGATTCTGAGGCCCGGTGTTCCCGAAATTAATTTCTGAAGATTAGCTCGGGTACGATTAGTGAATGAATTAGCGGGTTTTTCTATCTTTTAAACAGGTGCTCGGAATTGATATCTGAGGGAACCGATGAAATCGCAACGCCGATATTCGCTTAAGGGGATCTTTACCGCAGTTTCCTTTTATGAGGGTTGAAAGATAAAAATTGTGGTTTATTTAAAACGTTAATTAAAATTAGAAGAACTATTTTATTCACCATGGTGGTTAAATCCTACATGGGGAGGATAATGATGGGGCCCACCCCCACATAACTTCCCATGTGTGGATATTTGAATGGTGGGGCCCACATGATCCCCAACCTTCCTACTCCCCATAACCTTCTTTAAACCCCCTCATTAAGTCTTAAAGCCCTCACCTCCCAAGCATTAATGAGGCCATTACTCCTCTCCTAATGTGTTCCAAAAAATTTAGTTAATGGCATGAATTAATGTGGGTGTGTATAATTCTTTTTGAATTTTAATCCTTTCACCCTCCTCTCTCTATTGAATATGCCAACCCATATAATTAATACTTTCATTAATTATTTTGGAGTGTCAAAAATTCTTTGAATTTTTTCATTTTTCCTGGAAATGTTTTTATTAAAGGGGCCTTGTAAAATATTTGTGGAAAAAATATTTTGGGTGGGGGAAAACCTCTTGAGAAATTGGATGAGAGATCCCTCCTTCCAATGAAGAATGTTCATGATGAAGAACAACGCCTCTTCGACGAAGAACGCCTCCATCGGAGAATGCGAAGTCACCGATGACGTGCCTTCTCTTCCTCTTCCTCTACTTCAAGGGATGAGATACCATCTTGGGGAACATCGCCATCAACGACGACTCTTCCTCCTACGTCAATGAAATTGGCAGCGATCTACCGTGACGTCCGATCATCGTGACACTTGTCTCTTTCCGCGGCACGACACCGTGTGAAGTCTTTACGAGGTAGGGGTTTTTCATTGTTTAAGAATTATTAATTTTCGTTCTTTGTCATTATTTAACCGCTTGTTATCAAAATAATGGCAGGAGGTCGGACCGCACGAACTCGGTCGAACCTCCTCCCTTTTTTGTTTTTGTTGAATTACTCGGGCCTTGGAAACGGAGGCAACGCGGTGATATGGCATCGCACGAGAATGAGAGAACCACGACGATCGCAAGCGGCTTCGTCGGGCCGTGCCGGTACGGCCGAATGAGGCCCCGACCAGAAGCGGGTTGCGACGGAGGAGCACGGCACCGTCACGCCGCGCCGGAACACCGAGGAGGTCCACAACCGGGACGGGTTACGGCAGAGGGGCGCAGCGCCGTCGCGCCGTGTCAGACGGGAATGAGCCACAACCTATGGTCGTGGAAGTTCGGGGAAGCGACCGGCTGAGCCGGCCACTGGATCCAGCTCTAGGCGGGTCCCCGCGGGTCTCGTGGGTTCAGTTAAGGCTGGACGTTTTCAAATCAATGGGCAAGCCACACCCCCCCCCCCCCCCCCCCCCGCGTCCGCTCTGCGCGTGTTCGACCAGTCCGGACCGGCCGCACTGGGACGGACCGCCCGCACCGGGCCGGACCGCCCGCGCCGGGCCGCATCGCGCCTGGCCGGGCTGTTCCGGATGGGCCGGGCCACACCAGTCGGGCCAGGACGCACCCAACCAGGCTGGACCCGGACTCGGGTCGGGCCGAACCAGGGGGTTCTGGGCTTGGTCAGTCCGGGCCCAAACCCCACTAAAATCGAACAGCTTTGTTCAAATGCCTGTAACATGGGCTACAAACCTTCGATCTATGCACTATCAGTTGTGAGGCGATCCATGGATTGAGACAGTCGTTTAAGTATATTACACTCAAGGTTTCAGAGAACATTGGGTAAGGCCGGGTTGGTTTGTACACGAAACCAACCGGGCCCTCGGAGCGGAAATGCTAATTACATGAGTTCTAGACGTCCGATTGATGTGTCGTCAACTTTTTTCGATTCCTTTCGGTGAGATAGATCTTTTGGAATACTTCACCTGATGTTTCTATGTAGTTGTAGTAAGGCTGGGTTGGATTGTACCCGAAATCCAACTGGGCCCCTGGAACGGAAATGCCGATTCTTACAGACCTGATGTCCGTTTGATGAACCGTCAGCGGTGTTGGTAATGTTGTTGAGAAAATGTCCCTATTAGTATACCCTTTGAGAGTTCGGGGTATAGCTGAGTTACGGTCGGGTTGGTTCGTATATGAAACCGACCGGGCCCCAGGATAAAAAGGCTAAAAACTCATAGACCGGGCGTCTGATAGACGCGCCTTCTGTTGCGTTGAGACCCCTATGACGAGGTGGCCCTTTTTGATACATCATTAGTGGGACATTGTGATACATGAGTATCGACCAGTAGATCAGGGAGAAGATCCTCCTGGAGACGAGCATACGGAGTACGGAGACCGTCTAGCTAGCTGAGACCTGAAGACTGCTTTTCTGATTCGAGTCGGAGTGACTTGTATAGCCCAGTGGAAAGCACTACTGTGTTTGGGTTGCAGACCCACAGTGGGTAGCACTACTGTGTTTGGGTGGCAGACCCACAGTACTCAATAGAAGAAGTACCTATGCAGGTAATTAGGGGGGTGGGGGTGCAATACTGTGTCTGGGTGGCAGACCCCGACGGGGAGCACTAGTATATTTGGGTGGATTACCAACATTACTCGACAGGAAGAGTACCTCAGCAGTCTTAAGATAGTGAGCAGTACCTCAGAGTCGTGACATGATCACTGTATTCGACAGAGACAAAGCTCTTCAGCAGTTACGGTTTTGATAATGAAAATCATGGTTTGAGTTGAGTTAATGACCATTGTGTCTTCCTCATGATTGAGATGGGTTACTAGATAACTTATGTATATGTATGGGCATATACCTAAGTATTGGTTATCCGTAAACATCATATCTATGTGAAACCTTGTAGCTGAGATGGGTTACTTGATAACTTAGATATAAGTATGAGCTTATACCTAAGTAAGGGTTATAGGTTGAAATCATTATTTGTGGTTATCCTTGTTGTATTTAGTGAGACTATGAGGGTATCGGGGTCCCTACTGAGTATCTTTATTATCACCCTGCACGGGCTATGCCCACACCTTGTTGTGTTGGTTGTAGATGACAGAAATCACTGATCGTGGATGAGGCTTTTAGAGCTAGACGGTACTAGGAGGTGGATCTCACGATGAGTCAGAACCCATAGGTGGATCATACGATGTGTCTGGAAGAGACAGACGGACAGACGTACATACGTGGAGTGCTATGGAGGACTTCAATTCATACCCTTTAGGTAGGATCCGTGGTGGATGATCTAGGAGCTGCTTGTCATCTTGCAGTTGTTGTCCTTTGAGTTGTACTTTACTTTTAGTTGTAGTTGTACCTTTTTTTGGGCCTGTATTTCCGGACCTTTTTACATTGAACACATTTTTTATACAGCTTTACTTAGTGTTGCTTCCTCTTGTAAACTATTGTGTGTGTTTTCATTTCGTAAAGGCAATGCCTTCCCTTTTTATCGCGATCTACGCCTTTTGTGCTAGTCGCCAGCCCCTGGCCTATGAAAGGTGGGTTTGGGGTAGTCACAACACGGGCTGTGAGGATGGGTCACGAAAATTCTGAATATGAATAAGATACATCCTATCCATAACAAACATTACTTATGTAACAAATCATATAAAGGAAAACGAATCTGTTAACACCCGAAACGATGATAATACTAAGATATTATTAACAAAGCAATGTTAAAATATCCTATATGATATCATATTAATTAATATTATTCTTGTATATTTTAATAACAAATATATCACCATTATACAGGAGTCTAACCTACCCTCGGCCATGAAAAGTACAAGGTAAGGGTTAATTTCACAATCTCTTTATTATCTGAGGTTCTTTTATGTAAGTATCTAGTGGGACCTCCTTAGCATCCACATACATGTTTCATAAAAATGTATTCGAAATCATTTTTAATATTTACTAGACTATGGGTTAAAGTCATTTTTCCCTTGTAAGATTTTTTATAAAATGGTTTGAAGGGAATCTTTCCATCATTTTCCAAACAAGGTGCTTTATGAACTTTTCGAGAAATTTAAGTTAAGAAAGTTTTTATAACTTATAGGGAAGGTGCAGCTATTATCCGTTATTATAACATCGTCGAAGATTCCCTTATAAGATTATAAGTATATTTTCAAAATAAATGTTTTCATTATAATTATGTGACTCTTAAATGATTTTAAAATAGAAAGAGATATTTCTCTAAAAAATGATTATATTTTATTTATGTCAACATCCATTGATGGATTGTAAAAGTATTTGAAGTTGATTTGTTATGATACAAAACAGCTATATTTTATTGAAGGTTTTGAGATATATTTGATTTTGGATGTGTTAATTCATACCATTCATGGTTTATGGAGAATATATTGACATTTTGTAGGCTAGTTTTAATATGAATGTTAATGTTATATTTCATACTCTTATTATGATGAATGTATTGGAATATTATAATCTGGATTGGGGACTGGTAAAAGTAAGCCCTCTAGGATGGGGTCCAGTTAAAGAAGACCCTTCGGGATGGAGTCCTGTTACAAAGGCTCTTCGGGATGGAGTCTGGTTACAGAGGCTCTCCGGGTTGGAGTCCAGTTATAGAGGCCCTCCGGGATGGGGTCTGGTTATTGAGGATCTCCAGGATGGATTATGGTTATAGAGGATCTCTGGGTTTGGGACTAATTATAGATTTCCCGTAGGTCCTGGCATGAGGCCTTGACACAAAAATTAAAGTATGACATTATTCCTTCCATCATTATGAAAGTGGATATTTATATTGCATGTGATTATTCGACTAGTAGAATATCCATGTGAGTAAGTAAATGTCATTATTTTTATTTTATCTTTTCCATATTATGATGAAGTTCATGTTTAAAAATCTTTTTTTTAGTTCTATACATTTCCTTAAAAGTTTATTCTTATTTATGAAAGTTTCTGCTATGTTGTTATCCTTACTGAGCATCTGATCTCACCCCTTTCTATGTTTTATTATTCCCAGGATGCGAAGAATTATATAATGACTGATCTGCAAGAATATTCAATGATATCTCATTGTTGTCTCTAGAAACAATGATATCGTAGTTTTCCATTTTATGATGAAATGTGAACATTATGAATGTATCTAGTACTTACAAGGCTACTAAACTAATCAGTCTTTCGAGACATGATCTTTTGTTATCATTGAAATGATACGTAATATTGCCCCATGAATTCCCAAAGGTATTCCTTTTATTTTATTATAGATAATCCCCTTTTTAAGGGTTGAAGGGGAACCCGTACATGACCCGCAGGCCCAAGGAACAAGGCCCGACATGACCCGCAATACATGACCCGAAGGCCCAGAGGCATACCATGCCCATTACATGACTCGTAGGCCTAGTCCACTAGAACTACCCGTCCCCAGCGTCTTGCATCATTGATCTACTTAGCTCCCCACCTTGCATTGATGATCATTTAGCATTTCCCTGCACAAAGCTGCACGGTTCCTGGTCCTGATTGTGGCTACCATACCCTCTTATTCATCCAATCCGGTTACCTCTGTGTCTAGTGGATGCTACTCATGATGCTCTGATCCTCTTCTAGGGCATGTTCTTTGTTAACTGGGTTACTCCATGGACTACGTGACCCGAAGGCCCTGTGGTTCAAAGGCCTTTGATGAACCGAAGGTCCTTGGATACCCGTAGGCCCAAACCGGTGGCCCAAAGGCCCAAATCATGTGAATAGTTCCAGCTGATATAGTACCGAACCATAACTGCTACAGTGACTGCTACAATACTTCTACAAGGGTGGGATGTCCATAGGGGTGTCAGGGCTGCCCACAGGGGTGGAAGGTTGTCCAGGGGGTGGGGGTGTCCACGGGGGGCTGTCCAAGGGGGTGGGGTTGTCCAATGGGTGGTGTGTCCACCACCGAACTATGGACATAAAATCGAATCATTATCCAATTTTAGCATGATTTGAAGCCAATTATAGATCACCATGAAGACTGTTGGTGTAAACCATGAATATCATACATATAAATCACTACATGCCAAATTGTAAACACACCACCAAATATCATATGTTGATCAGATTTTATGAGCCATATTTCGATGGGATACTACTCATAGGTGTACGAGCCTTGATAAATCATTAAGTGATATGGAGTTTCACGAATATTAAATTTTTAGGAGATCAATAAGGATAGTGGATAAGAACCTGAGTGATATTTCATTGAGGAGATCACTTCTTCTTGGTAGGGTAAGAGTTAGTGTTGGTATGGAACTTCTAGAAAAGTCGTAACCTGTGAAAGAAACTATACATTAGTTATATTTCATTTCCATTTTTTTGTAGGGTATCATAGTGGACATCCCACCCCCTCCATGGACATCCTAGACCCCACCATTCCCCTGCTAGCCCCCTAACTCCCCTGAACCCCAACCGGATAGCCCCCCCCCCCACCCCAGCTAGACCCCCACCTCACCTAGACAGCCAACCCCCTCCTCCATAGACAACCAACACCCCTCCCCCACCTGGACAACCCACCCCACCCCCTTGGAGAGACCACCCCCTTGACAGCCCACATACCTCCCCTACATGGATAGCCCACCCACCATCACCCCTAGAAAACCCAGCCACTCCCTAGATAGCACACACCCCCTACCCCACCCCCCCCCCCGATAGCCCCCCCAACCTGGACTACCCACTCCCCCACCCCCAACTGGACAACCCCCCTACTTAGAGAGCACATACTCCTCTCCCCCACCTGGATATCCCCCCTCCCACAAGATAGACCACCCCCTCACTGGATATCCCACACCCCCTCCCCTATATCCCCCCACACCTTGACTACCCACCCCCACCCCCACCCCCACATGGACATCCCCACCAACCTGGACAGCCCACCCCATTCCTAGACAACCCACACCCCCTCCCCCACTGGGACACCCCACCATGACCCCGCTAGATAGCCCACACCCCTCCTTGGGTGTAGGCCATACCCCCTCCACCACATCCATATAGTCCCCTACCCCCTACAGCCCCCACCCCTTGGACAACCCACCCCAACCTGGACGGCCCCCCACTCCAAGAAAACCCACTACCCCTCCAACATCCACTTAGGGTATTTTTCATTCAAATAATTTTATTCATTAAGAAAAGTAAACTATAATGTATTATCCGTTTCATTCAAAACAACGAATTCAATTTATCAAAACATAAAAAATTCAATTTCTCAACACATGAAAAATTCAATTTTTCAAAAAATGTCAAATTTATTTTATAAGGCTCTATGGGTCACATAAAATTTGTCATTATTAATATGGAAATCAACTACACTTTTAATTCAAATTTAAAAATTGGGTCTTCTACTTTGGAGGTGTAGTGGGGTCAAGGAGGTGTGGTGGTGTCAGGGGGGGTGTCCAAGGGTGTAGAGGGTGACAGGGGGTGGGGGTGTTTAGTGGTGGTGGGTGTGTCTAGGGGTGGTCGAGGTGTTGCAGGGGGGGATGGTAATGGGCAGTGAGGGTTGTCTAGGGAGGGTGGGGTGGGGGTGGGGCTATCCAAAGGTTGGGGTGTCCAGGGGGTGGGGGAGGGGGTTGTCCAAAGTTTGAGCGGGTTTCTATAGGGGTGGGGGTATCAAGGGCGTGAGCCATCCATGGGAGGTGAGGGGTGTCTATGGAGGGTAGGGTGGGGGTGTCCAAGAGGGTGGGGGTGAGGGATCTATCCAATGGGGGGGGATCAGGGGGGTGGGGTGAAGGGGGTGGGGTGTTTTCCAATAGGGGGTGTCCAGGGGGGGCTATCCAGTGGGTGGGATGTGTCCAGGGGGTGGGGGTGGGGGGTGTTCCCAATTAAAATCCTTCATCAAAAAAACGACAAATTCGAAATCCAGTTTTCAAATAAACTACAATTAAAAAAACATAAAACAAACCCTTTACCCCTCTACACTAAACTAACCCCCCCTAAACAAACCCTTTACCATGTTTGAAGTGTAGAACCAAAAAACACAAAACAAACCAAAGGGTGCAGTACTCCAAAGACAAGAAATACAATAATTTAGCTGAATTCAAAAAAAAAATAGAAAAAAGAAGAGTAATACCAAAACTAAGGTAATAGTTACTAATTTAATGTGTTGAAATATAAATTTGTTTGATAGAAGATGTATATATGGCTAGAAGCAGTTTCGCGGCTGGTAAGACATTGGGGGGAGCTCTGGATTATGAATACAATTAGGCCAAGTGGAAGTAGGGGCGCTAGGTATTTGGAGGAAAACATTCCAAACTATTTTTAAAAACCATTGGGAAAGCCTCTCTTTAGCATCGGTTTAGTAAAACCCTTGGTATATGTTAGAGGATCTAATGATTTCCCAACAGGTTTTTTCAAACCATTGGGAAAGCTTAACTATATTAACACATTTCCGAACAGTTTGACAAAACCGTTGGAAAATGTGGATTTTTTACAGTATACCAACAGTTTCTCCAAACCGTTGGTATATACGCATTGGGAAAACCACCATTTTCAGTAATGGTAAAAAAATACCATGGAATTGGGGTAATTAGATAATAGTTTATATAAGATAAAAACATGTATAAAATTGGTCTTTAGGCCCAATATAAACCTTATACATTTAGAGTCTCTATAATACTCTATTCTGGACCCTTGTGTCTTGTAAAAAATAATGGATCACATTTTATTTTAAATATTATATGTGTTCCACTCACCTCTATCATAAAATGCTACCCCTATCTTCTCTTATTCACATAATAAAAACATTCTGTTTTGGAAAATACCAGAAAAAATACATTTCTAAAACCCCTAATAACATCCTAGATGACAATGTTTGGGCTATAATCAATCCTATGAAGTCTTTTAGTGCAAATCTATGGAGGGTTCCCAAAGAATATGTAATGTCCTTCCACAAGAATTTTTTTTTCTTCCATGAACTCTATCAATTAATATTAAAACATCATAATATAAAAAATATAGTATCGTACATATTGAAAAATATATTTATGTTTATTAAAATAACTACGACCATTTCCACTTCCCTCAGATGGGTTATGAAATCTTCATTGATGTTTATGATGGACTTCATCCTCGTGAATCAATGTCATTAATTATTTAATTACCAGATATAAATGTTTGGAATGGTGATCAATAATATATATATATATATATATATATTATTTATAAAATATTTATACCAATGAAGTCATCATTTCATATATAAATTTTTCACCTTCCATTCTATATGGGATACGATAACGTCACTTGTGCATACGGATGACTACCGTCTCGCGAAGGAATGTGATTCGTGTATCACTAATACGTCAAATGGGATGTAATAATGATATTTTAAGCACATATATAATAGAAATGTTATAATATATATATTCATGAAGTATTTATCAATATTAAAAGATGTTTTTTTCTTACACTAAAAAAGTGATAACATCATTTTTGTACCATTTGTCGACCAATTTCACAGAGAGATGTGAATTTATTTTCAAGAATAAATGAAATTGATGATATATTAAAGTATATTTAAATTAATATTATTTATTTATATTTTTTTATAATTATAAAGTGATAAAATATAACATATCTTCATTTCATAAGGACCATTGAACTATGAAAACACAACTCATGAGGTCATACGACATAACGTCTCCATAATTGTAGCATAGTTAATTTTTCATATAGATATTACATTATTGTTTTAAAATTATAATTAAAGACTAAATATCATAATTATAAAATTATTATTATTCAATATATTTTCAAACAATAACCACAATGACCATATTCAACATAATAATGTAAAATTTTACACATAATCCAAATATCATGGAAAAATCAGACATATCATAAAGGATTGTTTATTAATATAAAACAAGATAATAGAGGAAATATAAGCAATAATAATATTGATAAAGGTTGTTATGTATGTAATTTATTTATATAATATTATTACTCAGGCGGATAAAATTAAAAGAGACAAGTCACACTCAAGGTGATGGTTACTCGTCCCACTTTTACTTTCACGATACAAATTCCATATTCACCACTTAATTATTATTTTAGTGTGTTAATTAAAATTTTTAGTCTATATAATTAATTAATCTATCCTCACGGTATTTTAGGAGTCATTTGTGTTTACATATTTCATGTTTTTTATGATTAAAAAGTTATTAAAGAAGTAGGGGTTTATTTCACAATGTAAACATATTTATGAATTGATTTAATTAAATTATCACTTAAGGGAAATATATGATATTTATGTCATAAAATAAATCTATTATATCTTCACCAATTAGTTGTTAACATTTTCAATAACTGTACTATTTTTACTAACATAGGTACTTAAACTAATTATTATTTTATATGGAAATCATACTTTCTCGTCCCTTCAGTCGAAAATCCCTTTTCCTTGAAAGTAATGTTATCATTAAAATGTTTTCTAAAGTTTTATACATTATCCAAATGATATATTAAATAAAATTTACAAGTTATTTACTTTTTATGAAGTTATTCCAAAATAATATTCTTGTGGTTTTCTAAACACATTACTTTTCAATCCTTTTTTACATTTAAAATGGAATGTACTTTTAACATGTATAAAATATGAGAAGTTAGTGGTCATCATGACCATTATTATTTTGATGATTCTATTTAATTTCACAGTTTTAAATATAATTATTTTTTCCATTAATATATTTAAAATTCATATTTCTTATAATTGATTTTCAAATAACATTATTTTTAATTATATAATATGAATTTTAAAGATATAAGATGAAATATTTTATTTTGAATGACAGATTAATTCCATCTAGAAATGTTCAATTTGATATTTCAAACTAATTTCACATCGAAGAGGAAATCCATTGAGGTAAATTATGGATTAATAGGTTTATAATCCAATTATACCGTAGTTATTATTTCCCAAGATGGGTTATCATAATCTTGTTTAATGATGTATTATTTTGGTACACTTAATTAAACCTTGGATGGTATATTATTATGATATTTTATTAGGGAAATTATTATAATTTGTACTCTAAGATTTTAATACAAATTATTATGTTGATTATGTTTTACACCATTCATATGAGGAATTCATTGCTGTTATGATATGATTTTGGGGAAAAAATATATCCCATCGATTCATTAGTAGGTCTCAGGAGGAAAACTAAACTGGGTTTTAAATGAGTCAAAACAAATATATATATATATATATATTCATAATAAATAGATGTTATAATATATGGTGGAACAAGACCATAGAAGTATTATATGTCCTAGAAAAAGTACTCCACATCATGTTTTAGATGTATATAATTATGAATCACGATATAGATAATATTTTTATTAGTATTCTCTATGATTATTTAATTACACGAAATATGCATGGTCATGTTTCATGTTCATGTGATCATTTATATTTATTTTTTTATAATCAAATAATACTACTATATTATGATCAAGTTATTAGTTAAATGGAATCTATTTCGAATACTTCAAAATCCATATTAATTATTCCTACTTTATTCATAGATTTTGTTGTACGTATACCCTTATTAATCATCTAAAATCATCTATTTATGTTGTTTTATTTACCCCATGATAGAAGGAAGTGTTTTTAGATTAAAAAACGTTGATAAACTCATGTTAAAAATGCAATTCTCAATGAAAAATCTTTATTCGTTTTTATTGAAATTGTATTTTGAATTTATAGTGCCTTTTTATTTTACCACGTCTATTCAACTATTCAGTCATTTTGAATTTGATTCCATGTATGTTATGATAACTTATATCATCAATTCTTGATCGAGGGAAGAGGGTTTGTGGAAAATAAATATATGATTTTCTGGAAAAATTGATTTATCACTCTGATTACTATAAATTGATACTTATACTATGATTTTATGTTTTAGTCAATGGCTAGAACCATTAAGAATTGTGTTAAAAAACGTTGATTCAAAATAAAAGGATCATCCTATCAAGAAATCGAAGGACATGAGAAATAGAAAACATTTTTTTTTATTTTCACTCTAATGTAGAAAAAAGGGATATTACTGAAAACCCAAATGGGTAAAGGAGGAACTAATTCTCCATCGAACCTTTTATGAGAATTTTTTTTTCTATGGGTACTCTAATAATAAAAATTAGGACATATGGATTAGTACCCTAGAAAATATATTGTCCTATATTTAGTGCATATTGAATGAAAAATTTATCATAGAAGTGTATCATTTTGAAGGTGATGCAGACAAATATTAGAATTATATTAAGAATATGAGGGAAGGGGATGAAGTTGAATCCATTGAATGAGTTCTGTTTATCAGAGTATTTTTAGTAAATAATTTTCACTAACTCTTCATAGGGCAATGGAATTGAAATTAATTTATATTATGTAAATTTATGGTGAATATATTGGTGCCCATGAGGGAAATATTATATGATTTTTTTGGTACCCTTATTGTATTCTAGTGAACCCTGAATAAAAAATGGATACATACATAGGTGTTCAAAATACAAGTATCAAAAAGTAACTATACATAATGGAGTTGAATACCTATGAAAAATCATTAATTTTAATATAATTGTATAAATTGAGACTATATAATCCAAGAAGGGAAATGATGTAAATATACTTGAAAGTGTATTTATGGATGGGAAAAATAAAAAGGGTTATATAGAAGTATGTTAAGGATGATTGATAGAAGAGAATGAGGATGTTAAATCCATTACCAGTACCATATTGAAAATTGTAATACATCATAATGTATTTCGTTATGGGATTCACCATGGAATCTATAGAGATAAATTCTATTTTGGTAGGGTTGATCACCATAAAAAATCCATACATATATATATTAATAGAAAATATTTACCACTGGACTATTTTTTGGGTTATGTTTTAACTAAGTGGTACATATTCATTTAGTACCACTATCAATCATATCTACTAAATATATAAGATTTACCTTGATGTTATGGAGAATTTTCAAAAACTCATTGAATATAGAGATGAAACTTATCACTATATATTATCGTTGGGTAGATGATTAGTCATAGATGACCATTTATACACTAAAATATTTTATGAGAGAGATCATATGTATTGAAAAGGTTTTTGGGTTCCATACTTATCTTTAGTTTATTTGTATTATTATAATAGTATTCCCTCACACATTAATAAGGATCCTTATGAATCCCTACATGACTAGAACATGGTCAATCCAATTTTTGGGGATAAATAAGAAGAAAAAAATCTATTGGGACCCATGTAAGCTGAGGAAATTATATAAAAGGCTATATCTATTCAGCATCACATTATGGAAACTAATAGTCGATAGAAAATTTATACGTAAAATATTTATTGTCATCTAGAATTTGTAGCTGAAAAAAAATAAATTCCTATAAATATATCATTGGAATATAGAAATTATATTTGTAAATAATGTAAATTTCAGACCAAAATATATTGAAACCATAAAAATTATTGATCATATCTAATGAATCCTGCTTTTTTATAACATAACATTACAAAAAAACCAAGAATATGTTAATGTTTTGTGTCTCATTAAAAGGATAAATAATACATCATAAAAATCATATTATATTAAACTTAAAAGGCTTATTAATGGTTAATACTATGTATTTTTATTGAATATCATTACCTGGGGATATACATCAATGAAATGGATGAGAAAAGGGCTCAATAAAGAAAAACAAGTTAAATAGTTTACTTCAGATCTTGTGGAAAAACAATAAGAACCTGAAAAATTACATAAAGGAATAAAATAAAAAATATGAAATTCAAGAATAACATACTGTGGAAACAGAATTTAATATAGACATTCATAATCATATCACCATGGTCTATCCTCAATGTGTTATAAAAATTACCAAGGTTATTCACCAAGGTATTATAAAACATATCATCTCTAGAGATTAATTTCTTTTGCCAAAGTATTAGAGATATATACATAAGAACCATTAATATGAATTTATTTGAATTTGATTCACATAAAACATAATCAAACATTTCATTAATAACATATATAGAATAAAATAAATGTGTTTCATATGAAAATAATGGTGGTTTAAAACATGATTGAGAACATGATCATCATGTCATTTATAATCCATAAAAAGGGAATGAGAGTTTTGTGTATTTCAATTTCATAACCAAATTAATAATTTTTATTTCTTAATTAATATACCTAGAAATGAAATACTATTGGGTACTAACATAATGAAAATAAAATAATTTCATTAGCAAAAGAGAGATATTCATAGAGGAAAATTTGGAAGAAAAATGGGTAGGAAACATTGTTTTATAAAACATTAATAAGTGAGGGGAAAATTGAATATAATTCATAAAGGACTCATAATATAGTATATGAACATAATGAAATGGAAATAATAACATGGAATTGAAATTGGAAAGAGATACCACATAAAAAATTACATGATAGGAAAAGAGAAGTTGATAATTCCCTTACCTTGAAGAGTAACTTCTAAAACGTTATGATCAAGACCATGTGGGATTGAGGACACCATGGGAGGACTAATTAGGAGGTAACACTATCAGAGAATTTGGGTTAGTGAACTGGAAATTAAATATAGTGAAATAATGGTTGTGTATTTAAAGAAAAATAGAGGGAGTTTTTATTAATTATATAGGAAACCTCAGTAGAGGTATTTACAATACTATGGAGTTTCCCATGGTATTTTCACATGGTATTGGAAACGTGGGAAACATCATATCATATTTTAATCCTAAAGTTTCACCAATAATTATTTAATCATTATTACATCTTTAGTGACATCATTAAGCATATTGAAAACCGAAAAATGTTTTTCTTATTATTCATAAAAAATTCAAATATAACATATAATTACCAAAAAAACAACCTAACAATTTTTTGACGTGTGTAATAAATAAATAAACTCAATTTTAGGAAAATAATTTTCTATATATGAGAAATTTAATTTATATGTAAAACAATTATTAAAAAAAAATTATTTAATACTTAACCAATAATTTGTAAAACATTTATTTACATATACTATTATATTATTATATCACATTACCATTTAGGATGACTAAAATAAATTTTTACTTCCTTGGGTTAGGATACAATTAAATTGATAAGATTACTATTCCTAATGGTAACATTACTATTCCAATGGGTCATGTTTATTTTCACCAAAAAATATGTTGATCGTTTCAGACTGTAAATATCTTCCTGATCAAAACTATGTTTGTAAATTTTTTGAAATTCATATCACATAATAAAATATTTCATAATTATATGAATTAAAAATTAATCTTTTACTATTAAAAAATAATACTATTTATATAAAATGTAAAAGTTCTTAGAGAAATTATAAAAATATTCCAATATTAATTTTGTGATTTAAAATTAAAAAATGATGTGTATCTTTCCATAATATTTCTCTAAGTATGAGAAATATATGAAAAGAAAAAAAATTAACCTGTGAAGTCAATTGATGAAATTTCACTCAATCTAACAAATATTTTATTATGAAGGACTATTCTTAACACAAGAACAATGAATGGAAAACATTTTTGAAACAAAAGGATTACAATTTTAGAAACTATATCCTTTACATGTAACCCCTTATCACAACCGCATATAACCTAAGGGTAAGCTGTTAGATGGTCATTGTTTCATGGGTGGCTTAGATAAAGTTCCCAAGTGGTAATCTCCACTAACTTGAACTTCTATTATAAGAGATTTTGTTAATGCATGGAATGATGAAGCTTGGATTGAGCTAGGTCTAAAGAAATTCCTACTAACACTAACTCCATACCATGATCTAACAAATGGGATTTATGTTGAACAATTCTAAATGATGAGTCCATTGAATATTTTTTCTGTATTAATTACCCATTATCATTTCTTCTTGTAATAGAAATTATAATTATCTAATTAGTATTAATAATATTTCTTCTAATGGCCATATTGATCAATGGTCATAATTGACCAACAGTCATATAACAGTTGAATCCCAAAGGTCACATTTCAATTACAATCACATCATTATTAAGAAGATATAGTTACATTGAGTACAAAAAAATATATAACACATTATTGGGAAAAAATTATTATTCAAAAAATAGGTTGTTACATTCTTCCCCACATTAGAAATTTCCTTCATGAAATATCATCTCAATTTTTTAGTTGAGAAAAGTTGAGGGTACTTCTACCTCATTATTTCCTCTTGTTTATTCGTTTATTCATCATACATGTGGTTACTCCGCAACACTATAAAGTGGTAGGCTGTCCTGTTATATAGAACATTATCCCTATGGTTCAATAATTCCCCTGTTATTCCTCAGAAGAGTGATAGTGATCTATTTGTACCTCATTCATATTTAATACATGTGAAGAGTAAACTATGTACATCCTCAAGAGAGATATATGGAACACTTCATGAAGTAGATATTTATTTAGTGGATGTTCTATCCCATAAGAGACTTCTCCTATGTGATCAAGGATTTCATAGGGTCTAATGTACTCGGGGATAATCGTCCCTTTATTAATAAATCGTATGACTCTCATCAATGGTGAAATTCTAAGGAATATAGTTTCACTACCATCAAACACAATGTCACTTAAAAAGTTGTTAGCATCACTCGTTTTTTGTCTTTGAGTAGCCTTATTTCATTGTTGGCATGAATAATTTCTATCATCTCTTTCACATGATCAGGCCTAAGAAGCATCATCCCAACAAGTTGGAGTTCTATATCCATTCTCATATCAAGCTTCACAAGGATCCATTTGAATCCTAGAATGGAATTTGATGCAGTATGATAAATCAACTAATTGGAGAGGTTGATCCTATCAACCATTAAATTCCATTGATCATGTTCTCAGCTTGTTCATTAGTATTTATGTAGTCCTTTAAGATAGCCATCAGTTCAGGGTTGATAGTCTATATTGAAATTCAATTAATTTCTCATATAATGTTGAAGAATTCTGCATAATTTTGATACAAAACATGGATAATGATCATAAACGATATAAAGAGGATCTCCATGTAACCATACCACATACTTCATGTAATTCATGGAGATTTGGTAAATGTAGAAATATTATTGAATAGAGACTAAATGGGTAGTCTTGGTGAGATGGTCTACTATATCCCCTATCACATTATTTAATTTGGATATTATCAGGAGACTGGTGACATGTACATAGTGATATTCTACCATTTTCATTCTTGTACGGCTTGTGGTCGTAAAACCCCTTTAAGAAGTTATGCCTCTTCCTTCAGTTGATGATACTCCAGGTATCTTGTAGTCTATATGAGAGTCTCGCTATTCATGTTATCCAACCAATTATGATCACAAGGGTCCCTATAAATTTTTTACTTCCAAGATATACTATAGAATATAATGATATGAGATTCATCATTCAACTCCATCTTTATTTATGGAATATATGGAATAGGTAGTCTTGTACAATGTTTATGTACACCTTATTGATTAATATTGAAATCAAGAAACTTATGATCCTTCACAGTATCAATCTTCTTCTCTAAAAAAATAACTTATTTTTGAGCTTTCGTGAACATGTATATTTATGAATGTTGAGAAATCAATGGGGATAGGGTTAATGATTCCCCTTCCCTTACAATTACCAAGTCCAATTTTACTATTTCTTTGATCAACGAATCACATTGAATCATTTACATAGATATAAAAATACGGTAATTCCCACATAACACATAAGAGAATTTGATATCTGTTTTAGGGACATAATGAATTGGACAATCGTAGTCATTATTAAGTTAAAACCATCTCCCCCATCTCACACTGAATTCCATTTGTGTAAAAATATAATTCAAAAATTTCTGGTCTTCATTTATATAATATTTCTATAGATAATGATAATTCCTCTGTATCATCATAGCAAAAACATCTATAGAAATCTCATGATCATTCATTGGATAGTTTTTGTCATGAGGCTTCAACTTTAGAGGAACATAAGAAATCACATTTTCATTTTTTATGAGGATTTACACAATAATTTTCTGAGATACATAACTATGAATAATTACTAGTTATCTGATAGAAGGTATAGTTAACTTGGGTTTAGTAACCAATCACATCCTTTTCTCTTGGGAAAATTCCTCACATTATTTTTTCAGAAGAACTTACCCCTTTTGATTCAATGTGGATAGTGGATTAAAAATTCATGAGAATTTTTTCACAAACCATATATAATATCCTGATAAAACAAGGAAACTAAAAATATTAGTTATTGTTATAGGACGGGGCACTCCACCACAACCATTATCTTTTCAAGGTAAATTAGGATTCCTTTACTAGTTACAATGTTCCCCTATAAAACAACATATTGCAACCAAAACTCATACTAACAGAACATTCCAAATAAAAAATCCTTCCTGAGGGTTTTTAGTACCTCCTTTATTTGATCATCATGATTCTAATAACTTTTTGAATATAAAAAATTATCATCAATAAAAACTACTATAATGTTATCTGGCTAGTCCTTAAAAACACTATTGATCAAATACATAAAAATTGAAGGTGCATTAGATAATACGAAGGGGATAAAAAAATATCACATTTCCAAAATCTTGAACGGTAGCTGGTCATTAGAATATATTATTTCTTCAATATATATTTATGATAACTAGGTCGATGATCAATCACATAGAATAATTGACCCCATAATGCTAGTCAAATAAATCATCAATTCTTGGAATATGTTACTTGTTCTTCTTTGTGATTCAGTTATGTTATTTGTAATCAATGAATAACTAAAATGATTTATTCTAATTTTTCACAAAGAAAATATGTTCTCCCCAAGGAGACACACATGGTCTGATAAACTCTTTCTTCAAAAGATCCTGGAGTTGTTTCTTTAATTTCTCTATGTATCATGACTGATAACTCTACTTCTAGAAATTTTGGAATTGAGTCTATATTCATTAAAAACATATTGTAAATAAATCAAGGAATAGAACCATATTCTAACCAGTTACCATCTATATTTGAGGGAACAATGAGATTACATGTTACCACATCATTTGTAGCTTAAACATCAACAATCATGATTGAAAAAGAAAGATATTACTCCCTCAACCTATGATAGGAATGATGGTGATTCCCCTCCAATTCCCTCATATTTGGACAGTGATTAGAATAGTGACCAAGTTGTATGGACATTAAACACTGGACATTAGGAAGGGCCTTCACAATATTTACTTTTTCATTAGTTTAAAGAAGTTTAGGCTTCACCTCACTACAAAAATTTGGTGCGATATTGTCATCACTTCCACACTTATATCATTTCTTGATCTTATGTATGGAAGTTTCTCGAATGAAACATCCCACAATTATTTCAAGTGGAATGTTTCAATTTCATTCAACCTCTTCCACGAGCAAGACTCCTCTCCATGTTTGTCTCTATGTATCTATTCTATTAATTTGACAAATGAGACCACTTCGTTTCACTGAACTGTAGTCCAACTATCATTCCACTCCATATGATTTCATCATAGTTTTCGTATTCTCGATTGGATGATTTATTCCATGGATGAAGTCTTAGTAAACCAAACTACCTTCTCATTATGATCAGTGATAATGATACAAGAATAATTAGAAGGTCTTGAGAAGTTCATCGTGCAACTTCAAACAGATTCACTCCCTTATACATTAGTTTGAGGATTTTTTTATTCATTTTATTTATATTAAAACAAGTTAAATACTTATTAAATATGATAACTCTAAACACATTTAATTCTAAATAATCAATATCTCCCCATGGAATCATTTGGTTAATCAATGTCCACCACTAATAATCTTCTCCCACTAAATGATATACATCGAGAGTGACTTTCTCTTATTCTGAACAATGATGTAAAAAATATCTTTTTCTATAGATTTTATCCACTATTCTAAAATCAATTGGTCAGTATATCCACTAATCATTAGTGAATATTTTCAACTAAAGGACTCAAAGAAAATTTTTATCCCATCATGGTGAAACCAGTCTCTCTGTTTGATTCATGTTACTTCCCATAAATTGTGTTTGAGGATTCATCATTCTCGTGAAGGTTTCCATTCGGTATTCCATCGACGGACCTTCAGTGCATGGTCCATTGCACTCGGCATTTTCGTGGTTCCTTTTATTTCTTATCATTTTCTTAATGAAAAAAAAATCAAAGATAGAAATTTTTTTGATATAATTATAATTTTAACTGAACTTTTATGCAATATAACATCATTCTTAAAATTGTCATTCATTAAAAAAATATTCTCTACATCCTTCATAATGACTCAAAAAAACACGGGATTAAAAAATAAATATACATCGAGAGTATCAAACCAGTAATGAAGAAAGGCCCATTATCATGCACTGGTTCCAATTTGAGTCTGTCTCAAAGTAGTGTTTATGGTTTTTACCTCGAAATACATTTGAGTCATAGCCAGATCTACTTATTCATATCCAGAAAAGTATTTATTTATTCAAAAACTACATACATAATATTTCACAAAGAAACCATGAATTATTTCTATATTTAAAATTTCCTATAGAGTTATTTCTAAAATTTTTAAATACTAATTTCCATAAATAACAACTCTAACCATTGATACCAACCATGACATCCACAATTTTAATTAAAAAACATGGGATGTTATTTTTCAAATAATGATCTTTTAAATATTAGTGTCTAGGAAAAAAGGGTACATAAATACATTAAGAACGTAAATAATAATTTTATTAAACGTAAAAGGATTCTTCATGGTTCATATTATGTATATTAATTTCATATCATATACTATGTATATACATAAATGTAATGGGTGTGAAAAAGGCCATGTATAGGAAAAAAGTAAAACATTTTAATGTGGAATATCAATAAGAACATGAGGAATTAAATAAATACATAGAATTAAAATAATATCTTGAATTACAACATGAAAATATTCAACAATAATTAATTTATAAATTCATAGGAATATCACCATGTACCATCCCCAAGGTTTCAAAAAAATTACTATGGTTGTTCACCAAGGTATCATAAAACATGTAATCTCTATAGATTAATTTATATAACCAATTGATTGGATAAATATCAGGGAACAACCTTAATTTTTATTTTTTTTCATGTTATCCACATATATCATAATCATACACTTCATAAATAACCCATATATAAGAAAAGTAATGGATTTCATATCAAAATAATGGCATTTTAAAAATTTATTACATATATTGTCATTATGTCATTTGTAACACAAGGAATGGGAATAATGGTTTTTTTCATTTCATTTATAGAATAAAATAAATTATTTTTATGTATTTATTAATACCCTTGAAAATGAAAGTGCCTTGGTTAATCAGAAAAAAACAATTTCTTATGAAAAATGAAAGAGATTATGAGTCAAAGATTCTCTAGTATAATTGGTCTAAAACATAGTTTTATTAAACAATAAAAATTAACTAGACAAGATTCGACCATTAATAAAAGAATCATGACAACATATATATATATAGAATAAAATAGGAATAAGAACATTCTATGGAAATTTGAACGAAATACCACATAAAAGAAAACATGAATAGAAAATAGAAGATGATAATTCCCTTACCATGATGAGTAACATGTAAAAATAAAAGATCATGACATTGGGTGATTGAGGACACACATAAAGGATTCCTTGGTATGTAATACTATTATAACAATGAGTATAATGAATTTTGACTAAATATAATTATGTAATGGGAGGGTATTTATAGAAAAATAGAGGGAGTTGTTTATTAATTTCTACGGACACCTCAATAGAGGTATTTGGAAAACCATTTAATTTCATAAGTTATTTTCCCATGGTGTGGGCCAATTGGGAAACCTAATATCATATTTTAATCCTAAAAAGCTGACCATAAAAATTATATCATAATTTATTTAATTAAACATACTGAAAAAATAAAACGGTATTTCCTACAATTCACCAAAAAATTAATTATTTTCACAAAAATAAAGAGAATACATCGCAAAAATTTATCGACATTTAGAATAAAAAAATGAACTCTATTTTATGATATCTATTCTAGGAATATGAGAAATTATATATTTAATTAAAATATTTATTTACTAAAAAATACTAATTATTAACAAATACTTTCTAAAACATTTACTTTCTAATACTATGATTTAAATAAATCACATAACCAATTAGGATGACTAAAATATATTTATACTTCCTTAAGTGATTTTACTATTCCATTGATATGATTACTATTAATAAGTGTAACATTTCTATTCTATAGGGTCAAATTTCAATTGAACAAAAAATAATTAGTTGATCCTATCAAGCATTAAATATCTTACTGATTTTAACTATGTATGTATGTTTTTCAAAAATCATTTCATAGAATAAACTATTTCATAATTCATTAAAGGAATAAAAGAATTTTTTTTTGCACATCAAAAATAATATTCATCAAAATTTCAAACATCTTAGAAAAATAATGAAAATTATCCCAAAATTATTTCTGATATTTTAAATTAAAAAATTATGTGTATTTAACTATAATAATTCTATATGTATGAGAAATCACTGAAAGGTATAATTTTTTAACTATAAAATCAATTTATCAATTTATTATCAATTAAGATAATATTTTATTAATCAAAAATATTATTAACACATACCTTATGCAATAAATATTTTATTAAAACATATGTTTTAAAATTTAATATACTATGGACTTGAAATGTGGACCCTTGTAACACCCTCATATGACCTAAGGGTATGGTGTGTGATGGTGATAGACATTTAGGGTGGCTTGGAAAACATTGACTGTGTGGTTGTCTCCAATAATTGAGCATCTCCCATAGTAAAATTCATTCAATCCTAACATGATGATGCTCAACATGGGATTGGTCTAGTGTGAAGCGTAGTGACGACACATACTTCCCATTCTCTGACAAATGGGATTTGTATAGAACAATTCTACTTTATGAGTCCATCGAATATTCATTCTGCATTAATTATCAATTATATTTTTTATTTAGAAGATCAATTATATTGTAAAAATTATTATTAAGGGCATTACATCCAATGGTAATTTTTATCAATGGCCATAATTGAACAACAATATTATAAGGGTTGAAAAAAGGTCACATTTCAATTATAACCACTTCATTATTAAAAGGATATAGTTTTTTGTGTAACAACATGAGTTTTTATGGACCTATTTTTTCACAGTAAATTAATATTTTCTTCTTGAAATGAACTAAGTTATATGTTAAATTTAGACTCAGATAGCATGTCATACACTACTCACAACACCGACTTATCGTACGTTTCACACAACAATGAGTTTTTGTATAATACATGCATCATTGTTTTGGTGTATGATACATGCAACATTGTGTTTCTAGAAAACATGATTTTCATATTTAAATAATATAATAATAACCTATACATTAAAAATATTAATATGAATATTAATAACTAATTTTATATTATATTATATAATTGGTTTATATAAATAAAATATATTGATAATAAAAGATATGATTTTTTGTAAAGTCATTCTATATTTTAAAATACTCTTTTTTAATTTCTTTCTAATAAAATTAATTTTATAAGAATTTAGAAAATAAATTTGGTAAAATATACCTCATATTTAAATTTGAAATTTCAAAACTATCTTAGGGTGAAAATTTTGTATTTTTCTGAAAACACTTCATTTTTGGATGAATTGTGAAAAATATTTGTTTATAATTCAAAACTTCTATTAAAGTCAATTTATTTTGAAAGATTAAATATATTTTATTTTGATTTAAAAGTTTTATTATATAATATTTTTATAAATTAATCCAATTATGGACACTGAAACAATTTATACATTGAAATTGTAGATTAATATTAAGGAAAAGTTTGATAATTTTTTCTTTAAAAATCACATCGTCATTTCGATAGAGGAATTAAAGTAAAATTAATTTCTGACAATTATATAATTATTATTTATAAAAAAATTTATTTATTTAAAATAATGATAATTTATATTTTTAAAAAAGGTCATCATCTTTTTGGAACAAAAATATTAGTGAATGTGATTAAAATAAATGACAACAGTAAAGAGAAAAATTAGACTAATAAAGTACTAAACCTTCAATTTAAGACCCAAAATGACATTTAAACTTGTCCATAACCCATTTAATTTCCATATTTCGAACCAATCATCAATTCGATAAACCTTGGACCATTATTGGATCCACATTCAACATGAAAAATGGGGGAGTAATTCTCTCTTAAAAAATTTATAATAGTGCCACTCCTCCTCCACTATAAAAGGCCACAACCTCTACACATTCACCAAACCTCTAAAAACAATTATCTTATACCAATATCATACCAATACACTTCCCAAAAATATTACGTTATACCTTGAATCCTTCAATATGAAAAAAATCATCTCAATAAATCCTTTTTGAATAGACCAAAATGAGTTTCCCGATGAAAAGATATTGTCTTCTCAAAATCTATTTTCCTTTATTTTCCTTCTCCACAACCTCCGTTGTTATTTTTACATTATTTTGTGAAAAAACTTGTAGAATCAATATACAATTACTTTTTTATTAAAATATTTATACCTAATCATACACACACCTCCAAATAATGGATATCGAACATACTGTTTCTATGTACGACGAACTACATCATCACGAAATCATGATTGGACATTTCTCTCCTATCAATAATCATGGTGGCCATTATGATGAATTTTTTTTTATATTTCATATATTATATTTAATATTTATTTAATCTTCAATATTCCTTTTAAAACACACATATCTTTATAGTTTGATCAAAATATAGATGAAAATGTATATAAGATGGCAAAATATAAGAAGGGGTGAATTTTAGGTCTAAAATAATTGTATATAAAATCTTAAGAAGAAACATAGTTTAAGAAGACATAAAATAATACAATTCACCACCAATTAAAATGAAAATATGGGTCCTGGATCTAGTTGATTTGATTTGATATGATATGATATGATACTCTGGGTTAATAAAACAATTGTATTTGAATTGAATACAATGATCAGAGTACACAAGATGTAAATGATTATACCATAAAACATATAGAATCTTTTAATATAATATGCAATGAATTTATCATAATTAGAAATATTATTACAAAATTAATATAAATTGAAAGAGGAAACCAAATGATTATTTTTCTATTACAAATGGCATCAGAAGATAAAATGTATTAAAATTCATTTATGTCAAACTATGTGGTATTCATTTACCTAGGATAAAAGGTATATCTTACCACTAACTGGATAAGCACTCAATTTGATGATGGAAACATCTATCTTATTATCCTTAGAAACCCTCAATTAAGAAGGTAATAGACCTCTCAATAATTCAAATTTTTAAAATACCTCGATAAAATGATCTGTAGGACCATATTCTTATCCCTGGGTTCCCTGAATCATTATCAAAATGATTAGTGGTACAAAGAAAAACAAATCACATATTGAAATATAAAAACAAAGAATGATCCATTTATTTTATATAATTTCAATTCATTCTTGTGTAGATCGAGAGATGTATCACATTATCAATCTAGAACTTTGATGATTAAAATGTTGTTTTATCTAGTATGAATGTCCACCTATTTATAGGCCTAAGGTTCCAATAGTATAATTTCCTCCAACGTCAGTATTTCTCTAGATAAATCAAAGGCACTTGGATAGCTTGAATTATAATAGTTAGAATAAACAGAATACATGAACACATTTTGATTTGTATATATCTAACTTCACGAAATTGTTTTGGTTAGAATATATTATGTACAAAAACATGAAATAATGATTATGAGAAACTTGTATACGGTATTGTTGTATGACATGAGAACAATTCATTACATGAGTATGATACATAAATTTGTTTTGATTCCTAACATAGTTACAATGTATATCATGATTATGATTCATATAGTGCTTACAATACATAATATGGTTTTTATACTTTATAATATTATGATGCATATCATGGTTATGATTTATATCGTGTTCACGATTCATAACATAGTTACAATTCTTAACATGTTTACAACGATTATCATTGTTACAATGAATAGTGTGGTTATGATTCATAAAACTATTAGGATGCATAGCATGGATATGATGCATGGTTTTGGTACATAGTTATGATGCATTGTTACGATGCCTGGTTATGATTCATGTAATGAATACAATGCATAAAAGAATTACAATACATGTGGTTTGGAAAAAATAATATGTCATTACGATTGTAAAAAAACTTACCTGGTAATAATGTAGAACAGCAATGTTTCATTACGATGTAAACAACATACTTGGTTATGATATATGTGACTACGACTGTAAAACAAAATATCTGGTTACAAAGTAGAAAAATGGTGTATGATTACAATTTAAAAAACATACATGATAATGATATATGTGATTAAAATTTCTAAAAAAAACATATATAGTTATGTTGTAAAACAAAATACATGATATAAAATAAGTATGTTTTGATTTCCAATACGAACTGATCAATGAGGAAGACAAAGCATAATTTGATTCAATAATATTCCCCATTTTAGAAAGAACAAAACAAAACCAACAATAAAGACTTACCTCACCCTGAGTTTAGGAACTCTTTTAAAAGTAATAATGAATATGATTAATATTGCCCTAGGATAAAAATATAATTAAAGAGCTTATTCTCTATACTTTTACTTGTGATTTATCCCCCATTTAAATGTATTCACCTTTCTTTTTCTTTTTATGTAAACAATTTCATTGTTTCTAAATTATTCAATCCATTGTGATTTACAAAAAGATTGAGGAAAAACATTCATGACCTGAAATGTGTTAGAGAAATAGAGTATAGAATGATAGAAAATACTATGAATGATATAATGTATTATTAAACAAGATTTCAAAAATTCATTATTTCCTTGATTTTTTCCAAGAGGTTAAAAATAGATAGATTCACATTCATTATTTATTTTCCATCTTCTAGAAATTTCTCAAGGGATTCTTGCTGAGCCTGATGCATCACATCTTGTTCAACAGTTATCTTTTCATGCTTCTGGATCCTATCTTCATGAAGCTAGATGATTTCATTTTTTTTCTTTAATCCTAACATCATTACAATTAAAATCATACAAACTATGTTTTTTTTCCATCTATAGGATTAAAACTCTATTTTATTGAAAAAAATATCATTATATTCAATCTCCAATATTTCCATTAGATAGTTAAGCTCGTCTGGGGCTATTCCTTTTGATGAACATAGTCTTCTAAATACTTATTGTTTTTCCTTTAAATCAGTGACCAGATTTTGGTAGAAGGAATTAAGATCATTTAACTACTTAAAATATTCATCAAACATATCCCCATGATACTTGAGATTGTCATCAAAAGTTTTACGACCACTTAATAACCTTTTTACAAAAATTCCTATTCTTTGCAGCATGTTCATTGAATATTTTGAAATCGAATTCAAGATTAAAAATCCAGTCTATGAGAGTCTTTATAGAATCTGTTATTTTATTATGACTGTTTGAAATGATGTCAAGGCTCGCCTCAATTTTTGGAAGGAACGGCATAATCATTTCCAACATGTTCAAATCTTGTTTGTTGTACTAAATTCCCTTCACTGTTATTTTTCATTCTTAATTTGTATATTCATTATATTCAAGATGATCTCCCAAATGAGTCTTAGTGCTCATAAAGTGATCTAGATGAATCTAATTCTTATCATATTCTTATTATTTTTCTTATTTATCATATATTTTAACTAATTTCATTGATAAATCCTTCGAGAGACCTCTATGGATGGATGGGGATTTGGTGATGGATATTTAAATGTTGGAACTTATAACGATTCTATTGAATGGTTTATCTTGTTTTCATCTTTATTATCATTAATATTCATATTCATATTCTTGTGCTTATACTTCATAGACGAATTATTATTCTTATTATTATTATTATTCTTTATATTCTTGAATGAGAGATTGTGTAGATGATTATTCAGATACATGTTTCTCATTCCCTTTCCCAACTGGATCATAATTATTCTAAATAGTTTGTTCACTTATGACGATTCTGGTTCTAGATTCTTCTACTATCTTAATTAGACTAACAATATCAATATCTTGATCCTTTCACTTCTTCACTCGATTATTACTTTATTCTTTTTTAAATGTATACACGATTCTTATTCTCCCATCAATAGCTTCAGCTGGAACCAAACCAAACTGAAGATCCCATTATTTTTTATTCTTCGTTCTTCTTCCTCCACTTTGTCACAACCTCATCCAATACTGCTTTTTGTTTCTTTAATTTTATGATATTTGTAGTCTTATATAAATTTATTTTTCTTGAAGATGACTTGGATGTCTCTTAAGGTTTTCATCTCCCTTCAGCTACTTCATTATCTATCTCATCTTATTAATTTTTCATAATTTTTTTTTGGATTCAGGATTGAATCGTAACATGAGTCTCCTTATTGTATTGTTACTAATGAGAGGCTCCTTGAACGATATCAGGCTAACAAGATTGAAACATTTCACAAGTATATGCACTCATTTAAATACTTTTTGAGGATATGGGGTAACATGATCATCTGAGAGTTTATGGAAGCAAAGTTATGCATATTGATTATTTGTAAAATGAAACCCATAATATTTAACATCCAAATATTCAATAAATAATCAAGCCAATAAACATAAGAAAATTTCAATGTTTCCTTATCTTTTTTTGGGGGATCAATAAATCCTTTCATCCAGATGAAAATTAAATGATTTTCAGCTAATATATGATTAACCTTCCTCTTATCATAGTGAACTTCAGAAAGTGATTACTCCAATATCCATTTATCAAATATCGCATCTTGTTATGATAGTATGTGGGAAAGACATCGGGTATCACCCTTAGATGGTAGTCCTAGGAATGTTGCTACTTGTTTTATAGAGGTTGTGAATCTCTTATAATACATCAAAAAATAAATCTTCATACCACTGTCTATCTCCATTATTCTGTAGTATTCTAAATCTTCCTCATCAAAAAATATTGATTTGAAACCGGTCTTTCAACAAAAATGGATTCACACCCTTGGATACTTATTATCCTTATTAACAAGGAATCAGAAGTCTCATGAAAGTATAAAGAGACTAAAATTTCACCTCAAAATTCATAGAATCAAAATATTTTGGAGACATTTTTTTGGAGAAGAAACAATTGAATCAGATATGAAAGGCTACCTTGAAACCTAAATATTCCTAGTTTACAAAGGCTGATGATTTAATAGATTACAAAAACTACGGTAAAATTAGATTATGAACTATACTGGGTACTAATAGAGCATCAAAAATTTGGTGTAATTCAATGAATTTTGATGTGTGATGTAAGGGAAGTGTTCTTTTAAAAAAAATTGTCGGTTAGGGTTATATCTAAACGCTTCAATGGTTGAGAATGACTTCAAACTCTTGTGGTTTTCCTTTAAAGAAAATCGTATTCAAAATGAATCCGATTAGGAGTTAATAAAATTTATTGAAAAAACTATTTCAATAAACAAAATATCTTTTATAACTTGTACCAGTAGGAGTATCATGAAAGATATATCAGTTTTAGTATATTTATATTATTATAATAATTTAAAAAAAATACCGAAAGACACATGAGGACAATAAGAGTTCAAAAATAGATAATTTATTCTAATATTGATAAAATAATCTCGTCTCGATAACATGATATAGATAAATATGAAATCATTAAACATAAACCATGATATTTATGAAACTGATAAACATAAAATAGATAATTATAAAACTGATAAACATAAAACTGATAAAATTTAAAAAAGAAAAAAAGTGAAACTGATAAAAATTAAAACGTATTAAAATGTAAAACTAATAAAATATAAAGCCGATTAAAATTTAAAATTGATAAAAGTTAAATTGATTAAAATGTATGCTCCCCGTTTGTAGTGGAGTAACATAATTTAAGGGGATTTTTTAGACAAGATATATATTTGAGTGATTACTATACATTTTTCATTTCTAATTTCTATTTAATATATTCAAATATATTACAAGATAATGGTTTTTTGAAAATTCAGAAAGTTGTTCTTGCATTCATATTAATTTTAAAATAATTTATCTTTTTTCTATGTGATCTCTAAGAAAGTGATGCATAATATCTTTGTGTTTTTCATGTGAGTTATGTTTATTGTTTTTACATAGAAAAATGAAACTAGTAATATTTCATATTATTTGAGTTTTGGAAAAACTAATGCCCTAGTCAGTGAGTGTGTTTTGCATCCGAAACAATTGAGGACAACAACTTACAGCTGCTACATATTCAGTTTCAGTAGTGTAAAGCTATAGGTATATAATACCAAGCTATATAGGATTATTTATGTCTATAAAAAGTATTGGTATCTTTAAAGACATGATCAAGATGTTTTGAGTTTAGAAAACATAGAGGTTGTTCTACAAAAACCTCTTCTTGTACAATAACATTATGGATAGTACATTTTACATCTATTTGAAAAAGTTTGTTGTTAAATAATGTTGTTAAGGATAATAGAATACAAATAGATTCTTGTCTAGAGATAATAGCACAGGTTTAATCATAGTATATTCCCTCTTATTAATTGTAGCCTTTAGCAAAAAGTCTTGAATTTTTTCTTATAATCACTCCATTTTCGTCACATTTGTTATTGAAACCCCATTTTCTACAAATATAGATTTTTATTTAGGTATTTAAACTGAGGTCCAAACACTATTTATTTAAAATTTATTTAGTGCATCATGAATTGCTTTAATCCAATCTTTGTCACCTAGGCCATTATTCGATGTTTTTGGTTCAAATTGAGATAAAAAAGATGATTGTTTCATTTCTCAAAGAATTTCTAGTCCTTTTCTGTTGATTTAAATAAACATTTATATTATCAGTGGGATTATTCCTAAGATACAATTAATTTTGGTTTTGAAAAACATGTTCATCACCATAATATGGAATGTCTTCTATGGTAAATATTTCATAAAAAATTTATTTAGTATTTCTATTATCATAATTGTTTTCTATCAATTTATGGTATTTTGTTTTTGAAAATAGATATGTTGATTTAATATGGGTATGTTTGACAAAAAGTATCAGTTTCATCAAATTTAACATTCAATATTTCCCGAGTAGTACAAGAGTTTTTATTAATAACCCTATAAGAATTTTATGTAGTGGAATACCCTAGAAATATTCATTCATCTGATTTGGGTGTGAATTTATATATATTATCTTTAGTATTAAATATGAATACATTTCATCCAAATAATCTAAAGTATGAAACATTTGGTTTTGCGGAAGTCCACAATTCATATGTTTTTTTATTAATAAAATGCCTAGTAAAAACTCGATTTATAGTATAACGTGATGTACTCGCATTTTCAATACAGAAATGATTAGTAATTGAGTTTACACTGAACATTGTCCTTGTCATTTCTTAATGAATACAATTTTTTTCTTTCATCAACACCATTCTTTTGTGGGGTTGTTGGAGCTGAAATGTTGTCATTAAAACCTTTCATAATACAAAAAGATTCAAAATCTTAAATTTTAAATTCTCCACCATGATCAGTATGAATAGTTATCAATGGTATGTTTTTCTTATTGTCAAATTGGTATATAAATGTTTTGTAATAGAAAAAGGCTTCAGATTTCCTTGATATAAAATAAACCCACATAAATCTACTGTAGTAATTATCTAAAAAAATACATAACATTTTCCACCAATACATCCAGTTTGTGAGGAACCAAAAAGATCTATGAGCACAAACTATAATGCATTAGATTTTGAAAGTTCATTAAATGATTTATATATAGTTTTATGTTTCTTTCCATATTTAATGGGTTCATAAACTATTGATGAATCAATTCTGGGGACCGGAAGAACCTTAATAAGACTTTTCATAGAGATTTTACAAAGGTTCTTATGGTTACTATGTCATATTCTTTTATGAAATAACCATGATTGGCCTTCAATTTCACTTAAGTAAGAAAATTCTTGGCTTCTAAGGTATTCTAAATTTTGTGTGTCTAAATTATAATGCCATTGGAAGGAGAGAATTAATTATTCCATGGAGTTATGAACTAATCATTTATCATTCCTAAAATTCCCAATGTAACCTTAATAACATAATTAACTTATGCTTATAAGGTTTTTTAAGGCCAATAACAAAGAAAACATTTGAAATTAAAAGGTTTCTTAAAACAACAATATTACCTATACCAATGATATTTCCTTGAGAATTATCTCTGATGGTAACTCTTCCACTAATCATTTAAATAATCATTTTAAATAAATATTTATTTCCAAACAAATGTTAAGAAAATCCACTTCCCGTGTACTTGATATTTTTGTTATTGGTACACTTTTGGTTTTCTGAAAAAGAAACAATTAGTTTTTCAGAACCCAATCATGTTTGGATCCGATAATTTTATATAAAAGAACATTACGAATCCATATTTGTACTGAAAATTAGGGTTTTATAAAATCCTAAATAATGGGTTTTCATAGGGGAACAATTTTATTCCCAAATTCCAACACATTGACACTTGGTGAAAAAAAGAGAACTTTGGGGAACAAAATACATATGACATAAAAAAGTTTTCGAATGTCTATAACCAATTCTAGAATTATTCCATAGAGGAGAAATTTTTGAATAAATTTTATAAAATTCATTCCATCACTATGTTAAATTTTATAAATGATTATTTAAGAAAAAAATTTAAGATTTTACACTAATGACTAAATTATCAATTCCACAAGAATTTTTTTGGGATTGGTTTTTGTTTCAAAAATATTTTTTTTAAAACAAGTTGTTCAAAGTCCTTGGAATGTTTAACCTTCTTTGAATTTACTCTCATATTTTTTTTAAATATTTAATAAATATAGTGAAATAATCGTTGTGTATTTAAAAAAAATAGAGGGAGTTTTTATTAATTTTATAGGAAACCTCAGTAGTGGTATTTACAATACTATGGAGTTTCCCATGGTATTTTCCCATGGTATTGGACATGTGAGAAAACTCATATCATATTTTCATCCTAAAGTTTCACCCATAATTATTTAATCATTATTACATCTTTAGTGACATCATTAAGCATATTGAAAACTGAATTTTTTTTCTTATTATTCATCAAAAATGAGATATAACTTATAAATACCAAAAAACAGCATAAAGATTTTTTTACGTGTGGAATAAATAAATTAACTCCATTTTATGAAAATGATTCTCTATATATGAGAAATTTAATTTCTATGTAAAAATATTATTTACAAAAAATTATTTAATACTTAACCAATAATTTTTAAAACATTTATTTACATATACTATTATATAATTATATCACATTACCATTTAGGATGACTAAAATAAATTTTTACTTCCTTGGGTTAGGATACAATTCAATTGATAATATTACTATTCCTAATGGTAACATTACTATTCCAATGGGTTAAGTTACTTTTCACCAAAAAAAATATGTTGATCATTTCAAACATTAAATATATTCCAGATCAAAACTGTGTTTGTCAATTTTTTGAAATCCATATCACATAATAAATTATTTCATAATTATATAAAGTAAATGTAATCTTTTACTATTAAATAATAATACTATTTAGATAAAAATTAAATTTTCATAGAGAAATTATAAAAATATCACAATATTAATTTGGAGAATTAAAATTAAAAAATAATGTGTATCTTACCATAATATTTATCTAAGTATGAGAAATCTATGAAAAAAAAAAATAACCTCTAAAGACAATTGATGAAATTTATCTCAACCTATCATATATTTTATTATGAATGACTATTCTTAACACATGAACAATGAATGGAAAACGTTTTGGAAACAAAAGGATTACAATTTTAGAGACTATATCCTTTATATGTAACCCCTTATCAGACCTGTATATGACCTAAGGGTAAGCTGTTAGATGGTCATAGTTTCATGGAGTGGCTTAGAAAAAATTCCCAAGTGGTAATATCCACTAACTTGAACTTCCCTTGTAAGAGATTTTGTTCATGCATGGAATTTTGAAGCATGGCTTGGGCTAGGTATAAAGCAATTCCTACTGACACTACCTCCATACCATGATCTAACAAATGGGATTTATGTTGAAAAATTCTAAAAGATGAGCCCATTGAATATTTTTTCTCTATTAATTACCCATTATCATTTCTTCTTATAAGAGAAATTATAATTATCTAATTAGTATTAATAATATTTCTTCTAATAGCCATATTTATGAATGGTCATAATTGACCAACAGTCATATAATAGTCGAATCCCAAAGGCCACATTTCAATTATAATCACATCATTACTAAAAAGATCTAGTTTTATTGAGTACCAAAAAAATATAAAACACATTATTGGGAAACAATTATTGTTCAAAAAAATAGGTTGTTACATTCTTCCCCCCATTATAAATTTCCTTCTTGAAATATCAACTCATTTTCTTAGTTGAGAAAATTTGAGGGTACTTCTGCCTCATTATTTCCTCCTGTTTATTCATTTCTTCATCATACTTGTAGTTACTCCGCAACACTATAAAGTGGTAGGTTGTCCTGTTATGTAGAACATTGTCCTTAGGGTTCAAGAATTCCCCTAGCTATTCCTCAGAAGAGTGATACTGATCCATTTGTACCTCCTTCAAATTTAATACATGTGAAGAGTAAACTATGTACATCCTCAAGAGAGATATGTGGAACACTTCATGAAGTAGATATTTATTTATTGGATGTTCTAGCCGATAAGACACATCTCCTTTGTGATCAAGGATTTCATAGGGTCTAATGTACCTAGGGATAACCTTCCCTTTATTAATAAATCGTATGACTCTCATCTATGGTGAAATTATAAGGAATGTAGTTTCACCAACATCAAACACAATGTAACTTCAAAAGTTGTTAGCATAACTCGTTTTTTGTCTTTGAGTAACCTTAATTCATTGTTGGCATGAATAATTTCTATCATCTCTTTCACAAGATCAGGCCTAAGAATCATTATCCCAAAAAGTTGGATTTTTATATCTATTCTCATATCAAGCTTCATAAGGATCCATTTGAATCGTAGAATGGAATTTGATGTTGTATGAGAACTCAACTAATGGGAGATGTTGATCCTATCAACCTTTAAATTCCATTGAGCATGTTCTCAGCATGTACATTAGTATTTAAGTAGACCTTTAAGATAGCCATCAGTTTAGGGTTGATATTCTATATTTAAATTCAATAAATTGCTCATATAATTTTGAAGAATTCCATATAATTTTGATACGAAACATGGATCATGATCAGAAATGATATAAAGTGGATCTCCATGTAACCTTACCACATACTTCATGTAATTCATGGAGATTTGGTAAATGTAGAAATATTCTTGAATAGAGACAAAATGGGTAGTCTTGGTGAGATGGTTTCTATATCCCCTATCACATTATTTAATTTGGAAGTTATCAGGAGACTGGTGACATGTCCATAGTGATATTCTACCATTTTCATTCTTGTAAGGCTTGTGATTGTAAATCCCCTTTAAGTAGTTATGCATCTTCCTTCAGTTGCTGATACTCTAGGTATCTTGTAGTCTATCTGAAAATCTCTCTATTCATGTTATCCCACCAATTATGATCACAAGGGTCCCTATACATTTTTTACTTCCATGATATACTATAGAATATAATGATATGAGATTCATCCTTCAACTCCATCTTTATTTATGGAATATATGGAATAGTTAGTCTTGTACAATGTTTATGTACACCTTCTTGATTAATATTGAAATCGGGATACTTATGATCCTTCATAGTATTAGTATTCTTCTCTAAAAAAGGAACTTATTTTTGAGCTTTCCTAAACATGTATATTTATGAATGTTGAGAAATCAATGGGGGTAGTGTTAATGATTCCCCTTCCCTTACAATTACCAAGTCCAATTTTACTATTTCATTGACCAATGTATCACATTGAATCCTTTACATTGATATAAAAATAGGGTAATTCCTACATAACACATCAGAGAATTTGATTTCTATTTTAGGGACATAATGAATTGGACAATCATAGTCATTAATAAGTTAAAACCATCTCCCCCATCTCACACTCAATTACATTTGTGTAAAAATCTAATTCAAAAATTTCCGGTCTTCATATAAATAATATTTCTATAGATAATGATAATTCCTCTGTATCTTCATAAAAAAACAACTATAGAATTATCATGATCATTCATTGGATAGTTTGCGTCATGAGGCTTCAACTTTCAAGGAACATAAGAAATCACATTTTCATTTTTTATGAGGATTTACAAAATAATTTTATGAGATACATAACTAAGAATAATTAATAGTTATCTGATAGAAGGTATAGTTAACTTGGGTTCAGTAACCAATCACATCTTCTACTCTTGGAAAAATACCTCACATTATTTTTTCAGATGAACATACCGCCTTTTGATTCAATGTGGATAGTAGATTAAAAATTCATGAGAATTTTTACACAAACCATATATAATATCCTACTAAAACAAGGAAACTAAACATCTCAGTTATTGTTATAGGATGAGGCCACTCCACCACAACCATTATCTTTTCACGGTCAACTAGGATTCCTTCACTAGTTACAATGTTCCCCCATAAAGCAACCTGTTGCAACCAAACCTCATACTAACAGAACATTCCAAATAAAATATCCTTATTGAAGGTTTTTAGTACCTCTTTTATTTGATCATCATGATTCTAATAACTTTTTGAAATTAAAAAATATCATCAATAAAAACTACTATAATGTTATCAGGGTTGTCCTTAAAAACACTATTGATCAAATACATAAAAATGGAAGCTGCATTAGATAATACGAAGGGAATAAAACAAATATCATATTTCCAAAATCTTGAACGGTAGGTGGTAATTAGAATATATTCTTTCTTCAATATATATTTATGATAAATAGGTCTATGATCAATCACAGAGAATAATTGACCCCATAATTCTAGTCAAATGAATCATCAATTTTTGGAAGATGTTACTTGTTCTTCTTTGTGATTCAGTTATGTTATTTGTAATCAATGAATAACTAAAATGATTTATTCTAATTTTTCACAAAGAAAATATGTTCTCCCCAAGGAGACACACATGGTCTGAAAAACTCCTTCTTCAAAAGATCCTGGAGTTGTTTCTTTAATTTCTCTATGTATCATGTCTGATAACTCTACTTCTAGTAATTTTGGGATTGATTCTATATTCATTAAAAACATATTGTAAATAAATCAAGGAATAGAACCATATTCCAACTAGTTACCATCTATATTTGAGGGAATAATGAGATTACATGTCACCACATCATTTTTAGCTTAAACTTCAGCATTCCTGATTAAAAAAGAACGATATTAATCCCAAAAACCTATGATAGGAATGATGGTGATTCCCCTCCAGTTCCCTCATATTTGGATAGTGATTGTAATAGTGACCAATTTGTATGCACATTAAAAACTGGACTTTAGGAAGGGACTTCACAATATTTTCTTGTTCTTTGGTGTAAAGAAGTTTAGGCGTCACCTCACTACAAAAATTTGGTGAGATATTGTCGTCACTTACACACTTATGTCACTTCTTGATCCTATGTAGGAAGTTTCTCGAATGAAACATCCCACAATTATTTCAAGTGGAATGTTTCAATTTCATTCAACCTCTTCCATGGGCAAGACTCCTCTCCATATTTGTCTCTATGTATTTATTCTATTCATTTTACATATAAGACCACTTCGTTTCACTGAACTGTAGTCCAACATTCACAGCACTCCATATTATTTCCTCATAGTTGTCGTATTCTCGATTGGATAGATTATTCCATGGATTAACTCTTAGTAATCCAAACTACCTTTGCATTATGATCAATGATAATGATACAAGAATAATTAGAAGGTCTTGAGATGTTCATCGTGCAAATTCAAACAGATTCACTCCCTTCTACATTAGTTTGAGGATTTTTTTTCTTCATTTTCATTATAATCAAACAAGTTAAATAGTTATTAAATATGATAACTATAAACAAATTTAATTCCAAATAATAAATATCTCCCCATGGAATCATTTAGTTAATCAATTTGCACCATTAATCATATTCTCCCACTAAATGATATACATCGAGGGTGACTTTCTCTTGTTCTGAACAATGAAGTAAAAAATATTTTTTCTATAGAGTTTATCCACTATTCTAAAATCAATGGGTCAGTATATCCACTAATCATTAGTGGATATTTACAACTAAAGGACTCAAAGAAAATTTATATCCCATCATGGTAAAACCAGTCTCTCAGTTTGATTCATGTTATTTCCCATAAATTGTGTTTGAGGATTCATAATTCTCATGAAGCTTTCCATTCAGTATTTCATCGAAGGACCTTCAGTGCATGGTCCATTGCACTCGGCATTTTCATGGTTCCTTTTAATTATTATCATTTTTGTAATGAAAAAAAATCATAGATAGAAATGTTTTTGATATAATTATAATTTTAACTGAACATTTCTGCTATATAACATCATTCTTAAACATGTTATTCATTAAAAATATATTCTCTACATCCTTTTTAATGACTCAATAAAACACGGGATAAAAAAAAATATACCCCAAGAGTATCAAACCAGTAATGCAGAAAGGTCCATTATCATGCACTGGTTCCCATTTGAGTCTATCTCAAAGTGGTGTTTATGGTTTTTACCCCGAAATACATTTGAGTCATAGCCATATCTGCTTATTCATATCCAGAAAAGTATTTATTTATTTGGAAACTAAATTCATAATATTTCACAAAAAATCATGATTTATTCTTATATTTAAAATATTCTATAGAGTTATTTCTAAAATTTTCAAATACTAATTTCCTTAAATAACTACTCTAACCATTGATACCAACGATGAAATCCACAATTTTATTTAAAAAACATGGGATATTATTTTTCAAAAAATGATCTTTTAAATATTAGTGTCTAGGAAAAAAGGGTACATAATACATTAAAAACATAAATAATCCTTTTATTAAACGTAAACGGATTTTTCATGGTTCAAATAATGTATATTAATTTCATATCATATACTATGTATATAAATAAATGTAACGGGTGTGCAAAAGGCCATGTATGGGAAAAAAGTAAAACATTTTACCTGTGACCATGTGGAATATCAACAAGAACATGAGGAATTAAATAAATACATAGCATTAAAATAATATCTTTAATTATAACATGAAAATATTCAACAATATTTAATTTATAAATTCATAGGCATATCACCATGTACCATCTCCAAGGTTTCAAAAACATTACTATGGTTGTTCACAAAGGTATCTTAAAACATGTAATCTCTATAGATTAATTTATATAACCAATTCATTGGATAAATATCAAGGAACAAACTTAATATGTATTTTTTTCATGTTATCCACATATATCATAATCATACACTTCATAAATAACCCATATATAAGAAAAGTAATGGATTTCATATCAAAATCATGGCATTTTAAAAATTGATTACAAATATTATCATTATGTCATTTATAACACAAGGAAAGGGAATAATGGTTTTTTTCATGTCATTTATAGAATAAAATACATTATTTTTATGTATTTATTAATTCCATTGAAAATGAAGGTGCCTTGGTTTATCAGAAAAAAACAATTTCTTATGAAAAAAGAAAGAGATTATGAGTCAAATATTCTCTAGTATAATCGGTCTAAATCATAGTTTTATTAAACAATAAAAATTAATTAGACAAGATTAGACCATTAATAAAAGAATCATGACAACATATATGTGTAGAATAAAATGGAAATAAGAACATGGTATGGAATTTTGAACGAATTACCACATAAAAGAAAACATGAATAGAAAATAGAAGATGATAATTCCCTTACCATGATGAGTAACTTGTAAAAATAAATGATCATGACCTTAGGTGATTGAGGACACACATAAAGGATTCCTTGGGAGGTAATAATATTATAACAACGAGGATAATGAATTTTGACTAAATATAATTATGCAATGGGAGGGTATTTATAGAAAAAGAGAGGGAGTTGTTTATTAATTTCTAAGGACACCTCAATAGAGGTATTTGGAAAACCATTTAATTTCCTAATGTATTTTCCCATGGTGTTGGCCAATTGGGAAACCTAATATCATATTTTAATCCTTAAAAGCTGACCATAAAAATTATATCATTATTTATGTAATTAAACATACTAAAAAATAAAACGGTATTTTCTACTATTCACCAAAAAATCAATTATTTTTACAAAAATGAAGAGAATACATCGTAAACATTTATCGATATATAGAATAAAAAAATGAACTCCATTTTATGAAATCTATTCTAGGAATATTAGAAATTATATTTTTAATTAAAATATTTATTTACTAAAAAATACTAATTATTAAAAAATACTTTCTAAAACATTTACTTTCTAATACTATGATTTAAATAAATCACATAACCAATTAGGATGACTAAAATATATTTATACTTCCTTATGTTATTATACTATTCCATTGATATGATTACTATTAATAAGTGTAACATTTCTATTCTAGAAAGTCATATTTATATTGAACAAAAAATATTTATTTGATCCTATCAAACATTAAATATCTTACTGATTGTAACTATGTATGTATGTTTTTCAAAAATCATTTCACAGAATAAACTATATTCTAATTCATTAAAGGAATAAAAGAATTTTTTTATTGTACATCAAAAATATTATTCATCAAAATTTCAAACATCATAGAAAAATAACGAAAATTATCCCAAAATAAATTTTGATATTTTAAATTAAAAAATTATTTGTATTTAACAATAATAATACTCTATATATGAGAAATCACTGAAAGGTATAATTTTTGAACTATAAAATCAATTTATCTATTTATTATCAATTAAAATAATATTTTATTAATCAAAAATATTCTTAACACATAACTTATGCTATAAATATTTTATTAAAACATATGTTTTAAAATTTAATCTACTATGGAATTGAAATGAGGGCCCTTGTAACACCCTCATATGACCTAAGGTTATGGTGTGTGATGGTGATAGACATTTAGGGTGGCTCAGAAAACATTGACTGTGTGGTTGTCTCCAATAATTGAGCATCTCCCATAGTAAAATTCATTCAATCCAAACATGTTGATGCTCAGCATGGGATTGGTCTAGTGTGAAGCGTAGTGACGACACATACTTCCCATTATATGACAAATGGGCATCGTATAGAACAATTCTACTTTATGAGTCCATCGAATATTCATTCTGCATTAATTAACAATTATATTATTTATTTAGAAGACAAATTATATTGTAAAAATTATTATTAATGGCATTACATCCAATGGTAACATTTATCAATGGCCATAATTGACCAACAATATTATAAGGGTCGAAAACAAAAGGTCACATTTCAGTTATAACCACTTCATTATTAAAAGGATATAGTTTTTTTGTGTTACAACCTGAGTTTTTATGGACCTATTTTTTCACAGTAAATTAATATTTTCTTCTTGAAATGAACTAAGTTATATGTTAAATTCAGACATAGATAGAATGTCATACATTACTCACAACACCGACTTATCGTACGTTTCACACAATAATGAGTTGTTTTATAACACATGCATCATTGTGTTGGTGTATGATACATGAAACACTGACTTTCCAGAAAACATGATTTTAGTATTTAATTAATATAATAATAACCTATTCATTAAAAATATGAATATGAATATTAATAAATAATTTTATAATATATTATATAATTGGTTTATATTAATAAAATATATTGATAATAAAAGATATGATTTTTTGTAAAGTCATTCTATATTTAAAAATACTCTTTTTTAATTTATTTCTAATAAAATTAATTTTATAAGAATTTAGAAATTAAATTTGGTAAAATATACCCCATATTTAAATTTAAAATTTCAAAACTATCTTAGGGTAAAAATTTTGGATTATTCTGAAAAAACATCATTTTTGGATTAATTGTGAAAAATATTTGTTTATAATTCAAAACTTCTTTTAAAGTCAATTAATTTTGGAAGATTAAATATATTTTATTTTGATTTAAAATTTAAATTATATAATATTTTTATAAATTAATCCAATTATGGACATTGAAACAATTTACACATTGAAATTGCAGATTGATATTAATGAAAAGTTTGATAATTTTTTCTTTAAAAATCACATTATCATTTCGATAGAGGAATTAAAGTAAAATTAATTTCTGACAATTATATAATTATTATTTGGAAAATAGATTCTGCATTTAATATAAGAATAATTTATAATTTCAAAAAAGGTCATTATCTTTTTTGGAACAAAAATATTAGTGAATGTGATTAAAATAAATGACAATGGTAAAGATAACAATTAGGCTAATAAAGTACTAAACCTTCAAATTAAGACCCAAAATGACATTTAAACTTGTCCATTACCCATTTAATGCCCATATATCAAACCTATCATCAATTTTATCAACCTTGGACCATTATTGGATCTACATTCAACATGAAAAACGGGGGAGTAATTATCTCTTAAAAAATTTATAATAGTGCCACTCCTCCTCCACTATAAAAGGCCACAACCTCTACACATTCACCAAACCTCTAAAAACAATTATCTTATACCAATATCATACCAATACACTTCCCAAAAACTTACCTTATACCTTGAAGCCTTCAATATAGAAAAAATAATCTCAACAAATCCTTTTGGAACACACCAAAATGAGTTTCTCGATGAAAAGATATTGTCTTCTCAAAATCAATTTTCTTTTATTTTCCTTCTCCACACCCTCCGCTATTATATTTACATTATTTTTTGAAAAAACTTGTAGCATAAATATACAATTAATTTTTTAATAAAATATTTATACATAATCATACACACACTTCCAAATAATGGATATCGAACATACTGTTTCTATGTACGACGAACTACATCATCACGAAATCATGATTGGACATTTCTCCCATATCAATAATCATGGTGGCCATTATTATGGAAAATCTTTTTATATATTTCATATATTATATTTAATATTTATTTAAGCTTCAATATTCCTTTTAAAACAGACATCTCTTTACATTTTGATCAAAATATAGATGAAAATGTATATAAGATGGCACAATATAAGAAGGGGGTGAATTTTATGTCTAAAATCATTGTATATTAAATCTTAATAAGAAACATAGTTTAAGAAGTCATAAAATAATACAATTCAGAACCAATATAAATTAAAATATGGGTCCTGGATCCAGTGGATATGATATGATATGATATGATACTCTGTGTTAATAAAACAATTGTATATCAATTGAATACAATGATCAGAGTACAACAGATGTAAATGATTATACCATAAAACATATAGAATCTTTTAATACAATATGAAATGAGTGTATCATAATTAGAAATATTATTAAAAAAATTAATATGAATAGAAAGAGTAAACCAAATAATTCTTTTTCTTTTTCAAATGGCATCAGAAGATAAGATTTATTAAAATTCATTTATGTCAAACTATGTGGTATTCATTTACCTAGGATAAAAGGTATATATTACCACTAACTGGATAAGCACTCAATTCAATGATGGACACATTTGTCTTACTATCCTTAGAAACCCTTAATTAAGAAGGTAATAGACCTCTAAATAATTCAAATTTTTAAAAGACCTCGATAAAATGATCTGTAGGACCATATTCTTATCCCTAGATGCCCTGAATCATTATCACAATAATTATTAGTAAAAAGAAAAACAAATCACATATTGAAATATAAAAACAAATAAGGATCCATTTATTTTATGTAATTTCAATTCATTCTCGTGTAGAGAGAGAGATGTATCACATTATCAATCTAGAACATTGATGATTAAAATGTTTTTTTATCTAGTTGGAATGTACACCTATTTATAGGCCTCAAGTTCCAATAGTATCATTTCCTCCAACATCTCTATTTCTCTAGAAACATCAAAGGCACTTCGATAACTGGCATTATAATATTTAAAACAAACAGAATACATGACCACATTTTGATTTGTATATATCTAACTTCCCGAAATTGTTTTGGTTAGAATATATTATGTACAAAAACATGAAACATGGATTATAAGAAACTTTTATATTGTATTGTTGTATGACACGAGAACAATTCATTACTTGAGTATGATACAAAAATTTGTTTTGATTCTTAACATAGTTACAATGTATATCATGATTATGATTCATATAGTGGTTACATTACATAATATGATTTTTATGCTTTATAATATTATGATGCATATCATGGTTATGATTTATATCGTGTTCACGATTCATAACATAGTTACAATTCTTAACATGTTTACAACGATTATCATGATTATGATGAATAGTGTGGTTATGATTCATAAAACTATTAGGACGCATAGCATGGATATGATGCATGGTTTTGGTACATAGTTATGATGCATTATTACGATTCCTGGTTATGTTGCATGTAATGAATAAAATGCGTAAAAAAATTACAATACATATGGTTTAGAAAAAATAATATGTCATTACGATTGTAAAACAACTTACCTGGTTATAATGTAGAACACCAATATTTCATTACGATGTAAACAACATAATTGGTTATGATATATGTGACTACGACTGTAAAACAACATATCTGGTTACGAAGTATAAAAATGGTGTTTGATTACAATGTAAAAAACATACATGATAATGATATATGTGATTAAAATTTCTAAAAAACATATATAGTTATGTTGTAAAACAACATATATGATATAAAATAACTAATTTGTGATTTCCAATACAAACTTATCAATGAGGAAGACAAATCATAATTTGATTCAATAATATTCCCCATTTTGGAAAGAACAAAATAAAACCAACAATAAATACATACCTCACCATGAGTTTAGGAACTCTTGTAAAAGTAATAATGAATATGACTAATATTTTGCTAGGATAAAAATATAATTAAGGAGCATATTCTCTCTACTTTTACTTGTGATTTATCCCCCTTTTAAATGTATTAACCTTTTTTTCTTTTTATGTAAAAAATTTCATTGTTTCCAAATTATTCTATCCATTGTGATTTACAAAAATATTGAGGAAAAACATTCATGACCTGAAATGTGTTAGAGAAAAAGATTATAGAATAATAGAAAATACATTGAATTATATAATGTATTATTAATCAAGATTTCAAAAATTCATTTTTTCCTTGTTTTTTTCCTAGAGGTTAAAAATAGATAGATTCAAATTCATTATTTATTTTCCATCTTCTATAAATTTGTCAAGGGATTCTTGCTGAGTCCGATGCATCACATCTGGTTCAACAGTTATCTTTTCATGCTTCTGGATCCTATCTTCATGAAGCTGGATGATTTCATTTTTTTCTTTAATCCTAACATCATTAGAATTAAAATCATACACACTATGTTTATTTCCATCTATAGGATTAAAACTCTATTTTATTGAAAAACAAGATCATTACATTCTATCTCCAATATTTCCATTATATGGTCAAGCTCGTCTGAGGCTATTCCTTTTGAGGAACATAGTCTTCGAAATACTTATTATTTTTCCTTCAAATCAGTGACCACATTTTCCTAGAATGAATTAAGATCATTTACCTACTTAAAATATTAATCAGACTTATCCCCATGTTACTTTATATTGTCATCAAAAGTTTTACGACCACTTAACAACCTTGTTACAAAAATTCCTATTCTTTGCAGCATGTTCTTTGAATATTTTGAAATCAAATTCAAGAGTCAAAATCTAGTCTATCAGAGTCTTTACAGAATATGTTCTTTTATTATGAATGTTTGAAATTATGTCAAGGATCATCTCAATTTTTGGAATGAACAGTATAATCATTTCCAACATGTTCAACTCTTGTTTGTTTAACTGAATCCCCTTCACTGTTATTTTTAATTCTTAATGTGTATCTTCATTATATTCAAGATGATCTCCCAAATGAGTCTCAGTGCTCATAAAGTGATCTAGATGAATCTGATTCTTATCATATTCTTCTTATTTTTCTTCTTTATCATAAATTTTAACTAATTTCGTAGATAAATCCTTTGAGAGACCTCTTTGGATGGATGGGGATTTGGAGATGGAAATTTAAATGTAGGAACTTATAACAATTCTATTGAATGATTTATCTTGTTTTCATCTTTATTATCATTCCTATTCGTATTCGTCTTCTTGTGCTTATACTTAATCCACTAATTATTATTCTTATAATTATTATTATTCTTTAGATTCTTGAATGAGAGATTGTGTAGCTGATTATTCAGATACATATTTCTCATTCCCTTTCCCAACTGGATCATATTTATTCTAAACAGTTTGTTCACTTATGACAATTCTGGTTTTTGCTTCTTCTGCTTTCATAATTAGACTATCAATATGAATATCTTGATCCTTTCACTCCTTCACTTGGTTATTCCTTTATTCTTTTTTAAATGAATCCACGATTATTATTCTCCCATCAAGAGCTTTAGCTGGAGCCAAACCAAACTGAAGATCCCAATATTTTTTATTCTTCGTTCTTCTTCCTCCACTTTTTCACAAACTCATCCAATACTGCTTTTTGTTTCTCTGATTTTATGTTATTTGTAGTCTTATCTAAATTTATTTTTCTTGATGATGACTTGGATGTCTTTTAAGGTTTTCATCTCCCTTCAGCTACTTCATTATCTTTCTCATCTTTTTAATTTTTCATAATTTTTTTTTGGATTCAGGATTGAATCGTAACATGAGTCTTCTTAATGTATAGTTACTAATGATAGGCTCCTTGAACGATATCAGTCTGACAAGATTAAAACATTTCACAAGTATATGCACTCATTTAAATACTTTTAGAGGATCAGGGTAACATGATCAGCAGAGAGATTATAGAACCAAAGTTATGCATATTGATTATTTGGAAAATGAAACCCATAATATTTAACATCCAAATATTCAATAAATAATCAAGCCCATAAACATAAGAAAATTTCAATGTTTCCTTATCTATTTTTGGGGGAACAATAAATCCTTTCATCTAGAGGGAAATTAAATGATTTTCATCTAATATATGATTAAACTTCCTCTTATCATAATGAATTTCAGAAAGAGATTCCGCCAATTTCCATTTATCAAATATCACATCTTGTTATGATAGAATGTGGGAAGGACATAGGGTATCACTCTTAGATGGTAGTCCTAGGAATGTTGCTACTTGTTTTATAGAGGTTGTGAATCTCTTATCATACATCAAAAAATAAATCTTCAGACCATTGTCTATCTCCATTGTTCTATAGTATTCTAACTCTTCCTCATAAAAAAATATTGATCTGAAACCGTTCTTTCAACAAAAATGAATTCACACCCTTGGAAACTTATTATCCTTATTAACAAGGAATCAAAAGTCTCATAAAAGTATAAAGACACTAAAATTTCACCTCAAAATTCAAAGATGAAAAATATTTTTGAGACATTTGTTTTGGAGAAGAAACAATTGAATCAGACATGGAAGGCTACCTTGAACCCTAAATATTTGTAGTTTACGAAGGCTGAAGATTTAATAGATTACGAAAACTGCGGTAAAATTAGATTATGAACTGTACTGGGTATTAATAGAGCATCATAAATTTGGAGTAATAAAAAGAATTTCAATGTGTGATGTGAAGGAGGTGTTATTTTAAAAAACAATTTGACGGTTAGGATTATATCTAAATGATTCAGTGGTTGAGAATGACTTCAAACTCTTGTGGTATTCCTTTAATGAAAATCGTATTCAAAATGAATCTGATTAGGAGTTAATAAAATTTATTGAAAAAAAATCTATTTCAATAAACAAAATATCTTTTATAACTTGTACCAGTCAGAGTATCATGATATATATATCAGTTTTAGTATATTTATATTATTATAATAATTTAAAAAAAATACCGAAAGACACATGAGACCAATAAGAGTTCATAAATAGAAAAATTATTCTAATATTGATAAAATAATCTAGTACCGATAACATGATATAGATAAATATGAAATCATTAAACATCAACCAACGAATTATGAAACTGATAAACATAAAATTGATATTTATGAAACTGATAAACATGAAACTGATAAAATTTAAAAAAGATAAAAAGTGAAACTGATAAAAATTAAAACTTCTTAAAATGTAAAACTAATAAAATATAAATCCGATTAAAATTTAAAATTGATAAAAGTTAAATTGATTAAAATGTATGCTCCCCCTTTGTAGTGTAGTAACATAATTTAAGGGGATTTTTTAGGCCAGATATATATTTGAGTGATTACTATACATTGTTCATTTCTAATTTCTATTTAATGTATTCAAATATATTACAAGATAATGGTTTTTTGAAAATTCAGTAAGTTGTTCTTGCATTCATATTAATTTTAAAATAATTTATCCTTTTTTTGTGTGATCTATAAGAAAGTGATGCATCATATCATTGTGTTTTTCACGTGAGTTATGATTATTGTTTTTACATAGAGAAATGAAACTAGTAATATCTTATATTATTTGAGTTTTGGAAAAACAAATTCCCTAGTCAGTGAGTGTGTTTTTCATCCGAAACAGTTGAGGACAACAACTTCCAACTGTTACATATTCAGTTTCAGTAGTGTAAAGATGTAAGTATATAATACCAAGCTATAGATGATAATTTATGTCTATAAAAAGTATTGGTATCTTTAAAGACATGATCAAGATGTTATGAGTTTAGAAAACATAGAGGTTGTTCTACAAAAACCTCTTCTTATTCAATAACATTATGGATATTACATTTTACATCTATTTGAAAAATTTTGTCGTTAAATAAATTTGTTAAGGATAATATAATAAAATTAGTTTCTTGTCTAGTGATAATATCACATGTTTCATCATAGTCTATTCCCGCTTATTAATTATAGCCTTTAGCAAAAGGTCTTCATTTTTTTTCTTATAATGACTCCATTTTCGTCACATTTCTTATTGAAAACCCATTTTCTACAAATATAGTTTTTTATTTAGGTATTTAAACTGAGGTCCAAACACTATTCCTTTAAACTTTATTTAGTTCATCATGAATTGCTTTAATCCAATCTTTATCACCTAGGCCATATTCGATGTTTTAGGTTCAAATTGAGATAAAAAAACAAGATGTTTGTTTCATTTATCAAGGAATTTCTAGTCCTTACGGGTTGATTTAAATAACCAATTATATTATCAGTGGGATTATTCCTAAGATACAACTAATTTGGGTTTTGAAAAACATGTTCATCACCATAATATGGAATGTCTTCTAAAGTAAATATTTCATTAAAAATTTATTGAGTCTTTCCATTATCATAATTTTTTTGTCTCAATTTATGGTATTTAGTTTTTGAAAATAGATATGTTAATTTAATATGGGTATGTTTAAAAAAAAGTATCAGTTTCATCAAATTTAACATTCAATATTTCCCGAGTAGTACAAAAGTTTTTATTAAAAACCCTATAAGCATTTTAAGTAGTGGAATACCCTATAAATATTCATTCATCTGATTAGTGTGTGAATTTATATATATTATATTTAGTATTTAATATGAATACATTTCATCCAAATAATCTAAAGTATGAAAAATTTGGTTTTTAGGAAGTCCACAATTCATATGCTTTTTTATTAATAAAATGCCTAGTAAAAACTCGATTTATAGTATAACATGAAGTACTCTCATTTTAATACAGAAATGATTAGTAATTGAGTATACACTAAACATTGTCCTTGTCATTTCTTAAAGAATACTATTTTTTTATTTCAACAACACCATTCTTTTGTGGGGTTTTTGGAGCCGAAATGTTGTCATTAACACCTTTCTTAATACAAAAAGATTCAAAATCTTAAATTTTAAATTCTATACCATGATCAGTATGAATAGTTATCAATGGTATGTTTTTCTCATTGTTAAATTAGGATCTAAATGTTTTGTAATAGAAAAAGGCTTCAGATTTCTTTGATAGAAAATAAACCCATATAACTCTATTGTAGTCATTATCTAAAAAATACATAATATTTTCCACCAATACATCCAGTTTGTGAAGAACTAAAAAGATCCATGAGCACAAAATATAATGCATTAGATTTCGAAAGTTCATTAAATGATTTATATATAGTTTTATGTTTCTTTCTATATTGAAAGGGATCATAAACTATTGAATAATCAATTCTGGGAACCGGTAGAACCTTAATAAGTCTTTTCATAGAGAGTTTACAAAGGTTCCTAAGGTTACTCTGTCATATTCTTCTATGACATAACTATGATTGGCCTTCAATTTCACTTTAGTAAAAAAATTCTTGGCTTCTAAGGTATTCTAAATATTGTGTGTATAAATTATACTGCCATTGGAAAGAGAGAATTTATTATTCCATGGAATTATGAACTAATCATTTAACATTCCTAAAATTCCCAATGTAACCTTCATAACATAATTAACTTATGCTTATAAGGTTTTTTAAGGCCAATAACAAAGAAAACATTTTAAATTAAAAGGTTTCTTAAAAGAACAATATTACCTATACCAATGATATTTCCTTGAGAATTATCTCTGAAGGTAACTATTCCACGAATCATTTAAATAATCATTTTAAATTAATCTTTATTTCCAAACACATGTTAATAAAATCCACTTCCCATGTACTTTATATTCTTGATATTGGTACAGTTTGGGTTTTCTAAAAAAGAAACAATGAGTTTTTCAGAACCCAAACTTGTTTGGATCCGATAATGTTATATAAAAGAACATTACGAATCCACATTTTTATTGAAATGTAGGGTTTTATAAAATCCTAAATAATGGGTTTTCATAGGGGAACAACTTTATTCCCAAATTCCAACACATTGACACTTGGTGCAAAAAAGGTAACTTTGGGGAACAAAATACAAATGACTTAAAATAGTTTTCGAATGTGTATAAACAATTATAGAATTATTCCATAGAGAAGAAATTTTTGAATAAATTTTATAAAATTCATTCCATCACTAAGTTAAATTTTATAAATGATTATTTAAGGAAAAAATTTAATATTTTACTCTAACGACTAAATTATCAATCCCACAATAATTTTTTTGAGATTGGTTTTTGTTTCAAAAATATTTTTTCAAAAACAAGATGTTCAATGTCGTAGGAAAGTTTAACCTTTTCTGAATTTACTCTCATATTTTTTTTAAATATTTCATAAATCAATAGTTTTCTGATCAAGATATTTAGAAATAACTAATACATCTTTTATACAGGTAGATATTATTGAATTTTCCTTATTAATATTTTTCGTGAGATTGAGATTTTAATTCTCAAGTAATTTTTCAAATATGGATACTTATTCAAAAGAATGTAAATCATCCTCTACTGAGGATAATTCTTCTTTCCGAAGAGTATGAATATTTTTCATATGGGTAATTGGAATTTAAATATACATTTTTAATTGATTCTAAATTGTGTAACTTGTCCATAAGACATTTATTTTCAATAGGTAGTCATGTTAAATGTCTAATATTCTTCTGACTAGAAGATTTATATTTAGCAGATTCATCTGATGAATCACCACCACTTAAAATCTAAGTATCATTTTCATTCATGAATATCTTATACTTTGACATATAATAATTTTACTTGTTTCTTTAAAAATGATTATCCTTCTAGTCCTATAGTTTAAGCAAAGGAAAATATGGCATAATATGGCCTTCTATTTCACATTAATGAAACATTACTTCTGGGTCATTCTTGTCCTTCCTATATTTCTGTATGACTCTTTACTAAAAATCTGTATTTCTAATAATATTGTTCATTATTCAGGAAATAATGGCTAATTCATTCTCTAAATGATCACTTTCACTAGATTCTGATATTAAAAAATCTTTCATTGTTTTGGATCTTGTTACACTTTGTAATGTCTTGGCATTAGATGTACTATTAAAATCTAAACATCCATTACCATTCTTCTTCTTATTAAAATATGCATCACTTTTCATTATTATATCGTGCTATAAGAGAGGAAAAAATAATTCATCAAGAGTAATTTGAGTAACTTTTCATTTCTCATCAAAAGATATATTTTTGATTCAAACACATTAGTAATTAATTCAAAAATCTTATCCCCCTGAACTTCATCATCATTACATTTTTCTATCATAGATTAAAGACTATTAAAAAATTTCATAAATCATTATTGAATCTTTCGTACTAGTTCTCCATAGGGAAAAAACCCTAATATTCATCTCGAATAATGGATCTTCTTTTTTTAATAACATTAGATATACCATAATGTGTGACTTCCAACTTCTTCCAAATACAATTGCCTTATTTTCATGAATATATCTAACTATATTTATATTCCATGTCAAAGAACATAAAAAATTATTGCGTACCTTTTAATTTAGTTGATATTATAGAATCTATTGGTTGGTGAAGGTTCTTACATCCATGTCTGTAATTATTTAATCTCCAGTCATCATTACAAAATTATATACTCTAGTAGTAATAAAAAATGTCTTTATTTGATCTTTCTAGTACTCTTAATCTTTACCATTTTAAATGGGTGGTTTAGATGGGTTTATATTATTAATTAATCCAATATTCATTCATTACATAATATAATAAATCATTTTTACACTTCACATATTAGTGTAATATGTAAATATAAACAAAAATATTATAACAAAAAAAGAACTATCTTAGAAAGAAATAATCCAAGTAAAACAAATTAGTGGAAACCTCCTCTGATACCAAATATTGGATCGAACTATAAATATAAATGAATGTGTGATGGAACAATAGAAGAAGGGGGTGAATTGTAGGTTGAAGATGATTTGATTTAAACTCTTAAGATAAATATTTGTTTAGGAAGTCTTAAAATAATATAATTCACGACCAATATAAATGACCATGTGGGTCATATAATCGATGGATATTATATGAAATGATACACTAGGTTAATAAAGAAATTGCATTTTAATTGAATACAATGACCCGAGTAAAAAAATGTAAATGAATCTACAATTAAACATGTGGAATATTTTAATACAATATGTAATGAATGTATTGTAATTATAATAGATACAATAAAAACTATATATATAGAAAGAAGAAAAAAATGATTCCATTTCTATTACAAAAGGCATCGAAAGATAAAATGTATAAAAATTATTATATCCCAAATAGTAGGGTATCCTTTCACTAAGAATATAAAGTATGTCTACCGCCTCCTGAGTAAGCCCTTGATATGATGATAGGAATGTCTGTCTTCATATCCTCGTAAGCCCTCGATTAAGAAGGTAATCAACACCTCTATCATTATAATACATGAAATACCTCAATAAAATGATTGGTAGCACCATATTCCTATCTTGGGAAACCCGTGATCCTTATCAAAATGATCTATTGCAAAAAGAAAAACAAAACACTTATTGAAATGAAAAAATGAAGAATGATTCATTCACGTTTTGTAATTTATTGGATTTTTCATAGCACAAGAGATATGTCATAGAGTCTCCCTCAATAAATTTCATGATTCAAAATTTGTTTCACTGGTTCAATGACATCATATTTATATCCATTATGTTCCAATGGTCACATTTCCTCTAACAGTGATATTTATCTGGATAATTCGGAGGGACTAGGAACCCTAGAATTTTAACTATCAAAACAAACAAAATAAATGACATCATTTTGACTAGTATATGACTAATGTCATTTCATATTTTTTGTTAGATTATAGTATGTAAAAATGTATGAAACAATGAGTATGAGAAACAAGTATACTGTATTGGAGTAAGACATGTCTACAAAGCATGACAGGTGTACGATACATAAATACATAACTGGGTTACGGTGCTTAACATGGTCACAATACATATCATTATTACGATGAATATCATGGTTATGATATAAAATATGGTTACAATGATTTATATGGTTATGATGCATATCGTTGCTACGATTTATATCGTGGTTACGATTCATAATATAGTTATGATCTTTAACAGCGTAATGATGCATATCATAGTTATGATGCATATTGTAGTTACAATTCATAACAAGGTTACAATGCTTAGCTTGGATATGATGCACAATTATGGTATATATTTATTATTTGTGGTTATGTTTCCAATATATGTTTCATGAAATCAATACAATGCAAAATTTAATTTGGATACATATGGTAATGAAAGCATTATATGTGATTATGATTGCAAAAAAACTTATCTTGTTATGATTTAGAAAAACAATTATATGAATAAAATGTAAACAACCTACATGATTATGATATATGTTATTAAGATTGAAAAACACCATATCTGGTTATGATGTAGAAAAACAGTATATAATTAGAATGTAAAAAACCTATATGATTATGATATATGTTATTACAACTGTAAAACATCATATCTGGTTACATTATAAAACAACATACAAGATAAAAAATAAGTAATTTGTGATTTCCAAAACAAAAATATCATTGAAAAATTAGAAGTATAATTTGAATCAATATTTACTTTCCATTTTGTGTAAATATGAAAATCTCTTTTGAGGAAGTTTGGACTACCGCCCCCTCAAAGATATGTTATTCTTTCACACACCACATGGAATGTATTAATGAAGGGTATAGTGGACGTCAAAGATATATATGATATAATAATTCTAATTTAATAATTATACATACATATATATATATATATATTTCATTTATATACTTTCTTTCAATACCATAATATAAACAGAAACAATGTTCATGTGTACAAACGACTTACCGTCTTCATGAATAGAGTGTTCCATTTTATAAGTATTTATCCTATAAAATATTATAATATAAATATGTTTTATATAGATGAAATTTATATAATTTTATACATTCTAAAACCATGATAAAATTATAAGGACCAATGATATAACAAAATAAGACACTGTTGAAGAAAAAATCTAATTTTCACCGAAGTGAACCTTTTACATGGCACCGTAAACATGCTTATAATAAAATTTCATAATAAACCCTTATGTGGTATTATGTTTAATAATATGATTACTGAAATAAATTATAATAAATTTGAAATTATTATACATGATAATTTTACGAGTACAGATAGAATCAATACACAAGGTTATGGGAATTTCATCTCAATGTTAATTTTTGTGAGATTCATGTTATGTTCTCCAATATTTACTTTTACGTAGTGTTTGTACTACCCCTAATTGAATTATATGTATCTAATAAAAATATTTTTTGGTTACTCACATATCCATTCTATGATCCATCTTCGAGGGGGTTTAACATTTAAATGTTATCAAATCAGTAGAAAAAGTTTGTCTCAATTTTCGATCATTGAGACTCAGGTTTTCTTATAAACCTAAAGTCTTTTTTGGAGGTGAAAATAATTACAATATACATGTTATATCACGAATATATTTATTTTTATGATAAATTATACTTCATGTAATTTCATTTTATTACATAAAAATTATGACGTGTAGGTACTAAGTTATAAGAGTTTATGGAGACAATATCATTTCTTTAAGATGTAGTTTATGTTTATGATTATTTTGATGAAACCATATGACCCATTTCTAAAGAATATTCACGAGTTTCCTTATTCTATATTTATTATAGATATCCTCACGTGTTAGTACCATTTTTAAACTCTTTGACACATAATATAATTTTTTCATGTAAAATCTTATATGCTAACTTTTCGGTAAAAAAGAAATTCAAAAAACATGTTTTCGAAAATGTTATCAAAAATAATTTAAAAATATACATGAAGATATTTTTCCTAGAGAATGTATTTTAAAAATATTTTATTATTTTTAATGCTTCATTTATAATTTTTCAAAGCTATTTTAATAAAAAAACTTTAACAAGATTTTTATGTTATTGAAAAAAAAATCACTTAAGAAATGATACTTTCCTCAAGAATTTTTTTATATATTTTTTAAATTTATTTCCCATGTAATATAATATCTTTGGGTTTTAATATTTAATTTATGGAATCATTATTAAATGTTTCCATTTATATTATTTTTATTAATGGATTGTGTTTTAATGTCTTGATGTTTATAAATCCTATTTCTCTTTCATGGGTTAAATGCTTTTGAAACCTGCTTCCTTTGATGGGTTTTGTTTATGATTAAATGATAATTAAACCTTTCACTTTTCATGGGTTATGATTTGTTAACATGATTATGATATAATTTCATTTAATGGGTTATGATATGATTATTTTGGATATTCCTTCACATTTATGTATGATTTCATTATATTACGGGTGTGAACTATATCTCCATCCAATGCATTAGGTTATGATATATATCTCTTGAGATAAACTAAGATGGTCTTGGGATTGAACCCTAAAAATTATGATGTCCACGGGAGTGAACCATGACTACTAAGATGCTATGAAGAGTGAAATCATGCTACAATGATGTCCATGGTAATGAAACACGAATACTATGATGGTATGAGTAGTGAACTCATACAACTAAGATGGTCTTGGAAGTTATTCCTTGGCTATTAAAGTAATCATTATGAGCTAATGTGTTTTCTACACTACTTTGTTATATTCTTACATTATTCATTCATGGATTATGATCATTATTCCATTATGATTCATGTCTTATGTACTACAAATATTTATGCCATGATCTCTATTATGATATTATATATGCATGGTATGATATTCTATTTTGATGCTCACATTATCATTCCCTTATGCCCATGTTTATGCTTTCATGTTTCCCTTGTTTACCCTTAATGATAATTTGAGCTCACCCCTGTTATGTTTCCTTTCCCCCAGAAAATGATGATATGTACTAGGTTTTATATGCCTAAGAAGGGTGCTATTTTGGAAGAACCTAGTGGGAGATGAGGTATCTCTCATATATACCTGTGATTATTTTTGCATTTTTCTCATGGAACTAGAATAATATTGTCTTCTTGCATTATTTTGTGTAATGTTATGTGTTTCCCACAAAAGATATATAATGTTAATGTTGGAAAGGAGAGGTTCTTAAAAGTTGGTATCATATGAAAAATTTAGTTACCCTTAGGAAAATCACATGAGAAAACCCTGGTAAGATCCATAAGGACATGTGTAAAGATAAGTATAATGATGAGTCAATGTATAAAAAAATTTCCTCAATTTTTGGTGAAGGATAGAGTGAGTGGATTCATAGAAATATATCACTATCTAGATTCTAAAAGTTGTTGTGGCTCTATAATAGATGTATACAGGGGTAAAAATTCAACCATGATGTTCCAGACTTCACTCCGGGAAATCTGGTACATGAAAACTGGCCAATCTGCACACATGGTTTGACACATCTAGGGGATGTTCTTTTAGAACTCACAAACCCTACACAAACCATTATGAAGGATTTAAAATATTTTTTCCATAAAAATCGTAGCATAAAAATAAGAATCCCTATATTAATGAAGTTATCATTATTAAGATGTTCTAAAAGTGATTTTTCATAATTATGTGGTTCCTCATTATGATAACTATTTCTTACACTATGATTTTGGTTTTAGTAAATCGATTGAACTTGAAGGAACCATGTTAATGATGATTGTGACGGAAAATTCTATTATTTTCTTCTTGATTAAATGTATTTGATGGGAGATTGAATGAAAAATCTTGTTGTTATGCTCACACAGATTTCTCAGGCTATGAATCATGTTGGGCTTCCTAATGTTCAAAGGAGAGAACAACATTCTGTTGAGTATTTCATGAGGCAACATCCACCATCATTTAGTGGGTCTTATGATCCATTTTTTGATGAAACATGTTTTAGTATGACTAAAAATACAATATCTATTCTATAGTTTATATAACGTGAGAACATAATTTTTGTTGTTTATCTATTTGAGGGAAAAGAAGACCATTGGTGGACACTAATCAAGAATATAAGGCAGCATGACGATATTGAATCCATGGTTTAGACAAGTTCATGAACTTATTTTTCTATAATTAATTTCATTGAATTCTTCACACCAATATAGAGAAATATTTTCTTTAATTGAAGAAAAAGGATGACGAGTCTATTGGTTGCAACAGGGATAATATCATGAGACTTGCAAGGTATGCTTCCAGAATTATCATCCATCCTAAATCTGATGTTGATAGGTTCTTTCATGGATTAACACCACATATAAAAAGGAGATTAGCCACAAGAGTCATTAGTATCTATGGAATGATTGCAAGTTTTTCAATCACGGTTAAAATGGAAGTAGGAGTCAAATATGAATCTCATGGATATGATAAGAAAAGGATGATGCAGTGTAACGGGAACTCTAAAAAACAAAGTGAAAAAAGATGAAACTTCCATTACGCTCTTTGTGTTGGAAAAATCATGGAATAAATTACCTTAAGGGGTTTGATAAATGTTTTTATTGCGTAATGGAAGGCCATCAAGCGATTGATTATTGAGGTGATGGGAAGATGCTGGATCAAATGATAATAGGAAAAAATACACACAGAATGAACCTCCCACGATTTAGTTCTACAAGTGAAAGTAGAATGGGCATTATGATAACTAATTCCCAAAGCCAAGGGTTACTGATGATGATAAACATCATTAACCTATTATTCTGAGGGATAAGTGGAAATATCATGTAATCACAATATCTAATGAGGTGTACAATAATGATGTGATAGAATGTATACATACCATCCACTCTAGAACTATTAATGTCATATTTTATTATGTATCTACCCACTCTTTCATAACTAAATAACTTTTTAATGGTGTTAAGATTCCAAAAAAAATATTATATACGGAATTATCAGTAAAAACTCTAATGGTATGATGATTTCGTCTCAAGTCTCTGATTCCAATCGAGTTCATGTTTGTGGGAATGTGCTTCATGAAAATATTTTCATTCTTCCTTGGGTTGAATATGATGTCATCCTAGACACATATTGGATATATCTTCACAAATCCCACAAACATTTTTCAATGATTTGAAATTATGTTTGATATTTCAAACCCACCAATGACCATTCTTCAATGTAACTATAAGTCTGAACTTCCTAAAGATAATGCATCCAGTGTATGGGTCCTAATACCCATAGAGTTTGTTTATCTTGAATGGTTGGGGATAAAATAGACCTCAATGATATGATTGTTGTTCAAGATTTTGTGCATATATTTATAGAATATTTTCCTAGACTTTCGCAAAAATAGGAAGTTAAATTCTCAATAGAACACATACCTCGATCTACAGCAATTTCAACAAATCCTTATTGACTGGCCCTAATTGAGTTAGAGGAATTGAAGAAGAATCTCCAAGAAAACCTTGATGAGGGTTTAATTTGGCCAAGTGTGTCACCTTGGGTTGCAGCAGTCATTTTTTTGAAAAATAAATACGGATCAGTGCGACTCTGTATTTATTATCAGGAGTTGAACGAGATCCTAATCCCGAAAAAGTATTATCTTAGCCATATTGGTGTCTTGTTTGTTCAAATATGTAGATCTCAATGATTTTCCCAGATTGAAATTCATTCTATATATAATCATTTGAGGATTAAGGAATATTATATATCCAAGATAAATTTACATAAAAGGTATGTTCACCATTAATATACAGTTATTCCTTTTGGTCTTACTAATTACCCAACTATCTTCATTGATTTAATGAATACAGTATTTAGAGATAATCTCGATAAATGTTTTTTAGTCTTTATAGATTATATTTTTATAAAAAAATAATGTAATACCATGAATATGACATTACAATTATACTATTGAACTTAAGGAATGATATTTTATTTGAGAAATTTACAATGTGTTATTTTTTTATGAAAAAAATATCTTTTAGGGTCATATAATCTCAATAGATGGTATAAAAGTAGATCCATCAAATATGGAGGATATTGATTGTTTTCCTAGAAAACCCATAGTTACATTGATCCATAGCTTTCATAGATTAATAGGATATTATGGATGTGTTGTGTAACATTTATTGCAACTATCAAATCATCAAGGAATGTTAACTCAGAAGGGTGATAAGTTCCTTTGGATAGATGAATGTTCGGAAAATGTCAAGGAACTAAAATGAAGGTTGGTCAGTGTAACTGTTCTTACATTAACCTCTATTAGATATGGTTTTTTAATTTATATTGATGCATCTAGAAAGGTAATGGTATTTTTTCTTATGTAAAATAATAGGGTTATATCATATGCCTCAGAAAATAGATTATTTGTGAGAAAAGTTACCGAAATCATGATTTCGGATAACAGTGGTAATCTTTGTACTAAAGATACTAGGGCACTATCATTATGTAAAAAATTATATATATATATATATATACCGATCATAAACATGTAAAAAATATATTCTCACAGAAGTATTTATAAATGAACTATAGTAGATGGTTACAGTTGATAAATTATTATGACGGCTGAATACATTACCAACCTCGGAAAAAGAACAAGGTGGCCGATACTTTGTGTCAAAAAGATCTTGTTAGCATGTCTATAATGTGGATCGGAAAAAATCCATGATCTCATGATTTAAAAGGAAGGCATCTAGATATCATAATGAGGAAAAATATTATCTTTCACAAATAATTTTTTAACCTAATACCCAATAGAAAATATATTAGGAATAGAAGTATGATTAACAACTAAAAAAGAAGGTCAGAATTGTTCCTAAGTTTAACCTCGATCAGGATGGAATGATATGGTTCAGGAACATTGTATATGTTATTGTGATGCCAGATTTGAAAATGGAGATGTTATAGGAATCACATAGTAATTCATTATCTATTAATCCAATAATTATAAAGAAACATAGGGACAAAAATAATACATCTTATTGTATGTCATAAAGAGAGATATAACTGAGTATGTATATTTGTGTTTGGTATTCAGGAAACATAATTCTTAAAAACAATTTTCTAAATGGATGATGCATTCATTTCCCATACCATAGTGGAATTGGGAGAACATCACTATGTATTTTTTCGTTAGACTTCCCAAAAACACTAAGAAGGTTAATGATATATGTGAGTTCATTGATAAACACAATAAGTCACCATTCTTAATTTCCATCAAAGAATGCTTCTCTCTTGATCATCTTGCTCGAATAAACATTAAGGGTGTGTTAAGGTTTCATGTAGTAACACATTCTATTGTGTAATATTGGGATTTGAGTGCCACTTAAATGTTATGGTGAAGTCTTCATAAAGAAAATGGTATATATTTGAGTCTCACCACTTATTATCATCCTCAAATAGATATCAAGTATGAATGAACATTTCACACCCATGGGGATATGTTGAGATATTGTTCGCCGTATTTCAAAAGAGTTTGGAATAAACACCATCATCTTGTTGAGTTTAAATACAATAATATTTCTCACTCAAGATTTCTGCTTTTACCTTATGAATCCCTTTATGGGAAGAAATGCAGAGCTCCAACGTAATTGGATTAGGATGGTGTATAAAATCTATGAGGACCAGTTATTAGTGAATACATGGTTGAGAATGTTAAAATAAGTCAACAATATATCATGGAAATTGAAAAACATTTGTAAAGTGATGTTGATAACCGTTAACATGATCAAGATTTTGATGTTGGTGAAACTGAATTTCAATGAATCTCACCATGGATGAATGTTATGAGACTTAGGAAGAAAGGGAAACTAAACGCTAGGTATATCTACCTCTATGAAATTCTTAATCATATCAGGATGGTATCCTATTTCTTGTAAAGTCCTCCAAATATCCCTCAATTCCATAATGTGTACCATGTATCACTCCTGAGGATGTAAATACATGAACATTCACATGTACTTAACTTAGAGGTCATACCGCTAGAGAAATTTATTTCATACAAAGAGCATCCTGTTTTCATTTTGGGCAAATCATGGAATGTACTATTAAAGAAGACCACTGACATAGTCAATATTATTTGGAAAAATTAAAAGTTAGAGGAAACTTTGTGGGAGAATTAGGATACGATGAAGAAATATTAAATTAATTTTTTAACTGAGTGATGAAAGTCAACAAGGAAATTCATTTTAAAGGTTGTAGAATGTAAGTCCCATAGTTTTTATGGGCATGTTTTCTCAAATGAATTATAATTATCATCATGAAATGAACTAAGTAAAATATTCTTTTCACACTAAAACAATATGTCATATATTACATGCAACATCTAATTTTTGTACATTACACGAAACACTAAGTTGGTGTACGTTACATGCAATATTGAGTTAGCGTAAGATACATTAAACATTGAGTTTCAATGAAACATGATTTTATAATTTAAATAATATAATCTTAACTATGAAATAAAAATTAGTTATATGAATATTAATAACTAATTTTAAAATATTTTCGTCTATTTTTATATATATAAAACATATTGATATTCAATGATATGATTTTATGTAAAGTATTTATTTATATAAAAATACATTTTTAAAATAAATTATAATAAAATTAATTATAGAAAAATTTAGGAATTTAATTTCCTAAAATAAACCTCAATTTTTAATTTTTAATTTCAACATATGAATAGGGTGATTTTTTTTTGAATTTTCTACGAAACTTCATTTTTGGATGAATTATGAAAAATACCAGTTTTTTATTCAAAATTGGTTTTTAATGAAATTTATTAATAAGAGTTAAATATATATTAACTAGATTTAAATGATTCATTATATATTATTTATATCAATTAATCCCATTTTTTCATTCAAACCATTCCAACAAAAAAATCAGGGGTAAATACAAAGCAACATATTGATCATTTTACATAAAAATCCTACAACATCGTTTCAACATCGATATTAATTTTTAATTAATTTTGTCCATTTATGTGATTATAATTTGTAGATATTGATTCCATATTTATAAATATCTTAATTTATATTGTTTAATAGTGTAAACATTTAATTCTTCCAAAACTAATTGTGAAAGTGAACAAAATCATTTACATTAGTTATGATAAAAAATAGGGAAAAAATATCTAAACCATAAATTTAGGACACAAAACGAACTAGAAACATGTAAAACACCTATTTTAAATCAATATTTAGTCCATATATTTAATTATAGCAACCTTGGTGCATTATTGAATCCACAGTCAACATGAAAAACAATGGTGGAATTCCCTCTTCAAATATTTACTAGAGTGCCACTCCTCCTCAACTATAAAAGGCCACCACCGCAAACCATTGATCTCATATATCAAAACTCTTAATTTATCCCAATAACTTTTGAAAAAATTTATAAAAATCCACCCATTTACCTTTAATCATCCATTACAAATACAATCCTATCAAGGGATCCTTTTTTCAGAAACTAAAAGGAGTAACCCTATTTAGCGGTTACATCTTTGGCCAATATCATTTCCTTTAGTTTCCTTCTACACCCCTCCACTCTTTGTATTCCATTGTTGAATGAAAAAAATCAGTTCCCTATATATACTTGGATGTCGTTATTCAAATATTTAGAACGACATATACACACACATCCATATAATATATATCGATCATATCGTTTCTATGTACGGTGAACTACTTCCCCACGGAACGATGAATGTTCATTTCTGCTCTACCACCAATCATGGTAGAAATTATGAAAGAAATTCTATTTATATATGTCACATATTATTTTCATGATGTATTTAATAATTATTATTCCTTTTATAATAGACATCTCTTTACTTTACATTTGGTGTTAATATGATAAATTTGTTTGAGGAAGTGTGGACTACCGCATGCTAAAAGTGACGTGATTCGCTCACACACCACATAGAATTTATTAAGGATGGTTATAGTGAACATATATGATATATATAATATAATCAAGACAATGTAATGATTATACATATATATATTCATATATATACAAATTTCATTTACTTACTTTTTTTATTGCGACAATAAAAACTGGAGCACCGATCAACCGTATGAATCGCTTAGAGTCTCTATAAACATGATAATAAATTGCATACATATATTTGATATAAATTATTATAATATTAATATATAGTATATTCCTGATATTTATATCTTTTTTGGAATTATAGAATCACGATACGTGTATAAGGACTAACAATATAACAAAATAATACACATGCGACAAACAAATGAATTTTTCCCAAAGTGAAACATTAACATAAGATATTTAATAAGTGGGAATAATATGGTAATAATAGAACCATATATGGTTTTATTTATAAGAATTTTATTATTCTAAATATGTATAATAAACTTATATTTACTATAAAAATATATTGTACGATTATGGAGAGATTCATGACACTATTTAACTGGAATTTCATTTCAAATTTAATTTCTATGGGATTCATGTAATATTCACAACTATTTCCTTTTGTGTAATGATCTATCTCAAGAGATAGAATAAGATGGCCTTGATACAGATACTTTACTACTATGATGGGCATGGGAGAGCTCCATGTCTACTAAGATGGTATGGGGATCGAAACCGTGCTAATATGATAGACATGGGAGTGGAATATGACTACTATGATGATTTGGGTTTTTAACCCATACTAATAATATGGTATTTTAATTGATTCCATTGCTAATATGTAAATAAATATATTCTTGTGTGTTTTACACACTTCCATTTTTTATTCCTACATTATTCTTTCTTTAATTATTCTCTTTATTTCGTTATGATTCATGTCTTATGAACATCCCATTATTACCCCATGATCTCTATTTTTATCCTTTATATGTTGGGTATGATCTTAATTATCATGATCACATTCTCATACCCTTATGTGCATGTTTATTCTTACATTCATCCCTTTTTTACCCTTATTTATCATTTGATCCCTCCCATATTATATTTCTTTTCACCCAGGTTATGATGACATGTACTATGTTTGGTATGTCTATGATGGGTGAAATTCAAGAATATACTTGTGGTATATGATGTATCACACATATGAACCCATGTTTATGATTCCATATTTCTAAAGTCACTACACTAGTACAATTTTCCTAGATCATTTTGTGTAATGTTTCATGTTTTTTTCAAAAGTTATGTAATGTTAATGTTTCAAAAGTGAGGGTCCAAATATATTGAGTACAAAATAATATTACTCCCATTTTTAAGGAACAATTATCATTCAAACTTTTTTTTGGTTCATTACATTATCATGAAAATTCCTTATCAACTAGGTCTTCCAACTAATCTTACTCGATTTCATAATGTGTACCATGTATCTATCATGAGTAATTATAAACCTAATCCTAAACATGTACATATCTCAGAGGTTGTACCAATGTATAATGATCTATCATATGAGTAAAAACCTATTGATATTTTATAACAATAAAATAACGTGAATTTGAACAAGTCCACTGACATTGGAAATGTTTTATTGTGAAACCCTAAATTTTAAGAAGCTATATGGGAACCTGAGGATGTCATGAGAAACAAATACCCTCATTTATTTCTAACTAAGTGAAATAATTTCAATGAAAATGTTCTTTTATGGGGGTAGAAATTAAATCCTATATATTTTATGATATATTTCAAATTAAATAATTAAGATGTTGTTATTATATTTCTTTTCTTTTAACTATAAATTTTAGAGAACAGTGATACACTACTGAAATATTATAATTTAATGTGCTAGTTATCTCCTAGATTTTGAATTAGTGTTAGTGAATATTAAAAAATAAATTATTAAAATTCATTTATAACACATGTATAAAATAATTTCAATGATTATCAATTGGCAATATATATAAGAAAGCTTTTTAACTATAAAAAGTGATGATTTTATGAAAAATTGATTTTATCCACACAATGTAATTTTATCTTAATATATTAAATTTTTAAATATTAACAAATGATATAAAATAAATGTTTAGATAATTTATTCAATAAATAAATTTAATATTATTTTAATTGCTATTCATAGGCATGAAATGATAGTAAATTACATTTTATTTAGAAAATTTATTTTTCCATAAAAAAAGTCATTGTGTTTTGAAGACTTATTTTAAAATAAATTCATGAAACATATAGGATATGAATATAGTAAAATGGTTCTATTATTTGGAATATGAATTTTTAGGCTTTTTTAATTAGGATTCAATTATTTTTTTCATTATCAATAGTATTCAAGGAATGAATTCATTAATATAGTAATGGTTAAAAGGGTTTACAACAGATTAATCTAAAGAGAGAATGGATAAAACGAACAAAAAAATTATATAAATGATATGTCATTACTATATTTAAATCTTATATAATAATATATTCTATATTAATATATATTAGACCCACATTACCATGATATTAACATTATTATTTTATTAATACTCATAGTAAATACTGGTGTTCCTCCCTCACATATAAAAGGGCACATCATCTCCTCTCTTATAATCATCTCATTGGCCCATTAGGTCAACCATGATCTACCAAAATACTACACCAAAATCTACATAGGTGAACATTAATTTATTTTATTCTGAAAATACCCATCCATGAATCCATAAGGCTTTTTTCAAAGGAAGATAGTCATGTAAGTGGAATATGATTATAATGATTGTTTCCATGTTTATTTCACCATAAACCTCCTTCAATGGTGAAATAACCATTATAACATTACATAATTAGTATCATTAATATATTTTAAAAAATTATTTTAATTTTTTTCCATTTTCTATCTCATTCCCAACCTTTGGAAAATTATAATGTTGCCCATGCGCACATGTGGACTACCAACCCTACAGGGGGACGTGATTCATCATCAAATTATTCCTTAAATGGATGGTAGTAAGGATATATTTAAGGAATGGATATTTTAAATATGACATAATTATGTTTCTAGAAAATTATATTGTTATTTATCATTATTTTGATCATCCATTAAACTGTGTAATCATCGTTTGTACAAATGTACAGACTACCGTCTCCCAAAATGATGTAATAATTTTTGGACACATATTTATTTGAATGGTGATAAAATTCATTTTAAAGAAATAATATAATTCTTAAGACATTATTTTGATCCAATATATTAAGAAATTATGATCAAGTTAAATGTATATGAACCATTGAACTGAATCAAGATTATAAAATAGACCAGTTCTCCCCTGAATATTCATTTTATTGAAGAATTATTCATCAATGGATAATTATAAATCATAATAGATATTTAAATAGTATGTTATTTATAAATATTTTTAAATTTATATTTATATATAATAAATAAACTATTATTATTAAATCAAATTGAATTCCTATAAATCCAAATGGAATATATGGAAGGAATTGATACTATAATATTATTTCCTTTCTTAATTGTTTGTGATAATGTTACATTGAGAGAAATTATATCTTATTTATAAATTAATATCCATAAATTTTTATTTTCCTATATTATCTTACCTATTTTAAATTTTTTAATTTTTTCCTCTTATCGTTAATAAATTAGCTATTTCTAAATTTATTTTAAAAGATGTTGACTTTATCATCCCTATGGTCGACAAACATTTTCTTCCATGTCCATGTTCTTCAAAATAATTATCAAAATTTATTTTCTATTAAAACACAACAATTTAATGTCAATTTAAAATATACATGAATTTAGATTCTATTAATTAATAGGAATTTTCTTATAATATTTTGAATGTGTTACTTTTTGAATATTTACAAAAACAATGGGAATTGAATATTTGTTTTAATGTTTACAATAAGAAAATATTTTCTCTCATTAATAATAATTCATCAAATTTATGATTCAATTACATGTTTCCATGATTATTTTCAATTGTATTATTTTTCTCAATTGTATACAATGATTTATTATAAAGATACTGAAGGAAAAAGAGCCTTTTCCTTATTTTCATAGAAATGTTCAAATATGATTTTAATGTTATTTTTCATCTTTTATAAAATACTTCTATGATTACTAATATAAAATTGGGATATGATATAATGATACCATCCATAGTACATTCTGGATGGTATTTTATTTTTTATTATTAAATGGTTAAAAACACATTTCTTTTTCCAATGTTTTTTATAAGGAATTAATGACAGTTTTATAAGCTTATGACACACACAAATATGGTATTAATTATGTGATTGGTGGGTTTGATAATGTTTTCTAATGAATTAGGCAATTATTTATATATAATCTTATAATATAGACGGTAAGGGTAATTTAATCCATAAAGTTAATGGACTATATTAACTATGATATTCTTTGGAGTGAACATGGGAAATGAAAATAATGTAATCTGGAGTGATCCCAATCCATAATGGGTATTTTTCTACTAACATAGTATTGGTATTGTGGATTTAATAATGAAATAATTTTATGTACTTGTGATTATTCTATACAATTATTATAACATGTACATATTCTTATGATATTCTCTCTTGTATTGTGACTGATTAATGGTGATTCATCACCATTATGACCCATCTATTTTGAAATGTTAAATATTTATTCCTTAAATCATGATTTATGATATATTATTTGTTTAATATGAACATTTTATGTTAAATACCTAATAACATACCATTTTTGGTATATTGTATTCTTATATTCTGATCAAGAGATATCTACCATCTTTACCCTTACTGAAAATTTAATCATACAATTTTTTTACGTTTCATAGGTTATGAAGAATAGTTTTATGTAAAAAATTTAAAAATGGGTATTATTAGAGAAGAAATTTGTCGTATATATTGAAAATATTTTCTGATATTTTTAATTATATATCAATACTCTATGGAAACTATACTGTTACAGTCCTTGATAATGGATTTTTTCAATGTGTTTAATTTTATTTAAAATGTTTTAAAATATTTTTTGGTTATCATCAGTGTAGCTCACCTAAACAACAAAAATAATCATTAGATCATAAATCCTAATCAATCCATTACCCAGCCCGTAGGGATTGTATTTTCCAAATCATTTTAAAGAGAGAGAAAAATACATGTGAATAAGAATGGAAATGGAAGAAATGATAAATTGTTAACTCAAATTCAATGTAAAATTCTATTATAGATATATGGTTTTATATCATAAAATGATGAAAAAATATTTTATGTAAGAGATAATGGTGTTTTAAGGGTATGGGAGATTCAAATACAATGTAACCATGATGTTTTGAAATCCTAAATTTATAAGGAATATAATGTAATCTATGAAATTTTATTCATATGCCTAAATAGGGAATTTGGGCCTTGCTTAATAGAAATCTCATATTATGTAGATTTTAAGAATAATAATCTTTGTGAGGATTAGGAAAATATGGAAATTAAAAAAACACCCAATGGACTATATAGCACATGCCACTCTGATATGGGATTTTAGCCTAAATCCATCATTATTTAAGGACCTATTACAAATTAAGGGAACCACCCTCATTATTTCATATTGAACCTCTATAAATTTCCATGTGGATGGAGACTGATTTTATAGATATAACACCACCATGGTTCCCAAAAAGAAATTTTCCCCATAAATATTTATTGTTTAATAATTTTTTATAATAAAATCACCACAAAAAATACATATTCTTCGTAAAATGTTCATTTCATTCCATGACACAAAAAAATATCTAGATTTCAAAACACTATAATTTAAAATATTTAGTTTTGAAAATGACAAAAACAGAAACAAAAAAAACTAATAGTTATGCCATGAAATATGAAATGGTTGGTAAAATGGGTTTCTTAGGCCTCACCAACATACAAATCCTAAAAATGATAAATAAATATACAATATGACTACCATTATTTCTGAAAAGGCCTATCCATATGTAAAACAAATTTTTTGGAGCATATATAGAAAAAACACGTCAGTTATCCTTGGTGATTCCTTTAATAAACCTCGTAAAAACTCTAATATCTTATGATCAAGGAGTAATGTTTTGTAACAAACCAATTTTGAACAAAAGAACATTCAAGTATAAAACATGGATAAATAAAACATCTCTACCATGCAAGATGTTTCATATTCTCTATTAATATAAATAATCATAATACATTTACAATAGATCATAGGAATAACAAATCGCCTATATCCTATATTTTATTATTTATTTCATGACAGTGTAATCTTGAAGAACACTATTTTCATACCAACCCAAGATATTCCAAGGTAATTAAAAATAGGAATATCCCTATAAGAGGAAAATGGATGTAAAATATATGATTTTTTATTGATTAAAATAAAATTTAGTTGATATATAAGAAGAAGACTAGGGGGAGAAAAATATGGAGAATAAACCCAAAAGAAATAATGAGTTTTGCATTACCATAATGATAATGGTAATGTATAAGCTGAGCATAGATTTTTGAGATTATAATGAATTTTATTACAAATTTGTTTACAATGTTAATGTGAGAATAAAATTAAAATTTTATTAACAATATATATATATATATATATAATTTTAAATAAGTCTATAAAATAAACTATAAAATCAAATTTTATGGATTGAGAGAGATTATTGAGAGTAGGACCTAGAGAGAGGCCATTTATATTGGGTCTTATTTGGTTGCATAAATTTTTTCAACAGCACCCAATGCCTATATATTATATTCTGTTAGTGTGGATATAATTTATAAAGACATGTTTTCTTTAGGACATCACTAGAAATTCATGGGTTTCATAATGGAAGATATGATGGGAGGTCAAGATAAATAAATCCAGGGGGAACTATTTCCTACATCAAGGCTCTCTTATAGATTTAGGATATGTTCCAGAATCCTTCCCAAAAAATATTGTGAAATTAGTGACCTGTGTGTTGCTGATCATTCATTGAAAACCGTATATTGGGATATATATATTTATATATATCATACATTTTAAATAAAAACACCATCTATATATATTAGAGGATATCCATCAATTAATTCATCTTTATAAACATTGTGATTTCTAAATGGTTTTTTCATTGTGATTTTCTATAATTAAATTTAAATATATAGGCTCTACAATGTATATATTGATTAAAGGATATGGTTGGTGTTGTGAGGTTAGGATCATGACTATATGATGGGCTTCCTTTTTATAACGATATGGGTAATCAGAACCCATAGAGTTTGGTTCCACTTCATAGGGCATGTCGTTAAATTCATTTTAAGGTGATAAAGACCATGTGAGTGGATTTTATGATATTACAACAATGAACAAGTGAATTTTGATTTAATTTCATTTATCTATCTTTTTAAAAGGATGGGGTTGAAGCCTCAATTTATTATTTAAGTCAAAATCCTCTTTTTTAGTGTGGGTAGAGGGAGACCCATTACATATCCCGATGGCCCAATGCCTAGTGGCCTGAATACAAGGCTTGAGTGCCAATTTTTTGGCCCAAAGGACCCCTCAGTGAAAAATAATGCTACAGTACAAGTGATGCTAAAGTACCATCTATAGTACCACTGCTGCTACAGTATCTTCTATAGCTCCTCCACAGCTAGAGTCCCCCTGCTTATACCGTTCTGCCCCTACTATAGTATGTATACATATCCCTGCAATAGTACTACTGGAGTACCCAGAATGTTTTCCTTTCCTGGATTTGATATTGGGGGTTTTATATTCCATCCATGAGCATGTACCCATAGGATATAGGCTCATTCTTGAAAACATTAGTGTAATGCCCGCCTCACCCTGGGGGGACTTTCCATGCCCAAATCACACCACACATTCCCCAACAAGGAAAAAGGATTAGAATGTCCCTGTGAATAATATTCACAGTGTTAGAGTCTGGCAGGACTCGAGCCAGGGCCAGTTCACACGAAGATAAAGGAGTATAAAACATGTGTAGGGAAATGCTAACCTCCCATTGGGGGGAACTTCCATGCCTATATCACACCACACATTCCCTGACTAGAAAATTACTTTGAATCTCTCTTTGCATAATATGCACAGTGTCCGAGTCTGGAAGGACTCGATCCTGGGCCAGTTCCTACAGAGAGCGTGGGGTGCAACAAGCAGGTACCAATCAGCTAACATCCCATGGGAATTAATTTCATGTATCTATGAAAGACCTGGTTCTTGTATTGTTCCTTAATGATTATTCTAATGAATCATAAATTACCATATAGTTCAACTTTTCATAGTTTAAGGTCATGTGGTCAGACACGTATATGCGGTATAACATAATGTGGTATAACATAATGTGGTGAGGATATATGATATGTTTTTAAATGTCAGGTAGCAAATGTTTTTTGGAGTAATATTCATATCATTTTATTGATGTGAGGGTTAATTATATAAATCCATTTTCTTTTCACCAAATATGTAATATGGCCCTTTTATGTATGATAGATATTTAGGAAATTGACCCTGTAAAAATGGACACATGGTTGATATAGTCTTCTGATATTGAGTTGTCAAATATTCATAGGATTCCCTTGATATGGATGTTTTCATCCTATCAATTGGTGACTATAAATGGGGGATAACTAGTCTCATGGGTAATATGTTGTAGTAAATTATGAGTTGGGTCCTACACCAAGTAGATGGTATAGATTTTAATAAGATGCATAAAAGATATGTAAGGATCTTACTCATAAGATTAATATGAAACTAATGTCCACTTATTAACAATTTGTAATTAGATAAGTATAAAGAACTATTCTTATAAGGAATATATCCTAGATAGGAATGATTTGTGGATTTGAAATAGTGGGAGTATCATGTGCTAATATAAAGAAAGAATTATATGAATGGTTTTTATGACTATATTTCATGAATATTCCTAAATTGTTATTTTAGTCGAGTAAACGATCTATTTTCGGGATAACACATATTTGGATTATTTTTTCACTACCAGGAAAATTGAATGCATGATTGGTATCCAATTTCACCTTAAGATTATATGATACTAGAGATGGGTTAGACAAGATGAATAGAATGGGAGAGGTAATGGCTCAACTAGAATCCTGATGATAATGAACCTCAATATAAATGGTATTAATGAATGTAAAACCACTGAAGGATCCATTAGTTTGTCAGGACAAAAAATAAGGACCATTACCAATGAAAAAAATGATCAAATGGGAGCACATTTATGTTCAGAACCATACTTTATAATACCTTTATTTTCATAGGAAAACATTACGGAATTGGGTTATTTAGTTTTCACCTTCAATAATGAATGTAAAAAATGTCATTTGGTTTGATTCATCCTAGATAAATGGTCTGAATAAATGAAATGACAAAATAGGTGTGATTTCCAATAATTAGGTTTTATTGTGGTGTAAAAATCCTTGGATTGGATTTTATGATGTCAAGGAGCATTGAAAGGAGACTAGAATGTTCAATTGAGAAGCCATATCTATTTGTATCATTTTTTGTACAATGTACATGATTATTTAATGGGATTTATGGATAAAAGTTCATGTATGGTCCACCACAAACATCCATTTGTGAAATTTGTTTCTAGTTTTTTCCCTAAATGGTCCGCACATTACGCCCTCCATGAACTCTGTTATTTAGGATTCTATTAAAAGAATCCTCAAGATATTCAATCATCATCATGGGTTCAACGATGCGATTCATGAAAGGGTATTTTTTAAATTATAAATATTATTTATCTAACACATTCTATATAATTAAAATTTTTATTTATTCTCATGTATCGAAGTCACTGAGATTGAGGAGATCAATTTATCGAATAAAAATGATTCCCAAAATGGGAAAATACTCCTCTTAAAATATCATGGAATGTATTATCTTCAACACCTTCTTGAAAAATATTCTCATATAGGAAGAACACAACCATGTATATATCATATTTCATGATTTTTAAGGATACAGTGTTCTTGAAATAACCAATTGAGCATGAAGGGTTTTTTCATTTCACCACCAACATATCTATCCGTAATTTAGAGTACACACACACAAAGTGAATATTCAATCCCTTTGTAAATGAAAATTTCTCATGAATGCAGTATTCACATGTAATGTTCTTATATGACTATGATGGAATTTTAAACATTACGATGGAATTTTATTACAATAATTTGAACTTTTTATTAATTTTTATTAATTGAATTATAATAGTTGGGTTTTATGGGTGTTAAAATATTTCCTCTGTTATAATTATATCTGATGAACCCAAAGAGAAGCTATTTCAAGGGAGTGAATCTATCTCTTGTAATTGATTCATAGTCTCTTACAAGGCCTAGAGTCAACGATAAAATATAACCCCGCTATAAAATTAATAAGAGGGAAAAAATCAAAAAATTACTAAAATATATATCAAGATACGTGAGAATGAATCCTATCCATATAAACCTTTCTCTACCTTAATGATTACGTCCATGTATCAATGACTTCCACAAAAAAAATACACCATAAAAAGATATCACTCATGAGATAAATATAGATATCCATGGAATGATAACATGAAAAACATTATATTTCAAATGGATCCTCACACGAACCACTACATTCATACTTATTATCTAATGTTTCTTTCATGTACATTCTATGTGAAGAAATTTACATATATATTTTTAGTGGTGTTTCTCATTTGATTGTTTCTAGATTAATTTTTTATCCATTATTTTATCCATAGTGCGGGTGTATTTTGGTTAAACTCATCTTTTATACCCGATTAATGTAGTAGAGATTAGGGTCATTATTTCAAGAAATATAAAGGCCCACCTATCAGAATATGATTTTGGGATCAGTTCATAGGACATCCAATAACTTGGGGAATTCCAATCCTCACGAGGTTGTATGATGATGACATTCCCGATTGGAATTTTCTAGGATGATACAAAATATACACTTTGTATAGGGATTTGTTAACATAGGTAGTGACGATACTAGGAAAATATCATTATTATTGATTTATTTTACCATTTATTGAATGTATAGATACATTTATTAAAAAAAATGCGACCAAGTAGGTACATGGGTTCCAAAGTAGATGTCCCTCAATGTAAAGAATGTATTTTGAGGGTTCGTAATGGTTTACTCAATAAGCAGGGTAGTACACTTCATGGGGCTATTCAGTTCTGTTGAATATGAACCTATTTATTTAGTGGGATCCTAGATATGTTCTGAAGAGGGTTTCTCTTTATTGAGACCCAAACAACTCATTCATAAATATTACATTTTAATTTACTAGTATTCATTAAAAAAACATATCCATCCAATGAAGAATCATTTTTGTCTAGTGAAGTTGGAATCGTCAACACATAAATAACATATATATAAGTGATCTACATAATATCCTAATATATTTTCTTTAACATGGACCCTAATTATCTTTTTCATACATAATACCATTCATAATGACCAGGGTAAAGGAATCATAAGAAAGGGTGATCTCAGATGATGAGTGACTTTAGGAATTAGATATTTCAGTATATCATGAACATAAGGGTATGAGAACATGATAAAAATATTTAAAACCATACCCATTATATAATAGATCACATACATGAATCAAGATAAAATCATTGGAAAATCATAATACATGAATCATAATGATATCAAAGAACACGAGCCATAAGAGCATAACATTGACACAAGGAAATGAATTATAAAATAAACATAAGCATATGAAATGTTTTCCATAGTAGTTAAAGGACCACATCTAATATTATCATAGGTGTATGGTTTCACTCTCCAAATCATTGTAGGAGTCATGGTTCTTTACCAATATTATCATAGTGGATGGAGTCCCTTTCTGAATTGGTATCACTTACTTTTATATCCATATTTATCTCATGTGATGTCAATCTATACACAATGAATTTTAAGGAGATATAGGTCCTACCCATATTTGTCTTTACATGACCACTATACTAGGTTATAATGAAGCCACTATCCTTGGTCATAATGTAACCACCATCCTTATTTATAATTTAACCACATTTACCTAATTAATATATTACATATGTGTCACACATGATCATAAATAAATCATCACATTGAAACGTTAGAGAATTATCGGGTTTCATAAAAACATCATCATAACATAAACTGTTTAATAGAAATTGGTTTCACAAAAATTTCATCATTTCATCTAATCATAGACTGTAAAAAAGAATGTATATTTTATATTGATTTTATAATGTTTTAACGAATGTATTAGAAATCAGTTTCATAAACTTATTGTCATCTTAATAATAAATCACCCAATGAAAGAATGAGAATGGTATCCTTGTATCATATCCCTAGTAAGAATAAGTAATATAAATTTATTTCATTATAGATAGAAAATTGTATAGAATTATCACTCTGATAATTTTCTTATAAAAATTGAATGTTTAATTTGATAAAAATAAACCATAAATAATATCATGTAATTTTCATTAAAAATAACCTTATAAACTTATATTGGATACATTAAAAAAGGTATACATTTTGTCAGGAATATTACCATTCAATGAATATTATGTTCTAAAATAAAAATTTTATAAAATATTTTACAAAACCATTTCATTTAATATAAACATTTAAAACATATAATGTAATAATCACATAAAATATTGGTTATAATGTTGGGAAATTATATTCATGCTCTACATGTCAAAACAATGATTCCTTTCAAATTTTCGATTAAATCCAAAAGAGGAATGTATGAAAAATGACACTAATATTATTTTTATTTTAAAAAAAATAAAAAAATGATATAAATTCTTTACTAAATCATCTAAATAATGTTAAAATATTTTTGAAAACCTCTTTAAAAAACATGTTTTTTGGAAAAAATTGTTTCCTTTAGAAATAGTAAAATAAAGATGTTTTTTCATACAAATATTATTTTGAAATATTGTGAACATATATAATAGAAAATTAGGGGAAAATTATTTTCATGATAGAAATGGAGGATAATAAATTTTGTGATATTTTTAAGAGATGGAACATAGTATTTCCTAATCATAAGCATAAACATCAACAATCCAGATAAATGATTAGATTGTACCAAAAATTGATTACTACTTTGTTAACATTAAACTATAATCCCCATGAATGAATGAAAATAAATTAAACTAAAAATATCATGAGAATAAATAAATTTATTATATAACATGTAAAAGTTGATGGATATACTCCTTTAAAATTAATATAGATGCATAACGTGACATATGTCCCAAAGAAGAAAAATTGAAATAAAAATGTCATAACACTTGAGAAATATTATGAATTGTATTCCCCATTAAATAATAACATAAAATAAAATATTAAATATCTTGAATATAATGATTTTTATGTTATGAAATTCCAAATTTGAAGTATATACACTGCCCAAAATGAATGAGTGGAGAATAGGCATATGTCTCCCATAAATAAAAGAGATAAGAGAAATTCATTATCTTTTGTATCATAATCATGGATACACATTAAAACCTCATTTATCATAAGTATATGTTTCCTAGAAATATATTAAAAAACCATACCTATATATATCAGAACATATATAATGTAATTATGGCCTTCTATTATCTACTTATTAAATATTCCATCTTAAAAGAACATTACGATGAATACCAGCTTTGTTTTTCATCTATGTTTTGATTTGTTATTTTATTTATTCATAAATTAATCATGGATACATAATATATAAACTATTTAAAAGTATATATGTATCATATATATTAAATATATATGTACTTATTGTAAAAAAATTAAATTTTATTAATATAATATATAATACACCCTTTATAGAGACGGTGGGATGTAAGTACACATAAACACTATTTTTGTACCTCAATAAATGAAATTAAAAGCTTCTAAATAATATATTAACATTTCTGAATAATATTTATTCCAAATATATCACATATATTCATTAAAGTTTCTAGTATTTTCTCCCGTGAATGGTTTTAGTGAAAAAGGTATCACATCACTTTGTGAGTTGGTAGTCCACTGTATAAATAAACGACATTAATATACCTCCAGGGAATGGAAAATAAGAAGGTATATTTGTTATATAGATTTTATATGTATAATTATGTATCAAATAAATATATATTAATTTAAAAGAATATTATTTCCATCTAAGTAAAACAGAAATTAAAAACACATAACAACGATTCATTTGGATGTAGACCACCATTTAAAAGAGCGATGATAGTTATTTCTAATGGATTGGGATATAAGAACATATATTTGTTATTATAATTATATTGGTTTCATAATATCAATAATATAATTTATTAAAATTAAATTCATCATTATATCAATCCATGATAAGTGGATATGGAAAACAATTGACATCACTTAATGAGATGGTAATCTTCCACACGTAAGAATGATTATTTTTAACCCATTTGATGAAATCGAGGATGCATGTAGGTCATTTCAATAACATAAATACATATCCGTATTTGTAAAATAATTAGGTTAATATATCATATTGGTTTAATAAATATTGAATGAGGTGGATGAATATGTAATATAAAATGCTCAGTTAGGAATTTTATATATTTTTCAGACAACCTCTATTGGTTTACACAAAAATCCATCCTTTGATGGATTTATAACCAAGATAATTTTTATAGGATGATTTCAATGAATTAAGGATTTTAATTGGGTTGGTATTATTATAACACATTAGTTTGGTATGTTTAAAGGGAATAGAAAAGGTGCAACCTTTTATAATTGGAGTTATTGACACAATTGATATGTTTTTGAAGAAAAAGTTATACCCATATAATTATATAAACACAATGATTGAAAATGGGGCATTATAGAAACTATTATATAAATGGATTATTTATTTCATTATAATTTTTGTTTTAAATTTCTTGGGAAATTTTAAGCCCTATCTTGTTTAGTTTAACCCAATTTAAATAAAAATTACTTTAGTTGTAGAATTTTTTTTAATCTTTTTACTATTCATTATGGTAAATTACTTTATTAAAAATATTAGATAATATAAATTATTTTTATTAAAAATATTTAATTATTTTTTAATACTTCATCTCATACTAGTGGGAGAAATTAATTTAACATTAAACCTGTAAAGATGATGAAAAGTGGGTCTACAAAGAAAACATTATCATAAGAATTGAATGTTTTTAAAAACCAATTCAATATGAAAATGAATTCAATTTTATAAGTTGGATAAATTAATATATAATTTATCTTCACTTACTTTTATGACCATATAAAAATTTTATTTATCTAAAATATTATTTGAATTAAATTATAGTTCATTATAAAAACAAATATATTTCCCTATAGGTTGAAAAAATTACATTTTTTGGAAATTCCCAAAAAATATCTCTCATATAATCTTTTACAATATGATTTCAAAATAGAATTAAATTATTTTTATTAAATTAGCTACAAATGAATAATATAATTCAAAAAAAATTATACAAAAGGTGACAAAATTTCGTTTTAAAAAATTTTAGTATCATGTGTAAAATTTGATTTATTTGTATCTCCTACCTAGAAAAAACATAATATAAATGTTATGAATATGAATTAATTTTTAATATTTATGTTTAATTAAAATTAATCACAAAATATAATTTAATTAATATGTTTTGATTATACATGCATGCGAGACAAATGTTTTTTAGAAAACTGATTTCCTTTATTTGTGAATGGTTTTTCATTATAATTTAAAATTAATTTTCCACCAAATGATTCATTATATAAAAATTCTTAAACCATATATTTTAATAATTTTGATAGTATTATTTACACCCTTCACTCTAATAGAATGTTGATAACTATAATATTAAATAATAATATTTTAATAGTCTGTCACAATTTGTATAAGTATAATGTTGCTTATAGTGAAAGATAAACTTGATGTTATGTGTAATGGAAGATAAAACTAGTGCTGCGTATAAAATATAATAAATTTACTGATTCATATAATACAAGATAAAATCTATTTTCTCTATAATGGAAAATATATTGAAAATTTTATATTTATTTTAATTTTTTCACATAATCTTAGGGTGTTACATTGTATGCACCTAAAAATAAATTTCTCACATGAAATTCATCACATTGGAACTTACAACTGTGGAAAAATTCTCCCTCATCACAGTCATAGGATCCCACATTACTTCATCTAGTTGGTGGTTTCCCCACATAACATTGACCATGTGAGTGGTTTTTTGTCGTATAACTTTCTATATATATGTTTCATAATCACTACTAGTTGTTCCTTTAAAAAAATATCACGATCTAGTGGTGTCACATTTGATTTCAGTACATATGATTTGTATGGTATGTCCTTCATTAGGAGATATACATGGAATACATCATGTACATGAGGGAGGTTCATACAACATTCCAATATATAATCTAAAATTTTGATACAATTATTAATTTTAATGGGATCAATATTTTATGGCTTAACAACCCTTTACATTGAATGTAATATTACAATCGTTGGTTGTGTTTCGATCAATTTTAACATCGTATCTTACTTTAACAAATTAAGATATATTTTTCATTCCCAAATAACTAGTGTATCAAAAGTTCCAATAAATAATTTTAATTTATTATTTAATTATATATTTATTGTCAAAAAAAGTTATTAGAATTGGTTATCAAATAACATCTCATGCTCAACAGAATACATTTCATTAATCTATTTCATAAAGGACCCTCAAAATATGATCAAAATTGATATCCAAAACTTTAGAAAGAAGGTGTCATAAATCCCAAAATAAACTAATCATTAATCCCTCAATAAAATTGAGGTAGATATTTTGTCACATTCCAATATGCATATAAATACTTCATTTATTTTTATTGAAACATGGAAATGACTAGAATTACCGAAAACCCTTAATGAAAAAAATAAATACCTTTTCATTCCTTGAGTAAAACCATATATTATTGAATATATTCCATAAATCCAAATATTTTGTACTCTCCATTTAAGATAACATGTCACACATTCAAACAAATCATTAGTCAATTTTGGGGTCATCAACACTATCTTTTGTTCTTTATCAATATCAATAATCACATTGTCCATTCAAAAGTTCATTATCCTCCACATCTGTAATATATTAATATTTATATTCCCATAATAGTTTCTTTTAGTAAAATATCACCTTTACATAAAATCACATTACATGTTCATCAATATTATTCACCATATTCTTGAAAATCATTAATTAAAAACATCTAAAGGAAAATACATATATATTTTTGGATTTATATAAGATAACTCATGAATTCCTAGAAGCAGTAAAATCATTACACATAAATTTTTAATTACTTACAATGGTTCATAATTTTATTCATTAATAAATTTTTCCAGTAATATCTCATTAATGGTCTTTTAGTCATAAATAGTATTACCATTACTCATACAAAATATCTAATTCTATTCCCAATCATTCCCCATATGTCATATATTAATATAATTCTAATTATATTCACATTTATAACACACAAACATTGTTTAAGCCTATGGGAAACCAAAATTCTCATCTTCTATAATATTTGTTTATTTTTCCTCGATAATCTCCTACATTGTTCCATTCTTACACACACATAAATCATCATCTTTTTTGGATTGATTATTTCCACAGTGTGACTCATCCCATATTCATAATGATTTTTTGGCTTTAAAAAGTATAAACCCTAGGAGTGAAATTACCGGCCAATTCTCATTTTCTTGATAGTACAAAGATTCATCACTCGGACTTAAACGACATCCCCATGACGCCAAAGGTTGGTAATAAATGACTAAGTGTATGAAATACAAGCGGGGTATGATTTACCCTTTAAGAAATAAACTAATAAACCTACTAACCATAAACAAAATATACTAGATTATGCATGAAGAAATGAAAGACAACTCAACAACTTCATTATCTCAAATCCACATTAATGTAAGAAACATTGGATGAATAACGAAGTATCAAATTACATAGCAGAAGAACTGCACAAGAATCTCTAGAGACTCCATTCTCTTCATCCTCTATGCTCTAAAATCTCTGAACTACCCAAACATCACTAGGTAGAGCTAATCACGTGTGAAACATTACCATTTCACTTGTCCGAGAATATAGCAGCTTCAAAAGTACAAAAGTGCCAAAGTATGGGTATGTATAAAACTCAGTAGGTTTTCCCCAATGGCTTCCCTACTCACGCCACCAGGATGGAAGAGTTTGAAACAATTTTATAAAATAGTTTATATTAAAAAAATCTCAAAGAGAGTATATAACTAAATATAGATATGTTTCCAAAACCTTCCATTACAAATGCATACAAGTTCAATTGAAACCAATTTTCCTAGAAAGATATTTTTCAGAAAAAAACTAAACAATAATTACAAGAATTCCACAATACGCCCTTATTAACATACCCAACCATTCCTCAAACTCATGAAACCAACCATGCATGCTACTTTATGATAGGTCCATACTCATGAGTGTTTTCTCATTGATCTACCACGTCGTCAAAATGAAATTGTTTCCCATGTGCCATTAAGCCTTTGGCACCGAGCACAAGGTCATATTTCAACTAAGCCCCATGAATGAAATTATATTGTTCCATTAATGAATTGGTACTGAGCAGAAGGAGATATTTCATCCAATCCATGTATATGTAACATGAAAACACACCCCATATTCCCAACAATCATACCAAAAATACCCTTTCAATAAAAACACCTTTTTATTGAAAACCATTTCCTTCAAAACCATTTCATTGTCAAACCATTTCAATTAATTTCCATTTTTATTAAAACCCATTTCTATTGAAAATATCTTTTCCATAAAACATTTAAAAAATCCTAAAAATCCATAATTTAAAATCATCATTTGAAATTCTTGAAACTAAACCCCCTTTTGCAAAACTATTCACCAAGATCACGCAATTTCACAAAAACCATAAATCATCAAAAATGAACACTCTTCCATGCATTTAATAACCAATAGAACAATTTTAATAAAATAAAATCAATTCAATCAAGATGAGTTGAGAGAGAATCCACCTACCTTGATGGTTTTGATGAATCATTGACAACAGACGAAGATCGCACAAGAAAGCGGGTCGATTCTCCATTGACGACCTTAAATCACTTATCCTAGCAATATAATGACTCAAAATTGATTTATTTAGCATCCAAAAAATTACATCTAACAACTATAGGTTTATATCAGAGAAATAATAGAGATCGGAGAAATTGATCTAAGAAGATCTATGAAAATGTGACAAAACATGAATGAATGGTAAGATACCTCAAGAATCAGACTCAAAATCACCAAGGTAAAGCTCTAGGATGGATCCAAATCGTGTGGGGAAGGTTCTCTAGCCTTATAGGGAGAGTAATCTCTAATCAGGGGCGTTTTGAAGAAAAAACGAAATATATAGAGCACAAACGAGTAAGCTTATAGAAAATAGGATTTAGATTTGACATCTGGGCAGGATTTGACCACACGGATTGTGATAACTATGTATGGATCATGAAACCTTCATTTTGGTCCCAACATTCCCTAAAAAATCCAAAATTCACCCATCCTTCACTTTTACCCCTTTTTGTGGAAACATAATTTTTTATGGAAACATCCAAATTTATGGAAACACCCCACTTTATGGAAACAACCCACTTTATGGAAACACCCCACATTATGAAAACAAACCAATTTAAGGAAACACCCCACTTTATGGAAAAACCCCACTTCATGGAAACACCCCACTTTATGGAAACTCTCTATATTATTGAAAATATATATTTTTTGGAAACTCTCTATTTTAAGGATAGTATTTATTTTATGGAATGTATCTATTTTCTATTTTATAGAAACCCAATCAATAGAACAAAAATTAATTAAATAATGTGAGGAAATAGGTTGTGTACCTGAAACTGGGGGTACTACCTTCTCCCCACCATTGGGATTTACATCCTTAGAATGCAGAAAACCCTCGCTGGCCAAATTGAGTTCTGACCACTGCCCTTTCATTTCCTTCTCACATTACCAAGTCTCTTCCTGAATCTGACCATTTTTCCATCAACCCCACACTAGCCTGTTGCTTTTCCCACATAATAAATTATCTTATCTATTCATGATCCTCACTAGGATATGTACCAGTGATGCATCTAGTTCTAGCACAATGTGATCCCACCTGATGACATGGTCAAGATCAATGTGATACTTTTTCAGTTGGGATACTTGGAATGCATTTTGCACCAAACTAAACCATGGTGGTAATGCCAACTGATATGCCACCTCTCCAACTCATTCTAGTATCTCAAAAAGGAAAATGTATCTATGATATAACTTTAACTACATCCCAAAACGACGATGTCCAGCCTATGGAGGGATCCTCAATTAAACATGATCACCCACTATGAACGACAACAGTATTTGACGGTGATCTATATAAGATTTCCCAAGACTCTGAGACATTTCCCTCCTCTTTCAAATCAACTGGATATTCTCTATTGTTTCTTGGACATGTCTTGGAATGACTAGTAAAGTTTCACCCATTTCCACATAGCATAGGGGAGGATTACAAGGACGCACATACTATGCCTCAAACGGAGCCATACATATCAAGGCTCGATAGATGTTATTGTATTAGAACTCAACTAAGGGTATATGATACTCCCATTAGCCAAAAAAAATCCATTACACAATCCTGCAAATTGTCTTTCAACGTTTGTATCATCCGCTCAAATTTCCCATCCGTCTACGGATGATACTTCGTGCTCATAGTCAACTGAGTCCCAAGGGTATGCAGTAATGATATATAAAAATGAGAAGTGATCCTCGGATATCTATCAAAACTATTGAAACTAGTACACCATTCCTCTTTACCACTTCTTGGATATATATTTTTGAATGATCCTCCACAGTATGAGTGTCACGAATATGGAGGAAATGGGCCGACTTGGTTTGACGATCCACTATCGCCCAAATGGCATCAGGTTTCTGGATCGTTCTTGGAAGACCTGTAACTAAATATATTTCTATATGATCACATATCCATACTAGGATGGGAAAATATTGTAACATACCAGCTGGTATTTGAATCAATGATTTAACCTACTCAAAAATTAATCATCGTGAGATGAACTCAGCCACATTCATTTTCATGCTGCTCTAACAAAACTATGCCTTAAACACCTTATAAATCTTATGTGTACTTGGATGTAAAACCAATCACAAATAGTGGTAAGAATGAAGGATTTGTTCTTGAAAAACCATATGTATAACCATATGATATATAAAACACAAAATTGAACCCCCATCATGTTTCCAGTCCTCAAATGTCTCCCCACCATTGAGTATTGAACTTACAACCAGAAATTTTGCATCATATGTTTGTACCTCTATGAACATTTTTAGTAAATCAAGAACAAACATAGATGAAAAGAAAACCGCAACATCACCTCTATCTTCACATTGCATATGCATTTCATCTAAGACTGACATCAACTACCATTAATTTGAAGCATCATTTTGAAATTAAGCATATGACTTTCTACTCAATACATTATCCACATAATTTCCTTTCCTCAGTGAATACATCATATCAATGTCAAATGTTTGGAGATACGCCATCCATCACCTCTACCTCAAATTCAAATATCGTTGTGAGAAAATGTGTTTCAAGATTTTTTGATCCGTAAACACAATAAATTTCTCAAAAAAGTTATAATGTCTCCATGTTTTCAAAGCATAGACGACTGCAACTAACTCCAAATCATGTGTTGCGTAATTATTCTCATGCACACTAAACATCCTTTAACTATAAGCAACCACGTGATCTCATTTAATGAGAACACAACCCAAACCTGATCATGAAGCAACAAAACACACCGGATAACCCAGTCCAGATTCTGGAAAGATCCAGATAGGTACTGATGTAATCCAAAATTTCTGTTCCTAGAAAGACTTCTGACATTCCACCGTCCATTAGAATGGAGAATTTATCTTTATTAGAGCTGTCATTTGTGATTCTAGTCATGATAAATCACGTACCAAGCATCGGCAGTAACCATGATAAAACTTCATATGTCATGATAAAACATCGTATGTCGAACACATTCTTCGGAGGTTGCCAAGAGATAATCGCTTCAATCTTATTAGGATCAACAAAAATTCCATTCTAAAAAAAACATGGCAATGGAAACATACTTCCTATGTCCAAAAAAAAACTTTGATAAATCTGGCATACAAACGATGATCTGTCAAAATTTTTAACATTGTTTCCTGGTGCACCTCATGATTAGCCCTTGTCATTGAATAGACAAAACTTTCATTCACAATCACCTCATGAAACGAATCCAGATATTGTTGAAATATCTAATTCATTAATTCCATGAAGACCGCTGGAAAATTCGCTATACCGAAAGGCATGAATATATATTCATAGTGGCCTTATCTACATCTGATAGGTGTCTTTGGAATGTCCCTGTTCCGAACTCTCAATTGGTGATATCCTGGTCCTAATTCAATATTGGAGAACCACTGATCTCCCCTTATTTGGTCAAACAGATCATCAATGCGTGGAAGTGGATATCTATTTTTTTATCATAACATGGTTAAGCATATGATAATCAACTCACAACCGAAGAGTTATATTTTCCTTCTTCACAAACAAAACCGGTGCTTCCCATGGAGACATATTTGGTTGAATGAAACCATTTCTTTCCCGCTCCTCTAACTGCAATTTAAATTCCTATAACATTTTTGCTGCCAACAAGTTCATTGAACCTTGGATTACAATCCTCTCTCCACTGAAAATATATTCACTGTCATCCCCAGTCATGAAACTAGTATTTCTCTTATAATAGTTGATGTGATCCTTGAACGTTTTCAGTCAATCCATACCCAGGATTACATCATAGACATCCATCTCCAACATCGAGAAGTCCCATTTTAGTTCAGGTCCATCAATAGTTATAGCACATGGTCTACACACAAAGGCTTGACATTATCTTCCACCGAGAGGAGTTTTCATTCATAGAAGGCATCATTTTAGGATTTAAACATTGGTAATTTGTTCCCCACTTCCTCTTCATCATAGTGATATAGTTATCAACCCCTCTAGTGACCAAAATTGTACCTCCTCAACTTGGAATTTCAGTAGTGACAAATATCATTAATGGAGTATCCAACTACCATCCCAACTAAACAGTTTGAAAAGCCTGAGTGATTCTTTGGACCAACTATTGGTTCACCTGTGGCTCGGGTGAAACTAAATTCACAATAGCCTCTTTTAACCATTTATTATGATTCCTATTATGCGATATTTTCTAAAACAACAACATACTCTATAATTATCACTATCTAGGAACTAATGGATTAGAATTTCAAATTCTATCATAAAAACTATCACAAGATTGATTTCCAAAAACACCCTTTTTTCATGTTTAACTATTTTTTAAAACATTTAACATTCTTTTTGAAATTTAAACCATTTGAAAAATACCAAATACATTCCATTTTTCAAAAGCACTCATATGGAAAACAATTCCATTATTTTGAAAAAATAAACACTTAATCACAACATGATTCATTCCTCTAAATGATGTATGCACTCTTAGTAAGAAGTCTTTCCTCGAAAATACATTTCATGCTTGTCTCATTGGAAAAACCCATGACAATGTGATTTCAAAATCCTAGAGGTGTCTCCAAACGATTATTTAACCAACTCCCTGGTAACATGATGTTGATCATTAAAGGGTTAGTTATGTCCTTTTATGCTATTAATTTCATGTTCTGAAAATCCTATTCATTTCTAAGATTCCCACAGAAGGAATAGATAAGAAGGGATTTCATGTCCAAAACTGGGAACATAGATGACTACTTGTTAGGAAAGGACCGAAAAAATTGATACCATTTGTAATGTCCCTCTAATTATCATTGGCTTGAGTGTACAACAAGTCATCAGTAGGCCTTAACCAACATCTCCAAGACACCAAATACTAGCAATAAATGCTGAATGGTTTCAAATACAAGCAGGGGTATGATTTACCCTATAAAAAAATAAACCAATTACCCTACCAACCATAACCAACATTCACTTTATGATTCATGAACAAATGAATCAAAACTCAAAAACATCATATCTCTCAAAACCACATCAAATTATGAAACAACAGATGAATAACTGATTAATAAAGTACACAATAGAAAAACAACATAATACAATCTCAAGACTCCATACTCCACAATCTCCATGCACCAAAATCTTCGAACAACCCAAACATCACGAGGTAGTGCTAATCACATGTGAAACATTAGCTTTTCCCTTGTCCTGGAATATAGCATTTTCCAAAGGACCAATGTGCCAATGGAGGGGTGAGTATAAAACTGAGTAGGTTTCCCTAATGACTTCCCTACTCATGCCACTAGGATAGAAGAGTTAGCAACAATTTTATAAAATATTTTATATAAAAAAATTTCTCAAAAAGAATTTATATCTAAATATAAAAAATTTTCCAAAAACATTCATTACCAATGCATACAAGTGCAATTAAAACCAAATTTCGCAGCAAGATATTATTCTAAAATAAAAACAAAACAATATTTACAACCATTCCTCAATATCCCTTTATCGACATACCAATCCATTCCTCAAACCCATGCATCGAACCATACATGCTACGTTATGACAGTTCCCTACTGATGAGTGGTTTCTCATCGATATACCATGTCATCACAAGGTAATTGTTTCCCATGTGTCATTAACCCTTTCGCACCGAGAACAAGGTCATATTTCAACCAAGCCTTGTGTATGAAATTACCATGTGCCATTAAACCTTTGGAACCAAGCACAAGGTCATATTTCAACCAAGCACTGTATATGAAACATGAACACAAACCAAATATACCCCACAATCATGCCAAAATAACCCTTTCAATAAATATACCTTTCTACTGAAAACCATATCTGTCAAAACCATTTCAATGCCAAACCATTTAAATTCTAAACCATTTCAATAAAACTCCATTTTTTTGAAAACCATTTCTATTGAAAATATCTTTTACATCAACCATTTATAAATTCAAGAAAATCCATAAATTAAAATCATCATTTTAAATTCATGAAACAAAACCCCGCTTTGCCCAACTATTCAACATGATCACACAATTTCACAAAAACCCTATATCATCAAAAATAAATATTTTCCATTGAATTTCATAATCAATAAACCAATTTGAATCTAATACAATAAATTATATCAAGATTATTTGAGAGAAAATCCACCTACCATTATGGTTTTGACGAATCATTGACAACAGAAGAAGAACACACTTGAAAGCGGTTCGATTCTCTAAGAACAACCCTAGATCTCTTATACTAGAAAGATCACGACTCAATAATGAATTATTTGGAATCCAAAAACGTATATCTACCCACTATAGGTCCATATACGAGAAATATTGGAGATCGGAGAAATTAATCTAAGAAGATCTACGAAAACATGAACAATTAGGAAAGAATGGTTACATACATCAAGAATCGGACTCGAAATAACCAAAGGAAGGCTCTTGGTTTGGTCCATCTCCTATGGGGAGGCTTCTCCAGCCTTCTAGGGAGTGTAATCTCGATTTAGGGGCGTTTTTAAACCAAAATAAAATATATAGAGAAAAAATGACTAAGCTCCAAGAAAATAGGATCTATATTTGACCTCTTCGCATGATTTGACCACCCGGTTTGTGCCAACCGTGTGTGGATCATGAAACCTTCATTTTGATCCCAAAACACCTAAAATAAACCCCAAATTATCCCATCCTTCAACTTTACCCCTTTTATGGAATCAAAATTTTCAATGGAAACATCCCAATTTATGGAAACACCTTACTTTATGGAAACAATCCACATTATGGAAACACCCAAATTTATAGAAACAAACCACATTATGGAAAAAACCACTTTATGGAAACAACACACTTTATGGAAACTCTCTATATTATAGAATCTCTCTATTTTATGGAAGGTCTCTATTATATAGAATGTCTCGAATTTATGGAATGTCGTTATTTTATAGAAAATATCTATTTTACGGAAACCCAATCAAAGAAAAACCAATTAATTTAAAAAACTTTAGGAAAATGGTTATGTACTTATAACTGGGGGTACTACAAGGTGTGTCAAACCAGGTGTGCTACAAGCCCCATTTTCATGCACTAGGTAATGATAGAATCTATCTTAATACACTAATTTGAAGTTATTATCCCTATTTAACTCCTTTTTATATCCACATCCACCTTAAGTATCCATATTTTGATTCAATCACTTGTTAATCACTCACCTTATCTGTTACCAAAATTCAATGACATTTACATATAGTTTGAATGATCATTATATATATCTGTAAAAAAATCCCTAGACATGTCCTTAGTTATATCCCTTGGGATATCAATAATTCAATCTCATCCATTTCGTGATGGTTAAATTTACCTAGCCATGATACCAATTATGGAGACCCAAAATTCTCAAAAATAAATATCTCATCTTTAATGTTGAAGATTTATTATGTAATGTAGTGGTCAATTCTAGGATCTTTTAGCTAATGTTCCATTTGAAATAAGGAAATGTAAACAACTTTCCAATATGTATGCTAACTTATCGCCCACTATGTGGTTCTTAACTAGAACCCCTATTAGACATATCATACATAATACCTTCAATCAAATACTAATAAAAGGAAACAAAAGAAAGGTTGAGTTAAAATTCTTAGTAATAGTAGATATTAGATATTTGAACATATCATGAGAATATGGGTAATAGAACATGATAATAACATGTGAAAACTATACCCAATCTATCATATATTAAATAAATAATTTCGTAATGATACATAGTTCGTAATTCAGAATCATAAGGAAATTAGATAACATGTTCAATGAGATGATTAGAATGCCAAAAGGAATTGAATTTTGGAATACACATAATGCTAGAAAATAAATATCCTAGTTGTTCAAGTCTCATTTCCATGATTATAATAATTGAATGGGTTCACCTCTACACAATAATAGTATTCAATGATCACTCCCCATACCTTCACAGTTGATAGAGTCCCTAAGTGAACGTGGTTCAATCTCCTTTACAGTCTGGTTCATCTCATGATATTTCAATATTTACCCAATTCATTTTAGGGAGATATAATAATTACCTCCCTTGGATATAACAAAACCACCATATTTGGTTATAAAGAAACAACCTAATATAGTTTTAATATAACCACCATCCATGGAAATAATGTTACACCATCAAATAATTATATCATAAATATGTGTTCCATAAAATCATAAATTATTTATGATATTAGAACCCATGAAAAGAAATGGATTTCCAAAAAATTTCAAGATAACATAACCTATGGAGAATAAATGGGGTTCATAATCATTACACTATTTAATAAAATCATAACATTAGAAAAATAAAGCAATATTCATAATAATTTTTGATTGGTATAACATATTGAAGAGATATTTTTTAAATAAAAATATGATCACTATAAACATAAAACATCTGGATAAATAATAAGAATTACATCCATGGATTATAAACCCTGTAAATCATATGTAACATAAAATGATTTTATTTTAGAAGTAAATGATTATTTAATTTCATATGGAATACCTCTTGGGAAAAATAGAATTAAAGTTTTTAAAATAATTTTTGAAACATAAAATTCTTTTAAAATATTTTTCATTAAAAATAACAATATAATTTTATAACGGATGAATTAAAATTATTTTAAATCATTTTAGGGGGAAAATAAAGTATCATTGAAAATGAAATCTTGAATCTAAAAATTCAGAAAAAATAGAAATCCATATCAATGAATTTTAACATTTAAATAATATAAATTGTTATTCCAATCAGCTAATGTTAATGATGGTTGGAAATTCCATTCATGGTGTTCTTAGTAAAACTAATAATACATTTCCATTTTTAGTTAATTCATAAAAGAACATTGTTTGAAAAAATAAAAGAATATTCCTTTTCATATTTGGTTGAAAAATTATAAAATGGTTAAAAATTAATTTTATAAATAATTTGGATAATACTCAAAAAAATTTGAAAATATATTCAGAAAGCAAGCCTTTTTTATGAGAAAGGGATTTCAACCAAAGTGGGAAATATTAATTATTTTTACTAAAAACATTAGTTTAGACTCATGAGAACACAAATATTGGAACATTAATGTAAACCATGTATTCCCATTAAATAACTAGAGGTGAATAAAATTCATGTGTTTCTTAAGATTTCGATCTTAATATTCCATCATAATAAGCTTATACATAATCCATCTCGATAAACAAAGAGATTGTTCCATAAAACCATTACCACTTTGGAAACCTAGATTAATAATTCAAATTATATAATTATGTTAATTGATGTATAAAAATCCGGATTATAAATATATAAATGATATTACATATCAATTTTTTGTTTTATACACCTAATAAAATTCGATAGTGTAAAATATTGAATATGTCTCAAAGAAGGAAAATTTAGACCAAAATAATAGAATAAATAAGTAATCATTTGAATCATAATTCCCAATAATGAATAAAAAAATTAATCATTAAATATAAGGAAAAAGGAAATTAATTATATAAAAATTAAAAGGATTAGTATATAAACAACAAAAAATAAATGAGAGTTGAAGTGGCATATGTCTCCAAAAAATAAAAGGCAGACTAAAAATATCTAACCGTAGTTATTGAATTAATTATTTAATGTTTGAAACTTCTTTATAATAAATATAAATTCACTATATGTCAACTATAGAAATAAAATTTACAGAAATAATACCATATATGATTTTCTTCTGACCTTTTATTACAATTTTATTTACAATTCCATGTTTAAATCACATTTTATGTAATATTTTCGTTATTTTTCCTGTATGTTATGATTTTTTATTTTCTATAATCATACATTGATCATGGTTCCATAATATACACAACTTCAATAATGATATAAACATCGTATATATTTTTTATATATGTATTTTGATTAACCCATAATATTTTGAGGTAAAAAATCAAATACACCATTAATGGAGATGGTAGGTCATACAGACACATTAACATTGTTTCCATTTTCCTGATATACAAAACAAATGAAAGGTAAATAATATACTAAATCTATTTAATCATTTTTATGAAATATGTTTCAAATATATTAATTTTATTTACCATTTTTTCAATCCATGTAAAAACATAGCGAAAAATTAATCAAATTGCATTGCGAGGAAGCTGTCTAGCATAGAAAATAACGATGTTATTGTATCCCCCATAGAATGGAATGTAAGAAGTTATATGTGATATATTTATTATATAGTTTCAATTATGTTAAAATTTTATTTTATACTCATTTAATTAATGCTTTTTATAATCTATTTAAATTGAAAATTAAAAACACATAATAACATTTTCCATGGAGATAGTCTGCCATACACAATAGCGATGTTATTATTTTCCAATAGGTTTAGAGGTAGGAAGATATATTTGGTATTATAATTAATTAGTTATAATAATATAACAAATATAATATTTCAAAACTAAATCCATTTTATAATCTATCGATGAGAGATGATTATGGAAAATGAATTAAATCAGTTAGTGAGGTGGTAGTCCTCCATAAAAACAAATGAGTATTTCCTATGCCAATTAAGATGAGTGGATGGGATTTTAGGAGATTACCTTGAAATAAAAAATCTACATAAATATAATATATGAATGATACTATATAATTAAATTTTAATGTGAATTATAGGATAAGGATGGTAAAATAAAATAAAATATTCGGTTAGGAACATTGTGTCTTCTTCAAAAAAATTATTTTGTTTTTCACAAAAAGCCATCATAGGTTTTATTTTTTACAAAAAAAATATAGTACGATTATATTTTGTATTTAAGGAAGCTATTTTCATATATTTTGATCAATAACATTGGGGTTTTATGTTTGAATTGAAAATAATATGAGGAGGCCTTTTATAAGTGACTTGATTGACACAAATGAAAATTTAAAAACCAAAGAGTTGCACACATGTGGTGTTCATGAAAAAAGGCTCCAAAATGGAATATTATACAACCTATAAGATACTGCTAGAAATATTTTTATCAAATGCATTTTTTAAAATTATTGTGCCCTATATAACCCTAAACTTTTTAGATTACCCCCTTTGTAAACTCTTTTTTATCATAAAATATTTAATTCATTTTTTCTATTTTCACCATTAATTATTGAAAAAAATTATGTACAAACTATTAGATAATATAAATTATTCTGATTCAAAATATGGAATACATTTTTAAAAATTATATTAACAAAAGTGGAATGTTTTAATTTAAAATAAAACATGTATATGCTTAAAAAATGTGGTTTTCTAAATACAAAATTATCATTATTTTAGAAATTTTTAAAATACCATGTGTATATGGTATTTAAAATAATAATAAATATTAGAATAATTAATGTATAATTTTAAAAATTTCAGTTTTTAATCAATATTGAAATCAAATATATTTTGTGAATTCCTTAACAAAAAATAACGTTATTAGTAGAACCCTGTATTTTTTAATATTTACTTAAAAGTTTATCTTATCAAAAAATTATCAAAAAAATAAATCCATTATACATTTTAAACTATTATTAAAAAGATAAATGCTATTTTTTAATAAATAATTTCTAAAATTGGAAAAAATAATTTCATAAAAGGAAACAAAATGCGTTTGAGGAAAATATTGTATTAAGCCTATTATTATATTTATTCTAATATCATACAAAGAAAAAACAAAAGATAAATTCTAAAAATTTATTATAATATATAACATAAACATTAAAATGATTCACCAAAATTTATACATTACATTTAAAAATGTATTATGCACTTGTGCGCATAAAATTAAATTTTCAGAAAACAGTTTCCTTTGTGTTTAAAATGTATTATATTTTCAATTCAAGTTTATAAGTATGCAAATAATTAATTATATATACCTATGTTAACCATATACATTAATAATTTAGATAATATTATTATTACCCCTATTCCAGTTTATAAGCGATAGCTATCATAATAAATAATAATATTTTAGTTGTATGTCAAATTTCATTTAAGCTCGTTGTTTCATATAACTCAGGATAAAAATGAAGTTATGTGAAAATAAAGGTAATCTTAGTTTTTGGAGAAAAAATCTAGAAATGGTGTTTCATGTAACCTGTGTTAATATATTTGTTATGTATAGTAAAAAATATGAAAAATATTAAACTTATTTGAAAACAATATGTCACAAAATCCCAGGGTGTTATATTCTACCCTTTTAAAATGAATTTCTCCTTCAAAATGATTCACATTTGCCCAAAACACTAAGCATAAATTATGAATCATCACATAAAGGTTCCCACATAACATCTTCAAGATGGTGACTTCTCCAAAAAAAAATATAGTCATTATGATTGGAAATTTTCATAGCACGTTCATAGTTGGAGTCAATGTCTCCACCAGTGGTTCCTCAAAAGAATGATAATGCTCATTTAGAGAGATATATATGTTCAATAAATGTGAAGGATCAACTTATACTTTATTAGGAGAGATACATATTACCCATTATGGGATTAATAGTTGGTAGGTTGAAGTGCAAATTTATAACTGTCAGCCTGTTACAATCATGAATTTTAATAGAAATAATTTTTCAATATCACTAATTTCTATTATATCTTAAGAAAAATTTCTTCCCTTGATTATTATTTTATCATTTTCCTCAAAATATATTACTTTAACAAATTAATATTATATATTATATTCCCTTAAAATTAGTGGATCATATGATCAATAAAATGATGATAATGCATTCTATATATTTATAATTATGATAAAAAATAGATTTATAATCCTATAATATAAAATAACATCCAATGATAAACTATTTCCATTTCATGAATATTTAATATCAAGTATCCTTCATGTTTAAAAAAAATTGAAATCCTAAAAACTAGAAATAAGGCCACTAATTTTTATTAAATAAGATTCCCTTTATTACACCCAAACAACATTAAGTATTTATTAAAGTCTAATACAAAATATGAGAATAGATTGATCCTATAGTTTTTTGAATCGTGGTAATAACAATAATTTATAAAATAAATTAATGAAATCATACATAAATCCTCACTCCTTGGATAATACCATAGATTATTTAATAAATTCCAAATATCCAAAAAGGTTGTAAACTCTATCAATGATAACTTTTACCAATTTTGATACAAGTGCTTAATTAGATCTGGGGTGATCAATACTATCCACTTTAAATTATCTATATCATTCATCTCTTTATAAAAAACTAAATTCCATTTTCAATAACATAATGAACATAATAAAGTTTAGCTTCCATTAATCACGTTTTTTGTATAAAATATAACCTTTCCATTAAATCGCTTTATATGAGATTATTATTATTTAAAATTTTCTTGATAATCCAAAATGAAATTATTTTACAGACCAATACTTATATATTTTTGGATTCATATAACATAATTTATGAATACAAAAACACACTTCAATAAATAAACATAATTCATAAATGATTAACGTGGATTCATCATTATATTCCTCAATATCTATTTCCCGACACATGACATTCTTTTTCTCTTCCTCATCAATATCATAACCATTACTCATGCCACCTCATTGATTATCTTCATGAGATTTCCACTAATGATATAGATTCATATAGTTCCCTTCAATTCCCTATTTATAAAAATCTACCTCCGATTAATCCTTAGGGGAATCATTATTCTCCTCCATTTAGTTAATTGAACTTTTAATTATTCCTCACCAGTTTATTAATTTGTACACATATTCTCCTCATATAAATAACATTCCCATTAAATTAATACATTTCATGGTGTTATTATTCCAAAACTAATGGAATATATGAAACTAATTCTTCAGTTCTCTAGTGTCTTCACAAACCAATATCTTAATGATCTCAATATATCTCTTATATTGTGAGTGTATTAATTAGTTATGGTTAAAGAATAGAATCATAAATAATGATAACTAAATGGTCAAAATTATATTATACATCACAGTAGTCATCATCCAATTTCTTTTCTCATCAACACATTATTTATCAGAGTCTATTTAAAACCAATTTCTCGTGGTTCCCAGCATTAACTAATAGAAAATAGCGTAGTGTGAGAAAAAAACATCATATTGGAAAACAATATAATCTTGAAAAATCACATATTGTATTTCTAATGTAAAAAACCTAATATTTAATATATTACATCATATGAATTAAATATGTCATTTATGGTCATTATTTAAATACTTCATGATGGTTAATACAATGTTTGTTAATTTCCATGTCATATCCCTCGAGTGTGCAACAAGTCCTTTTTTCAGGAATCATGTGTCAATTGATTCAAGGTCAATTCATCCTTTTTTTGATTTAATTACTGTAACACACCGAGATTTTATGAGAATTATTATTTTTAATTTCTTTGATGTATTTTGTTGTTCGCTTCACCAATATTATCTTGCGCTATACTCAACACCGTATTAGCTTGTAGTCTACACAACACTATTCTTGGCTTGTGATGCACACCATTTCATGTTCTTTCAAATGAAATTAATTCTACAGAACACTACGTATTGATTTTGATCAATGTATAACAGAACTATATTTTGAGTGTGTTATACGCATCACCAAAGTAATCATTCCCTACACACAACTCTAAAATCCCTTTTGTTACACGCAAGAGCAACCTTCCTCGATAGCTTGTGTTGTACGTGATACTGAGTTTCACTAAACCATGATATGTTATTAAAATAGTATATAAACGAGCCATTACGAATAGTAATACCCTCTCTTTGAAACATTATAAATTTTATCTTTCAAAATGAACGTTATTTTTGAATTCGGAATATCGAAATTAGTCTATGGTGAAATTTTAGAATTTTTCTGAAAACATTCAATTTTTGATGAATAGTGAAAACACAAAGTTATTGGTTAAAACCGACTTTTTATTTAAATAAAAATTTATTTTATTTAAATTTAATTTAGGTCAAAATAGATACCTAATACTTATATATGTTTAATGTGATTCATTGGAGTCATTTTATAATAATTTTTTATATATAAATATTTTATTGAACTTCTCACTGTCTTTTTCCCACCTCCTAAGAGAATTTGAAAATTTACATAAAACATTATTTTACCACTTCTGTGAGTGGAATTTAGAAAATATGAGAGACAAAGTTAATATCAAGATGTTAAATGTATTTTAATAAGATAAAAATAATATTTTGGTAAATAGTAACTTTTTACTTTTATTTAACACGGTTAAAAGTAAATAGGGTAATTAAGGGTAAAAATGATATTATTATTACCCGAACGCATGTCCTAATTTTATTGGATAAGTGTAATTCGACCAAAAACAACCGTAGGAATAAAATATTATCCTTTATGTCCACTTGGATCATATTAGGACATTTATTATTATTTTATTTAAAGAAGAGTTAAAGTAGTTAAAATCAATGTTTAATAACAAAAAGTTTTTTATTGTAGAGTTATACATAAGATACATTCGACTATAAATATTTATTATAAAGATAAATATAGTTACTGCATAATGGTATCTTATTTATAATTATTATGCAATAAATAATTTAATATATTTACGACACAATAATGATGGAGTAATTACCTTATTAATGAAATATTAACATAAATGATGTTATAAATACCTAAATAAATGTAATTTGAGATTTTTAATAAATTCCAAAAAAATTTAGGTCAATATGAAATGTTATTATTGATTCAATTAATGATTTTTGAACTAATCATGTGGGTATGATTTTCACAAAAATCAATTACCAAATAGTGTCAAAATTGACATATTATAGGTTTTAAAACAAATATTATATTATTAATTGTTATTTTATTCATAAAAATATACTATTCGGCCAAATTACTTAGATAAGGTTATATATATTAATAATGAACCATTTGGGGTTATCTTGGCTTGTTATTGTAATTTTATTAACCATATAGTGTAAGAAAACAAGAAGACATGGTAAAAGATAAATTATTTATCTTAGAGTTAAATCTAAATGATAACGATAAAATATTAACCCAAACTTGTCTAAAACATTTTTCTTGAGATTATTTCGTCCCATACAAACTTTATGTTAGAAATAAATCAATTTGGAGCTATAATAAACCGAATATGACTTTATTATATAATAATATTCTAAGTTTTCCTAAGGTGCCCCTCTCCTCCCTTATAAAAGGGATCCTCCTCCCTCTTCTCTTTACACAATTTTGAGCCTTCAATATTGGACAACCCCTACCAATTTCCCTTATCAACTTCCCTAGAAACATTATAGTGTTTCTTGTCTTCTCAAAAGACCAACTCTAGTTCTTTAAGAGGAGGTTAAGAAGAGGCGCGTCAAAGAAGAGGTAATATCCTTTATCGATTCTGTCCAATTTATTTCTTATTCTAATTCTTGTTAATTATTTGTTTCATCATAAATTAATAAAATCAGTACCAATCATGTTATTAATTTGTTATTATAAATATTAAAAAATCCTATTTCATTAACTATCCATCCTACAGAAAATGAAGTCACAGCGCGTGCGTACGTACGGAATACCGTCTCCACGCCGTGGTGTAATATGTTTTTCCACCACCACCTTACATGGATGGGTATAATGGTGTAAATAAATAACTATATACGATTATCGTAAAGAGTTATTTATTCTGAAATATTATACATACACTTCAATAAAATTACATGATCATGGGAATGATATAATCGCTCGTGCGTACGTACAGACTACCATCTCCGCGAACGCGATGAGATTCATTTTCCATGATTAACCATTCAAGTATGATTATAAAGTATATATAATAAATAATAAAGAAATATATTACATAATAGTGATACTGGATTTATTTAAATATATGTTTCATTTATTTAATTCCATTTATTCAATAAGGAAACGAAAACAACGTTCATGCGTACGTATAGCCTACCGTCTCCATGAACGGTGTATTTCATCCATTTATCGATTTATCATATATATTTATATTTTGAATATATAATATATATAAATAATGTTTTAAATTATGGAATTATTTAAATCAGGATATAAGTAATAATATCAAGAAAAACAAGTCAAAACACATACGATAAATGAAACGATTTTACCCAAAACGGTGCATTAACATGGAATTTACAAAAGAATGTGTAATATAAAGTAATAAGTGAACCATATATTATATCATAACAATTAATATGATTATATAATAAGTCAACATCATTATTTAAATCAGTATAAGGGAGGCTTGGATACATACGAAGCATATCAGACATAAGGTAAGTGATAAATTTTTCAATCTCATTTTTATCTGAGATTGTTTATACGTATGTGATTACTGGGGTTATATTTTTCATTCATGTCTATAAAAATTTTATTTGTAAATTGTTTAATATTATTACATTTATTTTTAAAGTCATTTTTACCCCTATTTGACTTATACTTTATATTATGGAAGGAATCTTTCTTTTGTTTACCATACGTGGAACTTTTCTACTTTTCCGTTAAAAGTATGAGGATAATATTTTTTTAAGTTATACGGCATGAAGTGATTTTTATGGTTTCATAACGCCTTATTTTCCAGAAGCTTACTCTATAATATTTCATGACTATTTTCAAAAAAATCCGTTTCTTTAAAAATTTCATGGAATTTTGGGAAAAGAAAATTATTTTGAAGAAGAAAGTATGTTTTCCTAATGAATTTATTTCAAGTGTTTTATCAAAACCATTTTCTATATAAGATGACATTATATAATATGTTTATTTTTAATGTATAATGTCTATATGATATACATGGTTTCAATTTTCTTATGATGAAATGATATCCAATTGTTTTATATTGATTATGTTATGATGGGTTGATGTTTATGTAACCCATTTTATTCTTTGGGCTATGATGAATGATTTATGTTTATGTTGTGGTACACGTAAGAATGATTTTATTATGAGATGGGTGGGACCTATATCTCCCTCCAATTCATTGGGTAACAATTTTTACCTCATGGGATAGACATGTCTGGAGCGTTAATTTAGTCAAGTTCAGTGTTACAGGACTAGACCGAGAAGTGAACTCGATTCAGAAAGGGACATTGTCCACTAAGATGGTCTTCTCAAAAATTCTTTGGATACTATGGAAATCATATCATGTGCTTAATGGTTTTACACAATTACATATTTTATTCCCATGGTATTTTATCATGATTGATTAACCATTATGATCTATGCCTTACATACTGCTATGTTTTATGTCATGTTTCATGATTTTGATGTTTAAACATTATGTTCATGTTTTTAAGTTCAAATGAATATGGATTGTTTTATTTTCTCCATACTTACTCTTACTGAGAATTTGAGCACACCATTTATATGTTTTCTTTTCACCATGATATAAATAATGTCTTCAGGTGAAAAAAAGTGATTATCTTTAATGGAGATGTTAATGATCTTTCACCAAGTTTAGAAGATTATGATCCACGTTTCCAAAAACACTAAACTAGTATAGTCCATTGGTGTGTGTTTTTGTTATGTATTAAGTATTCCACAAAAATATTTTAATTTCAATGTACTTAAAGCTTTGGGACTTTACAGTTGGTATCATAGGGAAGGTTTATTTATCCTTTGGAAACTAGGATCCAAAAAACATTAGTGAGATCCCTAGAGATATTTTTAAGATTTGTCTAGGGATGTCCCTAAGGTTAAGTATAAGTAAAAGTTATAGTCCTAGAATTAAGGTAATGAAATTAAAATTAAACCTAATATGTTATATATTAAAGTTAATCCCCCATGATTATGATTTTTTCCTCTCACACTATTCTTTTTGGTTTTTAGAAAATGGATGAAAAACATGAAGATTCACGATAATGGAGGATATGATGGACCATGGAATGAAATTCTTCATGAGAAACCAAATTAAATTGGATATGGATGTCCACATATAGTTATTATTCCTAATCATAAATCTCATAATATGATAATAATCTCAACATTGGTAAGTTTCTTGACTCAGCTAATAAGAGAAATATTGAGTTTCATGATGATCATAGAGGAAAAAAAGTTCAATTTCCCTCATGTAAATCATGTGGGATGAGGCATCAGGGAGAATGTTTCAAAGGAACTGGACGATGATTTGGGTGTGGAAAAAAGGACACAAAGCTAGTAATTGTATAGGAAAAGTTTCAGTTAACACCATGGAAAAGGATAATGGTATTGCTAAGACATCAACAACGGTTAAATGTTTTAAATGTGCAATGTACTTGAATTATGCACACCAATGCTCTAAGAGAAAATTTCATCAAGAGAATCAGTATGGTCTTATGGGTAGTATTTATGTTGATGATAATGAAGAGACTACAAATGGTATATGAGATGAATGAAGTGTTGAGGAATAAAATGATGAAGCTCAGTCAATGGTTTAAGAAGGCAGTGTAATGATTGTAGGTTTATCAAGAATAATGTATGGTACTATTGAATAAGGAAAAATCTAAGGATTGTTACACAGTTTTCTTTCCTTGAGTATTTGAAAGTATACGAGGAATGGAACTGGTAACCATGAAAGGTTATTCAACTATTTTTTGTCAGGTAGATGATATGTTCATAATGAAAGGATAACGAGATAATGAGATGTTTGATAGTACGAATGAGCTCATGACTGATATAAGGACCAAGTGATATCATTGTTTGAGTATATAGAAATTTTGGGATTTTGGTATGTGGATAGAGTTAACTTTTGACAGCACTCAAGTTTTCACTAAGGTTCTATGGTAATTCATGTTTCAAAATAATACATGATTAAGGTATTCACATGTTTGGAATGTGACCAACAAGATATATCTTATGATATATGTGGGATAAATGATGGTATTCATGTGTTTGTTATGCGACCTTTCATGTAATCATTTTATTTTTACTATGAGATTGGACATATGTATTTTGGATAAGCCTAAAGATTGGAATGGATTATGTTGGACATCAGATATTATTATTTAAGGATATAACTTGTTTTTAGATATTATTTATGGAATGTTATAATAGTACAGTTTTAGAAAAAGGACAATCCATAGGATGAGCGACAACCCGTCGCGTCGGACAAGGTTGCGGGAATCGAACCCGTAACTGATGTGTGACAGGCCTTTATCGCCTACCATTGGACTATAGGAAGTCCTTGGTTTGTAGAAATTAGTTTTATTTTATTACGTGGTATGATATATGAAGTATAAGTCCATTTTTGGAACAGTATACGATAAATATCACCATAAATGTACTTATGTATATAACTATTGCTAACCTTATGGTTGAGACAGATGGAATGACCTATAATTCTATCAGATGATCCACTAACACTTCACAGAAGATAAATTCAACTTCATTTCTTTAAGAGATGAAGTGGAAATTGTTCAAGACACGAACAATAGTGATATTGTACCAAAATCATGTAAGTATTTCTTTTAATTCAAGAATTTTTCAACATTAGGGAAATGATCTTGATAACTAAAAACATTGTCCTAGTACCCTCATATCTGATGAATCAGATGGTACATTAGATCATCATAAATTTATTGCTTTGTGATTATTGGCTTTTTCATGGCCATGTTCACTACCACTCTCTATTAGAACATGATGGTTATATTTCTCTTCCATATCCATATTTTCCCCAATATTCTCCTATGAGGAAACCTGGTGATGAGTTACTTTTGGGTAATCATTATGTTTCTAACGATCCTTTTTAAAATGATGATTTAGTATTCCTTTTTATGATGTGTGTTTCTATGAAAGAAACATTGAAGTAGTAAACGATTTATAATCCAAAAAATTTTAAAGGCAAAATTCATTTTATGGGGGATAGAATGTAACACCCCGAGATTATATAAGAATTATTCTTTTTATTTTCATTGATTTCTTTTATTGTATGCTTCACCAAGATTATTATGTGCTATATGCAGCACTGTATTAGCTTGTAGTATACACAACACTATTCTTGGCTTGTGATGCACACAATTTCAAGTTCTTACGAATAAAATTAATTTTACACAACACCAAGTATAGATTTTTATCAATGTATAACTGAACAATATTTTGAGTATGTTATACGTAGCACCAAAGGAATCATTCCCTACACAAAAATCTGACTTGCCTTGCGTAACACGCAAGACTAACCTTCCTCGATAGCTTGCATTGTACACGATACTGAGTTTCACTAGACCATAACATGTTATTAAAATTGTATATAAACTAGCCATTATGAATTTTAATACCCTCTTTTTGAAACATTATAAATTTTATCTTTCAAAATGGACTTCAGTTTTGAATTCAGAATATCGAAATTAGTCTAAGGTGAAATTTTGGTATTTTTCTGAAAACATTAATTTTTTGATGAATAGTGAAAACACTAAGTTATTGGTTAAAACTTAATTTATATTTAAATAATCATTTATTTTATTTAAATTTATTTTAGGTCAAAATAGATACGTAATACTTATATAATTTTAATTTAATTCATTGTAGTCATTTTATAAAAATTTTATATATATAAAAATTTTACTGAACTTTTCACCGTCTTTTACCCACCTTCTAAGAGAATTTGAAAATGTACATAAAATTTAATTTTACCTCTTTTATGAGTAGATTTTCAAAAATAAGAGATACATGGTCAATATCAGGGAGTAAAACGTGGTTCAATAAGTTAAAAATAATTTTTATTGAATAGTAACTGTGTACTTTTATTTACCACGGTTAAAAGCAAATAGGGTAATTAAGGGTAAAAATGATATTATTATTACCCTAACACATGTCCACATTATATTGGATAAGTGTAATTAGACCAAAAAAACATTAGGAATAAAATATTACCCATTAGGTCTAATTGGATTATATCGGGTCATTTATAATTATTTTATTTAAAGAAGAGTTAAAATAGTTAAAATCAATGTTTAATAACTAAAACATTTTTAATGTAGAGCTATACATTAGATAAATTCGACTATAAATATTAATTAGAAATATAAAAAGAGTTCCTACTTAATGGTATTTTATTTATAATTTTTAGACATTAAATAATTTAATTTATTTATGACATAATGATGATTCAATAATTACCCTACTAATGAAATATTAACATAACTGATGTTATAAATACATAAATAAATAAAATTAAAGACTTTTTATAAATTAAAAAAAATATTTAGGTCACAATGACATGTTATTATTGATTAAATTAACTTTTTTATAACTAATCCTGCTGTTATGAGTTTCACAAAAATCAATTCTCAAATAGTGTCAAAATTGACATAAATAGTTGTTTAAAACAATATAATATTATTAATTGTTATTTAATTCTTAAAAATATTTATACTATCTAAATGACTTATATAATGTTACATATATTAATAATGAACCACGTGGGGTTCTTTTGGCTTGTTATATTAGGTTTATTAACAATACAGTGTAAGAAAACAAGAAGACGTGGTAAAAGTCAAATTATTTAAATTAGAGTTAAATCTAAATGATAAGTATAAAATATTAACCTACCAATTTCTAAACCCTATTGTATAATAGTATTTTGACCAATACCCACTTTAGGTTCGAAATAAATCAATATGGAGCTATTATAAACCGAATATGACTTTATTATTAAATAATATTCTATGTTTTTTCAAAGGTGCCCCTCTCCTCCCTTATAAAAGGGCACCTCCTCCCTCTTCCCTTTACACAATTTTTGAGACTTCATGCTCAGAAAAAACCTGACCATTTCTCTTATCAACTTCCCTAGATAAATTATAGAGGTTCTGGTATCCTCAAAAGACCAACTCTAGTGCCTTAATAGGAAGTTAAGAAGAGGCAAGTCAAAGAAGAGGTAATATCCTTTACCGATTCTTTCCAATTTATTTCTTCATCTACATCTTGTTCATTATTTGTTTCATAATAAATTAATAAAAATCAGTATCACTTATATACTTATATGTTATTATAAATATGAAACAACCCTATTTTATCTTCTATCCATACTACGGAAAATGAAATAACTGTGCGTGCGTACGTACGGAATAACGTCTCCACGCCGTGGTGTAATATGTTTTTACACCACCACCATACATGGATTGGTATAATGTTGCAAATAAATAACTATATATGATTATTGTAATGTAATATTGATTTTGAAATATTATACATAAACTTCAATACAATTCTACGATCATGGGAATGATATCATCGCTCGTGCGTACGTACGGACTACCGTCTCCACGAACGCGATGAGATTCATTTTCCATGATTATTCATTCAAGTATGATTATAAAGGTTATATAATAAAAAATCACAAACAATATTAAATAATAACGATACTGTATTTATGTACATATATGTTTCATTTACTTAATTCCATTTAATTCAATAAGGAAACGAAAACATCGGTCTTGCGTACGTACGACCTACCATCTCCATGAACGGTGTATTTCATTCCATTTATTGATCCATTATATATATTTATATGCCGAATATATATTATATATAAATCATGTTTTACATTCTGGAATTATGTTAATCATTATATAAGTAATAATATTGAGAACAACAAGTCGAAACACGTACGATAAATGAAACGATTTTACCCAAAACGGTGCTTTAACATGAAATTTAGAAAATAACGGGTAATATAACGTCATAAGTGAAAAATATATGATATTATAAAAATGAATATGATTATATAACAAGTCAGTGTCATTATTTAAATCATTATATAGGAGGTTTGGATACATACGAAGCATATCAGACATAAGGTAAGAGATAACTATTACAATCTCGTTTTTATCCGTGATTGTTTATACGTAAGTGTTTACTAGGGTTATATTATTCACCCATGTCTATAAAACTGTTTTTTATAAAGTGTTTAATATTCTTACATGTATTTTTAAATTCCTGTTTACCCCTATTTTACTTTTACATTGTCTTATGGAAGGAATCATTAATTTTTTTATCATATGTGGTGCTTTTTTACTTTTCTATTAAAAGTACGAGGTGAATGTTTTGTTTAACTTATACGGAATGAATGGATTTTTACAGTTTCATAACGCCTTATTTTCATGAATCTTAATATATAATATTTCATGACTATTTTCAACAAAATCGTTTTGTTTTAAAATTTCATTGCATTTTTTGAAAAGAAAATGATTTTGAAGAAGAAAGTATGTTTTCCTCAAGAATTCATTTCATGTGTTTTATGAAAACCATTTTCCATCTAAGATGACATTATTTCATATATGAATGTTTCAAGTATAATTTCTGTATTATTTACATGGTTTCAATTTTCTTATAATGAAATGATATCCATTTTTATATGGATTATGTTATGATGAGATGATGTTTATAAAACCCTTTTTATTCTTAGGGCTATGATGAATGATTTATGTTTTTGTTGTGTCACACATAAGAATGATTTTATTATGAGATGGGTGGGACCTATATCTCCCTCTAATGCATTGGTTAAGGATTTATATCTCATGACATAAACATGGATGGAATGGTATGTTAATCTAGATCAGTGTTACATGACGGGAATGAGGAGTGAACTCGACTCAGAAAGGGACTTTGTCCACGATGATGGTCTTCGCAGCAATGCCTTCGATACTATGGAAATCATATCATGTTCTTAATGTTTTTACACAATTAAATTTTTAATTACCATGGAATTTTATCACAATTGATGAACCATTAGGTTCCATGCCTTAAGTATTTCCATGTTTTATGTCATTGCTCATGATTTTGATGTTTAAATATTATGTTCACATATTGAAGTTCAAATGTATATAGTTTGTTTTATTTTCTCCATTCTTACACATACTGAGAATTTGATCTCACCCTTTATATGTTTTCTTTTCCCCATGATATAAAGAATGGTTTTAGGTAAAAAAGGGAAGATCTTTATGGGAGATGTTGATGATCTTTCACCAATATTAGAATATTATGTTCCATGTTTCCAAAGACACTAAACTAATACGGTCCTTTGGTTGCTGTTTTTGTTATGTATTAAGTATTCCGCAAAAGTAATGTAATGTTCATGTACGTCAAGATTTGGGTATTTACAATTATGCTATATACCTTTATACAAGATCTACATCCACTTATAATATCCAAAAATAGATGAAATTACTTAGAAACCACTCACTCTATCCTTTATAAAAACTTCATGAAACTTTCCAATAATTTTAATCATCCTTACACTTATTATTTAACGTATCCCTATACATATCAATAGAAATATTATTTGGGGACACAATAATGTTTTATTATCCTAATATATTAAGTATAACTAATCCTAGATCTAATTCCTACTCTAGGTACACAAATATATCATACATATTTATTATATATTAATTGATAAATACTCATTACATAACCTAATGATCGAAACCAGAATTGTTTTGGTCTTGATCCTTTAGAAAATTGGATATGAAAACATCTTATACATAAGTGATCTATGTCCTATCCTAATATTTTTTTTAAAAAAATAACTATTATTAGGAATAATCATACATAATATCATTAATCATAAAATAGGGAAATGAAATAGAAGGAAGCGAGAGATCAGATGCCCATTAAGGTTAAAGAGGGGGGTATTAACATATCATGAGAATGTGGGTATTATAACTTGATAATAAAAATTTAATACATTCCTTTCATAACAATGAACATTTATTCCAGTCATAGAATAAATAATTTAAATTATTATTACATGAATCTGAAGGAAATAAATCAACATGAGCTTAGGGGCATCACATTTAAAAACTTAAGGGAATTGTGGCATAGAAATAAGCATAGAAAATAATTTCCATAGTAGTTCAAGGCTCATTTCCTAATATTGTCATAATTTGTTGGGTCTACCCCCAAAAATTAAATAGTAGACAAGGTTCACTTACAAGGATATCATATTTGATATGTGGAATCAATAAGGATTTATTATAACATTCACATTCAATTAGGTTGTGAATATAACAAAATCATTATCTGAAAGAAAATTATCTTTTAAAGAAGAATGTTTTATTAAAGAATATTTCCCTTCTCTAAGGAAAATTTTATCCTTGCCTTTTTTTTCATTGCCTCATTTTATAATCTCGCAAAACATAATTTTTTTTAATATGTCAAAATTTTGGATTCTTAAAAAACACTCAAAATCATATAGTTTCATGATATATAGTTTTCTATTTCAAAGACTCTATATTATCTGAAATTAATAATATTAATTCTATAAAATTATAACACAGAATTCAATGAAATTCAGAATTTGAATTCTATGAAATTCGGACTCTAAATTCTCTGAAATTTAGATTCAAATTCTATGAAATCTGGAAAACAAATTCTAATAAAATCAGGCTCTATATTCTTTGAAATTTAGACTCTTAATTCTTTAAAATATAGACGCCGAATTCTCTGAAATTCAGATTCTAAATTTTGGGAAATTCATACTTCAAATTCATCAGAATTAAGACCCTAGAATCTATCGAATTCAAAATTCATATTCATTGAAAAATAGAATTTGAATATCCATGTTTTATAGAATCTGATTGTTTATATGTTTAGAATCTAAAATATATATTCCCGTAGACTAAATATATTCATAGTTGTTTAAGCTAATTCCATTATTAAAAGATGTATTTTATAGGAATAAAATGTTTTTGTACACTTTTTTCTAACAAATCGTTAGTTGAGTGAAACATGTACATGTCACTCAGAAATTCAAGGGAAAATATGGCCATTTTATGTGGGATATGACCATGAAATATTTGCCTATAAATAAGAGCTCATTTGAACGATTTAATTATTGGTTGATCAATCGAGAGATTACATGTTGTGATGTTGTGAAGTGATTTATAGAGAGATAAATACTATCATGCTTTGTGTGTTCCATGAGCATCTTATTCATCCCTGAAAATATTGTTCATCTTGCATCACGTGACTCTGATTGTTGCTGAGTACCATCACGGTCTTATACGGATAACAAGGAAGAGGTTCCGATTACATTTATGGTCGATGGATTTCACGAATAGCAAGACATATTCTAATATTTCTATCGATGGATTACAATGGTGTGGGTAAGATTGGATTTCATGAATATATAAATCAAGAGACCTTTATCAAAGGTTTTTGGATTCCCTCCTCTTGGGGTGAAAATATTTCCTAGTTGTTACTATTTTTTTGATGTTTTTATTTCTGAGGTATTTTGATAAAGGAAGAATTTATAATGTTCTGATACTTTCTTGTACATTACATACTCCGATAGATAAGATTTTATAAACTTTAAGGTAGAATCTTCCTGTATGAAATTTTTTCTTAAGATTCATTTCCTGATTTATATTTCTGGAACCTAAGAAATTTTGTTATTTATAACTAAAAGAGACTTTGCTAATTTACCTCACTTAACATTGTTAAAAATATTTTCCCATAAGGTTAAAAATGAATGTTTTTAAAAATAAACCCCACCCCCTCTAGAAATTGAGAATCCATATAAACTTTTTTGATATGAAAATTGGTATTAGAGTAGGTCTTTGAAATACATATACACAAATATATGTTTTTTTTCTGAAAATTTACATATTCCAAAATCTTCTTGCTTTACTTTTATTGTTCATTTTTTTCATAATGATTTTTATCATTGTATATAATATTTTTATATTATTTTGTTTTTGGGTAAAAGTATTTTTCTTATAGAATGGTAGGTATAAATGTTGGTTCCATTGAAAATCATGATCCTACAAGACCACCAATATTTGATGGTAATGATTACGATTACTGGAGAAATAGAATGAAGAACTTTGTAGATAACACTAGATTAGATTATTTTGTAATGCCCATTGGGGGTTTCGAAATTATAGAAAAAGAACTAAAAATCTTTACCAAACTAAATAAATGATAATATCCACTGAAATACAATGTATGCAATACATTGATGTGTTAAATTTCCAAGAATACATATAGTCAAATATAATCTCATGAAACTACCAATTATTTCATGAAGAAACATGATGCTACTCACTTGGGATCATCAAAAGAAATAGAGACCATTATAGAAATGTTAAGAGTAGAATATCATGGATTCATATTTCCCTATGGACAAATAGTTTTCATTGTGAAACAACGATTTATGACCATTGTAAACAATCATTGATTTATGGTAGAAACATATCTTGATGATTATGTTCTTGTAGATTAAATTATTGACATCATGCCCAATGAAAGAGAATACGAAAGAACAACCATTGATGAGAATAGTAATGTTACCAATATTGCCCTTTATTATCTTTTTGGAACTCTCCTACAACATGAGACAAAAATGAAATATAAGTCTAGAAAATTCATTGTTCTATCTGATTCTAGTGAATGTGAACATTATAAAAATGATTTAGCTAATCTATCTCAAAGGATTAACAAGATTGTGGTAAAAAAATTAGTAATGATATATGAAGAATGAAATAAAATAAAATAATGACTTGGAAGTCAGTTGCAATGAATGAAAAAGAGTCGGACACATCTTACCAGATTAACCCATGCTTAATAGAAAATATAGAATTTTTTTTGAGAGGAATAGAATGATGTATTAAAAATATAAAGACAAGAATGCCTCGAAGGATAATGATATATATAGTGCCAGTGGTGGTGACTCATCTGATGAATCCTCGGAGTATGAATCTTATAGTCCGAATAATCTTGATCTACTAGCCCAACTAATAATTGAAAATAATTATCTAATGGGCAAGGTATACAACTCCAGATATATCACTAATGTATCTTTGAATGAAAATTATATTGATGATAAATATTATATATCTTTAGATAAATAATCATCATTCTGATGAACATAACACTTTTCCTTCTTAGGATTAAGTATCTAGGTTTTACAAACTTTTTGAAAATGAAAATTTAATGATAATGAAACAAAATGGTGAGGAAAATTCTATAATTTTTATATTAACTAAACAATTATCATATCATTCTAAAGATCATGATCAGAATTTTTTTTATTTTTAAAGTGTTTCTAAGTACCTTAAAGATGTTAATTCTGAGAAAGAGAAACTACTAAAGGATCTTAAAGATTTTATTTATAAGAAAAATATTTAAGAGGCTAACTCTAGTTTTAATCACAATGAGGATAATAATTTAGTCAATAGAATAAAATCTGAAATAGTTTGCATAAAGAATCTATTATCAAATTTTACCTCAGGAAGGACAAAATTTGATAAAATTTATTCACAACATCTTCCTTTAATGAATAGATCTAGATGTGGTTATACTCATATGAATCCTGTTTTAAGTAACAATTATTTTATTGCCCAAAGTGATCCATTTAGTACAAAATATAAATGATATGGATAGTGGGAGAAAAATTGTTAATCATATAAAATCCAATCATTATGTTTTCATAAATCTTATTTTTAAAATAAATTGTGGGTGTCAATTATTTTACTTTTTGAAATATCCGGATCCAAGAATGTTTTTTTCTAGAAGTCTAACACTTTGAGCATCAAAAAAATAAAAACAAATAACCAAAAAAAATACATGATACATGGATAGTGGGTGTTTATGGATTATTAATGGTAAACAACATCATTGAAAAAACAATCATGATAATAAAAAGGATAGGTAACTTTAGAAGATAATGATCAAAGAGATATTGTTTGTATAGGTAAGATTGTTCTTCTTGAAAAAATATTAATTTCAAAAGTTTTATTTGATATTGTTTATATGCACAACTTCATTAGCATAATTTAATTATATGATGATGGTTACCTTGTAAATTCTAGGAATGATAAATTCATAGTACATAATCCCAAGGAATAGTTTATTCTTTCTACCCATAGGCATGATAATGTATACACACTACACATAAAAGTCCGTCAGAGCCTTGATCTACTATTCCATAGTTCAGTGGAAGATAAATCTTGGATAACTCATAGAAGGTTAAGACACTATAATCATAGAAACCTATGCATACTATCAATGAAAAGACTTGTTATGAAACTAAATGCTCATATATTTGATTATTCATAAATTTTTTATCCTTGTCAATATAGAATGAAACATAAATCATGTTTTTTGTCAATTAGTGAAGTCTCAAATTCTTATTCGTTATAGTTATTGAATATGGATCATTTTGGTTCAATACAAACTGGATGTATTAGTGGAAAATATTATGTATTTGTCTTAGTGGATGATTAAACTATAGTTGCATGGTTCTATTTTCTAGTAATGAGAAATGAAACATTTTATTATTTTAAAACATTTAGATCCCATGTTAAAATGAGAAAATCCTCCCATTGATAAATATTAATGGTGATCATGGAGGAGAATTTCAAAATTCAGATGTAGAAACTTTTTGTTGTAAGAAAGGAATTACTCATAAATTATCATCCCACGAACACCAAAATAGAATGGTGTCGTTGAAAGAAGAAATTCAATTCTTCAAGAGATAACTAGAACCATGATGAGTGAATATTCTATTACTAATAAATTTTTGGCTAAAGCTATTAGTACTTCTTGTAATACAATAAATCATGATTCAATAATACATTTTCATAAAAAACCTTATTAATTGGGGTCTAGTCGATAACCTATACTTTCTAAATTCAAATTATTTGGTTGCAAAGTACTCATCCGGAATACAATGATTACTCACATAAATTTGCACCCAAATCTGATGAAGGAATTTTTATAGGCTATTCCACTACTTCTAATGCTTATAGAGATTTTAATAAAAATAATGGAATTGCTGAAGAAACAGTGCATGTTAAATTTTAAGAAACTGATCCTGTTTTTAAACCATCCCAACCTACATCCGTAGATGTATTTTAAAAAAATGATTATCAAACATTGATATAAAATAATTCAAATAAGTAAAATGTTCAAGAAAATATTTCTAAAGCATTTCCCTTATAATATTATCTAACATATATTGATGAACAGGTTTTCCAAAACCCATATCAGTTGTTTTTTTATGAATCATCCTAGTGATTGTATCATTGGTGATGTAAATAAACCTATAAGGAAAAGATGTTCCTTATGGAATGATTTTGAACATATGGAAATACATTATCAATTAGAAAAAAAGCACTCATGAATCATTAGGTGTTAATGATTGGATTAAAACCATGCCAGATGAGAAAAATGAATTCGAGAGGAACAAAGTCTGGACCTTGGTTGAATGACCTGTGGAAAATTATGTAATTTGAGTCAAAATCGTCATAAGAAATATGTGTGATAAAAATGGAATCACAATAATAAATAATGATTCATTAGTTGATAGATGCCATAATCAAAAACTATGAAGAAAACTAATCTCCTCTATCCAGACGTGAATAAATTGTCATTTTCCTTTCCATTGAAGAATTTTTTTATTTCTATATTTTTCAAATGGATGTGAAGTGGGATTTCCATAACAGATATGATTAGGAGGAAGTTTATATTGAAAAAACTCCTGGTTTTGAAGACACAAAACAAACTTATCATGTTTCCATTCTTACCAAATCATTATATGGACTTAAACAATCCCCTAGAGCCTCGTATGATAGAAATAGTATATTTTTATTATAAAATAATTATGTTAAGGGAACTGCTGATCCGACTCTTTTGATAAATAAATATACGAAAAATGTTTTTATTATAAAAACTTTTGTTGATTACATTATATTGGTTCCACTCAGAAATCATTAAATGATTCATTTGTGATTCAAATGAAATATATTTTTGAAATTAGTATAATGGGTGAGTAAAAAACAATTTAGGTTTTCAAATTTCACAAAAACTAGAAGCAAAATATATATAAAAAACATAAGTATTTTAAATATCTTCTTAAAAATTATGGATATGACAAAAATGAAAGTATAAGAACTCCAATCGATACCTCAAATTCTCTTGATCTACATGAAGCTGGGAAACCAGTATATCGAACATCATTTAGTGGTATAATCAGATATTTACTATAATAGTCAGCTTTTCATCAAGGCATAATGATTTCATTATGCTTATGTTCAAGATATCAATCTAATCCAAGGAAATATCTTTTAAAAGTAGAGAAACAAATTTTTTTATTTAATGTTATCTATATATTTAGGTATTTTCTATACATCTGGAAATGATTTTGTTTTAAAAATCGTTTTAGATGCTAGTTTTGGTGGATGTAGAATGGATAAAAAATGTACATCCAGAACTTGTCATTTATTAAGAGATTCATTAGTTTCTTGGTCATGTAAGGAGAAACACTAAGTAGTACATTCCACCATAGAAGCTAAATATGTAATAGTTTGATGTTATTGTACCCATATGTTGTGGATGCAACACGCAGTCAGAGGCTATGGAAAGAGTTTTACCAAAACACAGAGACATTGTAATAACACAAGTGCAATTTACCTATTAAAAAACCATACACGTTACTCCCATGCAAAACACTTAGATATTTGGCTTCACTTTCTTAGGTATCACACAATTAAAAGAGATATCATTCTTTAATTTATAGGAACACAAGATACACTTGCTTATATTTTTACCAAATATTAAACCACTGATAGATTTGAATATATTAATCAAAATTTATAAATGATAACTATATGGTAATCTTCAATATTGACTTTTTTTTGAAATACATCTCCTTATATTAAGAAACTCATTCTCTTAGGGGGAGTAAAATTTCCTACAAATTTTTTTTCCATAATCTATTTGTTTCAAAAGCAAAATCGTACGGAACCCCAAATTCCGGAATAAAATATTTACTTTCCTTAATAAAATATTATCAAATCCTATGTTCATCAAGAAGAATATATTTAATTATTGACAATTTTTTTCTCAATCATGACTGTATGTTTCCTTATTTAAATATTAATAATTTTAATTTTTTTCTTGTTTGTATTTATGAATAAATTTATTGAATTCATTTTTCCTATACCTGTTTTTTTTTCATAAAACCCCAAATGATCAGAACCTACCAAATATCTCTTCAGCATTTATATAAACCATCAGATTATATGGTCCATATTTTAATCATCATATCAATTCTGTAATATGAACCCTCACTTTGAGGCCTATATAAAGGCCTCACAATCTAAGTCCCACATCAGTTTTCAATTTTTTTTTCCAATGCTCTGCCCCCATTCAAAAAACTAATTCCTCTTTTCCATGTTTTCATAAACATCGTATGATGTTTTAAGCCTCCCTATATTAACATATGTCTTCAAACAAGGAAGATAAGGAATGGAAAATATATAGGTAAAGTTTATTTGATCCATGAGTTTTCACTATGTACACATCATTGATTATGAAAAACATTAAACTGAATGGATGAGAGAGATTTTGCATGGAATAGGTAAAAAGTCATTATCTGGTTTACCTATAATTTCTTATAAAATTCAACAATATAAAAAGATATTATAATGAAGGTGTAATATAAAAATTTTCCTTCAAATGTTATGGGAAATCCTATTCCGTATCATTTAATATGGAAGAAAATATTCTTGGAGACCCATATGAAGGAGAAGCAATTTTCTACTTGCCAGATCACATATTAAGTTTTGTGAAGGAAAAGGTAATAGAGTTTCTTGGACATAACGGAATAAAATCACTGAAGATCAACTATCACACAAAAAACATCATATTTTTAGAATTATGATTACAAAGTTCTACATTCCGGGAAAATGATACAAGGACTCCGTAAAGAAAAGTGATATATTTATTTTAGATTTTTTTGGTTAACCTTTGGAAGATAAATTTTTTGATGTATATCCCTATGAAAATAACCAATATAAATAAAGGAACTCAATAATCACCAATAATCATGTATCAAACCGTTTAATCTATGATCATAGTGTTATGAATAGAATCGTTCAAAATTTCATGTATCACCATACCAATGAGTTTTATGAACTTACTACAAAGTGATGATACCATATAAGAAATGAACATTAGATTTAATACCAAATCTATAGAATTTTATGATCATTCAAAAAATGATTATGAATTTCTAGCTATGAATGTGGATGTAAGATATACTTCTATGAAATAATTGAATAAGAGAAAGGAAAAAATAACTTGAAACCAAAGAGAATCCTACAGTTCCAAAACCTTATTCAACACCTATAAAATAAAATTAGAAAAATACTATCACTGATGAAGTTGTAGAGAATTGAAGAGATAAAAAATAATAATAAAAAATAAGAAAATAATAGTTTTTTCCTAGATCATGCTAAGGAAAAAGACATCAATATTCAATATGTTGAAGAATATGAAAGGAAATAAAAATAGAGGATAAATAAGAAGAAAATGTATGAAGATAAGATCGTTCAAGAAATTATCAAGGACACTGATAATGCTTCTAAATAGATTCATGTACCAGAATATATTCTCTAAGAATCAGTACAAGTAGAGACTCTGGGAATGAAGATTTCAATTCAGGAACTTGTTTTAGAAGAAGATATAGTTTAGGATGAAAACTTGTAAGAAGAATTATAATAATAATAAGAGGAAGATATAAAAGAAAGTAATTATGTTATATTGAAAGATAAATATTATCATGAAATCAAATTTCCTTCTTAAAGGCATTCAATAGGGTATTCATAGGTTGAATCAACTAAAATTGTTTCTTATGAAAAAGAGGATGAAGTAAAAGAACATATTATCTAACATTTGACGATTAATGTATAAATCGTTACTTCATCCAACCTGATGATCTTATGGAATATACTGGAAAATAAGAGGATGATGAAGACAAAATTTTCCAACATTCAGATAGTGATCATGAATATCCGAAGGCTACAGAGACTATTTCTAACTAATAAAATGGGAAACAGGTGATGATGATACACCTGAGAAGGCTATGGTAGTTAAAGAAAGATGTTGGTGGATCACCAACAAGGAAGGACACAGATATGGAAATGGAATAATCACCTGTAATGGAATCATATTTTGAATCATCTTCCATGGGTTAGGATTTCGTGGTATAATCTCCAAAGATGTTAGTAGACACCATTCCATTATTTGCAAGTATTGATTCATGGTGTCAGCTTCTTCAACAATCCTTTAATAAAATGTCGAATTCCTTAAGCATGATCATGGAGAAATTCACCAAGCATGAGTATGATTTAAATTATTCTATATAGGTTATGATACTCATATGATATCTTGTATGGAAATTAAAAAATGGTCTAAGAGAAAAATTGAATACTTGAGAATTTTTAAGGAGTATAATGATTGAGTGAAAGATGCATTTTAGAAGTATGATGATAGAATAAAAAATCATACAACAATGTTTATAGAGAAGCTGAATATGGAACAAGTATCCCGAAATTAAGAAGATAAATATTTGAATGGGAAGATGAATTCATTTTCCTTAAAATTGAAGAGTGAAAAGAATCCCAGGGAAGAGTTGGAAGAATAGTTTAATATGAATGAATAAGTAGTGAAGGCTCAGACATAAATTCTTAAATCACAGGATCAAAAAAATAAATTCTCTAGAAAATAATAATCAGGATCATGATTTGTTGATCAAAAGGTTTGAGGAACATCATAAGGATATAAATAAGTTAAAGGATACATTAAGGAAGATAATGACAAATGAAAAGTGGTATGATTAAATATTCCTCTCAATTATGATCTTTTATTTATTTCCTTGTATCATTTTATCCAATCATAATTAAAATTTTGTTGTCCTTCATTTTTTTTGTTTTATATATTTCTAATATTTGATCAATGTTTTTTCCATTACCTCCATTCCTTTTTTAAATTCGCAAAGGGTGAGAAAAAATGATTACAAATCATACAATATATAAAGAAGAGAATACCCAATGTAAAGGGATGTTTATGTAAGGGGTTTTACCAAAAGAAAAATATTTTATACCAAAAATATAAAAATCTCTATAACTAATTCAAGAATAAAATCCATAGATATTTGAAATCCTGCTGGGGTGTTTGTCTTATTCATCATGGTTCATAATTAATTAGAGATAAGTTTTCTTTTAATGTTCATAAAGAAAATGTTTATTCCTTATATACTTTTTCAAGAGGTTGTTTGTGATTTCCAAAAATGGTGAGATTATTGAGTCAATAAGGTTTCTTGGTGGCTTTTCCCAAACTCTATTTTTCTAAAAGAAAAAACACCATATCTCAAGGAATATTATCTTTATATAAGGAATAATTTTTTAACAAAAGTTTCTCTTCTATAAGGATATTTTTATCCTTACCTTGGTTTTCATTTCCTCATTTTATAATCTCTCTTAACTAAAATCATTTTATTAATAAGTCAAAAATTTAGATTTTCATCAAAAACATAAAAATATTATAGTTCCATTGATATAAAGTCTTCTATTTTATATACTCTGAATTCTATGAAATTATGATACTGAATTCTATGAACATGAGATTTCAAATTCTCTGAAATTCAGACTATAAATTCTCTGAAATTCAGACTCAAAATTATCTGAATTTCAGACTCAAAATTCACTGAAATTCAAAATAAAAATTCTTTTAAATTCAGAATGTAATTTTGTTTGAAATTCAGATTCAGAATTATATAAAATTATATATTTTAATTCCATAGAATTCAGACTAATAATTCTTTAGATGTCAGACTCTGAATTCCTCATAATTTAGAATCCGAATTCCTAAGAATACAGACACCAAATTCCTCAGAAATTAGATTCTGAATTACTCAGTACTCATACACAAAATTCCTCATTATTCAGAATTCGAATTCCTAAGAATTCAGACTCTAAATTCCTTATCCATTGGACTCATAATTCAGACTATAGAATCTATAGAATTTAGATTCCACATTCATTGAAAACAGAATTGAAATATCTATGTTTTATATTATCTGCTTGTGTATATGACTAGACTTATAATTTTAATTCTCCTTATACTACTAAAATTCATAATTGATTAAGCTAATTTATTTTTCCTCACACATGCATCTGTAAGTATATAATAAAGTCATAAATTTTGTTTCAAACTTACCGCGGGTTGAGTGCCACATGTACAAGTCCCTCCTAAATTCAAATAAATATATGACTGTTGGATAAGGGAGCCAACCATTGGAGATTTTCCTATAAATATTATCTCATTATAATGAGGTCATAATCATTTGATAAACCTATAAATTACATGAAGTGATTATATGAAGTGGTTTTGAGAGAGAGAAAGACTCTAATGCTTTGTGTGTTTCATGAACATTTTTTATCCCTAAACAGCATGATCATATTGCTTCATCCATCTTTGATTTTTTATGTCTAGACTTGAGGGATTTTGGGGATAGGAAGAAAGAGTTTATGACTACCTTATGTTGTTAGGGATTTCGGGGATATCAAGATATATTCTGATGTTCCTTTCGAGGTCTTACCCTAGTGTGTGTAAGACAAAATTTCATGAACGTATAAATCCAGGAACCTTTATCCATGGTTGTTGGATCCCCTGCACTTTAGGTGAAAATATTTCATATTTGTTACATGTTTTTGTTTTATGTATTTATTTCCGTAGTATTATTATAAAGGAAGAAAGACTAACTTTCTTATACTTTCTTGTAGTTTACTTAGTCTGATAAATATTATTCCATAGGATTTATTGTAGAATATTCTGTTATGAAATTGTTTCTTTTGTGTTATTTCTAGATTCATATTTCTGAAATCTAATTAAGTTTGTTTTATAGAAATAAAATAGGATTTGGGAAGTTATCTTGTTTAACTCAGATAATCATCATTTTCCATAAGGTAAAAAATGAATATTTTTAAACATACAATTAACTCCCCTCTTATAAATGAGAATATACATACACTATTTTGATCCAATAGGATATATTCTCTTACATAAATGTGTCTTCACACTATTATAATAATTTTTATCTCATAGGATATAAATTATTACCTACATAATTATATAGAGATATAGATCCCACCTATCATGGTTATAATGTAAATACCATCCTTGGTAATCATGTCAAATTCATCTTTAGTAAAAACATTACCACTATACTTGGCTATAACCTATCCACCATTATATATTGAGAATTATACATATATATACCACAAAATAAAAAAAACATTCATCATATTTTACCCTCATAAAGGATATGGATTTTAATACGATTTCATCATAACATATCCTATTGAATATAAATGGATTTCGTAATCATTTCATCATTTTATCAAATAATAACCCATAGAAAATGATGTTTTTTTCAAAATAATTTTATCACGGTATAAACCATGGATGATGGATTAGTTTCATAAACAAATTTTCATGTCATGAACCAATATTCTTTTTATCGGATTTCAACATTGATGGAAAATGATTTTCCATATGTCATGGAACATTTTATGTGGAAAATAAACTTTTCACTTTGAGAAAAACTATTTAAAACATGAAATATTTATATAATCCTTTTATTAAAAAAAATGAAATCATATAAAGGAATCATTAAAAATATTTTGAAATATATATTTTTAAAATTCCATTTCATTGAAAAAATAACTTTTTGAAAAGAAAAAAACATAAAACACAATGAAAATAATATTCATTGAGAATATACATTGAATTATCCTAAATAAATCTTCCCTTAAAATAATGGTCATGAAGGTGGTTTTTTTAATTCATGTTTTTTATATTTAATAAAATTCATTTCATAATTTGAATAAAAGCCAAACCAAACTATGTCTGGAAAATGAAAAGTTGATTCCTTTCAAAACATTTTGTACAAAGTCATACATGGGAAAAATTTCATAAATAAGTCATATGTATAATGTTATAAAACACCATGGAATCTTGTTTTACAAAAAAAATAGATTCATAATAAATATTGTTTTTATCCTAAGAGAAAAATAAATATGATTTTACCTAAACACATTATTTTATTGTTTGGAGGACGTAAATATAGGAATAATAATGGAATCCATGTATTATTATGATGAAAACATTTGAGAAAGATATTCATGTATTTCATGAGATACGAATAATAAGGTATTATTCATGGAAGGATTGATATAAAAACCCAAATAAATAATGGGATTGTACCCTAAAACCATCACCACTTTCTTACCAGACAACTCCAGCCAGAAGAAAAGCTTATGACCATTTATTTAAAATGAAGAAAAAGTTACAATAGAGCACTAGATGGGGTCAAACAAATAGAAATTCCCTCATCTACCAAAAACATGTCTAGAGATCATAATATGATAGATAATTTCCATAATTGGAGTCACCAGATGTCTCCCACTCTAATTGAGCCTTATCCCAATTTAATATTTTCAAAATATTTGTATCCACCTTCCATAACATCTTCTTATAATCACCATGAAAGTGTAAAATTAAATGATACCTAAACAATCAATAGAATAACTATATTCGTGATATATATGTAATAAAGGATGTATATATATTGTATTATAAGACTAGAAAAATAATAACCTCAAATTAAAATATAATATAATTCATTTAATAAGATTTGTGATATTAAATTTCAATAGGAAGTGTATACACCACACAATATCAATGTAATATTTTTGGTATTATCATTTAATCATAATTCATGTGTTGAGTCGGAACTGACTAAATTAAAACTTATATAGGTACATGAATATATATAATTTAGGAAAATTTTAACAAAGTACAAAAAATGTAGCGAGTTAAATCTGGAAAAAAAATCTCGTTAAACATGTGATCTTCTAAGTAGTTTACAACTTCATCTACAACGTCGTCATCATCATCCAAAATCCATATTCATCTTCATGTAACCTTTCATTTCCATCATCAGCATTGTTTAACCACAAGAAGTTATGATAGATATGATTAATGGAGAAATAAAATTGCACCATTTAACTATTCAACCTCACCGTCAACTTTCACCTTCATCATCTTAGGCCCCCACCATAGAACTCTATTGATGTTTCCAAAAAATTCAAAAAAAAAAACACGAAAGACACATAAACCATTTAAAAGAATTACCATAATTATTACCTAGGGGAATAATAAACCTTCATTGATGAATTAGAAGAGTAAATAATAAAAAATTATGAAAAACTGAAAAAAAAACCATTGTCATTGATTTTGACACCTCTGAATGACACCATCATCGAAGAGGAAGAGATAAATATCATCATAAGACTGTAAAAGAAACTCCACATTCTATTGGAAAATGTTAAGTCGCCACATCACACATCCAAAAACCCCAGTTTTACCACAAATTCATATCCATAGATTGTGAATCCGACGAATTTGGTGTCAGAGTTTCGATTGGTGTAGCTGAGGTCTGAAAAACTATCAACCACTAAAATAAATAATAAAAACACCCATTAATACTCCTATTTCAAATCATTCCTGGAGAGCCACAGAAGAACACAAGGTCATAATTAGATATGAATTTCCAGAATCATCAGTAACAAAAAAATTCATTAGAACTGTCAAAAAATACTCTTCCAGTAATAAAAAAGATGAAATGGAACCACCTAAACGAAGAAAGTGATGTGAGAGGTGGTAAATGAGAGAAAAATAGAGATAAAAGATTGAAGGAGAGGGGGAAGGCATCATGGAAGCCCACAAAAATACTCACCCATCTAGATTACTATTGATGGAAATAATAGGGTGAGAGGGATAATAATACGACACCACTCATATTCCTCAGTTGAATATATATATTCCTTATATAAACCACAAAAAAATATAGGAGTGTTGATTTGGCATATATCTCAATGAAATAAAAGAGAGTATAAAAATCTCTTACTTTAGGTATCACCATCATTCATACATGTTCAAACCACCTGTTAAATAAATATAATACTATTATTAATCTACTAAAGAACCATAAAATGATTTTTATATAATATCATCTATAATTTAAATATGATATTTTATTACCTTTTTATTAATAATTCCATGTTAAAATCCCATTTCATGTGATAACTGCTATGTTTTTTGTTCACTTTTTTATTTTGTTATTTTAATTAATTTTAATTTGACATTTTTCCATTATCTATTTATTCCTAAAAATGTTATAAATATCACATAAATTATGTATATATATATTTATGTTAATCTATAAAGGTTAGAGATATAAAATAAAATACATCGTTCATCGAGATGGTAAGTCATATATACCCATTAACATTGTTTCCATTTTTTTACAGATGGAAAAATAATGGTAAATAAAATATTAACTTTAAATAATAGTTTTTAATTCATATATATATTATATATTCATTAAATTTACCATATTACCTTCTATAAAAAATTTAGAGAAAAAAGATTTTAATCGTTTTGTGAGGTGGTCGTCTACCCTAAATATGAATGATGTTATTGTATTCACCAAGGAATGGATGGTAAAAAAGTGCATATAAAATACATAATCCTGATGTATAATAATTTTAAAAATATAACATATAAAAATTTAAGAAAATCTTATTACCTTCCAACTGAAATATAACTGAATAAAATGTCACATCGATTCGTGAGGTGGTAGTCCACCATACATAAGAGCGAGATTATTCTTTTCTTATGGTTTGGGATATAATAAGGTAGATGCAATATTAAAATTATAGATGTTTAATAATATCATTAATATAATAAAAAAAATATAAATCCAAAATATATATTTCTATATTTATAATGAATATTCATAGTCGAATATATGACTTATATAACCAAATATAATTTTCTTAGTAAAATATACATGTTTATGTTATATTTTTCATTACATTAAATTAATTTTTATAAAATTACATTATCATACCCAAATGGATCCCAGGGGTCCCAAAATCGAACTAAGGATGACCATGGTTGGACATATATAATACAATATTATTATGACATATGATAGGGTAGTTTAATATTATTATAATATTATTTTTTACCCTTATTTACTTGATTTTCTCTTTAACCATGGTAAACAAAATAATTACTAAAGATACTATTCATAATGTCCATAAATAAAATGCACTAGTTCAAACAATTTGGAACATATGATTAAAAATATGGAATAATTTTTTCCTAATTCAGGACACATAAGCTGTAGTAATTAATTTAAAATTAATATATATTGTCACAACAAATAAGCGAGTTATTAAGAAATAATAACCATCAAAAGACTGAGATGTGTTTATGTACAATTTAAAATTTTAATTACATCCAACGAAAAAAAATCGGATTAAATGATAAAAATATAATCCAATTACACTTTAAAACAAAATAAATTTACAAACTAAATATATAACTAAATTAGATGAAAATGCAATTTTGACTTAAAATGTGGTATTTTTCACTATAAATTAAAAATAACGTTTATCAAATAATTACACACAAAATTTGAAGAGTAAATTTTTATTATGATAATCTATATAAAATGTTTATTTTTTCAAATAAAATATATAAAAGTGAAGAAAACTAGATTTAATATGGGTTCCCATGAAAATGTGGCAAACCGACCATTTAAAAATATTTGTGAACTTCACGATTAAAATCAAATTCCTTCTTATTTTAATGCCTATATAATTTATTGGATAAATGTAAATACATTTAACACAAATTTATAGTTATATTATATTTTGTTCTATTCATTATCACCAATAAAATAGCTAGACCTTCACTACCATTTTAAATAATAATATTATTATATTATTATTCGGTATAACTGAAAGTTATTTGAAATGTAATATTTCAAAGAATCTCATTGTTGTGTGTTCAGTATGCTATCGGAAAAGGAAACCCATTTAAAAAAAATTATTCTACATAAATTTTAATATTAATGAAAATGTATTATTATGTAAATACATGGTATCCACCAACATTATTAACCTTATCAATTTTTATATTTGGTTCCTCTATGGAAGAACTGATTCCATATTACACATAATTATTTATGAGACTAGAATTTGAATCTTATTGTTTTTGATGAAGACCAGGTTGTGATAAAGTGGGCTTGACGCATTTTTTACATAAGAATCACTAAAACCCATCTTGAAGATATTAGTGACAATGAATATAGGATTTTATTGTTTTTATATTTATTAAGTGACAGAGGATTAATGTATCAGTAATATCATGGTCATATCCCACATTTTGTGGTTAATAAATATTAATATATTATTAAAGTGAAATACCATATATATTTTGTTAGCATAATCCATCCAATGTAGTATTTGGAGTCGAATTCCAATGGGATGAATATGATGACCACCAATCAATTTTATATTCATGATTGGGTGTATAAAAACATTATATCATTAGAGAAATTATACCCACATAATAAAAATTATAGTATAGTGGTCGTAAAGGACCATCGTTTATAAAAACATCAAGTAGAGGTAACAAAAATTGGCTACAAGGAATCAAATTTAAATCCCACCATGAAGATTACAAGTTTTCATTTCTAGTATATCTCTAGTAGTTAAATAATTCTACCCCTAAAATGGGAGCTAACGTTATGAGTTTAGTAAACCAAATATGATTAAATTTTTCTATAAATCTTTTCTATAAAACCAAGAGACACAATAATTTTAATGATCTTCTGAATTATTTAATAACAGATAAAGGTTATTTTTCCTGATAGTTTCTAATTTTATATCACATTACATTCATTAATCCATGATAATTTAAAAAATATTATGATAATTAATATAAAAAATAAGTATTTACACAAGAACATTTTTCGAATATGGATAAATCCAATCACCATGTTTAAAAACATAATTCAATAATGAATAATGATTCATCCACATATCTATAAAATATTTACCCTCATATTTATAAAGGTAGGTCAAATATAGTGGAATATATACAGTCCCCCTAATTCAGGGTTAGTTTATGTGAGGAAGGATAGTGAGATTTGGTTTCATTCAGAGTGTGTTCACTTATACAGTTAAGGTAATGTTGGATATAGAGAAAATTACCCGTCACAGTAATACATTGTCGTCTAACATTGATATGAAATTTATTTTTATGGGTGCAATCTATCACATGGGTATATGTATTCCAATTATGTTGGCGTATATATTTTCATTAAACAATATAGTTTATGTCATTAGATAGAAAAAAAATGCCTCCAGGAAAGGTGATGTATGATAGATATTGGTAAGCTAACATAAGATACATATATACAATCACCATACAATATATTTTATACGTCTGGATATGGAAGATAATTTACACAATGGGATGGATGTTATAAAGGGTACTCTATGAATTAGAATTATAATATTTATTAGGGCTTCAGAACCCCAAAACAACAAAGTCATGATTTTCAAATGGTTCATACGAACCAATATATATGATGAATAGAATGTTGGACTAATGTTGTTTCCCAAAATTAAGTACATGGGGTTTAGATATTGAAATTTTATACAGTTATAAAATGGTCTCTAAAAGACTTATTTCTATTTTTATAACAATCCTTTCCAATTTATTTGTCAGGGAAGCCTTATTGGACTGAAATAAGGCTTTTTTATTCCATTTTTGGGTTCTCAATTTGAATTGGTTATACACAGTTTTTATTTCCAAATTTCTCAATTATTCATGATAATTATGAGGTTAATGGACAATAAGTAGAGACATAAAACTTTCCTAATATATTTATTATATTTATCAAAAATGGTGAGTACTTTTTCTATTTCCTTTAATCATTTATGGTCATAAAATCTTGGACATCGAGGGATATAGAATATGTTGATGCACAAATTTTTTTTAAAAAATATTCTCTCTTTATTAGAAGTGAGGGAGAGATAATCTTATCATGGTTACGAATACTAATTCCATAAAAGTGGACATCCTCTTGGGTATGCGGTTGGTGTTTTTTACACAATCCTTGGTCAAAAGGGTGATAATGCTTATGGTCACGTAGATTTACCCCAAAGGATGAGATAGTTTTTTATTAGGGGTAAAGAAAAACCATACATTAATGAAGAGATATGTACGTCCACATTCCATACCATTGGTGGTTGTACATGTATTACCATCTTAATTTATATGTCACTATATAATTGGGTTTAGGGTCACATGATAAGGACTAAAAAAGCTTAATCAATAGAAATTCATATTCTTGCATTGAAATTTTGTATGGTACATGAATGTGTGAAATAGAGGATATCTGAATCCACATGAACATTCAAGAAATTTAATAAATAAATCCAAACATGAGACATTTTAATTAAGATGTTATTTGATGGAATAAGTACATAGAGTATGAACACTGACCATATTAAAACGAGTGGTTCTAGTATGAATGTTTTCAACAATACAAATTTTAGAGGCCATTATCCTGATGATTGAAATTTAATCTAGGTTATAATCCTTGAATATAGTGGCACAATGACCATTACAATAATTTGTGTTCATTATAGATGAACTATATTATAACTAGTATCCATTTGATGTTTTCTAGTATTTAAACATGTGTGGAATGAATAGGGTTTATGGGGGGAATATAATTCAATAATTTTTCAAGATTTGAAGAGGTTATGTAATTGTGTATTTAAAACATTCTCATTGTACATGGACATGATCAAGAATTATAAAAACCATCATACGTTGAAAAAGGGAAAATGTATACTCTAAATTTTTTATGGACTAGTAGATATAAGAAGAAAAACATAGACATTTATTGGGATATATTTTCCACCACCAGAAACTCTTCTTCCATCTTCAATTTATGTTATATATCTGTTTAACTCATGATACAATATATCTAAGGGAATAGAGACTTGAATTATTAAAAATTTTCCCATTAATAGGTTTTAATATAGTATTATATAGGTTTCTTTATTCTTTAGTTTTTGATATTTAAATGTTAAAAAAGAATCATTTGGTGTTTATGTTAATATAGATTTGACCAAAAAATATTGGGTTTAAATGTTATACTACATTGACCAAGGGGTGTTAGACTATATAGTCATACAACCTTGAAAAAATGGAGAAATATTATATATATATATATATATATATTGGTTATTAAAAAATATAAAATGAATATGTATACCAAGAATATTATATACCATTTTGAGCTAGAATTCATTTATTTTGTGGATGTGGTTCTTGGAAATGTAATAGAGGTGATATATGAAAACAAAACTAGGCCTCAAGGTCTATGTTAATCTACAATCGTAGAATAGGGGATTATGATGTTATAAATATAGAAATAAGGTATTTGAATTCGGATAGTGATACTAGACATGTAATACAAGGATGACTTCCAATCAATATTTGAGTGACTGGTTGCAGGATAATATTTTTAGTGTCCATAGATAATAGAGGAATTTTTCCAAAATATGGATAATGAATCAATTATTGTAGAGATAGATAAGGTGGAACAAAGACCATTATCATGTAGAGGAGTCTTTTGGGGATGGATGACGGTATTAATTATAAAAAAGAGCATTTTATATGATTCAACCACTCATGGAAATAAGTGTAGTTTATAGTTAGGTAATATTATAATCGTGATGATTCACTCCCATTGAAGAATAACAATGATTAGGATGTGACAAGTTGTTCAAGGTAAATGAATGTGGATCATTATATATGCATAAGTCAAAAATATATGGTCCAAACACAACTAACTATCCTAAAATAATTATGAATCATTCATGATGTAGTACATATATGTGACCCTTATATATATTTATCAAATATGTAGGGGATTGTCATATATTTATTATGGTAAATTTTTGGAACCTTATGAATCTACGAGCCTTGTTATTATGGATAGAGATTAAGAATTTACTCAGGAATAGAGGTTGAGTTTTCATATCATTGGATTGTGCGATGAAGCCATATACCATGTATTATTTCCAAAAAATGGATCTCATGCAATGAAGTTGAGCAAATTGGAAAGACCACTATATGTATTTTTATATTATAAATGATGTGTGGTGTTTTATACAGTTTAATGGCATGTGATAGTGACCCAAATTACACGAACATTATTTAAATACCACACCGACTTATATTTAGGTTTCATAAGAATATATATATATCTTAGGAAAAATTATAATGTTTCATCATATTTGTTACCTACTGGGGGATAAAAGTTCAGGAATGGACTGGTTACAAACACCCAGATAATGTTGGTGTTTCTTGATCATGAAACAATTTTCCTAATATTTCCACCCTCACATATGTGATATAAAATGTATATATGTTTTAATATCCCAATTAATGATAAATATCATTGGTACAATTACATATCCTTACTAATTATTTTTTTTTGTATATTAATTTTTATATTCATATGTCTATTTATATTTTTTTGTCATATTAATTTTAAAAATCCCATATATATTTGAAATTTTTTTATTAGATTACATTAAATTATAAATTGCGAAATTAGAAACTATTTTTGTGAGTGACCTTCAAAATATATCATGAAAGTATATAGACCATGGGGGAATTTATAGTTTGGATTTATTGATATAAACTCATCAAATTCCCCACTCCTATTTATTGAAATTTATGAAGGACAATAGGATTGTGTATTCAGGGGTAATATTGTATCCTAAAACAACTGGAATCAAGAAAAAAAAATTGACAGTAAAAGGTCATAGGGTGGTGATAGAATATAAAACCCGACATAAATGGAATGGTTCTAAACACATGGAAAAAAATGGTAATGAAACTTACTAGGATTCACAACTAGGCCTATGATAGAGGATAAAGTCATCACAACTTATATTAAAGTATTTGGAATCCACCCACATGTTTTTCATGGATAAAGAACTCACTATAATGATTTTTTACATTGAAAAAAATTGAGTATTAAAATACATGAATTATATTTTGGAAGGAAGTATGAAATCCAAATGTCATTTTTCAAAACATTCAACCCCAAAGTAAGAGAACATGTGAAAAATGTATGTTTTCGATATGAATGGGCTTGGAGATATTGTATTCCCTATGTATCATAATTTCACATGTAACAATATATATATTAATTATTATTAGTGTATTTTGTTCATATATTTGTTATACTATAAAATTATGGTTTTCTTTTATAACCACAATCAATGGATCCCTGAGGAAATAACAATGTACCCTATGTTGATCAATATCTTATATGTGGGAGGGGAATTTTTTATTAGAATGACAGATAATAGACCCTTATAAGTATTTTAATGTCATATAGCATAGAAAATATTTTTTGATATTGGTATTATTTTGAAAAGGACTCATGGTTTGTTCGTCCAAATATTGGACCATTAAAAGATCAAATGTGATAGGAAATGTACAAATATGTTTGATGTATTTTTTAAATATGGGAGATATTTTTAAAACATATGTTTATGGTTAAATAACTATATAATGAGGGTACATACACAGATTTTGATCTTATATAATAATGATATGTGTCACAAAATGTAATGATTATATAGATTTATTTTCTTGTAAAATGAGAAATGCATATTGATGTTTAATGTCAAGTGACAAGGACATAGATTTTTTGTAGTTCAAGAGGAATTGGGGGGGATTTTTTGGAGTTTTTTTAGTAATATAACTTGTTTAAAAAATAATTTATCCATTTTTTAGCATTGGTTTGGGAGATAAAACACAATTTTAACCATTGAGGGATTCATAACTAAGTTCATTTGACGGATAATTAGAATTAGGCTTAGAAAAGGGTCTAGTACATTGGATTTCACTAGATATCTTGAAATGATATGAATCAGACCACATGTTCTTATTGTGAGGTTACATAATATAATAATAGTGGAGATATATTAAATTAAAAATGGTATATTCCATTTGAACACATTCATAGATCTATCTATTGGTTATGGAGAATGGCCTCTCAATCAAACCAACCCAGCCAGTTTGAGAGATCATGAATGGTAGACCATAGTTAGTAGTTTAACATAATTGGAATATACCTCAAATGTATTAATGTTTAAGGTCATGTGATGAGGTTCTATTCATATATGTTTAATAAATTTAAAAATAGGCTTTAGAAATGAAATTTAATAACATCTAGTATAGAATTTATTAACTGAACATTTTGTTAATTAATATAATACATGAGAAATCCTGAATTGGTGGTAAGAGTGATTTGATCTATATCCATTGGGTAATAAAGGTATTATCCATTGGGATAAAAACTATTTATAAGGTGGGGAACATCCCATTTTAATTCAAAACATTGATGCTTCCTTGATTTTATCATTGGATTTGTTAGATATATCAAACATTAATCTTGATGAAATAGACTAGATGAAAATTATTATTGATCGATCATGAATATCTGTTTTGATGGATTTAATTTATGTGGAATGCGGGGAACATTTATATCATATTTTAATAAAATATCATCACATAATATATTGGAGTTTATTACCAGTGAAAATTGATTTTTTATAGTAAGGAAAATTTATTCAAACCAAACATCAATAATAAATTTTACCATTATCTTGTATAGAAGATAATTTAGGGTTTTCTGTGTACTATTATGGTTTAGGTGAGATAATTATAACAAAAATAAATGCGTTTACATATCCAAGAATAATTTTCTTTTTCTGTATTATCCATATGATGTTAGATAAGGTTTTCTATAATAATCTATCATTACATTATATATTTAAAGAATATTGGATAGATGTTTGTAATTGAAATAGGTTTCTCGACATAGAATATTTAACATTGATGGTATGAAATTAGTGTCATTTTACATCAATATATTATGAGGGACACCAAATCTATTGATTACATTAGATATATTAAACATTATCATGACTTTTATTTTGAATTTCATGTGGAACAAAACCACATCCCACTTGGGGATGATGTCAATAGAAGTTCATATGAATTTTAAATACCTCTTTACATATGGGGAATATGACCTCATGACCTGAATTCCATATATTGTAAATTTTCAAGATTAGGTGGTGATGTATAACAATTCTGGTGATTTATGGATAGCCTTTTCATATGTCATTAAAGCATGAAATTTCATTATAAACACGATTATGTATTAATTTATTGATGGATACAATGATCAAGTCCCCTAAATGGATGAATGATCTTGGATCATGATTAATTAAACCTAAAAGAATTGTCATGACGATTCTTCTTGAAAATTAAGGACTCTCCACCTTCACTGTATCTTAGGAGGAAACTCATATTTTTTCATTTATTGTGGGAATTTTTAGGATTTCGGTTCTTCATTGATAATGAAGTTCAATGCCCGTTCTCTGATATTTTATTTCATAGTGAGATCAAGTGAGTGAGTTCCGCACTGATTGAATTCAATTATGGGATACATCCATAAAAACATGGTTCCCATAATTGAGGGTGATTGTTCAACTTTAATCATAGTCCATATTTATTTCATTGACCTCCTCTTTGTCAAGATTTATTAATTAATAAACCATCCTATAATCTGAAATATTAATCAACTTTTCCACCAGGGTGTATATTCTTCTGTGTTGCTACATTAGATATGGAATTGGCATGGGTATAATGTTAAAGTGGGATGCGAGAAAATGTTGTGTTATATTGGAATTAACTCATCCTCTCTAATAAATAACAATGGTCACAAATTCATTCTTCTTAAGGTAATATTCATAATAAATTAGCACGGCTACCAACACATATTAACCTTTGATGCTCAAGAATTAAATAAGTACCTGTAGATACAGATCTGAACCAATATTCATGGATTTATATTATTCATTTCGGATGTTTGGTATAAATTGGTTGACAATGAATACACTTGTGCATATAAATAATTAATCTTAAAGATCCTATTTATTCTACAAAAAATATTATAGTATCTGTTTTGAAAATATCATGGCCAATGTACCCTTTTTTAATATTGTATTATTGACTCTTCTAGTTTAGTACTTCGAATATAATAGATGGTCTTTATTTTACTACATTATTCTTCTAATAAAATATTTCACAGAGGGTTCGGTCTGACTTATCTTAATAAAGGATTGGAGTATTCTACCCTATTATTGACATCATTTATATGGTATTATGAGGTAAAATTTAGTCTAATGAATTTATTCTAACAATATTTTTCCCTCAAATATGTTACTCTTGTATTCAATAATATTCTAAAAGGAAAAAAAATTTCATTGAGGACGGTCATTAAAAGAATAAAATAACTATGGTGTACCTAGAGTCCTATAAACTCTATTAGGATTAAAGGTTCTGTAATATCATTGATCTCCATAGTCTTCTATAGTTAATATTTGATACCATATAGAAAATCTATAAATCCATGAAATATACATGATGTTACCATGAATGAACATTAAATAGGGTTCAATATCATATTGTGTTGTAGAGTTTTGTTGAAAACTATGTCATTGAGTTATGACTAAAAAATCTCTTAAAAAGAAATTCATAGTCATCCCCATGAAGTATGTAAGTATACTATTTATTATTCATTGATATGTAGAAATAAAATTAAATAACAAGTAGTGAATTAATATTAAGTAGTATACCCCAATATTTCCTTGAAAATAGTCGAATCCTCATCAGCATGTGTCATATGGATCTAATAATAACTATAATACTAATATATGAAGGTGGATTAATGAAAATAAACAATCATGAATATAAAAAATTGATGATTGGTATTGAGAAAACATACTGATAAGAGTTCTTTTCTCAATCATTAAAGTTCACATAGAAGTGAATTTTTCCATTCTTTTTCTTAACTATAATAACATTGGTGTTCCATTTCAGGTATTCAACATCCAATATAAAGATCAATTCACGGATCATTTAAAAATCGGCCGCTTACATGGAATCATGAGTCATATCCATCCGATTAGATGATTTTCTATATCCACATTGTACAAACATCAATCACCAGTGATATGTAGCCACATCAGGATCTAACAAAAGAATATTTATATAGCTCTAGGAAAAGATATATTGGATTCATTTTATGAATAAGAAATTTGTATCATGTTATTCAAGTGTCATGGTATATATGATAAATGTATTCCATGAAACATCCACTGTATCTGGATTCAATTATTGGTGTTCATTGATGGTAGCATAGAATCATTCAACCAATGTTGGTGGGGGAATATCTATGATCATAATATTTATATTATCTATATATTACCATTTAATTCAGTGGATGATATATAATACTTATGAAATTTATAAGGTTGAATATGGGAATCATTATATCTTGAAGTATAAGAGGAGTCATCTTTTTCATCTCTATCTATATGGCATCCAAATTCTAAATGATAGGGTTCATATCATATAATTAATATCATGATAATAGAATATGATATTTCCATACAACGTTACATTCTTCTATTATGGGGATTCATATCCACATACAATGAACAGTATCAAATTCATTTACATATTCAAATGATTTGTCAACATTTTGTAGTTATAATGATGCTCCTGATATATGTTGATATACATTTATTGGGAGGTAGTATTATACATACTCAACTGCACTTACTTGTTATGTACATTCTCCTTACCCATTTTTGACTGGAATGTGTTAGGATAAATCATCTCATTATCAATTAGAACTGATATGGGATGATGAATTCCCTATTCAAGTGTTGGTTCCTCAATTTAGTTAATGGTAAAAAAATATTCTTTGTTGATTTTTCTCCCATTATTTATTAATGACATTTATATTCTATTAGGATAAATAATCAAAAATGTGTTATCCCTAAATAGTTTCTTTTCATTCCTCTATTAGATTCATGCCTTTATTTAACAATACTCACTGGAATAAAATCAGTAATTATCAATATATTGTACCCCGACATTTCCATTAACAGAATAGTTGATTAACTAATAGTATAATGAAGCAAATTACTTATACATATGGATCCATGGCCCAGGTTTCATGATGTTAAAGTTTATTCTTTATTAGACCACCATTATTTCTATTTTTATGTGATATCCCTAAAATATGATTTGATTATGATCCTTACTTCTAGATTTTTTACAGAATTTTCCAACATCAAATTGGGATAATTATAGGGAGTTATATTAGCTACACCATAACCCAAATAATAGGGGGTTTAGACTGGTATGATGTTTATATTGGAAATATAATCTATAAAATATAAATTAATGTCAATATAATTTATATTTGAAGATATATATTATAATCTAATGTACCAATATATAGAATATTACCAGTATCACCCCGTAATGGAAAATACCATATGGAATTCAATGGAACCTGTTTTAGCATGATACAATTAAAAAATAACATCAGAATTGAATTATTTCAAGATTTTAATATGATCAATAACTATGTCCCTCATCTCTTTTTAGAGGTGAGTTGTAATAAAGGATTGAATAAATACCACTATTTTTATTATACCATACATAATATCTAAGGTCCTAGGCCTTTTTTCATGTGCTTGTTCCCTAGTCTGAGGCATATGATCCAAGGGTATGTATGTTGATGAATATAGTTTTGTAATGGAATTAGAATATGTCAATGTAATATTTAGATTTTGTTGAGTCTATCAACCAACAATTCATTACTTCTTTGGTATCCTTATATCCTATAAATGGTCAAATAATGTGATTGGATTCATATATTCCTTAGATTATATAAGATAATATTTTTATTTCTACTGGTCTTGAGAAATAATCTATCATTTAGTTCTTATTGCATTCATAGATTAAAAGGGACACTTCATAAATGTTAGGGAGAACTATGAAATTTTATACCACAACCTCCTCAGAGACTATTTCATCGTACTCTATCAAGGTTGAGGAGCTAAGTTACATATCTGTCTTCCTTATCAATTAAGGTGTTTTACAATTGGATTTTATTGAGTGAGCAATATGGTGATTAATTATTTAATGAATGTCCTATTTGTTGGGTTATTTCTATCCATATAGTGATGGTGATAATAAATATTAATAATTGGACAGTCATTATTAAATATAATGATTTTTATTCTTTGTTCATGTTTAACTAGTTATGATTATGATGAATCCTTGATAGAAGTGGTAATTATTATGTTTTTCTATAATTCCTATGGGGTTCTCAGGTCATAAAAATTTGATTCATATTTTACCTTATAATAGTGTGTTCATGGATAATATATTTCATATCCATATTTTTTTTATATTTCTACCCATGTTTATTTAGGATCACCTAAAATTTATGATCCTTCTCAGGTGAATTGGGAAATATATAAGTAAAATTTTTCAAGGGTTTACCCACATAAACATATCGATAACTGAACATAAAATTAAGATGTCATTAACTTTAATGAAAAACAAGATATACTGACCCATTATCTATTTGAACAGTTTATAAATATGGTAGTCATTTTATCTGATCTCATTAGGATTCCTAGAAATTGGTAGTTTGAATCAGTTTTTCACCACATCCATAACAATGAATTTTCAAACTTGTACTCATAGAAAGGAATATGTTTTATTATATTTATCCTTTAAAAGTAAACGAGGATCAACCATCATCCCATCCTAGTGATGAATTCCTTATTTATATTTTTATTCATGGGTGGAGGCACAGAATGAAATTTTCTAGGACTAAGAGATAAATTTGGAACTACTGATGGCATGAGGATAATAGTTTTTATATCCACTTTATATAGATTAATTCAATATATTAAAAATATCGAAAAGGAAATGGGCATAAAACATTAAATAGAATCCAATATTCACTAAAATAAAAATTGCAATCATCCTTAGAACTCTAGGACAGTTCAATGGAATTAGTGACATCTATATTTTATCACGTAGATTCCTTATACAGATATATAATAGTTCATCCGAAGTATTTTTTCTATCTAGGGAGAAGGTCAGTCATTTCCACCTTATGGATGAGCCTATAAAACTCTTGTTTTTTGTGATGTTTAAAGTATATGATTTTGTGGAAACTTTTCATAATTAGACATGAGGAATATTAAAAAATAAACAATCTTTATTGATATTCAATATGAGTTATAGACCGTAAAAAAATCTATAATGATGAATTGTGGACCTTTCAATGTCTGGATAATGAATATGATATTTTAAAAATAATATTGAAAAATGTTCCCTATAATTGGGATAAATTATCCAAATGATTATTAAATATTTCTCTCTAGTTCACCCCTTCCCTTGATTACGGGAAAGGTGGAATTACCATGGTTGAGAAAAGGAGTAGACGTATCCACCAAATTAAGATAATGATTTAATCATATTTTCACTGATATGTGATCCCATCCTATATATTCAATTCATGTGGGGATAAATTCCATGGATTAATGGTTTTCTAGAGGTAGTTTCACTGAGGATGATTCAATAGTGAGTGGCATAGGTGGAGAATAATAATATTCAGTCAACAGTTTTAGTGATTTAAAATCTATTTGAAATATTAAGGAGTAAATTTCTTGAAAAAAGAGGAATATTTTTTCATTTTCTGAAATTTAGTATGATATTTATCCACTCGGTTCATATATGATATTTCTATCAACCCATATATGATTGGATGTATGGACTATCACATTTTGGGTTGAGTAGATCCATCTATATTAAATATTATAGATGTGAGACATCACCAATTACATTATAGTTCTTTATTGTTAGATTATTTCTTCAATGTAATTTAGATCTAAATCACATGACCTCTTTTAACGTAGTTTTAAATTAAGAAAAACTTCTCTTGATGGAAAGATGTACAACTATTTGATTTAGTGAGTAGTTTGTTGATATAAAATCTTATTTTCCATTCCAGTTAGTTAATGATCTCCATGAAGGTGGAAGCTGGGTATATGGAAGAAATCATAGTTCCATGGGATGCCACTAACTTTATATAATCAAACCTTTATCTTGGGATTTATTATATACCATGTTTATTATATAGATTTCCTCACCACATTGCTCCAAAATATCATCATTCTCTCAATTATCTATGATTCTAAAAAAATTAGTTTTCACTGTGAATCACATACAAGTAATCCAATCATTATCTTCTTTATAGTTGTTTGAGAATTTTAACACTATAAATATATCCATCATTGGGAAAATCATAATACTTTTCAATATTTTCTAATAGAGTGCAATGTTTTGACATCCATACACTATGAGACTACGTATTTTTTCTTCTATGATACGCTATGAGGTAAATGAATATGGATATATAGGGTTAATATCTTATATATTTTTAAAAAATCAACAATGATATAGGAATATGACATGGTGGGATAATATTTTAGGGCCCTTCTTGTGTATTCAACAAAAATCATGAGAATACATATCTCTTTAAAGGAGGAGAATAAAATAATTCCCACATCTCTATGGTATTAGGATATCATTAATCTACCACTATATCTATACTATTTTTTTATTATTATTATAGTATCAACGATGGTGGTAGTGGTAAAAATCCCTCCTGATACACTTGAAAGGATTTCCCATTTATTGTCATCAAATATGTTATATCATTATACCTCATGGATTTTCACGATTTTATTCAAGAATGTGATTGTCCAATTTATGATTATTTTTTTGTTAATTCATAATCATATAAATGGAATCATCCAGGAAAGAACCACATTAATTGGCTCTAGGTATGAGAAGCAATTTCTAGATAGACAAACTATAATATAAAGAACATGATTCCAAGACTTGGGCTTAGGATATGAAATTATATGATTCCTTCATTTAAGAAATTTTCATTGAACTCGGTTGGGTGCAACATTGTTCTCTATATTTTCCCCAATCACTGATGCACATTTCAGTCTGTGAATCATTTCTTTTCTAGAAATGGTCTATCATGCTTGAGAGGAAATCCTATCTGAGATAATCAGAAAACATTGTTGATTTTAAATTTCATGCTACTAATAATGTAACAAAATCAACTACAATGAATATATTTACTATTTCATTGATGATTTTTTCATACTCCCCAAAAGTAATATGTTTGGAAATGAGATGATGGAGGGTATTCCATAAATTATAATATGGATAATGTTCACATTCCTCTTTCAATTTCCCTGAAATTTCATATCTGATGTTGTCCATATGATATAACATAACCAACATTATTACTTCCTCTATCTATTTCCAAATGTATATGGGAATACCCATATCCTCACTCAGGTATTCACCTAATTTATCAAACCATCTAGGTAATTTGATTCTTACATTGCTAATATGGGAAAAATTATTAGATCATCCTTATTTTAATAAAAAAAAATAAGATATATGGGGGATTTATACATAATTTCCATCACAATTAACTAACCATAGAATGTATGAGATTTATATAATCATTGATGACATGTTTTGTGTATTATACTAAAAAATATAAGAGTTCATGTCAATATTATGTTAGTCTCAGGGTGGTGTTAACATTGGGAGGACTATCATGCTATGATAAGATTTAATCATAGGTACATCATCTGCAATGAATAGCTTATAGATCCCATCAATGATTACAATATTGTTTTCTATATGGAATTCCTATTAGGCGATGAACAATTGATGAGTTTACAACGATAGGACCTTCTTGAATACTTATATCCATTCTTCATATAGGACCTTAATTACTCTCACCATGGGTAAGAACTCCATCACAAATATTTATATCTTCATGGCGAAGACATCTATGGTTGGTACTCTATGGATGACATATAGATTTATTGATTCTTATACCGTAGAGAGGATATTCATGGATGGTTATATATTCCCTTGATGATGTTATGTTGGAATATTCTTGGGACGCTACTCTAATATGTTGAATGTCTTCATGAATATTATCATTCGTTAGTTATAGAATATATTAATTCCCCAGGGTAATATATTTCCCTTGACGAGTCCATCGAGATCATTTTGTTTTAGTAACCATGGTCAATTCCATGAACCTGACAATAATTTCTTGGTATGGGAAACAACCATGATAAATTAGAAAATCCCAGTGTGGATATGATCCTACCATCAGAATATTGTGATGAATTGTTTGGATTTCTTTCATAATATTCATGTGTGCATCACAAAAATTTTCCTAAATGAGAATATAATCCTACTACTTATCAGTATTCATTATTATAATTTTCTGATAGTCTTCATTACTAGGGACATGAATATTGTTCAATTCCTAAATATTTCACAATATAATTATTTGATTTAATCTATATCTGGGGGAAGGAATATGATCCCAGCATTTCATTTTTATCAAAATTTGTTTTCATTCCTATATAGTGGGGGAGGTGATATAATCCATATCCATAGTTATTATTCGAGTATACTGATGAAATCTTATATAGATGGAATTTAATTGAGACTAACCTATAATAAGTATCATGATATACTAGAATATATTGACAGCCTCTCATGATATTAAAAGGAACATAATATCATCACACTAATTTATAAGGACCAAAATATTCTGGTGGGAGTATAATTCTTCTTCCATGATGTATTGGAAGGATTTAAAAGTGATAATAGAAAAATAAGAATTATATCTAGAAACCAAAATTATATGATGATGGAGTTTACATATTTTATTTTGGGTATCATGTCTCCCATTATTTTCTATTGATAAATTCATTTGTTCTTCTTCTCGTGCTATTATGATATTATAGTAGGGCTTTTGTCTAATGAAAACAACTATAGTTTTTAGACCATGTGGTTACATTATTACATTGTAATAAGAAAAATTCAATCACCTCATAATGGAAAAAATATTTTGGGGTATTATTAAACAATATAAATTTATAAATATCCCATTAAATTCAATAACCTCAAAATAAAATCAGAGTGAATTAATGTATTCTGCAGCCTTGATCTCTTTCAATAATTCCTTATCTAAATCATATAGAAGTAAAAAACTTAATTGGTGAGATCAAATACAATATAATGCGAACATATAGTGGAATATATCATGATTAAATAAGGAATAAACAATATATAAATTTAAGTAACTAAAAACATTCATTTTGATGAGTATCAATATCAGGATAAAAAATATGGTTGGTATAAACGATGATCTAATAATTATATAATTACATGATCTTGAAACATATCCATATATATATAAAAGGATAAAAAAATTACATGGACTTCACTAAATTATTTCATAATTATGGAATGTATAATCAAACACATGATTAACATATCATGAATGCCTCATTCCATGACATCACTATAAGTTGGTAAGACCTTAGATGAATAACAACCATTTTAGTTTTTCTCATTATATATCCCATTTAATCAATGTACTATAGTTATCACATCACATAACATACTACAAACCATTAATTCATCATAGTTAATTTTTTCATAATAATTCAATACATAACAAACATTAAACTTTTTATTGTAAAAAAAAGATTTGAAAGTGTTTCTATTTCCCCAATAAAACTAATCATAATCCATCTAGAAAAAGAATAATGATGATAAAAAAAATAAATCCCTAATTGATTATATATATAATCAATGGTTATAGTCATTGATGAATATAAATACCATAAAATGATCATTTAAAACATTCTTGAGAAAATACCCTTATATATTGAATTATTAATTTAAAAAATTTGAATTTATATATTTATTAAGAATAAAATTTTCATTGAAAATTATCTTGGAATCTTAAAAAGGAATCATTAAAAATAATATATTAAGATGGTGGGAAAAATTTCATGTGGCTAATTGTAAGTCAATTATTCCTTTCACATTGTCAGTAAAATGTCACAAATCCCATTATTTGGATATTGAAAAAAAGAATCCTTTTATAACATTTTTAAAATGTATAACATGGATAGAAATAAATTTATTAAATCATTGGGTAATATAAAAATTATTCATTAAATAATTTTAAGTAAAATATAGATATGGGTGAAAAATATTTTAGACCGATTATAAAAACAATAATGGTTTTCCATAAAATCCTTATTTAAGTGTCTTTACTACATAATGTGTGGAAAATGGGAGGAAAATTAATAATATATAGAATCATGAAAAAATTATGAATATATAATGTGATTATATATTCAATTACTAATTAATTATCCTATAAAATAAATATAAAAAAATAACTGAGAAGAATTATGAGATTTCAAATTAAACCCTTACCAATTTTGTAATTTTTCAATAATAACTACCATGATATAAATATATTTAAATGAAAAAATAAATAAAAATAATATAAATATCATCATTATATAACATTTCAAATGTTCAGTAGATACACATTATAAAAATTAATAATTGCATAATACCAAATCTCTATCAAATGTGTGGAAATTTAGATGAAATCTCTTACAATGATCATACCATTGATGTGAAAATTAATTAGTGAATTGATTATCATATTTATATATAAATTGACAATAAATGATTGAAAATAATAAAATAATGAACATACCTGCACATATAATAAATAAATATCAAATACAATAAAAATATAATACAACCTACTATAAGGAAATTTAGTTTTAAAACATCATTCCACTTTGTAACATTAAATTCAAATCTTAATGGATGAAATAATATGAAATTAAAAGTTAAAATATATATAATTATAAAAGATTTATGATATAATATGAAAAGGTAAAATTATATAGAATTTAAAATAAATCATGAGCATAACTACAAATTTATCTCAATAAAAGAAAATTTGGATGAAATTCCTGACACCATGAATAAAATGTGATATAAAATATTTATCTTTTCAGAATAATAATATTCTATTTATTATTTAATTTCATATTAATAATTTCGTTGTGATTATTCATTTTATTTTATTTTTTATATTTTCATATAAAATTAAATAATAAATAATTCTCATGTTTGATGTTTTGATGATATTCAGTTCATATATCCAAAATTACAACAATAGATCGACTATGTTAAAAGAGATATTTTTATATAATATAAAGAATAAATCTATTGGAATATATATATATTTTTTGAACAATTATACTTTTAAATCTAATCATTATAAAGGGTTAGGATAAGTTATCTACTATACTACCATACAGATTGTAATCTGTATATATACATGAATGATGTTTCCATTTTTCAATGATCATGATGGAAAGAACATAAGTATTACATTATAATTCCATAACTATAATTATATCAAAAATACCATATTAATTCAACAAATAATCTTATATATCTTCAATTTTATATGGTTGTGGAAAATTAATCTCATAGCATTGTAGAGTTCGTACTCCACATATAAAAATTAATGATGTTATAAATATATGAATATTTAAGAAATATGATGATATATTATTTGTTAAGAGTGTTAATAATTACATTATTATCTTATATAGTCTCCAAATACTTTTTTTACGTACTGTGAGTGGCGGGGATGGAAAATTAATTACATTAGTTCGTGAGTTTGTAATATATAAAGCACATGAACAATTGTTTTGTTTCCCATATGATGGATGTGGGGAAGTAATTAGAGTATTCCCTAAACATAACAAAATTTCATATTTCGTATAAAAATATGTAAGTATGTGATTCTATTATATGCACTATTATAATTTATGTATGTGGAACAATTTTAAATTTTAATTGTTTAAAAATAATTTCAAGACAAATTTTTGGAAAAATGCCACCAAAATGGACAATTCCAAAATACTATATGTGATATGTAAAAACAAACCAATTATATAGAAATTAAAATTCCAAAATTTAACCTTTATCTAGTTAGTTTTTTCCACGTTAACACTCTTTTATAACTAATGTGATAATTTTGTTTTTACTCTATAGGGATCAATATAGTTACTATACATTGAAAATTGGTATTTATGCCGAACATAGATTATTTTTTAACATATATTAGTCACATGAAAAAATATTTGATTTTTATGAATAACAAATAATTTATTAAAATATAATTTATTATAAAAAAATTAATTTAATATCTGATATAAATAATTTTGTATGATGTTATATACATAAAAAATGGATTTTAAAAATAAACATCTCAAAAAACTGAAATATGTTGTGAATATTTATATAAAATTTTGAACCATATAAATGACTCAAATTATATTACAATCAGTATTTCTAAAATCGTATATTATATTTCTCATTTAATTTAATAAATATCATGTCATAGTTGAGTTATAATATAATGTAATTATAAAATTCATAAATATTAAAAAGAAGATATCATAATGAAAATTATATCATTATTATAAAACTAAACATAAATATTCATTCACAACTTCTTCTCCCTTTAGAACACATTATAATTCTGAAAACTATGAGAGGGATATTTTGTACTTATATTTACTCAATTATTTTAAATGTTAAAATAATTAATAAAAAATAAAAGCCACATGTTTAATTTTTCTATATTTATTAATTAAATATACCCATTAAAATTATTCCATGTTTTATTATAAATATTTGTTTCTTACTATATTATTTTCAACCTTACTTTCCCATTCTTCGCATTCTATGGTGATAAATAGTTATTATTGTAATTTTCCATAATGAATAAGAATAAAATAGAAATATTTACAAAATTAATACCACATGATTCAAAATATGGAATATATCTCAAAATAGTCAATTCATTTATGAAAAATGAAATTATATTATGCACATAAAAACAATATTCAAGAAAATGTGTTTTTATAATAAAAATACATTTATATCATAATCATAAAAAATGATAACTAAAATGAAATTAATTAGATTATTATAAATAAAATATAGAATATTTTACACTAATAAAATATAGAAAATAGTAATAATTTCAATTACATTATTTAATGAAAAGAAATGGAATAGTTAGAAAATTCAATATTTTTAAACTATTAACTAAAAAAATACTTTCTGAGTACTCTTAAAAGTCCACCATAAGGTAATTTTGATATGACGATTATAAGAACGAATGAATTTTTCTAAAATAAAATTAGATAGTGTGTGATATTTAATTATATTATTTGATCATAAAATTCAATAAAATAAATTTGGAAGGAAATTATTTTTTGAATAATAAAATTAATTTAAAAAATATTATGTTCTTATTTCCGAAAAATCAATCATTAAATATTTTTATTATCGCGTATATATATATATATATTATATTGTGTCTTTATCTATATTTTCTACTTCAAATTAAATGACTTGTTCATAAATGATAGTTAAATTAATATATTTTACAAGCCCAACAAACATGATGTTATGTGTCGTATACTCTATCGAAAATATTATTCTTCTTTAAACTTTTTTATAATATTCTCATTAAATTCATCAAAATATGTCTACAAAATAAAAAATTACCCTTGTAAATTAATGGTTTGACCTTAGAAGATTATTTTGGAAAAACACACGTCGTAAAATATTTAATTAAACATCCAAATAAAAATCGGATAGGGGATATAATATGGTCATCGAAAATAACAAAAAATTGTTTTTATAAACTAGATAACATTAATGGGATGTGTTGATATGTAAATTAAAGATGAAACTAACACCAAATGACTAATAATGTTTGATTGAGAACATTGTTATGATATTTTTAAGGATCAAAAATCTATAAATCAATGATGGTTAAAAAATAATTGATTCCTATGGAATGAAGATAATATTATAAAACATTTATTTCATTTTCATTTTCTTATATTTATAAAAATACATTACCATCTAAACTAAGAAAAAAATAAACTATAATTAATTTTGTACTATAGATTTCATATGTTAAACAATTTATACCAAAATTCCATCTCTTTCTGTAACATATTAGTATTAAATATTAAATTTTTATTCATGATAGACTAAAATCATCTTCTAAATAATCCAATAATCCATTAAAATATAAATTTTAATTTTTCCTATATTTACTAAAACTAATATGCTAATGACAATGGGAGATAATTAGAAAAATTAAATAACTTTAACAGAAATAAATAAGACCACAATATCCAAAATTCAATAGTTTAAATCTGTTTTAAACATATATCATACCATCAATATATAACCCTATATCCCAAAAACCCATAATAATAATAACATGGAAGAAGGTTTAAACTTGAACGATTATCCCATTACGTATATCTAATATATCAAAAAAACACAATATCAATTTTCTCAAATAATTCATCACATTATTCATAAATTTTATGTATTCCTCATCGAAATTAAAATTCACTTGAAATAACATTAATTAGTTTAAAATAAAATAAGATCCAAAAAAATTCATCCTATAATATGATTCCCAAAGTCAAATTAATATTTACCATTAATATTTTTTATTAAAAATGATTTTATACTAACCAGTATAACTCGTAGACCAGTTGTAGATATTTCAACTTCTTTATTTGTGTGTTAAATCACTACGGTCTTTCCATATATGATATTTTTTCACTCTAAATACATGTTGTCATTTTCTAAAACTATATTTATATAATTATGATAATTTTCCAAAAAATATGTTGAACATCATTAATAAAATAACAACAAAATCACTTTTTTAAGCTCAACAGTTTTATACATATCTTATTTTTTTCCCAACATCAAATAATATTATTTGATTACCATTTAATTTTCACTAATTATCAAATTAGACTAAATAATTATCGTTATCATTAAACTTGTTTCGACGAAATATAAAATCATTATTCCTTAAATAACCTTCTAAATAAAATATATATATTACAAAATTGTTGTATTCCCATAAATGAACACAAAAATATCATTAATATTTTTATACTCCCATTAGATTAATCCTCCAAATGGGTATCTATGACTTTAAAATTATGATCAACCTTTGACTAATCATCCCAAGACCCTTTAGGTATATCCCATATCATTATGTCATATCATAGGTGTCCATTGGTTATATTCTTTCATACATCATAATGGTGTAATAAAAAAAATGTGAATTTATCCAAACATGTCCCCTTGGATGTACTAAATCCAGAGTATATTTTGGGCACACTCACCATGCTCTAGGATGATGTTAAAGATATGTTTTGACTGAATATTTTCAATTTTATTTCCCCTATATTCATCTATATTGATTCTGAGTCTACATGTCTTGTTTTGATTGTGATGTATTTCTAGGAAGACAACACAATATCGACCTTACCAAAATTGTATTATATTATCTTATACCTAGAGATATCATAAAACTTAATAAAAATGTAAGGTTTCCAAAATATATTATTTAATAAATATAGTTCAAAATGTGTATAATAATATTTTTATGATTACAATTGTTTATACCCTGATCCTAGTACCATAGATATGGTGGTAATTTTATTACATTGTCATAAGAGATTTTTGATGATATCCCATAGTACAAAATAGTTTTGTAGTATTGGTAAAATATAAACATACCTGAATCTTGAAAAATAATAAATAATATTCATTAAAATTATTATTTTATCAATTTTTAATGCATAAAAATATTTAAAAGCCTGAGGGTGCATTACTTCATTATATTTTACACAATTATTATATAGGTTGAAATCATTTCCAAATCACAAAATGATCATATATTCAAATTTTTGTACTTTAAAGAAGAAATATTCAAATTCAATACATTGAATTCCAGTGTTATGGTAATTATTTAGTCCTTGTGATATTATTTTTAACCTTAGTTACCTGATTTACCATAACCATGGTGGTAAATATTTTCTATAGTTACTATTCACAATGACTATATATTATAAGGGATTATTTTCCAAATTTGGACTTCTTGATTCAAAATATGGAATTAATTTTCATAATTTAAATCATTTAATAGGATTAATTTGACATAAATTTAAACTCGTAATGCATTGTGAATGGCATGTTTTCATGAAAATACATTTTCAAGTAAAATGTGGTTTCACCTTTACACTATGAATAGTAATATTCATTATAAAAATTTAATTTAAACCATATAGATATATAATATATAAATTATATAGGGACCCCGACCGAGAAATTATGGATCCAGTGGCTATTACTAATACATTAAAATATTTACAAGGAATCAAATCCCAGAGGACTGAATAGTTTAGTATTCTTGGTAATCTAGATACACATATGAGTCTTGTATTAAAAATGAATAAAGAAATTAAAACATAATTTTACTCTTTCTAATATATAAATATTCAATCTTGTATACTACTACATATCTTTCAAATTATGATTCATGGATTCATGGGTAAAGGAAATAAAATAAGTGTGATCTCAAATGACCAGAATGTGTAATATATTGAAAAAAAAGTAATGAATCAAGGATAATAATAATTAATGCATAATGATTACCTGGGAAAATATATAGTGTAATCTAAAAATTTAGAAGGAAGTGCATAAAAAATATTTCATGATAATAAATTGAAACACATTCCATTCAAATAAATTCATAAGAAAAAATCAACATGGAATGGTAAGAAATTGATACAAAGTACATTTACTCAATGAATAAATAATTACATTCATCCCTATTTACTGATAAAAAATCTCATGTATAATAAATACTTTATCAAAATAAAGGAAATTTTTATTTATTGGGTGTCATGTCTCAGACAGATTAAAACCTATACCATGATGACCATTCACAGTACAATATTAAACAACAGGTAAAAGCTATTAAATTATCACTACTAATTTTTCTCATTAGATCCATTTAATGCATCGAGGGGAATATTAGTTTCAGGACCCACCTATCATTTCTATCCCGAATCATTCCTTATTCCGAATAATAAAAATAAATAATTTTCCTTATGAAATATCCTTCTTGAATATTTAATATGGGTTTATCAATCTTTCCTACGATAATCAATTTACTATCAATGTAAATGCCATATGTAATAATTATATATTTTTTAGATAATAAAAATATCCATGATAAATTATATGATAAATTAGGGGAAACATAATGTTTAATAATCATTTGAAATTAATATTTCAAGGGGACAAACAAAGGATTCAAGGTTGTGAATATAAATTCCATCCCTGGCATCTATTGGAATAATAAGGTTTCTATAAATGAAACATATTTCAATTAGTGTAACATACTGGGTTATTTTCATTTTTAAATAGACATACTATAATTTTTTTTTAAAAAATTTTTTTGAGGATAATAATGTTTTTTATTTTTCAATAATCATATTACATGAATATAAAAATTGAAAAAATTATTAAAAAATAATCCATTTAAACTAAACATTTAATCCTCCAGAAAATAATGCTGGTTAAATATGTACATGTCATATGAGGTAAAAAACTATTCCTTTTATAAGGTAAAATTATAGAAGAGTGCCCTGTTTTAGAATATTTTTAATACTAAAGTGTTGGAAAATTGTACTATTACATGATAAATGTCTTGAAAAACAAGAGGATTAGAAAAAAAATGTTTTATTGAATAATTATCATATAATTTCATATAATTTAAATTCATGTGTAAAAAATATAGGAAAAATAGATATTGTGAACTAAACCCTAGAAATGATTATTACATTGACGTGGGATTCATTCGTTGAACAGATTACCTGTATCAAATGTAAATCCATAAAATATAACTATGAATAAGTGACTAGATAGTAAAATTTATTTTTACAGATAATCCTATAATTACTAACCACAACTAGTATTTAATATTACTTAATGAAAAGGAATTCACTCGTGAAATTTCATTACCACTTGGTAACATTAAGTGTAAATCCCCATTGATGGAAAAATTCAAATTGAAATTATAAATGTCATGAAGAATGATTTAATCATGATATTACTTGTAAAAATGGAATTATTTACACTATATATAAAAAACTAGGTCCAAAACTATAATATATTCCTCAATTGATAGAGATACTATTGAAATATAATTACAGTTATTCTTGTGTAAAACAATACCTAAGCATTCCAAAGTTTCCCATACTACATTGGAAACATCTGATTCCCAATCCTCATAAATGAAATAACATAAATTTAATGGTGTAAATATAATAAAGATAAAATTATTCTTGATAGAAATAAATCATAAGGGGATGTAGATAAACCAGATGAAATAATTAAGCGTGGATGATTTTGTATGCCCCATGGAAAGAATACTAAGACAAGAATCCCATACCCTCAATTTCCAATCAGGGGAATTTAATTTAACCTCATGTATAATGGTTTTAAACAACTCCCAAAATAATACCAAAACCATGATCATGTTTATAATATAATATATTATCTTCATATAAAATATTATTACCCATTTGTTTTCAATCTAACATTATTTTCTCTATTTTATTTGATAATTGGTTTGTCTTTTGAGTATGATTTGACTTGTTACTATTACATAGATCATTATTTTTTAAAATATGGAATTTTAATCCTGATTTAATTACTATGTATATCGAATATATTTGTATTCTGAATAATCCATAAAATTTGGATATAAGAAATGAAATGCATCATTCATGGAGATTGTAGGTCGTACGTTCTCATATACAGTACTTTTATTTACATGTCATATTTCAAAATAATGTTAATTAAATGATATATATATATATATATTTAGTCTAGTATCATATCAATGTAATATATATTATACTATCTTATTAAAATCACCCATTATAAATTATATGTACAGATTGAACGAATCACATTGCATTGAGGAGGCGGTTGTCCACATATCAACAAAAAATGTTATTGTATTTATAAAAAATATATATCACAAATTTATTTGTTATATAAGAATAAAATTTGAATAGATAAGTTATAAATATAATATATATCACATATATATAGAGTATCCATCATAATTCATGTCCATGAAAGGTGGTAATGGAAAAACAAACAATCGTCGTTTCACGAGAAGGTGGTTCTACATACAAAAAGGGTAACATTGTTACACATTAGATGGAAGTGAGTATAAGGGTTGTTATAACCCTTATAATTAAAAAAAATATTTATAACTAGTATAATGGACTTATTATATATGCGTGGAGTAAGTATAGATTATGCATATGATAGTAGAAATAAAACAAATGAGCTTGAGGAAGGTCATTACCTCTTTTTTAGGTAACTCCTTTAATATAACAGAAAGGGATTATTTTGATGGATATATTCCAAAATATAGGATTCTATGATTTTTGGAGGTATTTTTAGAAGACATGTTGGTATATTGTTGTCCAACCAATGTTTCTTGATATTTTGTAGGATGTTGGAGGGCTGAGGGACTTTTTATAGTGGAGGTAGAGTGAAACTATTGTAAATTTATAGATGAGAATTCATTCGACGTTATTCATTAGAAAAGTGGATCCAATAATGTTTAAAAAACAATACAAGTGAATATATGGTTAAAATATGGACATCTAATGGGTTTCTGATATGTTACATGTCCATTTTGGCTATTCTGTTTATTTTTAAGTCCTTATTCATGTTTACCTAAATTATATGAATTTCACATTACAATATTCAAGTGTTATTTCGAAAAAAATTGTTTCTTTTGAAATTTATGATCATTTTTACAAAATAAAATGTTTTTATATAATAATGTATATTTTACGAAATATTTTTTTCAGGTGATATCTCAAAATTATTTTCCTTATAAGGAAATATTATTTAATGCTACTTGGGTTATAATGGGGATATGATTCAAAAATATCATTCATATTCTTCTTAATAATGGTTTATGTTTATGATGGAATGATATTTATGAATCCCATTTTCTATTATGGGTTATTTTATTAATGAATGATATTTATGAATCCTATTTAATTCCCTGGGTTCTAATATAATGAATGATTTATGTTATTGTGGCACATAGATAAATGGTTTTCATTATGTGATGGGTGGGAATATTATCTCCTTCCAATTCATTTTGTAATGATTAATGTTTTATGATCACAAAACGGTAAATGAGTGTTCATAAAAATCTTGCAGCATGAGGGTACATGAGATATCATCTTAAGACCACAACAAGATGTTACAAATGTGGTCAATCTAAGCCTAACACTGGTTAGAAAATAGGAGGCCATACCAAGCCTTATGTAGGCACAAGATTAATTAACCACTAACTACCATACTATAAATGTATTCACAGTAAATAGTGATATAATATAGTTTAAGATTATGTGTATGAAAATGTATTCACATATTATTCCATTGAAAAACTATCAAGGCCCATGTACATGTATTATCATATGATTTATGTATTATAAACTAACATTCCATTCGAAATGACTCAGGTTTATGACCTTTTATATATAGGGTATTATTTTCAAAAGTATGATAAATTTTTAATACCCTTATGTTCATTTGATGGTTCTATATCTTCCATTTGTTCCCTTGTTGAGCATCTGAGCTCAACCTTTCTTATTTTTCCATTCCTCGGGTAATAAATAATGGTTTTATGTTAGAGTAGAAAAGGGGAAGTTATTTATTGGATATGTTTAACATACCTCACTAAATTAGAATAATGTGTTCCAGGAATCCAATAAAACTAAATTATTATTGTCCTTGGGCATGTGTTTGTTAAATTTAAGGAATATTCATCTAAAAATATATAGTATCCATGAAAAAGAATCATAGGTCGTTATAGTTACCACGTAACCATTGAAATGGTTGTTTTGAATAAGATTAACTAAATTGAGATATTATTATTAATATATGTATATAACATTAATCCTTCAGTTATCAATTAGTTAGAAATGATATTTGGAACTATTTGAATATAATTATATTACTCTACCATGAAAAACAAATTTCTATGTAAAAGAACCATTTTATCTCAGTAAATTAAAATTCCACTTTTGATGATTTTTTTCAATAAAATTTTATATTAAATATTCAATCTTTATTTTGATACTCGTAAAATAAACATTATATGTATAATATAAGAATAAATCTAATTATTTATGGAAAAGATAAATTCTTCAAAAATGTAATATTAATTTCTTTTATTAGAGAATAGATTTTATTTCTAAATATTCTAGGATTTTATTATTTTAAATTAAAAAATAAAATTTCCTTTTTAATAGGAATTCCATAATTTACATTGTCTAAATACTTGGTATTATTCTAAAATATTTTATATTATAATGAATAGTGAAAGTAATGAATTTTAATTTACAAATACTTCTTCGTCTAATATATTTATATAGAAATAGTATATTTTAATTTTGTTATAATGTGTAATTAGATCAATTATACTTAAGTTATTATAATTTAATGAATTTTAACTAACTTAACATTATACCTAAAAATATTTCATGATTTTGGACCTTTTCACTTTAGGAATACATCATCTCATCCCATCTTGATGATTAATTTCCCATTAATTTCTTCTTATTATGAAAATAGGATTTGAAAAAATTGGTTCCATATTTAGAATCTGAATAATTACTACTTTCTAAGATGGTTAAATTAGTTTATGACCAAATAGATTAGTGAAAGTAATTAAAATTAATTTTACTGATTTAGGAAACAATTAATTTACATAATGGTTAAACATTAATCATAAGAAGCCAAATAAAATGGAAACATGTTAAAAATCCATTGAATTGAATTATTTATATCAAATCATCTATTATATCTAAAATGGTCAATCATTCGATTCCCATGTTGTATGGGATACCCCTATATAGTGTTTACCTATTTATATTGAAATGAATGTCACTCTTACTACAATATAAGACAGAACTCACCCCCCCCCAACTCACATCCTCAATCATCTAGAGACACATTTTCTAGAAAACAATCTTCTAAAATCCCCTCCAAAAATAAATCCCTTAATCTTAGAAGCCTATGTTTGGGAAGAAATTTGACCATGTAATCCCTTCAGTGCAAACCGAGTGGAGTTACCCAAAGAATATATACCATCCTTATACAAGTTATTTTGATTTATTTTCATTCCCGACCACATTAGTTATTTTTAATATATAATTTTATTATAACCTAAAAATAATCAATAAATAGATTATTTTTCTAATGTTACTACCTACACAGACACGCACTTCTTTCAAATGGATAATGAACTTTCCATTCGTCTGTATGGAAGACTAATACCTCAAAAACATTGTTGTTCATTTTGTCTTTAACACCTCTCAGGGAAGGAAGTTATGATAGAAATTAGATATTTATGTTATATTTATGATTTTTAGGATTTATTTATGCTTCTAGATTTATTATATAAAACATAACTTCAGGATTTCAATTTTTTTGTAAAATCGATTACATGGTTTGTGGGCGTGTGGAATACGACCACCTCAAAGGATTGTGAATCCGTGACACATTGGTTGTAATGTATTATGGCTAGTTTTAATGATATTATATGATATATATGAAATAATAATTATAAAATATATATATATATATATAAGTAATTATTTTTTTTCAATAAACCATAAAATGTAAACAATGTTACTACATACACAAAATCTTCTGTCTCAATGATTGGTGTATTGCATTTCATATTTATATATTTTATATATTATTATAAATATATATTTATATATAATATATCGTATTTATATCAGGTTATAAATTTTTGAAATATTTAAATCATTATCTATGTAATAGGATCAAGAATAAAAAGATGAAACATATATGAAAAACCAAGATGATATTTCCATCAATATAGCAAATAATTTTGTTGTTGATAAATGGAAAATATAAATTAACATCCAAATAATATCTGGTATTATATATAATAACATATTTCATTGGTAGTTGTATAATAATCCTGTGTTTATTTATATGGGAGGTTTTCTCTTTTACAAATAATGATAATATGTAAGGTAAATGTTTTCTCATCTCACTTTTTAAATATTGAAGATACATGACATGTTCACCACTCGTTTCATATATGTGGGTTATAAAAAAAAATGAATGTATTGTATGATAATTATACCTATATTAGTGTGTATTTACATATACATTTAATGATAACTTTTTCATTTGGTTCATGGTTCGAATGTTACTTAATCAGTTAGGTAATTTTGTCTCAATTTGCCTTCTTTGAGAAACATGTAATGTTATGAAACTATATTCGTTTATAAGGTGTATATAATTTACCTTTGGAATGTTATATCATGAATCATTTTTTTTAATGATATTACATGTTTTATTTAATGTTTTTGTATCATGGGGATTACCATATAATGTTTCCAAACTAGTAAGGGCTAATTGTTAAAATCTCATCATTCATTGAGACTGTTTACAATTATGCACCCAATTATTAAATCATATGATCAATATCACATGAACTATAAATAATTTTGGTATCCTGTAGCAATTAATTCTTTCTCAATATATTGGTTACATTTTCCACTAATTGGTACTTTGGATTATTAATAATTTTTTATATGAAAATATGGCTATTTTTTCGTCATTAGTCATAAAATATCATTATTTGAAAAACAATGTTTCATAAAACTATTTTGAAATTTTTTTTGTTGTTTTGTTTATAGTACATAATGAAACATGATTATATTTTTAATAAAAAATATTTTTTATATTTAATCACCTCATTGGTTTCCATCAATTCACTTTTCAAATATTTTAATGGTGAAAAAGGAATATTTGGAATGTATGGTATTACCCATCATTTGGATTCATATATTTAAATGTAGGTTCATTAATTAGGAATCCTATAAGAAATTTTTCAATATTATGTGGTTTTATACTATAATAATTGTTTTTCATACTATGATTTCTGGTCTTAGTCAATAGTGGGATGTAGAAGGAACTGGGATAACATTAAATGTTTCAGATGTGTAATTTGGGAATTACACATATTGATGTACTAAGTGGAAATATTATGAAGAGAATATTGATAGTTGTTAGAGTATTAGTTATTCTACTACGGATAAAGATACTACATAATAAATGTGAAAGGTATGTGCAATGTCCCTATTCCAGGAGCGGCCCTAAGGTGCGATGTACGTGGCTGGTCACATGGCCTCAAAATCATTTCCCCAAAATCCAGGTGTAACACCCCAAGATCTTATGAAAAATATTATTTTTAATTTCATTAATGTCTTTTGTTGTACACTACACAAAAAGGAGCTTGCACAACACGCATCCCTGACTTGCCTTGCATTACACGCAATCACGACCTTCCTTGATAGTGTGTGTAGTACGCAATACCGAGTTTCACTAAACGAGATATTATTATAATATTATTATGAACTAGCCGTTATCAATATTAATACCAACTTTTTGAAATTTAATAGATTTTATCTTTCAAAATGGACTTCATTTTTGGATTCTGAAGATCTAAATTAGCATAGGGTGAAATTTTGGTACTTTTCGGATAACTTTCATAGTATGATGAATAGTTAAAATTACTAAATTTTAATTCAAAACAACTTTTTTAATCGAAATAATTAATAGTGACAAATTATTAATTTGAGTGGTTTTAAAGTATATTTAGAATATATTTTTACAATTTAATACAATTCTGGTAATTGGATGTAATTTCACATTTAAAACAGACATAAACAAATGTCAATCTTTTGATAGTTATTATCTCTTAAGAACACGCTATTTGATTTGACAATGGGAATTAATTTTTAAATTAATTAATGAAAATAATATGTTTGTAATTTGGTAAAATAGACATCATTTATTAATTCATAATATCAAATATATCTTAGGCCTAATTTTTGGTATTTTTCTGGAAACTTTCATTTTTTCATGAATAGTGAAACCACTAAGTGGTAGTTAAAAAAATGAATTTTTCATAAAACATAATTTTACCGCATCTATGAGTGGAATTTCGAAAATCCTAGAGACACGGTTAATATCAAGGACTAAAATTTGGTTCAATAAGATGAAAATAATTTTTGATGAATAGTAACTTTTTATTTTTTTTACCACGGTTAAAAGTAAATAGAGTAATTAAGGGTAAATATGATATTATTATTATACTAAAACATGTAATAATTCTATTGGATAAGTGTAATTCGACCAAAAACAACCATAGGAATAAAATTTGACCATTTAGGCCGAGTTGGATTAGATTAGGACATTTATTATTAATTTATTAAACGAATGGTTAAAATAGTTAAAATCAATGTTTAATAACTGTATTATTTTTAATATAGGGTTATACATAAGTTAAATTTGACTATAAATATTCATTAGAAAGCTAAATATATTTCCTACAGAATTGTATTTTATTTGTAATTTTTAGACTTAAAATAATTTAATTTATTTATGACACAATGATGATGGAGTAATTATATTTTTAATGAAATATTGACATAATTGATGTCATAAATACCCAAATAAATTTAATTTGAGACTTTTTATGAATTCCAATAATTTTATATATTAATATGACATTTTAGTATTGATTTAATTAACTTTGTTTCAAACTAATCATTCTATTATGAGTTTCACAAAAAATTTATTACCAAATAGTGTCAAAATTGACATAAAATAGTTTTTAAAACAAATGTTATATTATTAATTGATTTTATATTCCTAAAAATCTAAGTTTCTTCCAAGATACTTATATCATGATAGGTTTATTATTAATGTACCACTTGGGGGTCGCTTGGATGTATATGGTATGTTTATTAACTATATAATATAAAAATACAAAGTGACATGGTAAATGTCAATCTAATTAACTAAGAGTTAAAACTAATCGATAACGTTAATATAATGACCTAAACTTGTCTAAATTATATTGGATGAGAGGATTTCGACCCATCCTAAACTTAGATTCGAAATATATCAATTTGGAGCTATTAAAAACTGAATATGACTTTATAATAAAATAATATTTTTTTGTTATTCCAAAGGTGCCCCTCTCCTCCCTTATAAAAGGGCACCTCCTCCCTCTCTTCCTCACACCACATTGAGCCTTCAGGCTCGGCCAAACCCTGAAAAATTCTCTTCCCCACTTCCCTAGAATCATCCTAGATGTCTTGGTCTTCTTTAGAGACCAATTTTAGTGCCCTAAGAGGATGTCTCAAAGAGGCACTTCAAAGAAGATGTAATGTTTGTTACCAATTCTTTCAACTTTATTTCTTCTTCCACTAGTTCTTCTTAGGTTTTCTCATTATTAAGTAATAACATAAGTATCACTCATATACGGATAAGTTATTATAAGTATCAAACAACCCTATTTCACCATCTATCCATCCTACGGAAAACGAAATCACAGCGCGTGCGTACGTACGGAATACCATCTCCACGCCATGGTGTAATCTATTTTCCACCACCACCATACTTCGATGGGTATAATGGTGTAAATAATAACTATATATGATTATTTTAAAGTAATATTTATTCTTTAATAGTATAAATACACTCTATTAAAATTCCACGATCATGGGAACAATATAATCGCTCGTGCATACGTACAGAATACCGTCTCCACGACGTGATGAGAATCGTTTGAATGATTAATCATCCATGAATGATTATAAAGTATATATAATAAGTAATAATGAAATATATTACATAATAATGTTACTGGATTTATGTATATATATATTTATGTCATCCAATTAATTCCATTCAATTCAATGATGAAACGAAAACAACGTTCATGCGTACGTACGGCCTACCGTCCCCATGAACGGTGTATTTCCTTACATTTATAAGTCTATTATATATATGTAGATTATGAATATATATTATATATAAATAATGTTTTATATTCTGGAATTAAGTAACCATTATCTATGTAATCATATGAATAATAACAAGTCAAAACACGGATGACAAAAGAAACGATTTTACCCAAAACGCTCTATAACATGGAATTTACAGAAGAACGGGTAATATAAAGTCATTAGTGAACCATATATGATATCATAACAATGAATATGAATCTGTAATAAGTCAATTACATTCTTTAAATCATTATAAAGGAGTTTCAGATACATACGAAGCATATCAGACCTAAGGTAAGGGATAATTTTGCAAATCTCATTTTTATCTGAGATTGTTTATTCGTAAGTATTTACTGGGGTTATTTCTATCATCCATGTCCATGTTTTATAAAAGTGTATTCATGTATGTTTAAAGTCCTTTTTACACATTTTGACTTTTACCCCATGGTATGGAAGGAATATTTCTTTTATTTACCCTTCAAGGAACTTTTTGACTTTTCTGACAAAATTACGAGAAGATTGTTTTTTTAACGTATACGACATGAAAGGATTTTTACGGTTTTATAAAGCCTTATTTTCATGAAGCTTCCTGCAAAAATTTTCATTAATATTTTCATCAAAATCCTTTTCATTTAAAATTGCATGACGTTTTGTGAAAAGAAATTGATTTTGAAGAAGAAATGATATTTTTCTCAAGAATTGTTTTCATGTGTTTTATCAAAATCATTTTACATCTAAGATGAAATTATTTCATATGTGTATGTTTCAAGTTTAATGTCTCTATGATTTACATGGTTTCAATTTTCTTATGATGAAATGTCTATTTGTTTTATATGGATTATGTGATGATGGAATGATGTTTATGAAACCCATTTTATTTATTGGGTTATTATGAATGATGTATGTTTATTTTGTGGCACAAGTAAGAATGATTTCATTATGAGATGGGTGGGACCTATATCTACCTCCAATGCATTGGGTAATGATTTATATCTCATGAGAATGACATGGTTAGAAGGGTAAGTTAATTCGGTTCAGTAATGCAGGACTGGAACGAGGAGTGAACTTGATTCAGAAAGGGACTTTGTCCACTAAGACGGTCTTGGCAGCAATGCCTTGGATACTATGGAAATCATATCATGTGCTTAATGGATTCCAAAATTACATGTTTTATTCCAATGCTATTTTATCATGATTTATGTTCCATTATGATCTATGCCTTATGTACTTCCACGGTTTATGTCTTTGCTCAATATTTTGATGTTTAAACATTATGTTCATGCTTTTATGTTCAAATGTATATGCTATGTTTTATTTTATCCATGCTTACCCTTACTGAGCATTTGAGCTCACCCTTTTTATGTTTTACTTTCCCCTAGGATTAAAAGAAAAGTTTTAGTTAAGGAAAAAAAGTGGAAGATCTTTATAGGAGATGTGGAGGATATTTCACCAAGATTAGAAGATTATGTTCCAAGTTTACAAAGGAACTAAACTATTACGGTCCTTTGGTGTCTGTTTTTTTTATGTATTAAGTATTCCGCAAAAGTAATGAAATGTCTATGTACGTCAAGATTTGAGACTCTACAGTTGGTATCAGAGGAAAGGTTTATTCAACCTTTGGAAACTAGGATGCGAAAACATTAGTGAAATCCCTAGAGATATTTCTAAGGTATGTCTAGAGATGTCCCTAAGGATAACTATAGGTATATGATATAGTCCTAGAACTACGATAACGATCTTAGAATTTAACCTAAGATGTTAGATATTGAGGGTGCTCCCCCTTTGCTATGTTGTTTTTCCTAGCATTATTTTTGCCTCTCACACTATTCTTTTTGGGTTTTAAAAAATGCCTGGAAACAAGATGATTCACGATAATGGAGGATATTATGGATAATGGAATGATATTCTTCATGAGAAAACAAATGAAATGGGATTTGGAAGTCCAAATATCATTATTATACTGAATCAACAATCTCATAATATGATCAATAAACTCAAATTTGGTATGTTTCCGGACTCGGCTAATAAGAGAAAGATGGAGTTTCATGATGATCATAGAGGAAAGAAAGTTCAATTTCCCCTATGTAAATCATGTGGGAAGAGGCATCAAGGATAATGTTTCAAAGGAACTGGAAGATGCTTTGGGTGTGAAAAACAAGGACACAAATCCAGTAAGTGCAAAGGAAAAGGTTCAGTTAACACCATGGATGAGGATAATGGTATTGCTATGACATCAACAATGGTTAAATGTTTTAAATGTTTAACGTATGGGCATTATGAAAACCAATTCCCTAAGGGAAAGTCTCATGAAGAGAATCAGTATGGTCGTATGGGTAGTATTTATGTTGATGATGATGAAGAAACTACAAATGATATGTGAGATGAAAGAATTTTTGAATCTCGGTCAATGGTTTAAGAAGGTAGTGGACTAATTACATGTTTATCAAGTGTAATGTTGTATAAGTAATCTCATGGTACTGTGGAATAAAGAGACATCTAAGGATTGTTACCCTGTGGTCTTTCTTTATGTTTTTAAAGTGTATGATTAATGGTACCAGTAACAATGAAAGGTTATTCAGATATTTATGGAATGTAGCTGATATGCGCATAATGAAGGGATAAAGAGAAAATTATATGTTTGATAGTATTCATGAGCTCATGACAGATATAAGTAGAACGTTATATCATGGTTTGAGTATATAGATTTTTTGGATTTTGGTATGTGGAATGATTTAACTTTTGACAGCATTCATGTTTTCACCAAGATTCAATGGGTATTCATTTTTCAAGAGAATACATGATTAAGGCCTTCTAATGTTTGGAATGTGACCAACAAGACATATCTCATGATATATGGGGATCAACGATGGTATTAACATGCTTGTTATATGAACTCTTTGGTAATCAATTTCACTGTAATATGAGATTAGACAGAAGTATTTTGGATAAGCCTAAATATTGGAATGGATTATATTGGACATAAGTTAGTATTGTTTAAGGATAGTAGTTTTTTTCGATATTATTGATGGGATGTTATAGTAATGTAGTTTTAGAAAAAGGACAACCTGTAGGATGGGCGACAACCCATCACGTCGGACAAGGCTGTGGGAATCCAACCCACAACCGAAGTGAGACTAGCCTTTATCGCCTACCACTGGCCTACAAGAATTCCCGGTTTAGTAGAAACTAGTTTTATTATATTAATAAGTATGATATATGAAGTATAAGTCCATTTTATGAACCATATATGATTAATCTCACTATTGCTGGACTTATGTATTTTTTTATAACTTTTCTAACCTTTTGTTTGAAACAGATGGAATGACCCATCATTCTATCACATGATAAGCTAACACTTCACGAATGACAAATTAAACTTCATTTCTTTAATAGATGAAGTGTAAATTGTCCAAAGAACAACCAACGGTGATACTGTACCAAAATCACGAAAGTATTTCTTCTAATTCCAATTTCATCAACTTTAGGGAAATGATCTTGAAAACGAAAAATGTTGTCCTAGTGCTCTTATATCCGATGAATCATATGGTTCCTTAGATCATTATAAATTTATGGCTTTGTGATTGTTGGATTTTTCATAGCCATGTTCTCTACCACTCTCCATCAGAACTTGATGGTCAGATTTTTCTTCAATATCCATATTTTCACATATGTTCTCCTACGTGGAAACCTAGTGATGAGTTAATTTGGGTAACTGTTACGTTTCATACATTAGTTTTTAAATCCATGTTTTGTTATTCCTTTTTACGATGTGGGTTTCTATTAAAGAAACTTTCGAGTAGTAAACCTTTTATAACCCCGACGAATTTCGAGGGTGAAATTCATTTTAAGGGTGGTAGAATGTAACACCCCGAGATTTTATGAAAAATATTATTTTTAATTTCATTAATGTCTTGTGTTGTACGCTACACCAAAAGGAGCTTTCATAACACGCATCCATGACATGCCTTGCATTACACGCAATCACAACCTTCCTCGATAGCGTGTGTAGTACCCAATACCGAGTTTCACTAAACGAGATATTATTATAATAATATTATGAACTAGCCGTCATGAATAGTAATACCCACTTTTTGAAATTTTATAAATTTTATCTTTCAAAATGGACATCATTTTTGGATTCGGAATATCGAAATTATCATAGGGTGAAATTTTGGTACTTTTCGGATAACTTTCATATTCTAATGAATAGTTACAATTACTAAATTTTAATTAAATACAACTTTTTTAATCGAAATAATTAATAGTGATAAATTATTAATTTGAGTGGTATTAAAATATATTTAGAATATAGTTTTACAATTTAATACAATGTTGGTCATTGGATGTAATTTCTCATTTAAACCAGACCTAAACAAGTGTCAATCTTTTGATAGTTATTATCTCTTAAGAACACACTATTTGTTTTAACGACGGGAATTAATTTTTAAATTAATTAATGGAACTAACATGTTTTTAATTTGGTAAAATAGACATAATTTTTGAATTCATAATATCAAATATATCTTAGGCCTAATTTTTGGTATTTTTCTGGAAACTTTCATTTTTTGATGAATAGTGAAACCACTAAGTGGTAGTTTAAAAAACGAAATTTTTCATAAAACAAAATTTTACCGCTTCTATGAGTGTAATTTCAAAAATCTGATAGACACTGATATTATCAAAGACTAAAATTTGGTTCAATGAGATGAAAATAATTTTTGGTGAATAGTAACTTTTTACTTTTTTCCAACGGTTAAAAGTAAATAGGGTAATTAAGGGTAAATATGATATTATTATTACCCTAAAACATGTCATAATTCTATTTTATAAGTTTAATTCGTCCAAAAACAACCTTAGGAATAAAATATGACCATTTAGCCCCACATGGATTAGATTAGGACATGTATTATTAATTTATTAAAAGAAGGGTTAAAATAGTTAAAATCAATGATTAATAACTAAATCATTTTTAATATAGGGTTATACATAATATAAATTGGCCTATAAATATTCATTAGAAATATAAGACGATTTACTACATAATGGTATTTTATTTGTAATTTTTATACCTAAAATAATTTAATTTTTTTATGACACAATGATGATGCAGTAATTATCTTATTAATGAAATATTGACATAATTGATTTTATAAATACCCAAATAAATGTAATTTGAAACTTTTTATGAATTACAATAATTTTTTATGTTAATATGACATGTTATTATTGATTTAATTAACTTCATTCGAACTAATCATTCTGTAATGATTTTCATAAAAAACAATTACCAAATAGTGTCAAAATTGACGTAAAATAGTTTTTAAAACAAATATTATATTATTAATTGTTATTATATTCATAAAAATCTACGATTCGGCCAGGATACTTATATCATGATTGGTGTATCATAAATGGACCACTTGGGGGTCTCTTGGATGTATATGGTACGTTTATTAACCATATAATATAAAAATACAAAGTGACATGGTAAATGTCAATCTAATTAACTAAGAGTTTAAACTAAAAGATAAGGTTAATATAATGACCTAAACTTGTCTAAATTATATTGGATGAGAGGTTTTCGACCCATCCAAACCTTATCTTTTAAATATATCAATTTGGAGCTATTAAAAACCGAATATGACTTTATAATAATATAATATATATTAGTTATTCTAAAGGTGCCCCTCTCCTCCCTTATAAAAGGGCACCTCCTCCCTCTCTTCCTCACACCACTTTGAGCCTTCATGTTCGGTCCAACCCTGCCAAATTCTCTTCTCCACTTCCCTAGAATCATCCTAGAGGTCCTGGTCTTTTTCAAAGACCAATTTTAGTGCCCTAATAAGAGGTATCAAAGAGGCGCTTCAAAGAAGAGGTAATGTCCGTTACTGATTCTTTCAACTTTATTTCATCTTCCACTTCTTCTTCTTAGGTTGTTTCATTATGAAGTAATAACATCAGTATCACTCATATACTTATATGTTATTATAATTATGAAACAACCCTATTTAACCATCTATCTATCCAATGGAAAATGAAATCACCGCGCGTGCGTACGTACGGAATATCGTCTCCACGCCGTGGTGTAATCTATTTTCCACCACCACCTTACTTGGATGGGTATAATGGTGTAAATAATAACTATATATGATTATTGTAAAGTGATATTTATTCTTTAATAGTATACATACACTCCAATAAAATTCCATGATCTTGGGAACGATATCATCGCTCGTGCGTACGTACAGAATACCGTCTCCACAACGCGATGAGATTCATTCTAAATGATTAACCATTCATGAATGATTATAAATTATATATAATAATTAATAATGAAATATATGAAATATTAATTATACTGGATTTATGTATATATATATATATATATATTGATTTCATCCAATTAATTCCGTTCAATTGAATGAGGAAACGAAAACAACGTTCATGCGTACGTACGGACTACCGTCTCCATGAACGGTGTATTTCTTTCCATTTATAGATCTATTATATATATTTAGATTATGAATATATATTATATATAAATCATGTTTTATATTCTGGAATTATGTAATCATGATCTAAGTAACCATATGAATAATTACAAGTCAAAACACGGATGACAAATGAAACGATTTTACCCAAAACGCTCTTTAACATGGAATTTACAAAAGAATGGGCAATATAAAGTCATAAGTTAACCATATATGATATCATAAAAATGAATATGATTCTGTAATAAGTCAATGACATTATTTAAATCATTATACAGGATGTTCAGATACATATGAAGCATATCAGACCTAAGGTAAGGGATAATTTTGCAAATCTCATTTTTATCTGAGATTGCTTATTCCTAAGTATTTACAGGGGTTATTGCTATCATCCATGTCCATGTTTTATAAAAGTTTATTCATGTATTTTTAATGTCCTTTTTACCCATTTTGACTTTTACCCCATGGTATGGAAGGAATATTTCTTTTATTTACCCTATAAGGTACTTTTTTGACTTTTCCGACAAAAGTACGAGACGAATGTTTTTTTAACGTATACTACATGAAATGATATTTACAGTTTTATAAAGCCTTATTTTCATGAAGAATCCTCCAAAATATTTCATGACTATTTTCAAAAAAATCCTTTTCTTTTAAAATTTCATGACGTTTTGTGAAAAGAAATTGATTTTGAAGAAGAAAGGATATTTTCCTCAAGAATTATTTTCAAGTGTTTTATCAAAATAATTTTACATCTAAGATGACATTATTTCATATGTGTATGTTTCAAGTTTAATGTCTCTATGATTTACATGGTTTGACTTTTCTTATGATGAAATGTCCATTTGTTTGATATGGATTATGTGATGATGGGATGATGTTTATGAAACCCATTTTATTTATTGGGTTATTATGAATGATCTATGTTTATTTTGTGGCACGAGTAAGAATGATTTCATTATGAGATGGGTGGGACCTATATCTCCTTCCAATGCATTGGTTAAATATTTATATCTCTTGAGATAGACATGGTTGGAACGGAAAGTTATTTCGGTTCAGTAATGTAGGACTGGAACGATGAGTGAACTCGATTCAAAAAGGGACTTTGTCCACTACGATGGTCTTGGCAGCAATGCCTTGGTTACTATGGAAATCATATCATGTGCTTAATGGATTCCACAATTACATGTTTTATTCCCATGCTATTTTATCATGATTCATGTTCCATTATGATCTATGCCTTATGTACTTCCACGGTTTATGTCTTTGCTCAAGATTTTGATGTTTAAACATTATGTTCATGCTTTTATGTTCAAATTTATATGGTATGTTTTATTTTATCCATGCTTACCCTTACTGAGAAATTGAGCTCACCCTTTTAATGTTTTACTTTCCCCTAGGATTAAAAGAAAGGTTTTAGGTAAGGAAACAAAAAGTGGAAGATCTTTATGGGAGATGTTGAGGATATTTCACCAAGATTAGAAGATTATGTTCCATGTTTTCAATGGCACTAAACTATTACGGTATTTTGGTGTCTATTTTTGTTATGTATTAAGTATTACTCAAAAGTAATGTAATGTCCATGTATTTCAAGCTTTGGGACTCTACACGAGGGGCTGCCAAGTAATAATGATGGCCTTGGGTGTGATTGTGGGGAAACTATTCCTTCATTGGTAGAGTATTGAATTTGAAATAAATAGATTAATATAGAGGAATAAGTAATAACATTCAATGTATATACAGCTGAAGAATAGAAGTAATAAGAAACTAGAGCACATAAATTTAATTTACGCGTGACGAAATTGACTAGGAAAGCACCCAAACAAGTCACAATGATAGAATTTCAGTACGAAACCAAAGTAGAAACAAAAAATAAACTACAATATCATTGCAAGCCTCAGTTTTGTCCCATTCTCTCTAGCTCAACATCTATCAAGTACCTGATGTAGAAGGATGTTTTCCCTTATCTGTACTTGAAGAAAAATATTATTTTTGGGCCCAAATGAATGACCCAAAAGGGTGTGAGACGAATCCCAGTAGGCAATCACCCAAATACATGTGCATAACAGTTATTGAATATATATTATAGGTAATAATAAAAATGAAGAAGTAAATAAGGAATTACTCAAAAGTAAAAAAAAACAACAGTTTCAATTACATTCATTTTCATATAACAATTATGAAAACATAAAAAAAAGTATGCCACTGGGATGTAGTCATATCCTAACCCCTCTTGTTCAACCAATCAGACACAAGAAACTCTCTATGATTTACTCATAGTCAATCCCTTCTAGTTCAGCTTTAGTAAATACACTCTGAGGAAGCAGTCACCGTCAATTACTCTTGTGGTCTTTTATAAGTAAACTAAAGACACTATGGGTAAGAACTCAACATAAAATTAATCATGTGGTCTCAAAAAATGGATCTACAGAAACTCCGAAGATGAAATCACTTCCATCCCCCTATGATCTCACAACTTGAAAACTAAACATATACTCTAGGGAAGCCCTCAGCTTCCATTCCGCCTATGGTCTACTAAACTAGGTTCCCACAGCCCTATGTAAGCAAATCATGCACAACAATGTTCAATAGTAAAATTAAACCATAAGAGCTAATTGGATAACATCTTTCATGAACTACTATTATTTACATCTACAATCATATAACAGTATCATATAAACCACTATATCCTATCAAAAAAAGGCATTAAAAGCAATTAGCCAGACATGAAAAAATAGACCACATAGTGAATACCAAATCAAACATGGTAAAAAAACCTTATAGCCTGGAAAAATAACTATATTTACAAAATGGATCACTAACTCAAGAAGACAAGAATAGAAGTCATCAACATGGTTAAAATCTCTAGACACTCAATACCCTAATCTAGGGTATTGGAAAATTTGGCACCTAAAATTCAATGACTAACTGAAAAAAGGCACAAACCACCTACCTCGATGTTGAAAGATCGATATAATTTGGTGTCATCCCCTGAATCAACCAAAAAATGATAGATATACCAAAACGTCAAAAACGATAAACCAAGGATATATCAAGAAATGAGTGAAATCAATAGATGAGGCACTATAAGAAGGAAGAGATCACCATTTCGATTCCAACACAATCGATGGTGGTTGAATCAGAGAACGGATAATCGATCATGGGATCTAGGAAGAATTGCGCTCCTCAGTCACTCCCGAATGAAATGAGCTGAGAATAAGTGGTTTATGTGATCGAGATGTGACCCCGGTCTGATATAACAATTGAAAAAATTACACGGTATATATGTTAAAAGTATATGTTCTGTACTTTCCTTAACTAACCACTGATTTAGGCGGTCTCTAGTCACCAAACAAGGCCATGTACTCAGCAGTTACATAGAAAGTACATAGTCACCTATATCAACCGGGTACACATAATGTAATCCAAAGTACAGGGTGTGTACTCCTTAAATTTCAAAAAAAATAATCTTTTTCTAAAAAAGATAATACATCAAGATCTATAACTGAGAAGTATATCTGGGTTAATACAAACATTCCACAATAAAGAAATTCAACCCTGAATTTTCCTAACATGGTAGTGTAGAAGAAGAATTATCAAAAATATCTGGCCACTGTGATCGTACATCAGGCTCCCCCTCCATAGCCTCATCATGTACCCTACCATGATGACATAACACTCATACTAGAGTAATAGACCTACCATAGAAAACCTTTACACTAAGATCAAAAATCCAAATAAGATGCTCATCGAAGGAGGTGTCTCCTTCCAACTCAAACCCCTCGGGGTGAAAAACATGTGATGAGTCTTAGAATAAATTTCATAACTATGAAACAAGAAAGACGTCATTAAGAGACTAGTATCTGAGGTAACTGCAACTGATTGGAAACCGGTCCGACCCTTTACAAAACCTCAAATGTCCCGACGTGCCACGGTGAGATCATACCCTGTCATCTAAGACTCTTGTGTCCCAACATTGGTGTGACATTCATGAAAACATAGTCTCTGACCTCATATTCCAGAGGTCGTCTCCATCGATCAGAATAATACTTCTGTCATGACTGTGAGTCATCATCCTCTTCTGAATCAACTCTATCTACTCAATGGTCTCCTTGAAAAGTTGGGTTCCTAGAATAACAGCCTCTCCTATCTCCAAAAACATAGGGGTAGTCTGCTTGGCCGACTGTACAGGGCCTCATAAGATGAAATCTAAATAGTTTTCAAAAATTATTATTCTTGGAAATCTCCACAAGAGGTATATTATTATCCCATGATCCTCTAAAATCTAGAGCACAATATCAAAGGATTCCTTCTAGTACCAGAATTGTACGCTCGGACTGGAAATCTGTCTGGGGATGCTAAGTTGTAATTAGAAGTACAAGTATACCCAGAGCCCTCTACAATCCCGACCAAACTAAAGAAGTAAATCATGTGTCCCTATATGAAACAATGGAGTGTTGAATCCCATGTAGACATATAATATCTCAGATGTACATTTTTCCTTGCTCATCTACAATGAAATTCTCCTTGACCAGTAATAAGTGAGAAAAAAGCGGGAGTCTATCAATGAAAACCCACACTACATCATTCCCTCTACGTGACCTTGGTACGTCAATCATGAAGTTCATCATGATATCATTCAACTTCCACTCGGGAATGTGTAACATATGTAAAATCCTTACTGGTCATTGATGTTTTGCCTTCAGCAGCTGATTTGTGGAACACCTCATGAAAATCCCAACAACATCTCTCTTCATACCTGGATACCAATCCTAATGCTGCAGATCTCGATACATCTTAGTGTCACCAGGACGAACTTCCCAATCTGATTAATGAATTCCATGCATGACTCCTTGCATTCATCTACTGACACCCACACACGTTAATGAAATCACAAGATCACATCCTCGCCGTTGGTCCACAAAGAAATAAGGTCCTCTCCAGACACACTCTCCCATAGGACGAGGCCTTCACCATCTGATAGCTAACTCATTCGTATTCTATAAAGTAGTGTAGATGTAACAGCTAAAGAAGAAGAAAACATCTTCCCCTATCTGGCATGCACCTCCATATGCCTCTCAAAGAAAAGAGAAATAGGCTGCCACTCACTATTGGCATCCAAAACTTTTTTTATCTGAGTCCTTCTGCTCAATGAATCAGCTATAATGTTGCCTTTCCCAGGCATGTATGCATGCTCAAAATAAAAGTCTGAAGGTACCGAACCATCCTTTGCTTTCTAAAATTCAGATCATTCTGAGTAAAGATGTAATTGTGAATTTTTTGGTCAGTGAAAACCATAAAATTCTCCCCCAATAGATAATGTCCCAAACAACGTATGGCTTGAAAAACTACAGCCAAATCGAGATCATGCATCTGGTTGTTTCTTTCATGTGGCCTTAACTGCCGATACCATACGCAACGACTCCTTCTCCCTGCATAAGAACTACTCCCATGCTGATACCTGATGCATTATAGTAAACAATATAGCTCTTTCCCAGCTCTGAAAAAACTAGTATCGGTGCTGAATTCAACCTCCCTTTTAGCTCCTAAAAGATTGACTCACAAGAATCAGACAACAAGTACTTCACACTCTTCGTAGTTTGGCTCATCACTGGTGCTGCTAGTTGGGAAAAGTCTTTTCTGAAACTTATTTTGTAACCATCCATCCCTAGAAAACTCCAAAACTCGGATAAAATTCATCATCCACTCCTATGAAACTACTGCTCTCACCATATCTGGGTCTACTGGTACACCTGTCTCGGATATAACATGACCTAGGAAGTGAATCTGATCAATTGAGAAGTGTCATTTTGAGTTCATAGCATATAACCAATGATCTCTTAGTGTACTGAAAATGATCTAAAGATGGGTCACATGGTCGGGTCGAATGTGAGAGTACACCATGATGTCCTCCACAAAAACCACCAACAAGGAATCCAAGTATGGATAGAATATTCGGTTCATCGATGCCATAAAAACTACTAGTGCGTTAGATAGGCCAAACGGAATAACCTTGTACTCGTATAGACTATACATGTTATGAAATGCTATAAAAGTTATTTCTGATGATAAAATGCGCAACATATGATAATCAGATCTCAATTTAATCTTCAAAAACACTTGGTGTCCTCGAATATGATCAAAGTAATCATCATCCCTTATTAAGGGTTGTCGGTTCTTGACCATCAACTGGTTCAACTTAACATAATCCACACAAACTCAGAAGGTACCATCTACTTTCTATGGAAATAGGACAGGTGAATCACAAGAAGAAATTTTGGGTAGGATGAAACCTTTATAATGTAACTCTTCAAACAACTTCTTGAGATCTTGAAACTATGGTGTTGCCATCCGATATGAAGGAATGGACCCCGGTGCCTCTCCTAGCATAAAATCAACAAAGAAAACCACCTCTCACATTGGATGAAAACCTGAAAAGTCATATAGATGGACATAACATAAATGATCAACCACTAGAAGAGAGTCCCATTGTGAAGTCCCCTGGTCATCCAGATACAGACTAGTAATCTGGGCTGTAAATCATCCCAAAACATGATGCTTGGATCCTTCCCTTATTTCCTGAACATCCCATTATCCCTTATGTAGGAACAAATCTCCATCATATCTAATACATAATGGTCCCATGAGAAGTGACACCCACCAACCTCAAGAGAGAACTCCTTTCACTTATTTACACTAACCATTCTTTTCCCCAACAGAGTGCCCAACATCAAGACATCAATAGAATTAATGATAAAGATCCCAAATCTCTCTACAACAACAACAACAGAAATGAGACTATGGGAACCCCTGTATCAAAAAGTGCAGAAGATAGAACGGAGGAAACTAGAATCATACCTTGAACTGTAGAGGGTTCATGATCCATCTACTACTGGGTCTGCTCTATTGAAAAATTCTGGCTTGTACCATGGCCCTATCACCTTACCTCTCTACAATTATCTGATCCACCCAGTAGTAATTGATGGTCTGTCGGTTGACTAGCATGGCCACAACCTCCACCACGGCCTGAACGGTTGGAATAACTCTAGTTCCCAAATTGAGGAGAAACTGGTGGCCATACTACTTTAAGGGGAGTCATAAAAGAACATATGTAACCAGTTTACTATGAGAATGAATGACAGAACCACTAAAGATGGCCCATATTTCCTCAAGATTGGAACTCAACTGGTTCTCTCTGGAAACGTGGTCTCGTATGCCTTCTCATCCCACACTGGAAGCACACAACCTGACCACCAGTTGATGTATTCCGCCTACTCAGATCTCCATTCATAGAATCCCATGTGGCACTCCCAACTGATAGTTATAGGGGCACCAACTAGGGATGTGGAGCCACCATGGCTCATAGCTGCATAATTACACATATTTTTCTCAATGATCAGTGTCTGGTTGACTATATATGTGATGGATATCAACATGAAGATGTTCACCTAAGAGAAGATGTCGTTCCTGAGACCATCATCGACCTTCATCACCAAGAATAACTCATCTCTCCTAAAATGGGTTTAAAGTCTTGTTACTCTGTGAAGCGAAAAGAATACTCCATGACTGAGAGAGTACACTTCTCCAAACTCATGAATTCTTGGGCTCGAACAACCCTCAAATTCTCATAGTATAAGTAATCGTATATGGTACACTTGAACTCATCCCACTCCATAACCTGCTAGAATTCTGCCTGTGAGATCACATCCCACAATCTCCTAGTGGAATATTGAATCATATATGAAGATAGCATCACCTTACTCTCCAAAGGTGACTCTAGATGCTTGAAGATAAAAAACCTAGCTTCTAACCATGACTATGCCGCCTGAGGTCCTTCTTCCCATGAGAGGGTGGGAGGATGTTGGAGCTGAAATACCCATGTCAACTCTGCCATAGACGAGGAATGAGGATGTACTCCTTGGAAGGTTTGTATAAACATAATTAAGCCTTCTAGAAATTGTGCATTAGCACTTGTGTCTGGAATGATTGTTGGTTCCAATACAGGCATGACTGGAGGATCTGCTTGAAGTTCTTGATCTACCATGTATGGTGTTTGGTCACTGCCCTGTAACTTGTGTACAAATGGAGGATTCCATGGTGGCATGGCTCTTCAAGGTCAAGCACACACCTTATATCAATATTAACTAGGAATAAAACCAAGAATTGTAGGAAGGAAATATGAGAAAGAAATAATTCAACATTTCTTAAAGGTGGATACAAGTTGTGTAAAACTCCTACATGTTGTGTACCCTTATTCTTTCATATGGATGTGTAATCTTCTAGACCAGGTCGTGTAAAACCGCATACACATGGAATGTTGTCCTAAAACACATCATGTAATTCAATCCTCTTCCTCAGTCCAAGATCTTCTACATGAAATAACCCACATGCTTCTCCTAGAGGGAGACTACGCAGCATTTTTTTGTAAGACACATTGTGAACTAGAAAGAACTTCACCCTCTCATGTTGTTAGTCACCGGCTGAATACACGACGTGCACATAGGGTACACGATGTGTCCCTCAAAAATTTCCCAACCACATTTATTTTCTCACACATCCATTGACATGGTTAGAGACTACACAGCGTGTACAAAAAATACATGGCGTGTACATATGAAAAACAGTTCCTTCCCAAACATAAGGACACATGGTATGTATTAGACATTACAGACCATTAATTGTAGGTTTTTCTAGACATTAAGCCTCAAAAACAACTCTTTAAGCACATAAAACACTAAAAACAACAAAAAAGTGCCAAATTACAATCCATGGGGTCCCATACTCTCCGATAATAAATGATTGTCATCATATTCATGTAATATACGAGAAAAAAAGAAATGATCCACCAAATTTTGATCCATGTAGGATCATAATACCTCAAGAACCAATGTTTGATTCTCATTCGGACAAAACCATACATAGTTGAAATACCCTATTAAATAGAAGGTATTCTATTGAGGAATCTATCGCAACATCATGCATATCTAGCCCAACATCTATAAAGACATCATGCATTCAGTAATGCACCTTAAATGGTATGGCATGAATGCATGACATGTGATCTCTAGAAAGTGCCTATATGAAGGATGAGATGGAATACACCCATATAATAGGTTTGAAATAGAAATAGAACCTAAATAATATAAAAAATAATAGAACATAACATGTGAATCACCCAACAGTGAAATAAAAACAACTGTAATAATTTAAAAACAAGAAAAATTACACTATACAATGTAAAATGGGTTTTTACAATACACGGGTTAGCTAATCCTGGGAAAAAATTATTACCATGTACCTATTCTATCTTATCCCTGATTATAGGCTCTAAACAGTAATTCAAGAAGTAAATAATTACTCTAATACCACATTGTAATGTCCTGGTTCTGGGAGCCACATAGTGGTTCACCATACTCGGTTGGTCACATGGCCTCAAGCGCATTTCCCAAAATGTGAGAGGCTACCAACTAGCAGGGAGGGCATTGGGTGTGATAGTGGGTAAACTATGCCCTCATTGGTGGAGTAATGCATAGGAAATAAATTAATAACAATAGAAGAAGTTTTAATAACATGCAATAACTATATAGTAGAATACTGGAAGTGATAAATAACTAGATCACATATATATAAATGATGCATGATACATATTTCTAGGTAATCTGCAAAAAAAGACACAGTTATATAATAAATTACTATAAAAAAGTACAATGAAAAAAAGTCCGACAATATCGCAATCCTCATCTTGGTCCAATGCTCTCCATCTCCAAATCAATATATTATCTAAATTAGACGGGCACATGACCTTATCTATACCTGGAGCAATATAATCTGTTTGGGCCCAAAATCATGGCCCAAAATGGGTGTGAAATAAATACCATTTGGAAATCACCCAAATAATTGTGCCTAATAGTCGGTGAATACATATGGCAGGATATAATCAAAATGATGCAGTAAACATAAAAGTACTCAAATGTAAACAATCATTTAGTTTCAATTGCATTCATTTTCCTATATCATGTTTGAATAAATCAAAAACAAGAAACCCTTTGGAAATTACTCACATCATATCCCCTCTAGTTCAAACAATATTACATAGAAAAACCCTCAGAGAAGTACTCACAGTTTAACCCCTCTGGATCAGCATTAGAAAAGACACTATGAGGAAGTACTCACCTTCAATTCCTCCTATGGTCTTTTATCGGTAAACTACAGACACTAAAGGGAAGAACTCAATGTCCAATTCCTCATGTGGTCTCTCAGCGAGGATATACATACACACTTTGGGAGCACTCAGGACCTCCCCCCCTATGGTGTTGCAGCGTGAAATGTAAACAGACACTCTAGGGAAGCCCTTAGCATCCATTCCCTATATGCTCTACTACAACAGGATCTCGCACTCCAGTGTATGTCAATCATGAACAAAGTTGATCCACAGCCAAATTAAACAGTATGAAATACTTGGAAAATATTGTTCATGAACTACTTGGATGCACAACAACAGGCATATAACAACATCAGATACACCAGTTCATCCCAACAACACTAGTCAAGGAAAGCAAGTACTGTAATAAGAAAAATGAGATCACATAGTCAATATCAAATAAAACCTGGGAAAACACACCCATAGAATTAAAAATAACCATATTTACATTTATTATCCCTAACTCCAGCAAAATGACATAGCATACATCCACAAGGTTAAAATCCCTAAGCACACAATACCCAATATAAGGTATTTGGAACTTTTTCATGTGAAATTCAATGACTGACTACGAAAAGGAACAAACCACCTACCTTGACATTGTACGCTCAATATACTCTGATGTCGGAGAAAAAATTGACCAATAATGTGGTAGATCTACAAAAATTTCAATAACACTAAACTGGGGATATCTCGAAAAAGGAGAGATATCAAGAGATGAGGCTCTTGAATAAGTAAGATCTCAAGATGCCAATTCAAACGCAATCGATGGCGGTTGAATCAGTGAACGAATGATCAAAAAGGGGATCTAAGATGAATCACACTCCATGTTTTCTCCTAGATGAGACTAGCAAAGAAGAGTAGGTTTCAGTGAATGAGACACGACCCTGGTCTGATATAAAAATTAAAATTAAAAGTACATGGCATGATGAATAAATGTACAAAGCATGAATGTTTCGAAACTGGAACCCGCTTTAGGAGGTCCCCAAGTAACCGCACATAGCCATGTACTCGGCTGTTACACAGCCAGTACATGGTCACCCATGTTAACTTGGTTCATGATGTGTACTCCAAAGTACACAGTGTGTACTCCTTAAATTTCTAGAAACTCATCCTTTCCACAAAAACACCATAAATCATAATCCAAAACTAAGTCATTTGGAAGGGAGATATTCATCTTTCTTGGCCGATTACTACGCGCTGGATGAATTGTCTTCAATCTCTCCATGACGTCAGTTTCATTTCAACACATACTTACCGCGAAGCTAATATGGTTGCGGATTCTCTCGCTAATAAAGGCATTGATCAGACTTTAACATGGTTGGAGGAGCTCCCAGATAATCTGATGCCTTTGCAATTTAAAGATTGTAATTTGATCCCGTCTTTTAGACTCTTGTAATCCTTGTTTTCTTTTTGCTAATAAATTTTCTTTGGTCCTTTGACCAAAAAAAAATAATAATCCAAAACTAAGAATAAGAACCTAGTACATATAGTATGGGATGTACTAAACATATTGTTAACATTCATTTTAAGAAGAATGATTAAATTTTGGTTGAGGAAAATTGATACATGATTTATATTTAATATTTTAGGAATGGGGTATTATTGAAAAAGATGATGAACCTTGAGTAATGGATTGAGAATAATGATAGGTATATGTTTTGGTATTCAATGATTATGTAATATCCATCATGAAGTTTATAAGGATTGTTTTGTATAATTTTTTCATTAATTATTTTCAACAATGTTTTAAATGATATTGAGGTCCTTAGGAATTCATTCAATGGAAATGTAACCTCAAAAGATGGTAATCGTTAACATGTTCTTGATGCTTATAAAATGATATTTTATAAGTATAAAAAGATAATGATCGAGATAATGTAAATGGATAATATTTATAAACACAATAAAATAAATGATTTTTAAAAACTAGTTTATGTTATCATGGATTATTTTTTCCATTTTATGTATTTAATATGTATATGTAATAATCATCAGAATAAGGAATAATTCTTGTTTTCAATAAGTATTTATTGAAATTTAGGTTATTACCTTGATTGGAGATAGTAATTGGTGAATGTATTCACATATTTGAAATGTAAAAAATAGGATACACTTAATGATATACGGTGGATAAATGTATAAAAATTACTTACCATATCTGAATTTTTTTTATATTCGCCTCTTGGAATGGATAGAAGGATAAGAATTTATGGAATTGTTTATGTTAAATATAATATGTGGTTGTAGAGATTAAATTGTTATCACTCCATATGGGTATATTTTTATATTTGAGTACATGTACTATCCTTTTTGTAATGATAATTATAATTGCTAGGAAATAAAATTTTATTTAAGTATAAGAAGATAAATTAGTTCATTTTGAATGAAAAAGTAACCTTCATTCCTAAAAGTAATAGATGAAGTGATAATTGATCAAGGAACAAACAAAAGGTGAGATTTTTTATATGGAATAGACAATAACTGAGTAAGTATACCATCTTCTAAAAAAAATTCAACTATACAAAAAGGATATGGAAAATGATTTACTATAATATATTCATTTCTATTGAACTAATGGTCTTTTAAATAGTTATTGATTTATGGTTTTTAATCCCTTAACATTCAATTTATCTATCACATTATAGTGATTAATGACCTTTATCACACTATATAGTTGATTACAATTTCCTTATATATCAAATATTCACTCCCAACCATTTTTCAACTACTTGGAAACCTATTTGTTTTTTTATTTGGGTAACCATTGTGGTTCTAACATTATTTTTCTAATCCATGTTTAAGTATTCATTTTTAGAATGTGAGTTTAAATAAATGGAACAGACATGTATTAAACATTGATAACTAATATATTTTTTTGGGAGAAATTAATTTTAATGGGTATAAAATATAACACCCAAATATTTTAACAAAAATTGTCAAAATAATTTATTCATTTAGATATTTTTTCTTTTCAGACAACACATAATATAGATTTTGATTTGTGAAGAAATAATTTTGGCTTTTGTTATAAAAACAATCATGTTAAAAATTACTTAAACACAAGACAATGATTAAAATTTAGTATACTAAATACTATGTTTGGATTGTATTACACACAATGTTGCATTACATTGATATCTTGTGTTACACGCATTGCCGAGTTTTACCAAACTAAAATACAATATTGATATTTTTATTAAAATATTTTTTAAAAACCACATAGCCATTGGAAAGGTATTTTTGAATAATATTAATTAAATTATAAAATTATGACTAAAACATTTATAAAAAATGAATCATTTTGTTATCAATTAGTATTAAATGTATATAAGAACTATTTGAATATAAAGAAACTCATTTTCTATGAATACTATTTTTCCCAGTACAATATCATTTTATCTCAATTAATTAATCAAACCAATTTTGATGACACATTTCAATAAAATTTAAATATTATATATTAAATATATATATTTATACATATAAAATATATTTTAAAGTTATAAGATAAAAATAAATCCAATTTTATGAATAGAAAGGTGTATTTTTCCAAAATGTAATTTTACTACATTTTAGTGTTGAAATAATGTTAAATATAATTTATGAAACATTTATTAATTTTAGTTTACCAAATATAATGAATTTTTTATAGAGGAATTTCAAAATTTACATTGGGTGAAAAGTTTTAATATTTTTGAAATATTTCATTTTTGAATGCATAGTTGAAATACCATGTTTTAATTCCAGACATTTTCCATGTATTTATTTATATTTTTCAATAATGAATTATTTTACATAAATGTGTAATTAGATAAATTATATATCATTTAATCTAATTTATATCATTGGAATCATTTTCAGATTAAAAATTTACAAAAAAAAACATTTCAATATTATGGACTTCATCACTTTAAAATCATGTCATTTCATCCCTTATACAGTAGTAATTTTAAATGAATTTCTACCACTTATGTAAATAGAATTTTTAAAACAGGATTAATTCTTTTGAATCAAATTATTTTATAATTTCTAATTATTTCTACTTTTTTTAGAAAAAATAATAATTAAATTAATAAACAATAATTATAGAAATTATGTTAAAATATAGATTAATTATTGGAAAAGAATTAATTTTATATGTCCCAATGTCAATAAATGTCACAAACAGTCTCCCAGGGCCCATGCCATCACTACCCTAGGCCAACCTTCCATAGGCCAGGTGCGGGCGACTAGCACCGAACGGTGCATCCCCTAAAACCGGGAAGGAATTGCCTTTATTTCCTTTAAACAAACTCAACCATGAACACATAAACATATGAACACAAGTAATGTGAATAGTAAAATAGTAATGAAAGTAAGTAAAAAGGGGACAAAATACAAGACCAACTGGAAAGTACAAGAAAAATAAATGGTAAAAGTAAACTGAAACAGCTCCTATGAACACCCACCAAGGATCCTTCCTAAAGGGTAGGTACAACTCTCTAATGATCGTCTATGTGGTACGCATTGTCTAATGTCAACCACTGAGCTACCTCAAGTCCTGGTACTCGAGTCCTCAGTCAGCACTGTCTGTCGTCTGCACCAAACATAACAAGGTACGGGTATAGCATGTGCAGAGGAGAGTATGACGATACGTAGTAGGGACCCCGAGACCGTCAAGGTCTCACAAAATCCACAACAGATAAACCACAAATCATGGAAGCAACGGACAACCCTAATTAGGTATATTCCCATACATATACCTATGTTTTCATGTATACACATCTTCACCATGAGGAAACACATGGTCCAACCATAATTCCCAATGCTCAACTATTCCACAAAGGTTGGAAGACCATGAATGTATGTACTACACAGGTACGCCACAAAGATGAATACCACCACAATATTAACACAAAAGAAAAATACCACTCAGGTATGAACTAATATCACAACAGGTATAACCAATGTACACTACTAGAGATGATTAGTTGTAACTACTGAATCATCTTACTCTGTTAAGAGACCAACCCACTAAGGATCCCAAATATCCGAACAACACAGTATCCTTATACATTGGTAGACCCACACAGGATCCTAGTACACCATCAAACCCACACAGGATCCTAGTTCAATGTTAGTACATTGTCAGACCCACACAGATTACAGTAAAACATCAGTACATCATCAGACCCACACAGTATCGTAGCAAATTTTTAATACATCTTCAGTCCCACATAGGATCCCAGTACATCTTTAGTACATCGTCTATCCCACACAGGATCCTAGTACAACATCAGTACATCGTCAGACCCACATAGGATCCTAGTACATCATAAGTACATCTTCAGGCCCACACAGGATCCTATTACATCATCAGCACATCATCACCCCCACAGAGGACCCTATTACATTGTCATTACATTGCCAGACCCACACAGGATCCTAGTACATCGTCAGTACCTCGTCACAGCCAGCTACAGGTTACCCGCACTAAGAATTCACATCTCCGTGAGAGTCCAGTCCTCAAGATATTGGTCATATACCAACAGCCACGAATTCCAACTAAAAATTCTCCCCATGGATCACTATCTAAAAGGTGTCTCAACGCAATAAACGGTGCGTTAATCGGACGTGAGTTCTGTATGTTATTATCCTTTTAGTCCAGAGGGCCCGACTGGATTCGTGCTTGATCCAACCCGACCATACCCCTACTTTTTTCAAATCTCAAGCGAGGTATACCGAAAGTACCGCCTTGATCCAAGGATTCTGGCACCGTAGGTGGTTCGTCAAACGGACACCCGTAACCAATTTTATGGATGAAAAATTGTATAGGGTCGAAACTGGTCCATGTCCGACCCGGCCTGGGTCGACCCGACCCGGCCCGCTGGGTCCTGCCCGACCCACACTGGGCAGCCCGGCCCACGCGAAGCTACCCAACCCGTGTTGGAAAGCCCCACCCCCGCTTGACTGCTTGACCTGGTGGTCCCGCCTAGCTACGTGCAGTAGAGGAGTTGCGCATCCCCCTCTTCTAGTCACCGAATGGCTGAAGTCGTTCGGTCTCCAGGTAGAACACGAGACCCGCTCGGGTACTGCTCGATCCATCTCGACCGGCTGTTGTCCTCTTAGCGGTGTGTCGTGTGCCCCCTCTCCGAGGTCAGCTGAACACCGACCACCTTCTGCCATCCTCCTAGGACAGTATGGTCACAACCCCTTGCACCGATGGTGGTACGTCATGTGCCACCCCTCCACGGCCGGCCGAAGGGCAGCCACCCTCGGACCACCGCCGTGGTCGACAATACCCAGCCACCATCTGTCCTCTGCGCACTCCCCTCCTCTACCAATGGAACTAGCACGCACTGCCCCAGTTCACTGTGACTAGCCCAGGAGCCAACCACCCACTTTCTCCATGGCCAAGAATACAACATCCATGAAGAGTATCAGAGGGATTGGTTTGTGTTCATTTGGAATGTACCCTCTGTATCAATTTAGTAGTAGGTAGATCAAGAGGATTAATTAAATTCAATCCACTAATAACAAAAAAACCCGTACCTTGAATGTTCCTTTACATGTCACATGATGAAGAACATTGAATGCGAAGAGGGTGCCAACGATCGTTGCTATTACAATCACGCCTCCAAATTCGGCTTTTCCGTCATCCTCTTTCTTGATTCTGAATAACGTTCTTCAAGGGTGTTCTTTGCCTGGGGGAAAAGTTATTCATTGGAGAGGTAGGATTTCTCCACAGCTTTCTCCCAAATCTCCACACTTTGCCAAAAAATCCTAAAGAAAATATATTCCCATATAAATTAAATTAATTAGATTAGTTTATGTTGTAATAATTAAATTTTTAACATATTTAATTAAATTAATTAGGCTCTTGCATATAAATGGGGATTTGAACGTGGCTTCTCACATTAAAGAGAGTTTTGGTGGTCCCCGCCTTTAATTTCATGGGGGATCTAGTTTAGGTGGTCCCCACATATTAAACATTAATGGGGGATGTTTTATTAGAAATAAAATTAAAGTTTATTTTTTTTCATTTTTCATTTTAACGAAAAACAAAAATAAATTACTTTCACCCCCCGACCAAGTCCAATCGAGGGGAATGTGTCCTTAGGAGAATTCCAGTGCTGCTAGTTCAATGGTTTCCTTGGAATTCAATTACTATCGCCAGTTAAAAAGTTAAAAAAACTTGTTCACAAGTTTACTGAACGTACCCAAAAAAAGTTCAGAAATTAATTTCGGGCACACCGGGACTCGGAATCATGTACTGTCAATTTTCACAGACTCGTAAAATTCCCATTATATTAAAAAATTACATTGAATCATTGGGTCATTAAATTGGTCCCACATCAGGGATTTTAATATGTGAAAGACACATCACAAAAACTAGGAAAATACGTGGGGGTACTGAGCACGCATCTGAGTCTCCCTCTCCCATGTGCTCTCCTAGAGGTTCTCGTGATGTCAGCGAACGCGCACCAGAGGTATTGACCACCCACGAGGGACCAGCTTCTTCTGTATCCTCAATATGTACTTTAACCTTCACAAACGTCTCCCCATCATCGATGTCCAGCTCATTGTGGTCGATGATGTGAGAAAGATTGTGCATGTATCTCCTCAGCTGTGATACGTGGAAGACGTCGTGCACCAGGTGCAACTGAAGAGAATGATCTAGGTGGTATGCCACCATGCCAATTTAGATGAGGACCTAGAAGGGTCCAATGAGCCTCATAGATAAAATTCTTCCCCACCTGAATCTCTTCAAACCTCATAGAGGTGAGACCCATAGAAAGACGTGGTAACTATCTTTGAACTCTATAAGTCTTTGTATCCTATCAGAATATAAGTTATGACTTCTATATACAATCTTCATCTCCTCCTTGATGATCTACACTTTCTGTATGGTAGTCCATACCATATCTAGTCCCATGAGGGCTGACTCCCCTAGGTCAGTCCAACACAAAGGTGATCTGCAAGGTCACCCGTACAATGCCTCAAAAGGATCCATCCCAATGGTGGAGTCATAGCTATTTTTATATGAAAACTCAAGCAAAGTCAAGTGATCCTCCATGCTATGACCAAAGTAGAGGAAGAAAGCACACAACATGTCCTCAACGGTCTGAATGGTCTGCTCATAATGGCCATCCGTATGAGGTTTGATGGCAGTGCTCAAACGAAGCTGCATCCCGAAAGCCTCCTACAACCCCTTCTAAAGATGGGAAGTAAAATTTATACCAAGATCGTAAACAACTTTCTAGGGTAATCCATTTTTCTGCACAATCCCTTACACATAGAGGCATACCAAGCTCTCTACTGAACCCAGCTCTCTGATTGGTAGGAAGTAGGACGACTTGGTGAGTCGGTCAACGATCTCCTAGATAGAATCATGGCCCCTTGATGTACGTGGATGTAATTCTCGAAGTCGATGGAAATCCCATCCCACTTCTACTCTGGGACCTCTAAAGGCTGAACCAAGCCTACTGGTACCTGATGCTTCTCCACCTTCACTTTCTAAAAAGTGAGGCACCGAGAGACAAACTCTACAACTTCTTTATTCTTTCTCAGCTACCAGTGCGATCATCAGAGGTCCTGGTACATCTTCACCACTCATAGATGTACCTCAAGATTGGATTTGTGTAACTCCCTAAACACTTCCTCTCAATGCAACACTGGTACCATGGTACATTCTATTAAGTGATTGATGTGATCCCTTCCTTGAGAAAATCAATTAGGTGCCCATCTTGTGGATATCTAAACACATCGAGCCTCATGGTCAGTATCCCCACACCATGCCTCCCTGAATCACTAAAGAAGTGGGGGAGTGATTGTAAGAGACTTATGTGAAGCTACTCCATCTCGATCCACAATGAGTATCTGCAATGTGTCCAGGTGCAATGTCACCTCGCCTAGCAGCTGTATACCAGATCTCCTACTGAGTGAATATGCTACAACATTCCCCTTCCTAGGAGTATAGACTATCTTGAAGTCATAATCTAGAGGATATCAATCCAATGTCGCTACCTCAGGTTCAGTTCCTTATGTGAGAACATATACTTAAGACTCTTGTGATCTGAGTAGACTGAAAAATGCTAACCCATCAAGTAATGTCGCCACATCTTGATGGGGAAGAACACATCTTCTAACTCCAGGTCATGGATAGAGTATTTCTGTTCATGATGTCTCAGTTGTTGAGAACAATATTTGATCACTTCTCGCTACTACATTAGGAAACATTCGAGCCTGGTCCCTGATATGTCGCAGTACACTATGTAACCTACAACCTCCTCTAGAAGCCTCAAGATGGGTTCACTAGTAAGCCTCTGCCTCAGCTCCTTAAAACTCTACTAGAATATCTCTGACAACATGAAGGGTTTCCCATTATTCTTCAATTCTAATAAAGGTGATACAACTATGGAGAAATCTAACACAAACCTCTAGTAGTATCCAGCTAAACCTAGGAAACTCTATACCTCTGTCACACATATAGGTAGATCCAAAGAAATTACAGCCTCAATCTTCACTGGATCCACTACAACCCCATCTTCCAAGATGACATGTCCACGAAAGTGAACTTCGTGGATCCAGAACCAGCACTTTGAGAGATTACCTTATAGTTTGTGCTCTTAGAGTGTGTCTCGAACTATCTGCAAATGATAGGCATGCTCCTCCTCAGCAGTCGAGTAGATTAGAATGTCATCAATGAAAACTACTACAAAGCAATCATGGTATGGCTGAAAGTTCCTGTTCATGAGTCCCATGCACACTGCTGGGGAATTAGTGATGCAGAAAGGCATAACCAAGAATTAATAATGGTCGTACCAATATCCAAAATCCGTCTTCTACGCATCCTTGTCTTTTACTCTGAGCTAGAGATAGCCTGACCTGAGGACTATCTTCGAGAAACAAGGTGCTCCCTTCAGCTGATCAAATATGTCATCAAACCTATGGAGTGGGTACTTGTCTCTATGGTCACATGGTTTAGGCACTGACAGTCAACAAAAAGTCTCAAGCTCCCATCCACATTCATGGAGAACAAAATCAGGGCTGCCCAAGGAGAAAAACTAGTCCAAAGGAATACCTTCCCTTATAGGTCCTCCAACAATACCTGCAGCTCACGAAGATTTGCAGGAGCTATCTGAAACTATAGTGTAGATATTAGTGTCTTCTCGGGGTAGAAGTCTATATAAAATCTTACCTCTCTATGAGGAGGTAGACTCGGAATATCACCAGGAATAAAATCTGTGTACTGGTTAATCACTATAGGATAGCTCAGATTATCCACCTAAACCTCTCTGACAGTAAGGCTAGCCAACTCATTAGTGATCGGTTGTACTCTCCTCCGAGTAAGTCCATCCTGTGCTGCAATGGATCCCTTGTCACATGTGAAGGTAATCCTAGTCCGATCCATGTGGACACAATGCACATTGCGCATTATATAGTGAATATGAGCATGTACTGTAGATAACCAGTCTATACCCAAGATTACATTGTAAGGTCTCGACGCTACTACTTGGAGACCCCAGCTGAAGCTCTCACCTCCTAGAGTAATCTCACTCTATTGGCACCAGTGCATAATCGTTGAACACACTTTCGTATGAGTCTCTCCCCATAAGGATCGAGCCAACATCTCTATCATATTCTCCATGCTCTAAAAAAGGTAAGTGGAAATAAAAGAATGGCTAACACATTTTTCTATATGTACTAAAACTATGGTAGAGTAGACACATATTATTTCCCGTCTCATCTCCGGAGCACCATGGTCATTGGCCTCAGATGCCTGGAGCTGAGCTCGCCCATCTCCACCTACTCCCTATAGTCGGGGTGGACCTTCTGGTTGTGGTGGTGGTAACATCTCAAATCATCTCCCACCATTAGCTGCACGACCATCTCCTCTGCCACATCCGTTTTCTCCCAGCGGACCTCCTTGGTCGAACATCAGTCTCTGCCTAGGAGGTCCCTCAACTGTCAGCTAATAATTCGTACAGCGGGTCAGATAGTCATGTTCCATGTGACCCAGCCCACCACATGTGAAACATTGCCTATTCCTCGCATGACTGGCTCTACCTCTGGTACCCCACACAACCAATCCTGAGTCACGCCGTCGTCCACCTGTAGGTATGTCCCTCTCGGACCTCTGTGACATCTGTCTACTTCCAGCTACAGAAGACTCTACTACATGACGACTGGTGGTGGGTCTCGGTGCTGGTGATTTCTCCGCAAGAAAACTCTCCCCTAAGAGAGATCGCTCTAACACCGCTGCTTGTGTCAGGATACCGAGAGAAATCATCAAAGACCTGATCTCCCGCTTGAGTCCCTGATCAAATGTCTGGGGCTTGAATAATAGGTCCCACACCATATCAGTGGAGTAGCGTGAGAGGTCGGTGAAGCTCACTGAGTACTGAGCCACATTCATTTTTCCCTGTAGCAGATGAAGAAGCTCCTGTATGCACACTACGCGAAGACTTGCTGGGACAAACTCTGCCCAAAATAGGATCTTGATGTCTGTCCAGAGAAGCGTCACCTTATCGTGAACCTGGAGAATCAAACTCTGCCATCTACATGCTGCTGCCTATAGAATACTGGCGGAAAGGTTCACCATATGATAAGCTGGTGTCCCTACCATTCAAAAGACTCATACGACGGCCTCCAGCCAATCATCATCTACTTGTGGGTCTGTCCCCCCCTGAACCTGGGTGGCCTCTGGATATGGAACTCATGCAATGCGATCAAGTGGAATGAACCCTCTACTATCGGGGTTGGTGGAATTGGTGGCCCAATCGGTAATGGTACCCCCTGGTGCCTCTGCTAGTGCCTCTATTGAAAGAGGGCCATGCACTGAGGCCTCGTCGCACGGTGGGCTATCAGAGCATACTATAACAGGTACCCCAGCTGGTTGTCTGTGTGGAGGAATCCTGAAAATAAACAGGTGCATCATGGTCAATATTTAATACCTGGTGATCTTACTCAATGATATCAGAAAGAAAACTCTTGAAAACACACACACATTCTATGTTTTCATAAACTGAGTTGAAAATACGATGTCAGGGTCCGGTGTATGGATATGTCGGTGGCCACAATAACATTGAATTCCCTAAAATGATAACCACACTCACTACACATAAAAGTATTGATGTTAAAAAAATCAGAGTCATATGATTTACGGTAGAACCGACTCCTCTGATACCAATTTTTCATGACTTATCCCCTAGGGCCCATGCTATGACTACCCCGAGCCCACCTTCCATTGGACAGGGGCTAGCGACTAGCACCGAAATGTATATCCCCTAAAACCGGGAAGGCATTGCCTTTATAGACTATAAGCACACTCAACCAAGCACAATGGAAGAAACAAAAACAAATAAACTTTATAGAAAAAGACTGAGGAATGTATGTAAAAAAGGGGCCAGAATTCAAGCCCAACTAGAATGTTCAATAAAACTGAAAGATAAAAGTAAACTGAAATAGCTCCTCTGAACACCTGCCAAGGATCCAACCTGAAGGGTAGGTACAACTCTCGAATGTTGTCCCTGTGGTATGACCCATATAATGTCCTACTCTGAGCTACCTCTAGTCCTGCTACTCTCATTATCATTTAGTAATGTCCATCATCTTCACCAAACATAACAAGGTGTGGGCATAGCCCATGCAATTGTGAGTATTACGATACTCAGTAGGGACCACGAGACCCTCAAAGTATCAAAAAATCCACATAGGATAAACCATAATACTGTGGGACAACAGAAAATACAACATAGTTATATTCCGATACATTTACCTAAGTCATCAAGAATACCCATCTCAACCATGAGAAAACACCGGGTCCAAACCCAAATCACAAAGCTCAAATATTCCACAAATGTAGAAATACCATGACGGTAAGTAACAAAAATGAATGCCACACAGAGGAATAACACCAACGTATTACCATGAATGAGAAATACCACTTAGGTACAGACTCATCTCACAAAAGGTATAACATAGGTATAGTAGCATAGATGATTAGTTTTAACTAATGAATCATCATACTCTGTTAAGAGGAAGACCCACGAAGGATACCAAATTTCATAGCAACACGGGATCCAAGTACATCATTAGTCCCACATAGGATCCTAGTACACCATCGAACACACATAGGATCCTAGTTCAATGTAGGAACATCATCAGACCCACACAGGATCCTAGTACAACATCTATACATATTCACACCCGCACAAGATCCTATTACATCGTCAAACCCACAAAGGATTGTAGTACAATGTCAGTTCATCGTCCGACCCATATGGGATCCTAGTACATCGTCAGACCCACACGGGATCCTAGTACATTGTCAGTAAATCGTCAGACCCACACAGGATCCTAGTACATCATCAGAACATCTCCAGACCCACACATGATCCTATCGTATCTTTAGTACATCATCATACCCACACAGGGTCATAGTACATCTTCAATGCATCATCCCCGCTAGCTATAGGGTACACGCACTAAAATTTCTCATCACCGAGAGAGTTCGCTCCTCAAGCTACTGGTCGACACTCCAACTACCACAAAGTCCTACGAACATAGATTCCAATGACCCACAACGTAATAGGTGTCCCAATGCAGAGATAGTGCATCAATCGGACACCCGACCTATAAGTTATTAGTCTTTTAGTGCCGAGGGGCTAGTTGGATTTGTGGTCGATGCAACCCGACCATACACCAACTTTATCAAAATCTCATGTGTGTTACACCAAAAGAACCATCTCGCTCCATGGTTTTTGGTGCCACAGACTGTTCAACAAATGGATATATGGTGCTGATGTTATGGTTGAAACTGGTCGGGCACCAATCTGGACCCGGTGGGACCAACTTGACCCAGTCTGATGGGTCCGACCCGGCCCGCTGGGTCCATCCCTGCCTGGGCTGGTCAGCTCTGCTTGGGAATGTGCGAGGCGGGGGAGTCATGGGACCCCCACTCCTACTCAACGAATGTCCGAAGCCGTTTGGTTTCTAGGAAGGACGCGAGACCCGCTCGGGTCCCACTCGTTCTAGCTCAGCCGACTGAAATGGCCGACCCTTGTCCTCCTAGAGGTGTATCGTGCACCGCCCCTCTGCGACAGGCCGAACACCGACCTACATCCTCCATCCACCATAGACAATAGGTTCACATCCCCCTTCTCTGACGGAAGCGCATCATGCACCGTCCATCCTCGGCCGGCTGAACGTCGGCCTCCCTCTGACCACTGCCGCATCCAACACTACACAGCCGCCCTCTGGCCTCCACGTTCTCTCTTCCTCTACCAGCGACATGTGTGCGTGCCACCCCGGTTCTGTGTGACTAGCCAGGGTGGCATCCTCCTTCATTCTCTGCAGGGTATAATACAACAACCAATAATAATAGTGTTGGGATTGATCTGAGTTCGTTTTGCATGTATCCGCTACATTAGTTAGGTAGCAGGCGGATACAGAGGATTAATTCAAATAAAACCACGAATAACAAAAAAACCTCTACCTACATGGTTTATTGAGGAGTTTCACAATGAATAATGGTGAAGTCGAAGAGGGTGGAAATGATCATTTCTTCTGCAATCACGCTTTTGATTTCTTCTCGTGCATCGTCCTTTTTCTTGATTCCGAAGAACGTTATTTGATGGTGTTCTTCGTTTGGTGGAAAAGATCTTCTTTGGAGAGGTATTATTTCTCCATACCTTTCTCCCAAATCTCCACACTTTTCCAACCAACCCTCTAAAGAAAATAGGTTGACATATAAATTAAATTATGTAGATTAATTTATGTTGGCATAAATAAATTTTTGACACATTTAATTAATTTCTGTTGGATCCAACAAATATATGGGATGTTGAAAGGGATTTCTCCCATTAAAGACTGTTCGGGTGGTCCTCAGCTTTTATTTCAAAATGGGGGTTTTAGTTTGGGTGGTACCCACCACTTTAACATTCATGTGGGAGGATTCATTAGAAAAAAAATAAAAGTTTATTTTATTTTATTTTTTTTTCATTTCCTTGAAAAAAACTATTTTCACCCCCGACCAACTGCCATCATGGTGAAAGTCTCCTCAAATGAATAACAGTGTTGTAAGTTCAACGGTGTCCTCATTTTTCAATTCCGTGTACCGATTCAAAAGATATAAATACCCACTCGCACGTTTACTAAAAATACCCGAAACAAAGTTAAGAAATTCATTACGGGCACACCGGGCCTTGAAATCATGTGCCATCAATTTTTATAGACTCGTTAAATCCCCATATAATTAGAAAAAAATATTTACATAGAATTTCTAGGTTATTAAAACAAAACATGGCCAAATTCCATTGGATGGACATATTTCAACCAAGTACCATCTTGGATCTAAAATGGAAAATCATAAAAGGCCCATTATGTAAGGGATACCTCTCAAATGTGGTTTACTTTTTAATAGTTACAAGAAATAATCTCTTCCAAAATAAATGCGCACTCAAACCACTCACTAAATCCCACACCTCAATATACCTTAGATAAAGAAATCACTAAAAAAATATCCTCCCAAAATAAATTCATTCATTCATGAATCATTTATTTTGGTATACATCCAACCATTGAAGACCTGTGGTGAAATCCAAAAGGAGTTACCCAGTGAAGAAGTAACATCCTTCCACACGGTCTTTTGTTTTATTTTCTATCTCTACAATATCAATTATTATAATAAAATTATTAAATAAAATCCTCAGTATCCTTAGTTTACTGATATTGTTTTATTTTAAGAGTTATACCTACACCTACACATAATCTCTTATAATGTTTAACATGCTTATAGTTCGTGTGTTAGGAGAGGACTACCGCCTCACAAAATTTCATCGTCTGTTTTTTTTTCATTACCACCTTTCATGGTAGGGATTATTGACTAAAACACTATTTTTATATGAAATATAAGATTTTTATGTTCTATATTTTCTTCATTAATTGTTCTTTTAAAAATACATTCACGATTTTTTTTGTAAAAATAGTAAGGTCATTTGTTGATTTTTGGATTACCTCCCCCACAAAGGGATACAATATGTTCACATAATACATGGAATCTATTAAGGATGTGTTTAGTGAAATAAGATTATATATTTGACAAAATTATTATAATGTAATGATATAATATATATATATATATATAAACATATAAGTTGTTTATATTCATTCTTTCAATATGAAAATAAAACCGAAACAACATTCACGCATACGTACAACCTATCATCTCTATAAATAGTGTATTACATTTAATAATATGATTTTTTTTATATTATTATCAATATATATAACGGAATATATATAATAGTTACATTATTTTTCACATTTTAATTAATTAAATCATGATCTATGTAGGAGGATCAATAATTAAAATAAAAAACCTATATGAAAAAAAGATTTTTCACTGAAACGTAACATTAACCTTGATTTGTTAATAAAATGATATTATAAAGTAATAAATATATAATATATGGTATTATATTTAATAATATTTTAACCTTTTAGATTTATAATAAAATAAAATACATTATATAGGTGGTTTGAATGTTTTAATATTTAAGGTAAGGTTTTTCTCATCAAACTTTTCATATCCTTGGGATGCCCGCCATGTTCAGCACCAGTTTATTTTGGATAGTGTACATACTACCACTAAATATTAAATATAATACACACGCACAAATTTATTAGAATTTCATATAAATTTCTTGATATTTCTTTCATTTGGTTTATTGTTTGAAAGTTACCAAATATTTTCATTAATTTTATCCCAATTTGACTTCTTTTAGAAACATTTAATGTTACGCACCAATATTAAATTATATGGTGTATATATTAAATATTTAACATGTTATATCATGAATATTTTTTTAATGGGATTACATATTTCATGTAATGTAATTCTCTCATGATTACTATGATTTAAGGTTACTAATGTTGTAAGAGTTTGTTGCTACGATATCATCAATTATCGATATGGTTTATGATTATGCTTCATTTGATGAAATAATATGATCCATATCTCAAGAAACATAATATATTTTATACTGATATGTATATCTATTATATCTCCATTTATTATATCAATTATTCCACTCTTTGGTAGTAAAAATTATTAATAAATGTTTTTTTAATAAAATACGACTTTGTTTCACCTTTCAATTGGAAATTTTATTAATTTGAAAAAAAATACAAATTTTTCCTTTAATTTTTTTTAAAAAATATGTTTAAAATACATTTGTACCCATGTTTAAATTTTTTAATAAATAAGGTGGTTTAAAATTAATCTCTATTTCATTTTACGATCAAAGAAGTTTTCAATTTTTTTAGATACAAAATGAATGTTCAGCATGAATGGACTTACCCACTAACATGAAAATCCTTTATTGAAGCTTTAATTTTAGGATTATAATGTTATTTTAAATGAAAATGTTTTCCTAATATACATTAAATTATTTTTTATATTTTTTTCTGTGAGAATATATTTCAAAAACAAATATATTTTAAAAAGTGGTTTTAAATGTTTTCAAGAAATCTATATCTGTTTTCAAAGTAATTTAATAGATAGAATTTTTCAAAACGCAATCAATCATTATTTTATATGTTTTAAAATTTTATTTTAAAATAAATGGTGATATATAATGATTTTTTTTAAATGTATTTTCAAATTATAATATATATTTTCCTTAATAAATATTTTAAATGAAATCATAAGGCCTTATAAAAAAATAATTTTTAAATGGTTTTATAAAAAAGATTATCCAAGAAAGACTATTTTACGAAAAAAAATCTTATTTTATATTTAAAAATTGATCTCCCTATAATATTAAAATAATTGATATATTTTATTCATTAATGGATATATTATCCAAGAATACGATTTATATTATATCCTAGATGGTTTTTGTTTTGATAGAATGATGTTTAGGACATCACTTTATCATCCATGGGATATAGGCATTCAAAACCCATTGATTTTATTGGTTTATTCATGGATTAAATGATTATGAGACACATGTCATTTCTATAGGTAACGATATGATGAAATTATTATGATATGCAATTCATATCAAGGGTTATGATATGATGTCTATGAAACCCATCTGTTTTTATGGGCTGGGATATGATGCATATTTTATTATCATTTAGAACATGATTTTTTTATACTATTATGTGATGTGTGGGACCTATATCTCATTCTGATTAATTAGTTAATGAAATATATTTAATGAGATAGTGATTTGAAATAGGTTGGAGGGGTTGATCCATAATATGAAACATGTGGTTCCAAATCCGAAATGGAAAACAGATTTTTCATGATCCCAAAAAGGGGAATCAGGTATGTTCTAATCTACTATGTTTATGGTCAAGTTAGATAACCAGGACCCCTGAAATGGGTTTCTATAACTTTAATATTTCCAAATATATATGACATGCGGATATGGTTCATGATTTATTTAATATGATTTATCACCCTTCTAATTCGTTTATTATGATCTTTAAATATTTATATCATGAATCTTGATTATGATCTTTTATTTGTATGGTATTATCTACTCATTTACTATCATGTTCTAATACCATTATTCTAATGTTATTCTTAAATATCCCCCCATGTTTACACTTACTGATCATTTGTACTCACCTATTTCATATAATCCATTTCATTCGTATATCAATAAATGTTTTATGTAATAGTAATAAAGGGTAACATCTTTAATATATATGGTAATGATCAAAACCAGGATTGAATATTATGTTTCCCTACTCCCAAAAATAGTAAACTATTACGGTCCTTAAGCATGTATTTTTTAAATTTGATAAATATTCATCTAAAGTGATGTAATAACTAAGGATGTTAATATTGTGTTTATATATATTTTTTACTTTTATATATCAAAGATATGTTTCGGTCATAATTGTACACTATATTATTATTCACATTCTTGTAGGAAACAGAGGGTAAGGAGGGATTTTGAGGATAACACCTACTATAAGTCCCTTTTTCTCTGTATGACTCATTGAATAGAAAAAATAGATCCATAGGATTTGTGGTACGATTGAATACATGATATGAATCAGCCATAATTATTATTATGATATTGTTTTAGCTTTTTAGTCATCCTCATTATAAGGATTTTCATTATCAAGGGGATTCGAAGTAATTAATCTCATGAGGTTTCCATCCATTAGGGGAAATATGTGGGAATGTCTCATTATAAAGGTAATGCACAGTTTAATGGGATTATGCTGATGTGAAAAACTCAACTATTTTTATATAGGGATTTTGGAAAAATAATTGAGAGAATTATCTTTACTAAAATATATTTTGGGAGAAATTAAGTCATGAAAATCATTTGGGTTGATTAAAGATAGATAGATGATCATAGTAGATGAAAGGATGTAAGAGAGGCCTAATTTTCAATAAATTGGTTTCATCATTAAGAAAGCATTCATGGGTTGAATTAATCTCTATCATATGACAATAGCTGGAGGTTAATTTATAGATTTGGAACCCTCATTTTTACATATTATTTTTATATGTATATGAACATTTAATGGAATTTAGGGATTCCAAAATCATGGATGGTGATTCATTAACTACCCTCATGAACTGTGATCGTGGATTTTTATATGATATAGAATCTTATATGGAAAACCATGAACTATGATAAGGGTGTTTCTCTATAATGGATCCTTATAAGATACCAAACTTGAAATATCATCATAGGGTTTCTCTTAATGGGATCCTCACAAGCTACCCTATGTAATGAAGTTTTTCTGATGCATCGTAAAAATGGGATTAATGGTACATTTCATTATTCCTTATTTTTATTTGGCTTAATAATTACCTATGGTATTTCCCCACATTAAATTTCATGATTGAGATTTTATAATTACATTTATCAATGATAAATATTTATACAGATAAGAAATTTCTTTCTCTTTGAATCATGTGTCCGGTATTTATAGATAATGATTCCAAAAATATATTTGTTTAATGAATGCACACAAATTTATATGAATCATTCATCATGGGAATCAAAATAATTTGATCTAAAAAGTAATGAATATACGAAAAATTGTTTGTTTAAATTAGATAATGATGATATCAAGATCCTAAAGGATGTACACGTTAGTGAAGTGATCACACTAGCCCTCTAAGATGTACACCATCCCATCTCATCTACAAGGAAGGTCTCCTTGAACGACATGATGTGAGAAAACATCATTAGTCTATCAATGACAACATATACTACATAATTCCCTCTAGGTGACCTCTGTAAGTCTATCAGGATGTCCATCGTGACATCATTCCACTTCTACTTGGGAATGGGTAAGTGATGTAAAATTCATGATAGTAGTTGAGGCTCCACCTTAACCTGGTGATAGGTGAAACACATCATGAAAATATCAGAAGCATCTCTCTTCTTACCTGGAAACCAATACTAACGGTGCAGATTTCAAAACATCATGGTGTCACCAGGTTGAACTACTCAAATTGAGGAATAAATGTCCAAAATATTATACTTATGTAGGTCTGCTAACACCCATATGTTCCCATTAAATCACAAGATCTCATCCTCACCCATGGTCCATCCAAGAATAAGTTCCTCTCCTGGCACACACTCTCGTATGACTAGGCCTTCAGCATCTGATAGTTGCCTCATTCACACTTGATCAAGTAGAGTAGTTGTAACAACTAAAGAATAAAGAAACATCTTCCCTTGTCTATTGTGAACCTCCAAATGCATCATAGAGAAATGAGCCATAAGCTGCCACTCACTGCTGGCATCTTAATCTCCACATATCTGAGTCCTTCTACTCAACGCATCCACTACAGCGTTGCCTTTCCCAGGCATGTAGGAATGATCAAAATCCAAAGACTGGAGGTACTCAACCCACCTTCATTGTCTCAAATTCAGATCTTACTGAGTAAATATGTACTTGAGCCTTTTTTTGGTAGCTGAAAACCACTATATTTTCTCCCAACATATAATATATCCAACAACGTAAATAATGAACTACTACAACCAACCCAAGATTGCGCTTCAGGTAATTTCCATTGTGTGGCCTCAACTACTGAGATTCATATGCAACGACTCCTTCTTCATGCATAAGAACTAGCCCCAACAAGATACCTGATTCATCATAGAAAATAGTATTGCTCTTGCCCAGCTATGGAAAAACTAGTATCGGGGTTGAAGTCAACCTCCCTTTCACCTCCAAAAAGGCTGACTCACTAGAATCAAATCACAAGTACTTCACACCATTCTTAGTAGTTGAGGCTCTGCCTTCCCCTTCTGATAGGTGAAACACATCATAAAAATATCAGAAGCATCTCTCTTTGTACCATGAAACAAATGCTATCACCTTCTCCAGGTCTACTAATACACTTGACTCTAAGATAACATGACCCAATCAGTGAATCAGGTCCATCGAAAAGTTGAATTTTGAGAGCTTAGCATATAACTAATGATCTCATAGTGAACTGAAAACAATCTCAACATGGGTATCATGGTCGGGTCGAGTGTGAGAGTAAACCAATATTTCATCCACAAAAACAACCACAAAGCAAACCATGTATGAATGGAACACTCGATTCATTAGTTCCACAAAAACTACAAGCACATTCATGAGGCCAAACGGTATAACCAGATACTCGTATAGACTATACCTGCTTTGAAAGGCAGTAAGAGTTATATCATTTTGTCTAACGCAAACATATAATTATCAAATCTCATGTCAATATTCAAGAACATCTGGGATCCTCAAAGATGATCTATGAGATCATCAATTTGTGGTATGGGATATCGGTTCTTGACCATCAACTGGTTCAACCTACCTTAATTCATCCAAAGTCGGAGGGTTCCATCTGCCTTCTTCCCAAATAGGACAGGCAAATCCCATGGAGAAAAACAGGGTAAGAGGAAACCCTTAGCCCGTAACTCTTCTAACTCCTTCTTGAGCTCATGTAACACTAGTGTAGCCATCCTATAGGAAGTAATAGACACCAATGCCTCTCCTAGATTAAACTCAATAGAAAATTTTACCTCTCATTTTGGAGGGAAAACAGAAAATTCATTTGGAAATACATCCATGAAATGATAGACCCCTGGAGTAGTGTCCAACTGGGATGTCCCATGGTCATGAAGATAAAGACTAGCTATCTAGGCTGTAGCTCATCCACAACCATGATGCTTGGGTCCATCTTTTCTCACATGAACATCCCATTCTCTTTTATGTATGAAAAATTCTCCCTATTGTGATGTGAAACTCAGCATACAGTGAACGAAATCGACCATGTCCTGGAAGGTAACTCACTATTCCTACCCAAAAATGAAGTTATATCCCACCACATCTAATACATAGGGTCCCGGGAGATGTTTCACCCACAAAACTCAAGATGGGACTCCTTGCACTGATGTGCACTAGCCGTTATTTTCCCCAACAGAGTGTCCAGCATCATGACATCAGCAAAACTAATGATACAGAGCCCATGTATCTCCACAACAACAATAGATACGATAATATGGGAAACCCCTATATAGAAATGTGCAGAAGGTATAACTGAGGAAATTAGAATCGTAACTCTAACTATAGAGGCTTCAAGATCAGGCTCATGCTGGTTCTCCTCTACTGAAATAGTCTGGCATGTACCACAGCCCTTTGACATTTACTCAAAACCCTAATCTGATCCACCCTATAGTCACTAATGTTCTGCCGACTGGCTACCACAGCTATGACCTCCACCTCAACCTGAATGGCTGGAAGAACTCTAGTTTCCAATTCGAGGAGAAACCGGTGGCCCTACACCTATAATAGAAGTAATATAAGATCACATGACACTAGTTTCTAGTGATAAATAATAATAGAACAACTAAAGATGGCCCATATTTCCCCATGATCGGCACACAACATGGTCTCTTAGGAAATGTGGCCCCATATGACCACCCTTCCCGCATGGGTAGCACACCACCTGGCCACCAGAGGAAGTATTCCACCTACTCAGATCTTAGCTCGTAGACTCTCATGTGGCACTCCCTACTGTTAGTCTAAGGTGTACCAACTAAAGATATGGAACCGTCGTGGATCACATCTCCAAAATTATTCATATTGAGCTCTATGATCAGCGCTTGGTTGACTATATTGGTGATGGATATCAACCTGAAGATGTTCACATGAGAACATATGACGTGCCTAAGACAATCCTCAAACTTCCTCACAAGGAATAACTCATACCCCCCTTGATTGGGTGTGAAGTGATGCATCACTGTAAAGAGATAACAATACTCCATTACTGAGAGGGTACTATACTCCACACTCATGAACTCTTGGGATCATTATGCCCCCAAATTCATTGAGTAGAAGTAATCATAGAAGGTACAATGGAACTTATCCCATGCCATAAACTTATGGAATTCTTCTTGTGAGGTCAAATCCCACCATCTCTTGGTGGAATCCTACGTCATATACGTTGTATGTATCACCTTCATCTATAGAGGTGTATCCAGATGCTCGAAGATAAAATTCATGGCTTCTAACCATGACTCTATAGCCCTAGGTCCTTCTTCCCCTGAGAGGGTGGGAGGATGATGCTGGTGAAGGACTCGTGTCAACTCTTCCATAGACGGGGTAGGAGGCGGTACTCCTTGGAAGGTCATCATAAACCTCATGAACAATTCTAAGAACTATGCATCAGCACCTGTGTCCAAAATGACAGCTTGTTCCAAGACTGGCATGACTGGAGGATCTGCTGGAATTTCCTAATGTACCATGTCTGGTGTCTGGTCACTACCATGTAACTGGTGTACAAGTGAAGGACGCCTTGGCGGCATGTCTCTAAAAGGTCAAACAGACGCCTGAGATAAATATCAACTAGGAATGAAACATATAATTTCAATATGGGAATATGAGAATGAAATAATTGAAGATTACTAAAAGGTGGATACACAACATGTAAAACTGCTACATGGTCTGTTCCCTTATGCGTTCATATGGATTTGTACTTTATCCAACCCAGGTCATGTAAAACCACATACACAAGGCGTGTTGTCCTAACACACAACAAGTACTTGAATCCTCTTCCCCTACCCAATTTCTTCTATAATATATAAACCGCATGGTTCTCCTAGAGGGAGACTACACGACGTTTTTTTTTCAAACACTTCGTGAACTATAACGAACTTCACCCACCCATGTCATAAGTCAGACGACCGAATACACGACTCCCAATACATGGCATGCACATAGGGTACAGGTTGTGTCCCACTAAAAACTTACATCCATGTGTCTTTGAACACACTTCCGTTGAAACTATTAGAGACTGCACAACGTGTACATAAAATACATGGCATGTATATAAGAAAAACAGTTCTTTCCCAAACAGAAGGAAACACGCTGTGTATTAGGCATTACAAACCATGTATTCTATGTTTTTGTAGATAGTAAGCCTTAAAAACAACTCTAGAAGTCCATAAAACACTGAAACCAACATCAAAGTGCCAAATTCTGATCCATGGGGAACCATAATCCCTATGAATCAAAGGTTGGAATCATATTCATGTAATAGAAAGGTAACAACAAAGAAATAATCCACCAAATTAAGATCCATGAGGGCCCATAACACCTTAAAACCCAAATTTCGGCGCTCATTAAAACAAAACCTTACATATTAGAAATATCCTATCAAATTTATGTTATTCTATTATAGAATTTATCACAAGAGCATGGATATCTTGAAAAACATCTATCATGACAACATGCTATCAGTAATGCACCCTAAATGTGATGGAAAGAATGAATGACATGTGACCTATAACATGTTCTATTATGATGGATGAGATGGGATTACCCCATATCATAGGGTTGTAATAGACATAGAACCACAATAATATAATCAATAATGGCAAAAAAATATTTGAATCACCCAACGGTGAAGTCAAATGAACTATAATAATTTCAATACCAAAAAAATTGCAATATACTAGGGAAAATGGCATTTCACTATATATAGGTTAGCTACTCCCTAACACAACATATTACCATGTACCTATTCTGTCTTATCCCTGACTATAGGCACTATACAGTATGCCATGAAGTAAATACTTCCCCTGATACCACATTGTAACATCCCAGTTCTGGGAACCACCGAGAGGTAGCCCATACCTGGTTGGTTGTATGGCCTCAAGCCCATTTCACCAAATGAAAGGGGATACCGACTAGAAGTGAGGGAATTGGGTGTGATAGTGGGAAAACTATGCCCTCATTTGTAGAGTAATGCAGAGGATATAAATTGATAACAATAGAAGAAGCAATAATAACATGCAATAACTAATCATTAGTAGAATAGAAGAAATAAACAACGAGATGACATAAATATAAATCATTGATGATACATATGTCTAGGAAAGCAGCCAAAAATGTCACAATGCTAGAATAAAGTACTATACTGATGTACAAAGAAAAAAAACTCCAACAACGTCACATGACTCTGCTTGGTCCAATGCTCTCTAGCTCTACATCAATCAATTACCTCAAGTAGAACGGTAGTTTCCCTTTTCTATACCTGCAACAATATAATCTTTTTGGACCCAAAACGATGACCATAAAAGGCTGTGAGATAAACCCCAGTAGGAAACCAACCAAATATTTCTGCCTAATAGTCAGTGAATATATATGGAATAAAATAAGAAAAATGAAGCTGTTAACATGGAACTACTCAAATTTAAACAAACCAACAGTTTCAATTGCATTCATTTTCATATATCATATAAGAAGTAATCAAAAACAAGTAACCCTGTGGGAAGTAATCACAGCCTATCCCCTCTGGTTCAACCTATCAAACACAAGAAACCCTATTAGAAGAACTCATAGTCTAACCCTTCAGTTTCAGCTTTTGCAAAGAGTTTATGTGGAATTACTCATCATGAATTCCCTCATGTGTTCTTTTATATGTAAACTACACACACTATAGGGAAGAACTCAAATTCCAATTCCTCATGAGGTCTCGCAAAGTGGATCTATATACACTATTAGGGAGCACTCACAACCATCCCCCTATGGTGTCAGAACGTGAAAACAAAACTGACACTCTTGGGATGCCCTTAGCGTCCATTCCCCCTATGGTCTACTACACCAGGTTCCCACAACCCTGTGTAAGTCAATCACGAACAACGATGTTCAACAGCCAAAGAAAACATTATGAACTACTCAACTAACAACTTTCAAGAAATACGTGGCTAAACAACTAAAATCATATAACAATATCAGATAGACCATTTTGTCCTTATAACACTAGTCATGGAAAGCAAGTAGTGTAAGAGGAAAAAGTAGGCCACACAGGCATTGTCAATTCAAACCTAGGAAAACACCACCATATCATAGAAAATAACCCTATTTACAAATATGATCCCTTACTCATGAAAACAGTTATAACAGACATCCACACGGATAATATCTCATACACACAATATCCCAATCTAGGTTATTTAGAAAATTTTCATCTATAATTCAAAGACTAACTACTGAAATCCACAAACCACCTACCTCGACATTGTATAATCGATATACTCTAGTTTCGAACCTTGAATCAACCTAGGATATGGTAGATATAAAAAAACCTCAATAACAGTCAACCAATGATATCTCACAAAAGGAATTAAAATCAGAGATGAGGCTCTTAAGGAAAGAAGATGTCACCATGCAGATTCCAACACAATCGATGATGGTTGAATCAGAGAACCAATGATCGATCTGGGGCTCTGGGAAGAATCGCGCTACTCATTCTCTCCAGGATGAGATGAGCCGAGAAGAAGAGGTTTCTGTGAATGAGACACGATCCTGGTCTGATATAACAATTAAAAAATAAAAGTACATTTCATGTTAATTAAAATTACACGATGTGTACTTGCCATAACCAGCACCAGATTTAGGAGGTCTCCAGGTCACCCCACATGACCATGTACTCAACCATTACACAGCAAGTATGTGGTCACCCATGGCAACTGAGCACACGGTGTGTACTCCAAAGTACATATCATTTACTCATTAAACAACCTAAAACTACTATTTTCCTCAAAAAAACCAGAAATCATGATCCCCAACTAAGAAAAAGATCATTGTTATTATATTATGGGATGGTCTCACCGTATTTTTAAAATTAAATGTATAATGAATGATTAAATTTTGGTTGAGAAACATTGATACATGCTTCATATTTCATATTCTAGGAATGGGGTATTAAATAAAAACATGGTTAAGATAGATTAATGGATTGAAAATAAATTTGGATGATTGAAAGTTATATGTTTTGGTATTCAAATATTATGTTATATGAATAATGATGTATATAATTTGTAACTCCCCGACCCCAGTTACCCCGATTCGGTGCATTATTACATAACATTGTCATGATCACAAAAGATCAAATCTCAAAATACCGATTAGTTTAGTACCCTTGGAAACACTAGATACATTCATAAGTCTTACATTACATCATAAAGTGAAAAACGACAACAAAATAGTCTCTATGTACCACACTAATATCCCCTAAGACTATCCCTGCAGGTCAGTAATAAAATAATTCTTCACATCCTGGAAATAATAAAACATAGAAAGGGGTGATATCAGATGCTCAGTAAGGATAACAATATAGAAAAAACATTCATAAATTACAACAAACATTTAATGCAATGTATAAATAAAACCAATGAATTTTATACAATAACTTCAGCATAATATGGAAAAAATAAAATGTAATAATTCCATTTACTCATTCACATGGATATTTTACTAGTCAAATAATCCCATGAAATATCAATAACCACATTCATAATGATGGAATGCATAATGTCATACTATCAAAACCACATAGTCAAGGCCTTGTGCCAAGACTACAAATAAGATTTTGTGATGAACTTGTTCCAAGACACTAGTTTTTCTCATGAGACCTACCGTTTCATCGAGGATGTATAGCGGGCTCCACCCGTCACTTACTAAGTCCAATTCATTCCTCATATGAACAAGTTTAAACATAACATAAACATTAGTATTAAAACTAATATACAAAAAGGCAATACATTTATCTATAAACCATGAATGGTATAAAAATAACACATCCAAATTCAAACATATAAAAAACTTTCAATACAATATGGAAGTTTTGTATCATAATAAATCAACTTCAAATAAGCATAAAATCCATCAAAGTATGTTGACATAGATGAAATCAAAACTATTTGAGAGAAATAGTTTTTTTAAAATCATTTAAAAGTCACATAATTATAAAATAAAACATTTACTTTGAAAATATTCTTACATGATTTTAAGGGATTCATTATGAGTTTATAATGGTAGAAAATAGCCTCACCTAATGTATAAGTTAAAAAAGACATTCTTACCTTAATTCTGTCAAAAAAGTTAAAAAGGAACTAGTTTGGAAAAAAATGGAATGATTTCTTAATAAACATCTTATAAGAATTCAGCAAGGGTATAAATGGCTTTAACCCATAGTCTAAAAAATAGTAAGAATGATTTGATATTCTTTTTTAAGAATCATGGATGTGGATGAAAAAGAGGTCCCAGTAGATAATTATGTATAAACAACCTCGAATAATGAAGAGATTGTGAAATAAACCCTTACCTTGTACCTTTCCTTGGTCGAGGGTAGGTTAAACTCTTGTATAATGGTTAAATAATTTTTATTAATTTATAAAATAATCACATACATTAATATGATATCATATATGATCTTTTAACATTTTTTTGTTAGTAATATTTTTGTATTATCGTTGTTTCGGGTTTTAACTGATTCGTTTTCCATTATATGCATTGTTACGTAATCCATGTTTGTTATGGATAGGTTGTATCTTATTCATATCCTAAATTACATTAAGTATTTAATTATTATTTTTAATCATAAGATGAAAATTATTCTTGAATGGAAACGTTGGGGAATGAATCTAATCGTGTTCGTGGAGACGGTAGACGGTAGACCGTACGTACGCACGGGTGAAAATATAATTCTTTTGTATTAAAATAATATATAATTGGATGGTATAATATATATAAAGAATCATTATAATGTTATATTTATTATTTACATCAATTAAACAACATTTTCATACCCATCCAAATAATAATGTATTGAATAAAAATTACACCACGCCGTGGAGACGGTAGGCCGTACGTATGCACGTATGGTGACATATCAATAAAAGGATGTATATAATACTGAATATGGTTGTCCCATATTAATAATAACATCAAAATATAATGAATATAATGGATTTATTTTTTTATAATGTAAATATAAATGAAAGAAGATGCGGAAGAATAAAGGAACTTGAAAGAGGGTGGCGAAATATTTATCAATTCTACGGGTTCTTCCTTTTGATTTTTTCCAAATATCTCCATAGATTGGCTTTCGAATCAATCCAAGGCCACTAGGATGAATTAAGGGATGTTGGAAGGATATTTGTGTGGGGTTTGACGGATCCAAATTGCTTTTAACGTGTGAAATAGAGATAAGGGGGAGTGCCCTTTTATAAGAGGGGTGAGGGGAACCTTAGGAAAAATTGGAAATATTATTTTATAATAAATTCATATTCGGTTTCTAATGGCTCAAAACTGATTTATTTCAAGGATAAGGTTGGGATGGGTCTACAAAAACTCAACCAATAGGTTTTAGATAGGTTTGGGTCACTTTATTAACCTTATCTTTTAGTTTGAACGCTTAGTTAATTAGTTTGACATTTACCATGTCTCTTTGTATTTTTATATTATACGGTTAACAATCCTACTATAAACATCCATGAAACAACGAAGTTGTCCATTAATGATTTCCCTATCATTATATAAGTTCTGTGGCAGAATATATGATTTTTTAGAATTTAATATTAATTTATAAAATAATATTTGTTTTAAAAACTCTTTTATGTCAATTCTGACACTATTTAATAATTGCTTTTTGTTAATTTTTAACAACATTATTAATTAGAAAAAAATTCATTTAAGTAATAATAACATGTCATATTAACCAATAAAATTCTTTTATGTCATAAAAACTTTCAAATTATATTTATTTTAACATTTATAATACCAATTATTTGATTCTTTCATTAATAAGAAAAATACTACATCATTATTGAGTCATGAATAAATTTAAATATTCAATGTATAAAAATTATATATAAAATACCATTAAATATGATATATATTTATATTTATAATGAATATATATAGTCTAAAATATAACATATATAAGCCTATGTAAAATTTTTTTTGGAAAGATATATGCTTATGTCATTTTTGTATTTACCTTAACTTAATTAATATAAAGTGTAATTATCACATACAAGTGGCTCCATGGGGTCACAAAATCAACCCGAAGATTCCCATGGTCGGAAATGGATCAACCAATAGGGTTAATACACGTTTTAGGTAAATTTAATATTATTATAATATTATTTTTTACCATTATTTACCATATTTACCCTTTAACCATGGTAAATAAAATATTTACCGAAATAAATATTCTAAATGTCTAAAAATAAAAGTTATATATTTACATAATTTGAACCTCCTGATTCAAAATATAGAATCCATTTTTTTAAATTAAAATCACAGAAGTGGAAGAAATTAAATTAAAATTAATTCTCGTTGTCAAAACAAAAAACGTGTTTTTAATAAATAATAACTATCAAGAGATTGACGATTTTTTATATATAGTTTAAATTTGAAATTATGTCCAATGACCTACATTGGATTAAATGGTAAAAATATAATCTAATTCTACTTTAAAATCACCCAAATTCATAATTTATCACTATTAATTATTTAAATTAAAAAAGTTGTTTTTAATTAAAAATTATTAATTTTCACTTTTCATAAATATATGAAATTTATCAGAAATTTATCAAAAATTTACCCTAATCTAATTTCAATAATCTGAATCCAAAAATTAAGTCCATTTGGAAATATAGAATGTATAAAATTTTAAAATGTGGGTATTACTATTCATAACGGCTAGTTTGATTGGTTGTGGTGTGTTAGAACTCGAAGTTTCGTACAACACATGCTACAGTATTATTCAAAGAGAAGCATATTGTGGAAGGTGGGAGTGTTACATTCTCCCCACATTAAAATAATTTTGTCCTAGAAATTTATAGAATAGTAATGCATAAAAAGACTCGGGTGATTCTTTATCATAAGATCCTCTGGATCCCACGTCTCCTCTTCCATCTTATAGTTTCTCCATATTACTTTTACCAGATGAGTCGTCTAATTTCTCAGCACTTGTTCTCTGGTAACAAGAAGCCTGACGGGATCTTCGCAATAAGATAGATCGGGTTCCAGTTCTAATTCCTCATAGGTGAGTACAAGTGTTGGGTCAGGCATGTATTTTCTCGACAGTGATACGTAGAACACATCGTGAACTCTGGAGAGACTTGGAGGCATTTCAAATAGTATGCTACATCCTCAATTCGTTCTAAAATCTCGAAAGGTCTGATGCACTTGAGACTCAATTTATCCTTCCTAAAAAACATATAACACCCTTCCATGGAGGTACATTCACGAAAACATGATCTCCTACATGAAATTCCAAATCCTGCATTCGATTATCAGCATAGCTATTCTGCCTACTTTGAGCAGCTTTGATGTGGGTTTGTATTACCATTACCTTTTCCATTGATTACTCAACAAGATCTGGGCCAATGAGTTTTATTCCACCAACATCATCACAACAAGTCGGTGTGCGACATCTCTTTTCATATGATGCTTCATATGGTGCCATCTGTAGACATGAATGGAAGCTATTGTTATAGTAAAATTCTACCAAAGGAAAATGTTGATCCCACATACCATGAAAGACAAGTGAGATGGAACTCAACATGTCTTATAAGATTTGAATTTTCCATTTTGATTGTCCATCAGTTTGGGGGTGGTAGGCAGTGCTCAAATGAAGTTCAGTATCTAGGGCTTTCAGATGAATTTACTAAAATCTTGATGTAAAACATGGATAACGATCAGAAACAATCGGTATGGGTACTCCATGATGTCTCAAAACTACATTAATATATAGTATTTCTAGACGTTCAAGTGGTAAATATTCCCTTATAGCAAGAAAACGTGTTGACTTGGTAATAAGATCAATGATGACGCATATTCCATCGTTCCTTCTAGGAGTCATTGGATGCCCCATGACAATATCCATCGTGATAATCTCCCATTTCCACTCTGGGAAGAGGTTGCATAACTCCTTTAGGTTGTTGCCTTCCAGATTTTACATGTTGTCAAATCTTACATCTTGACACAAAATCAGCAATCTCTCCCTTCATGTTGTCCCACCAAAATGTTCCTTCAAATATCTATACATCTTGGTGCACCTAGGGTGTATATAGAAATTGGAACTATGAGCATCGTCCAACAATTCCCTTGTTAAATCAGGTATATTGGGAACACAAAATCTCTTCCCTAATTTCAAAATTTCATCTTCATACACAATTTCAATCAATCTCCCATCATTCACAACATTAATATTTTTTTTAAAATCTTCATCATCAGTTTGAGAACTCCTTATCCTTTCTAATAAAGATGGTTTGGAAACCATTTGAAAAAGCATTGAGGTTTCACCTTCTATGGTGATTCCCATAACCATCTTTAATATATCCATGTATATTAGATCCTTTTCAACTCTCAAATTGTTCAAAACTCCATGATCCTTATTACTCAAAACATTTTCCACCTTATTTTTCTTTCTTTGGATGGTAGTGTATTATGCCAACATAATCTTTGAGTAGTTCAAGCCATCACCTTTGCCTGATGTTGAGTTCTTTCTATGATAAAATGTACTTTAAACTCTTTTGATCAGTATATATCTCATATTTTTCACCATAGATATAATGTCTCCATATCTTTAAAACAAAGATTATAGTATCTAACTCAAGATCATGAGTAGAATTGTTTTTCTCGTGAATTTTTAGATGTCGTGATGCATATGTGATAACTCTATCATTCTTCCTAAGGACACAACCAAGTCCTTTCTTTGATGCATCACTATAAATAATGAACCCATCATTCTCCAATGGTAGAGTCAATATAGGGGCATTGACTAATCTTCTTTTCAGTTATTCAAAAAAATCTTTCCAGTATTTTTTCCAATCAAATTTAACCCCTTTACATGTGAGATTTGTTAATGGGTTAGCCAACTGAGAAATATTCTAGACGAAACATCGATAATAACCTACTACACCAATACAAGTGCGTACCTCAGTTATACTTGTCGGTACTGGCTATTCTTGGATTGCTCTTGTCTTAGAAGGTTCAACAGAGATTCCATCTTTGGAGACAATATGGACATGAAAAGAAATCTCCTGAATCTAGAATTCATACTTGCTAAACATCCCATATAATTCATGTCTTCTATGAGTCTTAAAAATAATGTGCAAGTGATTTTCATGAACTTCGTAGATTTTAGAGTATACCAAGATATCATCAATAAATACCACTAAAAAATAATCGAGATATTCCTTGAAAACTATTTTCATTATATCCATGAATACAGAGGGTGAATTAGTCAATCCAAAAGGCATTAATGTAAACTCGTAATGCCCGTACCTAGTTCTAAATGCTATCTTCGGAATGTCTTCCTTCTTCACACAAAACTGATGGTATCCAGATCGAAGGTCAATCTTTGAAAAGTATTGAGCTCCATGAAGTTGGTAAAATAATTCATCATTGCGAGGTGGGGGATACATTTTCTTTATTATTATAGCATTGATTTCCCTGTAGTCGATACATAGCCTCATAGATCCATCATTCATCTTAATAAAAAGGTTAGGGGCTCCCCAAATAGAAACACTAGGGTGAATAAATTTTTTATTACTCAATTCCTCTAGTTGTTTCATTAGTTCAACTAATTCCACATTGGTCATTCTATAAGGGGTCATCGATATGGTCCCTGAACGAGGAATTAAGACAATGGAAAACTCAATTTCTCATTCTGGAGGATCTCCAGGTAAATCATCCAGAAACACATCCACATATTCTTTCAAAATAGGTATATCCTCTATTTTAACCTTCCTATCCCCACCCAAAGTTATTTCATTCTCTTCCTCCCCGATAATTGAATTTAGTTGAGCTACTGGGGGTGGATCCAGATAAGAATTACGTGGTGATGATTCTTCTCTAAAGATAAGGAGTTTTTTATCATCATCATCATCATCAATAATCGTATCCTCCTTCTTCTTACAATAAATATTCACATCCTGGTCCGAAAGACAATCCATACTGAATATTATATCAAATTAAATCATGGGTATAACGGTGAGATCAGCATATAAATAACATTTATATTATTTAATGGGAACAGATTGGAAAAACATTGTTGCGATGATACTTCCCATATGAGTTTTAACTGAAAAATCCCCTGTTAAATCAAATTGGAAAAATTTAATTTTCTTAGCAAACTGGGAAGATATGAAACAATAGGATGATCCAGAATCAAATAATTAATTTGATAAACTTGAGGAAATGATTAAATTACCTTTCACCACATATTTCACTTCCTCTACATCAGCTGTAGTGATAGCATGTGCATAACCTTGATCCCTTGGAATTTTTTGATGTATGTTCCCCTGACGCTTGGGATATTCATTTTCATAATGTCCCGTATTCCTTCAGTTGTAGAATTGAGCATCGGTAGCTTCTTTCTTCCCATTGAAATCACAAGCTTGGTTTACTTTTCACCACACTTGTTATAGACTCTAATTCCATTCAAGCAAGTTCTGGGGTGTTTCTTCCAATATTTTCTACAGGAGGGATAATCAACTTTTCCCTTCATCCCCTTATTTCCATTTCTAGAGTGATCAACCAATCTCTTCTTCTCTTGCTTTTCTTTAAAGTCGTAAGACATAGATAATTCTTTTTCTATCTTGATAGAATATGAGAAAATATCTTCATACGATGAGAAGGATTGTGAGACTAATGCTCGACTAAGAAACAGTTTTAACCCATCAAAGGTACAATAAATCTTGCATCTTGGGATATTTATATAATCTATAGCATGCCTCACTAACCCTTTAATGTTATCCTCATACATTGCAACATTATTATCCTACATCTCCCTAAGACTCATAAATTGACATTCCATATCTGCTTGATAGTAATGAGGAAAGTACTTTTCTAAGAAAATATCATTAAACTCCCTCCATTCTATATTTTATAATCTATCATCTTCCTTCGTGTTTTTAATCAATGACCACCATTGATCAGCATCTCCAGTGAGGTGGTAAACTACAATGATAACTTTTTCCCTTTCACTACTCCCCAAGGCATGGAATATTTTATCTAATAAATTTATCCATTTCTCTACTACTAGTGGATTTGTACCCCTATTTAATGTTGGTGGTTGTTTCCCCATGAAGCGATCTAACATTGATCCTCTATGATGTGGATCAGTGTTCTCCATACGGGTAAGGTTAAATTTTATAACCTGAGTGAGTTGTCCCATTATGGTGATAAGTTGATCAGCAAAGATAGTATCCCCAGCTCCACTATAATTATATTGAGAAAGAGATAAATACCTACATGGAGTGTGTGCATTGATATGGTTTCCATTTCTTCCACTTGGTGCCATTTCTAAACAATGGCATAAAATAGATTAGATTAGGAATCGATATACATAATTCCAAACTTCTATAATAGTTAACATAAAATTGAAAAGTTTATGGACATAATCCATAATCATAAAAATATTTTCATTGAGGAAGTATATACTCATAATCCCTTCATAATTGATTTAAATGAAAATGTGAATTATCCTAAGCATATCCCCCAGGAGTGTCGTAAACAAGAGTACAGTAAGGCCCATTGTCGTGCACCAGTTCCCATTCGAGTCTAGATCAAAGCGATGTTTTCATGCTTTACCCCTAGGAACATCTGTTCCAGAGCCACCTCTACTTGCTCATATCCAAACATCGATGTATTTCTCGAAAAACTCACAAAATATCTACAATACTAAAATTCAAGGAAATTTTCTATTCTAATCCTCAATGTCCATCATATGTCAATGTGCTCAAATCAGTGTTTATCTAAATCTAGATCCCATTGTTTTTTACTAAATTTCCATGATACCAACTGTAATGCCCCGACCCCAGTTACCCATAGTCAGTGCATTATTACATAACGTTGGCATGATCACAAAATATCATATCTCAAAAGACTAATTAGTTTTGTAGCCTTGGAAACACTAGATACATTCATAAGTCTTACCATACATCATAAAGTGAAAAACTACAACAACATATTCTCAATAGACCACACTCATATCCCCTAAGACTATCCCTACAGGTCAGTCATTAAACAATTCTTCACATCCTGGGAAAAATAAAACATAGAAAGGGGTGTGCTCAGATGATCAGTAAGGATAACATTATAGAGAAAAGTTTCATAAATAAGCATAAACATTTAAGGAAATTTCTAACTAAATAAAAGTCTTCTAAACATGAACTTAATCATAATATGGAAATAATAAAATGAAATAATTCCATATATTCATTCACATGGATATTCTACTAGTCGAATAATCACAAGCAATATCAATAACCACATTCATAATGATGGAATACATAATGCTAGATTATCATAACCAAATATTCAAGGCCTAGTGCCAAGACAAAAAATTAGATTTTGTAAAGGCCTTGTTCCAAGACACTAGTTTCTCTCGTGAGACCTACCAATGCCTCAAGGAGCTATAGCGGTCTCCACCCGTCACTTACCAAGTCCAATGCATTCCTCATATGAACAAGTTTTAACATAACATAAACATGTGTATTAAAACTATCATACTAAATGTCAATTCGTTATCCATAAACCATGAATGGTATAAAAAACACATCCATATTCAAACATATCACAAAACATTCAATAAAATATAGAAGTTTTGTATCATAATAAATCAACTTCAAATAAGCATAAAATCTAAAAAAGGATGTTGACATAGAAGAAATCAAAATTATTTGAGAGAAATATCTCTTTTTTTAAATCATTTAAAAGTCACATAATTATAAAATAAAACATTTACTTTGAATATATTCTTATAAGCTTGTAAGGGATTCCTCGATGATTTTATAATGGTGAAAAATAGCTGCAACTACCGTATAAGTTAAAAAAGACATTCTTACCTTAATTCTGTAGAAAATTTAAAAAAGGACCTTGTTTGGAAAATGATAAAAATAATCCTTTATAAACAACTTATAAAAAGTATACAAGGATATAAATGACCTTATCCCATAGTCTATGAAATAGTAATAATGATTTGAAATAATTTTTTAAGAATCATGGATGTTGATGATAAAGAGTTCCCAGTAGATAATTACGTATAAACAACCACAGATAATGAAGAGATTGTGAAATAAAACCTTACCTTGTACATTTCCATGGTCTATGGTAGGTTAAACACTTTTATAATTGTAAATAATTGTTATTAATTTATACATGAATCACAATAATTAATATGATATTATATATGATCTTTTATCATTGTTTTGTTAATAATATCTTAGTATTATCGTTGTTTCGGGTGTTAGCTGATTCATTTTCCTTTATATGTTTTGTTACGTAAGACATGATTATTATGGATTGGTTGTATCTTATTCATATCCCAAATGATATCAAGTATTTAAATATTATTTTTAACCATAAAATGAAAATTTTTCTTGAATTGATACGATGGGGAATTAATCTCATCGCATTTGTGGAGACTGTAGTCCGTACGTACCCACAAGCGACAATATCATTCTTTTGATATTAAAAAAATATATAATTGAATGGTAATTCATTTATAAAAAATAATTATCAGGTTATATTTATTAATTATATCAATTACACACCACTATCATACCCATACAAATAATAATGTATTGAATAACAATTACACCACGATGTAGAGACAGTAAGCCGTACATACGCACATATGGTGACATGTCATTCAAAGGATAGATAGAATACTAAATATGTTTGTTCCATATTGATAATAACATCACATTATATATAATATACTGGAGTTATTATTCTTGAATGGAAATAACAAATAATGAAGAAGTGGAAGAAGAAAGGAACATGTAAGAGGGTTGCGAAATCATTACCTCTTTTCGTGTTATTCCATTGGATTTGATCAAAATGACTCTATAGGTTGGCATTATGATCAATCTGAGGCCTCTAAATTGAATTTACGGAAAATGGGAGGATATTTGGGTAGGTTTTGGACACACCAAATCGCATTGAAGGTGTGAATTATAGAGAAGGTGGAGTGCCCATTTATAAGAGTGGTGAGGGGCACCTTAGGAAAATCTTGAAATATTATTTTATAACAAATTCATATTCGGTTTCTAATGGCTCCAAACTAATTTAGTTCGATTCTAAGGTGGGGATGGGTCGAAAAAAAACTCAACCATTAGGTTTTACACATGTTTGGGTGACGTTATTAACATTATCTTTTAGTTTTAACACTTAGCCAATTAGTTTGACATTTACCATATATCTTAGTATTTTTATATTATATGGTCAATAAAGATACTATAAACTTCCAAAATACCCCCAAGTGGTTAATTAATGATACACCTATCATTATAGAAGTTACTTGACCGATCCTTTGATTTTCATGAATAAAATATCAATTTATAATATAATATTTGTTTTAATAACCCCTTTATGTCAATTTTGACACTATTTGATAATTGATTTTTGTTAAAGTATTAACAACTTTATTAATTCAAAACAAATTCATTTATGTAATAATAACAAGTCATATTAACCAATAAAACTGGTGTATGTCATAAAAATGTTCAAATTATATTTATTTTAACATTTATAATATCAATAAGTTGATTCTTTCATTAATAAGGAAAATACTGCATTATTATTTTGTCATAAATAAATTTAATTATTCAATGTCTAAAAATTATAAATAAAGTACCATTATGTAGGAAATTCTTTTTCTCTTTCTAATGAATATATATAGTCAAAAATAAAACATATATAACCCTATGATTTTTTTTTCCTATAAGAGATATGCTTATGTCATTTTTGTATTTACTTTAACTTAATTAATATAAAGGGTCATTACAATTTACATGTGGCTCCACGGGGTCCCCAAATAGACCCATGGATGTCACGAGTTGGATATTTATCATCCAGTATGGTTAGGTCACGTTTTAGGGTAATTTAATATAATTAAAATATTATTATTTTACCCTTATTTATCGGATTTACCCTTTAACCATAGGAAAAAAAATATTTACCGAAGTAATTATTCCAAATGTCTAAAAATAAAAGTAACCAATTTACTCAATTTGGACCTCCTGATACTAAATATGGAATCCATTTTTCTAAATTCAAACATAGAAGCGAGAGGAATTAATTTAATATTAATTCATGTTGTAAAAACAAAAAGCGTGTTTTTAAGAAATAATAACTATCAAAAGATTGACGCTTTCTTATACCCAGTTTTAAAGTGAAATTATGTCTAATGACCAACATTGTATTAAATGGTAAAAATATAATCTAATTATACTTTAAAATCACTCAAATTCATAATTTATCACTATTAATTATTTTTATTAGTAAAGTTTTTTTAATTAATATTTAGTAATTTTCACTATTCATCAAAAGATTAAAGTTATTAGAAAAGTACCAAAACTTCATCCTAAGATAATTTCGATATTATAAATCCAAAAAAGAAGTCCATTTTTATTGATAAAATTTATAAAATTTTAAAAAGTGTGTATTACTATTCATAACGGCTAGTTTGATTGGTTGTGGTGTGTTCGAACTTGAAGTACTGTACAACAGACGCTGCTGTATTATTAAAAGAGAAGCGTATCGTGGAGGCTTGGGGTGTTACATAAGGATTGTTTTATAGAATTTTGTATTTAATGATTTTCAATAATATTTTAAAAGATATTGATATCCTAGAAAATTGATTCAATTGAAATGTAACATCATAACACAGTAACCGTAAATATGTTCCTAAGGATGATAAAATAATATTTTATATGTATAAGGAGATAATTATAGGGATAAAGTAAATGGATAATATTTATTACCATAAAACTGATAAATTATTTTTTGAGAAAATGGTTTATGTTATCATGGATTATTATTACAGTGTTCTATATTTAAAAACTATAAATATTTATCATCAGAATAAGGATAAATTCATGTTTTCAATAAAGATTTATTGAAATTTAGGTTATTTCAGTGTTTCTAAAGCGTAAGTGGTGAATGTATTCACCTATTTTGAATGTGAAAAATATGAGTCCCTTTATGATGTATGGAGGATAAATGTTAAAAATTTACTGACTATATTTGAAATGTTTTTATCTTCAGATTTTAGAAGGGTTACAAGGAGACCATTTATGGAATGGTTTATGATAAACATCAGATGTTATTTTAGTGATTAAACTTTTATCTCTCTATATGAGTAATTTTTTTTATTTTATTACATTTTCTATCCTTTTTGTTTTAATAATGATAAATTCAATTAAATAAAATTTTATTTAAGTATATCAAGATCTATTAGTTCTTTTGGAATGACAAATTTACCTTCATTTCTAGGAGTAAGAGATATAGTGGAAATTGATCAAAGAACAAACAGAGGGAGAGATTCTGCATATGGAATATACAATAACTGAGTACATAAACTATCTTCTAAGAAATTTCAACTATTGGAAAAGGATATGGAAAATGATTTAACATAATATATTCATTTCTGTTGAACTCATGGTATTTTAAATTTTCATTGATTTATGGTATTGAGTCCCTTAACATTCAATTTATCATTCACATTATAGAGATTAATGATCATTACTACACTATATAGTTGATTACAATTTCCTTCATTGTCAAATATTCACTCCCCGCCATTGTTCTGCTACTTGGAAACTTAGTTATGGGTTTATTTTTGTAAATGTTGTCGTTCCAAAATTATTTTTGAAATAAAGATTTAGTATTCATTTTAAAGATGTCAGTTTATATGAATGGAACATCCATTAATTAAACATTGATATGTAATATAATTTTTTTGGGATAAATTAATTTTAAGGGTTATAAAATGTAACACCCCATGATTATAATAAATTTTATTAAAATAAATTAATCTTTTTGACATTTTTCAATTGCCCACGAAACTGAACAGAGGTTTTAGAATATAATGGAAATATGTTTGTCTTTTATTATAAGAAAATTCATGTTACCAATGAAATACACACAAGCCATTGATTGAAATTCAGTATACTCAACACTATGTTTGGATTTTAATACACACAATGTTGTGTTCCATTGATATCTTGTGTTACATGCATGACTGACTTTTTCCATAATACAATACACTATTAATATTTATTATTAAAATATTATTATAGCAACCACCTAGCCAATGGAAAGTTAGTCAGGAATAATAATAAAAATTAAATTGTTAAATTAAAATTAAATCATTTATACAAAATAAATCATTTGGTAATCAATTAGTATGAAATGAATATAATAACTATAGGATTATAAAGAAATTAATTTTCTATGAATACTATTTTACCCTATATAAGAGTCATTTTATCTCAATAAATTAAAAAACCAATTTTGATTACTCATTTAAATACAATTTATATAATATATTTTAAATTTAAATATTTATAACCCTAAAATATATTTTATAGTTATATGAAAAGAATAAATCCAATTTTATGAATAAAAATGTGTATTATTTAAAAAGATAATTTTAATGCCTTTTAATGGTGAGATAATGTTAACTATAATTAATTATACATTTATAATATTTATTTGAATAAATAAAAAAAAATTAAAGTGTAAATTCAAAATTTACTTTCGGTTACATTTTTGTATTTTTTTGAAATATTTCATTTTTTAATGAATAGTGAAAAATACTAAATTTTAATTCAAAAGGTATTACCTCGCATTTTTTATATTTTTCAATAATACATTATTTTACATTAAAATAAAATAATATTAATTAGAGAACATTTAAAACAATTTATTACATTCGAACCAATTTAACATTAAAATTGTACATAAAAAAATTTCAAACTTTCAAACTTGTTTACTGTAAAAACCAATCGTTTCATCCCTTATAATGGATTAATTTTAAATTATTTTATACAAATTATTTCAAGAGAATTTTTAAGAATAGATTCAATATTAATAATCAATGTATTTTATAATTTATAATTATTCCTAATTTTTTTGAGAAGAATTATTAATGAAATTAATAAACAATATTTATAGCAATTATGTTAAAATTTAGATTAATTATTTGATAAAAATTCTTTTTATATGGCCAAATTCCAATGAAACATGTCCAAAATACATTGGATGGATATATTTCAACCAAGTACCATCTTGGATCTGAAATGGAAAATCTTTTGAGGCCCATGATGTACGGGATACCTCCCAATTGTGGTTTACTTTTTAATAGTTACAAGAATTCCACTCTTAAACAATAAAAGGGCCATTAAACCCCTCACTAAATCCCACCACTAAATACACTTTAGATAAAAATACCTGAAAAAAATATCGTCCCAAAATAAATTTATTCATTCAATAATCCATTATTTAGGTATCATCAAACCAAGGAAGCCTAGTGGTGTGAACCAAAAAGAGTTACCCAATGAAGAAGTAACATCCTTCCACAATCTCTTTTGTTTTATTTTAAATCTCCAAAATATCAATTAATCTATTTCAATGATTATATAGAATCCTATGTATCCTCAATGTACATAAATTATTTATTCCAAGGATTATACCTACACCTATACAGAATCCCATATAATGATTAACAAACTTATAGTTCTTGTGTATGGAGGACTACCGCCTCACAATATTACGTCGTTTGTTTTTTCATTTACCACCATTCATGGTAGGGATTAGTGATGGAAACACTATTTTATATGAAATATTTGATTTTTTATCTTTATATTCTCCATAAATTTTATATTGAAAATAAATTCATGATTTCATTTTTTTGTAAAAACAGTAAGTTCATTTATTGATTTGGGGATTACTACCTCCACAAAGGGTTGTGATATGTTTACATAATACATGGAATATATTAAGGATGTGTTTAGTTATATAATATTATATATATTAAATAATAATTATAATGGAATGGTATAATATATATATAATCATATAAGTTTTTTAAATTTATTCATTCAATACGACAATAAAACAGAAACAACATTCACATGTACGTACAACCTACCATCTCTATGAATAGTGTAATATATTTAATATTCTTATATTTTATAAATTTATATAAATATATATTACTGAATATATATTATATTAATGTTATTTTTAATCTTTTTAAATAATTAAATCAAGATCTTGGAAGGATGATCAATAATTAAAAGGAAAAACATATTCGAAAAATGGTTATTAACTGAAACGTAACATAAATATAGAGTTGTTAATAAACAGATATTATAATGTAATAAATAGAAAATATATGGTATTATATTTACTAATATTTTAATCTTTTACAGTTATAATAAATTCAAATCCATTATGCAGGTTATCTAAATGTGTTAAAATTTAAGGCAAGGTATTTCTCATCTCACTTTTCATATCCATAGGATGCAAGCCATGTTCACCACTAGTTTATTTTGTTTAGTGTCGATACCACCCATGAATGTGAAATATAACTCAAACACATAAATTTATTATAATTTCGTATACATTTCTTGATATTTCATTCATTTTTTGTATTTTTGGGAAACTAACATATATTTTCGTTAATTTTTTCTCAATTTGACTTATTTTAGACACATGTCATGTAATGATACTATATTACATTATATGGTTTATATAATATTCATTTGACATATTATATTATTAATATTATTTTTTAATGTGATTAAACGTTTAATGTAATTTAATTCTCTCATGGTTACTATGATTTATGGTTTTCCGTGTTTTATGTTTTTATTGCTACGATATCATCATTTATCGATATTGTTTATGATTATGCTTTATTTGATGATATCATATGATCCATATCTCAAAAACTCACATATATTTTATAATAATATTTATATCTATGATATCATCATTTATTCTTCCAATTTATCTACTCTTGGTTACATAATATTATTAAGAAATATTATTTCAGAAAATATGTCTTTGTTTCACCTTTCCGTATGAAATTTGTTTAATTTGAAAAAAATGTTTACTAAATTTTATTTAATATTTTTTCAATTATGTTTAAAATTTATTTGTACCCATGTTTAATATTGTTAATAAATAATGTGGTTTAAAACTAATACTGTTTTTATTTTATGATCAATAATCTTTTATAATTTGTTAAGGTGCAAAAGGAATGTTCGGAATCTATGGACTTACCCACTAACATGAAAATAAATTATTAATGAATTATTTTAGGATTAAAATATTAATTAAAATGAAAATTTTTTCATAATATACATTATTTTTTTTCATTGAGAATGTTTTTCAAAAAATTGATTTAAAATGTGGTTTAAAATGTTTTTAGGCCATATATATGATTTCAAAGTAATATAAAAGATATATTGTTTCAAAATGAAATAAATTTTCATTTTATATGTTTTAAAAATATATCTTAAAAGAAATGGGTTTTTATAATTATTTATGTTTTAAAAATAGTTTTTTCGAATTAGAATATATATTTTCCTTAAGAAATATTTTAAATGAAATTCTAAAGCCTTATTTATATAAAAAGAAATTTTAAATGGTATTATAAAAAGAATTATCCAATAAAGAATATTTTACCTAAAAAAGTATTATGTTATATTTAAAAATATATCACCATATAATATTAAATTATTTTTTATATTTTATTCATTAATGGAGATATGATCTAGGAATACCATTTATATTATATCCTGAAGGTTTTTTGTTTTGATAGAATAATGTTTATGACATCAGTTTATCAACCACGGGATATATGCTTTCAAAATCAATCAATACATTTGTTTTATTCTTGGATTAAATGATTTTGAGACATATCTCATTTCCATAGGTAATGATATGATTAAATTATTAAGATACCCAATTCATTTCATGGGTTATGATATGTTGTTTGTGAAACCCATCTCTATTTAGCGGTCATGTTATGATGAATATTTTATTATCATTTAGAACATTATTTTTTAATTTTATTATGTTATGTATGGGACCAATATATCCTTTATATTAATTAGGAAATGATATATATTTAAAGAGATAATGATTTGAAAAAAATTGACGGGGTTGATCTATAACGTGAAACATGTGTTTCCAGATACATAATGGGAAATAAATGTTTCATGATCCCAAAAATGGAAATCAGGTATGTCCAAATATACTATGTTTAAGGACAAGTTAGATGACAAAGACACATGAAATGGGTTTTTATATCTATAATAGTGCCACAAATATATGACATGAGATTATGGTTGTTCATTGATTTATGATGACTCTCCATCCTTCTAATTCCTATATTATTATCTTTAAATATTTATGTACCGAGTCTTGATTGTGATCTATTATATTTTGGGTACAATATACTCATTTATGATCATGTTCTCATACAATTATCCTCATGTTATGCTTAAATATCACCCTTGATTACCCATACTGAGAATTCAAGCTCAAATATTTCTTATGATCCCTTTAATTAGGCTATGAGTAATGTTTTTATGTAGTATTAGAAAAGGGGAATATTTTTAATATATACGATAAAGATCAAAAACAATATAGAATATTATGTTTCCATATTTCCAAAGACATTAAACTATTATGGTATTTAAACATGAAATTTTTCAATGTGATAAATATTCAACTTAAAGGATGTAATATCTAGGGATGTTAATCTGGTGTTTCTATATTTGTTATATTTTTATATAATAATGATATGTGTGGGGATTACATGTACACTAGATGATTACTCATAATCTTGTAGAAAACATAGGAGAAGGAGGGATTTTATAGAATTACACCTACTATGAGACCCTTTTTCTTTATATAACAAATATAATTGAACAAATTGATCCGCAGGCATTATGGAATGATTGAATACTGGATATACATCAACCAGAATTTTTATTAGGACTATCAAGTATACTCTTATGTGTTCACATTATAAGGATTTTCATTATCAAGGGGGTTCAATGTAATAAAACTCATGAGGTTACCATCCACTATGGTAAATATGTGGGAATGTCTCATTTTAAAGGTAATGCATGGTTGAATGGGATTATACTAATGTGAAAAACTAAACTATTTATATATATGTATATTTGAAAAAAATTGATAGTATGGACTTTATTAAAACATAATTTTGCGAGAAATGATGTCATGAAGATCATTTGGGTTGATTAAGGAGAGATATGTGATCATAGTAGATGAAATGATGCAAGAGAGTATTTATTTTTAATAAATTGGTTTCAACATTATGTAATCATTCTTGGGTTGAATGTTTCTCTCTCATATGACAATAGGTGGAAGTTAGTATATAGATTAGGAACCCTCATTTTAACATATTTTTTGGCGTTATATGTATAAGAAACATTAATGGAATTTAGGGATTCCAAATCATGGATGTTGATTCATGGACTACCCTCATGAACTCTATTCATGGATTTTTATATGATGGGGAATCGTATGTGGAACCCCATGAACAATGATCATGGGTTTTTCTCTAAATGGGAGCCACACAAACTACCCTTTTTAATGGTGTTTTTTGGATGTGTTTTTTGAATGGTATTAATGGTACATTTTTTTATTCCTTATTTTTATTTGGCTTAAAATTTAACTATGGGATTTCATCAAATTAAATTTTATAATTGAGATTTAATAATTACTCTTATCAAGGATAAAATATTATACAAATAAGAAAAGTTTTTCTATTTGAATCACATGTCCGGTATTTATAGGAAATGATTCCAAAAATATATTTGTTTAATGAATGTAAAAAAAATGTATAAGAATCATTAATCATGGGAATAAAAATAATTTGATCTAAAAAGTAACCATGTGAAAAAAAATTGTTTTTTAAATATGATAAAAATGATATCTGGATCCTGAAGGAGGTACACGTTTGTCAATTGATTACACCAACACTTTGCAAATGACAATCTGCGATGAAGTTAGCAAATGAATGTAATGTTATTCAAAAAAATAAATCTAAACCCATTTTTTTGAAATAATTTTTTTAATATAGATTTTCTATTTTTGACATTTTTCATTACCTTCATTGTTGAGTTTATATTTCTATAAATGAACACAATTTATTAATAAAAGGTGACACACTTTTAAAATATTAATTATTAATATTACAGTTATCAACTAGATTTTGTAATTAGGAATATTAATTATATTAAATTGATTAGGGAGATATATGGTTTACATATATATGTATATATATACCATTGGTTCTTGATTAATAAGATATTAAAATAAAAACTATTTGAAAATAAATAAAACAAATTTTTATCTATTTTTATGCAAACAAAAGAAATTTAAAAAAATTATTTAATGAAATAAATGTAGGTGAATGATATTATTGAATGTTTTATAATATATTTATATTAAAATTATTTACATTCAAATTATATATTTTTTAGGAATACGATAATTAATAAATAAAGTTACACAAAAAATTTTCTTTTCCTAAAAAAAACTTCTATCTCATTTTACACACTTATTTCAAAATTATTATTTTAGAATTATAGAATATTTATATATAAAAATAAAATTTATTTTTAATATTTTATTGAAAAACATATTTAGTATTTAATATTTTATAATTTTCTAGAATGATAATATTTTCAGTGAAATTTTAAAAATACTTGTTTTTTTTTTTTGAAATTATCATTTCTTTTAATGAATTTAGAAACATACAAAAATTATTACTGTTGAAAATGAAAAATTATTTCAAATATATGTATATTATTCCAATTTTTTTCATTATGATTTTTTTGATAAAAAAATTATTATAAAATGATATAAATATTTTTAAACATTTCTTTTTGGAAGATCGTCTTTTCATCACATCTACAAGATTATTTTTTAATTATATATTTTCAATTTAGATAATAGAATTTAGGAAAACGGATTCAATAATTTTAATAATGATAATTTATTTTATCTAATAAGTTATACATATTTATTGACCATAATGAAAAATAAAAATAGGAAAAAATATCACCATGGTTATGAATAAAATGGGTTCACTAGGGTTGGACTAAAATGATAAGTTGTAAAATGAACTAGAAACATGTCCAAACCCCATTTTAATGAAATTTATAGTACTTATCACATAAAATTTAATATAATGAATCATTTTGGTTTCTTATGTAATGTAAAAAATATTTGATAAACATTTTGTTTTAAGAAATTATAAGTTTGACTCTCAGCCCACATATAGAAGCCCACCCCAATCCAATTCTATAAAAAAAACACATTAGAAAGGGAAATAAAAAAATTATTCCCCTAATTATTTCTTGTATCTCATCCTATAATCCTTAGATTGTTCTTAAGTCTAGCATTTGATGTATTTTTTTGAAAACCAAATGATGTTTTCCAAAGAAGTGTTATTCTTCTAATTGAGAATATTATTCTATTTCATCCACCACCTCATTAAATTTTTATTAAAACTATATATATATATATATTTTCAATATCATACCTTTACATAGTTGTTTTTATCATATGTACATGGCCAAAAATCTCTCAACGTCTATAAAAATGGTATATTAAATCATCTTTCATGTGTACGATGGACAACCTCCGCGTGAACAAATGTGATGTGTTTTTTTTATTTTTAAATTAAATTTTAATATGGAATTATTTTTAAAAAAATATTGTGCATGTATTAAATAAAAAATTCATGTAATATTCATATATTATTCACCCTTATTTCATTCATTCCATCATAAAAATGGAATCATCATTCATGTATTGGTACGGATTTCTGTCTCCATGAATGGTGAATATCATTTTATATCATTAACATTTATGGATTAATATATATTAAATATATGATTAATATGTATTATATTGAAATCATGGTATAAATTTCTAATATGATTTAACCATTATCAAATTAATTGAACATATAATAAAAAATCCAAACATACATGGTAATCAAATCAGTTATTACTAGAAATGAAATTCAATAATGAAATTTTTTATAAAAGGATAATAAAATGTCATAGGTAAAGAATATGTTATATGATACATGTTAATATGTTTATTTATTAAATTTATATTTAACTTATATTGGTTATACATGAGTTTTTACTAAGTTTTTATGATATCAAGACATATGTTTTTTGATTTAAATCACTATATTTTTTCTTAGAGAATGAAACCAAATTCCCCATGTGATTACTTTATGTGGTATATATACTTCAGATAAATGTATTTTATAACTCTAATAATTAATATTAGGGGTATTTAAATAACAATTTATGTATCTCCCTTCTATGTGATTTACTATTCACAATTTACCAAAGTGGTAAGGGATTATTTGTCTCAAATTGCATTCTTGGCGAACTATGACATGTTATACATCTATATTATTTTATGAGATATATATACTTTACCTATGACATTTTAGGTAATTAATATCCTTATTTTAATGATATTATATATTTAGTTTTATTTTATTATTTCATAGGTAATTCCGTTCAATGTTATAAATGATGTCACAGTTTTATGGTATAATCTCATTATATAACAGGATTATTTATGTTTATTATTCTAACGATGAAATCATATAATTCAACTCTAAATAAATGATTGAATTATATTCTCCTATGATATTTTCATGAGAATGGATTTTTTCTGTCACTTTCCTCACATTATATACTCATGATTCAAATATATTATTTACAATTAAAACAACATTATTTTTCCATTCAAACGAAAACCACATTTTTCATTTATATCAATTTATTGCAAAAATGTTTTCAAAAAAGTTTTAAATGATTTTTAAGGATTTAATTATATATTAACATAGTTATTTTAAATTAGAATTTTCTACAAAATAATTTTTTTACAATATAATTTCTAAAAATGTTATTTTTAATGAACGATTATTTTATTTAGGAAATGGTTTAAATGATCTTTATAGATTCAATTATAATATTCATGGTTATTTTTAATGAAATTGATTTTTAGAATGTTTTATATTTTAAGTAAAAAATTTAGTTAGAGAATGATATTTTCTATATTAAATGTTTTAAATTATTTTTAATGATTATTTAATAAGATTATATGGTTATTTCCAAATAAATGAATTTCTAAATGTTTTTTGTTTAATGATATGTTTTTCAAAGTGGAATTCTTATATTCCACAGTTAAAATTCCAGGTGATCGTCCAGAATAATTTTTTCATCTAAGATATATCCTCTAATGTTAGGTGTTCTATAGAGGGGATATGATCCAAGGATATAATTTTAAATCTTTCTATGAAAAAATTTTGTTTATGATGAAAAGGTGTTTTTGAAACCCATTTATCTTACATGGGTTATAAGAATATAATTTTATTTAGGATACCCATATTTTTTTTGTGGCGATATTCATTGATGAAACTATTAAATGAGTATGAAACCAATTCCTTTTCAATAGGTTATGGTATCATGAAAATTTTATGAAACTCATTTATTTTTTGTGCTCTAATATGAAGAATCATTATAGATTTTTTTTCATGTATATGTATGATTTTCATCATGTGATGGTGGTTACATTATAACCAATGATTGTGGTTCCACTGTAACCAATATGGGTGGGACATATATCTCCCTAAAAATCCATAGGTAATGAATTATATCTCATGAGATAAATATGGAGAGAATTGGGAGTGAACCTAATTCTGTAAGGTACTTTTTTTATATGATAAACAATTGTGTGAACATTGAAAACTAATATGGTCTTATGAGTGAACCCATTCCTCTAGAATTTCCTTATAAATGATTCTTCACTACTAAGGAAATGATGTTTTTTGTCTTTCAATGAAAAAGATATATGTTTTATGCCAGTTTTTTGTTGTTATGGCTCAGGTTCATTGAGTCTATTATGATTCATGTCTTACTAACCAAAAATATTTCATTAGTGGCTCATTTTTATGATCTATTATACTCTAGGTATGTTATTCTAAAATTATTTTCATATTCTCATACCATAATGAAAAAAATATTTTGATATCATCCTTAATATGAATACATGATTCCAATGGTAGTGTACATAAATAATTTTAATGTGGATCATTATGTTTTGAAATGAATATTTTTCTATTAAAATGTAACATTTATTTTTTAAATGTTTGGGTCACTATGTTTGATATCAGATTATGGTATATATATCATTTTTAAATAGGATGAGAAAATGTTAGTGAGATCCTAAGGGATTTATATATATATGTATATGTCTAGGGATACATCTAGGAATATGTATAAAGATGAGTGAAAGAGTATGAAAATGACTTGTAATGCCGGTAAAAAATTGAGTGTCTGGTCTCCATGAAATTAAATCCATGTATAGATTCTGCAAATGGATATCACAATTGGATTAAGGTTCATAATATAAATAACATAGAAACATTCACATTATGCTAGAATCGATCATCACCAAGTCTATTTAAAAATTCCATGGTACCCACCTAGTTTTACACTCCTTGTGGATATATTTTTTTATTCAAAAATTCCTTATTACAAATCATGAATGATTAATATAATTATAAAATATCCTAGGATAAACTAATTGTGTCATAGATTGAAACCATATTATCTTGATTTAGTTATCCTAGATTTTTTTCATGATTATGTGGCTTTCAATTATGAATATATATTCTCATGCTATACATTTCGGTTTTACTTATTTGAATGAATAATAAAGAATTGGATTAATGTTGGATTTTATAGAATTTTATTAAAAATATACCAAATGTGGTTATAAATTGGGTTAAGGATATTTTTATGTTTCCAAAAAAGTTATAATAAAATATTATTATAAAGGTGCACCATGACCCACTCTTGATGTCACCAAATATGTTACTTCTTGAGTTTATTGAGAGTTCGTATGGTAGAGACCATAAAGTTGTGGAGCATCAGTTACTCATAGGTTGAGGTTTTGGGAATAAGAACTTGAAGAAATGAATCATATAAATGAGAATATGTTTTATGTGTGGAGAAAAAGCACATAAATTATGGAGTTTCTAAGGTAAAATGAAAACATCAGTAAATAGAGTGGATGAGAATATTGTTTTACCTAGATCATCATCATAATTATATATTTATTCAAGGGGGAGGGACAAACGAAATAGGAATGAAAAGAAATCAAAGGAGCAAAGAAAATGGGTTAGGGGGCGGAAGTAGTGAAGGCCTAGAGTGTCACTCCTGATGATGTTTGACCCTTCCGGTTTCAGGCTATCCAGAGTTTGCAAGAAAAAGCCCTCAGAGCCATGGGTGTCTAGAGAAGCTAGGTAGTAGGTGACTTTATTACCCTCCCTCCAAGTATGAATCACTCTGGTGTTTATATGAAGAAGATTGTGACATTTTATAATCATGTACTCAATCGACCATGGGATGAAACCAATACCTTGAAGGGAATTGTGAAGGACCAGCGAGTCAGTTTTGATCTCAAAGATAACCAGTCACCTCTAGCTATATGTTGTAATGCCTATAAGCATGGCCATGGCCTCGACCTGGAGGGATGAACCCGTACCCAGTTGGATGGAGAAGGATAGGATGACTGACCTGTGACCATCATGGACAGCACCCCCACCACGCATGACCCCCGAGATATAAGAGTCATCATAGTTATGATTCAAACCCCTAGCTACGGGATTCTAGTGAACCCAGTTTCCCAAGGAGGGGGAGCTGCTGGGAAGAGATGCAGGTGGCCTGGGCTTGAAGAACTGCAGAGACGGGGCCTCCTTCCAGTTGCATATGGCTCTAACCAGATCAAAGAGGAGATTGTTGGAATGGTTGATGATGGAGTGCCCGGTTGAGACCACTCCCTAGAAAACCCATTTTTTCCTCGCCTGCAACAAACACCAGCAGCCTGCGTGCAGCAGGATTGTTCGAGCGATTCTCTCCACGCCCCCTCACCCGAATTATGGAACCATCGATCAAGGAAAGGTTGGTCGTCCATATTTGTACTAGAAAAGGCAGTGAAGTCAACGTAGTAGGACCAGACCTCGTGATCCCATTCGCTCACAATGAAGAGGTTCCCTAACGATTCCTCACTATGGTTTTTGCAGCAGACACACCTGGAGGCCATGCTGATGCCACATTGTCTGATATTCTCCTCAGTAAGAAATGTTGTATTCCTCAATGTATGAATATTTTTAATGTTTAATGTATAGTCTTTATGATGATTTATATTATAGGGTGAAATATAATGATTTGAATCATCAAGGTGGTACTAGTAATGGTTATACTATTGATGATTTAGAGACCAAGAATGACATGTGAATTGTATTGTATTTTATAACTATTTTTTATGGTAAATTTGAGAAATATGATTAAATTGAGTGTGATTAATTTCTACACATCATTCAGATTTCATATTTTTATAATGATGTATTAATGAAGCATATGATGAAACATATTTAATGGTTTTAGAAAAAAATTGAATGAATGAATTATTTTAGTTCGGTAATTCAATAATTATGTAATATTTATCATTAAATATAAATTTCCTACTCTGTAGAAATTTTTAATTAATTATTTTTGTAATATGTTCATTGTTATTGATGACCTAGATTATAAATTTATTGGAATATTGATATATTAAGAAAATAAAATGATTAAGGTATGATAACACATAATATATTATTGTTGTTTAGAATGTGGTTTTTAGTTTTTATAAAGGAAATATTGTAATGCATAATAGAAATTATATAGTATTAATGATCTATGAACTAATCAAGGTTTATTCGAAAAAGTGTTTTACATTATCATTGATGGAGTATACCACTTTTTTATAATTTAAAAATATATTCAATAATCTATGGTTTTATTTTCGTAATGACGAAGAAAACATATTCTTATTTAGGTTTTATAGTAATTAGGGTTATTAAAATTATTCTAGCGAATATATGACCACGATATTAATATATCTTGAATATGACCATAATGATATACATATTGATATTTTAGGGATTAATGTTATGTTTATTTTCCAAAATTTCGTGACTTTCATTATATATTTTTAAATTTGGAAGGGTCATGAGTTCAAGAATTTATATAATGGTTTATTTTGAATTGTGGATGAAATTTTATTGATTAATGTAATCCATCAATATATGAATAATTATCCATACCAGATAACGTGTCATAGCCACTTTTTATGATTATTACTAGAGATAGAAGGAAAACACATCATTATATTATTGATTTTCTTAATTTTTAGTTATTCTGGAAAAAATCGTCTTTATTTCATGGAGTACGAGTTTAAGTGGAAACCAATTGAAGAAAAACAGAAAAATGAAAATCATCTTATTATAAAATGTAATTATAATACATATGAATATTAGAACTTTAGGTATTCAAGATCATATCAAATCAGAAACCTATTGTTGGTTCATCCATCAAACCTTCCTCAAGTTCATTTTGTGTTCCATGATTCCCTCTTAATGATGTATATAACAGATCCTTCACATGTACTGAACAATAGGTAATTCAACTAGGGATTGATCTTTTGATTAGGGAATAATATTGGAGATTATTGAAAAAAGAAATTTTAAAAAAATAAGACCATTCACATGGTCAATGATTTCTTAGTAAACTAATAACATGAGGAAGATTTGTTGGAACTTGGTGATGTAATGTTGTAGAATTAACAACATTATTTGATACAAAAGTGAATCATTTTGAGGGAATATTTAATTATTAGGGAAGTATAATGTTACACAAATTTATCATTTTGAAATATTTTCACCACTTAATTTAGTATTTTTGATATTTTTCATTACACCCAACAGTGATTTTATCTTGTATTACACACAAACCCCAATTTTATCAAAACGTAACATACTATTAAATTTTTAATATTTAATATGATTATAATGACCTCGACATTGGAACAGTGTGTATAAATAATAAAAACTAATTTATCGCAATTTATCATATACACATGTATATGAAACTATTTATTCAGTGATAAATGAGATATATATAAATTCAAAAACTATTTTTAAATAAAGAAATCCTTTTAGAAAAAATAATTTTAAAGAAATCATTAAACATATATAAATTAAACACATAACACTGTTTAATGATTTTAATGAAATATAAAAAATTTATATTCAAGAAAACATTTAACATTCATTTTATATGTTTTCAAGGCACATGATAAGAATAAATCCAATTTTACTCATAATTTTTTTTTTAAATTGACACTTTTTTCCTTATATTGCGCACTTATTTTAAAACTAATTTTAACCGATTTTATACATTTTTTCTAAAAAAAATAAAAAAAATTTATTTTAAATTTATTAGTTCAAAATTTTGTTCGATTGATATTTTTAGAATTGTCTAAACTTCTAATTTTATAATGAATAGTGTAATATACTATTTTTTATACACATTTCACTTATTATATTGAATATTAAAACATAACATATAATTCCATTTTGTTATAAAAGTACAATTAATTAAATTATATATCTATTTATCCAATTTTGTTCATTATAATTAATTTCATGGGGTGTTTTGATATTAATATTATTTGAGACTTTTGATATCAGAAAATAATTGGAAAACAACAATTTTGTCACCTTCTCAGGACCAATATTTAATTAAAATTTTCCCCTTCTCGGAATGGTACTGTAAAAAATGGAATAAAATTTAAAAATATGAAAAAATTATATTATATAATTTTGTGAAATTAATTTTTTAGAATAACTAATAAAAAATCCTTTAAAAATTTATAAGCATAATAAAGGTGAAATTTGGTTTATCATGTGGTTAAAAAAAATTAAAAGTGGTATAATAACCTATACAATTGTTCAATACTACGTTTATGCTAATATATAGAAACTATAAACTATATGGTATCACAATGGGCCTTTTGGATCTTTTATAATGTGAAAAACGTGGTTACACCTTTTTTTAATTTAAAACTACAAGTGTGCTACTCACCTTACTTGTAAAATGTCAAACACTATATTTTTCTCTTTACACATCCAAAAAATTTATTCCAAACAACAGATACCTTAATAAATTATTTATTTCCATAATATAATCCTAGACTTATTTTATGGTAAAATTTATATCCTTGGAGGGCTTTTGGTGAAAACCAAAAGATGTTGTTCGAAGAAGCAATAATGTCCCAACAGAGTGTTTTATTTTATTTCATCCAAAAAATCTATAAATTATTATTAAAACCTGATGATATAATAAACTAAATGTCTTATATAAACTGAGATATTATTATATTTATTTAATTTCTGTAGAGACCCGAAGCTTGACGTACATTGACATTACATTACTTTTGCGGAATACGTAGTACATAACAAAAACACACATACAAGGATCGTAATAGTTTAGTGTCTTTGGAAACTTGGAACATAATCTTCTAATCGTGGTGAAAGATCTTCAATATCTCCCATAAAGATCTTCCTTTTTTTTTACCTAAAACCTTTCTTTATATCCTGGGGAAAAGAAAACATAAAAGGGTGAGCTCAAATGCTCAGTAAGGGTATACAAAAGAAATAAAAATCATATCATATCTTTTTGAAAATCATAACCTGCAAAAGAGATCATAATATCTTAACATGGAACAAATCATAGAAGTGAAAATGAGATCACCATAATCATAACATGAAACTTGAAACTTTGTGGCATGCACACATAATCATGGAAAATCATTTCTTGTTAGTCATGACTCATTGCCAAGACTATCTTAGTGGAAAAAGTCCCTTTCTGAATCGAGTAACCCTCATTTCAGTCCTGTTTCACTGAACCGGTATAACCTACCATTCCAGCCATGTCTATCTCATGAGATATAAAATCTTTACCCAATGCATTGGAGGGAGATATAGGTCCCACCCATCTTATAATGAATCCTTTCTTATGTGTGCCACATAATCAAAAAACATACATCATCGCATAACACATGTAACAAAAATGAGATTCTTGAAACATCATGACATCATAAATAAATTCATATAAGATAAAGGAATTCATAAAAATAATTCCATCACAACATGATCAAAATCAATGTAATAATAGGGATAAAAACAGAACCCTTTATTATCTTAGATGGAAAATTATTTTGATAAAACACTTAAACTCCATTCTTGAGGAAAATATCCTTTCTTCTTCAAAAACATTTTTCCTTTAATAACATGTCATACGACTTTAAAATAAAAGAAGTTGATTAAAAATAAACTTGAAAACTTGTAAAGGAAGCTTCTTGGATTTAATGTTTTAAAAATCCATTCATGCCGTATAAGTTAAAAAAAACATTCTTCGTACTTTTGTCGGAAAAGTCAAAAAGTGCCTCGTACGAAAAAAGATTCCTTTCATACATATTACTAAAAACTCACCGAAGGGTAAAAATGGATTTAAACAATTTTAGGTGGATGGAAATAATATTACAGATTGATGAAACATGGATGTGGATGATAAAATACACCCCAGTAAATACTTACGAATAAACAATCTCGGAAAATGAGATTGTGATATTTCCCTTACCTTAGGTCTGACTTGCTTTGTAAGTGTCCGAACCTCCTGTATAATGATTTAAATCATGTTATTGACTTATTCCAGAATCATATTCATTGTTATGATATCATATATGGTTCACTTATGACATTATATTACCCGTTCTTTTGTAAATTCCATGTTAAAGAAGCGTTTTGGGTAAAATCGTTTCATTTATCTTAGGTGTTTTGACTTGTTGTTCTTGACATCATTATTACTTATATCATGATTTACTTACTTCCAGAATATAAAATACGATTTATATATCATATATATTCAGTATATATATATATATAATAGATAGATAAATAAAATGAAAAACCCCGTTCATGGAGACGGTAGTCCGTACGTACGCATGAACGCTGTTTTACTTTCCTTATTGTCTTGAAATGGAAGTAAGTAGATGACATACATATATATATATATATATATACATAAATCCAGTAGCTTTATAATGTCATATATTTCATTATTATTTCTTATATATACTTTATAATCATTCTTAAATGGTTAACATGGAGAATGAATCTCATCGCGTCGTGGAGACGGTAGTCCGTACGTACGCACGAGCGATGATATCATTTCCATAAATATTGAACTGAATTGGAGTGGATTATACAATATATAAGAATCAATATGATGTTGTAATAACTATGTATAGTTATTCTTTACACCATTATACCCATCCATGTAAGGTGGTGGTGGAAAATAGATTACACCACGGCGTGGAGACGGTATTCCGTACGTACACACGCGCGGTGATTTCTTTTTCCGTAGGATGGATAGATGGTTAAATAGGGCTGTTTCATACTTATAATAACATATCAGTATATGAGTGATACTGATGTTATTACTTCATAATGAAACAACCTAAGAAGAAGAAGTGGAAGAAGAAATAAAGATGAAAGAATTGGTAACGGTAATTACCTCTTCTTTGAAGCGCCTCTTTGAGACCTCCTCTTAGGGCACTAAAATTGGTCTTTGAGGAAGACCAGAACCTCTAGGATGTTTCTAGGGAAGTGGAGAAGAGATTTTGGCAGGGGTTGGCCGAGCTTGAGAGCTCAAATTGGTGTGAGGAGGAGGGGGAGGAGGTGTCCTTTTATAGGGGAGGAGAGGGGCACCTTAGGAATTCTTAAAAATATTAATTTATAATAAATCTAACCCCACTTAAAAACCTCCAAAAATGACTCATATTCGAATCTTAGATGAGATAGGGTTGTATACTCATCAACCAATCAAATTTAGACATGTTTGGATCTTATTCTAAACCATATCAATTAGATTTAACTCTAAGTTAAATAATTTAACTTTTACCGTGTCTTTTTGTTTTCTTTCACAATATGGTTAATACACTTACTATAACATGCCAAACGAACCCCAAATTGTTTATTATTAATATATATATTCTTATCTAAGTCATTTGGCCGAACATTAGATTTTTAGGAATAAAATAACAATTAATAATATAATATTTGATTTAAAAACTATTTTGTGTCAATTTTGACACTATTTGATATATGATTTTTGTGAAAGTCATAACAGAATTAAATGTTCGAACCAAGTTGATTAAATCAACATTAATATATCATAGTAACCTAGAAAATTAGTGTAATTCATAAAAATTCTCAAATTACATTTATTTTGGTGTTTATAACATCAATTATGTCAATATTTCATAAATAAGATAATTACTGCATCATCTTTGTGTCATAAATTAATTAAATTATTTGATGTCTAAAAATTACAAATAAAATACCATTATGTAGGAAATCTTTTTAGCTTTCTAATGAATATTTATAGTAGAATTTATCTTATGTATAACCCCATATTAAAAATGATTTACTTATTAAACTTTGATTTTAACTATTTTAACCCTTCTTTAAATAAATTAATAATAAATGTCCTAATCTAATCCAAGTGGGCCTAAATGGTCATATTTTATTCCTAAGTTTGTTTTTGGTCGAATTACACTTGTCCAATAGAATTAGAACATGTGTTATGGTAATATTGATATCATATTTACCCTTAGTTACCCTATTTACTATTAACCGCGGTAAAAATAGTAAAAAGTTACTATTCACCAAAAAATTATTTTTATCTCATTGAACCACATTTTACTTACTGATATCAACCGTGTCTGTCGGATTTTTGAAATTCCATTCACAGAAGCGGTAAAATTAAGTTTTATGAAAAATTCAATTTTTTAACTACCACTTAGTAGTTTCACTATTCATCAAAAAATGAAGGTTTTCAGAAAAATGCCAAAATTTCATCCTAAGCTATATTTCATATTCCGAATTCAAAAATGAAGTCTATTTTACCAAATTCATAACATAGAAGTTGAATTAATTAATTTTATAATTAAATCCCGCTGTTAAGACAAATAGCGTGTTTTTAAGAAACAATTTCTATCAAAAGATTGACACTTGATTATGTCTGGTTTAAATGTGAAATTACATCCAATGTCCAACATTGTATTAAATTGTAAAAATATATTCTAAATATACTTTAAAACCACTCAAATTAATAATTTATAACTATTAATTATTTCGATTGAAAAAGTTGTTTTTAATTAAAATTTAGTAATTTCCACTATTCATCAAAATATGAAAGTTATCCGAAAATTACCAAAATTTCACCTTAGGCTAAATTCGATACTCCTAATCCATAAATGAAGTCCATTTTGAAAAATAAAATTTACAAAATTGTAAAAAGTGGTTATTACTATTCATAACGGCTAGTTTTAATAATATCTTAATAGCATATCTTTGTTTAGCGAAACTTGGTGTTGCGTACAACACACGCTATCGTGGAAGGTCGCGATTGCGTGTAATTCAAGCCAAGTCAGAGATGTGTGTTGTGAAAGATCTTTTTGGTGTAGTGTATAACACAAGACATTAATGAAATTAAAAAGAATATTTTTCATAAAATCTCGGGGTGTTACATTCTACCCCCCTTAAAATGAATTTCGCCCTCGAAATTCGTCGGGGTTATAAATGGTTTACTATTGAAAAGTTTCTTTAATAGAAACCCACATCGTAAAAAGGAATACCAAAACCAATCTTTAAAAACAAAAGTATGAAACGTAATGGTTACCCAAATAAACTAATCACTGGTTTTCCACATAGGTGAAAATATGGATATGGAAGAGAAATCTAACCATCATGTTCTGATGGAGAGTGGTAGAGAACATGGCTATGGAAAAGCTAGCAATCAAAAATCCATAAATTTGTGACGATCTAAGGTACCATCTGATTAATCAGATATAAGAGCACTAGGACAACATTTTTGGTTTTCAAGATCATTTCCCTAAAGTTGATGAAATTAGAATTAGAAGAAATACTTTCGTGATTTTGGTATAGTCTCACTATTTGTCGTTCTTTGGACAATTTCTACTTCATCTCTTAAAGAAATGAAGTTGAATTTGTCATTAGTGATGTGTTAACAGATCATGTGATAGAATGATGGGTCATTCCATCTGTCTCAAAAGGTTAGAAAAGTTATCAAAAATACATAAGTCCATCTAAAATGAACTTATACTTCATATATCATACTGCTTAATATAATAAAACTAGTTTCTACTAAACAGGGACTTCCTGTAGGCCAGTGGTAGGCGATAAAGGCCAGTTGCACTTCGGTTGTGGGTTCGATTCCCACATCCTTGTCCGACGCGATGGGTTGTCGCCCGTCCTGCAGGTTGTCCTTTTTCTAAAACTACATTACTATAACATCCCATCAATAATATCGAAAATCTTCTATCCTTAAACAATACTAACTTATGTCCAACATAATCCATTTTAATCTTTAGGCTTGTCCATAATACTGCAGTCCACTCTCATAATATAGTGAAAATGATTACCAGAGATTTAATACTGTCGTTGATCCCCATATATCATAAGATATGTCTTGTTGGTCACATGCCAAACATTCAAAGGCCTTAATCTTGTACTCTCTTGAATACCCATTGAACCTTATTGAAAACATGAATTCTATTAAAAGTTAACTCTTTCCACATACCAAAATCCTCAAAATTCTATATACTCAAACCATGATATCACTTAGTCCTTATATCAATCATGAGCTCATGAATACTGTCAAACATTTCATTTTCTCTTTATCACTTCATTATGCGCATATCATCCACTTTCCAAAAAAAATATATGAATAACCTTTCATTGTTACTCATACCATTCATCATAAACTTTCAAAACTTAGGGAAAGACAATAGTGTAACAATCCTTAGATGTCTTTTTATTCTATAGTACAACATTACACTTGATAAACATGTAATCATTCCACTACCTTCTTAAACCATTGACCGAGCTTCAACAATTCTTTCATCTCACATATCATTTGTAGTCTCTTCATCATCATCCACATAAATACTACCCATATGACCATACTGATTCTCTTCATGAGTCTTTCCCTTAGGGAATTTGTTTGCATAATGCCCATACATTCCACATTTAAAACACTTAACCATTTTTGATGTCGTAGCAATACCATTATCCTCATCCATGGGGTTAACCGACCCTTTTCCTTTGCACTTACTTGCTTTGTGTCCTTCTTTTCCACACCCAAAGCATCTTCCAGTTCCCTTGAAACATTCTCCTTGATGCCTCTTCCCACATGATTTACATAGGGGAAATTGAACTTTCTTTCCTCTATGATCATCATGGAACTCCATCTTTCTCTTATTAGTCGAGTCAGGAAACTTACCAAATTTTACTTTATTGATCATGTTGTGAGATTTCTGATTCGGCATAATAATGATGTTTGGACATCCAAATCCCATTTCATTTGGTTGATCATGAAGAATATCATTCCATTGTCCATCATATCCTCCATTATTGTGAATCATCTTGTTTCCAGCCATTTTCTAAAACCCAAACAGAATAGTGTTAGATGAAAAAATCGTAATAAAGGGGGAGTAACTTAAATATCTATCATCTTTGGATTAATCTAATATCGTTACCATAGTTCTAGAACTATATCCTATACGTATACTTATCCTTAGGGGCATCCCTAGACATACCTTAGAAATATCTCTAGGGATCTCACTAACGTTTTCGCATCCTAGTTTCCAAAGGTTGACTAAACCTTTCCTCTGATACCAACTGTAGAGACCCGAAGCTTGACGTACATTGACATTACATTACTTTTGCGGAATACTTAGTACATAACAAAAACACACATACAAGGATCGTAATAGTTTAGTGTCTTTGGAAACTTGGAACATAATCTTCTAATCGTGGTGAAAGATCTTCAATATCTCCCATAAAGATCTTCCTTTTTTTTTACCTAAAACCTTTCTTTATATCCTGGGGAAAAGAAAACATAAATGGGTGAGCTCAAATGCTCAGTAAGGGTATACAAAAGAAATAAAAATCATATCATATCTTTTTGAAAATCATAACCTGCAAAAGAGATCATAATATCTTAACATGGAACAAATCATAGAAGTGAAAATGAGATCACCATAATCATAACATGAAACTTGAAACTTTGTGGCATGCACACATAATCATGGAAAATCATTTCTTTTTAGTCATGACTCATTGCCAAGACTATCTTAGTGGACAAAGTCCCTTTCTGAATCGAGTAACCCTCGTTTCAGTCCTGTTTCACTGAACCGGTATAACCTACCATTCCAACCATGTCTATCTCATGAGATATAAAATCTTTACCCAATGCATTGGAGGGAGATATAGGTCCCACCCATCTTATAATGAATCCTTTCTTATGTGTGCCACATAATCATAAAACATACATCATCGCATAACACATGTAACAAAAATGAGATTCTTGAAACATCAGGACATCATAAATAAATTCATATAAGATAAAGGAATTCATAAAAATAATTCCATCACAACATGATCAAAATCAATGTAATAATAGGGATAAAAACAGAACCCTTTATTATCTTAGATGGAAAATTATTTTGATAAAACACTTGAACTCCATTCTTGAGGAAAATATCCTTTCTTCTTCAAAAACATTTTTCCTTTAATAACATGTCATACGACTTTAAAATAAAAGAAGTTGATTAAAAATAAACTTGAAAACTTTTAAAGGAAGCTTCTTGGATTTAATGTTTTAAAAATCCATTCATGCCGTATAAGTTAAAAAAAACATTCTTCGTACTTTTGTCGGAAAAGTCAAAAAGTACCTCGTACGAAAAAAGATTCCTTTCATACATATTACTAAAAACTCACCGAAGGGTAAAAATGGATTTAAACAATTTTAGGTGGATGGAAATAATATTACAGATTGATGAAACATGGATGTGGATGATAAAATACACCCCAGTAAATACTTACGAATAAACAATCTCGGAAAATGAGATTGTGATATTTCCCTTACCTTAGGTCTGACTTGCTTTGTAAGTGTCCGAACCTCCTGTATAATGATTTAAATCATGTTATTGACTTATTCCAGAATCATATTCATTGTTATGATATCATATATGGTTCACTTATGACATTATATTACCCGTTCTTTTGTAAATTCCATGTTAAAGAAGCGTTTTGGGTAAAATCGTTTCATTTATCTTAGGTGTTTTGACTTGTTGTTCTTGACATCATTATTACTTATATCATGATTTACTTACTTCCAGAATATAAAATACGATTTATATATCATATATATTCAGTATATATATATATAATAGATAGATAAATAAAATGAAAAACACCGTTCATGGAGACGGTAGTCCGTACGTACACATGAACGCTGTTTTACTTTCCTTATTGTCTTGAAATGGAAGTAAGTAGATGACATACATATATATATATATACATAAATCCAGTAGCTTTATAATGTCATATATTTCATTATTATTTCTTATATATACTTTATAATCATTCTTAAATGGTTAACATGGAGAATGAATCTCATCGCGTCGTGGAGACGGTAGTCCGTACGTACGCACGAGCGATGATATCATTTCCATAAATATTGAACTGAATTGGAGTGGATTATACAATATATCAGAATCAATATGATGTTGTAATAACTATGTATAGTTATTCTTTACACCATTATACCCATCCATGTAAGGTGGTGGTGGAAAATAGATTACACCACGGCGTGGAGACGGTATTCCGTACGTACACACGCGCGGTGATTTCTTTTTCCGTAGGATGGATAGATGGTTAAATAGGGCTGTTTCATACTTATAATAACATATCAGTATATGAGTGATACTGATGTTATTACTTCATAATGAAACAACCTAAGAAGAAGAAGTGGAAGAAGAAATAAAGATGAAAGAATTGGTAACGGTAATTACCTCTTCTTTGAAGCGCCTCTTTGAGACCTCCTCTTAGGGCACTAAAATTGGTCTTTGAGGAAGACCAGAACCTCTAGGATGTTTCTAGGGAAGTGGAGAAGAGATTTTGGCAGGGGTTGGCCGAGCTTGAGAGCTCAAATTGGTGTGAGGAGGAGGGGGAGGAGGTGTCCTTTTATAGGGGAGGAGAGGGGCACCTTAGGAATTCTTAAAAATATTAATTTATAATAAATCTAAACCCACTTAAAAACCTCCAAAAATGACTCATATTCGAAGCTTAGATGAGATAGGGTTGTAATCTCATCAACCAATCAAATTTAGACATGTTTGGATCTTATTTTAAACCATATCAATTAGATTTAACTCTAAGTTAAATAATTTAACTTTTACCGTGTCTTTTTGTTTTCTTTCACAATATGGTTAGTACACTTACTATAACATGCCAAAAGAACCCCAAATTGTTTATTATTAATATATATATCCTTATCTAAGTCATTTGGCAGATCCTTAGATTTTTAGGAATAAAATAACAATTAATAATATAATATTTGATTTAAAAACTATTTTGTGTCAATTTTGACACTATTTGATATATGATTTTTGTGAAAGTCATAACAGAATTAAATGTTCGAACCAAGTTGATTAAATCAACATTAATATATCATAGTAACCTAGAAAATTAGTGTAATTCATAAAAATTCTCAAATTACATTTATTTTGGTGTTTATAACATCAATTATGTCAATATTTCATAAATAAGATAATTACTGCATCATCTTTGTGTCATAAATTAATTAAATTATTTGATGTCTAAAAATTACAAATAAAATACCATTATGTAGGAAATCTTTTTAGCTTTCTAATGAATATTTATAGTCGAATTTATCTTATGTATAACCCCATATTAAAAATGATTTACTTATTAAACTTTGATTTTAACTATTTTAACCCTTCTTTAAATAAATTAATAATAAATGTCCTAATCTAATCCAAGTGGGCCTAAATGGTCATATTTTATTCCTAAGTTTGTTTTTGGTCGAATTACACTTGTCCAATAGAATTAGAACATGTGTTAGGGTAATATTGATATCATATTTACCCTTAGTTACCCTATTTACTATTAACCGCGGTAAAAATAGTAAAAAGTTACTATTCACCAAAAAATTATTTTTATCTCATTGAACCACATTTTACTTACTGATATCAACCGTGTCTGTCGGATTTTTGAAATTCCATTCACAGAAGCGGTAAAATTAAGTTTTATGAAAAATTCAATTTTTTAACTACCACTTAGTAGTTTCACTATTCATCAAAAAATGAAGGTTTTCAGAAAAATGCCAAAATTTCATCCTAAGCTATATTTCATATTCCGAATTCAAAAATGAAGTCTATTTTACCAAATTCATAACATAGAAGTTGAATTAATTAATTTTATAATTAAATCCTGCTGTTAAGACAAATAGCGTGTTTTTAAGAAACAATTTCTATCAAAAGATTGACACTTGATTATGTCTGGTTTAAATGTGAAATTACATCCAATGTCCAACATTGTATTAAATTGTAAAAATATATTCTAAATATACTTTAAAACCACTCAAATTAATAATTTATAACTATTAATTATTTCGATTGAAAAAGTTGTTTTTAATTAAAATTTAGTAATTTCCACTATTCATCAAAATATGAAAGTTATCCGAAAATTACCAAAATTTCACCTTAGGCTAAATTCGATACTCCTAATCCATAAATGAAGTCCATTTTGAAAAATAAAATTTACAAAATTTTAAAAAGTGGTTATTACTATTCATAATGGCTAGTTTTAATAATAACTTAATAGCATATCGTTGTTTAGCGAAACTTGGTGTTGCGTACAACACACGCTATCGTGGAAGGTCGCGATTGCGTGTAATTCAAGCCAAGTCAGAGATGTGTGTTGTGAAAGATCTTTTTGGTGTAGCGTATAACACAAGACATTAATGAAATTAAAAAGAATATTTTTCATAAAATCTCGGGGTGTTACAATTTCCTAATATAATAACCACTTCCATAAAATGGGATATGAAATCGTCATTGAATTGTACATTGGACGACCACCTCACGGAAATGTGAGAGGCGTTTTTCATATTTGTTTCGTATATAATTTAATAAGGATGGATTTAAAATGAAATAATTTTACATATATTCCATAAAAACTATTCTGGTATAGTAATATAATGGTTACCCTTATTTCTTAAATATGTCATGAAAATTGAAAAAACAATCATGTTTATATATGCCCTACCATCTCCATGAATTGTGTGTCCCATTTTCAATCTAATTTTTTGGATTAAATTATATACATTTATACTGAATATAAATTATATTTTATATAATTGGATTGAATTTGGATATTATTTTTCACTGATTCAATTAATATGACCGAAAATAATAAATCAAAACATATAAGCATAAAAAAGTTGTTCTTACCCAATAAGTGATTTTATAATTGATTAATGATAAAAGTGTAATAAAAGGTCATATGTAATTAATTTATTGTATTATAAATATAATTATGGTTATATTATAGGTTCATAATAGACATATTTTTATTTTATATGAGTTTTGGAAGAGTACAATGGAATTTAAAACTTATAGAAAGGGATTCCCTTCCCACATTTATCTTTTATGAGACAGAAGACAAATTCAACGCATTTTTCATTTAGGTAGTGGATATACTCCTCATGAATATATATTAAGATTATCACCCAAAAATAAATAAGGATTTAAATATCCACTTGAGTATCTATCTTTTATGTGGTCGGTGGTTCAAACCTTACCACAATTGTAAGGGTTTTTTATAACAAAATTCCTTCTTGGGGACCAATGTTATATTAGTCACTGATCTTATTCTATAAGTTATATATATTACCTTTTATAAATTTTATTTCATTAAACTCATTAATTTAATATTATTATGATTTTTCTTTAAAGTTAATCATTCATGGGTATAACAATTCAATTTTACCAAAGTGGATAAATTTTTATGGTATATTCTCATCATTTATTGGGAATGTTTACGTTTATTCATATAATGATGAAATATGAGGAACCATCTATCAAAAAATGAAAGATATATATTCAATTATATTTATTAAAATATAATAAATGTATTCACATAATTATACTATCTTTATCTACTCATGATTCAGAAAAATAATAATGTAAACTAAGATTATTTCAATATTCGCTTGAAAACCCATTTCTCATAAATATTTATGTTTTAAAAAAATCTGTAAAAATTTTTTAAAATGAAATTTAAATATTACAATAGAAATTACCATTGGTATTTTCAAATAAAATTATTTCAAATTTTTTATTAATTTCATATTATAAAAATTTTATTTCAAAATAAATATTATTTTATTCAAGAAAATATTTAAATGATATTTAATGCTTAAATTGTAGGTTTCAATGCTATTTTAATCGAAATAGTTTTTAAAAGTGTTATTTTATAATATGTGTTTTTCTATAAATAGATTATTTTTTCTTCATAATTTCTTTAAAATATTCTAAATATTTATATTTGAGATTCCAAGTATATTTAAAAATCATTTTGAAAATTTTATATTTTTTAAAAAGACTTTTTAAAATTTAATATGAAATATTAATAAATAACTGTTGAATGTGATCTTCCAAAATAATTTTCCATCTAAGATGACATCCTTTTACATTACTTATTCTTTATGGAGTATATTATCCAATGATATAGTTATTATTCATTCATTAGATGTATTATGTTTATGATGAATACCGTTTATGAAACCATATTCACTTCCACTAGTTATACGACGATCAGACAATTATGATACCCAATATTTTCCAAGGGTTATTCGTAGATGAAATTATTTGGTTACTATGAAAACTATTTCATTTCCATAGGTTCTGTTATGATGAAAATATTATGAAACCCAATTATCTTTTTGGATCCTAAGATGAGGAATGTGTTTTTATTTTGTGTCATTCAAATGAATGATTTTGATTTGGTAATGGTGGTTATATAATAAACATGGATGGGGGATATATTATAAAAAAGGAATTTGGTGCCTATACCTCCCTCAAATGATTTGGGTATAGATTGATATATCATGAGATAGATATAACTAGAATTAGTAGCTATCCATTTTAGAGTGGTAATTTTCAAATATGATTGTATGGTGAGTGAAAAATTACTACTATGATGGTTTTGAGAGTTAACACATTCCATAATGATTTCCTTGGAAATGTTCCTTGACTACAATGTAAATGATCTTATATAGTAATATTTTTTCCATAACTCTATGTCTTATACCCGTGGTATGATGTCAGATTAATTCCGGTTCTTTCCATTTTGATTCATGTCTTATGAACACCCATGATTTTTGACAATAATGAAATTTATGATCCATTGTATATATGGTATGGTTTTTAAAGTTTATTATAATGTTATATTAACTATATGGTTGTGATATATTAATATCTCTCAATTTTTCTCTTACTGTGAATCAAATATCATGATTTATTAGGACTCATTTCCTATGGGTTATGATGAATGATATTATGTATGATATGTCATAGAAGCAACAAATTTATGAAATCTATATTGGTGTATGATGTAATTCACTTATAGACTAGTTTTTTATGTTTCCATGTTTCCAAAGGAAATTTACCAAAATTATTCTATAGTGAATTTTAATATTTTTAATGCATATTTCCTTAGTAAGATATAATATTTATGTATTATATATTTTGGAAATAACAAAGAAGAATTATATCCCCTTATGATAATATTTCATTTGAGAAATTTGAACTCATTATTGCATTAATAATATTCCATTTGACTGAATGTGTTTCAAAATTATTAATAATCATATTTACACCACCTATATAACAAATATAAGATTAAAAATAATTTATCTAGGGTTATCAAACCAATTTCTGTTTTTTCATTAAAAATTTAAATCATTGTAATTTGTTCATAAAAATTTCATTAATGATAAAATAGAATGACCCGACATCATGAATATACAATGGTATAATATTGTTTTACATTTCTTCAAATGATATGTATTTTGACTATTTTGGAATACACTATGTATTGGTTGGGGAATGGGGATTGTTCTTGGGATTATGAAATTGATTCACAATGAATGTATGAAGATGTTTCATAGGCATGTTATAACCTACATATTGATTAATGATGGGACACTCATGGAGGATGAGTCATTCTATAATGGCGTTTGATCCACCATAAATTTCTAGTTGTTATAGAATTACACTATGTTGGAAAATATAACATTAAACCATGATTATTTAATTGTTGTTCAGGTTTTATAGATTTTCCTTATAGTGGATCTTGTATCATGGAATATCGGGTCATACCGTAATATGACTCAATAATGGACATTACATCGTAACCAATGTAGTCATAAAAAAACCCATAATCTAGGTAGTTCATTAAGTTTAATTACATAATTAAAATGTTAAAATATTTTTTGACTTATTATCATTCATTTTTTATGAAACAGAGGACTGCTACTTAGCATCCTTAGTACTTCTTCGACACTTTTTGTATTTTTCCCCAATTAGTATTTGAAAGTTCATTTAATATATCTGATAAGTTCATCAATGGTATGTTAATCATTTATCATTCATGATCTAATAGTTTATCACATTATTTCATCATTATGTAATATTTATTCCCCAATTTAAGTATATCCACATATTTCTGGAAACATACTCTTATATATAACTCATCATGTTATATTTTATTAGTAGGATTCTAGTATACTAACACAAATTTTCTCTATCATTTCTTTATAATTTTGAAATATTTTCATTTTTTTCATATAAGATCTTCCAAACCACAGAAACATGATAAAAAATTATTTGAATATATTTAACTTATGTGAGTAGGGATTTTATTTTTAAGTACATAAAGTACCCTTTCGATGTTTTGGTGGTTTCCAAGGCCAGTTAAACCCATGAGATTGAATAAAAATACAAAAATATTATACTCTAACCCCAATGGGTTGCCCTATGAACAATGTTATGATCTGGTGGACCTTGAATAGGTTTCATTAATATCCTCTCGGTAAGGGATGTGTATACTAAATATGATTTTTTGAGACTTGATCTATATGGATCCTTTAGTTTCCTAATTTCATTTTATCTTGTTGGACAGGGACATGGGGAATGTCTTTCTCCCATGCTATTTTTTATAAATCTAAGATAATTTTTACTCAGTTTTAGGATATTGATAATCATTATATTTGTGATGAAAATTCATTATTTTTTTAAATATATGAGTTTGACTTTAATATGAACATGATGTAAATTGTATATATTTTCTTGTTTAAATTTTTTGTTATACCATATTTTTATTGTTGTTTTTGATATGGGAATTCACACATAAACTTGTTAATTATTGTTTTTTATGTTAATTATATTCAACTTATAAATGTAATTTCTCATTTAAGGGATGACAATCCACACATAGAGATATTTCCAAAGGAATATAACAAGATTAAGATTTATATTGATGATGCCAAAGTAATGGAATGAAATTATCATTATGCGATGATGTATATGGGAAGTAATACACATTTACTATATATATATGGAAATATAGAGATTCTCTATAAATTGTTACTCAAATAACATGGATATCATTCTTATCATGTGATACTTATATGGAATGGGATATTGTTCCTGGATTCTTATGGTAACTTTTTATATAGGATATGCATTTCAATCATGTATTGTGTCCTGGAGCTAGGTTTTTTTCTCCTCTTCTGATAATGTAGTTATTAGTGATATCATACACATATATAATGGTTTTACCTTTATATTATGCCTATGGGTGGGTTTTTTTCAATTTAAATATCTATTATTATTTCATGTCAATATTATATTATTCCCATATATGTGACCATATTATCCATACATACATCCCAATTAAAAAATTATGTTATCATGGGATTAGGTAATTTATTTATGAAATTGTATTTCATTCACTAATAATAATACTTTATTTATATTCATACACTATTGGAACTGGTTGATGTACTTATGAGCAGTCATAGTAATAGTTTTTATCACTAAGGGTTTTAGTTATTTTTTTATTAATGTGTTCCTCTAATCATATCACATCATTTTGAAACTATTAATAGTTGATATGTTTAGTGAGAACATTCTTTGTGGATTATTGAGTTATACATACACCATAATTGAGTGTATATCCATAATAATGTGGTATACTCACCCCATTACCATAAATAGAGACTTTCTACTGATTATAAGATCTTCTATACAGGGATCCATGTTTGAGTTATATGGTTATTTGGTTCGACCATAGTGGAGTTGAACTGAGTTGGGGTTGTCACATTTGTATGACAGATAATTTTTTGTTTTATTATTTGATAATTTTATTTGTAGTTTGGTGGTTGTTAGTAATTCTGAATGACATTATGATTGCGAGTAACAAAACCAAATACAGAGAATATACACGTTATTAGGGTTTTTTTTGGTTTTCAATATTATGATTTAATTATTTTTAAGGAAATTTTATATGTAGAAAACAATTTATTGGTACACAGTTTTCCAATTGTTGAATTAGCTATGAATTAATTCAACATTTTTATCACTTAGTATTAACATTAAATTAATGTTCTTACATGTGGTTTAACAATATATTTATGACATGAGATCGGTTCATTATATAGAAAATGAATATTTTTCATTCCAATATAACAGAAATGTTTCATTATAATTAACTTGGATTATGTTTCTATTTATGTTACCTTTTTCTAGTGATTGATAATTAGAATACTATATACATCATTATGTCTACCATGAATAAGGGTGGTTATTGATTGAGGGAGTTATTGAGTATTATGAAACCCCAATTTTCTACAATGTATGTGTAGTGAAGAAATTAATATTTAATGTTTTTACACATCCTACATAAGGTATTAAGTGTTATTATACCTTTTTTCTATATAATTTAATTTAAATAAATGAGATATCCACCATGAATACTTACTATAAAGTGCTAGGAGTGTAGGGACAATACAACCATATCAATAATTAAGCCACAACCCCATGTTGTGTATGCGACTCTAATGGTTATGTAGATCTAATATATACATGAAAAATTTATTTAGTTTCCAAGACTATGATATCCTCTAGAAATTCCTTCAATTTAAAATAAGACTGTAGAGTCTTTGGTATAACATTTTCTACTATTTTCTAAAGACATTTGATCTCATGGTTCCATGTTTTGGGTCAAAGAAATTCAGAATATCTTAAAATATATTTCAACACCCCCTATGAGTCAAGTTACATTTATGTTATATATTCATCAAAATCTATTGTTCAACTAGTCGGATGTATATTCCATACATATTAGTATGTGGGGATGTCCTGGAATGTAATTCACATATGTTTCTTCAATCATTTATTCTACAAGACATTGAGTGATGATATTGATATAGGTTTTTTGAATTTAGTTCACGGTATAATGACATTTATTGAATAAATATATCACATTTTGCATCTTTTCGTTGGTTCTATCCCATTCTAGTGCAGGATAAGACCACAAAGGTTCATTGTTTTAACTGTTGTTTAAGATACCTGATTTATTCTCTACTAAATGACTTTTATCCTATCTATTTTTTTGTGTTATGAATTTAGACATCATGTTGAGTGGAATTTTTATTTCATTTTCCATCGGGTCATTATGGTTCTCACACCGGTTTATAAAATTGAAATTATAGTATCATGGCGTGTTTCTTTAAAAACTATCATTGGATTTTTTGTTCATATGTCACCTATGGATACTAATGTTTTTTCCTCTAAATAAGGTATATCTTCGTCAATTTTTGTTTCTGTGAATAAATGATTAATACTTCATAAAATTACCATGTAACTCTAGTGTAATATAATTAATATATTATGATAGTGAATCTATAGAACTTTTGGAGTTATTATCAACCTTACAATGATTTTGATGATTTTTAGGCCTATAGAATAGAGGAAGGATAACATAATTTACATTAGTAAAATATTTAATTTTTTATTACTGGTTTGGGAAGGCTTCAGGTCATGGTATATAATTTATTTTGGTATCAATGTAGTGATTCTCAATATATTTGAGGATCTATCAGACCTGTCAATGACTATGTTACAATCCATCTTTATTCCATTGAGTATAATCATGGTGGTCATTGTTAAGGGAATATTATCATTCGAGGTATGATCATAATATCAATTATCCATACATCAAGATTATTTAGTATGGTTTGGTCACATTATTTTATATATATAATGTTTTTGGGTGATTTTTCACTCATGATCAAGTACTTATATGTGCTGTTGGAAACTAATATACCCGTAGGGGTGACATTAGAGTGAATATTTTGATTTCTATTGTGTGATATCCTGATTAGTTGGTATTTGTTTCTCTATGTACACATAGTGTATGATATATCCTATTTTTCTATGATTATAGAGGTGTATTAGTTTATATGGTATTATGGGAACATAAACTGATATTAATGAGAAAAATTATTCACACTTTTTCTCCTATGTAGCAGGGTATTACTTAAAACAAATTTTCTTGTATTATTCTGGGAGACTAGGTACAAGATTGTTTTTCTTTCAAACAATTGTTGACTTGTTTTGGTATTATATTTTTATTGAAATTGATTGTTTTCCCACATTATTGAGAGTAATATTTTCTGATTAATCTCCATATCATCATAGAGTCCATATTTTTTCCTGCATATTGAATAAATATTATGATTATAAAAGAGTTTATGGTTCTTCATGGAGATATTGAAGAAATAAGAATCATTTTCCAATTATGTCACATTCAATGCCCCTATTTTATTCACAAATAAGGTTGATGGATCGCTACATTTATATAATTATTATTTGAGGTTGAAATAAGTGATGGTCATACACTAGTATCCTTTTCTCCATAATAATGATATTTATATCAAGATAAGGAAAACCAAGTGGACTTTTATAGACAAGTGTCCATGCTCTCATTTCATTTATATGAAAATTTACTATTTTTTTATAATTATATTATGATTAATTGTATCATATAATTTATATGATTATTTAATTTATTGGGATAAATTTATATAATGGTTTATGACACTGATAAATCAGGCTATTCATCCTTATTTATATTTCTAATGGTCATTTTCAAAAATGAATTTCTGGTATACTCCCATTCATAATATGATCATTCATTATTTATTTTGATTTTATAATGAACACAATTATGTATTTGATTATATTCCATGATAATAATCATTATGTTTTCGGATTCGGTGGTTCTTTTTTTAAACAACTATACACAATAAGTTGTTATATTTGAAGGCCATGAGAATGTTCAATTCATTGTCTATTTATAGTTTAACATGTTTCATTACTATATATATGTATTCAATTTGTTTTAAGGATACTAAGAGATTTTTATTGATGAATTACACCATTTTGTAGTATTAATTAATATTGAAACCATGCTAGGGTGAAATTTTAGTGTTGATTTTCAGTTAATATATCCTTTTAAGAGAGGAAGGGTTTGTTCATTTAAACCTATATTCTCTCCCTAATTAATATATATATAAATAATAATGTGTACTACGATGAATAGTTTGTGGGAAGTTGAGCCATTCTGATAAAGGATTGGTGCGTTATCCATACTGAATCCTTCTATTTGTGATTGCATATCTAGAAATAACCAAATATAAAATTAGAGTAGGGATAAACTGTTCACACACTAATAGGATGGTGTCACTACCTATTATCTAAATCATATATGTTGTATAGAAATCAAAATATCCTCTAATATATCATTTCTTAAAGTTACGATAACCTTTTTTGGAAATGATGGATCGAGATATCAAATAAAATTGAAATTGAGTTAAATATACCCATAAAAATTTTGATGTCATAAACGATAATCTATTAAAAACATGGGGATTAATTAATGTTTGAGGCTTATAGAGATTGTATGTTAATGAGAAATTTTAATGATATTAATCATGATGTTTTGGTGTTTCATGAAATTGTATTTCTCACTTCCTTTTTCTTTACCATCTCAATCCATAAAATGATGAAATACTATTAATTTTCTGAATCAAACTATTGAATTATTATGGGGAATATGTAAAGGGAAATCTAGAATAGTTTTTACCATTATGATTTTGGAATATGATATGTATATGAATATGTTTTGGTTTCAAATTTTATTTTAGAAGATATTATTGAGATTTAAAATCCCTCATGTTGGGTTGTTTACACAGGGATTACTCCGTTGTTCTGTATCCTCGATAAGTAGTTTTCGTGGGATGGTGTGGAGACGGATATTATGTGGAATATTTTTGTAATACTCTACTAATTATTGAGAATCTATCAAGAATTAATAACCCATATGAATTATTCAACCAATACACATTATTGATTGGAAATGGGATTATGAAATAATAGATTTCATGATGAAGGGAACTTAGGAGATCTTGGGGTAATGATGTTGTTCGGATTATTTTTAAAAAATTAAATAAATTCATTCATTTACTATAATTTATAGAGACTTAATATATATAGGATTTCGGTCAATTGAATGAATTTATGATAGTATTTTTACATGGTGTGTGGCATATTATAATTATGGATCATGATTTTCAATTCATATCTTATTTCTATAAGGTTCTACAAAATTTTCTTGATTGAAAAGTTCATATTTTATTTGTATACCATCCTAAAACTAATGTGGCATTTGATCATACTATCATGGTATTTGAGGAAATTAATTAAGCATGTGTAATGTATTTTGGTTTTTCTTTCAAGATTCACTTTTCATAAGAATAATTAAACTATAACAAAACTTTTTATAGTTTTATTTACATAAAACCATTCCTGAAATTGTATGTAATGCTAGTCCAAACACATATGTAAAATATAATTTTAGGGGATTTTTCTTTTATATGGGATAGTATTCTAAATTATACATTAGAGAATAGCCAGTTAATATAGAAGTAGTTGTTTACTATAATGAATATAGAAGATTCAATTTCAGACCAAATAAATTATAATCATTTTTTTAGGTGGAAAGTTATTTTTATAGGTGTCACCATGGTTGGGAGACCGTCATATTTTAACGAAGGGCTTATTGATGCTATATTTATGGGGTCTTTAGAGGATTTCAAGAGGTTCAATATTATGTATTATATATTATCACATCCCTATATTTTATATCAAATTAATGGTTTATTTATTTTATCCCACCTCAAAAGATACCACACTAATCTATCTAAAGTTATTTTTGTTGACAACAAAAATATTTAGGATGATGTAATGTTTGTAGAACGACTAGTTATTATAGTGTAATAAAGTAAAAAAAATATAAAATAATATTCCACTCATTGGTGTGTAGTTTGAGTATATCAATATATAATAAGATACTTTAGAGTAAATGGATGAAATGTAAGGGTAGTGGTCTAAGTTGTTCACTGATGATGTTAAATGATGTAACATGAGGATGATATATTAAATAGAAGTTAGTTTATAACATCGTTCCTATGTGAAGGAATGATATTGCCTAAATATCTTATAAATATAATCTATTTTAATGTTTTCATAATACTATAGGTGTTTGTGGTGGATTGAGGTTCAGTGTCAAATAGATGACCCTTGACATAGGAATAAAATCAACAGAATCCACAAGGTCTTGTTACAATCCATGAATTACACTATTAGGAAAAACTCAAAGGGGGATAAATGTGATAAAATGATATCAATCACACCATTATTCTATAAAATATGGGTTGTTTCACTAGTATAGGGATGATCATCCCATGGAGTAACCTGGGTATGGATGGGCAAGTTTACAAGATCTACATTAGATAGCTTCAAGTTTCTTTACAATGAGGGTCGTGAAAAATTGTCAACATTGGACGGGTTGTTATACCAAGAATTACATTGAAAAAAATAAAACCCAACACCCTTTTTATTTTAAATAATAATAATTTAATGCATAAAAATATAAATAAATATAAAATGATGAATCAATAATTTTCCAGAAACCTATCATATGGTCTCTTACTCCTTGGTAAGTCTTCCCATTTTTAACCTCATTTAATTTTTAATATTCTTTTTATTTTTCCCATATATTCATTATAATAGACCATTCATTCAATACCATATTTTTGTATTTTCTCATTTTTTCTTTTTAAACTATTATTATAAAATATAGATATTTATATATATATTTGGAAACCTGACGACTGAATCAAACTATTATAGTGATATTTTACAAATGTTATTATAGTATATAATGGTTGGTGGTGTCTTATATTTCTTGACAAGTTATTCATGTTTATAGGATTATAATGATATGTTTCCATGGAATAAATGCATTTTCTAACTAAAATATAGCAATTCTATTTCCCTTGAATCAATGTGAATAGTTTGGGGATGTTTAGGACAACAATTGAATGTTCGTGTCCCATGTTTTATATATATTTACACTAAAATCCATAATATATAATTGAAATAAATTTTATATTATACTCGGATCCCATGGTATGGATGTTGATCTATGTTACGGTATTAAGGAACTTAAATAGAACCACTTACGCTCCTTGTAATATGTTCTATTTATTCTGAATATTTGAACATTATGGCATGATACATATGGAACCTTGAGTTTCATTATTTCATTTTGGATTATTTTATTGTGGTATACGGTCACCCTTCTTCCAATTCTATCATATAAATATCCAGGTTGTTCATTACATATTTTTGAGAAATTAATATTTAATGGGTGTTCGAGGACCGACCTGGTTTCGATTTGTATTTTATATGAATATAATGTTAACCATGATGTATATTTTTAATTTGGTGTTGTTTATATGTTTTAATATAAAATATTATAAATTCGGTTATTGTTATGGAAAAAAACCCTAAATTATATAATTATTTCTATTAAGAAGAATGATATCCACCAAATATAGGTAGTTAATTGAGTGAGGGATGACCTACCCATAAACTGATTTATTTTTAATTTTATCTAACGACATACAATTTTTTATAAAAGATGATGAAATTTTTGAGAAATAATTCTAATTATGTACTAGTTTCTTTTAGGATGTAAAACCCATTTACCATGTTAGGATTTATGATCGAAACATTTCCCATTATTATCTATCAAAGAGGGATTCATATCCCATTAGGGGATATTTTCTAATATGGTGACGTGGTTCCCATATGCATATGTTTAGTTATGATATGGTACATAATTACAGCTCTTGTATTAAGGACTGGGTCTTTGTATTATATTCCCTCCAATGATCATGATTTATTCTAGTGATTTTATATATTTATGTAATGTTTTTACTCTAATAATATGAAAATTATTATCTTGAGTATTTATGATCTTTTGATAACATGTTTTTTTTGTTTCCATTGGGATATTATTACCACTAATATGACCTCATTATTATATTTCAAACTTATGTGATGAATATAATGTTTTTTTGGAATTATACAACCAATAATTAAGGAATTAGAGATGATTCCAAATTGACATGACTTGGTATATATTCAAACACCCCATACAATATTTTAAATAGGAATAGTAACTATGGGGAATCCTTTATATCACACATAATTATCATAGTTATAATCTCTCTTTTTATTATGGTATTTTTACATATGATCATATCATATGATTCGTGAAATTTATTTGAGGATATATTTAATGAAACCATTGCAGACTGCTTATATATTTTTACTCACACCCTACATGGGTGTCCATATAAACAAACAACATTTGGGATTTGTGAAGTGTATAAGGAAAAGAACTCAAGCTTTATGAATTATTGAACTATTTATCATTGGTTGGAGTTAAAAGAGGGTTTTGAGTGAGTAATTTGGACATTTTTCGGATGTAAACTATTTTATCATTATTTTTATACCTTATTATAATGATTTTTTGAATTACATCTCATGTATTCAACTGTTATGTGTGCAACATTAATGTAACTAGTCTGTTTTTTTTTGTTACATACATATTTTTGACCAATATATATATATGCAACATTTTACATTTACCATGTGATTGATATTAGTGTTATTCCTTCAACATATATTAATAAGAATATTTTCCAAAGGGTATTTCTTGCCTATAATCACATATATAATGTCATTATTGATTGGAATCCTCTAAAATATGTTGTGGGTTTCTTGAGGTATGTGAATATATGATTTGATCACAATAGAGGTTAATATAGTTTGGGACATTAGCTTTGACTTCATGCTTGAAACAATTAAAAAAAATTCATAAGAATATTATTGTTATATTACTTTTTATTTATCTTTTGGTAAATTTTTTTTGTTAAAATAAAAATAATTTTAATGGAATATATAGATATATCTAGTCACCATAAATAGGATACATTATCCCTCAATAATAATACACAAAAATAAATACATGAAAACATCGACGTATGTTGTTTAAACAACCATTAATGGTACATTCCAAATAGAGGGAGAGAGATAATATATATATACATATATATATTGAAAATAGTTTAAAATATATATCCAATAGAATTACAAAATTTATTTCATGTTGACAGATTCATTAACTAATTTGGAGAGGAAATATAGTTACCATATATTTTCATACACCTATATTACAACTATTAGTTGAACACACCTTTTATTTTACAGACACATGCATGGGGAGTTTTATGTTATAATCATAAAAAATTGGTTCATATGTTAACTAAAACATATCCTACTTTGTACTTCTAATTTAGAACTGTACTTATGTAAATAACTCATAATATGTTTTTTAATAAACTGGGGAAAGGATCCATAAGTAAGGGTTGGATTAGTTTCTCATAAAGGATAAAAAAGGGGGATATATAAGCATTTACTAGACATCATTTTATGAGTACATGAGTATAAAATTAAAAACCCTATCCTATCAATATATGATCATAATAAAAATTCATGGAATAAATATTGACAGCTCAAAAGACATGATCATACATAAATTAATTAACATGAGGCATGAGAGAATAATATTGTAACACGACATAGAATTGTGCAATACACCAAAGAACATAAAAGAATTTCCAAAGTAGTCAAAAATATCATCCAAGGATACCATATATGAATAGGATCACTCCCCAGCAAATTATAGCATTCATGTTCCACTCATAATACCATCATAACAAACAAAGTATAATTATAAATTGAGTTCACTCCTTGTTCCAGTCCTATCTATATCATGAGATATATTTCATTAGTCAATGCGTTGGAAAGAGATATAGCTCCCACCAATCACGTAATAATGATCATATTTATATGGGACCTTATACCCTAGATTATTCATAACATAAAATCCCATGAAATTAAATATGTTTCATTAAAATTTTACCATATAATAACCTATGGAAAAATATACAGGATTCCTAATCATTTCATCATATCTAAATTTCACAACACATGAAAAATGTGGGTTTCTTAAAAATTTTATTATGATATAACCTGTGAAAGGGAATCAATTTTAATAAAAATAATTTAGTCATAATCATAAAAAATTTAGTGAAATAATAATAAATCTATCATTGGATCATATCCCCAGAGAGGCACATGTAACATAAACATATGTCATTGTAGATATAAAATTATTTTGAATGATCATTTAATACATTTATTAACTAAAATATCATTTCAAATTTGAAAAAAAAAATTAAAAAATAAAATATTTTTAAAATCCTTTTCATTGATGATAAACATAGATGATTATTGAGGAAACTACAAAGAAATTATTTGTTATAATGGTAGATAGTTCTATTAATGTGAAAACAAATTTATGTAATGACTTATTTAACATTTTCAGTAGAATAAAAATGAAATTTTTTAACAAATTACATGAATATTACTTTGAAAATATTATATTAAAATAATAAATGGGTAAAAATAAATAATTAATAATTCATAGATTTTGAAATCATTTTTTGTTAAACATTTAAAATATATTGTTTCATTAAAAATGGTACTCAACCATGGGGATAAATAAATAATATTTTTCTTAAAATAGTTATTATTAAATTTTTAGAATATAAAGAGAGGGAAATTATGGGAAGTCATAAATTATCATGAAGAAACTAGATGATATGGAAATTAATGAGTTCATTGAGATATGAATTATAATATTTTATCTTCATAATCATAATCATAAACAAACCCAACAAACAATGTGAGTGTAACATAAACCAATTACACCATTATCAGACATCCAATTCATTACCATAATTAATTATCTAAAATTTTTAACTTAGGTTACAATCCTAAAGAACAAAAGGAATAAACTATATATATCTATATGTTAATTAAATAAGCTTCAGGTAGATATTTTTTCATTCCATTATTTCTAAAGAAACATGATATCAATTTAACATGCCAATTTTTATAGAAAAATAACATTATTACCTCTACATTAAATAACCAATATCCAAGACTAAAAATATTCTACGAAATATTAAATTAAATATTTAAGAATAACTAAAAATCATAATTAAATCTATTAATATGTAACAAAAACTTGCCATCCCTACAACTAAAACCAATCCATTATTCAATTATTTATTATATTAATTATATATAATTCTTTTGTTACCCATTTAGATAAATCGTGATAAATTTATTATTTAACTTTAAATAGAGAGAAACAATGAATTCTAAACCAAAATTTCATCATGGTTGTCCATACAAGAGTGGAAAAAATAGATCATAATTCTACTCTGTCAAAAGGAATCTATATCCCATTGATAACCCCTCAAAAAAATGCGAGGAAAATAATCAAAAAAAATCGAGGAGAATGAAAGGAATAAATTGGAATAAAATTAATAGGTACAGTGGTATGAAAGGAATCAAAATATATAATAAAACATAATATACAGAAGTAGACTCACCTCTGATATCTTCAGATTGACCTGTAGATGGAGGATTTTCAATCCGATTAATGATTCTTAAAAGGCCTTCAAAAAAACCCATTGGGAACCAAGGATTTCATGGATAAACATGGTGGAAATAATGTTTTAATGGGGTTCCTAAATTTATATTAAATCAATATGTTATAAGACCATGTAAATTATAGATTCCCAACCATTTATTACATTACTAATATGTCATTTTAAATATAAAAAACATAATAGTATTACACATAGAGGATCAGATGGTTTAGTGTCTTGGTAAAACTAGGACCATACATAACAATTACAACATCGAGCATAAACTTTTTTATTCATTTCTAATTCTGTAGCTTCTTATTGGCACATGAACTCTACATAATACATGTAGCCACCTAAGGATATACATCAACAGGGGTGATAACGAATCCCAATAAGAGGATAGATAAGAACAATATAACATGGTGTGAGCATATTCATAACATAGGGGAAGAATCATGAACATGAGAGGCAATAATAAGAGACATGAAATGTGGAAATGCATAAAAATGAAATATCGTGTCTTAGAATTTAACTACCACCCATGCATGTGAACAAAGCTAGAATATTTTTCACACATCATTTAACATTTACTCAGGAGATTAATCACTTGATCAATTAATTAGAGCACTGTATTATTCGGGGAACACCAATCACATTTAAACATTCATATTGTGCTATATAATTCTGGGTGGCCTTGTCGCATCATAACATTATCATTTATCATGAATTCCACAATGAACATATAACATAAATAAAAATAAATAACACATGAAAAATAATGTATTTCATCTCATAATGACACGTTCATAATATATGGATTCCCAAAATAAAGAGGGAATAACGTACTTGATACAAGAACTATCAATATTGAATGAGAAGTAAAAGGTGTGTTCTTCAAACAAGAGTTATTTTGAAAAACCATTGGTTTTTCATAAATTCCATTGAAAAAAATTTATATCCCAAAAAAGTAAAGAAAATTATTAGAAAAATATTTTTAAGGATTAACCATATCAAAAAGGAGTGAAAGAGGGAGAACCCGATGGATGAAAGTTGGGTTCCTGAATTTCCCCTGACCTTGTACCGAACGCTTATTTCACATTAATTTCATGTATAAGGACATTATATTCATTAATAATAAATTAAAGAGCATTTTAAACTTTAATAGTGGTCATTTCTATTTAATTATGTTATTTAATTGACATTTTGATGAGTTATAGAGTTTGAAAACATTGTTCAGGAATGTTTATTTTTTTGGTTTTCTTTAGAGTTTCATATGTATTCATGAATTGATGTTTGTGTAGAACATGGGTAAACATCTAGAACATATATTAAAGGTTATTAATTATATTCCAGACATTAAAATTATCTTATGATGAATTACATTGTATACGATGTGGATAAATCATTAGATAGAAATTTAATGATGATCGTTTCGGTTAATTTGGGTGGTTTTTCGACCACAACGAACATATTTTGTTTACTCATCTATTAATAAGTACATAAGTTTATTAAAAAAACCTATAACATGAAATTATAAATATATAATATTCTGATTCATCCATAAAAATGGTTTCATGAACAGATATGTTGGTATAAATGGAAAAGGAAAACATGGCATTCTTGAAGGTGTTAGATTAACACCTTACGAACAACATTTTCTTTTATAAAATAAAAGGAAGAGGAGAAGGCGGATGGATGGTATAATAACCCATTAGTATCATAAAATTCCATTATATGTATTATACTAGACTTACCATACCATTTGGGAAAAGATAGGTTGGTAGAGAATAAGAAAAGGACTTGAAATCTAAAAAGAATTGAAGGAAGGAGGAAGAGAAATTACCACTTGAATCCTTCTCTTGAGATCATCCTTAATGGGCCTAAGCTTGGTATTTTGGTGAGACAGGAAGCTCTTGGACATGGGGGAGGAGATAGGGAAGATTATTGGGAAGAGGTTAGACAATTATTGAAGCTTGAGAGGTGTGTTTTGGCAAGGTGACGGTGAGGGGTTATTTATAATTGAGGAGGGGGTGTTTTTAGAATAAAATATTAAATAAAATAATATATCAATAGTTAGACTTGTAATAGTAGTTTTTTGACATCCTAAATCAAATATTAATATAATGTAATTCGTTTTAGTCTGTAAATCATCTTTATAATTATAATTAATTAATTTATTAAAAGGAAAGTGGAAGAAAGAGAAAAAGATACTTTAAGAAATCACCTTTTGACTTTAGGCATCAAAAAGTTCTTTTTAGGTCTGGAATTTTAGTTTATAGTATTTTAAGGTAACATTTATGAACTTTAATATAATATGGCTGAACATAATGTTCTAGAAGGGTTATTTAATCATTAAATCATTAATGATTCAATTTAGGATACACCGATAATGAGAAACAAACTGTATTTTTTCTATTCACACAAATATTGAAGTATTTTGGAAAATTCACAAAATTCCCCCTAACCAATTTTTGATGTGAAGAATCCAAAAAATAGAGTCCATTTTTCAAAAATAATTTCATGAATATGATTAATTTAATATTTAATTAAAATCATAATTTACTTGAAAAATACAATTTTTATAATTTAAACTGATTTTATAATGCTTTAAGAAATTATATAGGGTCCTATGAAGTTATCTAAAAACTAGAAGACATATATTTGATAATTTATGAACACATTTTAAGAAATTATAATTCGTTTTAATTTAATTAAATAATTATAAATATTTATTTACAACATAAAAAAATACTGGACCTTTTACTATTGTTAAATTGTCCATTTTTAAGATATAATTATTCATGGGTAAGGTTAATCTTATTTGAACAATTTAGTATTCATTAGGGTAGTAATACTATTCATAAGGGTATGTTTCTATTCACCAAAAAATTATGTTTTTCATATTGGACCTCAAAAATCACATTGAACAAAACCATGTATTTCATATTTTTTAAATTTCAAACATAGTAGTGACAAACATATGTTTAAAGGTAACTTAGCACTTAGTAGTTCATTATGTGGTGTTTTGAAGTGATTTTATGACATATTTTTAAGATGGTAACATTCATTGAAATACATTAGGTCATTACATTCTTCCCCTTATGAAATTTCGCCCTCGAAATTTCACTTTACACAAACAGGTGAGGGTACTTCTCTTTCATTGCCTCCTCTAGTTCCCATGTATCTTCTTCAAACTTATCGTTCCTCCACAACAATTTTACATGGTGCGTTGTCTTGTTGTGTATAACCTTATCTCCTTGGTCTAGAATCTCTACAGGATACTCCTCCTAAGAGATATCATCTTCCAGTTGTACCACCTCTGGGTTACTACATGTGAGGGATCAGGTTTGTATTTACTCAGGAGTGATACGTGAAAAACATCATTACCTGGAGCCATATTTGGTGGAAGTGAATGTCGACAGGCCACAGCTCCTATATGGTGAAGGATATTAAAAGGTCCAATGTACCTTGTTCTTAACTTTCCTTTCTTCCCAAATCTCATGAATCTCTTCCATGGTGATATTCTAAGGAAGACTCTATCTCCATCGTCGAACTCCAAATCCCTTCAATGGTTGTTAGCATAGCTCTTTTGCTGACATTGAGCAACATTGATGTGTTTCTAGATGACATGAACTTTATCTATCATCTTTTGTAGAAGATCAGTTCCTAGTATCTTTCATTCTCCGACATCATCCCAATAGGTTGGAGTTCTATATCGATTTCTATACAGTGCTTCATATAGAGCCATATGAATACTCGATTGGAAGCTATTGTTGTAAGAGAACTCAACCAGTGGGAGATGATGATCCCATCATTCATTAAATTCTAGTTATTAGGCTCTTAGATTATCTTCAAGCGTCTGAATAGACCTTTTAGATTGGCCATCGGTTTTGCGGTGATAGGTCGTTCTGAAATTTAATTCAGTACACAAGTCATGTTAATGGATCCTCCAGAATTTATATGTTATCTTTGGATCACAATCAGAGGAAATTGAGAGTTGAAGACCATGCATTCTCACCACATCCTTTACATATATCCTTGCATGTTTTTCAAGTGAGAGATCTTCTCGAATAGTGATAAAATGGGCAGTCTTAGTGAGTTGATCAACCACGACCCATATAGCATTATTTCCCTTCGACGTCTTCGGGAGTCCTTTGACAAACTCTATAGTGAAATTTTCCCATTTCCACATGGGTATAGGTAATTGATTCATGATCCCTTTGGACTTTTGTTTCTCTTATTTAACTTGCTGACATACCAACTACTTTGATAAATATTCTGCAATCACCTTCTTCATGTTATCCCACCAGAATTGTTATCGGAGATTACATTACATCATGGTGCTACCAGGATGGATAGAGAATGTTGAGCTATGTAAATTTTCCAATATCTCCTCTTTTATACCAGGTGATGAAGACACTCAAAGACACATCCCAAACCAAATCACACCACCATCATCAATATGGAACTCATGCATTTTCCCTTCATTTACCGAATTCGCCTACTTTTGTATCTCCACATCATCAATTTGTTATTTTTTAATCTTCTCATGGATGTATGGTTACACAATAATTTGGGCATGGTAGGATGTATCCCTTTCCATTATGATTTCTAAATCCATTCTTTACATATCCATAAAGATAGGGTCTTTCTCAATCTGAAACATGGATAATGTAGCTGGTTCTTTTCTGCATAGAGCATCAGCTACCTTGTTCGTCTTTCTAGGATGGTAGTGAATAGAGAAATCGTAATCTCTTATTATCTCTAACCATATCCTTTTATGAATGTTGATCTAGTTTTCTGTGAATATATATTTTAGGCTCTTTTGGTCGTTGTATATTTCACGCTTCTCACTATAAAGGTAGTGCCGCCGGATTTTCAAGGCAAAAATCACGACTGCCGGCTCTATATCATGTTTTGGGTAGTTCTTCTCATGGATCATCAATTGTTGTGAGGCTTAGGATGTCACATTATCATTTTTCAATAGTACGCAGCAAATAATTTCTTTGATGCATCACTATTTATCACAAAACAATCTCTAATTTTCGGTAGTCTGAGTACAGGTGCAATGATCAGCCTTCTATATAGCTCCTTGAAGAATCCCTCACATTCTTCCATCGAGACGTAATTTACCCATTTCATTGTTAACTTAGATAACGGGCTTGAAAATCATGAGAATTTTCTCACAAAACATTGGTAGTACCAAGATAATCCATGAAAACTATGGATTTCGGTGACACTAGAGGGCCTAGGCCATTCCTCAATTGCCTTTTTTTGGAAGGATCCACTGAAATTCCCTCACTTGTGATCACTTGTCCCAACAATGTTACATGATTCATCCAAAGTCACAATTGCTGAACTTGGGAAAAACTTCTCATTTCTCAATGTCAGCAACACTAGTTTTAGATGTTCTTCATGTTCGTCCTTGCTCTCATAGTAGATGAGAATATCATCGATAAACACTACCAAAAGTTTTGTCGATGTAGTGTCTGAAGACTCTATTCATCAAATCCATGAATATTGTAGGGGAATTAGTAAGTCCGAAGGGAATCACTATAAACTCATAGTGTCCATACCTTGTATGAAAGGAAGTCTTCTGAATATCCTCCTTCTTCTCATTTAGCAGATGATATCCAGAATGAAGATCCATCATTGTGATGTATTTAGATCCTCTTAACTGAACGAACAAGTCATCAATCCTTCGCAGAGGATACTTGTTCATTATGGTGATCTTGTTGAGTTCCCGATATTCAATATAGTACCGCATTACTCCATACTTATTATTCACAAAGAGTACTAGCGCACCCCATGTTGATGTAGTAGGTCTTATGAAACCTTTTTCCAGATGCTCTTGCAGCTGCTTATTTAACTCCTCTATTTTGATAGGAGGCATCCAATAAAGACACTTTGAGATAGGAGTAGCTCCATGTATGAGTTCTATGAAGAACTCTACCTCACGATGTGGGAGAATTATGGGTAACTATTTAGGAAATATAGCTCTGTATTCCCTCACGGTGGGCATTTCTGTAAGGTTGGCACCTTCATTTGACTCAACCATTTGAGAGAGGTATGATTCTTCATAGGGAATACACACCCACACAGTTAAAGGATATTTAAAAAGGGATTCATGAACATCCTTTCATTTTTAGAGGAGCATATGATGGTTTGGAATATGAAAATATATTTCCATTTCCTGACAGTTGATATGTTCCTTATATAATCAGAGCCAATCCATTCCCATTATAGGATCGGATTCCACCCATTTAAGTATTACAAGATTCACAAGAAGAAACCTCCCATATATAGAAACAAGAGATGAGTCTAACACTTGGGTTGAAATTATTCCACAACTTTGTTTTTTTACAGCAATCTCTAATTCAAGGATTCGGGGGTTCGATTCTAAAGATCTAGAAAAAATGAGAGATATAACAGAATGCATAGAACAAGAATAAAATAAGGCTTTTTCCATTATTGAGTGAATATAAAGTGTACCTTGTATAACATCATTATATTACTACAATTATGCTGTAGTGATTGCATAATCCTTCTCCTGTTCCTTTAGCTTTGGTGGATTCTAACGCTGACTACCCTCAAGAACTTGAGGTTTAGTGCACTGGCTTGCATAGTGCGTTTTCTCCCTACAGTTTTATCATTGAAACCTGAATGGTTCTCTCCATTCTTTTCCAAAATTTTCCTTCCTTTTTATATCATTCAGACACTCTTGAGGAATGTGTCCTTATATCCCACACTTGAAACATTTCCCCATTCCTTTTAGGTTGTTCCCATCATGCAAACATACCACATTTTTTCTATGTGGGTCGTTGAGTTTTCTTCCCACCTTTTTCTTTAGATCAACCATCTTGAAACTCCATCTTTAGTTTCTTATCACTATAGCCATGGGACCATTCTCCAAACTCCATCTCCACTTTGAGATCACACTGAAAGAATTCTTCATCACTCCCAATGTCTCGAATTGCAAGATCATTTCGAAGGTGTGGTTTTAATCAACTAAAGAATCTATCAAATTTTCTATCATTGTTGGTAACAAAACATAATGACTACCTTGTAATCCTTGTAAAATTATCTTCATAGGTTGTGACAGATTCTCTAATTATTTTCATGAGATCTATGAATTCTCTCTCCATCTTCGTATGAAGAGTTCATTGGAAATATTTATTTATAGACATGATCTTGAAGTCTTCCCATTCCATCTCTTCTATTTCCTACCTTGACACGGTGTTATTAATCAAATCCCATCATTCATCGGCCTCTCCATCTAGATGGAAAATTACTAGTTTCACCTTCTACATCTCATAATAGTGATGAAAAGAAAAGATCTTCTCCATGGAGTTGACCCAGTATTCTACAACTAGTGGATCAAAAGGTCCACTAAAAGTCAGCGGTTGTTGCTACATTAAACATTTGATATCCAGTTTCTCTCTTTTTGGTGAATATGGATGTTCCCAATTATTATGGTTATTGTTCATAACCTGAGATAATTGGGTAAGCATCTCCATGAATTTTTTAACTCCACCTCCCAAATTATTGGGGTTCTCATTTTGGAAATTGTTGCAATGGACCTCACATGGGTTGTTAGCCTGGTTTCTCCTGGGTCCCACCATTTTCTAAAATAGAAAAGGTTAGAATAAATCATAAGTCCAGAATTCATGAATAAATTATTCATTTAAACAAAGAATAGCATATTGGATCCCAATATATTGATTCTTTTGTGAAAATATGTACTTAAAGTTATGCTAGAGGTTTTCACTAAGGTTCACTAATCCTAATTACTAAATTAACTAAACCATTCCTCTGATACCAACTATAGTGGCCCATCCTTTTCATACATTTCTATTGAATCATTTTATTTTTTAAAAACATAATAGTATTACACATAGAGGATCTGATGGTTTAGTATCTTGGGAAAACTAGGACCATACATAAAAATTAAAACATCGAGCATAAACATTTTTGTTCATTTCTTCTTCCATAGATTTTTATTGGCACTTGACCTCTCCTTAGTACATGTAGCCACCTGAGGATATACATAAAAAGGGGTGAGTTAGGAGCCCAATAATAGGATAGATAAGAACAATATTTCATGGGTGAGCACATTCATAAAATAGGAGAGGAATCATGTACATGATAGGTGGAATTAATAAGAGACTTGAAATGTGGAAATTCATATAAATGAAACATCTTGTCTTAGAGGTTAACTACCACAAATGCTTGTGAACAAATCTAGATACTTGTTGACACTTCATTTCAAACTTACTCATGAGATTACTCACTTTTACCAATGCATTGGAGTGCTGTATTATTCCGGGTGCACCCGTCACATTTAAACATTCATATTGCGCTATATAATTCTGGGCGCACTTGTCACATCATAACATTATCATTTATCATGCAGGCCAAAATGAACATATAACATAAATGGACATAACAAACCCATGAATAGGAATGGGTTTCATCTCATAAGAACACATTCAGAAACATTGGCTTCCCAAAAGAAAGAGGGGATGAAATTCTTGATACAAGAACCTTCAATCTTGAATGAGAAGTAAAAGGTATGTTCTTGAAAAAAGAGTTCTTAGGGAAAAAACTGGTTTGTCATAAATGGTAGTTACAGACATGTATATCCCATAAAAGTAAATAAAATGATGAAAAAATTTCTTTTATGGAGTAACCATATCAAAAAGGAGTGAAAAAGGGAGAACCCGAAGAATGAAAGTTGGGTTCAAGAAGTTCCCCTTACATTGTATCTGAATGGTTCCTTCACTATAATATACTGTATAATGACATTATATTCATTAATTAGAAATTAAAGAACCTTTTATGCATTAATAGGGATGATTTTGTTTTCATTATGTTATTTTATGGTCCTTTTGATGAGTTATAATGTTCAAAAACATTGTTTTGGAATGTTCATTTTTATGGTTTTCTTTAGAGTTTCACATGTATTAATGAATTGAAGATTGTGTTGAACATGTGTAAACATCCAGAACATACATTACATGTTATTAATGATATTATATTATATAAAATGATCCTATGATGAATTACATTGTATTCCATTTGGATGAATCATTATATAGGAATTTAATTACGATCGTTTGGGTTAATTTGGGAGGTTTTTCGACCACAACATACCTGTTTTGTTTAATCATCTAGTAATATGTAAATATATCCATTCCCGAACATAAAATAGGACATAATACATACATAATATTCTGGTTCAACCATAAAAATAGTTTCACGACCAGATCTGTAGTTATAAATGGAAAAAACATGTCTTCTATGAAGAATATAGATTAACTCCTTACAAACAACGTTTTCTTTTATAAAATAAAAGGAAGAGGAGAAGTGGGAGAGATGGTATAATATCCCATTAGTATCATAAAATTATATTATATTTATGATACTATAGTTACCATACCATTTGGAGAATGATAGGTTGAGAGAGAATAAGAAAAGGACTTGAAATTGAAAAGGAATTAATGGATAGAGGAAAAGAAATTAATTTTGGAATCCTCCTCTTGAGATCCTCATTAAGGGACTTAGGCTTGGTCTTTTGGTGAGAAAAGAAGCTCTGGGACGTGGGTTAGGGTCTAGGAGTGATTATTGCGAATATTTTAGTCAATTATTGAAGCTTGAGAGGTGTGGTTTGGCAAGGGAAGGGGGTGGATTATTTATACATAAAGAGGGGTTGTTTTTAGAATAAACTATTAAGTAAAATAATGTATCAAAAGATAGACTTGTAACAGTAGTTTTCTAACATCCTAAATAATATATTAATAGAATATAATTTTTTAGGATTTAAATCATCTTATAATTTGAAATCATTAATTTATTAAAAGGAATGTTAAATAAAGCAAAAAAGACACTTTAAGAAATCACCATTTGACTTTACAGTTTGGAAAGTTTTTTTTAGGTTCTAAATTTGAGTTTATTCTATTTTAAGGAACCATTTTTGAAATTTAATATAATTTGGAAGAAAGAAATGTTCTAGTATTTTTATTTCATCTTTACATCATTAATGATGAAATTTTGGACACACCGGTTATGTTAAAAAAGTATATTTTTACTATTCATCCGAAAGCTGAAGTATTTCAGAAAAATTCCAAAAAAATAACCATAACCAATTATCAATGTTTAGAATAAAAAAATGAAGAACATTTTTGAAAAATATTTTTCTAAATATGATTAATTAAATATTTAATTAAAATCATAAATTACTTGAAAATACATTTTTTAAAATTAAAACTGAATGTATAATGTTTTAAAAAATTACATAGGGTCGTTTGAAATTATCTAAAAACTAGAAGAAATAGATTTTCTAATTTATGAAAAAACTTATAAAAAATAAATTTACATTTAAATTAATTAATTATAATTAATTATTTAAGACTTACAAAAATACCAAAACTTTTATTATAGTTAAATTGTCACATTTTTATATTTAATTATTCATGGGTGAGGTTACTCTTATTTGGATGATTTACTATTCCTAAGGGCCGTACAAATATTCATAAGGGTTTGATTATATTCACTAAAAATATATGTTTTTCTAATTGTACCCAAAAAATCATCTTTAACACAACGGTCTATGTTGTATTTTTTAAATTCCTAACACTGAATTGAAAACAATATGTTTAAAGGTCACATAGCACTTAGTATTTCACTATGTTGTGTTTTCATGTGACTTTATGAAATATTTTTTAGAAGGTAATTTCCATGTAAATAATTTGGGTCATTACATCAATGTTTAAAACCCTATGGTGAAATAGTGCTAGTATAGGAAAAGCTGTGGAGAAAGGAAAGAGACCACACTGTAACACAAATAGTCAATGCCACGCCTAATAAAAATAGTATATTCAATGTATTCAATCCTATAAATTACGAGAATTAACATATTGAAATGTTATAACTATACCATATAATTCTAATATCTATTAAAGAGTCTATATCACAACTCATATTCATAGTACAGTGACACTAAAATGAGTAAACCCATAGAAACATCGCACCTGAGATATCTTGTTGTGTCATACCCCCAACCTATAGGGGTATCAAAATTTAAAGAATCACCAAAACCACCACCATTATGAATCTACTCCATAGTGATTAATCAACACTATATCCTCATCTCTAGACTAGAAATTATTGCATAACGAAAGACTCCAAACCACAATCCTTCTATAGAAACAAGCATTCATTTCAACTCTTCTCCTTTATCATCCATTCCTCCTATTAGAACCACCAACACAATAAAATGTAATGTGATTTAGGTAAATATTCCCATAAAAATATACATCTCAAAAAACTATTTCACTCATGAATATAAAACCATACCTATATGCAAGGTAAAAGGAAATGGGAACCCAAACAAATACCACATGTTGTAACTATGAAGAATATTATTTTTATGGTCCCACAAACACCTCACGTGGAGGAACATAGTTCAAAATTATAAAACACTAACAACCAGCTCCAAAACATACATCTTGGAAGTGATACCTCTCAAATAATAATAATGGACCTAAAAATGGTATTAGTTTATATATAATTATTTAATAAACTTTATAAATATCCACGTACTTAATGATTCATGAAAAAATACCTAATCTTAATAAAACAAGGGATTATAAAAATGTATTTACAAATCATGTTCCCATTATATCTCCTTGAATCTACTATCTCTCCGTAGTACTATAACTATGGGAATAACTTAATTATTCAGCACCATGCCTTGTAGTACTAGATCTCCACAACCTGACCCTCAATAGATGATTCACTAAAATATTGATCTCTCCAAAATAAATTGTGTGATAATAATTATTAATATATATGTGAATAGATGTTATATGAAAGAAATAATGAATCTGGTTTATCCTTGCCAGATGCGTTATCCAGAACGTGAAGGATCCACCATGCTTAAAACACCTCAAAAGGCCCAAAAAATAAGTGAAAATTCTTACTCCCACACAAAAAAATTGACTTCTCATTAAGGGGATAAACCTTTAACAAATCATAATCCCCTACATAAAACAGTAATCCTATACACTCATTGTCATAATTTTACTTTTAAGGAAAATGTTTCATTATCATCTTCTTACAAATCACCTGAACCATAATTTTATTGATTTTCACTATTTTTGACCTATGCTTTTCTGAATCTCCAGACCTTGTTGAAGACAATAGGGAATTTCTAGGTCATCTATACAATGAATCAACTGATTCTATAAAAAATGTGTTGTAGAAACTATTATTTTAATAAAAATTATCCAAAACTTTGTGCATCACCCATGGTCCTATAAAATATAGGAAACTTGTATGAAAAATATCATTAATATTCTTGATGGTCGACTATATCTATCAATATGTTTAAAGATGAAAGAACATTTAATAGACAAAATGAGATCTATAATTAGGTTGAAAAGCTCTAAACATAGATTATGTGAAGTAAATATTAGGATCAGATATGATCTTAATAAAAAATCTATGATATCTCAACACATCCTCTAGATAAAACCCCAACAAAAATTCCATTGATCATGACTCATTTATCACCATGATGTGAGATAATTTTTTTAAAATAACCCATTAATAGTCTAATATAATTAGACCATCCCTGATCTCAACATAGAATTTAAAATATGTATATCTAAATTTACACTGAAACCCATTTGGGAACATATAATGGTTGTAGAAAACCTTCGGGAACATAATTTTAGATTTTACTTTCAGGAAGACTAATAATGTAGACATGAAATATATAATTGAATGCATTGACCCAAGAAACCAAAACTGGTCTCTAATGATGTACATCCTATGGTGAGTTTTGGAAATCATAGGAAAAAAACCTAAAGAATAGACGACGTAATTAAAATTTTCTTATGTAATAACAAACAATGTTGATCATCCTCAAACAATTCCATCCCCCCAAACATCCACAGACGAATACCCCAGTTGGGACTTCACCACCCCCTATATTAAATATGAATACACTACCATATGAAAAATGCATTCTCTCCCAAAAAATTATCTCATATCATGATTCATAATATTTAAATATTTCATCACACTCTATGGATTTTATGATTCATGAACATAAGAACTGTGCACATTCTGCTCAGAGAATCATCTAGAACATTACCATTTCACAGTTTTCAGGAAATATTGAATTCATCATATCGTTTTAATTCCCTCAACAATAATTATTTCTATAATATAAACCCATAATGAAATGTCCTGTTTTATTTTTTTCATCAGTGAAATACATAATGTGTTCACTGATTTAACATTATCTCCACAACAATGGGGAAAACATAACCCCTAAAAACATGATATCATGGGTTGAGTAGTTAGTTTCATTGGATCAAAATTATTGAGTACAATATTTATCAATTTTCCACTAATACATCTGGTCACTATGCAAGCCATGATTTATGGATTCATAGAAAACCACAAAAAAATTAGCACTTCATATAAATAATGAATTTTAGTGTTTGACAACATTTCCCTTAGATAGTTAAAATAAACATTGATATTGTTATCCCCCAAAAATTAAAAATACAATCTTATTAGGTCTATCAAAGGAGTCTCTATCCAATAAAATTTTGGAATGAATATATAATAATAGAATACAATAAATAATAAAATATTTACTCCTAAAAAATTCATAAGGTCTTCTAAATAAATGAAATCACTAATCATTGAAGGAACAATCAATACTCTACATTGTGACCAAAATGTACCAATTAAAAGAACATCATGACAAAATAAATCATCCTTTTAAATCATCATGAAAATATTCTAAAGACAAATAACACCCATAACATTCTACATGATCGTAGGTTTATCCAACTCTGAGGTGGATTATACATGGATATCATCAAAGATGAAAACCATGAATTTATCTAGAAGCTCCTGAAAAAATATATTCATAACCCATGTGAATTCAACTAGGGATTTCACCTCACCAACAGAAAACACAATTAAATCTAAATATTCATAAAGCTATAAAAAACATACCATTAATATATCCTCATTTTTCTCCATAAAATAATTATATAATTTTCATATATTGTTCTTCAAGAACAAAATTTATACCCTTAGTTGATCGAATGAATCCTCAATTCATAGAAGAAGGTATCAATTTTTCTACTCGACCATGTTAAAGTGGATATAATTATGAAAAACGTGAATAAATGCCTAATTCTAATTTGATAATAAATATTACTCACTTGTGCTATTTTATAGCGCATTTGATTACTGGGTTTTTCTTTTATTAAGAGATTAATATTCATAAAATTTCAAAAGAAAGAATATTTTTGAATTTTTTTTAGAAAGTAAGGGTATATGATAATGAAATAAGAGTTCATATTATACTAATATTTAGAAATGTACATTTTATTTCATTTTAATTGTACTGAAACTATATGAACTCATCTCTCCATATCATTGATTAACCATACCTCATGGTTCCATATAAATCTCAAAACATCATGCCAAAACATCACAGTACTGTCCACATTGAAATGATGATATTCATAGGGAAAAATAATTGAATAGAAATATATTTTAAATAGCTACCCACAAGATGAAATGCAAGAATGGAAAATAGAACACACTTCAGTTCATGAAAATAAAAAATATAGAATAAGAAAATCCACATCTAGATCCACCATTTGAAATCAGGATTTAGAACCACCCTATAGATATCATAATTTTATTCCAAAATCCACATTCAAAGCATCCAAACATCGTACCTGATAAATAATATTATAAAAAAATCACTATCTATATCACTAATCATAACACAACACCATTTCATTTATAAATTTATAAACAAACCAATAATTCTAACAGCCGCTCCTAATGGAGTTAAAGAGAATCACACCATTTTGAAATGAGAGGGAATCTACTGAAATATATGGTGAGGTGTATCTAGAATACTGTAATAATCATTAAATAATTTGAATGAATCCTTGAAGAAAAAGAATATACTTATTTAGTGAAGCACACATGATGGGCGTGATCATATAAAGTAGCACCCTTTACGCATCAACGCTTCTTATATTCCAAGACATGCACACTAAGGCAATTCAGAATAATGAGATCTAATTTCCAAGAAAATAATATTTTCATTAATTTTGTAGAAAATTTAATACCTAGGGAGATCGAATGGGAGATTTCTAGTAGTAATACATTATATGGAGATATTATAATGTGGGTGTGATGCCAATTTATGTGCAAGTTCCTTGACTGTGGGGATTTCAAACTGTTTCTGATACACTACCTAAAATAATATGTATTACACATTTCCCACAAGAATTGTGGTTCACTTCAAGATAACATGGATCTGTTAAATGAGTCTGAACAAAAATAATCCATGTTGATCAATTTCATTATGCCATCACTATGATCATTGATATAGAATGGCCCAGGTGGTAGATTCTTGCATAAAACTCGTCTGTTGACCTTCATACTATTTGTTAGAAAAAATATTCACACTTAATTAAAATATACTATCTTCTAGAATATTTTCAATAAGTGTCATTTATTCAGTTATAAAACACTCACAAAGAAACTCAGACTTCATGAAACTACACAATTGGAAATCTGGGAAAAAATTAGAAAGATTCAAAAATAGAGTAAACATATATAATGAAATGTAGGGGAAATGAAATAAAAGAAATGATAATCAAGGGGGGAATTACAGTTGAAGAAATGAATTAAAAAAATGGGAAATGAAATGAATAAAAATGAAATTCCTGGCGTAATAACAAAAAATAGAGAGAAAAATATTTTCTTAACAAAACAATTATAACTTTTACAATAGATGAAAATGAAATCATTTAAAATACCTAAATGTATATTGATCCCTAAAATATGTAACCAAACTTTAATTTGAGTAAATGACAAATATTAGTATTATAAAAAAAGTGACATGTAACATAATAACATAATAGTACGTAAAATAATAATACTTCCACTAAGAAAAATCAACTTACATATCTATCTTCAGATGCATATCTATGATATGATGCTGTATTGCAGCCCAAAACCAGAATTTTGGCTTCACATTATACTCTTCATTTATATAAATAAATAAACATGAGATATCATAACATAGGATATAATTTTTTCTATACTGAAACATGTGTACTCATAAAATGTTAAATCTGGAAACAAACATTAGTATTCAGAAAATGGTTTTATTGTTTATGATGAAGCTATAAAAAGGTTTCATACAATGGTATATCAGTTTTAATGGAGGGAAACATGAAGAATCTAAATTATTTTAATCAGTTAAACTAGAAATAGACATGACATCATCAAATGGGTGTTCTTTTTTATAATAATCATACATTAAAATTCAGCATACAAAAAAATTGACTGGAAAAAAGGACTAATCACCAAACGGTGAATCACTAATAATGGAATCAAACAAAAGAAGAAATAAATTGGGTACAATTTTTTACAAGAAATAGAAATCTATAATTAAAAATAGTGAAATATGCTTTAGTAAAAAAACTCTTAATAAAAATATGGAAATTTTTTTTACAGGAAAACAAACATAATAATTTAGAATATTGGAATTCTGTAATATAGGAAACAGACATCATAATTCAGATAATGAAAAAAAATGTTTTCATAGAAAAAAACCTGAAAACTAAAAAAGAATGAAATTTATTTTACTGAAAAAACTGTGAAAATGACTAGAATGGTAAATCTGTTCACGTCGTGAAAAAATTGAGATATTATATTATGAGAATACAAAATTACTGAAAACATTCAATACATTTTAGAACATAGAATATCCATTATAATGTATATAGAATTTCAATCTAGGAAATTGATTTTATAATTTTATAATCTCATTAAAGTTTATTAGTAATATATAGTATATGTAGACATAACAGTGGTGATATTATTTGTAATAGTTCATTTGAAACATACCTCCACTTTGGCCGAGGAGGTAGTACTTGTTCACTTGTCTCGTTCATCTGAACCTTCAGAAAGTATTTGGGTGCGTGGTTTAATATCTGCAGCGATGGTGAAAGATTGAAACATGTTGAGAAAGAAAACTATTATCACTCTCTAGGAAATTTAAATTACATTAATCAATGTCTTTGAGCCCATGAAGGCTTCAATTTTCTTTCAATCAAGAACAAAGATGAAAATTATCAGAACAAGTCCACACCTTGAATTTTCCTGTAGGTCAACGACAGTCCATTAGTGGGTGTGGACTTCAGAGTAGAAACCACCACATCTTGTTTCTATTGAGTGTTGATTGTATTTCATATTGAACTTTATCTTGAGTGAAGTCAATATGATGTCTATTATGACATCTCACCATACATTTTGTATTTATGGTATAAAGGATGAAATAAAAATGCCAACATGTTTCCATCAAGCAAAAGGGAAACTTAAGATTACTTTGGGTGCATATTTCTTGTGCTTCTTTATCTTATATATTTCCTATAGAAAATAAAGAAAACAAAACTTCAAAAGAAATTAGAAATAATACAGTAGTTTAGAAACAAATAATAATAAATATATGAGTGTTTATGATCATGAAAACACACATCTATCCTGCAAAAATACTACATGAAAGAACCACAAATCAAATTAGTTGGAGGCTTAAATTCCTAAAATCAAATTGGTTTCTCCAATAATGTAACATGGTTACATGAAACTATAGTGAATGACCTGACATATCTATGGTACATGTAACAAATCTTATGTTAATGATTGATATTGATGGAGAAGACCTACCAACCTACTCACATATGATCATGCATGATAATGCATGCTTGAAGAATGAAATTGTATTCTGCATAAAGAGACAACATGAATAATAATATAATATACAAGTGAAATGCAATACTAGTACATGATAATTAAATTTAAACATTAATATAAAGTCCAACATGAAGTAATAAATAGATATAAAAACAAGAATCAAAACTACAATTTCAATGCAACATGAACTAATATAAAGTTAAATATAAAATGAAATATAAATGGCAGTATAATGTAAAATAAAATGATGTTCCAATTGAAGTTATAATTAGTCAAAAACGATTAAGGTCATTGTTTTTGTGAATCACTATGTTCTTATGTATTTTAGCTTTTTTCATGTTCCATAATTTGACCAGAATGTCCTTGATATAATCATGCATGAATTTTGAACATAATGGATTTGAAAAGGATAATAAAATAACCTATGAATTTCATTGAGATTTATACACTGTTATACTTCCATCATTTTTTGCATTCATGTTTATAAGAGCACAATATTGAAACAAAACATGTTAATGAAAAATGGAGAACAATCACCATTGTATGAATATGTTTTAATGGACAATTTACATCACAAATAGGCGAGTCACATAAATTGACTTCTATAATAGAAAACAATGCAGAGAAAATTAAATCAATTCATCCAAAAATATAGAAAAATATAGAATATGAATGATAAAAAAATACAATGATCAAAAAAAATTAAAACATACCAGCAGGAAGACTAATATCATCACATGAAATCAAGAACCCTATATAGGAATGTGAATTTCATGATAACAGGTCAACAACTGCAATCAAATAAACTATTTCGAAAAGAAATTTAAATAAACCATCATCAATTAGAGATTAAAAACAATAGAAATATGGATCATAAATGAGAATAGAAATTGAATCCATCATATCATAGTCCATGGAGTGGCCACCAATTTGTTCCTCAAGGGAGTTTCTAATGATGTAATGAGTATGCCGCTAATCGGGGTCTCAAACCTGTAAAACCGTACTGAATTTATAGAATAAAATTTAGTAATGTAAAAATACATGAATTAGTTAGAAACAAAAAACAAGAAAGGTAACATTTATTATGGGGTATCAAACCTGTAACACAAATATGTCATGATACATCTCCTTTCAGAACACATTTCATACAGAAGAAATCGATTTCAGACCATGAATCTAGAAAAAAATATTAATAATATAATATTTTTACCTTTAAAAAAACTAAAACAACGTATACTATTATCCAAGGATGTATTTCTATTGAGTATAGTGATACATTACATTACTCAAGCTTTAGATTTAGCTCAAAGTCAATTCAAAACTCCAACTCAGTCAAATATTGGTTTTCAAAATTTAAATGTGATTTGGTTTTTAAAATGAAAAAATGAATCCCACCGGTTTAAGAACCATGACAGTATATGAAATTAAAAATAGAAACCAGATAAAATTTACTATATGAAGATAGATAAGAATATTTGGCTACTGAAAATGATGGTTTAGAGTTCCACCAGGAAGAAATACCTGATCATTTTGTTGGAGTTCATCACCATGGTTATTCTGCAAGAAGGGTAAGAGGAATGGATAGAATATGATAGTGGGATATAGTTTAAATGTATTTTTTTTCACCAAAATCATTCGATGTAATTAACTCTAGAAAAACATCAATTGTGATAAACTGGATTCATATGAGGAGATGAGGAAAATCACAAGTAGAATCCCTAGTAGGAGAGGAGCGGAGTCACGAGAAGAAGGTCAGCTCTGTATTTTATAGATTTGTAGTAGGAGGGGACATCAATTTTGTGTGGGAACAATAGGAGTAACTGTGTTAAATACCTTGTAGAGGCGGGTATGGAAGGATGGAATGTGAAGAAATAGTGATTTTTTTACAGAAATCGTTTGAAGGAGATTGTTTTAGCTCGACGCCGATAGTGTTATTTGTCAATAGTATGAGGATGTTCGAGGAACCGTGAGCAGGAACCCAAATAGAGGATGAACGAAGGTATGAGGAGGTCATCTCTATACTGTAGGATAAGTAGTAGGAGGGAAGCGGGAACCCTTGAGAAATGGGAGAGGGGATTCGGGGAAGTTGTGGGAACCCTAAAGTAGGGAGAGGGTTTTCAGGGAGGGAAACCGAGGAAGGAATCATGAGGGGTGAATAGGTTTAGGTTAATCCTCGGAGAAATTTTGAGATAGTGGAGATGTGGAGCATTGTAGGATGGCCACACATTGTAAAAATGATGTGAGTGAATGTGAATGCGATACATGGTAGTAGAGAACACCTAAGATTAGTATATATATAGATATTGGAGGATATGAAGGTGACACACTCAGCAGAAGAAAACCAAACTATAAGAGATCATCGATGTAAATATAAATCTCAGAAAACTAAGGGGCCGTCTTATATAGAGACGTCAATATCATATAAGTGTTTGGGTATAGATCTACCCCAAAATGTGTTCTCATATCAAGCTGTAAAACCAGAACCTATTCAGAAAACACATCAAGGTACTCTTCCCTATCCCTAGGAAACACTCTTTGTTCAACTTTAGATGAACATTGAATTAACCCAACCATCAATGATGTCATGTACATGAAACCCTTATAAACCATCTGAGGGTTTATCTCACCAATGAACATGGTAGAGTATTCATCACCATAAAAGTACACAATCCACCTCTTAAATAAATGCTTTTTAGCCTATACTAAATACAATATTTCTATTCCAACGACGGTGTCGTAGGGTTATATCTACATAGATAAGAATTATCCCAAATTGTGGAACTTCCCCATTAAAAGGTCAAATTCTATACATACTTAACATAGATAATATTATCATTTAGATGGAATCATAAATTCAAAGGTAATTAGTTGCAACTCCACCTCACATACCAAATCACATACCATGTCATGTAAAATAAAGGATCACATAACAGCTGAATGAGACCACACATTCACCCATGTAGAAAACATGAAAAATGAACATTGAACAATGTTCATCTCACATGGATATAGAAACTCTAGATCATGAAACTGGTCATAAATTACCCCACAATCTATCTGACCCAACTAAATACAAGCCCACTTGATATTATCTGATCTATGAGGATTAAGATTATCAGGGGTCTTTCCCCTTATTAATATTTATCTAATATGTTGACCAATTAATGGAACACCTTACTAATTCATCCATAGGTGTTAAAGAAAATTGGTGTAACCTTCAGTAGAACACAAAATGCATGTTATCTACATTGAATTGTTGTGAACATGTTTTACTGAATAAAATGCCATCCACAAGATAAATAGATGTCCTATCACTTTAAAGGATATAGAGAGACATAATCCCTAATTAAATAAGATAAATATCCATGCTACCTACCCTCTGTAGTCTGAAATCCCTTCATTGTATGAAACTAAGAACCCAAGAATGCACCAGCATAATGATAAAATTTATGATGATTCCACTCTCATGAAGATTATTAATTTTCCATTATATTATCAACAACCATATCTCTCAACTGTACATCATGTTATGCCTGGAGCATAAATGGGGTAACATTGAATCAGATATCTGACCGAAAACCTATTTAAAATGCACCATCATATCCTCCTCATCTGGAAGAAGTTATAAAGCATACCTGAGAGGGTTTCTGAGATGGTTCCAAAACGCTTACACATATAACATTTCCCATTCATGGGTATGTATCTTTATATATAATTCCACATTTTGTTCAATGAATGAAAATATTCTTGGAACAGATTTCAAAACATCTCCTATGAAATAATTTACTCTGTGTGATCCATGAGGAAAAATATTCCCCACAACCTGGATACATTATTAAATATAATCACATACAATTAAATCATTAGATCCTTATTAAAAATGTCCAGTCTAAAATATATCTCCTCATTCTCCAAAAAATATACTATCACTAGATCTTGAAAAATATTACATTCCACTACAAACACTGGGGATAAAACTATTAGTGTTTTCTTATCAAATTTTCATCATCGCTGACCTCATCCCTACAATGATCTAATATCATATCCTGCCGAACATATTCTTCTTGAACCTAGAGAGGACATAATGATAGAGCCATACATATAAAATTTAAACAAGGAAGGGGATCATAAACATGAAATATAAAATGTTTACTAATAATTAATTAAGAACCAACCTAACTCTAAGGACTACCCACATCAAACATATGTGAACACTTGATTGATGCATATTCTGTTTAGAGGTCTATACACTACACCATGTATCACTTCCATTAGAAGAATTTATAAAAAACATAATTTTTCAAACCATAGGGGGGAAAAATAAAATTTTTTTATCTAGACTCCATCTTCTATATCACTTAGTTAGCACTTTTAAAAAATAACCCTAATAACCAATTCAGTTCACACTAGTGACGACCTCTAAACTCCATCAAATCCCACTTTGTGCACCTTTTTTACCACCATATAACAACGCTTCACCCAAAGGTACCCCTCTATGATTTAAAGTCATTGATGTGAGATAATGATTCCCATATCCTATACCTAAAATGTGATGGGTAGTAGATTTGAACTGTCGGAATATCAAAAACAAATATAATAGGAATTTCACTGTAAGAGGTACATGAGGATATAGAGGGAAGAAAAAAAATCATACCCATAAAAAATAAAATATTAAAATACATGCTTCAACATCATAAAAATATAAAAAAAATAGTTCCATCATAAAGTATCAAATGAAAATCAATTAATGTGATGTTATATCCGATAATACTCATGACTAACTCCATAATGTGGTAATGTTAATACCAACCACTACCCATATCATGAAGTCCAGAAAAATAGTTTATATATATGATTTCTGAAAATAATATGTAAAATCAATATGATCATCCCTAGAGCGTTGAATGATAAAGGTAAATAAAGCATACAAATGGCCTTGGGATAACCAATGATTCTAATTCAAAAAAAATTAAGTAATATTATCTTCTCTACAACAATAAGTATCCCCCGAAAAGTATTTCATGAAAATAATAATATAATATATTGGATAATAAAAAAAATTATGCTACCCCACAACCCCATTCCCTCTATTTTTCTACTCTTCCCCAATTAAGTACATTCTAATCCATGAGTCTCAAATATGAAATCCAACTAAAAAAACATAGGAACGTTTTACAGACCATGGGCATGATCCATAAAATCATATAAAAATCAACATCCATATCTCTATATATTTAAATAGTAGTTTTTGGGAGCCACCATATCTCATACGTCTTGTATTATAACTCATTTCATCATTACCAATAAAAAATAAAACTATAATAATCTTTACGATACTATTTCAATAGATACATGTTTGTGAAATAATAAAAAAATGTAATATCCATATATTAACATATAAGGGAATTTAATATACCTTTCATACCATCAAATAATACTATAAACATATTATAGAGGATAAATTAGTGGTAGTCATAGATATATTCTTCACCGACATAGATATTGGGGAAAACACCTTCTAAAGTCCGCTGAGTGTTACTCTCCCTACTAATAGAGGAACAGTTCTATATAAAACCAATAACAAAGGAATATATATATATATATATATATATATATATCAACCACAATGAGTTAAACTATAAACCCTTAACATCAACTATAGCTATCATCTCTCAGACACCCGAATAAAATCACTATGGAAAATATATTCTATATGCTCACAAACATTTTATGATAATTTGAAAGTAATTCATTATTTCAATTATCCATCATTACCTTGATTACATAAAAAAATAAAATCCATCTATGAATAATCAAACTATTTACAGAATTCTTCAATAATAATCAGTATCCCATTATTCTTCCAAGACTCCATCCCTATGGGTTAAACCATATAACATATATTATAATTATAGAATTCAGGTACTCTAGGAATCATCCAATGATATAATAAATATTTATAAACAAAATTAAACTATTTATATGATGTTTTTAGGATAGTAATATTGAAATTTGAAACATTCCCATCCAATATATAAAGTGGATTCAATAACAAAAAATAATTAATGCTTTAAGAATAAGAACAACTAGAGAGAAGAACTTCTTCACAATATATAAGTCTCATGTCCATTCCTGAAACTAGAATCCATGTCACTATCAATACACCAAAATTATTTCTTCTTATTTCACAACCATTGGAATCCCCACCAATTATCACCAAACTATCAATGATCAGATTCTCAAATCACATCATTTTTATGAGATCAAATATAGAGAAAAAAACAAGGTTGTAAGAAAACTTCAACCAACCAAAAAAAATATAGGTCCTATATTCAACCCATTAGGCCTTCATAAGAAAATTGTCCAACTCATCTCATAACAATAACATTTATGAAATAATCAAATAATCACTATCTTGAATTAACAGATTTATTTTCCAAACATTACAAACACATGAATCATAGGGAAATATATATCAATAAACTATATTTCATTTATTAATGAATCATGAAAAAATTCCATTTTCAATCTATTAGATCAAAAAACAATAAATATTTAATATGTATCTCTATAATTCATTGAAAAATAATTAACAAATTTATGTTCATTATCCAATTTCCTAACATCAAACCCCATATAAACCGTAGAATAAATAATCATAGAACTCTATCTATAAAATCATTTGGTGAATGATTAATATTACATGAACACATGTGAATGAGACATAAAAATTCCATTTTTTAATTAAATTTTACTAATTATTAAATTTTTCCCAACATTACCCAAGGATATAATGCATGAAAAATTTACATTTTCATATTAAAAATATGGATTTGAAATGATTCATCTACCTAAATGTTTTTTATATTTGAAAATAAGTAATATCAATTATTATCTATAATCTCCTCTCCTATAGGAAATGTACACACTCCAAGAACAACTTGTACCAAATATTCATGTATGAAAGGAAATAAGTGCATCAGAAAGAATGAAAACAACCAACATATCCTGGATATGAATAATGGCCTAAATTTAAATATAACAGAGATGAAACCACAAAATAAATAAGGAAACTCACATCAAATATATATGTATTTGTCTATATAATATTGGGGTTGAATCCAATCAACTCAATATCAAAGGCCTTGAAGAAAGATCCCATGGAACATTGGGTTTGATTTAGAAGGATGGAAGAATGAAATTTTTTAAGGGGATTAAGGAAATTTATAAGAATATATAAATTTGAAGAGCATGATTTTTCTTCCAACATAATAATGAAAAGTTGCATACCAAATCATGTCAACAGAAGAAGGAAAGAAACAACGACACAACCCACCCAATAAAATATTCATTTGAGTAACATGGATTAGTCAATGTCGTATAACCTATAAATTAAGAGAAGGTCCATAGTGAATAGGAACCACCGTATTGTAGAATTATAAGAACTTAGAAGGTGGCTATTCCAACACGTAGATCTTCTTCCTATAATTCCTTAAAAAGTTGAAACCAACAAAATATACCACTCTTGATTCCCTGTTGCATCCTACCCCAAGACATAGATATACCAAAATTGGAAAAACACAAACACCCCCCCCCCCCTTAAGATTCTATAATTCATCTTTTAATCCACATTGTAACCTATTCTTATTACTAGACTCCACAACTTTTAATATTCCTCAACACAATAATCTATCACCATAGATAAATTTTCTTCTAATCATACCTATATTTTCATTCGAACCTACTATCAGTACCTCCAATACATAAAACACAAAAATAAATGATATATTGGGATGTTGGACCATAAAATTTATGATATTAAAATATAATTTTTATTAATAAACCCCTGTTTGATTTGATTTCATTTTAATATCATACTTATATCTGAAGATAAATTTAAAATTTTCATTTTTGAAATAATGTTTTAATCTTTAGTTAAAATCATGTAATCATTAATGAAATATTACATGATTTATATATAACAATTAACAAAATAATTGAAATTATGATTCCTCCCCATTAATGAAAAATTATGAAAATGTTAAACAAAAAGGACATTCATGAAATCAAATTAAGATTATTTAAAATTGCACAAATATTTTGTAATTTAAAAATATGTATTTTGATCACTATAATGTTAAGAAACCAATCGAATTGATGGAATTATATTCATTTAATAAATGAGTAATATATATAAATATATATTATAAAATTTATAGAGAGAGATCATGATATTTTAAATATGAAATCACACTCATTTTGGTTTGATTGCAATCCAAAAAGCGGTTTTATTCCTAAAATACTAGTAATGGTAAAATTATTTGTCTATTAAAAATAAGAAATTTTTAACAAGATTTTTAATTATTACATATTAAATATATATTAATTAAATTTAATTTTCATATTATATATTTATATATATATATCAAATCAAGGATGCATGCATACATGCCATGATTTTATTATAGGTAAAAAACATATGTATGGTATTATTTATATAAAATGGAGAGATAATTGATATCCATATATATATATAGTAATTTATTGTTTTTCTTCCATAGTGAGGGTTCATTAATAAATTAATAATTATTCTGTATATATTTTTAATCATGTTGAGTGCTCTAGTTTAGGTTATGTATGTTATATAAAATCACTAATAATTTATTTTGAACTCGTAACTGAACTTGTCTAGGTGACCATAACTGTTTGATTTCAAATGAAATAATTTTAAAATAGTTCATAGTCTAAATCAAGTAATCTTTTCCTTACCCAAATAACTATGATAATTAATTTATTCAATTTTCATGTAATTTTTACAAAAATATTCATGGTATGAGATTCAATACCACATATGTTAATCCATGTTCAAATATCATTTATGTCTCATCAATAGAATCTATTATTGGGGGTTATCATTTTAGTGTAATAATGATTACTAAATTTCACAGTTGGGTTTTGTAAAAATTGATACCTTCCAATAATATAAACTTTTCATTGATTATCATGCCAAGAAATAAAATTACAGATATTTAACTTAAATAAATAATAGATATGGATAAAAATACAAGAATAATTCAATAATAAGATATTAAGTCATGTAAAGACATATCATATATGAAAATAATATTTAAATTCTAGAGTAACATATTAATAATATGATAGTAACTTTTTCAAACAAAAGTAGATATATTAGTATAAGAAGTATAGGAGTACTAATTTAACTTATGTTGACATGATTTATCCACCATGCTTATGATTCTGAAAAAATATGAAAATATTAATGAATTCAATAAAAATTAATATCTTAAAGAGTATGAAAAAATATCAAGTGTATGAAGTTATGTATTTTAAAGATATTAATTATTTATACTGTTGTTCAATGGTTTTGGATTCCATATTTGAATCAATAATTTTTTTAAATTAGAATTCTATATGGATATAAAAAATGTTATATTAAAATAATGGCTAAAATATCCATGGGAAATAAATAAATTATTGTTAATATAAAAATTTAAACATAAGTTGGAAATATTGATTATAGTTATATTTTAAATTTCAAATTTTAAATATGTTTAATTATAAAAAAATATCTAAAATATTATTTATATAATAATTATAATTCATTAGGATTAGAAATAATTTTTTTTGTAAATATATAGACATAACTATTTATGGTGTTGAAAATATGTTTAATTGAAAATAATATTTTTGATTGTAAAAATATTATATAAAAATATTACATATGTACGATCATGTTTATAATAAAATTAAAAAATACTTTATAAAGATTCATAAATTTAATTAAATATAAAGAGAATAATAATAATATATAAATAATCCTTTTTTATAATCATTGTTGTTAAAATAATTTGATATTGAAGACGCTAATGTTTTAATAACATTTACCAGGAATAATTTTAAAAGGAAATAATATTGAACTACTTAACTAATTGAAGTCATATATATTAATTTATTATATATAATATTTAAAGTAAGTTGAAGTGTTTTTTTACACATCAATAACTTTATTATTAATCTTTTAAAAATATTTATACTTTCCATAGAATAAAATTGAACTTCCAATGCATTTTCATGGAGATTTTTTTATTTTGTTATCAAAAAAATAAATATAATTATATTATAAGAGAATAATAGAGTGAATATGAATTATTTGAAATGGAAGAGGAGATTTAAGTGCCTTATGAATGATGATTTTTTCCATGGAATGTGAATATTAAAGAACCCATTAGATAGTATTTTGAAAAATAACATTGAGTTTTGTTAAATAATTGGATAGATTTCAGATTTCCATTTAAGTAATGTTAAATACATTCCCATGATGCAAATTAGAAAAATGAAATTTATTATAGGGATTTAATGAAGTTAGATTAAATTGGTTTTCAAATTCAGGTAACAAATTTTTACCTTCAGTTTCTAGTAGTTTCTCATTTTGATTAATTCAATTGTGAAATGGGTAAGGGTATATATTATTATATGTTGGGAAAATTATGATTTTTTTCTAATTAATTAAAGCTCTTCATATTTCTAAAACATGACAAGTCGTAGCTGAGACAATTTTTTAGAACTAAATTTGAAATGAAAAACATTAAAAGATTCATCATATTATACATATCATTTGGTAGTTTTGATTAAGAGATTTAATTATGTTTGATAAATATTTAATGATATTTAAAGGGGTGTGATAAAATTTAAAGTGTATAAATATGTTTGGAAATGATTCCAGATGGATGGATTTAGAATATTAATATTTTAATTTTATGGTAACTAATGATCATCAAAAACCATAAGACATTAATGAATAATTATTAATTTTTCTATGTATGTAAGATTATTTTAACTTCATCGCTTGATTGAATATAAGAAGTTAGTGGATATGAAAAAATAAATTCATTCTTTATAATTGTAATATGATACTCTTGAAGCAACATATGTGTAACCCATACTATAGAAAATAGGAAATCAATGGTTCTAAATTATATGTATGAGTAGATCAGATTATGTATAACAGTAACTATTTTTTTGTAGGACTGAAGGATGTGTAGGTGTAACTATACGATCATGTATAATTAAATGGAACATTGTTCTGAGTAACCATATTTTTGAAATGATACAATAGTGAAACTAAATCATAATAATAATCATCATTATTTATGAAATGAGGTATGTTGAATATAAATATGGGTTTTTCAGTTGATATTTATATAAAAGTATATTCTTATTCTAGGATTCAAAAAAACATGATTTTATTGATATTGAAGAATCATGTTGAGATGACTTCATGATATAAATAATTAAATGGTGTTGTATATTATGAATCCACGCCATGATGAGGCCACAGATGAATATGATTCTATGTTATGATTTAGTTTCAATCATATGTTATATGTTGTGATAATATATAATAACTCTATAATATGTTAACTGATGAAAGCAATTCACATTATTAATTCTATAAATTCTGTAATACCATATAGTTTCTGGGTAACAAAATAATCGAGGGACTAGATGTTTATGATCTAGGGTATGGATAATTTTTTGAATTCATATTCATTAAATTAATTTGTGGTTTTTTGAAAAAATGTAATGTATTTGTTGAAAAAAAAACCTGTTATGTTTTTTTCAAAAAAGATGGGAATGAATAATTTATAAAATTGTGATAATATTTTCAAAGAAAAATTATAGATCGAGTAAAAAAATTCCTTACTATTAATTCATGTCCCAAAATCTTAATAATGATATCTAGAAACCTGACTGAGTTTGTAAATGGGAAATATGTACAACTGATTTCTAGCAAAAAGATATTTGGAGAACCTGATGGGAAAAACATCACAGGACATACAATTTCATGGTCCTCAAAAAAATAATCTTATATAAATATAATTGTGAAATTTTGTAGTTAGTGGGTTTTTCTAGTTTTAAAAAAATGAAAAAAAATTAGAATCTTAGAAAAGAAACTCAACTAGAGAAATGAAAATGTGAAAATTGGAGCAGGGCAAGGGGTGGATAAATGTATCTTGTAAAAAATGTTATTAATAGTGTTAATAATATAGTCTAACATTGATTGTTTATCATTAGGAATAAAAAAGGGAGATGTCTTTTTTTTCAAAATGGTCAAATTAAACAGATAGAGGAATTTAATGTCTATAGATAATGGGTTTTGATGAATTTTCTGTTGACAATTTGTTTCTTTGAAAAATATATTTGATATTAGTACGTGTGATGTTAATATATGTGAAACTCTGAAAGTACATTGGATGAAATGTTTTGAAGGAATCCATTGAAAAAGTATTTATAAATTTCTGTTGGATATAATATGTTTATTAATATCATTATTTAAAATGAAGTTAAGAATGAGTTACCAGGAAAAGTATAGTATGAGGGGGAATTGGTTTTGGATTCATTGGAAAAAATCATCCAGATGATGAAAATTGTAGTATTTAATCAAATAAAAAATGCATCATAATTAATAGAATAATCAAATGAAAATATTCAGTTTTATTGGATTATTGTTCCCGATATGTTGTGTTTTTTCGATGTGCGGGTTGAATATGATAGACCAAAAGAATAGTTTCATCAGTCCAAGTTATCATGATTAAGCTAAATGTTATGAAGTGGAATATTTTTATATGAATTTAATATCTTTAAGATATTTTTATACAATCATTCTCTATATGGATATTTATAAGATTCATTACATAACATTATAATCTGGATATCACAATTTTCATATACTTGTTTTCTAATTTTCTTCTTATCAAAATGATATATAGAGATATTGTATTGTTATATAGCATCAGAAGATACAGAATTTTGATGTGTGTTGAAAATGATGCAGAATTCAAATATTATTCATGAATATTCTAGATGAGTTTATATGCATCTAGTGAAATTCATCAATGTGATATATAATGTTTTGGAATTTATTTTAGTAGGAATGTTATATTGGTATTTTACCTTTTTCACTTGTGGGGAACCTATCTAGAAGTGTTAAAATCATAACATACCTAATACTATTCACTTAAAAAAGATGAATCCCTAGTGTATATTTATGATAATTTAGTTTCAAAAAATTTTATTTTTTAATAATTAAGAATAATTTTAGAGATAGATTAGATCATATAATTAGTTATAGGTTCCCATAATAGTTTACTATAACAGAGATTTAGATAGACATTGCATGTAATGTTTTTTGGCATTGGGTTTTTAGTTATAGGATGAAATAAATACTTTTTATCAGGTTTTGGTTAGGTGAGGAACAATATATGAACTATACAAGACATAGAAAATGTACCAGGGAATAGAAATTATATAAAAATGAAAATAGATAGTGAAATATAGATAAACCTTGTGGTAATCGAAGTTACGATGATTATATATGTTTTTCGAAATCTTTTTGAATAGAAAATTCTTCTTAAATTTGTGTCAATAATATAAATCTTATTGCGATATAGAAGGATTCCTACGAGAGTCGGTACATAGTTGTATTCACTACATTCTATCAAATGATATATAATTTACCTTAAAGAGTGGACATAAATAAAATATTGGTTCTTACACTATGGCTGGCCATTTTATGTTTTCTGTGACTTACATAAATTTATATTTGTTAATTATTTTCAATTTACTATTAAATTTGTTAATTAAAATATATCTACATTATTTTAGGGTTTATGTTTCCTAAAACGTTACATTTGAAAAAAAAATCTACCAATTGACCCCGGGCTCAGTGGTACAAATTTCCTCAGAAAAATCAATTAGTAATAGAACAATGGTTCCCGTATTGAATCCTTGTTAATTGAAATATCAATTAAATAAAGATAAGAGGTTTTCTCACTTTTTTGTAGAAAAAATATCATTTTGAAATAAATGAAACACTAACTTCCATTAGATTCCCCAGATGTTACTAACATTGTATCTAGTGGGTTTCCACCCAATAAACAATTCACCTATGATATATTTTGAAATGATGAACATTTAGGCAGATTGGAATGATAGAAATGGTATTGTAATGTATTTTTTTAAATATGTTTTCATGATGATGATGGGACTTAAAATATCTATATAAACATGGGATAAACGTGAATGTGTCTCTGAGGGGATCAAAAAAAATCATAGAAGAAAAGTTACAATTTTGATGAAGCATGTTCAAATATATCACAAAGAAAGATAAATAACTATTTATTATTATTTCACTAGATTAAATGATATTTTGGGAAGAATCATGGGATTTGGAAATATATATGATTTAAATAAAATACCTATGATGAAAATAATGGTGATTTATCTCTTGATTAACTAGAAAAAATTATATAACCAATGAATTTTTTACTTCTATATCATTTAAATAAAAAACTATAATGAGATTACTTATTATTTAATAGACATGTTGAAAAAATAAGATACATTTAATGTTTAAAACAGTGATATAGAATAATAATAGAATAAATAAATGAGCGATATGATCATATCTCTTATTTATCAAAATTGTGGAATTTTTAATGTATAGAGGAAAACTCCCATATAAGTGTTTAGAGAGTGGATAAATTAATAATTTTACTATGAATTAAAATAATAACAATTATAGGGAAGGAAAATAAATTTTTGATGAAAAACCTTGGCGGAAGAAGTTTTATAAATGTTATTTTGAAGATAATAAGTATTTATATAACACCCTCATGTTTAGTTTCATTTCCATTTATTATGGTATTTAGAGAATATATAAATTTTGGTTCTTCTTTTAGGACGTTATGATGTGGTTTTGGATATTTGGAGGCTTTTAGGGAGTTTCATGGTTTGTGCACGGTTATTAGAAATAGTAAACTATCTCGAGGAGGGATTACAGTGGAAACTATTTAAACACACTATTAGCACATGGTTCGTCCAAACCATTAATGTTACCATTGGAAAACATGCTTCTATAAATAGTGGTAAATTCATGATTTTTTAAAATAAATCACTCTTCTGAATGAGGGGTTGTCTAAATATAGTATATCTTCATGGATGGTGTATAGTATTCAAAAAAATACAATGTATAGTTGGAACAATAAATATATTGGATCAAATCTCAATTAATCCCTTTACCATCCATTTTCATATGAATACATTATATATTGAATTACATTTTGTCCCTCGTTCATTGATATTATCCCATTTAACATGTTAGTGATTCTAATGAAAAATTAAAGTGTTGAAGATCCAAATTCATTAATAAGAAACGATTTTCTCCATTATTCTTAGATAATAGGTTATTTTCACTCTTGGAACCATTTATCTAGTTGCTAATTGATATATCTAGGACTTATAATGGATTCATAATGAAATATTATTGGATCTAATGATGGGAACAAGAGATGTTATTAGATCATGATGTTTTGCAGTATCATTCAATGTTTTCACAAATCATATTGAGGATGGATGATTATCTCTTATTTTGGCATGCATTAGAACATGAAGGGTTGGTTATTATTAAATCATTTTCTAGAATTTTATGAGAAATTATTGTGTGATTTTTCATAAAAACTCATTTTTGTAGCGAGTTTGGAATTTTAAAAAAGTATATCGATTTTAGGAAAACATATTTGTTTAAAATTTTGAAATGATTATTTTAAAATTATGGCTTGGTTTTGATTCATATAAATTGTATGTGAAATTATGTTAATAATTAAAAGGATTTTTTGTACTGGATTGAGAAGGATATTCGGTATAAATGGTAGAATGTGAGTTCATTTTCATTAGATATAACATTATGTTAAGGGTGTGTTATATTAGGGCCCCTTATATTGTTCACCTTGGGAAGACATGGTGGATCAACGAGATACCACTCATGTATATGGATCATTCACCCAGGAATGAATTGATTTGTGTATGTGTGTGTGGAATTGTATATGGGTACACCAAAATAATTGATCAATGACTTGAAAGGATTTATTTATTTATTTTCCTTGATTTTTATAGGACATTGATATAAACTATTTTTACATATTTACTTTTTTATATAAATTATGTATACATATTTTGTCCTAGTGGAATGTTTATGGAATTAATTATTGAAATTATACTAAATTAATATTATACCTCTTTATGGGTAAATTTTTTTGTTCATTTGACATTTAATGAGACACAGGTATAGGATATTTATCTCATTTCTTCAATGATTATTCATGATAACATGAGAATGGAATATGTAGATGGATATTTGAATGGGTAGGGTTTTTTTATTAAATTTAACATGGGAGTTTTTTAGTTATTTATAATATTGGTACCCTTTATGTATGTATTATGAGTTTTAATTTACCTCAGATATGTTTTATTGGGTTTTTATGTTTTGAGTTTTACTATTTACTCATGAATTATATATTTGTTTTTTGTTGTTGTTTTTGTATTTTTTGTTTTTTATCATACAATGGATAAATCATCCCCAAAATATTATTGATTCCATTAGAATTTATTGAAAACATTTGGTTTCTTATGGTTGTCACCAACTGACTTGTAAAATACCCATAACTTCTCAATCAAATGTGTCTGGGTGGGTTGTTTCTGATGGTATAAAATATGTTTATCCCTTATACATGGATATCATATCATCCTATTCAGAACTTGACAAGGAAATAATTTCATCTTGTTTATCTCTTGACTTAGTATGTTCATTTATCTTCTTGGGAAAATGTTGTCAGTATTGTATTGGTTTTTGGATTCAGATTTGATATTGATCCATCTCATGGGATGGTATCAATAAGGTAGTATCAAAGGAACATGCAATGAAGGGAATAATATGGTGTATCAAGAATCTTTATAGTGAATATCATGTTATGAGTTAGTTTGTGTACAAGAGTGGATTAGTAAACAACAAGGACAGTTTTTACACAATAATCAAGGGTTTAGCAGATAAATGATCCATTGCATGTATTTTTAGTAATAATTATCAATATGACGTAATTTTTAATATTGGTATTTATGGTTTATATAATGGAAAAAACTAATTATTTTGTATAAAAGTGAAAATTGTTGTATCAAAAAGCGTGGTTATAAATGTTTCCAAAAATTTTATGATTTCTAAAATGGTTGAATTGTAGAAATATATGATCTGGTAAGTATTAAAATGGTAAATTAAAATTTATTAATCCATCAGTTCTTAATGAGTGAAATTGGATGATGTTTTTTTATTGTTATATTTAATGGATATAGATTGGATTTATGGAAATCAACATGATGAGGTGGTAGAAAAATGTTATCCCCCTAATACATAGGTGCACAAATAGCTGGTCAATGTATTGTCTATGCATTTCATGTCATGGATAAGATTAATAGTTCTGATGAACCATGGAAGGGGGACCATTTGGTTTATTTCCAAAATTTAATCCACCCATTATTAATAGGGATTTCAACCCAAAAAAGCATTGGTCCCATAGAATAGGATGAATCAAGACATAGATTCCATTGTGACACCAAGAGAGTTGAATATAATGTTTGAAATGTATATGTTGGGGGATTTGTCACACAAATGGTGGACATTATTATTTTATGATAAATTAGACCAGGGAATGGAAAGCATGGAATCAAAGAAATTACATAACAATATATTATATTGTCACACATTTTAGATTTCTCTAACAATGTAATTTTTCAATTTCATGCAAGAGAACCTTGTGATGGTAGTGACTAACTGAAAATTATTTTTTATTATAAAATCTCTATTTAGGAAAAGTGAGAAACTAGTCCCATTAAATCCATAGGCAAAGCCTAATAGTAGAAACCAAATCCATAAAAGAAAACCTCATCCTATTAGTGATTTTCTCTCTATAAAATTTTCATTTCATAAGACATACATTAGCAGCAGGTTTGTTTCCATTAACATCTTTAAAACGAGAATCCATATTGTCCCTATTTTGAGTACTCTTCTTTCCAAATTTTCCATTCATTGAAGCCCCTCATCAGAATCTTATCATGTTTTTTGATCCAAATCGCTTACTCATTATTGACCTACAAATGAATAGGTATTCCCATCATCTCCTCCTCTTCATCTGAAATGTTTACATAAAGAAATTCTTCCACCATCTCCCCCTCAGAGTGGAGGATAGGTTCTTTAGAGTCATTTTTCATTACATTAGTATTTTCATTGTTGCTAATTTACTGAACTATAGGTCGGGGGTTCTCCTGCCAAATAATAATGAGGTACGAAGACAAATCATTCTCCCATGTTTTCAATATTTTAACTGATCGTGTTTCCATTGGTTTGGGTAAATGAATGATGTCCTTGTGTCTTTTCCCCTTCTTCTTCCTAGGGGTTTTCCCCTCCTCATGAGGCTTAGGATCCACCTCAAACTCTACACCTTTTGTAATTCCATCATCCAGATCATAGGCTATATGTTGTAGATGATCATTGGTTTCCAAAAACTCAAAGGAGTTCTGTATCTGAACACCATTTTGAACCAAAGTGTTTCCCGCTATTTGTTTGGTGGCCCCAAAAATAATTTTCTTGATTTGAGGTTCCTTTTCCACCACATTGGGCCACACCTCAATTTTTTACCTAGATAAACTCCCCCATTCAGGTTAAAGTGACTTCAATGAAGATTCATCAATCCACACTGAATTACCAAGGTCTCAGTTCCTCAAATCCTCCTTATGTCGGGATTAAATCCCCAACATATAGAGTTCCTCAACTTGTTTTACCAAAGGTCTATTCTGCACTGCCTTGTCTGCTAATGGATTAGACTAGATATCCTCATTCCCCTTCCTCCCCTGCACTGTCACCTCCCCTGATGGACACCCCATATGCATATAGTAACTGTGTGACCCAGTCTACTGCAGGAAGAGAAAAACTCCACCCACTGATCAAAGACCACTGGTTGTTTACATAGTATCTCCTCACCAGCTTCAATCCACACCAATTCATCATGTTCCCTCGACAAATCCACCACCACCCAGAGAAGTAGTATGTTAATCGACACAGATAAATCGACCAACTATATTTCTAACATACATATAATATTGGGATTCTTGAATGGTAGGGGAAGTTGGGGTAGACTTACCAAGAACGGAATTGTAGGATAATCATGATTCAAGTATAAATCTTAGATCATCCAAAATAAATAGATGCCTCATCCACCATACATCTTGTGCACACCCAACAGAGCATGAACGAGGTCCTCCAACGAAGAACAACGCCCCATAAAATTCTTTTTATCCAGTAGACTGAAACCCTATCATTCTTTTAAAACCAAATCATCATAGACAGACCACTCAAATTCATCCACCGAAGGACTTTTGCTCCATAATAGGGAAACTATCATTAGATCTTGTAGAAGCTTCGGCTCGATAAACTCCCGATCCAACAATGAGATCACGAGGTCGCCTTCCCAAATATCAGGGACCTTCAGGTCAATAATGATCGTAGGAATGCTCAGAATCGTAGTCAAATCAGTGAAGGGATATAAGTCGTGTCTCCGGTCATTATGAGGATGTCGGGAATCCAACACCTCCCTCTGACTAGAGGAATATGGGGAAGTGTTGTCGACCTCATTTGGGTTATTCCATTGCTTCTTCAAGATCCTATCCCCGCCCCTCGGTCTTATCACAGCGTGATGATAGTGTTTTTTTGGAAAAATTTGAATGTTTTGACAGCTATTCCACAAAAGTATTTACATGTTCACATTGAAATAATATGTTTTTGTATATGAAATGTGGCTAGATATTCATTCAATGATTTATATTCCATGTATAACTGATTATAATGATATGGTCAATAGAGGGATGGTGGCATAAGGGATATCTCTAGAAACATGGATATTGGGGTCATGATTATCCTTGAAAGAATATGTGAGAACTATAATGATGGAAATATTTATAAGATGAAAGCCTTCCTATAAAGTTGTGTTATACCTCATAATTAAACCATTATATTAGTAAACATTCCTCCTCAACTTAAAAGCTAATCAAGTTATTTTCAGTGTGGGTTTTTGGAACGTGTGAAGATATATTGTACACCACCACCATGGGAATATCAAAATTCTATATAGATGGGAAATAAAAACTGGTATTGTAAGAAGAAGAAGAATCCCCAACCACTGAATTATCAATATGGTAATAATGAGAAAAACTGATCAGATAATAAATTATCTGGATTTAATCATGTGATCATGGATTATCAATCTGATCCCTCAATGGTGAGAGGTATGATTGTTTTGAATTATACAATTATGCATGATCTGTTAGATATAGACATGAACAAAGAATTTATTTCATCAAGTATTTTTTATCATATGGGTTTTCATGTTCATTTTATACCTTCTATTTTCAATCTTCAAACTCTAATTGCATAAATATAATGTTGATTCATTGAATTTAGGACTTTTCCTATAACTATATATGGGGTTTAGTAGCTTCTGTATTTTACTATTCTTGAGATGGATTTTAAGGATTTGATTTTGGTCATGGAATAGTTGACACTATTCTAATACCACATCTACTGTTATATCTAAAAACATAGATAAAATTTTTATAATGAAATTAAAAATTACTTTAGAGGAGGTTGGTATGTACATTGATGTAGATAATATCTTTTGGCACTGGTGATGGGACATATTTCATATCAGTTGGTTGTGATGACATTGGTTTCTATAGATGAGATTGGAAATATAAATTTTGAAACTATTTTAGGAAAATTTCTTAATGGTTTTCCTGAAAAATTATCAAAGCATCCAACAAAAATATAGTAATAGTTTACGATTGATATTTAATCAGGGACCAATCCTATATTAATTCTGTCTTATAGGATAAATCAAAAAGAATTTATGGAATTTAATGTTTTGATTAATGAGATATAATGTAAAGGGTTAATTCTATCAAGCATGTATCAAAGGGTAACACACGTTATTATTATGAATAAGTAGGATGTAACTATTATTCGTTGAGTGTATTATCATAATCTTATACAGTATTGATAAAGAATCGAGATTAAATTCTTTGAATTGATGAAATTTATCTATTTTTTGAGATTAACCTAGTGAATCTATAAAATTAAATTATGCTTGGGATATCACCGACTTCCTATTGTGATTAAACATATTTTTATGACAACATTCAGATGTAGATGTTGATGATAAAAATATATTTTTATTAGATTGGGTTTTATTAATGCACTAGATATATTTATATAATTGGTGAATTTAATTGATAAATGGATTATATATTCCTTTGTTGTGATGTTTTTTTCATATATACAGGTGTACTATAGGGAAAAATATGATTATGAACAACACTTAGATATAGTATTGGGTATCTTTTAGGAAGATAATTTGAATTCCATGCTATAAAAGTGTGATTTATGGATACACTAGTTATTTTTAGTAGACAATTTCATTTATGAAAATGTTATTTCCCTAAATAATATAAATATAGAACCTATTATCTTTTGGAAACTGTCAAATATTTTATTTTACATTCTCATTTTCCTTGGCATATTGTGATACTAGTGATATTATTATGTGATTATTCCTCTCTGACATCCCCATTTACAATTTTGATATTGAATGTCATTACATTTCAATGGTACAATGAATGTTAATAATCCAATCAATAACTTAAGGATGAAATTACTATAGTTTTTATCCACAATATTAAAAAATCAAGATATGGATATATAGTCTAATTTGACCAATCAGTATATCATTTGGGATGTGTTATCATGCAGGAAGTCCATTCTAATTTAAATAGTTTATGATTGTTATAGTTTCATGAGAATAAATACCCAAAAAACAATTTAAAATTTGATGATCTTTCCCCTGCTTTAATGAATTGGTCACATTATCTCTTTAGTGAATGATTCATCATGTTAACATATCATATGTGTTTGAAACACATATTCCAAAATATATATATTTGAATTTAATATAGTTTAGAAGGATGAAGTAGTTGTAAATGTTTGAATTTGAAATGATTTATACACTATTAAATGGAACTCTATAGAGTATGAATTAAGTAAGAAGTCATATGTGAAGGTCATTAGAGCAATCTGAGAGGGGAGCGGTGAATCTGGGTGTGAATGTTTTCTTCAAAAGGGAAAAATCATATTCATATATTGGAAGGAAATTTTTAAAAATATATTTTGATGATGTGGGGTAATTTAATCATTTAAATGAATAGAATGAACACAATTTTTTACTTGGTTCACCACTACAGGATAGTCTATAGATCACACGCTAATCATGTGTTGGTTGTACCAAACTCCACTAATCATAACTAGTCGTGAAGAATAGATGTTCATACATAGACACACTTTTCTATGAACACATCATTTAAATGATTTTACTAAAAACGCATTGTGTGCATCAGAACACTTTCATCGACACCCCCTATCTCACTTTCTAGGGTGAAGTCTTAGTCAATTTATTGACATGAAGAACACATTAGTATATTGGTATTAATGTCTTTTTCTTTGAATGGAAAAAATAGAATTATTTCATTGAATAATTGATTTGATGCACATTCAAATCATTGTTCACTAAAAACATAATGTTCAAAACTACCTTCCATGAAGTTAACTACCTTCACGAAGAACATTACCTTCATTGTAAAAAAATCTTCACGAATCCCACTTAGCCATTTTGAAATACTCCTTCATCCTTAGTGTCACATCGCTAAAATTTATTATAATCAATTAATGCATAACAATTAATTTCTCAATGCCCAAGCTCACATATAAATCAAGATTCATGAAACTCCATTTCCTTCATGAAATCAGGGAGACTCCAGATTTTTTTTTGAAATTTTCTTGTGAAATGAGGTGGGGGAAGGCTTATATTTAAAGTATTAGACATTTAAGAGCCTCTACCACTACTATATCATTTAATGTATATTTCAAAAAAAATATTCCTAGTGTTCATCCATTCGTGAAGCTCTATTAAATTTTTTCATTGTTGAAAATATCTACATCAATCCATCATGTATTCATGATGCTTTAATTATATAAATCACAAAGAACACCATGAACTTCATGATGATCCACATATCATACATTGTGAACACCATTATTCATGAAAACCAATGCACTACCATATTGATGAATTTTTTATTCAAGAAAACAACCCTTTCCGATTTTAGCCTCTTCCTCCAGTTTTTGAGCCAAAAAATTTGAATAAAACTAGGAAATGATGACATCTTCAAGAAATTGACAGCCTATTTTTTAATATCACTTCTCTTGTGGACTATCATATATACCATGTGGAGAAAGAAAGAAAACACAAACCATAATCCATTATGAGCAAAGAACATCTTCGTTAAAAAAATAAACCACTTTGGGTTTGCTGGAAATCATTAGATAAATTATATGTATCACCACAATTTATTAAAACCTAATATATTATAGAAGAATCATACATCACTATATTCCTACATGTGAAATTTTTGGTGTAGAAAACAATACTATAGACATGAATTGAATTCTCGAAATGATGTCCAATCTATGTTCTGATTGATTCTTTATAACACTGAATTCTCATTCTACCACTTTGGAAATAAACACAATGGACATGTATTTTTACTTTTATATATCAAAATTCACTCACCCTCTGTTGTATCTCAACTGTAAACAAACATAATATCCATAAATAGATTAAAAAATTTAACAAAACTAGGGATTGGGGAACAACCGTAACCTCTCCAAGCACTGGGAGGTGGTTGAACACCATGTTTCAAATGCTGTTTGTCGAAAACAAGTGCAAGAAATAAATTGTTAATAATGTTAGAAACTTTGTCAATAATTACAAAATGATATATTTTAATCATTCATTGATCAAACTTTTTCTTTTATGAAGTTATATGTTATTTCAATATGTTTCGTACAATAATGCTGAGAATTATTCATCAAAAGATTTATTGCACTCTTTTTATCATTGTGAATTGCAATTAGCTATTTCACCTCATCCCCAATATCAGTTAGATATTTATTCATCCATAATAGATGAATGAAATCCCTTTTAGAAGATAAATACTATACTTTATCTATACTAGGTTTAGAGATTTCATTTTTCTTAATAATCCATCAGACACATTTTTACCAATAAAGAATGATTCACCACATATGGACATTTTTTCAACTACATATCTGGCCTAGTCATCATAAGAATATAACGAGAGGTATTTTTCTTATCCTAAAGTAATGTAAAATCATATAAAAAACAATATAGTTTAACCTAGTTTACTTATAAGGAAAATTCTAAGGAGTATACATTGAAAATGTTTTAGTCATACAAAAATAAACTAATCTTCAATAGCTATATGGAACTTATGTTCTGAAAACGTCTCTATATTCTAGGGACACTACCTTTATAAGAATTTAGTGATAAAAATTTTGTATCCATCCGAAAAATTTCTTCAACTCCACCTAAGTCACTTCCTTGTGTGATATCATAGTCAGTTTACCAACATGAAGTTATCTTCAGTAGATAAGAAATGAATTCATTGTCCATGACGTGCACGAGACTCTACATGAAATGAATATCTGAGTTAATGCACTATGAATGAAATTTTCAGTAAAAGCCTAATGTTCCAAAATGGATTTTGTGAATCTCCTTTGTGAATATGACTACCTTCATGAAGCACAGATCCTTTACAGTACAAACTAACATTTCGAATCTCACATATCCATCATTGAATACTCAATGGATTTTTGATCAGGTATACTAATGATATTTTTGGAAACATGATATCAAATTGGGGATAGTGGATCAAATGAAATTTTCATCTCACATCATCCTAATTTTTAAGACAAATTTGGTAGAAGAAATATTCAGACTCTAAATTCAAAAAACTGTAATGATCTTCGGTGTTCTATTGTCAATTAAATCGGACAATTACCATAGATTTATGTCTCTTTTTTATGTCAATTCTGGAATCTCATGGACCACTGTCGAATATGTAGATAAATTTTCATCATCAAGTGGATGGATAGACGCAATAGAAAATATGAACATTATATAACAATATTAGGGATTGTGTGATGAAATATAGTGTCTATGAAGATGTTTATATACCTTTAATGGATTTCTCATAGAATAAAAGTTATCAGAACTTGTTACATATAGATCATTTTTAATCATTATACAGGTAACCTTATTATTCTCCACAATGTTTGGGTGGGAACAAGTGAGGCATCTTGAATTTGACCAAGACATGTGTAAGATACAATAGAAATGATTTAGTTAATCTAAAACACGATATAGATATCAGAGAGATATAAGAATTCATATGTGGAGACTCATTTGTGCATTTTGTCATTTAATGTATTATATCATCTATTCTTGAGAATCACCTTATGGTATGGGCATCATCATTTTTGTTAAAAATTGGGAGTTTTCACCACAACTCAATGTTCCATTTAAGACGCATGAATAAGTTCATGATGTGGAATATTGGTTGGATTTTCCCCTATTATTTAGACTGGCTCCCAAATTGTTTTATGTATTTTATTTAAGAAGTATGAACTTGTTCCTAACAATGTAATTTTATGGGATCACATTTATATATAGTCTGATGCAACATTAATTCAGGTTTGGGTAGAGATTTCGGATAGTCAAGAGAATATATTTTGATGGAGAATAATCTGTCTAGTGTGGGTTTATGGAAACAAGGTAGGATTAAGGATGAAATGTGGGTTCTATAAAAGAAATTGATAGAGTAGCATCCTGAACTTTTTAATAAATGTGATGTTTTTCTACACTCCCTAGAAGGAAATTCCAATGGTGGGGAGAATGTTGAACCCATGGTTTTTAGTTAAATGACCCTTTATTCAAGTATTTATCGCTTATATAACTAATATTTTAGGTTTTTCAATATTATAATGGAGTTTTTATAATTTATGAAGAGTTTTTGTAGGTTCATAGTCAGAAAAAACCATGCACTATCATACATAAACTGTGAGAGGGAAGACATTTAGAATTGGATGGGTTCACGATTAAGACTTGTCTAGAAAAAACATGAGACTACCCATGGAAAACTAGAATTATAGAAACAAAGGGAAATGCATGGTTTGCATATATATTTTATATCCATGTGATCCAATCATGCAAGGGGTTGGATATAGATAGTCATACCACATAGTAAACACTCTTTTTTCTGAACCAAGTATCCTAACCATGAAACGTAGAGTTGGAACCCCTATATTTTTGGATCTAACCATAATAAATACCTTTAACCCTTATTTTTCCACTAAATTTCCAAGATCATTAATTTATTTTTCTCCATTGGCTTGATAGACAATCCCCTTCGATCTTGGGGTGATTATAATGTGAAAGTAGATGCGTTGGAAGTTGGATTCAATGGTATGTTACTTTTCTTCTTCATTTGTATTAATTTCATGGTTCATTTACCTTTATTATAACCATATATTTATTCCATTACTAATATATATATATATATATCTATTATAATTTTTTTTGATAAAATCTTTTTGGTTATAGTGAGTAGATAATGGGTTGTGATCGGTTATTTACTTAACGTAGCACTATTATTTTTCTTACAAACTACTCTGATATAGGGGGATTCTATCATATCTACACATGATTTAGAACATAAATTCATAGTTTTTATTAAATTAATTTTATAAAATTATATGAAACTGTATTCTTATTTTTGAAATAATCCCATTTTTGTTATGATATTGGAATTTTTAAAATTTGGTTTGATTTATGGGGAATCCATTTGTTTTATAATTTTATAAAATTTATTTTTGAAACAATCATTTGGTTTTGATTCATATAATATGTATGTTGATTGGATTTAAATAAAACAATTGTTTATTGCAGAATTTATTTTTATGGATATTTAGCATACATGGTTGGTGTGAGTTCATTAAAATTAAAAATGTCTATATAGATGGAGAACGTGCCATTAGGGAACCTAGGATTGTTCAACTTCGGATAACCTTATGGATAAACAAGAGACTAATCTCAACATCATAATTTTAATTTTTTAATTCATTGTGTGTCTGTATGGAGACATGGTTTTTGATATTCCAAATGAATTGATAAATTTTTTGAAAGGCATGTTTTATGGATTTCAATGATAAAATTTTTATAGCATTGATATCAACTATTTTTACTAGATCATACTATTTTATATTAATTTTGATAAACAAAATTCCTAATGGAAATAGTGGGTAATTTTTTGGAAAATCATATTGAGTTTAGAGTCAAACCCTCACTGTGAACTATTGTGAATTTTTAGATTTCATTTATCGTGACATATGTAAATGAAAGGAATTTCAGTTCAATATATATGCTTTTTGATATTTTGGGCATGGAATTTGGAGTCAGATCTTAGAGCAAGATGGGTTTTATTAGAAAATGTGACATGGGAGTTTTGAATATTTTGGTATTTTGGTTCCCATTGGGCCTTTATTTTTTCAATCATATTGTTCTTTGATATTGTTTTTTCTTTGGTTATGTTTTGATTTGTATTTTATTTACATGAAACAAATGATGGTTTGGTGGGTAAATTTTATGTGTTTTGTGTGTTTTGTTTTTAATGTGTAAATAATATTCAACTGTAATGTATTCACTTTCAATTTATTTTTAGCATTTGGGTCTTGGAGATGTTATATAAGGCCTAGTGGAACACTCATAACATTTGGGGTTGATAATTATACACTAATGGTATGAAAAAGTTCAAAGTAGACAGAATAATTTTTTTACTAATACTGTAGAATATAAATCTATTAATAATAATTATTTAGAAGACTATTGATCAAAACTATTCATAATATTCTATTAGAATATTCATAAAAAGGATGATTCTAAAAATATTAATGATGAGTGTGGATTTGAGGAATCTTACAGATATTATCAACTCTAATCTAAACAGTATTCATATCCTAAAAACACACAATCCTCATGAAATAAATAATAATGATGAATAAATAATGATGGTTTGAAAATGAAGGAAAAATTCCATTAAAAAGGAATATGAGTACTTCCAACATATTTTAAACCATAAAATGAATGCTGATATATTGTGGAATATTATGGAAGATCATAGTAAAAAGAGATTCATAAATGAAAGATGAGGTTGTTAAAACCAAATAAAAATATCCTGAGGTTGAATGTACCTTAAAAAATGAATGAAATTTTCAAGAAGGATTTAGAAGTAAAATATGAATCATCAAAAAAATATAATGAAATATCACTCAATAAATTTGGTAAAATATTTACACAATAAATTTCAATTTATATTTGGTTTATTAAACAATTTTAGGGTTATACTTTTTCATAAGAAATCATTTATTGATAAAGTTTTTTTAAATCAATCACATATAATTACATTGAGAAAATAACTCAATATTAATGTTTCCCCATTCAATGATGAAACAAACAATATAAAGATGTAATTAACAATGAGAAATTATTATTGAGAAATTTTTTATTTCTATTGAATATACAGATTTAGTGGATATTTTTTGTGATATAGTATATTTTTCCACTAATAAGGAAATTATTTCCACAAGAAGTATCTTCCATAATGTTTGTATTAAATTATGGGAGAAAAATGGATATTGAAGGTATGTAACATACATAATAAGTATTATGTAGGAAAAACCATATCATGAATGATTTATAAAATTATGACACATGAGATGTTAATTTTCAAAATTATAATTCCATAAAAACTAAAACTATTGGAAATGATAATATTAAAGCTGGGATACTCAGATATAAGGATGTTTTATATATTTATGGGATTATGTACAACATATTTAGTTGGATCCATTGTTGTCTTACTGTCAAGGAAATGATTTTAAGAAATGATTATTGTATCATTAATGTTTTGAAATACAGTGATGTTGTTTCAATGGAAGAAAGAACTAGTCTATATACAATTAAAATTAGATACCACGGTAAATCATGTTATTTAAGTTTGAACATATGAACATATTTTTAAATAATAGGATCAAAGAAAATGGACTCAGAATTGTGACCAAAGTTTCAAAATGATAGCCTCCAAGAAATTTCCAATCATCAAAAAGTATTAATATGATTTTTGAATAACATATAATATAGTCTCAACCACAACACAGATTTTTTAACATTTAAACACAATTTTTAAGGTTATGTATGAATTCTAAAAAAGTTAAAACAAGAAGAAAAAGCCAGTAAGAATAATTAAAATGGAAAATTCAATGAAAACCAAATTCATCATTGCATGTCAATGAAATATATTTTTTAAATTAAAAATTACCATATATAGCTCGTGAACCACCAAATTTCATTCGACTAAAGATATCAACATGCTGATCATTCAAAATACAGAATTCAATCAAATAAGTGGCACTAACATCACACTAAAAAATCCTCATGCTGTGAAAAAATGATCATTAATGGTCATTGTTTTGTTCCTTGAGATGCATGTTCAATCACCAAGAAATGACCACAAGATTGCACCCCTCACACGTGAACATCATGAATAATTACCTAGTACAACTGTTGTAGAACATTCTCTTTGAAAATAACAAACCATAAAATATTCCATCACCACAGTCGAAGCAGACCAAACCATCAAAACAATAAACCCCATGAAAAACTAGGAAAATGAGATGGAGATCCAAATGAGAAGAATATCATGATAGTTTCACCTCCTCGAATTGTGTTGACCAAACAAATGATATCTCCAAAAAGGCATCTACATAAACCACTGCACTATGCTAACCTGGATGGGGGTGTCAGACCATGAAGTTAGGGAGGAGATGGGCAGACAATGGTCAAACTATCTACCAATATCAATTTCGAATCCTCCATATCCATCCATGTTATGAAATATGAAATAACATCACCAAACCATAGAAAACAAAAAATCACTTAAGAACCAATGAAATGACCCACCCTTCTATTATCACCGAGGACCACATAAAGCCCATTATTATTTCATTCTTCGAGACTAGAATAATCAAAATAGAAAATTCCATTAATAATGGGTCATTCTGAACATTTAGAACTGATTTCCACAAACCCCAAAATTCCTTACACACCATTGATATTAAATTAGGATTCCACCACGCGATCAGCGTGTTTTGTTAAAAAAGATCCACCATGGATCTGATCGAAGATAACGTTGGGTGCACCCCATGAAACAATGTTGATTGACAAAAAAGAACCTCACAAAGCCTCATCAAAACCACCATAGTAGATTGACTTGGATATAAGTGAAGGAATTAAAATTCATAGTAATGTTTAAAGTGGTAGGTGTTGGGAATGAATTATATCAACAATACTCAATATTAGGTGATGATTTTGATGCTCAAATATACCATTGTAATTTTTCTAATTAATTTTTCTTGAGTAAGATATGAAGAATTTATATTCAGGTTAAATGAGGTAAAATTACAATAATTACTTAGGAAACAATTATTTAAACCCTATAATTGGTAAGATAAAGTACAGTATCAACGCTTTATTATGGTGTAAAAGTTAAATTCATGCGAATGGTATCAACACAACATAACATTGGAAAATTGAAACAATTCTTAATCGTTAGAACCCTACATCATGCGAGAATAGTGAAACGCTTGAATACGGTATCAAACCTTTGTTAAGATAAACATTTAGTATTTTGATCGACATCTTATATTTTATAGATTTTTAAAAAGTGTGGATCATCACCCCAACGATTGAATTTAGGATTACTAATCATTAACCCTGTGTTTGGGCAAATGAACATACAGTTAATCAATAATACATTTGAGATATTTAGGTAAAATGGTGAATGTATGGATTATCATCCAGCACTACTTTTGGTCCATAAATTATGTGATCATGAAAGTGTTTTCAAGAAACGAAACAATGGTACGAACCCTACACTATGCAAAGGAACCATGCGATACACCTAGGAACCCTACACTATACAAAGGAACCATGCGCTATGTAATGGAACGCTACACTACATAGTTAAACCCCATATTGTATTTACAGAGGGGAAATATTCAATATACATTTTCAATCATTGAATGCTGCAATTATTGAGAAAAATTAATGACCGATTGAAGGATCATTTTGATTGTTTCAAAGAACTATATTCTTTAAAGAAGATCACCCGCATTCATAAGGGAAGTTACAACTCCCCTATTAAATTGAAATTTGAATTATTGTGTTCTATCACGCTATTCTATTAGATATTAAATACTAATGAAATATATTTTTCCAACATATCCATTCAGTGTTTTTATGAAATATATATATGTTGGAAAAAATAAACTGACATATTTGACATAATTATAATGATTACCTTTAACAGTGCTACTACAACTAATGATCAAATATATGTTACTATCAAAATTGGTTTTTTTAATGTTCTACATATTTTACCCACATGTTTTTACTACATTGTAGTTTCTATATTGTTTATGATCAATATAAAACAATGATCTCTTTAGACTATTTCAATCTTAATGATATTCTTTTTTGAATAAGAAGAACTATTAATTGTTTGTTTTGTGATGCTTCAACTGTGTAGATCCACAGGAATTAAAAAATAGATTTATTTTGATTAACTAAATATTCAAATACTTGTACTACATTATGGTAGAGTATCAGCTTATCAATCTGAATTGTTGATTATTGGTTCTCTATTAATGATTTAGAAGTCTTATTTTAGTATTTTTTAAATGGGGTCAACTGCATGTACTTATTTGTGAATTCATGGACTTGTGATAAGAGGATCATTATAGTGAAATTTTCAATCTCATAAAGAGATTTATTGGTAGAGTGTAATAGGAGATCATTGTTCCCTAAATCACTATAAAAATATGTGTTCTTTATTTTTTTATCCCATATATATTATTTTTATAGAAATAGACACTACTTATTCGTATAAGTCACAGGGGTGTTAAAAACAAAAATTGGGTATGATTTTGGAAGACATAATTCACACGATCCCCCTCTTGTATTTCTTGGTATATTCTGGCATAATAATTTGTATCATTAGTGAGAATTTTGGATAAATCTATAGAAATTTAAAATTATATGATCTATACAATGATGGAAATGGATGATCCAAGAGAAGGAATGTATATGGTACGTGCTCTATATTTTAATGGTGAAAACTATAGAAGATTAAAATCTAGAATGATTATCTTTCTAAAGAATATTGGATTCATAGTAGTGAAAAAAATCATTACTCCTAATAAGATTATGGGGAACCTAGAATCATTAAGTGGTTAAATTGAATCTGGGTATGATATTAATTATAAACTGATAAATTCTATTATTTTTTGTCTTGAAAAAAAATAATTCAATCATATATCACAATGTCCAACTTCCTGTGAAATGTGGTAATCTCATGAAATTTACAATGATGGAACAAAAAATGATATATAGACAATATTTTATTCTACTAATATAATTTTTAACACCGTTATATTGTTTGATAGTGAAATAATGACACAAAAGAATAGAAGGATTATAAAAATTGTAGACAACGTTACTTCCTTGGGAGAATCCATCCAATAATATGATCATTATATGAATATAAAATGAGTAGTTCTCTTTAAAATGAATGGAAAATATGCTGCAATTCTCTAATAATCACTTCAAAGGATATGACAATGCAATAATTAATTTTGACACTAATTATATATGAAACTGAGACATAAGCTGAAGATAAAGACTATAAACTTATAGCGAAGAATTAATATACAAATATGAAGGTTTCATCTGATAATCCAATAGGAATATCAATGATACAAATTAAATAAGAGAAAAAAGTATTCATCTGATTTTGAAATGGAACTCACTTAGCTGGCCAGAAAGTGTTGTAAATTCTACAAAATGAATATATTATTCAAAAATCTATTCCTGAAGGATAAAAAATATCCAATATAAGATTAAATCTATATATGTAATAAACTTGGAGATATCATACATTACCATCCTTAATTTTAAGATAAAATAAAAAGGCTTGAAATGATATGTTAAAAAATGATCAATTTGAGGAAAAATGAAAACGAGAACTGAAAGATACATGGAATGTATCTGAATACTCCATCAGTCCTCAAAATTTTAGTTCAGAGAGGGAGAAATCAAATTTGAAAACCAATAAGTGCATCATGGATGCAAAGGAAAATATAAATACTTATTAATCTTCTGGTTATAATTCTTATAGTTTCCAAAATGATTAATTGGAAGACTACTATTCTATGATAGAAGAAAAATATGATTCCTTTTTAAAGAAACATAAATCTATGAAAAAACATTTTTAATGATCTTTTAGGCGAATGGGATACCCTATAAAACAACATCAGGAGTTAATAGAAAAATTCAACTCATTTACCTCAAATTATATTGATCTTTAAACAAGGATTAAAGAATTACATTATGAATTATAATCCTGTAATTGTTTTCATCTTGTTTTTACTAAAGGGGAAAATATTTAAAATGTAATTCATTGAAATAATGTCATCAAAAAGGATTTTTTGGAATATGATGTAAGGGTGAGAAATCAAAATTATAAAAAAATTATTTTGTGCCCAATTCTATAAATATTACGTGTTATAATTATGGAACAAATGGCCATTTCAATAATAAATTCTATTTCAAAATCATCAATTAGTGGTATTAAAAGATTATTTATTTTCAATTGTTTGTCCGATGAAAGTGACATGAGTTATGGAAAAATAAATTAGATCTGGGTTCCTAGATCATTACTCACTAAAACTGCAAGACCTACTAAGGTGGGGGTACCAAATACATATTTTATTAAAACAATTTCAAGAAAGTGGTCACAGAAAAATAAAATACACATGGTATAGGGAATTTGTTTGTTCCTGGAATATGAGTGGAGACTCAACAAAACATCATTCAGTAACTCAAATGGATGGGGGATTAATCAATTTTATTGACAAATCCAATAGAAATATAGTTTGAGTTAGAACTATTAGTGATCTGAAAAATATCTCAATAAGAAAAGTATTGTATTTACTCGAGCTAAATAAAAATATGATAAGTATTTATAAACTTTTTGGTTAATTTTTATGTTGATTTTTATAGAAATTCATAATATGATTTTAAAGATATGTTTTATAAATTCAGAGCACCTAGAACTGGTAATTTTTGCACATTGGAATTAAATTCATTTGGAAACAAAAAACTGATTTGATTAATTGCTAAGATAGTTTCAGATTTTCCTAATATTTAGTTTGACATTGGCTGATTCTATGATTCTGGCCAAATTGGCATGAAACTCAAATATTCATTAAAATACATTAAGAAAATTACTATATGTAAAACATTAGAACTTATTCATATGGATTTTTTTCTACCATCAGGTTTTTCATGTTTAGTTGTTAAATTATATTTTTATGTTTTAGTAGATAATAATTCTATATTTACTTGGGTTTATGTTGTAAAATTCAAAAGTGAGGTTTTCACTATTTTTTAGTATTTCTGTAAAATTGATCAAAAATGATTTAAAATATTTAAATCGAGAAGTTATCATGAGGAAAATTCAGAATAAAGAATTCAATTCATTTTTATCAAATCAGGTTATTAAACACCCCTTCTCTAAACCAAGAACACCTTAAAAATGTAATTGGTGAAAGGAGAAATAAAACTTTTCATTAAATGGTATGGACTATTCTAAATAAATATAGTATTCTTGCCTATATTTTGGTATAATATTTAAGAAAAACCTTCACTATCATGAATATGGTTTTGATAATGAAAATTTTCAAATGAATACAATATGAACTTTGGAATAATAAAACCCCTAATGTAATGTAATTAAATGTTATTGTTTGAAATGTTTATATCATGAATAATATGTAAAATAATAGTATCTTGAATCCAAAATCTAATAAATGAGTATTTTAGGATATTTTTATTCAACTAAATCATATAAAGTGTTAAAAAAAATTAAAGGATTTTTTATGAATCAATTCCTTTGATGTTTGATGATACTAAACCTTTTATTCAAGTAAATGATCAAACTGATGAAGTTACTAACCCATTTGAAAAAATTAGACATCATACCCATATAAATGATTTTGAAAATAAAATTAACAAAATTCATTCTAGGTCTGAAGAAAAAGATACAAACGATCATGAAATATTATTTCCCAGAATGATTAGAACATAAAAGAACAATTCATTAGAAATTGTTATAGGAAACCAGGATATATGAAATATAATGAGACTAAATTTAGGAAACCTTGATGAATTCTATTTTTTTATCTCATTTAGAACCCAAGACTAATGAAAAGGTATCAGAATGTTAATTTTGGATAATTGAAATGTAATAAGAGCAAAAACAATTTAATAGAAATGATGTTTGGGTACTACTAGGAATTCCAACCAATTATCCAGTAATAAGAACTAAGTGGGTCTTCAGAAAAAAACAAGATAATCAAGAAATCATAAATATAAATAAATATAAATTTGTATCTAATTGATATAACCAAGAAGAAATTATAGATTATGATGAGACTTTTTCCCTTGTAGGTACATTAGAATCCATTATAATCCTTTTAGCATACGCATCCCATATGAATTTTATATTTTATCATTTCGATGTCATGTATTATTTTTTATATGGTTATTTAATGGAGGATATGTATGTTGAACAACACCTAGTTTTGAAAATCCTTAAAAAACAACCTCTACTTTTAAACATGGTAATCCAATTTATGGATTCAAACAAGAACCTAGAGCATGTTATGAAATATTATGTTATTTTCAGTTGATAAATGGATTAAATGTTTGATTGGAAGATCCAACAATTTTTATGAAATTTTTTCATTTTAATATTTTATTAGTTAAAATTTATACACATTATGTTATTTTGGTTAAACTAATATAAATAATTTTTTTTATATTTTAAAATTAATGAAAAAATTAATTTGAAATGAGTTTGATGGGAGAAATAAATTTCCTCTAAGTATATTAAATTTATTAAAAAAATTATTGAAATTTTATAAACCAAATTTAATATAATATGGCTTTATTGAAAAAGTTTTGACATGATAATAACAAGACATATACAACTCCTATATGTACAAATGTAAGACATGATTTGGGTGAAGCTGGAAAACCAGTAGACAACATGTTATATAGATCTATGATTGGTAGTTTGTTATGTATTACTGGTATCTGATCAATTATTATGTAATTGTAATGACTTTGTGCTATATTGCATTCAAATAAAAATGATTCACATCTTATTTCTGTCAAATGTATTTTGAGAAATTTAAAAGAAACTTTTTTTCAATCTCTTCTTTACTCCAAAACATATGTTTTAAATTTAATTTCATATTTATATTCTGGTTTTGGAGGTTGTATATTAGACAAAAACACTTAAGTAACCGTTCACTTTTTAGGAAAACTAGTAGTTTCATGTTGTTGTATGAAAAAACAATCAGTTTATCTATCAACTATAGAGGAAGAATATGTTTATGATAATAATTTATATGCACACATATTATGGATGAAAACCACTCTACTGTAAATTAGAGTAAACATTAATAGTATACATATTTTATGTGCTAATACTAGAGCTATAAATATTTATAAAATTTATGTATTCCATTCTAGGACTAAAAACATTGATATAAGGCATCAATTTATACTAGGTCAAGTCCCAAAAATGTATATATCATTAGAATTAGTTAATAAAGAATATAAATTACCCGATATCTTCAATAAACATCTTATTTGTGAATTTTTGGATTTCATTAAGTGCGATTTCGGAATATCTGAGTATAATTGATGGTATATTAATATATTTATTATACCTATGTTTTTGTTTTAGTAAGATTTATTAAAAATGTTTTATTTGATTACATTTTATTTTTTTTTGAATGGAATTTCATTTCTAATGTTTTATATTTAACATTTCAAAATAAAAAATTAATGATTACATTCTCAATCAACAAAAAAATTGTTCCCTTTCCCCTAATGCCCCTACAATCCCATACACATCCCTTCATTTTACAGAGTATCTCTCTCACTCTTTCGATTCATGTGTTTAATAACCCTAAACCATTAATCCCTTCAATATCAAAACCATCAAATATGGAATCTTATTGATGATCTGATGATGCTTATTGGGATGCCTCTACTTATGGGTCAATGAATTCTCATAGAGTGATCCAAGGAATGATAATCGAATTCAATTATTTAGATTCTACAAATATTTCGTTCAAATAATTCATTTTTTATGGTCTGGTTATTGATTTTGGAGAATATAATATGCTTATAGTATTTAACATTGATGTTATGGAATGTTTTAGAAATGCTTCTTTCATTCTTCGATTTGATGAAGATACAATTGTCACTATGATTAACGACTATTATTTTTATTCTCATTTGTGTAAATGGAATCGTTGTTAGGCTTTCCTCATGAGGGGGAGTTAGAGTTTCTTATAATGAATTTAGAAAATGAAAGGCTTTCATCAGAGGAAATTATATTTTTATTTTTTTTAACAAGAACATTCAATAATTAAATGATGAAAGGTATTTCACCTGATTGCTATGTAATGATGAAATTCCTTCAGTATGGGATTTTTCTGTGGACTAATGAGTTAGATAAAGTCATCTATGATGATATATATATAATTTTTTTCTTTTAAATTATATCATTGTCAATTTCTATCAATTTATGATAAGATATCCAAACCATTACTACCACAAGGATGCCAATATGGGATAGTATCCCTATATAAAGACTATTTCCTTTTTTCATTAAAGTAAATTAATGACTATCATTATATATTTTTTTATAACTTTTCACCACAAAAACACATTAAATTATAGGACTGTAAAAAAGATTTGATTTTTTGGTGAAATTATTGAAATAGTATTCTTCTTGTTTGTGTATAACAACAACAAAGGCATGTGACAGATGATCAAGGGGAGAAACGAATGAATCTTTTTGTACTCTCTATCAGACAGAGACCTGATAAAGATTCTAAATCATTACCAAAGGGAATTCATGTTTCGGGAAGAAGGTTTAAATATGATATTATAAAAACTATGGATAATCAACCCTGAAATGTTGTGTTTGAGGCTCTAGTAGAATATAATATTGATCTAGAGTCTCATAGTCAAGAATATCATAGGGAAGATGTTCCTAATATAGAGACTCAATATCTTGTTGTCAGTGATTATGCTGTTATTAGAGGATCTACCTCAGGAGACAAATTAGAAGGAATTGGTGAGCCAAGTCTAGTTATATATGTTCAGTAAATGGGAGTTATTCCCAACCCTATAACTCATTCCCATGAAACATTTAATTCAGATACAGAATCCCAATTTATAAAGATATATTTGTCAGAGGCTCGAAACATGTTTCTTATAGAATAATTGAAAGTTGATAAAAATAATTTTGACGAGTTAAAAATTACTATAGTTCCAAGACCCATGTTTGAGGTACCAAAGTACCATCCCTTTCAATTCAAGGTAAATCTTATTTCTATTGGAAATAATCAAGAGTATATATGAATGATGTCTAAATATATATATATGTTAAGGGATGAGTCTGTAAAAAATTAAAATTTTTTATGTTTATCTTAATGATTAAGAGTGATTTCAGTCTCTCAATGTATATAATCATGAATCAACCTCCTCTCAACCAACACCTCCAGACATGTTCAATAGATTTGAAGAAATTATATAAATACTTTTTGATTTTAATGATAAGCTACACACTTCATAGTGTGACAATATTATTTTTATTGTTTTATTAGACAATCAATGTCATTTGGTTAGTCATCATTCTTCAAATTAATAATTTTTGGGATTAGTTATTAATAGAGTTAAGGGTATGTTGAATTAATTTATTTATTTTTTGGATTTTTTGAATGAGGTTATGAAGGTTAATCTGTTTGAAAATTTTAATATTTGACAAGATTCGATGAATATACATCACGACTAGGTGGATGTCTTAAAGAATCATTAGTAGGGATTTATCTTTAAGATCATTGATATTAATGGTGTTTACCAAGATATTCCTCAAAATGATGAACCTTTTACACCTATTAATTCTGATCATTTTCCTTTATTTTGAAGAACATTTTTTAGCTGTATATTTTACCCGATTATATTTTCCACACAATTAAATTCATTTTAACTCAAATTTTTGTTTTATTAATTATATTTATTCTATTTTATTTAGGTTAAATACCTAATTGAAAATCCCAAATTTATTTATCCTATTAGTTTTTATGTATATTCATTTATTTTTTAGTGGTACGTTAACTGTAGTTTTACTTTTTTATTCTTTAATACCATCTTTTTGGTATCACAAAATGGGGGTGAAAGTTGGTATGAAATCGAACCATAATTGATAATGTCTATTATCGTGCATAGTTTTAATCCAAATCAATTTATTAGAGAAAATATTTAATTAACCTATACCAATTTTTCTCTTGTTTAAATTAAACTATAAAATCAAATTATCAATATATTATTTGTACCTCTTTTGGTATGTTTAAAAATATTACATTTTCTTTAAATGTTTTTATGAATTATATTATGGGGTTGGTGATCATCAAAAATGGGGAGATTTTTTGGAATGTATTTTCTCAAAAATACTCAATATATTATTATGTTTTTATGCTCACAAATACTCTTGTCTGTTTTATAATGATGTTTTCTCGAGTATGTTTTCATAAAATTATATTTAGGTTAAAATATTTTAATTTTATGATAATTATACTAGAAACACTGTTTCCAACCCCACATTCGATAAATGATTGTATGGTTTCAACCCTATTTTACACTTGAAATGTGAAATTCTAGTATATGGTATCAACTATATATTATTCTAGAAATTTAAAAAAAATTCGAATTGTAAAAACCCTACATTAAACTCAAAAAGTGAAATTATTCCGTATGGTATCAACTATATGTTATGATAAATAGTTTTTATTTGGATTGAAATCATTAAATTATGAGAATCGTCAAATGAATAGATCATAAAACCTACTTTGGAATTTGGGATTACTATTCATCAACCATATATTAGGGAATTTTAAAATAATGTTAATGAATGATATGTTCGGGATATATTTCTAAAAAGGTGAATGTATAGATTATCAACCCTATGCTACTATTTTCACTAAGGTATGTGATGTTGATAGTATTATTATGAAACCATATGTTAGTAGAAACCCTACATTATACAATGTAACCCAACTCTAGGAAGAGGAAACCCATGAAACTCAAAGGAACCCTATGCTATGCAATGTCACCCTACACTACATTGTCCAACCCATCGTTTTGTTTAAAATTATGATATATTCATGACATGTTTTTAATCCATGTTTTCAGCAACAATTGAGTCAAAATTAAAAGCCGATTCAAGAAACAATACTATTTTTTCAATGATGCATATTAATTAATGAAAATACCTCATGTTTTTAAGGTAATTTATAACACCCATGGTAAATTAGATTTTAAATTTCAATATTAAATTAAGCTATTCATTTTGGATATCAAATACCGAAGCAAGATATCTTTTCTATATATTTATTATACTGATATTTTTAAAATAAATATGTGTGTGTGATGTTAGAAATTCCTATATGTGACTACATAATTGAGATTTTTTTTAGAGTGCTATAGCGAATAATGATCGAATTTCAGTTATTCTCAAAAGAGGATACACTTTTAAAATTCTACATATTTCAACCACGTGTTACTAATGATGTTTAGATTCTATATTATTAATGATAATTGTAAAAACAGGGTCATTTCAGACTATTTAATTCTTAATGATATACTTTTCTAAATAAGAAGCACAATTAATTGTTAGTGGTCTGTTGCTGTAACTACGAAGATCAAACGGAATAAAAAAATAAATTTCTTTTGATTTATTAGAGTTACATCTTCTCATACATAGTTGTGGTGAGGTATTAGTTTCTCAATATAATATTTGGATAATCTGTTCTACATTATATAACAAGATTTCTTTGTAATTAAGTCTTATTGTAAAGTTTTCAACTACCTACACTCACTTTTGAATTCATTATCTAGTGATAAGGGGACCATTATAGTTATATTTACCTAACTCACAGAGCGAGTGATTGGTAGAGTGGACTAGGGCATAATTATTCCCCAAACAAATATAAAAACTTGTGTTATTTATTTCTTTTCATCCACATCATATTCCTTTTTTAGAAATAGATTTTTCTTATTTGTATAAATCACAATATGTTATAAAACACATAATTAAGGAATATTTTTGAAAATTAACAATTTCGTCCCCCTCTTGTGTTACATTATTTATTCCTAACTAATCGTAGGGCCTCTAAATAACTTTTAATCCTCACCTAGACCACCAACCACAACCATCATATAAAATTCCACCATATTATGACAATACCTATAAACCCAAGATGAAATGGAATATATTGAAGAGAGAACAATGAAAAATTAAGACCAGACACATATTGAGATCTTTGGATACCATTTAAAATAATCCCACATATAACAAAACCCGCTAACAATACCAATACATCTGACCACAATATTGAAAAACATTTGGTAACCAGAATGAATGAGCATAAAAAGAGGTGGGTAGATTCAATAGGGAGTCATGACTTTATATGAGATTGAACAAGTCCACTAGAGAGGGGAAAAATATGATTAATATGAAACAAAAAAATATAGTAGAGAGGATGAAGTAAAGAAGAAGGTAGGAAGGAAGAAATAGGGAAGAGGGAATGTGGATATGATGTCATAGAAGAAGCATGCATGCCCCTCCCCATCCGATCTGCACTACTACTTACCCTATATCAAGAATGTATATGTCAAAAGATGTGGATTATTTGAAGAATATATAAGAATGTTCAAATTCATTATACAATTCATCTTAACATATTTACTCTTATATATATATGGTTATATGAGACATCAAACAATGCAATGGGATTTGTACTTCATCATTTTATAAATGATTTGATTTTGATGAACAATTTTTTTTTATGAATCATAAATTAGAGTCTATATATATTTATAGATATTTTTAAAAGAGATGGTAAAACAGATTTCGGTGATTATATATTTAAATTCTGTATAGATAATATAATTTAGTTCAAATGTGAATATTTTGAATCGAATATAATGAATCATTGAATTAAACATCAATAAAGTGGACATTATAGCCATAAAAAACTTGATTCACTAAAAAGAAAAATTTGTGTATTATTGGATAGAAGAATAATAATGAAGGTTGAGTATATGAACTAGGTGTTTTTCTTGATAGAACATGTCATTACAAGTTCACATGTACAAAATAGATTTTTTTTAATGTTGGAATCCGACATGAAATCCTACTAAATGTTTTATAACAAAAACACCATCATGGAAATATTTCATGGATTTTGGGTAACCCTGTTTATGGAAGATAAAAAATATGAAATTTCTAATTTTTTTATAATAATGAAGGTTGAACTTTTTCGGTTATTATCAAAATAGAAGAAGCTATATATATCAAAAACAAATATTTATAATACATGGTGGATTCATATGATGTGACATTAGTTAAAATTAAAACTTCCATCCTAAATCATGTTGAGAATACTATGAAGGATATTTTAAATACTTCAAAAAAATATCACAAAAGTTTTTATGAATGTGGTTCAAAAAAGTTTACTAATGATTCAAAAAATCATGTTGTTAGGAAATTTAACCCGGAATAGAATCTCTAAAATATCACACTCTATAAATACTCATTGAATCTGAAAATATTATTAAAAATTATAAATATCCGGTTCAAACTAGATGAAAATTTGAAATAAAAAGTATAAATTATATTATTTCAAATGTTGAACAAGAATCATCATCTTATGTAGTTTAACAAAAAAAATATAAGGGTATTCTATGAATGGAGAGGGAGACATGATAGAAAAAAATGACAACTATGAAAATTTTTCATGACTAGAAGGGAAGAATATTATTGGTACCAAATTGGTGTTCATACGAAATATGAATGACCATGTTGATTTTTCCGGAAAAAAAATCATCATTTGTTTTTATATTCTATTCACAAGTGTTTGGTGTGGATTATAAAGAATCCTTTTCCATCATTATTATATTATAAAATATAATAATGTTCTATTCAGTGGATGCACAATATTGAAATAATTTTTATCATATGGTTGTAAATTCATCCTTTGGAAATGATGTGATGGAGGAGAACGTATATATAAATATTCATTTTCGTTTCCAACATGAAAAATATGCGTTCAACATTTCTATGTTGATGAAATACGTTTAATGGTTAAAAATAAGTTCCATGCTCCCAGAACAACAAGAATGGTTTTTTCTTAATAATGATTAGTTTTTTATCTATTTAAATTTGATTAAAAAAATATATGTGATGGAGAAGATATCATGTAATATATTTTTTATTTTTTATATTGAAATCAAAATTTTTGGAAGGGATTTAAAAGTTATATGGACATAAATTTATAATGAAATTAATAACTGTTATGATGTTTCAATTCCTGGAGAATTAACCTTTATTATGGTTTTATAAGTCAAATTGAGGGAAATATATATTTTTCGTTTAGAAGATAAAAACGAAATTAAACTATTAAAAATTTATATTATCATATATTCAATCCCATTTTTATAGGGATGAGTTCATAAAACTTGAATCTTGGAAATCTATTTATTTGAATGATTTCTGAGACTTTATTGGATGAATTATCTCTCTTACAACTCGAAGGCTTAACACCGTTTATGATGTTTTTTTGTGCATGATATCAAATTGATCCCAAAGAATCACATATTCTGGATACAAAATACATTTCTAGATATGTGAATGAAACATACTCTTATTGGTTGTATTACAAAATAATTTGGGATATAAAAATTATCGAATATATGATGCTGATTGGAATGGATATTGAAACAATAAAAACTCATAACCAGGATGAACATTTTTTCAAGGGATAATGTTATGTGATATGAAATAGTATGATATATATCTCAGAAACATTGAGTAAAATGGAATAAGAATATATTTCCTCTACCTAGGATTAGAATAAAAAAATATTTAGTTGAATGCGTAGATAGAATATTATAATGTGAAATTTTCTAATTAATTGCTTATTTTTTTATAATCATAATTCCATTCATCTATCAATGAAATCCAATCCAATATTGATGATCAAATCCATTTAATATAGTGAATCAATTAAAAAATAGAAATGTTTTGGTGGAGTTTTTGTGTTCTAAAACATGTCAATAAAATAAGAAAATGTTGATGATATCATGAAAGTTATTATGAAAGAGACAATTGTGAAATATAGGATGTAACAATACATTATATATCCATAAAAGTCCTCCAAAAATATGTAACCCATTCCTCCAACTATGAGTTGGATTATATTTATAAATTGGGTGAGAATATTACATATCTGTGAAAAGGTTTTACAATTATTTTATAATAAATCAGATGTTGGTATTTTCATAAATTATGCGATATAAAAAAGGTGGATTGTGAAAAATTTAATGTTTCAATAATATATCAATAATGGAGAAGTAAAATGTGAGTGTGATTTTATCCTAATAAATCCTGGAATTTTATATTTAACTCGGGATGTATTTCCATAAAAAAAATACATAATTTAGTAGTGTGGGGTCAGGAATTTAACAATGGAAAATACTGTGTTTTGGAATATTTTATGAAAATATAGATAAAAAAATTAGTTATGAAAAATGGTGGGTTATGATTATTGATTACAGGTCAATGTTTTGTGAATAATTTTTTTTATGAAATACCAAGGGCACAATTTATGATAGTTTGTGATGTTTTTCTACTAATGTTTTATGTTGGTGGAATACTATATTTTGAATAATGTTTTTACCAAACATGTGAGAATGATGATTTAGGAAGTCTATCAAGATACATTATATATCATGTGTGATTTTGTTATGTGGGTCATTAATATTATGAAAACAAATCATAAATATTTTGTGAAACTATATTATGTTTCAATAAAAGTAGTGACGTAAAACTATCATATAGGAAAAATCATTGGAAGAACATTTTTAGATGTACATAATAGAATATAAGAATCGAAGAACATCAAAAAAGAATATGAAATAATTCATGATGTGAAAATGTGGTTATCACTGAGTTTGAGTTGTTTTTAAATCTATGAAAATAAATATAATGTGAAAAAATTAACTGAATGAAAGAAATATAAAATCTGATATTCAGATTAGTGCATTGGGTGAAGAAATGTTTACATTGACAAAAGTATTTATATATTGTGTAATTTTTGTTTACCATCTTCAGTTAGTCAAGATAAATAAAAGTGGACTACGTTATTTATATTCATAATGTGAAAGAGAATGAAATTGATTATGTAAAATATTATATATAGTTCATTCATATTACGTCTCTAATCAAAGATTATTTTTTAAAAATAAGATATCAGATTGATGTTTTGAATTTATGAATTATGATTCTGATAATTTCCTTCCGGTTAAAAGATATGTAGAAATCCATTGGAAAAAAAGTTTAATGTCCATTAAACTTTGGATGATTGTAAATATAAGTATGTTGGTCTCCTCATGTACTAATCTTGTTTTAATGATCACAAATCCTATTCAACCTGGTTAAATCGTGTAAAAAATATCAAATCATCTATATTATTTTTTATCTATTTTCATGCTTTATGATGTTCCATTCAAGATCTTAACTGCTCTACCTTCTGTTTAATTAATATATATTATTCTTGATTTACTTTTATAATACCTTCTTTGACAAATGATTAAGTTTAATCCATTTTATGATCATCATTGCTTCTGTCTAAATACTGTTATTTTGAAATGTCTGAGACACCATGAGTATGCCACTAGTTTTGTCCTTCTGGCTAAGTGAAGATGAAACCATGAACAATCAGACACCGTGATGCCCACACCGTGAACAATCAGTCACCGTTAAGCAGACACCGTGAACAATCAGACACCGTGAAGCAAACAACGTGACATCCAGACACCGTGACATATAGACACCAGGACATCTAGACACCATGATTCTGAGACATCGTGACCGCTAGACACCATTACACCGAGACACAGTGACCTCGAGACACCATGACTACGAGACACCATGACCAACCCAAACACCATGTGACGAAGATACCATTTCCATGACATATTGTGACATCGTTGCCTAATTTATTTTGTCGTATTTCAATTTAATCTCTATCGATTATATTTGAAGATTTTAATGCGCTGAAATAATTAATGTTTCATTGTGGACACATCATCAGACAGTAAGAGGTAAAAGGTGCAGAATACATGCAACATGTCGGCTCCAACACATGAACTCCAAGATAAAAGATTTGTTCAGCCCACAAAAAAATAAATATTGATTATAGATGAAATAAAACCAAGTGGGTGTGAGCACGACAATGAAGAACACACATAGGGAAATTTTTTATGAAAGGATTATTGTATTCATCTCGATTCTACTAAGGAACACACAAAGTATACTGAAATTCAGAGAAGATTTTTGCACTATCTAACATCATGATGAAAACATGCCAATCTTGCTATCTTGTGACACTTTGTATTCCAGACTTGGACTCAAGTTCTACATCTGCTACATCTCAGAAGTCCAGATCTACAAAGACTAACACTCATAGCACTTCTAAACCTAACTTAATATTACTAATCTCTTGTGTATCATTTTATTATCTTTTGAGAATAATGTGTATGTATATAAAAACACACTATGTCTCCTGCATCAAACTAAAGGATAAAAGATATCCTTACTCAAACATTATTTTACTCTGGTGTATACCCAATGATAAGTGTGGAAGAGGTCCATATGTGTCCTAGAAGTATGTACCCATGAAGAACTATGGATGAGGTCCCTGTGTGGCCTGAAAAGTCTTCTTTTCTATTGTTTATCCTCAATCTAGGGTGTGGATGCTGTTTATTTATATAATCTTCATGGTGGAGGGTGATCACCAAGTGGAGTGGATTAGGTCTCAGCTTGAGAGTGAACCACTTGTTTTATATCCATTATGCTTCTTACTTTAGTCTTCTCTGTTTTACGACTATTCTTTATAATTCAAAAATCACTAAACTTACTTTGATTGTTAATCTTGGAAATAAGTTATAACTTCTTTGTTTTATTAAAATAGTTTCAAAAGTAATATTAATAACTATTATTATTATTGAGAAATATTAAATCTTCTAAGAAGTTATTTAAACAGTCAAACCATTATAACCATATTAATTTGATTAACTGGGCTGTATTTATATTTAAGGGGAAATACTTTTAAGATCATTTATTAAACATAAATTTTTATAGATACTCAATTCACACCTCCCCTCTTGAGTAATCTACTCCGACCAACATTTGGTATCAACAGATGTTTTTTAGTACTCTGTTAATATTATTCAACTATTATTTTAATTGAACCATAAATATCTATATATTTCTGTTAATTTTATATTTCTAGAACTTTTAAAGTAATTCATTAATATGGATAATGGATTTGGAGGGTCCTATAACCAGCAGAACACCATTCTTTATTGGAACCAACTATGCTCAATGGAAAATAAAAATAAAAATTCATTTAAAGAGTATGAGTTTTAAATTTTTTATAAACATTATAAATGATTATAAGATTACTGATACTGATAGAATAACATGGGATGGACCTAAAAACTACCTATAATAAAAATTTCAAACTATGAATTCTTTATAATTCTCCTTAGGATATGTGGAATTCAAAATAATTTCTTCTTGTAAAACTGCCCATGAATTTCGGGAAACCCTTCATGTTTCACATGTTGGAACATCTAGTGTAAAAGAAATGATACGTAATACTTATAATATAAAATATGATAACATTAAAATGAATCCTAAGGAGCCTATTTCTGACATGTATCTTAGGTTCAATGATATTGTCAACACAATGATCACTCTTGGAAGAGAAGTCACACCCATGGACCAACCCATGAGATTCCTTAGATGTCTACCCAACAAATGGAAGGGAACCTCTGTCTCTATTAGAAAATCATGTGCCATCAGCAAGCTAACTGTAAAATAACTCATTGGAAAACAAATGGTGTATGAAGAGGAACTGGAAGTCAACAAGGAATATGAGGATGGACCAAAGAGGAAATCTATTGAATTCAAGACCCCCGCCTCGAAACACAAAGAAAAATGGAAACTAGATTCTTCTATAGAATTCTCAACCAATTAACAATCATCACCTGACAGTGATGAGGAGATGGCTCAATTCAATTAATTATTTAAAAGATTTTACAAGAAGAATAACTATTTCAGAAAACCTATCTTCAAGGGAAAATATGACCAAAAAGGATATTTGAAGAAGGAGTGGAAAAGAAGTGACAAGACTGATGTTACTTTCTACTATGAATGTAAGCACAAAGGACATATAAAGGCTGACTTTCCAATGCACATGTACAAAAACAGATATGAGGACAAGGACAGGATGTATAAAAAGGCCATGGAAGCATCCTGGAGTGATTTTGGGGACAGTTCAAGTGACTGAGAATCATCACATGATGAACAAGCAAAAAAATCCAACATGTGTTTTATGAAAAACACATCTGAGGTAACACTGGATTATAGGGTACATAATTCATACTATTCTGAAGGGGAGAGTTACTCAGAAATCATTACTAATTAAGAGATGTTTGAATATTGTAACATTCATGAAGAAACATGAAATGAACTAAAAGAAAAATATAAATAATTGAAGAAACATTATTCTCTCACTATGACTATTAAATCTAAACTCACAACTGCAAAATGGAAAAATGCTCAATTGTTCAAAGTAAAGTACAAGTTAAAAATGTAAAATGAGAAATTGAAGAATGAACATAAAAATTACCAATGGGAATAATACCCTTACAAAAATGAAATGAAAAAAATTTCCCCTAAATAAAAGACTAGCATTGGTTATCAAGATGGAAAATGAAATCTTGGTAGAAAAAATTTTGTTTCACGATCTAGGACATATGGTTTTACTCCAATTTGTGGACACAAATCTACTAATGATACATATTCTACTGTTTCATGATTTTCTGGACCGACTAGAGTTTATTTTTAAAATACATTACTTAATTATTATAGGAAACCTATGAGGCCAATATGTGTTCCCAAAACACTTATTACTAATATCACTAGACTCAAACGAGTATGGGTACCAAAATATGTTTTTGCTTAATAATTTTGTAGGAAAACTGCTTAAAGAGTTCATGTAGAAGTCTAAGGTACATGGAATGTGGATGTTCAAGGCACGTGATAGGAGACTAATCATGCTTCATTAATCTAATAAAAATAGATGGATGAAATGTCACATTTGGTGACAATGCAAAAGGAAAGATAATTGGCATCCACCAAATCGGTAATGATAACTCAGTTTTAATTTCTAATGTCTTGTTTATTGATAGAATAAAATATAATTTTCATAGTATCACACAATTATGTGATGTTGGATTTCATGTTATATTGGAAAATGATGCTTTCAATATCTTTAATTATAAATATGATTTATTGTTTTATGCCTTAATAAATGAAAATGTTGTCCTTGTTAACATAGATTTCTCAGCTTCTCAAAATGCATCTTGTTTGAGGGTATTTCATAAAGAATCATAGATCTGGAATAGGAGACTAGGACACTATAATGTTCACTCCCTTAGAAATTAAACTAGAAAAATCATAGTTAAAGACTTACCCAATATTTATTTTTAAATGAAAAAGTGTGTAATCCCTGTCAGAAGGGGAAACAACACAACATTTCCTTCAAACTAAATAAATAAGTGTCAACTTCTCAACCTCTCGAACTAGTTCACATATATTTATTTGGACCATTTAGTGTTTCTAGCTAAAATGGGATGAACTATGTTTATGTTCTTGTAGATGAATTTTCTAGATATACTTGGACTTTCTTTTTGTCTCACAATAGTGAAGCCTACTATTATTTTTCTAAATATGTCAAGTCTATAGAAAATCATAGTGGAATTAGAATTAAATCCTTATGAAGTGATCATGGCCGTGAGTTTGAAAATCAAGAGTTTTAATCCTTTGGATTGAAAAATGGATATAATCACATTTTCTCTTCCCCAAGAACACCTCAACAAAATGGAGTTGTAGGGAGAAGAAATTGATCCCTGCAAGATATTTCTAGAACAATGCTCTATGAATATGACCTACCAATTTATTTTTGGGCTGAAGCTGTCAATACATCTTGCAACATAATAAATAGTGTTGATCAATACTATTTTTAAAAGGACTCTTTATGAGTTATGGAAAAATTAAAAACCCAAGGTTATGTACTTCATTGTTTTTTGATGTAAAGCCTATATTCTTAATAATAAGGAAAATCATGAAAAATTTCCATCCAAAAGTGATGAAGGTATCGTTTTTGGATATTCCATGTCTAGTAAAGCCCATAGAGTGTTCAATAAAAGAAATAAATGTATAGAAGAATCTGCCCATGTCATATTTGATGAAACAAATCCACATGATCCAAAAACCATTATAGAGAACCAATATGATGATATATCGACTTTGAACATTAATTCTAAATCCTCAAAAACTTCTGTGAAAGAATCTGTGAATACATCCAGTTTTGAAAATTCATTAGAACCTGAACCTGCTGATGAACTTGAAATCACTAGTCGCTCCTTTAATATATCTGTTGGAACTCTTAAGAACCATCCTTTAGTTGATGTTGTAGGAGTCCTAGACAATAGAACACAAACTAGAGCTTCTCTTAGAAATAAGGTTCAACATCAAGTCTTCTTTTCACAACATTAACCTAAAAAACATTAACGATGCGATCAGTGATGAAATTTGGGTGATGGCTATGCAAGAAGAACATAATCAGTTTGAAAGGAACAAAGTCTGTAAACTTGTTGAAAGACCTAATGACACATTCAGCATAGGAACTAAATGGGTGTTTAGAAATAAGGTTGATGAAGATGGTAACATACTTAGAAACAAGTCTAGATTGGTTGCTCAAAGTTATAGTCGCAAAGAAGTAATTGACTATGAGAAGACTTTTTCACTAGTAGTTAGACTTGAAGCCATTAGAATCATGCTTGCCTATGCTACACATCTAAATTTAAAACAATATAAAATATATTTTAAAAGTACATTATTAAATGGGTATATAGGTGATGATGTAATTGTTGAACAACCCACATGATTTACAAACCCCCATTTTCCAAATAATATATTTAAATTGTCCAAATCATTATATGTTTAAATACAAGCTCAAAGAGCCTGGTATGATAAGATGAGTACTTTTCTTATTTCCAAAGTTTTTATGAAAGGAATATTTGATCCTACCCTTTTCATAAAACCAATTTCTAATGATGTTTTAGTTGTTCAAATCTATGAAGATGACATTATTTTTGGATCATAAAAAAATTCTTTTTGTGTGGATTTTTCTAAAATTATGGAAAACAAATTTGAAATTTGTTTAATGGAAGAAATAAATTTTTTTCTTGTATTTCAAATCATTCAAAGTAAATATGGAATACTTTTAACTCAAAGTAAATATACTAGAGAACTTATTCAAAATTTGGATTTTATAGTACTAAAAGTAGTGACACACCCATGAGTACCACTTGTATGTTGGATCTTGATGAAGATGTAAATCTATTGATCAAACAACTTATAAGGGAATGATTGGAAGTTTACTCCACATGACTTCTATTTGACTAGACATTATGTTTAGTGTGTGTATGTGTGCTTGTTTTCATGAAAATCCTACGGAATCTCATTTAAATGATGTAAAGAGAATTTTCAAATATCTCACGCATACACCCAATCATGGAATGTTCTGTCACTGAGGACAATCATTTGAATTAGTGAGTCATTCTGGTGGTGACTTCGGTGGCTGTAAGTTATATAGAAAAACCGCCTCTGGAACATGTCACTTTTTAGGCAAGTCACTAGTATCATGGTGAAGTAAGAAAAAAAATTTGTTGCATTATCTACTATAGAAGCTGAATACATAGCTGATAGTAGTTTTTGTGCACAATTATTTTGGATGAAACAATCATAACTAGAATATTGATATCAATTTAGGAATGTGCCTATAAAATGTGATAAAAAAAGTTCTATTAACATCTTGAAAAATTTTGTTTCACATTCTAGGACAAAGCATATTGATGTAAGAAATCACTCTTCTAGAGATCATTATCAAAAAGGTGATATCAATTTGGAATTAATTGGTACTGAGTATCAACTTGCTGATATATATACCAAACCATTAAATTCGGAGATAATAAACTACATTATACATGAATTTTTCATGATAAATATAAATTAATTGCCTTACTATTTTATATCTTAATGTTTCAGTCTTACGGTCTCACAGTTAGTGCTTCAGGAATACTGTCTGATAGTTATTGTCTCTCTGAAAAGTTAATGTTTACAGTCTCACCATAACTCTCAGTTACTGTATCACTGTGTCACTATCTCACTGTAACACATAGTTACAGTCTCACTGTGTTACTATCTCACCATAAAATTCATTCTCAGTCTCACCGTAATGACCCAATACGGTCTCACCATAATTCTTCTCTTTAATGATTAGTTATGATTTAAAAACTGTATCACTGTAATTATCCTTTTCACCTTTTTTTGTTTTACCGCGTTTTTACTTTTGTGACATTTTGTATTCTTAAATGATAAAATAATGAAATAATCACTTGATTTATCACACGAGCTTTCTTATATTCACTCATTTGTAACCTCACATAAAACCTGTAACCCTTCTCCCTCTCTCGAACCTTCAGTGGATGCCTAGGATGAAATGCCCTTCATCGTCGACTTCTAAGAAACGTATCGCAAAGAATAAGAAGATGTAAACTAATCTTTCACCTGAAGGACCTCAAAACCAAAATCTATTAAACCGAGATGTCATACCGGAGAATTAGGTTTCCCCAAATGGCTTTTTTCAAGTAAGTCGCTAGTTCTGAATTATTTAAGGGAAAAAAATTGCTAGAATGGTTTTAAAAGGATGATAGACCTATATATCCTATGTGAGTGGATTATTTTTTTCTATATGATCAGTTCTTCGTTGAGTCTGAGGATGTATATGTTGTGATAATCTGGATAAATGGGTAGAAATGATCATTCTTGTCGAAGTTATGGGCCGCATGCCTTAGGATACCTCATGAAATAATCTCTGAGGATTATTAGAGAGGACCTCCACCTTCAACAGAATTCTTTGATCTCGAAGATGCTTTGAATGCCTTAACTAGAAATGGGTCCAAGAGGAGAGCCATTACTGTTGAACTAAATGGAGAGTCAATGTTTCTGTTCATGTTTATTAAGAACATTGTTTTCTCATGAAAAGGTGATTTTGTTTTACTAAAATATCATGATGTGTTTCTGATCCACCTTATGGGAAATGGGAATAAGATCAACCTCAACAAGTACATCATTCACCACATGTGTGAACTGATCAAAGCCACATTACATTCAACCTCCCTATTTTACTCTCAGCTTATCCTAGCCATGATTTATTCCAATGGTATGATTGGACTTAATGAGGATGTTTTAAAAGAACTGTGAGTACTACCTTTCAAAAGTAACTATGTAGAGGATGAAGATAAATTTTAACCCTTGGAAAAATGCATCGGTAGAATACAGTGATAGACTTTATGAAAAATTCAATCATGTGGAACATCTATAAAGACCAAGAGATATTTTTTATCCTGGTTTGGAACCAGATGAAATTGTTTAATATTCTTCTGACGAGGAAGAAGATGTTGTTATGACTCCCAGGGAAACTATTTCTTGTGAGGAAGAAAATAATCTTATCTCTATTGTTGAAGGTGAAAAATAAGTCCCTCCACCTACAGATGTTGTTAATCTTGATGATCAACCCGAGGATGAAATAGAATCTGTTTCCAAAGAAACTGAAAATAATGCCATGTGAGAACCTATAGTGGGAGAGCTACCAGTTATATAAGAAGCTTATCTTGAAGAACTCCCAGGGGACCAATATGATCCCAAGATCATCCCTTCGGCTGACGAAAGGATGGAGATACCTTTTCAATTGGCTAAGCAGGAAATGTGAGAGGAATTATGAGATGATTTTTTGGTAATGGATCATGATCATAAACCTCTCTGTCTTGAGAAGGATGCAACTATTGAGGGGGAGAAAACCCCAAATCTAGAGTCCACTGATGAAAAAAACCCAATAGATCCAAGTCTTGTAGACACTCGATATAAGTTCCCTAGTTTCTATGATGTGGATGACTCTCAGCAGGTCTCAGTAAAAGTCCTTGACCTTTCCTCTTTGTTCCTGTTGAAATCAGTTTATAATATATCCCTTGTAATGGAAACTGAAACCGTATCAATCCCTGTTTCTATACCTTCATCAAACCAACCATCCTTGTTATGTTAGGATGATATAAGAGAATTTGGTGCATTCGAGATCATATCTTATTTTTTATTCTATAGAGATTGTAGTTCTTCAAAACCCACAGAATTTTGTCTCTAAGATTCTGCCACACTTAGCTTCATTAGTTGAAAAGGTCACTAAAAGGGCAAACAGATTCTAAAATAAATGGGTTGGCTTGTGTTTAATCTAAACAAACTCACTGATGAGTATACGTGGTGTCTTCAGAAAGTGATGAATCAACTTAAATCTCTCACCACCATTGTCAATTCTTCTAAACCCTGTGGTCAATCCTCTTAACCGTCTTTAGATAGTGACCTCCTCAGAATAGTGGTCGAAGAAGAGATTCACAATATACTTAGTGGCTTTAATAAATATTCTCTCTCTACAGTTATCAAGAAGAGTTACATAGTTCTTGACCTGGTACAAATCCATTCTAAAATTTATAATGATGCTTAACAAGAGATTTCCATTATTGTGGATTTACACATCAACAGAATCTTCTCTAATACTGACATGAATAATAATTTCAAGTATCTTGTCGAAAATATACATACTCCTCATGTTAATCAAGATTTCAAGACCCATATCTAAATTCTCACAGAGTTAACTCGGTTGGTGGGCAAGTTTTCGGATAACAATGATGATTTTGAGAAATCCATGTAGAATGGTGGAGAGATCATTGCGGATTTTATCAAACTCCAAAGGCCCTAACATCATGTCCTGAGTACAGACATGGTTTCTCCAGCTGATGTACCTCTAAGACCTAGTTTTCCAAGATTCATTTCTCCCCTAGCCTCCACTACTATGTCTGTCAGCTAATCTATGAGTTGGATGAGGCATTTGATCCTTGACCAACACCTACCTCGATCTTCTACTACTCCTACTCTAGCTCCATCTATTTTTTAAGGCCTTAATTTACCTTCTCTATCAACCAGCTCACTCCCTTCTTCTACCTCCACTTCAGCTCCTATGGCTTCCTTTTCTACAACTACTACTAAAGGCAAAGAGAAGGCCATCCCCTGAAATAGAATTGTGATAACTCTATTTTGATAGGAATTATGTTGCTATTGTTTTGATCCTTTCTGTTTGTACTTGATCTTATTTTCAATAATGAAATGTTCACTTTTCATGACCTCTCTTATTCCATATTTTTTATAATCCCAAAAAGGGGGGATCCCTATATGATAGACATTTATCTCTATATCTATAGTTGAATCAAATATACACTTTAAATCTACATGATTTGTGATCTTATAAAATGGGGATATTGTTGGACTCCACATGTACTTATCATGTTTTAATGATCAAAAATCCATTCAACCTGGTAAAATACTATAAATTATATAAATTCATGTGTATTATTGATTACGTATTTTCATGATTTAAGAAGAGTCATTCAAGATCATAATTTATCTACATTCAGTTTAATTACATTATAATATTCTTGATTTAATTTTATAAAACCTTATTTGAAAAATGATTATGTCTATTCTACATATGATCATCATTGCATAAGTCTGAATACAGATATTTTGAAATTTCTGGGACACCGTGAGTTTGCCACGGGTTATGTATTTCTAGAAATGTGAAGCAGACTCCATGAACAATCAGACACTATGAACAATCAGACACCCTGATGCAGACAACATGAACAATCAGACACCGTGAAGAACACACCATTAAGCAGACACTGTGACATCAATACACTATGACATCCAGACACTGTGACATCCCGACAACGTGACCATGAGACAACATGATCACGAGACCTCGTGACTACTAGACATCATGACTGCGAGACACCATGACTACGAGACACAGTGACCAACCCAGACACCATGGGAATGAGACATTGCTTCCATGACATACTGTGACACCATTTCCTAATATATATTTTTTTGTATTTCAAATTAATCTCAAACAGTCCTATTTTATTATTTTAGCGCATAATAATAATTATTTTTTTCATTTTAGACATATCATCGGACAGTACGATGTACGAGGTACTGAATACATGCAACGTATCATCTCCAACACGTGCACTCCCAGATAAAAGAGTAGTGCGGCCCAGAAACAAAAAAGAGTGCTAGAAGATGAAATAAAAACAAGTGGGCATGATAATGAAAATGAAGAACAAACATAGAGAAATGTTTTAAGAAATTATTATTGCATTCAAATCGATTATACTGAAGAACACACGAAGCATACTGGTATCCCGATAACATATTCGCACAGTCTATCATCCCAATGAACATAGGCCAATCTTGTTGTCTTGTGACTCTCTATTTTCTAGACGAGGACTCGATTTCTGTATTTGCTGCATCTCATAAGTCTAGAGCTGCAAAGCCTAACACTCAGAATTCTTCTACACCATTCTCAATATTACTTCTATGTTGTGTATAACTTTATTAACTATTTAGAAAAGTGTGTATCTGTATAATAACAAACTATATATCCTGCATCAAACAGAAGGATAAAATATAACCTTACTCCAACATTCATTTACTCTTGTGTATACCCACTGATAAGTCTGGAAGAGGTCCATGTGTTTCCTGGATGTCTGTACCCATAAAGAATTATAGAAGAGATCCCTGTGTGGCATGAAAAGCCCTGTGTACTTTTGTTTAACTGCAATCTAGGGTGTGGATAATTTTTATTTATATATACTACTTGGTGGCAGGTGATCACCAAGTGGATTGGATTAGGTCTCGTCTTGAAACTGAACAACTTGTTTTATATTCATTGTGTTTCTTCTTTTAGTATTATTTGTTTTGCTGCTCTGCTGTATAATTCAGGAATCACTAAACATACATTGATAGCTCATCATGGAAATATGATATAATTTATTTGTCTTAGTAAAATAGTTTCTCATGTAATATTAATAATTATTATTATTACTGAGAAATAATAAATCTTCTATGAAGGTATTTAAATATTGAAACCTTTATAACTGTATTACATTGATTAACTAGGGTGTATATAACATGAAGGGGAAATCCTTTCAAGAATATTTTTTTTAAATTTTTTATATATATATATTCAATTCACCCCTCCCCACTTGGGTAATATACTCTGAGAACAAATTGTTTGGAATAAGTTAAGGATGATTCATTGTGAAAAAATAAATATAGGAGGATATTTCATTATGAATACATTATAAAAAAAATTTAACTGGACAAATATAATTCTATTAGTTATGTTTTGTGATCATAAAAATGAGGCTCCATCATATGGGAGAGCCTTAGATAAAATTTTTCAGTTTATATTAATGAAAATTTAAGATATTTTTTTGTATAGAAGTCTATTTTAGATTAATGGATGACTGGGTGAAGAACGTCATCATAAATTGTTATCCAGATGAAGAAAAAAGAAGAAAAGTATAGATTTTAAAAATATAAGAAATTTTATTAAATGGTTTCAAAAAATTTATATCCCAGTGTATATTTCATTGAATCTTCACATTAATCTATAAATTCCAAAATCATTAAAATCTTATGGTGGTCATTAAATTTGATTCTTATGAAGATAAAATATTCATTTTTTTTATGTCCCTTGGCATCCTAAATTATGAATGTTTAAGGTATGTTATAAATTATGGAGAATATAAATAATCATATGGAATAATATATACGAGTTTAGAAGCATATATAAAAATAGAAACATGAAAGATATTTGTTATTGGAATTCATTTGTGAAATAATGTAAAAAAATTCCCTCCTTTTCCACCTATGGAGAACCTATATAATAGTGTGAAATGTATTTTGCAATTTATAATCTTAAGAAAAAAATGAGAAGATTGTGGATCTATGTTCAATATGACTTTCTAATAGATGTTCAATTTCATATTAAAGAAGACTTCCAATAATATATTTTTTGTTTGATAAGTAGAAAATGTTTTAGTTCAATCTACAAAGATATAGGGAATCTGTTAGAGTTCACATAAAAAGTTTTGTAGATAATTTATATTATAAATGATACATAATATATAATTTTCCACTTCAACAGTGGCGTAGTGGTGCAGGGTCGAGGGCCATAGCAACGGTGTTCGGTGAGGTCTGGGGTTCAATTCCTGGGAGCCTTCTCTTGGGGGAATTTCTACCTCCCATGTACCACTCACCTTATAGTGTCACCCGGTGTCTCGCTGGGTGGGAAAAATGGGCGCACTTCACCTCGCTGATGACATGATGTGACAAACCATCGCTGATCGAGGTGTTACCCCATGGGACACAATGTCTTCTCAGCTGACAATGGCTCCTCCCCAGCTGTGGCATCTCCAGATGATCTCTTCGTGGGGAGGGGGGTTCTCGAGTGTGGAGGGTTCGAAAAGGCCACTCTTGGGAATTCCCTTTTAAAAAATTGATATAATTTATATTAGGATTAGGTTATATAACGTGTGATTGTGATTTTATACCCCATATAGAAAAGAATTCATCAAAAATAAGAAAACATATAGTGGAATCCTGATGGACTTTTTCCTATTTGGATTTATAATTTTTGATTCTTTTTCTGAGGATCAGTTTTGTAAATAAAATTTAATCTAATAAGAGTCAACAATCATACCTATTGGGAGATAAAATAATCCTTACATGAGTTGGATGAATTTAATATTACCTTGTTTTTTAAAATTAATTTTCAAAGACCTGTGAGATTTGAAATTACATGGATATGTCGTCTCACACTGCAATCAACCTATGTAATTGTTTTTCCTTTTTTACCTTGTATTCATTGATTTCTTTGGAGTCAGTTATAAAAATTGTTCTGGAAAATAACTCTAATAGTATTTAGGGTTAATGTTTACTAAATCCTAAAATTTGAAGTCCCTATATAATTCATTCCCCTTCTTAGTGGTTTAATGATCCAATGGAATATAAATTCTAATTAAGAAACATATCATTTTTACATCACATGGTTTTTTTGGATGTTTCATGAGGATTGTTTTTTGTATTGAGTTTTATGGGATGTTCCGAGGATGGGATGGGATCAACCAAGGGGTTCATGTGTTTACTATCTAGAAAAAATTCCACAAACCAATGTATTGTGGAAAATAAAGGTATTCATAATTTTTAATTTTCTTGTACGAGATGATGAGAATGACATAATACCTAGGGACCATTATAAAAAATCATGAATATAAAAATATTACATAGAAATATTTTGATAACAATGATGAATCCTAAAGGTCTATATTTTGGACGTTCTATAGGGGAGAACCCTATGTCTTATCCCTAAGGGTTCATGGATGGGATACCTAGGTCAATACCAACAAGAGTACCATTATTCAAACAAATATACATTGTAATCCTTCATGGTAGGTCACCCTCCCCATGTTTGGTGCATAGTAATTCATGAATCATTTTACACATTGATCTTGGCATATTCAAGGTGGATCGTGGCATCATAGGGGGGATATACCATCTAGAGGTGGATGATTATGGGGATTCCCTATACTATTGAGGTAGGTTTTGTTATAACATGTTTTGGTATGGGTGAAACACTATATCCATATAGGTTTTAATCATATGAGGTTGTTTCATGGGTCACTCTTGAGGTTAGATGTATGGTGAATCTATTATCCATTATGAACCCTTACTAATCTGTCATAGCCCGAGTTGCCACATTGAAAAAATTCATCACACATCATTTTTTAGTGTGTATAGACTGGTAATTTACCATTCATTCTCCTTATATTCTATGGTTCAAGGGACCATTTGTGGAAGCCATTTATCCACACATCCTCTCCTCTCATGTTTCATGAATTCCCTTTTACGGGGGATGGTTTTTGGTGTGTTTAGATAGATATATCCTATAATATCTATAATGTATTTCTCTATTATTTCATCCCATTATAGATTCCATTATTTAATTGTTTTCTAGATATTGATTCAATGTAAACTAAAAAAATGAAAAAATTCACATTTGATGGTAAATAATCTTAGATAGGTTATAAAAGGTCCTTGGAGGATGAATGAATCGATATATGAGTGGCATTTATGTGAAAACTATGTAAAATAGTTCTTTATTGAATATCACTCATTTAAATAAATTAAATAATTATTTATTTATGATTTATATCACGATAATTGAGATTGTGTGGAAGTACAATCTTGAAAGTGGTATGGATGGGATTAGATAAGGCCCTGAGAAGCATGAGATGGGTTATATCCTTGATATGGAGGAAGGTGGTCCCCATTATACAGACACAAATTAATTTTTATTCATGATTTCATTTTACAAGAATGTTTTATGGGATGAATATTTGAATTATTGAATGGAGTAATGGAGTAGAGTATGTGGTTGTGGATATGACACATAGGTTGGCTGAGTTATCTTAAGAACATAAGGTGTATTTGGATTTCCTAATGATAATTTCTCCAATGGAAATGTTTTTTTCAAAGATAACATAATTCCATTAGTTGGTTATTATATATTTGGACAGATCTGGCTGGCCCAATATGGTTCCCTGGGACAGTTAGATTGGTATTGGATGCCATGATCCAGTGATAATTGGTGACATAACTATTTGTTTCATGTTAAATGAGAGACATTTTTTTCGAATAGTTTGAGATTACGATGAATTTTGTGTGTAGGATGAGTTTTTTATGGCATGATGGGTTATGCCTCAGAGGGTTTCCTCTAGGTAAATGTATGTGATATGTCACTTTTGAGATGCGAAATGGGACCAAGGTCAAATTTATGGGTTTTTAAAACATTTAATTTGGCCCCTAATGGGATTAAAACATGATAGATTTATAAAATCCCAATGTAATTGGATCAAGAGTGATCAGGGACGTTAGTGAAGTTGTATTTGAACATGTTTTCATGGTTACAAGACCATAAAAGTTGTGGTATCAATGTGGGGTGAAATCCATGTTATTAAATTAAAAAGAATATATCATGGAAGGATTAAAGGAAGCATTTAATTCCCTAATAGGATAGATGATACATGATCTTGATGATGCGCTATACCTAAGTTCCTAGAGCTCATGTGACTAGATGGTGATCTTTTTCAAAGACTATAAGACTTTCTAATGATTTATGTCCTTCTGATACGTTGTATACCAAATGTGAGACAGGATACTGATGTATGACCATTCAATAAGTGAAAAGGCTCGATTAATCATGTTTTTCCATTCGTTGAGTAGGAATGTATAAATTACCCTTCCTTGATTAGGATTAGGAGATGATAATTTACCACCCATGAGGTGATAATTCATGATATGATGTTAATTATAGATGACGACCCAACAACGAGTGATGTTGATGTATTTCAAGATTTGATCATATGACCAAACATTGTTCAATCAAATAGAGGGTCATGTTCTTGAATGTTTCTAGCATGATTCATCATGTATTTCCTGGGATATGAGATAAAAAACAAGTGATGATGTGGATTATATCAAGACACTATTGTATGTATGACAGTATTACATAGTTACCTAGTTAGAACAAGTTCATCAGATGCACCTAGATTATAGGTGGCCTTTTTAAACCCTGAGATTCACACTCCTGACATGGGCACCCTAGTGCACATGTAAAAATTATGTTTTATTTCTTGTTCATTAGGGGATGTGTATTGGATAATTCTGGGATATAGTGAGGTTATCAACAGATGAAAATTATTATGGGCCCCAAAAATTCTAGTTGGGTTAGTTTCTATATTTTATTTAATTCATTACTTTTATATGATATCATATTTGTTGGATATAAATGATATATTGTATCGTGAACATGATTTTGTATGATATTATATTTATATTTTTTATAGAACTATTTTTTATTTGACTATGCATATTATAATTATGTTTCAGGGATATTTTGGCCCTCACTGTTTTTTATGACGTGTATTTGTGGGCATAGTATCCTTAATTTCTGTTTTAGGCCTTATTTTCTAGTTAATAGAAAATGATCTAAGAGGTGGTGTGCATGAAAATATTTTAAACACCATTTTAAATGGCTATTTTGAGCTAGGGATTCCAAAATTAGTATTGTAGTTTTTTATCTTACTATTTATGGAGATGGTAGAACTGTCGTGTAATATGGTGTTTCATTTGAGATAGACCTCTGATAGGTGTTTTGTGAACAACGTATTGGTGGTATGAAGTAATTAAAGGGGGATCATAATTTCAATTACATGTTTTGAATTTTATGGACGAGATGTTTATTGAATATAAAGTGTTTTTGTGTTTGTTATTTATGGTTGTATCCCATGTACTTTTTCAATTTTTATTGGTCACATGAATCAAATTTTTATGGTAGGACCACATGACATATATGTGTGTTTGTTATTATTACTAATGAGAGATTCAATTATTTAAACTGTAAAAAAAATTTTATATGATGATCTCCCATATTCATTGTTTGTGGAATTATACTCAACTGAACATTGATATTATCTCTAATTATAGATGATGTTGATCTGGTGGATTATTTTATTGACCAATAGGTATTTATTACCTTTGTACACGGTATGTATAGGGAACCATGATGGGTTGGTCTAGACATTGGTTTCCTCATGGATAGGTCATTGACATACGTGGGTTTCCTTTGAGATGTAAGCTCTATTATATAAAGTTTCAATAATAACATATACAGTGAACTCACATATTGATTCATGGATAAATTATACATAACTATATCATTTGGAATTGTAGTAGAACATATAGAGGGGTTGTATATAGTGGCATGAAAATTCAATTTTCCAAGAATTACGTTTATGATTTGAGTGTAGGATTTTTTGGGTGTCTTACACTTTTGATTCTAGATGAAATTATGGTGGTACGGTAAGAGATTGGGTAAATGATCATGCTTTGTGGATAGAATCCACATGGATGATAATCATGTGGGTAACATTGAAAGAATTTTGTTTCCATAGATTGATAGACGACACTAAAATTCTAACAGAGAATGTTCTGTGGGTTTGGTAGATGATCTTGGGTTATATGAAACATGACTCATGAGTTCATGAGTTGGGTGTGAAATCATTTTTATAGAAGCTTACATCACATGGATAATGTGATTTTGGGATATTTTGGAGAAAAAAATCTATTAGAGGGTTCATAGATGATTAATATACCATTGGATGAGAAGTCTGAGATTTGGGCCTGAATTTACATAGGGTACAATCAGATAATTGGGGTGGTAAGCACTAGTTCTGTGTCATTATAGTGGTATTGTGTATGCAATGTATGGAATGTATAATATGTTTGAGATAGGATCTTGTAGAGTTTTATGTTTTGATATCCAGTCAGATCAATGATGCACCATTTCTTGATGTAATATCATGAGGAATTTATAATGGTTTTGGGGACATAATCACAGAATTATATCATGATTTGGGTTTAAATATCATTTTGTGTGTTTGAATGGTCTTATAATTCCATGAATATTCAAGGAATCTGGATCGAGTGAGACTATGTAGTAGAATGCTGGATGTCACAGATGATAATTATCATGAAAATTCATCTAGACGTTTTCCAGCAAGTGATTTTCATTAATATATAAGTGGTATTTTTGAAACCAAATTGGGGGTATTGTTTAAGAAGTAGTTGGTGGGTCATTGGTCAATCGGAATCGTGTTTTCGATATACCATTCCAATGGTGGGTAATACCACAAAATGTAAGTGTTCATTCTTAAATGTGTATTATGGTAAAAAGTATGATAATCTATATGATGAATTTTATAAATTCACCAAATATTGTTTAGATATATGCGTGCAATAATCAATGTATTAGAGTGGGTTTCAGTGGTGGGCATGTGGATTTACTAATGGTGAATAGTGTCGATTGTGTTTAGAGTTGTTTAGAATAAGTAAATATTTCATTTAGTGATAGAATGTAGGTATTTCATAGTTAATTAACCACTATATTATTTTTAATGATTTGGTTGATTAACTATAATTAATTCTTTTAGATGAGAAGGATTATGATGGGGTGTTTGTAAATCCCCAGTGTTTTTCGGTCAGTACATTGTTTATGGAGTTCTATTTTTTTATTTCCATATGTGTTCATTCAATAAATTGGCACTGTAATAAAAAATAAAAGAATTTGAACATCACATTTTGTTGTTTTTTAACATGGAACAAGACATATTTCAATGATTTATTATTTGGGGAGGCATTATAGATTGGTTATTCTGGTTGTGGCCTGCAGGTGGAAAAAATAAACAAACCATGCCACATTTTCTTTCACTGTGACATTATCAGGGTTGTGACCATTAATATTTTATTTTCAAAGGGATGAAGAACATTGTGTATTCCAAAATGGCAATGATGAAGAAACTGAAGTTAAATACATTGTCTTGGATGTATTATAAGGTCCATAATGGATCATGAAGGCTTATATTAGAAAGGTTATGGGGGATGCATATTCTTTATCATTGGAAGATACACTATGGATGTTATCCCATGGTAGATACTACATAACATATCATTATGGGCCTTGTTATAGAGGGTAGTACATCATGGTTAGGAGCCCTAACATGGGTGGTTGTGGGGTAACCCAAGTGCCACACTATGGTGTGTCCTATTCTAGGTTTAGTACTAGTCCATTTATTAATGGGGCTACAAGATAGAGTGAAGGAGGGATGTGGTGGATCCTTTTTTTGGAGTCTATGATTTCCATGATTGATACAGTAGAGAGGTAGAAATAATTTTTGATGATCCTATGATATAACCCATAAGGTCTCTTCTATAAGAGTTTAACCCTCAAAAGCCACCCTGTTTTTGCCTACTATGTGTATTCTTTCTCCATGTTATAGTTAGGGGCTCATTCCATGGACCATGGGGACACAAAAATTGAAATTTTATACACTTGTTTTTATATTGGGAATGATTTTCAATTTAGTAGTGGACCACCTTTTTAGGGTTCATGGGGACTCATGGGGATCCATTCAATCTAACCACCCATTTTCCCTTATCACTTTAATCACCCTTGTACACTGATTGATTTATCATTATAATGACGATAATTTTAAATATTCTCATTGTAATGAAAATTACCTTTTTATATTTGTTTTAGATTGATTTCAGTTTTGTATTGGTAAGGGATATAGTTATAATTTCAATAGTGTACAGTGTAATTTTATGGATTCTATGTGGATTGTTTCCATCACGGTTAGATTTAGTACATGCCGGGTGAACACATACGACCTTGGTGCGATGAAAAGTCATGATTAGTTTTCCATTGAGAACTGATCTCAGGGAAAAATTAAATATTTTGTTATAAATTTAAATAATTAAATAGTTATATTCTACGGTGTTATCCAGGATTTTGTGTGGATTTCTGTTATCTAATGAGGTATGGGGATACTTGGAGAAGGATTTTTGAAGCTCGATTGGGTGTTTAACTTTGAAACATATGTATGTGGTTCCATTAATATAAGTTCATTTTCATTTTTATATATCATTTAATGTTGTATTTATGTTTCATACATTATAGTATACTAATCCAAAATTATGATTCTATAGTTAGAATTAATGAGGAGGCTATGAGCCACCCAGATAATGAATTAATTCTCTTGATCTCATGAAATGTTTTTGGATTCCCTAGAAATTTCGCTACAAATGGGGGATACTGTTGAATGTGTTGAAATGAGGCCATAGTTATCTCTAATGGTAAGAGAAAATATTCATGTATCCTGGTATGGATTCACGTGTTGTAGTTAGAGGGGAATGAGATTCTTCATTCTAGTGCCAATGGGTGAGATGGTAATTCATCTCATTCCTGATAAGAAATACCATTTTAGGGGTGGTTTGAGAATGTTATGAGAATGTAGGGTTGAATGAGGCATATAGTACTTATTAAGTTGTTCTTGATAGGATATATTATATGTAAGGGGATGATACAATGCTGTTAGAATATGGTATACAATACCAAAGTATGGTTCATTGGGATTTTAGGATATGTAATCAAGTTTCTAATTATATTAGAGAATGATATATTGATATGGTTCCTAGGTTTTGGTACCAAGAGTGAAAATAGATCATATCTATGTTGGATCAAACCTTGGTGTTTGGGTTAAAGGATACCATAACCCATTGTGTCACTGGTGGGTCACAGGCCTGAGATGTTACCGATGAGAAGAGATCGTGAGGGGGGGTGGGTCTAGGTGAACTAGGTGGATTCCATTATAGGTGAAAAGAAACATGTTCAAAATGATGGGATTATTCTTTGTTAGTAGCTAACAGTTCATGATGTTTTGAATTTTTTTGATGGGATACATTCCCTTATTATGTTCCATATAGTTGTGATGGGTAATAGACCCGATGGGGTAGAGAATCGTGATGGTTAACAATTTGCAGGACCTAAGAATCGTGATGGTGAACAATTTGTTGTGTCTAGTCCCTCCCCAGAACCACATGTTTCCTTATAGAAAAGGTATTTATCATACCTAGGGAAAACATCCATGCCCAAATAGATCATCGATCTAATAAATATCCCAATTGGATAACATATGGTCTCTTATTGTTCTTTGTTCTCACTCACACACTCCTCATGAAAAATTGACGGAGATCTCCTATCCTAACACTACTATAGGCCATGCTCACAAAACCATTGAGTTATAGTTAGGTATGTTGATACAAATAAAGGGACGATGTATTGTGATTTGTTGTGACATTTAATATGTAACATAACACTATTATATGAGTGTTATATTCTCCCCAATTTGACTAACAACACCATAAATTTGGAACCCAGACATCAAACCATGGTAGTTTTTTATGCATTAAGATGAGTATTGTATTGGATACTATAATTCATGTCTCGACATCCTTAGGTCCTGCAAAGGTTAACAGACTCTAATGGGTCTACTATATTAATTTTCGTTCCTTCTTAGTGGAGTAAATGTTATTCCCCACTACAGTCACTTATCATACATATGATTATACATATAAGCCAACACATATTCATTCATTTTTATTTTTCCTCACTCATACACACCCTTGGGAACATCCCTAAATTCCACTCATCCTAACACCAATTCATGGTAAAATCACTTAAATAAGAATTTATAATCAGGTAGGATTAAAAAAATAATGGTGAACATTCTTAAAATGGGTAGTGACATTTTTTATTTTTACACATAATTTTCCTTGGTAATACATTTCATGGGTATCAAAATGAACGTACATACAATGTTTTTCATTTTGGTACAACATATGACATTAAGTTGATGAGGTCGGGATAGCTTCATTATATAAGAAGATAAGAAATATAATTTCGTATTGGTTGAGATTTTGGGAAAGTTTGTGTAATTGGATTATTTGATTAATTTTATTTTGGATCCACATGGTGGGTGGCCAATGTATTATATTGGCATTATCATGAGTTTTTATTCTTATACATGGTAAATGTTTTGAAGTAATTTGTTTTATTTTTTTAATCATCATTTAATAATTTATTGTAGATATTTTGGTTATTTCGGTTGTAATTTATGATTTTAATTATATGGAATAATCTCAAAAAAAATTATGCTTTATACTCTCACCACTAGTCTAATGCCTCAGGATTATGAGTGGGTTCTCATATGATAACATGTAAATCCCACTTATATGTATGTTCAGTGTTAAGGAATCGCTTATCACCCTTTAATGACTGGATTATGAGTGATTATTACTCGTAACATGTAACATGTTGTCATTCAGTATCATTATCACTAAATTTGAGAATCATATTAAAAGAAAAATATAAGTTCATTTTCTAAAAACTTGTACGAAATAAAAACAAAATATTTTTTATAATTAAAAGGTTGTTTTGTGAATATCATTAAGTGTAATCATTTGATATTGAAATAGAATAAATGAATTATATTACAATGATAAAAATTGTAAAATTTATTAGATATATATAAAAAATTAAATAATAATGAAATAAATTTTGGAAGAAAAAGTTATGAGGCCATGATTGAGAGGGGAGTACTGACTAAATATATCTTTAAATACATAATGTCAATGAATGATGAGAAAAAAACTATGTTCTGACATATTAAATTGATATTTGATAAATATGATGGATGTTATAAATATAGGCTATACAAAATGAAGAAGCACTATCAATAAATATTGTTTCTTTTTGAGAGGACAATTTTTAGAAGTTTAAGAAAAATTGAATGAGATGATGTGAAACTATTATTGATTACAATTTTATATTAATGTAAACTTTTAACATTTATAGTTATCTAAAGGATTTATATTTATAATCCATGATTGAAATAACAGGGATCCTTCCAAATCTATGAATCGATCAATGTAATATTGATAATAAAGTTGAAATGAATGTTGTTTCTACTGATTATATACAAGAAAAAAACAATTATAGATAATTAAAAAAAGTTCTATTATTTCTCAAACAGCAGTGTATATGATTTCAAAATACCATTTTCATAGATGTATGGTTCCAATACAATTTTATTAAAAAGGTACTATATATAAATAACCTATCGATAGACTATAATGTTAACATGAGATAAATTTAAGGATAAAGATGATACAATCTTTATGTGTACTCAATTTATGATATTAGTCAATCACCAATATATTATACTCATCGCAGACATATCGAGGATATAGTAATAAACATTAGATGAACAAATTGAAAAAATAAAATGTGGTGTGGTGTATTCCCATTTTTTTTATTCTATGTGAATGTTCTAATTGATATGCTTGAGATCCAATCACCCAAAAATATTAGATGTTCTAATACATAAAGGGGAAATAATTTGATAAAACATTGAAAATAACAATTCACCCTTATTAGTTGGGTTTCCCAATCGATTCTTCATTTCAATTTCTATCAGTGCAATAGAAGGGATGTTGGATCCTTTGGTATTATCAAATGTTAATTTTTAGAGAATATTGGATATCTATCTAAGGGATTTGTGACTGGATGACCAAATGGATTAATGATTATACCCACCCTATTACTCCACTATGGTAGTGGATGATACCTACTCAAAATATTCCACTACCGTAAAAATATACCAATCATGGGGTATTTTAATAATTACCACTAATTATCTCTATATTGTAAAATACTTTTAAATATAATATCACCTTTGGAATTAATAAATTCTTTATTATGTAATGTATTTATATAAAACACGCTCACACAATATTTCATTATTTTTTATTTTTCATGTTACAAACTATTTATATAATTTTTCTATTGGAATTAAAACACCCATATGGTTAATTAAAACATAAAATATATACATTAAATGGTGAAAATTAGTATTATTATATATTAAGTGTCATGATATGGTATAATTGACCACGATGGAAAAAGTAGGGTCCCCTATCAGTAAAATATTTCATAAAAATAAAATTTATTGACGCTCATAAGAGAGATGGAATCACCCGACTTTTCTCATTACCAAATCCCATGTGGATATTCAAAAATAGAATCATGTGTAAAAAGTTTTATATTATTTGTTCAAGATTATAAACATCACGACCCAAAGCGTGTCTTTTGAACCACCCCCTGAATGTGCGACAAGAGTATAACATACACATATGGTGTACACTAGTGTAATAAGGTGTTATGTATACATACTATAGTAGTATGAGGTTTTATATTATATTTTAATAAAATAAAAATTATGTTTATAACCTCCATTAATAATCATTTTACTGATTTTTAAATAAAACGTTTGATAAAAATAAAATTTTGATATAAAAAAATATTATATTTTAGAAAAATATTTCGATTCAATTGAAAAAATATTTTTACTCCAGAATTATTAAATAAATTACATATTCATTAAATATTCTTTTTAAATAACATTTTTAAAAATATAATTGAAAATATAATTAAAAACGACTAATGTAATTTTTATAATGTTCGGAATGTTTTTACTGTTATAAAATCTAGTATTTTCTGGTAAACAAGGATTTTTGCCGAAAATTAAATAATTGACATATTTTGAATAATAAATTTTTATAATAAATTCTCATTTTTTACTCTTAATCCAAAAGAAAATCAATGTTTCATTTTTTTTTAATTTTTTAAGTAGTACTTTTTTTTTTGGTAAAAGTTAAATACGATATGAGTATACTGTTCATATTATGACATCCTAATATCCCAAAAGTGATTTGATAAATACTATAAAAGTAATAAATGACCAAAAAATGATTTAACATATTATATATTTCGTATTTTATTTCATTTGGATAATTTTCTATACATACATTGAATCCTCTGTAACCTATTTTATATTTTACAGTTTTAGAAATAATTATTTATGAACATGAGTCACATCCACATCAAAAACCCTTTTATTTTAAGGATTTAAGCTCTTATCCTAATATAATATTTAGTACTACTTCTCTTATGAATATAATGTGTTAAAAAAGGCATGGATTGTGGTCTGATTATTTTATCACATTCAGTCCAAAATCTAAATTAAAATATTAATATATATTTCACCTTTTTTTAAATAAATAACTACAAATAATTCCTATTACACATTTCTAAAAACTATATCATTATTAATTTACTCCCATTAACCCTCATTAAATCCTTCCCAAGGTGTTCTAATGAACTTAATAAGGTCCTACCAATATCTTAGATGAAACCTCTCAAGTAAAGTATTCTCTTCCTCATCCTTCATTTCATGTACATTATTTCAATTGAGCCTTTTTATTTCTAATTTATCATTCACTGATATGTTTTTATAGATCAAATTAATTTCCTTATGATTCTATTTTAATGGTATTTCACATTTAACTCTCAAAAATTTCTTCAATGAACCCTTAAGTTCACCCTTTAAGCGGTTAAATTAGCCCATGATTTTTCGGGCCCTTCATTTGTCTTGTGAGTACCTATCCCCAATTACAGTAAATGGAAGTAACATAATTTTACTAATAAAAAATATCATTTTTACTCAAGTGTATACATTCGAAACTCATTAATCATGGGAAAAAAATTATGAAATATATTTTATATGTTGAATTGTTTATGTGGAACAAAAATTCATGTTCATGATGTGAATGTGATGGGTGCGTCGAGAGTTATATATCCTTATAATGAAATAGGTAATGTTCTTATCTCATGAGAAACCATTTATGGCACATCAGAATCTAGCCAAATCACAAGAGTTATTATGATTTAGTTTTCACCCTTGACATGTGATTTTTTTTCATGTTTTATGATGATTTCACATTCCACGGATTCCATGATGTTATAATATAATTCCAAGATTCATTATTCCGGATTATGACTCTTACCATTTTATGCCACCATTTTATTAAATTCACTAATATGAACTTCCTTACTTCATTTTTTTTGTTATTCCCATACTAGGATTTATAGATAACGCCTTCCTTATGTAAATCATCGTGTTAGCTCATGTATTATTAAAATATCAATGGAGTATAAGGGAATATTTATGAGTTTTTAAAAAATTTAATTAGAATCATGTTTCATGTTATTATTCTATGTATCTAATTACCAAATGATACAATGCCTCACAATATTTTTGGATTTTGTTTAGGGTGTCTTTATACAATATTTATTGATATAAAGTGTACCAAATTTATGTTTTGTAATAGTTTTAATCATAGAAAGTTATAGTTATTTCAATAGATTATGGTTAAAAACATAGTGAAATTATTAATGATGAGATTAAATATATTAAAACATCCCTAGATTTTAGAAATGTATATAGAGAGTGGTTTCCATGAAATGAAACTCTTATCCGGATACTACATGTGACTGTGGATGTAGAATATCTGTTACAAGGGGTAATAAAACCTAAATGGAAGATTGTGTATTAGTATGATCATCCCCAATAACCTAACAAAAAGTATTTATTGATTTACAAGTTTTACACTCACAGTGGATATTGTATAGTAAATTAATAGGATCTATGAAAACTGTTATGAAGGGAATAAAAATGTCTATGAAATATTATAATAGGAAACGGACATTGGATAACATATATTGAAACCTATAAATTCATAAGTTGAGGAATACAAGTATTTAATGGGTTATACATTCAATGTTATTAGTTTCCCATGACATGTTTAGTAGTTTTAATATTCTCATTAGTAACTCTCCCTCAATTTTTTCAGTGGATGGAAATTAGAAGAACTGGTTCAACAACCAATGTTATGAGAATTTTGGTGATATCTAAAATGAGATTCCGAGTCCGATGAGATAACGTTTCTTGAAATGTATTTAATGAAAATCTCAATAAACTCAAAATTAACGTAGAAGAAAATATGGAGAAAATCCCACAACCCCTATAAGATAGATAATACCCCAATTTATGTTTATTTGTTACAAATTCATCTTCCTTTCAGTGGATCTTTTTATCAATTGATCCCGGAACAATCAATCACAAACCTTGAAAATATTGTCTGTATTCCCCAATACTTTGATAAATATATGGTCATGGTCATTGATTATCATATAGTGGGTGTATCTGATTAATGGTGGATATTGATTAATTATATCAAGACCATATAATAAATCATATTGATGTTGTCGAATGAATTTATGATTTTTATAAAATTTATTATTCTTCCAATCATTGACTAAAATGTATTTGGATTTACATGACCTAAAAAAATGGATGATGAATCCATTGGGTTGTATGATGTTATCTTCAAAATTCATTTGTGATATAAATATATCTTTTAAATTTTCCATGAATTTAAATGTTACCACATTTTTCGATAAAGTTTAATCTAGGAAAATCTATGGTGATTTGAGATTGTGATTTCTAAGAAGGGATTGTCTAATCAGTTCTCAATATTGAAATAGAGACTAAATAATATAAATTTCGTCCTGGGTATTTATTTAGTAATATGTGAATAGAGTTTTATTCTAGAGGGGTTTTGGACAAATCTACCATGGGTATAAAATTACAACATTTCCCTTTTCAAAATTGTGGATATAATTTTCCAAAGAAATATATAAAGGGTATAAAGAAATTATTTTGGAATGGGAAGGACGGGTACCATTATAGAGAATTTTTATTTTACAAACACACAAATTTTATAATATATTGGAATGATTCAGTAATATCTTAGCCTGATGTCCATTGTTTCGACTACAAGTTACAAATACAATATGAAAACTAATGAACTAAGAAAAGAGTTGCTGATGATAACTAACAAAAATAAAATTCATTTCATATAGACCAAGATTGAGCATATGAAATCATTACTAATTAGGTAGATCTGGATAATGAATTGGTGGTTAGTACACTATTTATTTATTCATGTATATAAATAATACATTTATTTTAGTTTTACACATTCATCTGTATCCTACAATTTTTGTATAACTATTCAGGTTTATTCTAAAAAAAGTAATGCAATGTTATCGTCCAAGATGGATAATGGGTCAAAAATTTCATCATAAACAAAGAACATATCCCTTTCTATTATTGGAAGAATTAATTTCCAAGGATAACTTGTGATACTATCTTTAAAAATATTTGATTCAATTAGGGGGAAGTATTCTATACAGTTATATAGAGTCAACATAAATATCTTGGATAGGGAAATATCTCTACATATATCAAATCACCCTCTAATAATATACAATTGAATGGATGAAAATAGATATCATTTTGAATCATCATCTCAATAATTGATATAATCTCTTGTTGAGAAAGAATATGTAGCTCAAATGATTATGGAAAAGGAAATGATCAACCGTAATGGCATAACTACTTTCATGCAATAAATTGATGTGGGTCCTATAAAATATTTTTTGTTTCCTCCAAGATGATAGGTTGAGATCTCAATTAAACATATACTTGGAGCGATGGAAAATCTGAGACTCCATATATGAAGGAAATATTTAAAAATGATTTGATATAGAAGAAAGAATTAGGGAATATTAATAATTTTTTTTATGTTCCCAACTCAATGTGTTGTACAGTAGTTCTTCTCATCAAGAAGAAGGATCTTTCAATGTTCCACTGCATTGATTATTATGAGATCAATAAGACTATGATAATGAATATGTATCATCTACCTTATATTTATGACTTATTCAATTAGATACATGGAGCATAGTAATTTTATAATGTGGATCTATTGTTTGGATATTCTATATAAATCTAATTAATGTGGATATCCCAAAGATAAATTTTCATATAGTTTCTAGAAAGAACGAGGTCATAATGATTCCATTTCAACTCACTAATGCTCATTCTATCATCATGTACTTGATTAATAGTGTCCTTAGGGATTAACTCAACAAATATTTGTCAGTATTTATAGATTATATTGTTATATACTAAAATATAATTGAAGATCATGCTGATTATTTTTATGTTTCACTAATGAAATCAAAAAATGGAAAATTTATATGTTATTTATTGTTAATGTGAGTTCAAGTTAGTGTGTGTATCATTCACATGGAATATTATCACCAGGAAAGTTATATTTGTTATACCATAAAAAATAGATGCAATTATTAGATAACTGAGACCAACATTAGTGAAAAATATTCATTGAATCTATAGATTAGATGGGTAATATAAATAATTTTGGAGAAGCATCCCATTATTTTCTATCCCACTAACCGTGATAACATAAAAGGGAGTGTAATATTTCTAGATTGATGAATGTGAGGTGATATTTAAGTAGTTAAATAACAGTCTAATCATTCAAAATATTCTGACATTACATTCTAGTGGGGAATGAGTTTTCATATAAAAAGTTACAGAAATGGATCTGGGTGTGTACCTATGAAAAATGAAAATGTGTGAGACTCTATCTCTAACCTATTAATGTTATTTATGCGGAACCAACCATTTCTATATCTGGAATTAGATGCATTGATCACCGCACTAAATATTTTTTGACATTTTCTCCACAAGGATAAATATGACATATATATATGTCCTAAAATCACCATATTTATATCCACATAAAGGTGCATAATATGATCCAAAAAATGGTATTGAGATATTCAAAGATTATGTATATTCAATCCATTACCACCATGAGATATAGAATAAAAGAGATGATAAAATAAGTATAATGGATAATGATAGCATATTAATGATTTGTATTGAATAAGATTTTTTATTCATGATCTCACAATGGATTGGCATGAGAATCATAAAAGGAACATCATCCAACATTTCTCAAATAACAGCTCAATTATACATTCATGTGAGAATCATAGAGGCCCATAAACCTGATAAAACTATAATGAGATTGGTAGTTAATATTAAAGATTTCAACATTGGAAAAGGTGGAGTTACATGTTTTAGAGCAAGAATATGTGTTTCATAGACACCGGAATTGGAGAAGGAACATATGGATAGTGCATTTATCTCATACATAACTATTCATTTTTGATGTACTAAAAAGTATTTATATCTAAATAAAAACATATGGTGGGATAATATAAAGATTTAGATTACTGAGTTAGAATCTAAATTCATTGTCTACGAACAAGTACACACTAAAAGACCGAAGTATAAAGGTATGATGAAACCATTTCAAATACACATAACGAAATGGAATAACATAGCCATTAATTTTCATTTAGGAATCCACATGAAATAGTATGAAAATAATTCCATTTTAGTACTATTTGATCACCATACAATGTCAGTTCTTTTAGATTATTTCATTGAAGAGTAACCTCTTCCAAAAAAAATTCAATGATATATACATAATATGTTTTAATACTTCGTGGAGCTTTGCTAAAGATTTTATCCGACTAAGATCTGAGGATTACCCTTATGTTCTAGAGATTCTTTCTTCAATCATTGGATAAAGTGTTGAGTTTTAGTACTTCTTATCACCCTCATAAGGACAATAATTATAACAGAACCATTAGAAATCCAGAGGATATTTTTATATAATGCTAAATCTATTTCGAAGGATGAATGGGGAAAAAAATTACTTAATTGGAGTTCTCATATAATATCAGTTTTCATTATAAGATTCATATGGGGCCTTATGAATCCTTGTGTGGGAAGGGGTGTTAGATTCCTAAAATGTAAAGACCTGTAAAATTCAAGGGAAATTTTTTTCATAATTCCATTTGGGATTTTACAAAAACGCAGTTTCTGACGGCACCTGATTCTGAGGCGCGGTGTGCCTGGAATCATTTTCCAAAGTTTAGCTTAGGTACGTTCAGTGAATGAATGAATAGGTTTTCCTAACTATTGAAACGGTGCTCGGAATTGAATTCCAAGGGCACCGACGGAATCACAACACCGATAATTTCTTAGGAACACCTTTTCTGGAGTTGTGTATTCTTGGGTGTTGTTTTTTTAAAATTTTGGGTTCTGTGAAAAAAAAATAAAATAAAATGGTGCTACCAATTTTATTTTATTTAAAGTAGATTAACCTAAGATAAGTTGTTGGAGTGGGACCCACTATATCCTACTCCACTAGGTAGGATATTTGTGGGGTGGGTCCCACACGAGCCCCACCTATTCATTTCATCAACCCCTCCTTAATTTAGGTAACTCACCCGCACCCGCCTTTAAATGAAAGTCAGCCCTTGCATTTTTTTGGATTAATAAACGCCACATTAATTGTGCGGTTTAAACATCTCAATTAATTCAATTAATTCGATGTTTCATTTTTGAATTTCAAAACGTATGGAATGTGTATTAATAAAAGAAGGCAAGTCTTATTTTATTAAAGGGGTTCGTTGTGCAAGAGGACATGGGAGAAATTACTCGAAGCCTTGAAACCTTTTCTCCCTCCTTGAAGAACGCGAAGAACGCACCATCTCCAACAAAGAACGCCGACCTCCGAAGAAGGTAGACAAGAACGCCATATCCTCATAGATTGACGATGTGACGCCGACGAATATTTTCTCCATGACGTGATGATCCTCCTTCCGTGACACCTTCTTCTGTGACGTGCAATTCCGCGACGAACCATCGTTCAACCTTTTTCTTCGAGGTAGGGGTTATTTGTTTGTTCGTGTATACTTCTGATGCCTTTCTTTTTTTCAAATTGGGCCGCCTATTATAGCAATAACGGGAGGAGGAGGGACCGCATGAAAACGGCCGACCCTCCTCCCGCTTTGGTTTTTTTTTGTTGCAGCACGTGTGAGGCGGCACGGTGCCATTACACCACGCGGAAACTAAGAGATTGGGCGTAGAAGTGCAGCGTCGTCGCGCCGTTGAAGTCGAACAAGCTGCGGCCATGTCGTGCCGCGCCGGAGAACCTAGAAGAGGCCGCGGAGGGAGCGGCGCGGCGCCTTCGTGTCGCGCCCGTCGGAACAAGGCCGCGAGTTTGGCCACGGCGGAGTAGGAAGCAGCGGCCGGCTACAGGTCGTCGGCGCCGAAGTAGGAGGGCGGGACCCCGACGGTCCCACGCCAGCAGTAACCGGCCGGCCGGATCGGGCTGGCCGGCTTCTGAGAAGGGCCGGGTGTCGTAACCCCCAGCTGGCCGACAAGAGTGGCCCCCCACATGGGGGTCGCGGTTACACTCGGGGTGGGGGGGGGGGGCAGCCCCCCCCCCCCCCCCCTCATCCGCTTAGTCCTTACGACCGAGCCGCCAGGCCCCGATGGCCGGGCCGCGTAGGCCGGGCCGGGCCACGCCAGTCGGGTCAGCCGCGCCCAATCGGGCAGACCCAGACCCGGGTCAGGTCGCCCGGTTCGGGCCGACCCAGGGGGTATTGGGTCGGGTTGGACAGAGCCCAAACCCCATATTCTCGGTCCTCTTTTGGTCTTTAGCCCATAACATGGGCTGCGAACCTCTGATTGATGCACCGTCAGCTGCGATGCGATCGTTGTATTGAGACGGTCGTTTCGGTATATTAGACTCAAGGTTTCATAGAACTTTGGGTTTGGCCGGGTTGGTTCGTACACTAAACCAACTGGGGCCTCAGAGCGGAAACGCTTATAACATGAGCTCTGGACGTCTGATTGGCGTCCAATAAAACTTGTTAGATTCCTCTTAGTGAGACAGACCTTTTGGCATACTCCTCTTGAATTTTTCATGCAGTTGGAGTATGGTCGGGTTGGTTTTGACTTAAAACCCAACCTGTCCCCTGGGACGAAAAAGCCAATAACTCTCAGACCGGGCGTCCGATTGACACACAGTCTGTCATGTTGAGTTCCGTTTGATGTTACGAAACTTTTGGATACATAAAATCCATAATTCGTGTCAGTTGATGTATCTTTCCCTCGACTCATGGAGCAGACCCTCCCGAAATGAGCTAGCTGTGTGCGGGAACCCTAGAGTTGGCTGCTACTGCGACGACGATGAAGACTGCATGGGAATCCTCTGTGGATTCGACAGCGATGAATACAACACTCAGTGATCCTACGTGGATCAGTGACATCGATCCTGTGTGGGTCGGATCCTGTGTCGGTCAGCGCTCAGCGGTCCTGTGTGGGACAGCGCCTTCCGATCCTGTGTGGGTCAGATCCTGTGTGGGTCATTGCGGGGGTTAGTACCTATCGATCTTTTGTGGGTCCTTGTGGTTGTTAGTTACCTATCTATTTTTTGTGGGTCATTGCGGGGGTTAGTACCTATTGATCCGGTGTGGTTCCAACGACATAGATGAATCAGTGGCTACATCTGATCATCTCTATCATCTTGCGATGAAGTATATCCTCTATGAGCTGAATCTTGACTTTCAATCATTTTCTTCGATATGATTTACTTGCATTCCTATCTGGATTATGTTGTCCTATCCTGTGTGGACGTGATCGAACATGGGCTCCAATGTTGGAGCCGAACTAGAATTGATGACTTTGGTATTTGTATGGGCATATACCTAAGTAGTGTCAGATGTTACTTCGTGATTGTATCTTTTCTTTGTGGATTATCCTTTGTAGATTCTAGGATACCTTCGGGGGTCTTGGGTTCCCTACTGAGTAGCTTATACTCACCCATGATCGCACTATTCCCGCACTACGTTGTGTTGGTTGTAGATGACGGACAGTGCTGATCGTGGTTGAGGCTTGCGGAGCAGGTCGGTACCTGGAGGTGGACCTCTGGGCGGGACGTACTCGGAGTGGACGGCTGGACCCGAGGAGCTGTGGAGCCTATCTGTACCCACCCTTCATGTGCTACTTCCAGTGGATGGCTCGACGTTGCGGATTTACTTTTCAGTTGATGTACTCCCTTTTTCAGTTGTACTTTACATTCAGTTTGGGTTTGTATTCTGGCCCACTTACTTTTCCGCACTTACTGTTGTACCCAGTTTTACTTAGTGTTTACTTATTCTTTCTTATTCTGTGTGTTTGTTTACTTTACTAGGAAATGCCTTCCCCTTTTAATCGGGATTTACGCCTTGGTGCTAGTCACCAGCCCCTGGCCTATGGAAGGAGGGCTTGGGGTAGTCACGGCATGGGCCTCGAGGACAGGTCATGACAAATTGGTATCAGAGGAGTTCAGTTCTACCACAGAACTCAGGACACTGATCTTTTTCTATGTGAAGCAATAGTGTTTAGAGTATTGAGTGTCGTTATCAGTCCAGGGAGTCCAGTGTTGGTGCGGCGGCCGACATATCCATTCACCAGGACCCTGACTTCTGATTTCCGACTTAATGCATGGAACCATTGATTGCATGTGTGTTACAAGTTTTATTTGTGATTACTTTGTGTCAGCTCACTAGGAATATTGTTTGACCATAGCGCACCTGTTTCTTTTCAGGATGGCCCCAGGATGGAAGCCAGCTAGGGTTCCGAGTTTTGTACGGAACGACAGCCCACCGAGCGACGAGGCCTCGGTGCAGGGCCCTTTGACAGGAGAGGCACCGGAGCTACCTCTACCCGCCGAGCCACCGATGCTACCAGCTCCAGCCGCGGAGAGTGCATGTCGCCTTGGTGCACTGCATGAGTTTTAGTGTCAGTGACCACCCGGGTTCCGTGGGGAGATGGACCCTCAGGCAGTCGAGGATTGACTGGAGGCAGTTGTACATGTTTTCCATTTGGTAGGGACACTAGTAGACCTCATGGTGATCCTTACAGTGATTCTCCTACACGCGGCAATAGGAAGATGGTGGAGCTTGATGATCTAGGTGCATGACGAGGCATCCCACCTTTGGACGAACTTTGAGAGACTCTTCCGCTCGGAGTTCGTCCCAGGCACCCTCTGTGCGGTGTGCATCCAGGAGCTTCTACAGCTACGGCAGAGCAGCTTGACGGTCGCCAAGTACTCGGCGAGATTTACCAATCTCTCGCACTATTCAACAGACATGGTACGGGACCCATTTGTCTGGGCCCGAACCATCGAGCACGGATTGAGGAATGAGATCCAGGAATCCCTTATCTCTCTCATCATTCCGACACAGGCAGGGGTACTAGAGTGTGCCCTTCTCATCGAGAGCTTCTTTGAAGATCCTACATCAGTAGCGAGACCTACCACAGTGCGGCACATTGCAGAGTCTTCTGTAGCTGGCAGTCGACGGATGACACATGGGTATAGGCGGACCAAACCCTCAGGCAGAAGACCTAAGGAAACTAGTTCAGAGGTGCGGGCCACACATCGCAGAGCTAGTCTTTCGAGAGGCAGATAGTGCTACGTATGCGACGGGAAGGGCCACATGGCTCGTGACTACCCGACCCGCCGTGCGGTGGAGCAACAGACGGTTGAGGGAACACCCAGGAAAAGGCATAGCGTCGACCGTGGAGGTCCATAGGGAATAGGCGGATGAGGCAAAGGATCTGGCCAAGCAGCAGGTGGTGGATGATGCTTTGGGGCTCTACCACCACCACCACCACCAAGAGGTCCACCCCGACCACAGGGAGCCGGTGGACAGAGACAGGCACAACTCCAGGTAGTGGAGGCCTTTGACCACGGCGTGCCCGAGATGATTCGAGGTACTATCTGTGTCTATTACACCCTTACTGCTATTCTTATAGACACAAGATCGAGTCATTATTTCATAGCTGCTTCCCTTGTTCACAGCTCGGAGATTCCTACGGAGCCGTTGGCTCGAACCTTACATCTAGAGACTTCTACGGGAGTAGACTCGACAATTACGCACTGGTGCCGGCAGTGTGAGCTTACTCTAGGAGGCGAGATCTTTGGCAGAGATCTTCTTGTAGTGGAGTTGAGGCCTTACGACGTCATCTTGGGCATGGATTGGTTATCTACATTCCATGATCATATTGACTACATTTGGCGCAAGGTGCGATGTGTACGCACCGACGGGAGCAGGTTCACCATCAGTGGTGAGAAGGGAGACTTTGCAGCACAGTAATGAATCACACAGAGGAGAGGAAAACCCATCAATAATCAGTTGGCTTGCCTCATCCTAGAATCAGTTGACGTTCGGAGTCGTGGTTTTCTTATAGTGGTGGATCAGTATACTTACGTTTTTTCCGACGACGTTCCAATACTACCTCATCGCAGAGAGGTAGACTTTTATATTGACATGTACCTCGGGACAACCCCGATATCCACTCCAGCATATTTGATAGTCCCCGCTGAGCTTCGAGAGCTACGGGTACAGTTGGAGGACTTGCAGGGCAAGGGATTCATCCCACCCAGTGTTTCACCCTAGGCTTCCCCGATATTGTTCACCAAAAAAGTGGATGGGAGCTTGTGAATTTGTGTCGACTATTGTCACCTGAACAAGGTGACCGTGAGGAACAAGTATCCGCTACCGAGTATTTATGACCTCTTCGATCAGCTCAAGGGAGCACGGTGGTTCTCAACGATAGACTTTAGATCAGGCTATCATCAGCTTAGAGTTCGGGATGGGGACGTGCTGAAGACGACCTTCAAGTGTCGGTATGGCCACTATGAGTTCTTGGTTATGCCTTTCGGCATGAACAATGCTCCAACAGTGTTCATGGGCCTCATGAACAGGATCATTCAGCCTTACCTCGATCGATTTGTCATGGTCTTCATCTAAGACATATTGATATACTTGACGACAGAGGAGGAGCACGCCTACCACTTGAGGGTTTAATTGGACAAACTCCGAGAGCACCAGCTTTTTAGTAAGCTCTGGAAGGGTCAGTTCTAGATACGTGATGTCCACTTCTTGGGACACGTCATCTCTGATGCGGGAGTTGAGGTGGACCTTGCGAAGATTGAGGCAGTGCTAGCTTGGGAGCCACCTAGGAGTGTGACAAAGGTGCAGAGTTTCTTGGGTATAGCTAGGTACTACCAGAGATTTGTGCCATATTTATCTAGAGTTGCGGCACCAATCCCAGCGTTGACGAAGAAGGGGGAACCCTTTGTGTGCTCACACAGATGTCAGCAGAGCTTCCAGGAGCTGAGACATAGATTGACTAGCGTGCCTATCTTGAGGCTACCGGAGGAGGGAGTTGGGTACGTAGTTTACTGCGATGCATCAGGGACCGTACTCGAATGTGTCCTGATGCAGGAGAGGTCCGTGATCGCATGTGGATAACGTCAGTTGAGGCAGCATGAGCAGAACTACGCTACCAATGACCTGGAGTTAGCAGCAGTGGTCTTCGCTCTGAAGATGTGGTGACAGTATCTGATGGGTGAGCGCTTTACAGTCTATTCTGACCATCAGAGTCTCAGGTATATCTTATCGCAGAAGGACCAGAACCTGATACAATGATTATGGGTTGAGTTCCTCTAGGACGATGACTTTGAGATAGTCTATACTCCTGGAAAGGGGAACGTAGTAGTAGATGCTCTCAGCAGGAGGATGGGCATTCAGCTACTTGGGGAGACGACAGAGTAGCTAGCCGTTTTGCAGATATCCTTCGTGGATAAAGATGGAGAAACCTTTATACAGTCACTCACAGTCACTCCTCCACTACTACAGCGGGTCAAAGAGGAACAATGTGGGGACGATGACTATGAGACGCAGCGTGCGCAGATATCCTCAAGACAGGAACCTGATGGACTTTCGTTAGGAGGAGAGCATGTCGTCCTTTTCAGGGGACGTACCTTGGTACTGGTTTCTTTGAAGGAGGAGGTGATGAGAGAGTTTCACACTTCCCCTTTGGTGGTACATCCTAGAGTGGCGAAGAAGTACCAAGATCTTAGACGACAGCACTGGTGGCTGGGAATGAAGAAGGATGTGGCTAAGTTCATTTCTCGATGCCTCACCAGCCAGTAGGTGAAGGCAAAGCACCGGGTACAAACTGGCTTGGTACAGCCCTTGGAGGTCCCGAAGTGGAAGTGGGGCGGTATATCTATGGTCTTCGTGACTGGACCTCCACGCACTTACAGAGGTCACGACTCCATTTGGGTGATTGTCGACCGACTCATCAAGTCTGCTCACTTCTTACCCATCAGAGAGAAGGGCTCAGTGGAGAGCTTGGGACGTATCTACGTTCAGGAGATTGTACGACGTCATGTTGTGCCATCATCTATCGTCTCCGATCAAGATTCTCGCTTTACTTCCCAGCTTTGGAAGGGGTTGTAGGAGGAATTCGGGACGCATCTACGTCTGATCACCACCTTTCACCCCCAGATAGATTGTTAGACGGAGTGGACCATTTAGACTCTCGAGGACATGATCCGCGCATGTGTCCCCGACTTTGGACGCAGTTGGGAGGACCACCTACCCTTGGTGGAGTTCACGTACAACAATAGCTACCACTCCACCATCGGGATGGCACCATGCGAGGAGTTGTACAACCGACATTGCATATTACGGTTGTGCTGGAAAGACCATGGGGTGTCAGCACTTTTGGGACTAGAGATGGTTCAGGCCATGACAGAGAAGGTCCAGGTCATCAAAGAGCGGATGAGGATAGCTCAGAGCCAGCAGAAGTCTTATGCTGACAGGAGTCGGAGGCCACTAGAGTTCGAGGATGGAGACCACATCTTCCTGTGGGTCTCACCTCGAAGGGGATTACGGAGATTTGGCCAAGGCGGAAAGTTGTCTCCACGCTTCATCAGACCATATAGGTGCTCAATAGGATTAGCGAGGAGGCTTATCGCCTGGCTCTACCACCTCAGTTGCACCGGGTGCTTGACGTCTTTCACATATCTCAGATGAGGAGATACGTGCACGACCTGACACATATCATTGACCATGGGGAGCTCGATATTGATGATGGGGCGACATTTGCGGAGGTACTGGTGGAGATCGATGATTGACAGGTGTGGGTCATATGTGGATAGTTGAAACCTCTAGTACGCATCATTTGGCAGCACGGGAACCTCCAAGAGAGCAATTAGGAGCGGGAGGCTTAGATGTGTGCGCAGTACCCACATTTGTTTCCCTAATTTTTGTTGTATCATTACGGGGACGTAAAGCCCTGAGGTGGGAGTAATGAAAAGACCCATAAAATTCAAGGGAAACTTTTTTCATAATTTTTATTGGGATTTTACAAGAACTCAGTTTCTGACAGCACCTGATTCTGAGGCCCGGTGTGCCCGGAATCATTTTCCGAAGTTTAGCTCGGGTACATTTAGTGAACGAATGAGCGGGTTTTCCTAACTTTTGAAATGGCGCTCGGAATCAAATTCTGAGGGCACCGGTGTAATCGCAGCGCCTTTAATTTCTTAGGAACATCTTTTCTGGAGTTACGTTTGCTCGGGTGTGCTTTTTTTAAAATTTTGGGTTAAGTGAAAAAAAATAAATAAAATGGTTCTACCAATTTTATTTTATTTAAAGTAGTTTAACCTAAGATAAGTGGTTGGAGTGGGACCCACAATATCCTACTCCACTAGGTAGGATATTTGTGGGTTGGGTCCCACACGAGCAACACCTATTCATTTCTTTAACCCCCTCCTTAATTTAGGTAATTCACACGCAACCGCCTTTAAATAAAAGTCAACACTTGCGTTTATTTGGATTAATAAACGCCACATTAATTGGGCGGTTTAAACTTCTCAATTAATTCAATTAATTGGTTTTTTTTCATTTTCAAAACGTTTGGAATGTGTGTTAATAAAATAAGACAAGTATTATTTTATTAAAGGGGTTCGTTGTGCGAGAGGACTTGGGAGAAATTACTCAATGCCTTGAAACCTTTTCTCCCTCCTTAAAGAATGCGAAGAACGAACCATTTCAAATGAAGAATTCCGGCCTCTGATGAAGGTCGACAAGAACTCCGGATCCTCGGAGATCGATGACGCGACGCCGACGAATCTTTTCTCCTGGATGCGACGATCCTCCTTCCATGACGCCTTCTTCCGCGACATGAAATTCCACGACGAACATTCATTCAACCTTTTTCTTCGAGTTAAGGGTTATTTGTTTGTTCGTGTATACTTCTGATGCCTTTCTTTGTATCAAATTGGGCCGCATGATATCGCAATAATGGGAGGAGGACGGACTGCACGAACACGACCGACCGTCCTCCCCCTTTGGTTTTTTGTTTTTGTTGCGGCAAGTGTAAGGTGGCATGGTGTCGTTGCACCGCACGGAAACTAAGAGATGGGCGAAGAAGCGTGGCGCCGTCGCGCCATGCCGTTGAAGTTGAACTAGCCACGGTGCCATCACGTCGCGCCTGTCGGACCAAGGCCGCGGCTTTAGCCACGACGGAGTAGGAAGCGACGGCCGGCGTCCGGCCACCGGCACCGGAGCAGGAGGGCGGGACCCCAACGGTCTCGCGGCAGCAGCAACTGGCCGGCATCCGAGAAGGGCCAGGGGTCGTAACCCCCGGCTGGGCGACAGGAGCGGCCCCCCACATGGGGGCCACAGTTACACTCGGGGGGGGGGGGGGGGGGGCTCCCCCCCCCCCTCATCCGCTCGGCCATTACGGCCGAGCCGCCAGGCCAGGGGGGCCGCGAAGGCCGAGCCGGGCCGTGCCCAAGTGGGTCGGACCCAGACCCGGGTCGGGTCGACCCGGTTCGGGCCGACTCAGGGGGTATCGGGCCAGGTCGGACCGTGCCCGAACCCCCTATTCCCGGTCCTCTTTCTGTCTTTTGCCCATAACATGGGTTGCGGACCTCCGATCGACGCATCGTCAGCTGCGATGCGATCCTTGTATCCAGACGATCATTTAATTATATTACACTCAAGGTTTCGAAAAACTTTTTGTTCGGCCGGGTTAGTTTGTACACGAAACCAACCTGGCCCTCGGAGAGGAAACACTTATAACTTGAGCTCCGGACGTCCGGTTAGCGTGCCGTCAAATTTGTTGGATTCCTCTTAGTGAGATGGACCTTTTGGATTACTCCCCTTGAGGTTTGGACGCAGTTGGAGTATGGTCGGGTTGGTTTTGACTTAAAAACCAACCGGGACCGAGGGACGAAAAAACCAATAACTCTCAGACCGGGCGTCCGATTGATGCGCCTTCTGTCACGTTGAGTTCCTTTTGACGTTACGGAACTTTTTGATACATCAAATCCGGACTTCGTGTCAGTTGATGTATCTGCCACTCGGCTCATGGAGCGAACCCTCCCGAAATGAGCTTATTGTGTGCAGGAACCCTAGAGCTGGCTGCAACTGCGACGACGATGAAGACTGCATGGGAATCCCCTATGGGTTCGACATCGATGACTACAACACTTAGCGATCCTACGTGGATCAGTGCCACCGATCCTGTGTGGGTCAGATCCTGTGTGGGTCAGCGCTCAGCGGTCCTATGTGGGCCAGCACCATCCGATCCTATGTGAGTCAGATCCTGTGTGGGTCATTGCGGGGGTTAGTACCTATCGATCCTTTGTGGGTCATTGCCGGGGTTAGTTACCTATCAATACTTTGTGGGTTATTATAGGGGTTAGTATCTATCAATCCAGTGTGGGTCCGACGAGTTAGATGAATCAGTGGCTACATGTGATCATCTCTATCATCTTAAGAAGAGGTATATCATGTGTGAGATGAATCTTTACTTTCAGTCATTATCTTCGATATGGTTGAATTGCTTTCCTATGTGGAATGAGTTGTGCTATACTGTGTGGACGTGATCGGACTTGGTCTCGGATGTTGGAGCCGAACTGGAATTGATTACTTCGGTATATGTATGGGCATATACCTAAGTAGTGTCGGACGTTACTTCATGATTGTATCTTTCCTTTGTGGATTATCCTTTGTGGATTATGGGAGACCTTTGAGGGTCTCGGGGTCCCTACTGAGTAGCTTATACTCACCCCTGCACGGGCTATTCCCACACTACATTGTGTTGGATGCAGACAACGGACAGCGCTGATCGTGGTTGAGGCTTGCGGAGCAGGTCGGTACCTAGAGGTGGACCACTGGGCGGGACGTACTCAGAGCGGACGACTGGACCAGAGTAGCTGTGGAGGCTATCTATACCCATCCTTCAGGTGGGACTTCCAGTTGACGGCTCGACGCTTGTCTTTAGTTTTCAGTTGTTGTACTCCCTTTTTCAGTTGTACTTTACTTTCAGTTTGAGTTTGTATTCTGGCCCACATACTTTTCCGCACTAAATGTTGTACCCAGTTTTACAAAGTGTTTACTTCTACTTGCTTAATATGTGTGTTTGTTTACATTAATAGGAAATTCCTTCCCCTTTTTATTGGGATTTATGCCTTGGTGCTACTCGCCAGCCACTGGCCTATGGAAGGCGGGCTTGGGGTAGTCACGGCATGGGCCCCGAGGACGGGTCGTGACATAAAATCTAGTATTATTTTTTAGAGGGGAATAATATGACACCCAATATTATCCATGGGATGACCAATATATTTTGAACCATTTATTTTCAAATGAAATCCTAAAAACCAATAGAAATGAAAAAAATATAATTTTACATGAGGCATAGAGTTTGATATCACAGATATGGTCTTCCATCAGATATCACCCATGATGAAATTCATAAGATTTGGGAAGAAGGTAAATGTAAAACCCATATATTATATTCTATTAGGTTATTTTATCGTATAATTACCTTTTAAATTTTATTTCTATTTAAATAATTTTTTTCTTTTATAGCATTCTTTATTTGCAATTCTGAGTTAAATCAAACCTTAATATACTATTAAAAAATTATTGTTCAATGGTATTGTTATTGGTTGTATATTTCATTTGTGGGTATGAATTATAATTTCTAGATTATGAAACACCAAAGATAAATACATATAAATAATAATTCAATAGTTTTTAATTAATTATAAATTAAATTAAAAATTATATGAAAAATGAAGGTGATGTTTTTAGGAAAAACTATACTTATGCACAAAAATTTGTTTTATCAGTATAAATTAAATTAATTAATAATAGTTAATTATTTTAGATAAATGTATATATTATATGTTTGATTAATTTTTAAAAAATAATATAATGTTTTTTTATTCATGGTATTATAATATTTCACGTTTTGTTCGTAAATTTGTATTTTGTATAAAAAATGGTTTCTGTCATGTTTTTGACACTTATTTTAAAATGAATTTCTTTAAATAAAATAAATTTAGTTGGGGAAAAATTAATTCACAGTCTTAATCATGTGGTCTAAAATATTTAAATGGGTCCCTTTTTTAGAAAATTTGAATAGTTATCATGGTAAAATTTATCACATCAATAAATGGAAAATCTGGTTAACATCGGTTAAATATAGTTGTTATGGACACCATATATTATCCAAACTCATAAAAGAATAATATAGATAATTGATATATATATATAAATTTATATTACATCATTTTTGATTAATATTCATTTCATTACAAAAATACATACATGATGATCATAATAGTTTAGTGTATTTGGAAATTTAGAATCCAAGTCTTCTATCCTGTTGAAAGATATTTAACATATCCCAAAAAAATTTCCAACTTTATTACTTATACATATAACCATTATTCATAACCTGGATAAATAAAACATAATAAAGGGGTGAGCTCAAATGATCAGTAAGAGTAAATAAAGGAGATATGTCAACATTATTTAGAGAATAATGTTTTGAGAACATTATCCTGAAAATAGAGGATCATACCATACATATCAATGATAATATATATTAGTAATGACATAAATCATGAATATTCATATGACATGAATCCTACGGAAAAAATTGCATAATCTTAAAAATCCTAACATGGGAATAAATCAGGAAATTATGATAGAACATAAGCATATATAATGATTTCTATAGTAGTCATTGCATTGTTCTAAGACCATATTTGTGGATATAGTCTATTATTGAATCCGGATCATAACCCATTCAAAGCCTATAATACTGAACTTAGTTCACTCCTTGTTTCATCCCTATAATACAGAACCGAGTTCATTTCTCTTTCTATACAAGTAATAATGAACTGATTTCATTTCTGTTTCCATCCATGTCTATCTCATAAGATATAAATCTTTTACCAATGAATTGGAGGGATATATAAGTACCACCCATATCATAATGGAATCATATATACATGTTTCATAATATAATAGTCTCTCATATCATAACCCATGAAATGTAATAGGTATCATAAAAATGTAAAAATATAATTACCTATGAAAAAACCTAAAGGATTCATAACCATTTCTTATAAATCATATCCTTTGAAAGAGTATCTAATTTCATAAACGTATAACTTCTGAAGTTGAAATGTATTTCATTAACATATATTCAATAAAATAGAAACATATTTCAAAAACATATAACATGTGATAGGGAAATGGGTCTGTTAAAGACTGTGAAATAATGCATAAACAACTAATATAAATTAAATGGATTGAACCATTATATCATTATATATATGGGAATGAGTAAAATAAATAGATTTCATCTTATATGGAAAATAATGTTGAAATACCTTTGATAACATTTCTTGTGGAAAATATACTTTATTAATTGATGAATTATTTTTAATACAAAAACCATTTGAAAATAATAGTCATATATAATACCTTGGAACTTGTGAGGAATAATTAAATTAACTTTGAAATCCATTTTAAATGAAAACATATAAAATAAGCATCAAAATATTTTTCATTCAAAAAATTTTAAAAACATAAATGAAATTATGAAAATGTTTTCAAAAACATTAAATTTAAAATACATTGAAACATTAGAAATAAGTATTGCAATAATTTTGAAAATAGTTTTCATTGAAAACTTATAGAAGATTCTTGGTAACCTTTTTAAATCCAATATACATAAATATTATTTTGAAAAATATCTTTTGATAAAATAAAGCTTTTAAAAATGTAAATTATGCTTCAATTAAATGACGATGGGTAAATCCATACATACTGTATGGGATAAACAATAACATTCCTTTAACATGGTAAAAAGGATTAAAAAATTAATTATTCAAGAATTGAAAATAATGTTCCATTGAAGAAGTTGGTGAAAAGGGTAAAATTTTATTTTAAATATTACAGGATAATGATACAATATTCATAACAACCCATTTTGGAAAACAAGATTTTAAAGGAACGTAATTTTTGGAAACATGAGAGGGTAATATTCGTATTTCATGAAAACACTTTCATAATGATATTATATACCAAAGAGTGGTATAAATGTTATCAATATATTAATAAATAATTAATAACTATATGGGAATAAAATTCATGAATTATCTTTAGGGATGGATTGTCTATTTTCAAAAAAGGTAGAATAAATATAAACAATCTTGAAAATCAATGAGATGTCTCAATATACTATTAAAAAATGGTAACATGGGATCGTAATCTCTATATAAAAAATAAAATTAAATGAATATTAAAAAACATTTAAAATATAGAAATTAATTATCTAAATTGTAATATCAAATTATATACACCATGATATAGAATTTAGTTTAATAACAATACATGACTCTCAATTATTTAAAATTAAGATAAATCTATTTGACAGATTTGATAGCTTTTGGAAATTAATCCCAATGAAATAAATATAAAAAATGGATATTGGAATACCAATAATTTTATGTATAGGATACATATAATAAAATCATTTGATGTAAATATATCACACAAAAATTAGTATTGGCAATCATATCATGTATTTTATGCAAATAAAAAGTGAGATGATATCCCCTATACCTGTGTCTTGAATATTATTGTAGTCATTGAAACAACCCATATAATAAATATAAATATATTAAAAAAATTATTGAACAATATTATTATATCTAGTTCAATATATGGTATTATTACAAGTTTATATTACTCTCTTGTTTACTATCTTATTTTAATGTCTCACTTCCGATAATATACGTTGTGTTCTATACATGTGTCTAAATTTGTTATATCGTTAGACCTTTTAAATATATCAAAAGTACACAATTTAAAACATAATATTAATATAATTTATATCCATTATATTTTTATTAAAATAATTTATTTAATATAAAATTATAAATTTGAATAAGGCGTTCCGGGAGACGGTGTGTCGTATGTACACATGAACGATGTTTCTGTTTTTATTGTCATTAGAATAATGAACAAAATGAAATATTAATACATGTGAATATCATTATTATATTGAATTTATGATATAATATATATCATATATATTCACTAAACCAATCCATAATATATTCCATGTAGTGTGTCAACGAATCATTTTTCTCTGACGGGATATTAGTCCATATTTCCTCAAAAAATCATCTTATTAACAAAAATTGGAAAGTAAAAATATAGGTGTTTTAAAAATTAATAAATTTTATTAAGGTAATAATAAATATAACATATGAAATATATAAATATATTCTCTTTAATAATGTCTACCATGAGACGCAAAAAAGGAAAATATGAACAATCATTATTTACTGAGATCGTTGTTCACCGTAAACGTAAACATTACATGTGTTACCAATTAGATGAATGTTTTTGTAATTTAATATTTAACCTTTATCAGAAAAACATCCTAGTATAATTATTGTACTATTTTTTATAAAATAATTAAATAAATATAGTGGAGGGGTGTTGAAGTAAAATAAAAGGAAGAAGATTAAGAGATGATGTTACCTCTGAATCGGGTAAATCCTTTTTCTTTCTGCCAAATGTATTCCTTCGATTACCTTATTCTGAAGGGAGATATTCTATAAGTGGTGGTGGATTGTTTTGAAATGTATTTTTTAGATCATGGATGAAATTATATTTTTTTATAGCTTTGAAGAAGATGGAGAGGTGGCGGCCTTTTATATGGATGCAAAAGGACTCACTTGGAATATCTGAAAACATGTTATATATACTGATTATCTTACATAAAAAAGTCATATAAACCCAATATAAAACCATAATTGATGGTTTATGTTCAAAATATGTCCTTAAATGGGGGTTTTACACGTTTATTTATCTTTTAGGACCCAATGATTAAGGGTTATCTCCTATTTAAGATAAATATAACCTTAATCGTTGTGATTATCTTTAATCACTTTTACTAATCATTTTGTTCAAAATCTATATCTAAATTTAGTCTCTAAATGTTATACTATATAAAATGTTTTCGTTCAGTTTTTTCAAATTTTATTCATAGAAGTGGAAAAATGATTATTAATGTTAATCTCGTAGATGGGATGAAATTATGGGTTTTTAATTTAGAAATAAGTTCCAATGATTAATATGTTTTTCATATTCAATTTATATCTTAAATTTATTATACTGACCTAAATATTATGAATATTTGTATAATTGATCTAATTTTATAATAAAACAAATTTAAAATCTAATTTATGTTTAATAATTATTTGAATCAAAATTAATTTTATTTAAAAAATGAAGTCTATTTTTAGTATTCAAAAAAAATTAAGATTACCAAAAAAACACAAAAATTCACCCTATGAAAATATAGGCATTATAAATTCAAAATTAATGTTTATTTATCAAATTAAATTTATAGATGTGTCTATATTTTTTTTTCATAGGACACAATGTGTAATTAATGGTATTTTTAAGTGTATTAGAACTTTACTGAAAATTATATGTTTCATTATCAAGATGATTTATTTATATGAAACCATTATAAAAAATATTTTACATGTATTTATTTATATTAATATAACTACTTTTTACATCAAGTCTATATTTATGTCATTTAATTTTTTTATTAAAGTGATGGTTCATAGAAGCATAGTGTTATCTGTAACATACACCAAGTTAGTGATGCTGGTAGCACAAGTCAAGTCAGTTTTTCATGAAGGAAAAGCCAAGACAATTCATGTGAATGTAATGTTTGAATTCATGTTTTAATATACATATATACATATATAAATATTTCTATTTTCACGTGAAATGATAAATATCAAAAAGATAAATTAATTGTTAAAAAATAATTCAAAAAATGTCGGGGTGTTACATTCCACCCCCATAAAATGATTTCTCCCTAAAAACATTTATGTGTTATAAATGGTTCAATAGATGTTGAATTCATTCATAGAACCCCACATCATAATAATTAATTGTATAACATCCATTAAATTGGAAATTTGGGACCATAACATTTATAGAAATTAGCATATTATTGGCATTCCACATAGAAGAACATAGGTGGAGATTGAATATTTGACATGAAGGAAAAGTGTAAATATTTATAGGTAGTTATTAAACACATCAATTAAAAACAATATAATTGCCAAATAAATGTTAAGGGCCTAAACTCATAAATATTTAATGATTAAAAAGGACATCAGCCAAATCTTTTTGGGTATTATGACATCATTTTTTTATCATTATACTACTATTGAGTAATTCATTTATTATCCAATAAAATAAGGGAATAAACTTACCTGATATATTTTTATAAAAAAATTTATTCTTTAATTTTGATTTTATAAATTCCTAATTCATCCATTACTTCATGTAATGGATGTATAGAAATTAATTTTTATACCTGATGAGATAATATAAACTTTTATTTGTTCTTAAGGCTCATAAAATAATGAAAAATATAACTATTTATATACTATTCTTCTTAGAAAGAAGTATTGATAATTTATATAAATACAATTTAACATTAATATTTATTAATATATAATTATTAAAAAAAAATAATAACACATAACTAGGACATTTCATGGGGATGTGGTAGTAGTGAAACCATGGTAGTCATTCAGTCATTGGTTCATGTCTCGTAGCTTTTCTGTAATTGATTGGTTTTCACCAGACATAGAAGATTCCCTCTTCTAAAATAATGATAATATAATTTCCAAAATATTATTGAAATCGTCTAAAAATTTTTAATAACTAAATATCATTTTAACAATGGGTCTGAATACATTCTCAATGCATAGATTATTTTTCAGAATTTTAACATAGACTTTTCATGAATGGATAAAATTATCACCCTTATAAAAATTAAAATCCAAATCCATAGAAAGAAATTCAGGAAATCAACTTATCATGGATCCCTATTAATCTTAAAAAGTACATATTTGTTGTCATATTCCAAACATGTTGATACCTTCCTGGTAAATTCTGTTAATAGATGATAATAACTGGAATTAAAAATCATTAAGAAAAAAATAATGCTTCATTATTTCATATATATATTGATATATTCCATAAATAGTAGAGGTTGTAAACTTCATCCATGTTAGTATGAACTACTTGTCAACATGTCCCTAATTAGTTCAAAAGTTATCAGTACCATCCAAGTTAATAATTCTTATCCCATGTATCATTATCCAATGAAATGTATCCTAACATGAGGAACATATTAAGGGTAATATTTCTATTAATCATGTGATTTTATGGACATAACCTTGATATTAAATCACTTTTCTATTCCATTTGATACAGTAAATGTACTCTTGTTTGTCCATAAGAAAACATAAAATTAAAAATCCTTATATATTTCACCTTTCAAATTTCATGAACCCCCATATATTTCATATTCTATTATTCCACCCCATACTTATGCCATTAAAATGGATATCTTATCCTGTTACATAATACATATTTTATTTCACATTTCATCTGTAGTATCATCATCATAAGAAATATAACCATTACATATACCACATTTTTTATTCTCTTCATAAGATTTCCCCTAAGGACATTAAGATAAAAAATGACTATTTATTCACCACATAAAGAACTTAACATTCGATTATGTATTCGGGAGTCCAATATACTCATCCATTACATAAACAGAACTCGCCATTTTCCATGATGTCACAATTTTTGAGTCCTTTTTCCCATTCAAAATATCATCTTGTTTCTATAATAGTATCACATAAGTGATTCATTCCACATTCTTAACAAAAGGGAAATCACGTATTCTTTTATCTTATTCTCCAAAGCCATAACTCTCAGCAAATTCCTTATTTATCACACATGGTGAGCCCAATAGTTGTTTCAGGTACACATTTTTAATCAGTATCTATGAAAACTGAATAGGCATGATCAAATAATCATTCACTCTAGTGATCAACCATCTTTATTTTTAATCAAAAAATAGGCCATAACTTTCCATGTTAATCCAATTATTTTTATTTCCTTCCATTGAATACAAATAGAAGTTTAGTGTGCGAATTAATTATAATTGTTGAAAATCATGAAGTCATGAAAACAATTATTTATTGGGCATCTAAATCAGGAAACTTTTATTAATATATGAAACCCTAGGTTCATCCTAGATTATTCATAGAAAACATATATTTAAATCCTTCATGATCGCTCATGGATTTTTTTTGAATTCCCAAACATGTCCCCTAGGAGTGACAAACAAGGTGGGAAGCAAGGCTCATTGTTATGTTCCATATTACCCCAAATCAGACCCAGAACATCTTATTGTATTTTTTACCCCCATATACATCTTCTAGATATCCACATCTACTTTTATTATCTTGAGAGGGATGAATTTCTATGGAAACACTCACTCTATCCTTTTCTAAACATAAAGTACATTCTACTAAATGTTAAATCATCCTCATAATTATCCATAAAGACATTCCTAAACATACCCTTTGAAATATACACATGGATATCACTAATGTTTTCTCATCATAGTTTCAAAAGGTTTATTAAACCATTCCATTGATACAACCTAATGTAACCCAGGATTGACATACATAGGTATTACATCATACAATTTAATTATTTATTACATTAAATACACAGATTCCTAAGGATAGTAACAGTTTAGTGTATTAGGGAAAGTGAAAAAACAATTTCTATCTTGCTGAAAGATATTAAATACCTCCATTAAAGATCTCCACATTTATTATTTCTCCCTAAAATATTTTTTATAACATAGTGCAATGATAAAGTAAGAAATGGGTGAGACCAAATTTTTAGTAAGGGTAAATAAAGGATATGTTTTAGAATAATTATGATCTTAATGGTATGATAACCTGACCATAAAAATATAAAATCATTCCATGTATATCAAAAATCACATACATGAATCATGGAATAAATAATTTTCGTTCATAAAAATTGAATTATATATTAATAAAAAACATGAGACCTGAAAGAGTATCATTGGAATAAAACATTGAACCAGTTAATCCATATAATAATGTATAATAATTTCCATAGTATTCAATAAATTGTTGCAATGACAATATTAGTGGAAAAAGCCCCTTACTGAACTAGGTTCACACCTAATTCCATCCCTGTATTACTGAAAAATCGTCGCTCATTGTTCAAGACCTGTAATTGAAAACTGAGTTCATTTCTCATTACTGCCCTGTAATATTGAATAGATTTCATTTCTAGTTTATCCATGTCTATATAATGAGATATAAATCATTACCCATTTCATTTGAGGGATATATAGGTCCCACCATTCTCATAATTAAATCATACATACATGTTACAAAAAATATCATAAACAATCATATCCTAACCCATGAATTAAAATTGGTATCATAAAACATGTAGTCATATAAAAATCTATTAAAACAGATAAAGATTTAGATACTAATTAATCTAAATAATAACCCCTTAAATTGAAATGAATTTCATAATAATATGACTCATGAAAGAGAAACAGATTTCATAAACATATAACTAGTGAAAGATAAATATATTATATAAACATATAACCCATAAAAGAGAAACAAGTTAGATAAAAATCATGACATTAAGCATAACCCACTAATATATATAATATTAATGCATCATTTAATAATGTCATAGAATGACATTGGTAAAATCAATAGATTCCATCATATATGGAAAATAATATTGAAATGTATTTCAAAAACATTTCATGAGTAAAATATCCTTTCTTCTATGAAAAGTTCTATTTAAGACATTAAACCATTTTAAAATAATTTTCATAGAAAATATATTTAATAGTAATAAATAATATGTGAACTAATTTTGAAAACCCTATTCCTTGAAAATATTTGAAATAAGGATCAGCAATTTTTCTATAAAATCATTGAATACACATTGAAATCATAAAAGAAAATTTGAGGACGTTTTGAAAACCATTTCATTAAAAATAACTTGAAAACATATAATGAAATATTAAATTTTTTTTAAAACATTTCATTGCAAAGTCATTGAAAACATAAAAATAATTCTTGACGACATTTAGGATATGGTTTTACATGAAAACATTTAGAAGAAAATTAAAAACATTTTGAAAAAAAAAATTACATGAAATTTTTTTAAAAAAATACTTTTTTGTAAAAAATAAAATTTAATAATTTAAATTAATATTTAAATAAATTACTTTGGATAAATCCATACATGTCATATAAGGTAAAAATATTATTCAACTTTATTGGTAAAAAAGTTATAAAAAATCCTTGCTCCGAAAGAGCCAGTATGATTACATTGAAAAGATTGGTAAAAAGAAAAGGTTAAAAATGTATATTATATTTTACTGGATAATGGTATATTTCCTTGTAATCCCATTTTGTAAATCATGACAATAATGTAACACAAATTTTAAACTGAAGAGAGGGTCATGTTGGGATTTCATTAAACAATTTCCTAACAATCTTAAATACCATAGAGTGGAAGAAATTGTACCAATATATTAATAAATAATTAAAATCCAATGTTTAATAAAATTCATTAATTTCATTGATATATGGATAGTAATATTATATAAATGGATGTATAAAGATAAACAATCTTTAAAAGTGATGAGATTGTCTCAATAAACTTTTATAACTTTATATCTTGAGATCATACACTCTATGTAAGAAAACTAAATTTAAAAAATCTCAAAATATCATGAATAAAATTAAATTCATGATATAACATGTAAATTTAATTATATACAACTATAATTTGGATTTAGGTTCATAATAAAACAATAGTCTCAAAAAAGGTCAATTGAGACCAAATTCGTTAACTAGTTTGCTAACTTCTCAAGTGTAAACCCCCTAAAGGAAAGATAAAAATGGACATTTGAATACCCATAAATTTAATAATATGATACATGTAATACAATCAAGGGTATTACCTCTACAACACAATGTAAAAATTTTGTGAACATACCATGTGTCTCATGGAAATATAAATTGAGATGAAATCCCCTTACTCAGTGTCTTAAATCTTATTGTACTTAATCGAAAAACCTATATAATAAATATAAATTTATTATAAATATTATATATAACAATATTATTACATATATTTACATATATGGTTTTATTATTACCTTATAATACCCATGTTTTAACCAACATATGTTAAGGTTTCACTTCAGATAATATACGCTTTGTTCTTCACATGTCACATAATTTGTCATTTGATTGGTCAATATAATTCTATCATGATTATAAAATTTAAACCATGATATAAATATAATTTATATCTAGTATATATGTGTTATAATAATCTATTTAATATATATGTACAAAATTTAATACACCTTCTGTGGAGATAGTAATGTGTATGTACACATGAAGGTTGTTTCTATTTTTATTCTCGTTTTTAAAGACAGATCGAACCTCACATATATTTATATATGTCTATCATTATTAAAATATCATTTTGATATCTTATATATAATATATATTTACTAAAACCATTCTTAATACATTTCTTGTATTGTATTAATGAATCAAATCACATTGATGGGTGGTAGTCCACACATAATCCAAATAAATTATCGTATTTAAAAAATCGAAGTAAAAAAGAAATGTGTTTTAAAATTAATTTAAAAAGAATTAATACATAATAAAAATAATGTATAATAAATATTAAAATATTCTTCATTATAATTGTCCCCAGGATATAATGTAAGGGAATAAATGAACAATCGACGTTTAGTGATGCGGTACTTCACCGAACACATAAACAGTATGTTTGTTACCCATTAGATGGAGGTCTGTGGAAGTGTATGTTTAACCATTAGCATAAAAAATCCTTTTATAATTATGATAATGTTATTTTATACTATAATTATATAATGATGTTAGATGAGTGGATAAGAAAAATAAAATGTAGGAGTTTGAGAGAAGGTGTTACCTCTTAATGATGTAACATCTTTAGGTTTGTGCCAAAAGGCATCCATGGATTTCCTTCTTCCCAGTGGATGGATTATATGCAGAAGTTAGGGATGTTGGGTTTTGTTTTGGCCATATCATTGACACACAATAGAGGTTTTTTATGCATGATGAATAGGTAAGGATGGTGTACTTTTATAGGGAAGGAAACAGACTCACCCAGAAAATTTGAAAACATGTTAGGTATACACATGCTCTTATTTAAAAAATTCAATAAAACATTCTAAAATGAATAATTGACAGATAATGGATTCACAAATGACATAAAATGTGTTGTTGACATGTTTCTAGGTCATTTTCCCCAATATTATTAAGGATTAGTCCCAAATTAAGAATAAATTGAACTTACTCACTATGATCATTTTTAATAACTTTTTACTAATAATTTTCATCTAAAATCAACAAGATATAATTATTAAATAATAATTATAAGGATGAAAATTTTGTATGTTAGTTTTCTATTGTTTAATTTTTATAATAGTAAAAGTTATTATTATTTTTAATCCCACAGACGGGATGAAATTATGTGTTTTAATGTAGAAAATAATAGCTAATGTTTATTATGTTTTTTATTCAATTTCTATGTGGAATTGGTTATAATAAACTAAAATGTAATAACAGAAGTATAATATTAATAGTAATTCCTTAAAACAAATTTAAAATACTATTTACATCTAATAATTATTTAAATGAAAAGGCTGAATTTTACTAAAAAGCATTATTTTTCACTATACATCAAAAAATGATGTTTTTTGGAATATCTCAATAACTCACCCTAAGAATATTTTGGAAATATAAACTAAAAATTGAATTTTATTTTCTGGAAATATATTTCTATATGTGCCTAAATTTTTTTTAATAATTTTATTAGAGGACATGAAGTATTGTTTATAATATTTTTAATCAAATAAGGACATTACCAAAAATAATATGTTCCAGTATAAATTTGTCTTATTTCTATAATACCATTATAAAAAATATTCTAATATTATTTATTAATATTAATATCACTACTTATAATGGAAATCATATAATTATGTCTTTTAAAAATAGATAATTAAAGTATGATTTTTAGAAACTCTATGTTGTGTCTAACGTAAGCCAATTCAGTATTACATGATGAACAACACAAGTTAGTATTTAGTGTTGCGAAAGAAAAGATGGAATTGCTTGTTTCATAATCCATGTCAGTGTTGTGTAAAAGTATTGTTTGACATAGTGTTTTAATATATATATTTTTATACAAAGAACTGTTTCTAGTTTCACATGAAGTGAAAGATATCAAAAAGGTAACTTAATTCAAAAATAATAATTCCTAAAATATCATGGAGTTACAACTCATGTAATTATACTGTAATCAGTATATGATCTAAATTAAATTATTTCAATGACACATTTCCATGAAAATTACCTATATAATATTTATAGAAAAAATACACAATGTCGTTGTCTTACTCTTAAAAACCACTTTTGTAATCAAATATGAACAAAATAATGTACTGAACAAATATTAATCATTCTATATATCGTAATGATAATAATTTTTTTATGTAAATTTATTAATAATCATTAGTATTTATATAACAAAATAATTGATTACATAACACTGACATTGAAAATATATATTAAAAAATAAAATTAATTAATTTAAAAATATTAAATGTAATATAAATTCTGGGATTTATAATGTTCAATTAATTTGTTACATAAATATGACATATTATGTTTTTGTAATATGATTATATTATAATTACAAATTTTCCGTTGTATCATACATTTCATATTTATTTAATAGTATCATAAATGATATTAATGATATTTTATGGAAATTATATTATATTAAATTATTTTACTATAACAAAAATACAAAATATGAATCGTATATATTATACATTATAAAAATTCATATATTTTCCTTTTATGAGCCAATTTTCACATTATAAGTAAAATTATAACCCTTCTAGAGTGAAAAATAAATTATTATTATTATTATTATGGTTAAAATAAGTTAATAGTAGTAAACTCATAACATTATTTTTGAAAACCTAAAAAACCAAATATTATTTTTGGTTATTGGTATTTAATCAAAATCAGTCCCCATTTTCTAATATGGGTTAATTTTTTGGTATTTTTCAAGATAATGGAATTATTATAATTTAATATTTTATGAAATTCTATGAGTTTTTCTCCCCAAAATTATCAAAAGGATCCTCTCTGTTTTCTTCCATACACAACAATGAGGCTTCTCGGTCTACCAAACCATACCAAATTATCTTATCAACATCATAGTTAACATTATCGAGGTAATTTTCTTTCCAAAATACCAACTATGTGATCATTATGACAGGATCTGAATGAGTTATTTCAAAAAAATTATAATCACATTATATGATCACATTTTTTTAACACCCTCTTCAACATCCACAAAATATTTTTTATTTAACATAATATAAAAATTTTAGTCTCTTAAATATACATAAATGTTGTTATGATTGGGAAACCACTATTAATATGAAAACCCAACTTTTTATTACACACTTAACCCTGATTTATTACTTAAAATTCACATGATACAACCTAGAAGATCAAGAATTCTAGTGTCTTTGGGGATTAAGAACATTACAAGACTTCATAGAACATAATACACACAATATATTTGTTGAAAATATCCTTTACATGAACCCGAAATTTCCTCGTACTTACCATTGCATAAGATAACCTAATGACATGCATGAGAAAAGGGTGAGCTATAAAGCACAATAAGGTAATAATCATGGAATAACGCGAGGAATACAGTACATGTTAGAAAATAGACATATCAATGGAGCACAAGAGAAACATATATCCATGATAAGGCATGATAATCATAACATAGAGATGTGGCCACATCATTAAGCATGAATTTAGCATGAGTCAAGGCTCATTGAACATGGAGCATGAGAAAACCCTCATTGCACTGGAATTAGAATTAGTATAGCCTTTTTTCACATGATTTATCATGATTATAATCTTTACCCAATGAATTCGAGTGTTATTAGGGCGCACCCTTCTTAAACATTTGCTTTTATGCATAAATGTTCCACATGGATCATATAACATTGAATCAATCAACATAATAATTTATTAAAAAATTAAGTAACGAGGAATAAATAAATGTAATAACCATTAAATACTTATATGTGCATAATGGTGAATACCCTTGATATAGACATGGGTATGGTATTCACTACACAATGATTTTGGCTTAGAAAAAATGCGGTGCAATTTTAGCAACAAAACAGTGTGACATAAGGATTATTGAAATTGGTTGATGAGAGAGAAAGGGGTGTCTCATCAAATTTAAATGAAATGTAATTTAATGGGGTCATATAGATACATGTCTAAATAGTAGTAATGTGATTTAGATTGACGATACAAAATAATTACTTGAATGTAAATTAATAGAGAGAGGTCCCTCAAGAAATTTCAACATGGTAACAGGTGTACACGGGAGGCATTAATATGAGAGAATGGGGTCCCCCATCATAGAAAAATTAATAGGGCGGTATGAGGTAGGTGTGAAGTCATACACAAACATTTTTAATTGAAAAAAAAAATTCATAATAACATGGTGAAAATTGGACAGAAATGAGAAAGGAAGAAATCCCTTACTTGAAAGTTTGATTCCAGTGGCTTGAGAGAGGGTTGAGAGAGGATTCGTGGGATCCTGATGTGCATTGGGAGAATTATATAGATAATATAGTAGAGTTTGGATGATCTCTAAATTATTTTAGTGAAGATGAAGTGGGATCATGGGTGGGTTTATATATGAAAGTAGATGGAATTCATTGTTATTTAGGTTTGGGTCATCACACATTAAACTAATCAATACCACATAACAGCCTAGGGTTTTTTCCCATGGTTTTTTTCAAAGGGGAGTGGAAATCAATATTTTATCTGTCCAATTGCCTAACTTCTTAAAATAATAGGTTTTCTTAAGTGTAGGTGAGTCACACTTTCGAGGAAATTCATTTAAAAAAATTAAAATGATTTATAACTCTTGGAGGGTCCAGTAATGTTTTGTAAAATAAATCAAAAAAACATAAAATCGAATTATTTTATTGGTAGAACATATAGTGACCTAAAATATCATTTATATTATTTTATTACATCACTATTGGGTCATTATGATGCCATAAAACACATTATATATTAAAACGGTATTGATTTTTTAACCAACAGTTCTACTGTCTCCAAAATCTATGAGAAATACACCGTTTTTACAATTTAGACATCCTGATTCCAAAAATAATATTCATTTTATCTAAATAATTTTCTATATATGTGATCTTTTACTTTCAAAATAAAAACACCTATATTTATAAAATTCATGGGTTTTGAAAAAAACGGCTTTTCAACCTCAATAAAAATTACAATTGCATTCATAAAATTATACAATAATTTATATTTAATTAAATAAAATTTAATAATAATACTAATAACTTAATTAAATATTATTTAATTCAAAAATAAATTAATTCATCAATATATATTACTTGGTCGAATAATAACTTAAAAAACTATTTACAAAGTAACAATAATAAAATAAATAAAAATTCATTATTATATACAAAATAATGCGCATAATACTAATGTTAATTTCTTATTACATAACCCCTTATAACACTCTTATATGAATAAAGAGTAAGTTGAGATATGTTTACAAACTATTGGGGTGGCTCAGATAACATCGCTTGGGTGGTAATCTTTATTAACATCACTTTCTTCCATAGTTGTTTCTGCTCAAGCTTAATGTGTTGAAGCTCGGCGTGGGCTTGGTCAAGGGTGAATCCCAATGACGACACCACTTTCCGGGGATTCAAGAAATGGGATTCGTATGGGGAAAATTTAATGGATGAGGACATCGCTTCCTTTGTGTGGGTAATTGGATTTTTTAAAGCCTTATATTTATTATAATAATGTGATCACTATTCAACGACTATATTAGAAACAGTCAAAATTCATAACCTTATATTAAAATATAGAAACAAAAAACCCATTTAGTTCAAATTTTATATAACCATAATAATATATTTAATTAGATCAAGAGGAATTTCCATTAATGAATGTTTGGGTCATTACAATCTTCCCCCATTAAAAAATTTCACCCTTGAAATTTATTTTTCCCACACTAAAATAGATGTGGGTAACTCTGCTTCATCAATTCATCTTATTCCCATGTTGTTTAATCTATGATTTGGTTTCTCCAAAACACCTTGATGAGGGTTATTGTATTATTTCATATAACGTTTTTTCTATGATCTATTATCTGCTCTAGTTTCTCCTTTCAATAAAGATAATAGTCTAGAAATAATAGCTCCAAAGAGTGTACATGAGAAGGGTATGGTATGTACTTTCATAATGGAGATACATGAAACACATCATATACTTTGGCCATGGTAGGAGGATGTGCTAGTCGATAGTCCATGACCCAAAACCATCATGAACCTCGAAGGGGTTGATGTGCCTTGGACTTTACATCCCTTTCTTTCCAAACCTCATTTCCTTTTCCCACAGGGATATTCGTAGAAATACCATGTCTCAGACATTAAACTCAAGGTGTCATCAACGGTTATCTGCATAACTCTTATTTCATATCTGGTCTACCATGATATGCTTTTGAATTTTTATCACCCTCTCTACTATTTCTTCATCAATTTATTGTCCTAGCAGTTTATGCACACTAACTTCCGTCTAACATGTCAGTGTTCTGTACATTTTCCAATAAAGAGATTCTTATGTTTCCCTTTGGATACTGAAGTGGAAACTATTAATATAGGAGAATTAAACCAGAAGAATATGTTGATCCCATCATCTTTTAATGTCTATTTATAATTCTCTCAACAAATCCTCGTGTATTTGGATAGTTCACTCAGATGGGCCATTAGATTGAGGATGATAAGTTGTAATGAAGATCAGATCAGTATCTATAGATTCTTGAAGTATCTTCTAAAAAATAAAGGTGAATCATGGGTTATTATTGGATACAATATATAGTGTTACTCCATCCAGCCTTACCACTCCCCTTATATATATTTGTGCCATTCGATTCAAGGAGAAATCCTCCCGAATTTCAATAAAGTGTGCAGACTTTGTAAGATGATCCACGACAACACATATTGCATTGTTTCCTTTAGATGTATTCGGATGTTCGGTGACAAAGTCCAAAGTGTTATTCTCCAATTCTCACGCTGGTATTGGTAATGGTTTTATCTTCCCCTTCGATTTCTTTCTCTCAGCCTTCACTATCTGACACACCATGAACATCGATGTAAATTCAGCGATCTCGTTCTTCATTTTATCCCACCAATAAAACTCTGGGATATATTGTTACAACTTTGTGTTTTCTGGGTGAATGGAAAAATTTAAACTATGTGCATCCTCAAAATATTCCTTCTTCAGCTCTGAACATGATCGAACACCATGTTTTTTCCCAACTCTCATAATTCCTTCTTCATTATCATTGAACTCCAAGGATTTCCCTCTTCTAATAACATCCACTTTTTCTGAATTCCCACATTCTCCTTTTGAGCATCCTTTAACCTTTCCAAAAGAGTCAGTTGATAAATCATTTGTGAAATGATAGATGATGTTCCCTACTTTATGATTCCCATTTCCATCTTCATCAAATCATAGATGATTGGATCCATCTCAATTATCATCATTGATAGAATCGATGGGTCCTTTCTACATAGAGCATCTATAACCTTGTTCACTTTACCAAGGCGGTAATGGGTTGAGATGTTATTGTATTTAAATAGCTCTAACAATCTTCATTGGCCCATGTTCAACTCTTTCTATGTGAATATATACTTGAGTATTTTGGGGTCCGTATATATTTCTCACTTCTCCCCAAAGAGTTATTACCACCAAAATTTTTAAACAAAGATCCCCACAGCCAACTTCATATCTTTTGTTGGATAATTCTGCTCATGATCTTTCAATTTCCATGAAGCATACAGAATGAATTTTTCATTTTTCAACAACAAACATCCCAAAATCGTCTTCGAAGCATCCCTGAATACCACAAAAATTTCTCCACATGTGGGTAAAGTGAGAAAGGGAGCAGTGATAAGCATCCTTTTTAACAACTTAAATCTTTCTTCACATTCATCAATCCAAGTAAACCTTACTCCCTTTCGAGTTATCATGGTAAGAGGTCTGGACAGTCCTGAGAAATTTATCACATATCGTAGTTAATATCCAGCTAAACCCAAGAATCTACGGATATTGATTACCGATGTTGGCATCAACCATCCATCAATTGCATATGATTTGGAGGTATCTATAGATATCCCATTACTTGTGTTGATATGGCCCCAGAATGAGACCTCCTTCAACCCAAACTCATATGTGTTGTAATTTGCATAGAGATTCTCCTTGTTGAAGGTCACTAGTATAGTTATTACATGCTCCTCATGATCCTCCTTGGTTTTAGAGTATATCATAATATCATCTATAATTACATCCAAAATGTTTTCTAGGTAATACCTAAAGCCTATGTTCATCAAGTCCCTGAATATTTCTAGAGCATTAGTGAGTCTGAATGGAATTAATATACTTTCATAGTGCCCATATCTTGTACAAAAAGTTTTCTTGTGGATATCTTATTTTTTCACCCTTACGATATAATATCCTGACCGAAAATGCACATTGGATAAGTATTTTTCTCCACCTAGCTGATCGAATAAGTCATCAATTCACAAGAGAGGATACTTGTTCTTTATTGTGATTTTTTTAAACTCACAATAATCGATGCAAAGGTTAATTGAACCATATAACTTCCTAACTAAGTGGATTGGTGCAACCCATGGGGAAGCACTTTTCTATATAAATCCATTATCCAGTTTATCATGTAGTGTTTCTTCAGCACCTCAAACTCCACAACAATCATTCTATATAGATTCTTGGATATTGGGAATTCCCCAGGTATAAGGTCAATAGTGATTTCAATATATCTTCTAAGAGGAAGACCATGTAATTCATCATAAAACACTTCTGCAAATTCCCTCACAATAGGAATTTCTTCAAGGATGGTTTCCTTCATAGACTCAATCATCTAAGCCAGATATTCGTGCTCATAAGGAATTAATATCAATTCTTGAGATGATGGAGATAAAGATGATTAATCTTCTTCCTTGTACTGGTATAGAATCAGATGTCGATTCTCTACATGGAGAGTTATTTCCCTCTCACTAAAATTTATGTTGGCTCTATATAAGGAATGCCAATCCATGCTAAGAATTTGACCAAATTCCACTATAGGGAGTACAATGAGGATCTCCAGGAAATTCAATCCCCACATTATGATAGAGGATGATTTATATTCATGGGATGCAATGATTTCCCCATTTTCCGTACTCACTAACATCTTCGCATCCATGATTTTTAGTGTTGTTGGGATTGTTCTACAAAATATTTGGGAAAAAAAGAATCCTTAGAACCAGAATCAAAAAGTACAATCGTTATTCTTGAATGAATTACTAGAGTACCTGTCACCGCTTCATTATCGAGGTTTACTTCGGCATTAGTGATGGAAAAATCTTACCCTTGATACCTTGGAGGTTTTTGGATGCCTCTAAAAACCCTCAGATTAAGGATTTGGTTTGAAAAGTTCCCTGGTTATTTTCAATTGATGTAATGAAGGATGCGTTGATATTTAAACAGAGCATTCCTCTCATTATCACATCCGTAGGGTTTTCCTTGTTGACTGTTAATAGTCAGATGCACGTATCTACTACACCTAAAGAATTTCCTCGTCCCCTTATGGAAATTTCTGGGGTGATTCTATCTGCAGCTTTGGAAGGTGGGGTGCTGGGTTTTCTTTACACCATTGGATTTATCCATTGGACAGCCAGAAATGATGTTCATCTTATGCTTATTATCCCCTTGACAACCCTTAGATTCCCCGATCTCCATTTCGACTTTGAGGGAACATCTGACAATTTCGTCATAGCTATCGATGTAACATATTGTGAGCGATTTCTGTAGGCTTGGTATCAGCTGACAAAATAATAGATCAACCTTGAATTCGGGGGTAATGACAAAGCCAAAGTCATATTTTGCATTCATTGTGATGTTTGCCTCGTGGGATTCGACGGATTCATTGTCTTTTTTCATGAGGTCAAGAAATTATATTTCCATCTTAAGATCGAGTGTACGCAGAAAATATTTATAGAGAAACATCGTCCGGAATCCTTCCATTCCAATTCCTCAATCACCTCCTCAGTCTACATATTTTTTATCAATTTCCACCATTGATCAACTTCACCCTCCACACCCATCTCTTATTCCAAACATTTATGAATGGAGAAGATATTTTCAATGGATTTGATCCATTGTTCAGCAATTGAGGAATCTGATGATCTATTAAATATAGGACGCCTTTGTCTGATCAGGCACTCAATATCTACTTGTTCTTTCTTAGGGATGGTTGAAAGATCCTATAAACCCGTGATTCTATTCAAATAATGAGATAACTGAGATATAAGCGTGACAATGTTCGTGATTCCTGCTCTCATCAGATTTGACATCTAATTAGAATAGTCATCACATTGATCTTCACATAGGTTGTTAGCCCAATTCAACCTATTAACAGCAATTGGTTTGAAGAAAAGAAATGTTAGGGGTAACACATAAAGGAAAATCCAATGAAAAAACAAATGACTTATAAATAAATTTTATTTATTTAAATTATGAATCCATAGGCTTGAATCTATTATATTATTGATCTAATTTCTAAAATCTATACTTAGGAGCATTTTTTTAATAACCATTATAAGATTTCATAATATGATTGGGATTTTACTAAATCATATCTCTCAGGAGGGTCATAAACAAGAGTGTAGAAAGGCCCGTTGTTGTGTACTTGGATACCCTGGGTCAGCCCATAACTCCTTGTTATGGTTTTCAACACTTGGTAAAACTATGCAAGAGCCACCTCTATCTTCTCGTATCCAGAAAAGTATGTATTTTCTTCATAAATTATTTACTAAATACTCACCAAAACATAGGGATGTTTTTATACTTAGTCTTTTCTCTAAGGCCTTACAAGGTTTTTCAAATCATAATCCCAAAATTACTAAACCTATCCTCTGGTACCCACTATGACAACCTATCTTTTTTATTACATGATTAAACCTAAATTATTACAAAAAATTCAAATGATAAAATATATAATATCGTGAGGTCAAGTTTTGTTGGGGCTTAAGAACATTACATAAAAACTTTGAACAAAAAACACACAACATCATTATTGAAAACTGTGTTTACATTACCCCTACATTCGCTTGTACTTAGTATTCGATAAGATAAACTGAGGACATTCATAAGAAAAGGGTGATATATAAATCTTTGTAAGGGAATAAACATGTAATAAAGTGAGGAATACAGTACATGTTAGAAAATATACATATAAATGGATCTCAAGAGAAACATAATGGCATGATAAAGCTAGATAATCATAACATGGAAATGTGGCAACAACATTTAACATGATTTTAGCATTATACAAGGCTCATTGCACATTGAAAATGAGTAAAACCTCATTTAAAATGAATTATAATGAGTAAACCCTCATTGAACTTGACTTATATTGATACTAATCATATCCTAATGCATTGGAGCACTAACAGGGCGCACCCTTCATAAACAATTCATTTCATGCATAAATGTGCCACTTGGATCATATAACATGGAATCAATCAAAATCCTAAGTTATTACACGATTTACTAATTTGGAATTAATAAATAAAAGTACCATTCAATATTTATATGTGCATAAAGGTGAATACTCTGGATAGATACAGGGGTATGATATTCACTACAGAAAGATCATGGCTTTGTAAAAATGCAGTGCAATTTCGGCAGCATAATGACATGACATAAGGATTCATGAATATGGTTGATGAGAGGGAAGGGAATGTCTCATTACATTTACATTAAATTCACAGTATGGGGTCCTATAGATATATCTACAAATATTTGTAATTTATTTCAGATTCATGATTCAAAAGAATTACTTAAATGTAAATGAGGAGAGAGAGGTCCCTCACGAAATTTCGGCATTGTAGCGGGTGTACATGGGAGGCATTAATATAAGATAATGGGGTATCCAATCATCCAAAAATAAATAGGGAAATATGTTTGAAGTGTGAAATCATACCCCAACAATTTTAATTGAAAAAAAAGTGCATAAAAATATAATGAAAATTGGACCAAATTGAGAATAGAAGAAATCCCTTACTTGGAATTGTGATCCCAAAGGCTTGGATGAGGCTTGAGAGAGGATTCATGGGATATTGAGGTGCCTTGGGAGGAATCTATAAAGAAGAGGTTAGAGGTTGGAATAACTCCAAAGTATTTTAGTGAAGATTAAGTGGTATCTTGGGTGGGTTTATATAGGAATGTAGAGGGAATTCATTATTATTTAGGTATGGGTCACCACACATTAAACTAATCAATACCACAGACCACCCTAGGGTGTTTTCCCATGGTTCTTTCCAAAGGGGAGTGGAATAAAGTATTTTATAAGTTCAATGACCGAAAACATTAAAATAATATGTTTTATTATGTAGAGGTGAGTCACATTCTCAAGGAAATTCAAATAAAAAGTGAAAATGTTATATATCTCTTGAAGGGTCGACTATAGTTTTGTAAAATAAGAAAAAACAAAAATAAATTCACATTATTTTAACGATAAAACATATATTGGCCGAACATATGATTTATAGTGTTGTATTAAATCAATATTGGGTCATTATGATTTCATAAATCACATTATATATTTAAACAGTATTTAATTTTTACCCAAAAATTTCACTGTCTCAGAAAAATTTGAAAAATTCACTGTTGGAAAATTTCGACATCCTAATTCCAAAAATAATATTAATTTTATCTAAATATTTTTATAAATATGTGAATTATTACTTTTAAAATAAAAGCATCAATTTATTGAAAATTCATTGGTTTTGACAATAACTACATTCTAACGTTAATAAAAATGATAATTGCATTCATAAAATTATACGATCATATATATATAATAAAAATTAATTTAATAATAATTATAATATTTTATTAAAATATCATATAATTAAAAAATCCATTAATTCATAAAAATATAATTCATTGTTGGATATTAACTAAAAAAACTATTTTCAAAGTAACTATTATAAAATTATTGTATATTAATTAATATATAGAAAATAATGCACATAATCTTAGTGTTATTGTCTTCTTACTTACCCCCTTATAAATCCCACATAATACCAAAGAGTATGGTGTGCGATGGTGACAGAATCTTGGGGTGGCTCAGATAACATTTCTCGGGTGGTAATCTCTAGTAACTTACACTTCTCCTGTAGTCAGTTCCGCTCAAGATTAATGTGTTCAAGATCGGCTTGGGCTTGGTCAAGAGAGAAGAACAATGACACCACCTCCGTTTCGTGCTCCAAAAACTGAGATTTCTATGAGGCAAGTCTACTGGACAAGTTCATCGCTTCCTTTGTCTAAGTAAAATGGATTTTTTAAAGCCCTATATTTATAATAATCATGTGATCATTGTTCAACGACAATATTAGCAAAGATAACAATTCATAACGTTATTTTAAAATCCAGAAAAATAAAACCCATGATGTTCAAATTTTATAAAACCATAATAAGACATTTTATTTGATCATATGGAATTTTTATTAATGAATGTTTGGGTCATTACAATTAACCACCCAATTTCCCATCAAATGGGGAGTGAAAGTATATCTCATGTGTACGTACAAGTTACTGTCTCCAAGTAGTAATACAATTCATTATTTATAACCGTATTTCATGTATTGGAATTATGATGGGTTTAATGTTTATATATTATATTTATTAAAAAAAAATTATTTGGAATGATAATTTCATTTATACCATACTGTCTAATCCATTCGGAAATTATAAACACATTCATGTGTACATGTGGACAACCACATCCCCGAAACCTTATGATTCATTTTTAATTTACAATTTTGTTGGATTCTAATAAGTATGTATTTTAGGAATATTAATTATTTATATTAAATCTTAAGGTTTATTTTATAGAGAGTTATGATTTATCATTTTTTTCCATCTATCAAAAATTGAATACAAATCCCATGTGTATGTATGGCCTACTATCTCCTTGAACATTGTAATTATGTTTTATATCTCTAAAATGTACATACTAACCTAAATATATATTTATGTAATATATATTATTTTTATATCATGATTAAAATTAATTACCTTATGTAACCAGGTTCAACGTATAAGGATGATTAATATAGAACCACGATTCTTATTAAAAAAAATAATTAACTCCTAAAAATGATGATTTTAATAATGGGTTATTGATAAATAAGTGTTTAAATTTTTTAATGGGGAAATATATGATTTTATAAATATATAAATTATTACAGTATATATTTAATATAAAATAAATATATGATACAGGAGGAGTGAAAAATTTAAATCCAGTGGAACATAGGGAAATAATTTTATGTTACAATCTCATTATTTATCGAGACAATTTTGAATTATTTTTTCGATGGTGAAATTTCATGATCTTCCTCTAAATAATTCTACAAATATTATTTTCGTAAAATTAACAATTAATATTACTTATTTTAATTTAATTTTCCTCCCTTTAAGTACTCATGAAATCAAAAGAATATTTTTTATTGTAAAAAACCATGTTTTACTATTCAGTTGCGAATTATTTTATTCCATGTCCATGTTTCCATATAAATGATTAAACAGTATTTTATATTTTAAAAAGATAGTTTAATGAAAATTTATACATTTTTTTCAAAATTATTTAGGAATATTATTCTTGTAATATTTTTAATTAGGTATATTGGGATTTAGAAAATATAAATGGAATCGTTTATTTAACAAAAACATCATGAATTAAATTTTTATTCAAAATGACTCATAAATGCTTGGATGTTTCCATGAAATTATTCATGTTTCTTTTCAATTAATTTTTTTCCATATTTTTTTGAAAATTTTATATTTTAATGAAGTTATTTTTGTGATATGGTTAATTTTCCACTAAAAAATATCCATCTTTTATTTATATTGAAATTTAAATTATGATAATAACATATCTTGTTACATATTATTGACTGTGGGTATGATCCAAGGGTTATGTCTTTATTTTTTTTTGACGTTTTTCTATTGCGATGATATTTTTTAGGAAAAAATTTTCATTTCCACAGGTTATGTAATGATGAAATGGTTATGAAACATGTTTCTTTTACATTAGTAATTATTTGATTAATGTTATATGAATCTATGGAAAAAATATTTATGATTTTAATTATATGATGTATGGTACCAAAATTAAACACCCGACTAATGAATTGGGTAATGACTGATATCTTCTTAGATAAACTAGACTATAGTAGGTGGTGAAATCATTTTAATAAGGGACACTGTCAACATTGATAGTCATGGGAGTAAGACATGGATAATATGATAGAATATAAAGAGAACCTTATCCACTATGATGGTTTTTTTAGTGAACAACTTCTTTTATAGAAATGGAATTATATTCCCATGTGTATTATTTAAATATATTCCTTAATCTAATGTTAATCCCATAGGGGTCATGTTTATTGATTTCATTATGTTTAATGTCTTAAAAAATATCAAACTATAATTCATGGCTCATGATTATGATCTACGATATACAGTGTGTGGTTTTAAATATATATATTATGTTTTCAAAACCTTATTTTCAGGTTATATTTATGTTTTTAATGATATCTCCCTTTTTTACTCTCACTAATCATTACAACTCAACTTTTTTAATATATCCTTTACCTAGGTTTTGGAAAAAAAACATTTATGTATAATTTATATAATTGTGGTTCTAGTTATGAAGAACTAAGATCAAAATGATATAAATAATTTAAGAACAAGTTATTTAGGGGTCCAAGTTTACAAATATAAAAAAATTATATTATCCTTGAACCCATCATAATGATATAAAAAATATTCATATAATAATATATAATATATAGGTATAGAAATTATGGGTTCCTAATATTTGTATCAGATTATGCTTTCGTTAACATCAGAAAATTTGGATGAGAAAGAAATAGTGAGAACCCTATGGATATTTCATAGTATAGGATTAACTTGATTTTTGAATTAATAACCATGGATCCCTTTGTTAAACATAAGGATTCAAAAATTGAAAAAATTATCTTCATTTAAAAATATAATATATAATTTTCAATGATAATGTTGATATAATCTATGATTATTGTGGCTCACACTTTGATTGTTGGTTTTAGTTATTAGATGGGACATAAAAATCATTTTAATTCCATAATGTAATGGAAAATGAAATTATTTTACTCCTGGAAAATAAAATTTCATAGGAGAATGGAATAAATCATCTCATTTATATTATTATGTAACATTATAAATAAATGTATTATGAGGATCATAAAACTAGTAAAATGATTGAACAGAATTATGTTGATTCAATTGTAATGGAAAACCCACCTACATTTAGTTTATATGGTGATACACTTATCAATAAGAAATGGTTTTATTCCACTGAAAATATAGATTCCATTCAATATTGCCTAGAATAGTAAATAATTATTTTGGATATTTATCAATAGGGTGATGATGAATATGAAGAGTGGAATCTTACCAAGAACACGAGGTTATGTGAATAAATTCAATCTATGTAGAACAATTATTTTAAGATCATATATTTCAATTAGGAATTTTTTCTAATTAATTAAATGTAAAATGAGAAATTTGTTGTTGAGAAATATTATAGGGATAATAAATCTATTATTAAATATATGTAATATATTACATGACCTAGGAGGTTTCTTCTGAAATTATAATCTATCCTACATGTACTGTTGATGGATTCATTAAAGGTGTAAAACAAATTCTCTAAAGAGAATTAGTCATAAGAGAACTCAGAAGCATTTATGATATGTTTATGTAATTTAATATTGAAAATTTAAATTAGAGTTATATATATAAGTCATTTATTAGATATGAAAATAATGATATAATTATATGGAAATCCAAAAAAACCAAGAGTGAAGAATATTATCATTTTATTATGCTCAATGTGTGGAAGGAAACATGGTGGGAATATTATTATAGAGACTACTAACTCATTTTTGTAGGTAAAGTAATTTCATAAAAAAAATTAATTTCATAGTGATGGGAAGAATTTATATAATGATAGACGAAAATAACCCTAAAATTCACTATCCACAATCTTGAGATTCAAATTTAAAGAGTATGTGCATTATAATATCTAGTTCTTAAACACTAAGGTTAATGAGGATGATCAATGTCACCAATGTATTAATCCCATATACAATGTTGAGTCTCGTAATATAAATATTTTCAATGTTTTCTGGGTGAGTGCATTAATTTCACCAATGTATTAATACCATATTCTATGATTTTATAATAATTATCAAAGTAGGAATATAATTCTGGTAAATCTCAATATTATCCCTCTATAAGAATTTCATATTATTTTGGGAATTGACTTTCTTTATTTACAGAAATACCACATCAATTTATGAGAAAGGTAATGGAAATTATATATTCTATGAGAAAATATGACCTTCTATTTGTGCGATGAAAATTTGGAACATCCAATGGAAAATTAATCTATGGTACTCTTTATAATTCTTATTCAAAAGGGGTGTTTATCTCAAATGGTTTTGGAGAAAATCTATATTCATGATATGTAATTAGATTATGAATTTATAAAAATGTTCTTGTCAGATTATTCTATTTTACCAACAAATTATTATGTTGTTTTCTCAATGGAAGTTATAACTAGTGTAACCCCTATTTGGAAAACTCCATAAATAATTTCCATGATTGAGATACATGAATTGAATATGAAACTCTGTGGGAATCATAATAATGGAATTATAATCCAATTTCATCACTTTGGGTTTAATCTATTATTATTATTATTATGTATAAAGATATATCAATGGGACTATAAATTAATTGTTTCCATGTTTTTAATAAATCAATCAGGAATAAGTATCCTATGTCTCGAATTGATGTCATGTTTGACCAACTGCATAAATCAATATAATATTAGTAGTTTTATCTTCAATATGAATATAATAATTATATTTTCAAGAAGGGGGATATACCTAAGAAAATATTATGTACAATTTATACACACTGCGAATATATATTGATTCAATTTGGTCATACTAGTTCCCCCTTTATCATCATGGATTTAATGTATATATTATTTAAAGAACTCATCAATCTATTTTTTTAGTCTTTATAGATGATATTATTTTATATTACAATTTGATAGAAGTGAATAATGATCATTTGATGAGTCTTCTGATTACTTTACTAAATGAGAAGATGTATTAATAATTTATTAAGTGTATATTTTGGCTGTAGGAAAGTATCATTTGGGTTAATATAATCTCAGGAGAGGGTATATCGGTTCATCAAAGATATTATTTATAGAACATTGAACCAAAACAACCATGATTAACAAGATCAATTATTTTATTTTTATTACCTAGATATTATCAATTATTTGAATATATTTTCCCAAAATAGTATAATACACTCACCAGGAAAACATGAATGGGATGACAGTTCCTTCAAAAATGTAAATGTTATGAAAAATATCATGGAACCAAAGAGAAGGCTACTCATCACTCCCATGATTACACTACATTGTTGGGTCGAAATAATTTTAAGAAATATTAAGTAATCTTATAAGGGATTTAGATGAATCATTATTCATAATGATTTGGATATATCATATGCGCCATGATAATTAAATTTTCATAAGAAAAATTTACAAACTCATTATTTTGAGTTTGTTGTGGAAATTATTCCATTAAAGATATAAAGGAATTATATTTATGGGGAATTATGTGATATATACCAACAATAAAATATTTATTTATATATTTACAATAAAAGGTTGAAAATGTGATTGAGAAGATGGTTGCACTTGGTTAATGAATATGATTTCTTAATAAAATACCACACAATGAATGTAAACAATGTGGCAGATGGTTGGAGTCAAAATGTTCATACTATAATATCAATGATGAGGATCACAAATGATCTATTCGTTTTTTAGAAGGATATATCAATAAAAATTTAAGGAACAAGAGAAATCATTCTTGTATGAAATGATTTTTCAAATATTTATCCATGTAAGGATTAAAAATGGGCATAATGATTATTTGGAACTTCAGAAGAATGTAATAAATGTTCCAGAGTTAAATACCGATTACGATGGTTTGATAAAGTTCGAGACTATTATTTGTGTTTCATATGTACCATATATAAAGAATGATATGTTGGATAAGGATAATAGTTCGTCCCTCTATATTCATCATTGAAATAAAATTATGTATTGAGATTTGAAAGAGTATTTCTAATGGGATATAAAATAGAGAGATATTGAAAAGATTGTATCTTGGTTATATGTATGTCATAAACCAAAGGATAAGTGATCGAATTATTAGGGGATGTTATAATCATTACCTATACCATAATGGGAATTGAAAAACATCACCAAGGATTTTATAATTAGACTCCTCAATATATATAAGGAACATATATTTCTCAGTGTTGTTTTCGAGCACCAAAAAATATAAAATGTAATTAAATTTTATAAAATAATTTTACACTATAGATCTTCAATACATAATACACTTAAATATTAAACTAATGTTCAATTATGTACCACATAATATTGTATTTGATTGGGATCTGGGGTTTACCTCAATGTTCTGGATAATACATTAGTAGTCTTTAAATACATAACCGAGTTTCATTACTTCATATTGTCTTATGACAAATAGTCAGTTTGAGAGAAATATAAATACCTCATATAATTTTATAAGTTCTTCTTTTTTTGAATTTAAAATGGTGGTTGGTATCAAACTCATCATGTGGTCGAGTTTCCATAAAATAATACCTTTTAGTAGAGCATTATGATAACTCTTTATGATAAACATTAAGACATAAATTTAACAATGTAATATGATGGGATCAAGATAAATAATGGATGATATTTGGACCTACTTTTTCTGAGGAATAAAAGATAATGTGAGATCAATTCAAAAAGAAATCATGTCTTATAAAAAATAATAGAAATATTTTACTTACAATCATCAATGTAATCTAGAATTTGAATTTTTAGAAAATGTATTTTTTTTAATTTCACCATCGAATATGTTTACGATATTCAATTAGAAATTAATTTTTATCTATATCTATATTATCCCTTTAATATTCTTGTTCATGTATAGGTGGTCGTATATTTTTCTACTCTACCACAAAACCTTTATCTAGTTCAGTATGCGATCTATGTACCACTCATGAAGAACTACATACCTAATGCATCATATATTCTAATGTTAGAGATCATACCACTGGATTGTGATGTTTTTATTGATGGAATAACTAATATAAATATTTGATCATAAAGAAAAAGTCATATATAAAAAGAATACCCTCCATGTAAATGTTCTCTACAAGAATAAAAAATTCAAAAAAGATTTTTGGGAACCCAATGATGAAATGAAATAGAGATATACCGATTTAATTATTTAATAGAGGTGGAATATCAGGTGATAATTAATTTTTAAAGTGTGGGGGAATGTAACACTTCACGCTCACGCGTCATTTGGAATGGCTGAAAAACTAAAATTTATAACCTACAAACTACTTAGGATAGTGGAAAGATAGGGTCAATCCATAGGGAGGCCATATGTTGTGATTGGCGATCTAAAATAAATAAACCAAAAAAATACACACACAAGAACAAGCAAACGCTATTGGTGGTGTTGAAGTGGAGAGAGTGAGAATTGGTATGTGAGGAAATGAGGGTGAGATAATGAGTTTAAAGGGAGTAGATAGAGATTCTAGGGAAATTGTGGTGTAAACAACCAATATATGAATATAGGGAAAGTCAACTGGCCTATTAAATATTGTGTAGCCTTGTTCATGCACTGATGTTTAAGAAATATAGATCTGACATAAAGTACATGCCAGATTTTTCGTCTGGTCAGTTTGTGATGAAATAACTCTTAAGGTCTTTCAGCTTTAATATTAATTCCATAGAATGAGGATAACAAGTCAAATGACACTATGATCATCTTTTTAGTTGAGTTCAGTGTGTGTGTCTCATTCGAGCATAACTCACTTGTCAGTGAGTTTCTCAAATTGATACCATTTTAATTAAGGTACAAACAAGATCAGTTTTCACTCGATCTTTTTGTTTTGAAAATAAAAGTGTCTGTAAACAATGACATAGCAAATCCAAAATAATTATGCAACGCATGAATACGACTAAAAAATCAAATCAACCAGCTTATTACTCCCAATGAAATTTAGCTGGACATAGCGATTTGTTTCAATGAAAACATAGAGTAAGAAACAATTAAGTTCATGTTGAATTGAGTTGCAGAAAAATAGATCACAAGGAAAATAAATATGTTCAAACTTCATGCTAATTCTCTTGAAAATAAAAATATCTACTGCTCAATGGTGGATGCAATGCTAGAATGCGGTTGTTGTCCCGCCCTGGGAATTGAGGTATGAAATGCACTGATCTGCTACTTTCGGTACTCCAATCTTCTCACAAGGGAAGATGTTGTATATTCCTTTTACTCTGTTCCCCCAATCTCGATCAAAGCTTTGCTGCCTGTATCGAGTTCCCGCTGTCCGTCACTTCACCCTCTGGTCCTCAATCATTTCGGGCCTGTAACGACTGCTAATGAATAGTGTAAGTCTTTATAATCTTGACGAAGTTGCTCCTAGGCCTCCATGTGGAGCTTTCACTATGCTTCTTCCTCCCATGCTTGTCACTGGAGTAGTTTCTCCCAACTGAATGAAATGGTGCGTGCGCGGTGAGCAGCAACCCTCCCCCTGTAAAAGACATTAGTTAGATACCAAAATAATGAAGCTATATTTATATATAATAAATATTTATATCACAACATAACAATGCTATTGTATAATAGTATTACTAATAGAAGTATGAATATATAATTTAACATAACTATTAAATTTTTATTCGATTTAATATTACTAGTATATATTATATTATTTGGATTAATAATTAAATAAATTATATTTTATTATATATGTTTGATTAAATATACTATATATGTTAATATAGTAGTTATATATTATATATCTATGTAATTATATATTTTAATATAATATAAATCTAAAATAAAAATAAAGAAAATAATGGAAAAATCAGTGGAGGGTGTGAGGTGTGGAAGAGGCGAGAAAGGGGAATGTGGTTTGGTGCCTAAGGGGGAGGGGATGGGAGATCAGTGGCTATTCAAAGAACAAGTGCAGTAGCTTCAGGTTCTGATGTGTTTGGCGAGGCCGAACATTGGTGCATCATAGAGCTTGTGGAAGAAGGCGTCAGCGGCTTGGGGTTAGATGGTACACGGGATGCGCGGCGGAGGGTTCTTGAGGACATGTTGTCTCTTGGTGTGGGTCCAGGTGTGGAGCAAGGGGTGTGACGGCAGTTACTGCGGGATGTTTAGGAGTTGGGTTTGATACATGGGGTGGTGTCGTGCAAAGAAGAAGCAAGGTAGAGAGAATGAGTTCCAGAAGATCATCTAGATCTGGACTGAAATTGGTTTGTATTTTCGTTTTCTACTGAAGAAATAATTTGTTTTATCGCTAAATTCTGTTGTAGATGTGTATTTCTATTTTGATGTTGCTTCAAAATTGATATGTGGTCAATTTTCTACTACTTCTATAATTTCATGATGCTGCCATTTGTGTGTGGAGAAGATGTTGTGAGGAGGTGTGTTTCTATGACGATAAGAGTGGAGATGGAGGACTGAAATAGTGGTAGAGTGGTGGGATGGAAAAGTGATGGTGGTTGGTTTCTTCAAACAGGGAGACAATCACTGTTCCACATTGGTGGAAACGGTGAGACAATCATCATTCCAGATAGGTGGAAATGGTGAGACTGTGAATCTGAGACAGTAAGTCCATACGATGGCACCGTGAAGAAACAACGGTGCGTAACCATGAAGATATTGTGGCGCATGGAAACCCATGAAAAATAAACAACAAATTAAATAAATTAATTAATTAATAAAACTAAAATTTGATTAATAAACTAAATTAAATATAATGGAATTGAAAAATAAATAAATAACTATAATTAAATAATGAAATTAATAATTCATTATTTAAAAGAATGAATTAATTTGGTTTTAATAATTTAAAACACATTAAAATAATACGGTTACATGCTTAGATTGATTAACCAACTAAGAAAAGAATTAATTAAATTAATGAATGAAAATATTTAATTGAATAATATTAAATTGTTAAAACTAATTATCTAATTATAAGACTAACAACTACAATGATTTATTTATTTACAATTTAATGACTAAAAATTCATTAATTAATTAATAATTTAACAATCAAACTAGAATGAAAAATTTGAAAAAATTAAAATAATAAATAATTAAAAGTAAAATCAACAAGACTAATTTAATTTAGGAATTATTTAAAAATAATAATGAATAATAAAAACACATGATATAAACTACAATTTATTATTTTACACAAAAAAATCGAAAACACAATAATTATCAATTATTTAATAAAAATCAACATTTTAAAAAAATTCAATAAAAATACAAAAGGGATGTGGTAAAGAGTGTGAAAAAACTGCCACATCAAAATCCCCCACACTAAAAACGTTGTTTGTCCTCAAAATAATACAAGCCTTTAACTTTCAAATGGAAAGATGATTTTTGAATTACAGTTCAAAAAGTGAATGATTAAACTTTAACACCCAAAGGAGCAGGGACCAACAATGAGTCAGGTTTTTCAAAGGTTTTCAAAAATAGTGTCTTTCCTAGCTACAAATACTCACTGGAAGTCAAAAGACTCACAAATTCATATACTTTAAAGTATGTCATGCCTCATATGTGTACTCGTTAACTATCCTAATTATCCTTCCAATTCATGTTCTAATTCAAGGAGTGTTGACATGTTATATGAAGTGGAAGTTTAAACATAACCAAGGGAACCTTAAATTTTCACCTTACAGTAGGTTCCAAAAAATAATGTTTATTAATTCCATCAATTTATTGATTCAACTCAAATGAATATTAACCAAGTCAATTACTCCATTATTCATCTAGGTTGAAAATTCCTATCACCCAGATGAGTTCATTTTTGATAAGGGAACATTATTTTAATCATTCCCAGCCATATTCCATGTGTAGAGCACTATGCATATCACATAGTAAGAATGAAATTGGCTTTATTTATTCACATAAATGCTCCTGGTGCACCTTATCTCAGATACGCACCGTGGGATCCCATTTGGCCATTTTACTCCAGTTACAAATGACTTAACTAATAATCAATCAAGGCGACTTTCTTAAGTGATTGAATATTATTTAATAATAATATGAGCCCCCTAGGTTCCATTGATAACTTCTAGTTACTCCAAGTTGTGATACTTAATCCAAATAACATATTCTATCACACTCCCATCCTCAGTTCCTTAACAGACAGATCCATAAGGATAGTGAACAATTTCACTCAGTTATCATTCATGCTTAATGGTTACTAACTACATGCCACTCTCAACATCCAGAAAACAATTATCCACTAAACATGACATAAATGAAGTACCATTGAACCTCCAATGACCATCAAGTGATGAATTAATTTGAAAATTGTTAATGGAATTATGAACCGTTTTTTGAAAAATTTTGACCATTTTTTAAACAAACTCATGTTCAAGAAGGGGGAATTCAACATTACCGTACACTGACCCCTCTCCCCCACACATAATACCCAACATTGTCCCCAATGTTTTATTCTAAGGTGGAAGAAATTTGTTGTTCAAAACATACGTACATTTCAGTTGCAAAGGGTATGGAAGGGTAGCAATGAGGTTCAAAAATTCGCTTTTCTACACAAAAAGAGAAAAAATAAAACATCAAATAAAAACTAATGATCCCAACCCCACCAACCATCACCAGCAACCAAGTGTATTTCTATTCCTTAAATGTCCATGATTTGAATCATTATGTGTATACAAAATATTTTATCAATAACATTTAAATAGAATCATTATTAATAGTGATGTGAAGCATTAGTATAATGAAATTGAAAGCAATGGGTGTAAGCGTGTTCTACAAATCAACTAAAAATAATTGTTTTTATACTATCTAGATACTAGAAGATAAACACACATGAAATATAACATGTTAATTTTTCATAGATTAGGGGGAAGACTCAAACACATAACTCACAGTGAAGATTAAAAAGGTAATTAAAAGTGATAAAGGGTAGAACAATACCTCCCTGAATTATTGGCCCATTAACACTAAATTCCATCAACAGATTTTCTTTAGTAGCACTAGGCTGGTACTCCACTTCATTAACCCTCACATTCAAATAAGTAAAATAATATTTTAGAGTTTTCATTTCAAGATATGTAACCCAAGAGATTGAGTGGAGAGAAATGTTATCCATATGATGTAGTGGATTGCTCCCTTGGGGTTTCTTGGCCATGTTTTTTGAAGAAACAAATCCCTTTGAAACCACATAAGATCATGAAGCACCTTCAGGAAGGTATGAAATTGAACTTGATAACATGCATTAGTGGTTAACTTTATAAATAAAAAAAATTAAAGGGAAGCAGCCACGCTACCATGAGTTTGTTCCCATGAATCACAGTGTTTGTAGTCCTAAGTTATACTTGAATTAGTTCATTATTCCAACAGAGAGATGCTAGCCAATCCATTTGTATTCCCTTTAATGAAGTGATATATTCTATGAACATTAACTAAGAAAGGTCGATTATCTTCTCGAAATTGTTTAACAGCACCATTTACCAAGACTAGAACATTGGTAAAGGGTCTTGAACATTTGGTCTTCAACATTCCTGGATACAGGTTCAATCTTGAATTGAAAAGCAGGACCCTCTCACAAACCTTGAAATTCTTATTTTGAATTATTGTGTCTTGAAAAGCCTTTATTCATTCATTATAAATTTCATTATTCCCATAGGACTCTCTTCAAATCTCATCCAGCTCACTCTGCTCTAGCAGTCTCTTCTCTCCATCAGACTTAAAATAAATATTAAGAGCCTTCACTGCAAAGTACAATCTATGTTTCAACTCAATAGTTAGATGATATGTTTTCTGAAAGAGTATCCTATATAGTGACATCACTGTACATGTCTTATAAGAAGTTTTGTAGGCCCAATGGCCCTCATCCATCTTCCTTGACGAGTCCTTTCGAGGTCTAGAAACTGTTTTATCTAAAATCTATTTGAGATCTCTTTTTGAAACTAATGCTTTCCCACTAGACTGTGGTTGGTAAGTGGTGCATGTCCTATCTGAGCACTCATATTTCTCCATATGACCTTTATTCTTATAATTATGGAAATGGCTCCAATTATTTGTAATGAATTCTTGAGGCACACCAAATCTAGAATAGATGTTTTTCTTGATGAATTTCACACCACTAGCAGCTAAATTGTCTGGCAGAGAGACTGCCTCAACCCACATGGACACGTAGTCTAGAACAACCAAAATGTGCTCATTCCAATAAGATGATTGGAATGGTACCATGAATTCTATTCCCCACACATCAAATATTTCAACCTCCAGAATACCGTTTTGGGGTATTTCCTTCCTTCTTCCAACATTTCCTATCATTTTAAATTTTTTACATCCAATAACCAGACTCGTATAATCTATAAACAGTGTTCTTCAGTAGAAGCCAGCATGTAGGAACTTCTGTGAAGTCCTTTCTCCACCATGGTTCCCACCCCCAAGCTGATGAATGATAGCTCTCGTGTATGGGAATAATCTCATCCTCATCCACAGATCATCTTATAATCCCATATGCACACCTCATAAAGGGAATAGGGTAATCCCAAAAATAATATTTTAGTTTAGATATAAACATCATCCTTTGGTTGTGTGAGAGATCCCTAGGCATGACTCCAGCTTCCAGAATGTTGGCATAGTCTATGAATAAAGAAGACCGTTATACAGAGGCAGCAAACACTTTTAAAACAAGGAAATAAGTGTTGTTCTATTTTGGTTCCTTACTTGGGGAATTGGGTAATCTGAACAAGTGATCTATAACAACATTCTAAGCCCATTTCATATCCTTAATCACTAAATCAAACTCATGTAACTACAAGGTCCAACTCATGAGTCTGGGATTTGAGTACCTTTTAGCCAGCAAATACTTAATGGATGAATGATCTCTGAAAATTATTATCCTTGATCCTATCATGTAATGCATGATATTTTCCTAAGTAAACATCACAACAGCCAACTAATTTCTAGTGGTAGAATACTTTTTATAGGAATCATACAACAGATTGATTGTATAGTAAATAAAATGTAATTTCTTACCCTTCCTCTTCCATAACACAACTCCTACTGCAAAGTCACTAGCATCACACATAACCTCAATGAAAAGCTACCAGTCAGGAGTAGTGATTATAGGTGAAGTAGTCAACTTCTCCTTAAGCAGATTAAAGGCCTCTACACAGGACTCATCGAAGAAAAAGTCGGTATCCTTAACCAGAAGGGAGCATAGGGGTCTATTAATCTTAGAAAAATCCATAATGAACCTCATGTAGAACCCAACATAACCCAAAAAACATCGGATATCATTGACCTTTTTTTGGTGATCTAAACTTGTTTATGACCTAATGATTACCATTATCGACCTCCAACCCCTTCTTATAAACTTTGTGTCCCAAAAATATGCCTTCATTAGCCATGAATTGGAATTTTTTCTAGTTTAAGACTAAATTGGTCTCTTTCCACCTTTCTAACAATAATTCCAGATTTTTCAGACTGTTCTCAATGTTATTTCCCACAACAGAAAAATCATCCATGAACACTTCAATTATCCTTTCAATCATGTCTGGTAAAATTTCCATCATGAACCTCTGAAATGTGGATAGAGAACCACACAATCCAAAGGGAATCCACCGGTAATAAAATTTCCCAAATAGATAGTTTATGGTGGTTTTATCATGGTCATCAGTTTCAATAACAATATGGTTGTAACTATAATTACCATCAAGAAAGCATAAGAATTCATTACCTTCCAATATCTCTAACATTTGATCCAAAAAACGGCATGGAAAAGTTATCCTTTCTTGTGGAAGCATTAAATTTTATATAGTCAATATAGACTATCCATTTATTCACTGCTCTTGTCTTGATTTGCTCGATCTATTCATTAGTGACCATTATCACTCCACTCTTTTTGGGTACCATCTGGACAGTACTGACCTAGGGGCTATCAGAAATTGGAAAAATTATTCCAGCATCAAGAAACCTAATTACTTCTTCTCTCACAACACCCTTTATGTGAGGGTTGTGTCTCTTTTGGGCTTATAATCTAGGCTTACACTCGAGTTCCATGGGAATTTTATGCATATAGAAGGATGGACTTATCCCCTTGATATCAGCAATCGACCAACCTATGACTAACTTGTATTTCTTTAAAACACTAAGCAGATTTTTCTCTTGACTCACTTCCAGGATTGATGAAATATTCACATGAAGGGTGGAATTATATCCTAGAAAGAAATATTTGAGATGGTAAGGGAGGGGTTTTCGGTCAAGGGTGGGTGGTGACTGGCTTGAGGGAAGACACTTGGGCCTAGGTGGCCCATGTTATTCATGATGAATCTTGAAGAAGGCAGTAGAGAAGGCTTTTTTCATCAGTACTAGAGATTCCAAAAGATATCTCCTCAAACTCATACTCCTCTCTCTGGGTAATAATGTGCTCCAAAACAAACTCTTCTAGGTTATCAAAACATTATCCCTTGTATTTATCCACAAATTCTCTCTCCTTACTTGAGATGATTCACATGAATGCTCTATTAGGGATTTCTGGATCTCTATTGATTTTATATATCATTCTCAGAAACTATTCTTCCTCCTTATCAACACTACTCACAGTTACTAACATCACATATTTTGGGAAAATTGGGTGGGTGGGTTCTTTAATTTTCTTAACCACATTGAATTCTTCTTTCTGTTCACCCAAATTGAAAATCAGTTTTATCTTGGACACATCTATCCTAGCTCCTCCTATGGCCGAGAAAGGCCTACCAAGAATGATAGTAACCTCTTGGTCACACTCAATGTCAAATATAAAAAAGTAAGCAGGAAAAAAGAGTTTTCCAACTCCCACTAAAATATCACAGACCCTACCCACTGGATGAGTAATGAACCTATCAGCAAGCTATAACAAAATAGTGGTGGGTTGGGGAACTCCTAATCTCAGGTGCTGAAAAGTGAGAGTGAAATCAAATTAATACTAGAACCCAAATCACACAAACAATTGAACATACCACCTCAATCACCAAATGTGCAAGGGATGGCAATGCTTCATGGGTCCTGAAGCTTAAGAGGTATCCTATTTTGCAAGACTGCACTACACTCCTCTATTAAGATATAGGTGGAATATTCTTCCAATGTTTTTTTGTTTGAACATATTTTCTTGAGTGATATCAGATGTTACGGTCTTTGAATCAATGATTCCAAGAATGGGATATCAATGTTCATATTTTTAACCACTTTCAAAAATTTCAACAGTTCTGAATCATGAATTGGTTTATTAATTCATTATATGATGGGGATTGCAGTGGAATAATTCCTCACAATTGGGGGAATATCTATAGGTTCTCCTTCAAAAAAATTCTTCCCTTTGTTGTCTATGTTTTTCAAGCCATTTTCTTTTTATTTTAGATAGAACAGCCAGAACTGGAGGGCTTCCACTGGTGTTGTACAGTTTCCCAGATTTATAGCCTTTTAGATATGTGTTTCCAGCTTCATTCAGTTTCGAATATTATGAATTATGTGGTCCTTTCCTAGTCTCTTGGTGAGATTGGATACTACTTCTAGTGGTATCATCCATGGAACTCTCCCTAGGATTGTATTTAGTGGTGACGGGTAGCCTACACATTTCACTATTACTAGCATCTCTAGCCAACTACCACATTTGAATTTCTGTGTTCTTCATTCTAACATCCATTTAATCTTTATCAAAATCATTTTTGGTGTTTTTTTCATCAAACTTATCTATAAATTGATAGAACATATCTCTCACCTCATATTTTGAGTTGGATGACTCTGCCTTGTGTTGGGGATGGGGTTAGAATTGCTGCCTAGGAGGATGCTAGAATCTAGGAGGGGTAGTAGGTTAGTGGACTCCCTAATCCCCCTATAACTAGTTCAGATGGTTCCTATACCCTTGATTGTAGGTGTTGGTAAAATGATCATCCCTAGGCTACATCCAAGGTCCGTAGCCAGCCATATTGGCACTCTCATATGGCTCAACATGCATATCAATGTTTTGAAAATATGTTTGAGAATGGCCATACATACCACAGAGGGGGAACAACTCGTTAAAGGTTTGATGTGTGTTTTCCTTAAATAATCAAGCATCTTGGGATTTAGATTGAGAGGTAGGGGCAGTTTTGTTTCTCAAAACGGTTCTCCTCCTATAGCATTTGTGCTGGAAAATTTGAGCTAAGGTGTTAATGATTTGTTTCAGCACCTAATCAGTCCTATAACTAATGTATCCTCCAGAAAACTGATCCACCATGTTTTGGTGGTAAGGGGTGAGACAATTGTAGAAATTTTCCATGATGAATTGGGGTGTACATTAATGGTTTTTATTCCGCCTAAAAATACCTCTAAACCTATCACAACCTTTATGAAATAGTTATCCTTCATCTTGAAGGAATCTAGTGATTTTGTGCCTAATAATAGATGTCAGCCTTCTAGGATATATGTTCATTGTGAAAGCAATGTAAACATTATCCTAGGTGACAAAGATTTCTTCTTCTAACTGTTGGAAGCAAGACCTAGCATTTCCCCTTAGGTAGAAGGGGAACACTCTCAGTTTAATCTCTTCCTTAGTGAGACCCCTAAGTGGTAGCTTCTTGAAACTACAATATAAAGCTCTGATGAAGTCAAGAGAGAATTCACTAGGAATTCCATTGAAGGTAGGAATCTAACGAATCATAGATTACTTGATCTCATAATTAATAGACCAAGGATATAGACTAATGCATGAAGGATTAATATAAACTGAAGGTAGCATAAACTCACTCAAATTGCACCTCTCAACTATCTCATTCTCCGATGGGTTCATCATTCCAGGTTGGTTTAAATTCTTAGGAAGTGGATTGTTCAAGTTTTTATTTCTCTTATACATTATTTTTATCTTTTCTTTTTTTATTTTTGACTTCTTTGAGGTGTTTATAAATTTTAGTATTACTAGGTACAATGCATTCAGATGTAGACCTGGTTTTCATGCTGTAGGTTCACAATTTTTTGGAATTTAAATTTTTTTTTGCAGATTTTGTTAGTGATTTTTTTGGGATTATTTTTGATTTTTTATATATGAATTTTGTATGGTTTTATTTAAGTCTCACCTAGCCTCTCCAGCAACGCTGCCAAATTGTTCACTCTCATGGGTTATTGTGAGTGAGCAAGAAACTAAAATATATAACCTACATACCACTTAAGACAGTGGGAAGACAAGGTCGAACCACAGGGAGACCTTATGTTGTTTTTTGCAATCTAAAAAAATAATGTAAATAAAGAAACACACAAGAAAAATCAAACATAGTTGGTGGTGTTGAAGTGGAGTGAGTGAGAATTTGTGTGTGGGGAAATGATGGTGAGCTGGTGAGTGCAATGGTAGTAGATAATGTAGCAAGGGAAATTGTGGTGTAAACAACTAATAGATGAATAGGGGAATGTCCACTGGCCTATTCGATTTTTCATAGCCTTGTTCATTAATATAAGTTTAAGGAATATGGATTGGAATTAATATACTGGCATGATTTGTCATCTAGTCAGTTTGTGATGAAATAACTCTTACAGTCCCTCTACTGTAAAATTAGTTCCATCAAATAGTGATACCGAGTCAGATGTCACTGGGATCAACTTGTCTGTTGAGTTCAGTGTGTCTCTCTCATTCTAGTAGAACTCACTTTTCAGTGATTTCCTCAAATTGAAACAGTTTTTCTTAATGTACAAGCAAGATCATTTTTCACTCAATATTTTTGTTTTTATAATAAACCCGCCTGTAAACAATGAGAAAGTAAATCCAAAATAATGATGCAGTGCATGAATAATACTAAACAAATCAAATCAACCGGCTTATTCCTATTGAAGGAATTTAGCTAGACATAGAAATTTGTTTCAATGCAAACATAGATTAAGAAACAATGATGTTCATGTAAAATTGAGTTGCAGAAAAACAGAGCACAAGCAAAAGAAAGATGTTCGAACTCCCTGCTAATTCTCATGAAAGTACAAATTCTTGCTTCTCAATGGTGGGCGCGATGAGGGAATGCACTCGATGTCCCACCCTGGGAATAGAGGTATTAAATGAATTGATCTTCTGCTCTCAGTACTCCAATCTAATCATGACTGAAGATGTTGTATTTTCCACTTGCTCTGCTCCCCTATTCTCAATCAAAGCCTCACTGCCTTTCTTGAGTTCCCTCTATCCAGCACTTCTCCCTCTGGTCCTCAATCATTTCGTGCCAGTCATGACTACTAATGACAAGTGGATGTATCTGGAATCTCGCCCATGGTGCCCCGTGGACTCCACATGGAGATTTCACAATGTTTCTTTCTCATGTGCTTGTCACCGGAGCAGTTGCACCTAAATGAAAGAAATGGTGCACGCGTGGCGAGAAGCAACCCTCCCTCTCTAAAAAAAATTAGTCAGATACAAATATAATGAAAATAGCTTTATATATACATAATATTTATACACCAACTTATAAATGATAATATCTAATTGGATTACTAATATGAGTAAGTATATATAATATATCATAACAATTGAAATTGTATTCGATTTAATATTATTAATATGTATTATATTATTTGGATTAATTGTTATATACATTAGATGTTATTATATTTGTTATATTAATTGTAATATAAATGTAAATGTATTAGTTATCTATTTGATATTTATGTTAATATATATTATAGAATAATATAAAGCTAAAAAAATAAAAAAAATTAAAGGAGTAATCAGGGGAGGGGGTGCGGCGAGGAGGGAGAAAGAGGAATGGGTTTCAGTGCATAGGGGAGAAGAGATGGGAACGCGGCGGCAGTTCGAAGATTTGGTGCGTTGGCTTCAGGACCTTCTGTGTATGGTGAGGCATAACTTTCGTGTATTGCTGAGCGTGTGGAAGAACTTAGCAACGACTTGGGGTTCGATGGCACATGGGGTGTGTGGTGGAGGGCTCTTGCGAACATGGGATCTTCTGGGGCAGGTTCCAGCTATGGATCATGGGGTGCGGTGATGGTTGTTTTAGGCTATTCAAGAGTTGGGATTGATTCAAGGGGCGGTTCCGTGAAAATCAAGAGCAACACGGGGAGAATGAGGTCTGGAAAATCATCTAGATCTGGACTGAAATTGGTTCGGATTTTCATTTTCTTCTGAAAAAATAATTTTTTTCCTGCTAAATTCTGTTGTAGATGCATATTTCTATTTTGATGTTGCTTAAAAATCGATCTATGGTCAATTTTATTTTGATTCTGTAATTGATTGTTGCTTCCATTTGTGTGTGGAGAATCTGCCATGAAGAGGTGTGTTTTGATGATGGTAAGAGTGGAGATGTAGGAGTCGAACCGTGGTAAAGTGGTGCGAAAGAAAGGTGATGGTGGCTGGTTTTTTTTGAAATGGTGATACATTCACTATTCCACATGGGTGGAAATAGTGAGATAGTCACTGTTCGAGATGGGTGGAAATGGTAAGACCGTGAGTGTGATAAATTAATGCAATACGGTGGTACCTTGAAGAAACCGCGGCGTGTGACTGTGAAGATACCACGACACTCGACAACACCTGCAAAAAAACAAATTAAATATATAAATAATTCAATACATATAAAATTAGATTAATCAATTAAATTAAATATAATGGAATTGAATAATAAATAAATAAAACAATGTCAAATAAAAAATTAATAATGATTTTTTAAAAAAAGGAATTTATTTGGGTATAATAATTTAAAACACATTAAAATAATACTGTTACATGCTTAGATTTATTAACCAATTAATTAAAGAATTAATTAAAGTAAAGAATAAAAATATTAATTTAATAAGATTAAATTGTTAAAACTAATTACCTTATTAAAATACGAACATCTATAACAAGTTTTTTATTTACAATTTAAAGAATAAAAAATTAATTAAATTAATTAATAAATTAACAAACTAAATAGAATAAATTTTTAAAAAAAATACAAGAATAATTAAATAAAAGTAAAATCCACAGGACTAACGAAATAAAATTTAGAAGGGGTATATTTTCTTTAAAAATTAATGGCAGGATTCTCACCACTGAGAATGATATTTCCAATTCAGTTGTGAGATACTTCTCATATCTATATTCTGAAAATGGGGCTGATATATCCCATATGATTGTGAAAAACATCACCTCAAATATTGATGATCTGACAAATGACAAACTTGTGGAGGCTCCTAGGGGAAAGGAGGTCCGGGAAGCCCTTTTCTCTCTGAATATTGATAGTGTTGTAGGGCCGGATGGCTTCACTAATAAGTTCTTAATGTTCAACTGGGAGATTGTTCATGATCATGTTATTAATGCAGTTAGAGAGTTATTTTTTACAACTTCCATGAATTATGGTGCGAACTCCAATTTCATTGCTCTTATTCCCAAGAAAGAGGGTTCACTTGATATTAAGGATTTCAGACCAGTTTCTATTGGAAATAATATTCCTAAGATCATCAGCAAGATAATTACAACAAGGTTAGGTAAGGTGATTAAGGGTCTCATTACCTAGAATCAATTTGGGTTTATTCCAGTAAGATGTATTCAAACATGTATCTTCACCGCCTCTGAATGTATTAATGTTATGAGAAAGAAGGTCAAACAAGGTAGATTTGCGATGAAAATTGATATCTCAAAGGATTTTGACATAATGAAATGGAGTTTTCTTCACAATATTCTTGGAATGCATGGGTTTTCTTCAAGGATCATTACTATGATCCACAATATTCTTAAGAGTGCCAGGTTATCTATTCTGGTCAATGGATCGCCTAGGGGTTTCTTTCAGTGTTTTAGGGGCTTTCAGAAGGGGGCCCTCTTTATTGTCTTTTGTTTTCTCTTATTGAGGATTATTTGAGTATATTCCTTCATAGCCTCATTCAAGCTAGTTTGTATAATCAGATTAAAGTTGGTAGAGATCTTTATGCCCCAACACATCTTTTCTATGATGATGAAATCATATTATTTGGTAATTCCAACACAAGGAATATATCTTTGATTAAATGAAATTTCATAAACTATGAGGATGTGGCTGGGTAGGAAATTATCTTTCAGAAGTCGTTTTTGGTTATTGGGGAGTGAGTCTCCGTCAGAAATCAGAATAAAATCAAAAGATCCCTTGTGGTTGAAAAGGTCTCCTTGCCTTCCAATTATCTTGGAGTTCTTCTTTTTTGGGGGTCATATCAAGAGGTGTCATATTGAATCTATTGTCTTTCTAATTGTTTCTCATATGGAAACTTGGATAGATAAAGCTATGTCTCAAGATGGGAGAGTCTGTCTTGTCAACTTAGTGATTACCTCTATGTTTTTTATGTGTTTTCTATTTACTGATGGCCAAAGAATCTGATAAAAGAGATACAAAGGCATATCAGAAATTTCATATGGACTGGTTCCATTTATGAAATAAAAACTGACTGTGGTGGCATGGAATGTGTGAATTACATCAGTAGAGATGGGGGGCCTTATAATCAAAGATCTGGGCCAGTTTAACAAGTAACTTCTCATCATGTTTAGTTGGAATCTTATTACTTCTCACAACTCTTCGATATAATTTCTCACAGCTCGGATTACATCAAGTATCTGGGATAGTTACTCTCATTATCTCTCTTCTTACACTTGGTATTCCTTAAATTCTACTTTTAATGGGATTATGTCCTGTTCGAAGTGGTTTTTTAGGGAGTCCACTCTGAATTCATGGAGCACTAATTGGTTGGCCAGGCTGATCCAAGAGGATGTTGGTATTCCATCAAATGTGTTGTGATGTTTGGTTGTTGATTTACAGAATGATGGAGCATGTAATTATGACTTCATTCCTCCTTAGATAAAAGATGACATTTACAGGTACATTTACATTGACAATGATAATCTCGTCTGGAATCCAATCCCTAATGGGATTATCAATACCCGGGAAATGTATTAGCATATGTGAACCAAGATAATGCATCCCCAAAGTGGATCTCTACTTTCCGGACTATTTTCATCCCTCCTTCAATGTACTTGCTTCTTTTGAGGATATAGAAGAGAAGGATACTGGTTCACTGCTATCTTCAAAGGGTTGGGATTCACCATGCCTCGGTCTGCTATACCTGCTTTGCTGCGGTGGAATCAATTGATCATATTTTATTGTCTTGTCCTTTGATATGTAGGTTATGGAAGTATATCCAGGATATGATAGGGTTCTGGTTAGATCTGGCCTCATTTGATGGACTTCTTTATTCACCTTTCAATACCTACTATAGTGAGAATGTTCGAGTTATCCTTATGGTGGATGTTTTAGAAACTTTTGGTTTTATTTGGAAGGTTATAAATGATTATGTTTTTGAGAATATAATGCCAACCTTCTGGTCCGGCGTGAGGTAGATTCATAGGGCTGTTTTCACGGCCTCAAGAGTCTAGTTTGGATGTATGCATAATGGGCTGAATAATCTTATAATTTTGAGAAATTTTAGCATTACTAACAGGGTTAGAAAACCATTGGTGCTAATGTCAATTAGATGGATTCCTCCTATTCCCTCTTGGTTGAAGGTCAATGTTGATGGGGCGGCTTCAGGTGCACCTGGGCCTTCGGGCTATGGTGGTGTCTTATATACTTATCAGGGCTTCGTTAAGGGATAATTTTATCATAATATTTGTCAGGACTCGACAATTGAGGCTGAGATTTGGGCTATCATTAAAGCGATCAACTATGCAGTACATTTTGGATGGCGATTTCTATGGATAGAATCGGAATCCATGGTTTCTGTTGATATCCTCTTGAGGCGGTCGAGGAATGATCCATGGATGATGTTTCACTCCCGGATTGATTTTCTTCGTCTCCTCGATGGTATCATTTTTGAGGTGACACATGATTATAGATAGGCCAATCTGGTTGCTGATGTGATGTTAAAGAAGGATATTGTGGATTCAAGCTCTGAGTGGTCTTTTATGGCTCTTGACTTTTGTGTTCCTTTTGATGAGGCTGATGCATGTGGTAAGTCTTTCAATAGGCTTTGTAAACCTCCATTTTGATGTTCTGACTGTGTTGTTTCTTTTTTAATAAAATTTTTTAGGAGCGGGTCTGACTCGCTTCTGGGCCTTTTGATTATATATTATGTGAAATTTATTAATTTTATTTAATGTATTATCTAGGAATTTTATATTAATAAATCCATTTTTATGATTTAAAATTTATCATTCTATATAAATGATTTTCATAAAGATTTATAGAAATCATTCAAAATGAATTTATAAAACCTATTGAAATTTAATTTTAAAAAATAAAATACATATTTTTCATTTTGATGTTTAAATTTTATAAATATGACTCTTTTAATTTTAGGCATTAGGAATAATAAACGTGAAAATATTTATCACCTAGTTAAAGAGTAAATTAGAATATCCCTGGATAATACTAACTTCCAGGGTACCCATTATTCAACATAATTTTTAATTCTTTATTTAATTAGAACCCTATCATATTAGTCTGTAAATTTCATTTTAAAAGGGTCAAATGTCTATGAATATGTCTTTTATAATATTTGAGGTAAAAAATAAAAAACGTCAATCAATTATTATTAAATATCTGTAATGATTTCAGAAAGGGAATAACATATCTTGTGAATAAATAATAATGGTTATTTTTAATATGATGAAATTATTTTCATAGTGGTTATTTTTTATAAGTATAAAATTATATGAAATTAGTATACAACACTGACATAGTATTTGTTAACTTAATAAAAAATATTAAATAAATGATATTAAAAATATTAAAATTAATATATTTTGAGTGACTTATACTGTTCAAAAAAATTCTATCAATGAAATAGATGTATTAAGCGACATCCCCAACTTATAGGATCATACAATAGGAATCATAGCATCTAAGAGAGATAGAATCAAAGTGATTTCCCTTAACTAATCCTATGTTGAGATTTTAAAATTCAAACTACATAAAAATTATTTTTTGGATAAGTTTAATATTATCTTGATAATAAGACAAACTTTGACTATTGAACCACCCTAAAATAGTATTATCATTTCATGCTTTGACCTTAGGGAGTATGCTTGTGAAATTAGGTGTTATGTATATAAACAAAAGTAGTATGAAGACTTATATTTTATTTTTTAAAAATGATAATTATATTAACAAAATATATTTTTTATCTACATCTGTCATTATATAATTAGTTTTATAAAAACTGATCTTGTAAAAATGAAACACAATTTTTTATAAATATTTTTTTTCAATTAAATAGCACTTTTTAATTGAATAATATTACAATTAATGTTATATTTATAACATATAATCATTAAATAATATTTATCTACATATAAATGATAATATAATTTAAATATGTTTAATGAAATTTTTTTAAGAGTTAGAAAGTTATCAGTTTCAAAACACGATCATTTTCCTGTAAAAAGTTTTTTCATTTAAAAGATTAAATTATCATGTTAGTAAAAATATTTTTTTATAATAAAATAAATTTTTGAAATAAATATTTCAAAACTATCCAATGGTGAATTTTTAATAATTTAATGCGAATATAAAATTGTATTGGTTGTAATTAAATATGGTAAAAAAAACTACATGTATTATAACATCATAGTAGTCCAAAAGTGTTGTTATAAATTAAATAAAAGGAATCAATACAAATATATCTACCATTAAAATAATTTTTTTCTAAATTTGATTAATTACTTTCAAAATCCTATAATGAATCCCCCAAAACATATATTATATTCTATGTTTTTATAAAAAATAATTTTTCATTTTTTTCAATTTCACATAACCCCTGGATTTATATAATGTATTTTGTTTTTATCCTAATAAAATACTATATCCCATTAATTTTGGTAGAAACCATAATAAAAAACTAAGGTAATGTTTATTTTAATTTTTTTTTCCAAATAGTTTAGAATCCATGTTTATAAATTAATAAATAACTCCCCTCAATATTTCTATAAATACCAACCCAAACTCCCATTCCACATGACTAAAAACGTATTTGTCAAGATATTACTTTCTATATCTCTCTCCATATCACCACCAAGTAGTTACTATGATCATAAAAATAATCTCTTATATTTTGGAAGAAACCTCAAAGGCTATGGATTCTATTTCTCTTCCTTTTTATTCATGCAATTTCATCATTTTAAGCATTTTAGTTTCCAATTTTTCATGTTTTAATTCTCTTTCACATGTCCCATTAATTTCTTTATTATTTCCATGTAATTATTTCCAAAATATAACCATCAGTAAACCCTTTTATGATCTATTATATTATCTCAGTTTGATGTAGAAATTTTCTCATTATTTCCCATTATATTTTTTTGGTGAATACCAATTACCATTTTCACTCAATGGGTTTCACCAAGTCACACATACATTTAATTTATTTGGGTATACTATGAATGTATCTAAGACATCATAACTGAGATATTTAAAAATATTAAATATATTCTTATGAAGAACGATCTATGTAGCATAAAAATTCATGTATGTGATATAAATGTGACTAGTAGGTAAATAATTATATAGCCTTTAAATACATTGGAAAATGTATTTATATCATTATAAGTTGTATACGATTCATGGGTAGTTATCTCATGTGTACTATTTTATGTTATATTGGAAGTATCCTTTACATTTTCTTATGATGTCATGTTTTATGTTGTTTCCAGTTTCCTAGGATTAAATGATTTTATAACATTATATAGTACTTCAAATTTCATGATTATGATTATCACCCTTTTAAATAACCATGTTATTCCCTTAACTCATATATAATTCTATAATTAATGATATTATTTATTAATCCATTACTAAGTGTCATATCTCACACAATTATTATAAAAATCCTCCAGAAATCCCATAATGTAAGAGAATACCAATTTAGTTTAATGGATTGTTTTGGGGTTTTAAAATAATATCATTTTACACATTATTCATTTTTTTGTAATATAAATATATAATTACCCACATAAATTAGGCTTCATGATTTATTGGGATTTTATTATGTGTATCATTATTTAATTAATAATGAAATAAACTCTATTAGTGATATGTGTAGTCATAGTCGCGTTGTAATATTTCAATTTGTATCTTCCAAAGTGGATTATTATTCAGTTAGATCAATTGTTTTTTAGTTTAATATTTATGTTACATATAATGTACATATTTGAACATGTTTTTCACAACTATCGATGAAAATATAGATGTTATATCTGAGAAATAAATGATCAATTAGAAGAAATTACAATACATGTACTTTAGAATGAACTCACTGTTGAGATAAAATGAAATCGATTCAGAACTAATTGAAGGTGATAAAATTGGTGACCTTGTTATAAAAATTATTAATATTTATCATCTAGAATAGTATCTTTCAGGATCCCCAATGTATTGTCAAATATAATTACACAATGAATATTATTCCAATATTATTTATTATTTTAAAAATTCCCATTTATATAGGTCATTTTTTATAATAAAAGTTGTTTTTATTTATATTTTTTCATTTAAAAAAATTATAAATTTTAGAATAATTATTTAATGAAATTATATAATTTTCTGGATTAACCATATAAATAATATCTTTTTGTGATTTTTATATAATTTTCAAAAATATTTGACATTTAGTTGAATTGTGAAAAAATATATATTTTTCTAATACCACAACATTAAGAATGTTATCATAACACAATATTGACATAATTATTTTAAAATGTATTTTTAGAAAAACATTATATATTAAATAAAAAATTTAATAAAATATATATTGGTTTTATAAAACAATTGAATATATTTTTAGAAACATAAAAATATTACTATCTAAAATGTTTTATTATTCACTAATATTAAAGAATATTTTTCATCACATGTCCTATATAAATATAAAAAATGATTTCCTATTTTAGATTATCATTTTAGTATTTTTAGTATTGGAAATATAAATTTAATTCATAAATGATTGATTTATAAGATTAATGATAAAGACCAGGATAATTGTGAATGTTTTATTTTCAATTAGTTGTTTTAATGTTGAAGTGTGATTTTTATCTAATAAATAAAACTGATATTTTTAATATAAAGTTTTATCTATTAATTCTAACCATATATAAAATTATATTATCACCATTTTAATTACGAATCAATTCCATATATTATTAGGTACAAATAATACGAAAAGTTTCAATTTTTATAAAAAGATTGTATATATATATGATATTAAAATATTGAAGTTATTTTTATCTCTATTAGTAAATGAATTATATTATATTTGGACTAAAATTATATTTATAAAAACTAAAATTGGTAATATTGGTTAACTTATATTTTTACTAAACCATAAATTACAAGGGTGAAAACTAATTACTACGATCAAAACTACAAAGGATAAAATTAAAAATATATGAATAAATAATTTTGAAACATTTTTTAAAGTTGTTTGATAATAGTTTATATAGTAATTATTGATATCATATCTCCCACACTAAATGTTTTCTCACAATTTGAACCATTTAACCTTGAATAGTTACATCCAATTGTGGAAAAATAATGGATGTTCACAAAATTCCCTATTCTCCAAATATAAATGTAGATAAAACCCACCATCTTAAATATAAACATACCCTATGAAAATTACTTCATTACATTCAAATTTTTACTCTTCTAAAATTCCCTTTCACTTGTTTAATTCTCTAGTTACAATTCTATGTCCAAATCTCTATATCTCTTAGGATACATTCAATGGAATGTTCATGGTATCAAAGTTAGAATTTGATAATAATTATATTATTATTATTATTAATAATTACCTAAAAAACATATCCTAAAAAATTAACACAATGAATGAAATATCATTATTATTTTTTATTAATGTATGAAAATATTTATTCCTTATAATACACTTATAAATATATAATAATTTCTATAGCCTATTTTTTTAAACAATGACACCATGATGTGATGTCCAATAATTTTCTTCAAAACCTTCCTTCACAAGTTATAATTATTTAATTAAAGAATAATTTTTTAAGATATAACATTTTTTTTATAAATTGAAAATAATTATACACCTTCATCCATTCACATTTGATGAAAAATGAAAAATGTTAATAATACGTTGTGCTGACTGCCACCTCCACAATATATCATTCACTGTTTTTATCTCATTCACCATTATTTAAAAAAATTATTAAAAGTATAATTGACCACTATTAAAATATCTAAATAATACAACTATTCTTATTTTATAATAGAATTAATGAAAAGAAATGGAATTCTTAACCATAATTATCAATTAATTATGGCATATTTGTGTTTCGGTCTTCGTAACCACATATTTGAATAGTACTAGAAAACCCTATTATGATTTTATATGGGATATTAGATATGATGATTATTATTATTTAATATTAATATCACTATTTTTCATTCATATAGATAGTTTATATTGAGTATTTAACATATTAATAATATATGTTTTTAAATCTACTAAATTATAAAAATTAGCCGACATCTATTTTTCAATCATGTAACATGACTAAAAATATAATGGGATGAGATTATTAATTAATAATTTATTATATTTATTCCATTATAGTACATTAAATCATCATTTAATTATTTTCTTTGTATCAATGAATTTGTACCATAATCGACATCATAAATCATGTATGAAAAAACATAAATTACTTACTATTAGAAACAAATATATAAATAACTAATAAATTTATAATAAATTATTAAGAATTATTTATATATAATGTAATTAAATTTTATTAGGTAATATGTTATAATATTAGGATGTTTATGTTTATTTTATAGGAGGTTATTTCACATTTTAGTAAGAAGGAAGTAATTTATAGGGTTTCTTGTCTCAAGTCTAATTTTATGAGACATATTTCATAGTATAAATATTTTTTTACATATAATAGAATATATGTTTAAAATTTAATATTTTTCCATTATCAAATCATTATTAATTATATTTATTTTTTCATTTGAAATCATATCCACTATGAGGTTTTAATATAAATTTCACTAATGTGGTAACATATTTAAGGAGTCATATTAATTCTCTTTTAGTCCAAAACTCTATAATTGGTTATGATATATTAAGAAAATTTTTGTCCCCCAATTTCTATTCTCCAATTGTATTTTTCCGTTATTCTGATGGATAATGAATTTTTTTCCTCAATGTCAATTTATTTGATTAAATATAATCACAAATAAAATTTTGACTTCGGTAAGAATAACTCCAATTCATACCAAAATCTCTTTTACTAAATTGTCCATATTTTCCAAACTATCAATGTATTACTCACATTTTGGTTTCTTAAATTTACTTAATTCATGTGATCCTATTATATTTCATTATTATTGTTCCAATAAAATTCTTATTTCCATATTTATGGTCTCATTTTTAATCAATATAATTTCACAATATTAATAAAATTTATATATCATGGATATATATTTTATATACAACTATATGATTTTATATGTTTTCATTATTCCTTATTCTTGAACCAATTATTATAGGATTACCAAAATGAGTTATTTTAATTAATTAAAAAAAATATTCCTTCTAATTTTTTAGAATAATATTTCTGAATAGAACCTCGTGATATTGTAACTTATAAATTACTTATAAAATATGATATGAAACCCTTTTTAAAATGATTTCACATGAACAATTTTTATAATATTTTGAAAATTATTTCCAATATGTTATGTTTTAACCAAAATTACAGTTTTTCTATTATTCTAAGAGTGTTATTTTAATGGGATTTAATGAAAATGTGTTTCTTTCATCATTATTTTTAATGTAAATTTATAATGTTTGTAAGAAACTATTCTAAATCTACCAGTTGACCCATGACCTTTGTTTTCAAAAGATAGGAATGAATAAATATCAAAATTAAATATGATACATCACAAGAATTTTATTTCATAATAATATTCTCATTACAACCATATGTTTTCTTCTTACTCTGTTTCTTTATGGAAACCATATTTTTAATTCTTGTGAATAAGGGGTGTTCACATAGATACATATACATCATTTGAATTGATTAATTATTAACTTAGATCTATAAAATTTATATATATGGCTTAAATACAATATGATCTATTATATTTATTAATATTAATTTACCTATAATATCATTTAATATATTTAGATACCTATTCAGTTTTCATGTGTACACCATGGAGTGATTATTGACTGAATTATGAATGACTTCCATAAATAATTACAACTAAAGGGAATCTGAAACACATTTTATTTACATGGATTCCATAGTATCAATAATAAATTTATTTTAGAATTAAAATTTAAAGATGATGATGTGTGGGGTCCTATATCCCCAACACAATTGTTTCATTATATTTATATCATATGAGATTGTATTGTTTGGAATGAATGAGTCTCTTCACATAAGTGTGTGAGTAGTGAGTTTTCGAGATATTTTAGTCATATATATAATATTTTTTTTTCACATAATTTTGAGATTAATGATTTATCTAAAAATAATTCCTATTGTTGTGGTTTTTGTATATATCTATGTTTTTTTCATATTATTCCTGAATTTCGTAATGCCATTTATTTCTATGATATTTTGCATTCCAATTATAAGCCTCAGTTCTAAGATATTCCTTGGGTTTATATTATTCATTTCCTTATTACATGATTTTTTTTCTATGAGATATTGGGTCTAATTTAATTATTTATCTGTATTATAGACATATTCTAACCTAATTATCTTTGATTACAACTGATCTTTATCGTTTATGTGTACCATTGCTTAGCATCTGAGATCATACATTTCTTATGTTTCTATTTTCATAGTTTATAATAAAATTTAATACAAATAATTTTTCTAGAAGAGTATATTGTTTATATAATTATTGTGATATATTATAATCTTATTATGTGTTATACAGTTCATCAAATAGTGGTAATAATTCCAATTACATGAATAATTCATGGGTTTCTTATGTTATTTCCATGACTTAATTCCCTAAATAATTTGACATAAAATAAAATTGGAATGTACTATAGTGATGTATTTTCAATAATTAATATAATTTATATTATCAATTTTTCGGGATTCTATATTATACTTCAAACATATTAAATGTGGAAACAATTCATTAAGAAGGGTTTCTTTTCTTTTATGAAGATTCCATAAAAATTGATAGACTTAAAAAAATTATTCAAATCAATGTCATGGAATTTTATGATAAATATAACAATAAATAATTGGTAGATTTGAGGAATAATATTAATATTGGTTTACTATGTTTTTATAAAGAAATTATTTTATAAAAAAATTAACATCAGTGTAATGTAGTGCATAATGTTACAAAAAGTTAGAAAATATGTTTCATTTTCTATTATTATTGTCATGAATGATATGGATACAAAACAATTTATTTTTGAAAAAATATTATTATCATGGAAAGAAAAAACACACATATATAAGGGGGAGTTATATTTAAAGAAAATTAAAAATCTATTATTATTATTAAAATCACATAGAATATGGAAATGAATCATTCCACCCAAAACATGTTTGATATCATTTATGTTTTCTTTAAAAAAATAATAGTTGTCTTTTTGATGGAGAATATTGGTTAATACCTAAAATGAATGTTCTGTATACTAAATAAGAATTAAAAAATCACATGATGAGAAAGAAAACAAATATTATAAATATTATTTTACTATTGGGATTGAGAAAAAATGTTTTGAACAAATCACAACCAGGAAGATTTTGAAAAATGGAACACAAATGATAAGAATATTTTATATTCATTTATGATTCCACAAAATTTATCACTTTATAAAATTCATGAATATGAAGAAAATGTGGATAATTATTTATAATCCAACAAAATAATAAATCCATTTATGGAAGAAATGATTTGGTTTGGTGTAATACATTAATGAACAATAATTATAATTTCATGAGGAGTTCCAATAGTTATTAGACCAAATAATTTTTTTAATGAGACATGAAAAAGAAAAGAATGATATTCATAATTAAAATTTTATACTTCACCACATGTTTGATATATTTAGATATCTCAATAAAGAGATGGAAAACAAAGAAGGTTTCTAACACGTTATAGGTTAATGTTAAAAGAAATTTCCATTATTCTGAAAATTTTGAAAAGACTTGAATGAAATAATTCATATGAATTCTACATATTATAATGTAAAAAATAAAGTATGAATACTTATTTTTAAAATATATTAAAAAATAAAGGATTTCATTTGTTGAGAAGAAACCATAATCATTATTTACCTCATTAAAAAGAAATTAAAAAAATATTATTCCCAAATATGTGGTGCATTTATTCTTTTTACAATGAATTTAAAGAGATATATTTACACGGGAACAAATGATATGGGAATATATTACACTTTTATGATTCATACATCATGTATTTATTTAAGTCATCATTCATTAGCTTATGAATAATTATTATGGAAAAAATTCATGGAGTTCATCTAAAATAGATATCCCAAAAGGTATTATGTTTATATAGTTCACTTATTAATATGGAATAATTTTATTAATAATATACAATAATTTTATTCTTATGATAGAATTTGTGGAAAGTTCCATGAATTGTTTTCAATTATGGCGTTTTTATAGCATACATTCCAAAATTTATTTGAATTTTATGAATTCTAGTATTAAGGGGGAGAGTTTTTTGAGATGGTTACATAGATATGTAACATATATAGGGTGAAATATTCTAGTAAATGAGTGGTTTACATTGTTTTTTATTTGAGTCCATGCCATATTTTTAACGATACCTTAAATTGTCCCTAAATGAAAATTTCTACATTAGTATCACATGATAGATTTTTGGACAACTGAAATATATATAATAAAATTTATTGTCTTCTACACTAATTTATCTCACATAGACATATATTTCATTAATTAATAGACTATTTTATTTAGAAGAGTGATCCTTCAAATATAAATGTATCCTTCTAATTGTTTTCAATAATTATGAGAATATATATATTCAATTGAGACTAGAAATTGGTATAAAAAGATTATTTACAAAAAATAAATAGTGGGAGATATTTGTTCCCCATTTATTTTGAAATTGATTTTGGTATTTTTTTCTTAATATGAATAAATGTAAAAATATTTTATGGTAATATTACAGTAAATATTATGTAAATTAAATTGATCAATAGATTGATGTTACCCGTGATTTATGTTGTGTTCCATGGTAATCGTTCATAAGAGAACCCATTATTGGGTTGTTTGACTTTCATAATATAGGTACATTAAATAATTAGATATTGGGTTGATTGATGAACTTGTCTTCAAGGAAGGAAAATGTTTTCATATTAGGGGACATTAAAAAATTCAAGGTTATCTACGAATTAAAACACTCTATATAATGAATCAATTAGATCTTGGATGTTTTATTATTTATCCCTCTGTGTTTGGTATTTATAATATTTAAAAGTTTCATATTAATGGAGATTGAGTGAATATTTTATACAAATTTTATAATGGTTATTTATTTATTAAAATTTTATTTATGAAATAAAAATTAAGAAAATACTATGAGCTTGTGAAAATAAAGTGTTGTGGTGTTAATGTTATAGTGATATACCCAATATTGGAAAATATAAGATGTAAATAATTTTGGAATTTTGATAAACAATTTAATATTTCATTGATGAGTTTGTAAATTTATTTCAAAAGTTTTTAGATGATTTAAGAAATTTAGACTTTTTTAAAGATTATTAACTGAATGGAATTGATGGTCTTCTAAAACCATGAAAATTATATGAACTATCATGATTGTTTTTTCAAATGAAAAACAAAATGGTTTTGGGTATGAGTAATGTGAAATTATTTAATCTTATTATGTGTAAGATATACTTTTTACATGATAATTAATTATTATTAAGGATTCATAAGATCATATACTATGTTGAATAAGATATTCTGTTTTTTATTTTAGAAGAAATGGCTACGGAAGAGTAACCATACTATCATATATTTTTAAAAAAATGTGTGTAAGAGAAAACATGATTTTTTGAGGTCTATAAAATATTAACCTAAATCTTGTGTAAGAATAATATTTTTGAGAGATGTGAGAGATGGATAAGTTGTATGTATGAATTTTGGAGGAGTTCAATTTAGCCGATGATTTTAATATCATTCCATGATTCAAAACTGATATTGAAAATTTAGTTTATAATAATTTAATATATGTTTCCATTGTACTTTTTTGAAACATATTTCACCATGGATAATATATATATATATAATGATGAATCTATATTTTCATATGATACTAATTTATGTGATGGTGTCACAATATAGTGATAGTTAGTGAGAATATGGTGTGGCACTGGAATATGATGACTGATGAAATATTGTCATTGTATTAATACCAATACAAAACCACTCAATACCTAGAGTTATGTGATGGTTATATCACACCAAGAGGCATAATTCCACATAAAAATATAATTAATATATATGGTAATCACACATAGAGAAAAATAGATATGGGTTTTCATGAAATTTAATGAAAATAATAATATAATATTTTTTGAAATTGAAATTAGAATATTAGAGATCACCCTGGTTTATAATTTTTCTTTTCAAAAAGATGAGCTTTTTGTTTATAAAAAATAAAAATTTATATATTGTGGGATCTCACTAACTAGTTAAAAAATTAAAATGTAAGATTTTTGAATGAAATGATCATTAATATTATATTGAATGAAGTATATGTATTAATGTATTTCAGTAATTGAATAATATTATTCTTCCAATTTAATTAGTTTCTAAAAAAATAAAGGTGAAAAGAAGAAAATCTACATAGGGTATTATTAGCCTGTTGCAATTGAATATCCCGTGTTCCAAAGAACAATTATAAAACCTAATTAATTTGTAAAAGATAACATCTAAAATTTAATTACATAAGAAAATGAAAATTATACATATTATAAACTAATAATGTTATATCACTAATTATCATCTCACAATAAATTTAGAAGTAGAATAAATATGGAAAAAGTAACGAGGTGGATGTGTGATAGTTTTCGAAATATTATGTAGTGTTGAAGTAATTGATGATTATTGATCCATAACATAGTACTATCTATTTATAGGGGAAGAGGAAAATATTAGGTATCTTACCACACTTGTTGAGGGATCATTCTAAGGTTGATTAAAACATTTATTCATATAATGGATCGACTAATTTTCAACTGGTTGTCGATGTCCCTAAATTGAGAAATAATTTATTTTGTTTCAACTAGACGAGTGTAGAGGAATTTTTAATATAATAATCATTATAGTTTGGTATTAACACCATTTAAAATAAGTGGTGTCAATTATATATAACCAGTCATGAGATAGTTGTGTTATTGAGAAATATATTCATGGTTATGAATGAAGAATTCATTATATCGATTCACTTCATAATATTTGGGAAAAACCACTATACCAACCATTCCCATAACAAAGTGTGGAATTAAGCCTTGAAATCATTCGAAAATAATGAAAAAATATATCATGATGTGTTCTCATTACATTATATATTGTAGGTTTTGTAAATTTTGTAAATATATATAAGTTCAATGGACCCTAGCATTTTTATTATTATTAATAATTAAAGGGAAATAGTTTTGATAAAAAATGATGATATTGATTCACCAACCCACCCCCACCTATGTGACTTCAAAATCCACTATATATTTTTCTAAAAAAATATGAAACCTATGAAATGTAGAAATTGTTTAAGAAATTGTTCTATAATCAACTTCTAAAATGTTTTAATGCTGATCACCATGGAAAATAGTTTCTTTAATATCTATGTGATTATTTTTTTATATCAAGATATAGTCATACTAGTTTTCCATAATTTAATTAATTGTATATAATAAGTAATAAAATTTGTTTTGACATTTTTCATTCAATGGGGAGTAATTTTTACCTTCCTATTTAATTATGGGGTATTACACTTGAAAAAGATAATTCAATCTTTTAAATGTTTTAACTAAATAGATATAGAGACACATTATAGGATACACACTATAAAACATCCAAATATATCTATTATTATTATTTGGTTTGTGAAGTGAGTGTATATTTTCAAACATTAGATATATATATATATATTGTAAAAAATATATTAATTTTTTCTTTTTTGTTTATCGAAAACCAATGGACTGATTGTAGTTTTTCATCCTTTTGGGAACAATGTGTGTTAATAAATGAGGGATTCTTTAAAAGAGAATGAGATTAATAATGAAAATTATGTGATATAAGTTTATCATTTTTATCTACAGATTTACTTTACTCTACATTTTTTTAAAACCATAAACACATTATTCTTTAAATGCATTAACTAGAAAAATTGTTTTATCATTGATTATAGTATTTTACAGAATAGATAATTGAGTTAATAATAACTTACATTTTTATGAATGATGAATGGATTGAAGATTCTTATAAATATAATTACATTACTAATTTTGATATATGATGGTGATACAGTTCAATAAAATTCTAATATATTTGATGTAGTGTTCAACACCTTCAATAATAGATATAAATGGTCATTAATATCAATTAAAGATGAATAATTATATGTTATTGATGTTACTGAAATTTAAAATGAGATAATTGAAATTCAACCATTATAAGACCATCTAAAATAATCAATGACCTCATGGATCAAGAGATAATAATTCAAATATGTACAACATTATACCTATAAAAGAAAAAACAATTGAAATATTCAATAGCTTATTAACATAGATTCATTTTAATTATTTATCTATGAGTGTTTGGTAATAGATTCTAATTTTGAGGATTCTTTGAAAACTAAAATAGCCATTTTTTCCTTGTAATTATGTTACTATCAGTCCGGTTGATTGAGGGATTCTAATGTAATGAATATAGAAATGAGTTACATTTTTTAATAGCAAGAATACTAAGAAAAAAATTATTTTATTATATTATCCAAGATCTTGGTATTTTTATATGGTTAACTACTAATATGTTTGATTGAGAGATTTATGGATAAGTAAGATAGATCCATGATTCAAGAATAAAGAAGAAAATACCATTTGATAGGTCAATAGTAAATGTAAACTTGTATATCTTTGAGTATTCCTCGTGTGCTTTGGGTAAATGTATAGATTATAATATCCATTATATGGGTTTTTATAAAAAAATACAATGTTTTTTGTTTATTGTTTATTATCATTCCATAAAATGATATAAAATATAGATAATTTAGTTTTCCCAAAGATGTAAGAAACTCATTGGTTGTTACAAAACAAATATCATTTTAAATATTTTATTTTTAATTTGAATAATTCTGGTTATATTGGTTTTCCATGTAACCAGTATATTTAAAAATATGGAATATAAAATTATTTATTGCATTTGAAACTAAAAATAAACATACAACATCATTTTTTCATATTTTATAAAAATCTAAATTTTCTATTAAATACGATTTATACACCTTAAACTAAATATGATATTTTTTTCAATGAATTTTCACTATAAATTGTTGTTTTCATTTTTTGGTTCCTTGAAGAAAATAGGGTGTATATGTTATTCTAATTAATTTAAGGTATTCTTATTGGCACAATTCAAAATATTTATCGAAAAATCTCATATATATTTAATGTAAATCATAATTAATACTGTAGTGATAGTATTTAAATATCTATTATTATCAGTAGATTTGAATATTATCACCAGATTACTGGAAGTTACTATGTACTGGAGAATGAATAATATTATTTTTAATGAATGAAAATTAATGAATTTTAACTGTATTTCAGAGATTAAAATACACTTCTTTTTTTGAATTCAATGAAAAATTTATGGTCATTTTTAATCTTATTGAAAAAGTTGAGTAATATAGAAAAGGATAGATTCTACTCACATTGATCATCAAATTTTCATCAGAAAAAAATATTTATTCAAAGAGTTAGTTATATAGATTATAATTTTATAGTTACTAAATGTATTTCTAAAATTAATGAAATAAAACTTTTATTATACATATTTGAAACTCACATGGCTAAATTAAAACATTTATTGAAAATCTGCTTGAAGAGGTTATAGATATACTCTTGACTGAATGGGAATCCATAACAATTACTATATAAGATACTAATAAAAAATGTTAATTTTTGTCTTGATGAAATAATTTTTACTCTAAGGTGGTAGGAATGAATAATCAAAAGGGATTCATAAACATGAAAAGATTTAATTGATTTTCATTTATTTACAAAGTAATTTAAAATAATTGATATTGTAGAATAAGTTAATCATTAATAAATTCCTGTGGAATTTCAGATACTAATGAAGGAGAACCTATTTATGGTGAACCAGAAAATATGCACTTAAGGATGTTTAATAATAGTAAAATAAAACATAGATTTAATTAAAAAGTATCTATAATAATGATATATTTTAAATGAATGTTTCTTATAATATAACTTCTTATGAATATTGATAATATGGTTATATAAGTCCTATTTTCCAAAAGATAAATAGAATGGATGTCATCAGACTAATGACAGTCTCCACAATCCTACACATGTCCTAACTCACACACACCCTGGAAAACATCCCAGAAGGTCACCCATCCTGATCACTACTCCAGGCCAAGCACGCTTTAATGTGAAGTTCTAATTAGGTAGGCTCCTAAAAAAGAAGGTACATCTTGTTGACATGATTCATATCATTTAGTTATTTAAAACATTGTCATTATGGGTGTTACAATCACCCCCCCCCCCCCCCCTTAGAGCACAACATCCTCGTTGTGGACCCTACATCTCATCCCAGGAAGTGTGCTGCATTTAAGGCTGGGTACCACCTCTGATACCAAATTTAACAACTGGGTCTCGGTGACAGTGCATCCACCCTACATTATCATGTTCGTCGGGTCCTGGCCTGCCAGGTTCTACTAGTTACCCCGCAGACACATGGTCCCCACCCAAGGGTCTACCCACATGATAGAATGGGTCATCTGACTAAGGAAAGTCCCCATAGGAAAAAACATTTACATTCATGTTTTCTTTTTCCTCTCTCACATACACTCTGGGAAACACCCTAGAAGGTCACCAATCCTGATCACTACTCCAGGCCAAGCATGCTTAATAGTGGAGTTCTAATCAGGCAGGCTCATGAATATTAAGTTCCACATTATTGACAGGAGTAATATCATTTAGTCATTTAACGCTTTGTTATTCGGGGTGTTACACTGGAAATAATTATTTTTGGATGAAATTATTAGAAAGAGAAGACTATGTTTTTATAAGACAAAAACACATGGAGTGAAAGTTATGGTGGATATACATCATATTATTCATATGAAAAATTTTATAATAGTAATATAATTAATGGATTCTAAGAAAAACAATGAATTGTTTTATAGAACAACAACTTTTTGGTTCTCTTATGAATCTATCTATATATTTCATTATTTTAATGCCTCAAAAAGGATTATTATGATGAGAATTTATATTTTTATGATTTTTATGGAAGAATTCAAGAGTATCTTGATGAGATGAAATATAATATTATAAAATTTTAATATATGTGTCAAAATTTTCATAAGAAATATAAAAACATGAGGATTAATCTTTTGAAATAAAAGTTAATTTTTTATGGTTGTAGATAATTTAGGAAAAGATAATGAAAATAGAAATATTATTTCTAACTAACCTAAATAAAAAGATAATGATATAAAAATTAAAAATAATTTTATAGAAAATGGAAATGTTAATAATTGAAATTTCATCTTAATAATGATAACCACAAGAAGAATAATATGAATATGAGGTCAAGGGTATTTATTTTTTCACATTAAATGACTGAAATTATAAAACAAAAGGTAAATATTGAAATCCTTGATATAATTCTAATTATGCATACCAGATAAATAATTGGATTTGATAATATTTTCGGCTATATTATAATAGAATAAAATATATCTATTTTTGTATTATATCGAATATAATTTTAAAAATAAAATTTTTCAAAGATTCAATGCATAAAGAGGTTTTCATTTGGAGTTAATTCATGTAATGAAAAAATCATGTTAAGATGTATCTAAACACCAGTTAGTATTTAAATTTTTATTTAAATTTATTTTTAATTAAAATTGATTTAAAATTTATTTTATTTTCATAACATTTCAAATATGGATATGTTTTAATTATTATTTTTCTTTTATACCTTTTATTTTGAGTGAGTATTTGTTGATTATATTAGGGTGAAATTATAAATTTTTTAAAATAAATATTATTTTTTAAAAAATATTTATTATATTTTTTAAATAAATTTGATGAAAAAAATAATGTTATTCATTAACGTAAGATGACTTTTAAACAATATGGATTATATTTCTTATGTTCAACAGATATTAAAAGACGTTTCAATATACATACATTATAATATCTTCAAGAATAATAAATTAACATAATAGTTATTAATTTCTTCATAATTATGAAATCATAAGTTTTAATGAGACACAATATAAGATTTAAAATCATGAAACACTGTGATGAAAATTAATTTCCAATGATGTCTTTATAATTTCGTTGATATAGATTTCTATTTATTCATTCAATGCGATCAATAAGGAATCTCATGAAGGTTTTCATAACTTTTTTCTCATATACTATTTCATCCCTTTTGTCAAACGTATAACTAGAAATTTGAGAGGTTATTTGAAATTAATTATAATTTCTATATATGATTGAATTTATGTTGAAATTCATAGTTACTTTTTTGGGGTGGAGAAAATTAAATCCAATAAAATAAACTCACTAATTTAACTATCTTCTATTGATGACATAATTCTACACTACAATTATTTTTTTAAAACCTGAGTTAAAAATGCACCCTTTACTATTTTCATTTTTTTACCATAACATTAGATATTTTTTTCCAAATTTATGGATGTTACACATGAGGTTCATCTATGTCTTTTTAACAGAAACTACTAAAAGTTCTTGACGATTTTTTAAATGCTTGTTTAGAATATAATTTTTTATAATAAATGAGGATATAATAAAGTCGAGTAATTTATGTCTAGATGTAGGGATATTGTATCACTATATAGATTATTTTCTATATATAATGAATCGTTACAAAGATAAGAAAAATATCCATGATTATTTTCATCTATATTTATTAGTACATTTCATGAAACTAAACAACCAAAATATTACCTTGTCTTATATGGATAATATTAAATTGTTTTCGATAAGATAAATATTCTCCTATATTGATAGATTCTCAGAATAGATCTTATAAAACTATTAATGGACTATAATGTTAAAAATATAACTCATCTAAAATGATATAATGAAAATCTAACCAATGTCAGAACTACATCCAGAATGTGATTAATGTATGATATTCATGATAAAATCCTTATTGAATTACATTCATTAGATACAAGTATTTAAATAAAAAAATAACTAGATTATATTAAAATGAAAAGTAACAAAATCTCGATTGATGATAAAATAAAGACATTCCTCTTGCATTAATAAATCCCCTGAGGGGAATAATATTTAAACTAAAGAAAAATAAGATATGAAAAATGAAATTTTCATGAAATTTTTATCTAAGAAAAAACCATTAATGATAATTTTCAAAGAATTTTAAATACCTATATCATATTATAAATGGAAATATCAACGAAATTAAGAAAAATGAAAAAAGATAGAGAAGATAGATATAATTTATTGTCTAGGTAAAATATAATTAAAATCACATAGATATGATATTGAATAGAATATTCCTAAAGAGAAGAAGAGTAATTAGTATTATCAGAAATTTTGATATTATTAAATATAATAAAATATCATAATTACAGTTACCATATAACAAAATGTTATCAAACAGACACCCCTGAAGAGAAAATTGAATTTTGATAGAAAGGAAAAGGTAGCCACATTGAAATTTATAAGGTAATTTCTATCCATATACTCAGTACATTGAGAATATGATGAACCTACGGATTCTGCAACTACAAAAAAATTATTTCAAAAAAAAGTTGAAATTAAATAGATCAGCATGATTTTTTGGAAGTCATTCCTGTGAATCATGCTATTGTTTTGGCTGCACTTGATAAAGTTATTGTGATAGAATTTTTACAAGAAAATAAATTTAAAATTCAATTAAAGAGATAATGATCTATTTTTAAATAAAATTATCAAATATAACCATATATTAATTCCTCCATCAATGTATCTTCATCATTTTCAACGAAACATTATCTAAAAATAGATTTCTTTGGAATAAATTTTTTTTCTTCATATTTGAATTATTCAGAGAATAAAAATATGGTAAAATTTATTTTAATAAAAATCCGTCTAACATTGAAGAATTATCTTTAGAAAATATAATGACCCAATTTATCAACACATTGTTCCCAAGATAAATAAAATAGGTAATAAAAATAAAAGATTTTTATTTTCTTTAGCATCTCATGTTTTGTTTAATATCTATCTACATATCAAAATATAGATTTATTTTAAAATTTGTAGTAAAATTAATAATATCATTTACCTGATTCATAATATTTATTTCAATGGTATATATAATTAAAAATAAGATATATTGTTATCAATATTATAATGGGTAACATGAGATTATATATTATGAAGTAGATGTTAAAGGACATCTGAAGATAATGAAATAATTCAATGAATGGATAAAACATAATCTGATAAATTAAAACAAATATATAAAACATAAGGATAAGGATATCAAAAATATTACTGAGTATATATCCTTCCTTTGAATTTGGATACACTTTTAAAAGAAATATTGATAAATAGTCCTTTGAAAATGATATTAGAGATAACGATTATGATATTTTTATATCTTTATATGATCTGAAGTTGTTATCTTTTTCTCATGATAAGAAATCTGTTAATTAGATTTTGATGTTTGAAGAAATGGTAACAATTCATGATTGGTTTTTAAATGAATGAGACAAAATATTTTCTAAAAATATATTTGAGTTTTATTAAAATTATAAATTATAAGATTATGTGATATCTTAAAAATGGATATACAATAATAAGATAAATTACATGATTTAGAAATCATCTAAGGAAAACTATATATTTAATTTCCTTTGACTTGAAATTTTATTAACTCAAAATATAATCAGTTGATTATTTATATATATATATTGTTTGGTCAATCAATTCATTAACAATTTTATTATTTATTTTACTTCAAAAAAAATTACCTATATAAATAATATATAATTTCCAAATGAGATAAATTTTATCTTTCAAAAATATTTTTTTACCTATTTCAAAAAGTGAAAAATTATCTCTTCATTTAAAGAACCACAATGGGGAAGAATGATTAAAAAATTATTTTTTTTAAGGATATATTTTTTTTATAAAATTAAAAATGTAACATTCTAAATGTTTTGTATATAAGGGGGTATGATATTATAAAATCATAAATGAATTAAATGTTTTATAAAAAATTCAAATGTATAGGGATAATTTCTTCTAAAACTTTGAATATTATAATTTTTCAATACATATTTTAAGTGAACATAAAACAAAATATTTAAATATTTCATCATTCCAGATGATTATTAAATACATTTTACAATAATACATTCTCTATAACCATAATTGTCTAGTGTCATTGAAGAATAAATATATAATCTCTTTATTTCATGAAACATATTCAACATATTCCATAATGATCATCCCACACCATACTTTTCATAAACATACCCGACATAGAAACATTATTCAAAACAAGAGGAAAGTAAAATTATGAAAGGGATAGCTCCTATACTTAGTTTTGGTAAACATGTGACATATAAATTTCTTGAGGATTATATGATCATACTGATATGATAACATATTGATGTTCATGCTATCAGTATTAATTATTCATAATAATAGAAACATAGATCAAATCATAGAAATCATTATATATATATATGTATGATTAATGAGTGTTTTAAATGATTAATGATCACCCAACAGTCATAATATAGCCATAAGGAATCATTATTATAATAAATTAAATTTTTTTAACATACATAAATGTAATCATAGAAAAGAATTTTCCAAATATAATAGTAAGGATTAATTCACATTATTGCACAAATATGTGAAAATAAACAAATTTTATAAATATATTATTATCACAATCATTCTCCATATTGATAATGAATAAGGATGGTATCACTGGATCATAACCTGAGTGAATGAATATTTACATATATCGAAATTATCATTGGGAAAATTTTCATTAAAATATGTTTAGACTAATTTATAAGAAAACTACCATTTTAGTATTGAAATGAATTATTTAAAATACAAAAAATTACAAATTTTTAGGAAAACATCTTCCTCTAAAAGAATCATAGAATCATGTAAAGGATTCATGATACTAATTAGATATCAGGATTGTTTAAAATTCAGTTAATCCCATATATGTTATTGGAAAATTAAATATAGATAACATTTAACACAATTTTTTAAATATAAAATCATGGGTAAAAATGAACTTATGATCTCATATGGAATTATTTAAAACATTCTTGAAGTTAGTTTTTTAATACATGGATTATAAGGACCCAAAATTATTACATTATATATTTTTAAAATCATTCAATAACAAACATCCTTTAATATTGAAGATCCTTTCTTGTTTACTGTATTATAAAATTGTAATATAATACATACATAACATTAACCATTCATATAGTGTAGATACCACAAAAACTGTATCCATTTCTACCAAAATATAAGACATTTAAAATAAAACATGTTTTAGTTGAAAAATGTTCATAACATCAAACATGGATTACCTAATTGTGTAAAACATCCTTATAACATTTGAATATCATTGAAAAACATTGGATGAGCATAAAACCCTTACTAGGGGATATAAAAAGTCTTAAATAAATCATTAGTCAATGAATACATATAACGAATGAAATAATTTTCTACAAAAGACATACATGTTACAGATAAAAACCAAGTTTGTGAAACATTATATTTTCATGATATTTAAAACAAACAAAAATATAACATATATAGAACCATAAAGGTATCATAAATAATTACATACATAAACATTAAACCCTCTCGGATGCCTTATAATTTGTAACCCTCACACCTTCCTTGAAATTTGTGTAACCATCGTAGTTAAACACTGACTAAAACTTTGGAAATACTCCATCAAAAACATACCCAATGAATTGTATTGGGATTTAGGTCCTACCATTCATCATAATTAATTCCCAAGAACAATAACAAAATCATAAATCATGATTAATTTATAAATAACATTACTTTTGTATTTTGTAAAACCGTATTTTAAAATTGTTTTTTAAAATAAAAGTACCGTATAAATATAATATAACTGATGTGAGACTAAATATAGTGGATTTATTATATATGTAAACTTTAAATATTCATAAATAAACTTAATATTACCATAATGATTCTCTCAAAAATAACTTAATACCAAATAAATAATGAACAAGATTGTTAACCCAATGATTGAAAATCGGGTTTTGAATTAACTTACCACAGGTTTATCATACTTAAAACCTGTTTAATCTTCTTATATAATGGTTAAATTATTTTTATTAATATTTCAATGAAACATACTAATTTTTATAACACCTTATATGATAATTTCATAACATCATTTCACCCATTAATTATTAGTATTTTTTCCCTCCATTGTTTGGGGTGCGTTCTTTACATGATTTCTATGGTCAATTTGTATTTGATTTTATTGTCGTATGGAAATTTGATTCTATATGTTGAATGAAATGATATTCATATGTTTCAAAATTATATAATGATATCATAAATCATATTTTTATCAAATATTATGATGGATCATTTTGTGAAACATTAATGAAAAATGTTTATACCATTTTTTATGGTTCCATGATAAACATGAACTTGTTTCATTATATAATTTAATATCAAGCAACAAAGTTCATTAGAAAACATAAAATAGGTTAAAAAATAGACATAAATTTTGTTTCAAACATTAAAATTTTTTGTGATCATATTTTAAGGATGTGCTGGATATTACCACCACATCGTCTAGGATTTTGGTAAATTGGTACATCGTGGATGGTGTGATTATTTTTAGAACAAGAGGGAGTGGGAAAATAGAGATTATGATTAAATAACCCATTAGAATATTTAAATTCAAGTTTATTTAAGGTACATGAATTATAATATATTTTGGATGAGGTGAGATGATTAAATAAAAATAAAATAAAGGAACATGAAATTATCGAAAAATTGAAAACCCCCTCACGAAATTTCTGCTCCCAAACGACATCATTTAAAACATTGTAAAAAATATTTTTGATAGAAAAGTCTATATAATTATTAAAACAAAATATTTAATGTATTTAGGGATATGGAATTACATAACACAAAAAATTTCAATTAAAATTAAATGATAATAACATAATACGTGTTCTTGAAAAAGAGATAGATTTCGAGATGAAAAATCTACAGCATAATGACTTTACAACATGGTTTAGAAAAAAAAGTGAGGGGACATGGGTAACCCATTCATAAAAGACTCATAAAATAGTAGTGCGATATAATAATATGGAAATAATAACATGGTATGAAAACATGAAATACATACCAAATAAAAGAGAACCATAATAGAAAATATATGTTTAGAATTTTCTTACCTTATAGAGTAAATACTAAGACATGAAGTATGTGACCATGGGGGATTGAGAACCCCCTTGGAGTACTAATATGAAGTTTATTCTACCGGATATTCGAAAATAAAGAGTTTGGAATGAAATAAAACAAAGGAATGAGTGGGTATTTATAGTAAATGAATGTGAATTTTTTTATTACTTTCAAAACAAATCCTCTTTAGTGGTTTTTGAAAAACCATGGGCTTCCCCATGGTATTAGCCATAGAATACACCTCATATCATATTTTACTATACACAAATTATAGATAATTTTTTTTATTTATTATATCATTATGATTTCATTAAACATATCAAAAACGAAAATCTAAAATTTTACTATTCATTTTTATATTCAAGTATTTTAGAAAAATCCCAAAAATTTACCCTAACCATTTTTTGATGTGTAGAATTCCAAAATAAAGTCCATTTATTTAAAAAAATTAAATATTATTAATTTAATTTAAAATAGAAGCACAATTTATTAAAATAAATTTTAAATCTATAAGTCATTTTTAACACCATGAAAAATTATTCTAGTTTCAATTATCATAATTAATTATGAAAATAAAATAAAATTTCCATTTAATATTAATTAGGGTCATATTAATATTAATATTGATGTGTTAATATTCATCAAAAATATAGTTGGTTCTATCAGACTCCAAATTACATAATGATCATAATTTTAGATGAGAAATTTTTTAAATTCAAATTATTGACCAAAACATTTTTGTTTAATATCTAGTTATAAGAATCTACATAAAAAAATATTTCAGTCATTTAAATTAATATTTAAATCCTTTTGGTGTTACATTATTCCCACCATCTAGAAGTAATTCCCTCACAATTTTATTTACATATTAAACAACTGAGGGTACCTTTCCCTCGTTGCATTTTCAAACTCCCATGTTTCTTCTTAAATGATGTGGTTTCTCATCAAAACCATTTCTCGGTATATTTCATTATTCAGACAAAAAATTATATTTAATCAAGGATATGAATAGGTTTCTATTCATTTGAAATTTTATCTTCCAGCTAAAATGTTTCTAGGATCAATGCATGAGATGAATCTAGAACATACTTTCTCAACATCGGATCATGAAAAAAATTGTCTACTTGAGATAAACATAGAGGAAATGATAATCGATAAGAAACTATTCCATCCTTATCTAGGATTTCAGAAGGTCAACTGAACTGTGGGAAAATCTTTCATTTCTTACTAAAACACATATTACTCTTCCACGGTGACATTCTATGAAAAACGTGATCACCTTCATTGAAATAAAAGACTTTACTCTTATTGTATGTGAAACGATTCTATCTAAATTGATATTTTCTTTTGTGTTGGTAGATCATCTTCACTTTCATAGCCACTTCCTCTACTAATTATGGTCTCATTAACATCCTATCCCCAACTTCCTCCCAGAAAATTTGGAGTTTCACTCCACTCCCATACAATTCCTTGATGTGTTCCATCTATATACTGGAATAAAAACTGTTATTATAAGAAAACTCAACTAATTAAAGATGATGATCCTAAAATCCCTTGTAATCCATTGAAAATGCAAGAATCACATCCTCCAATGTCAGAATCATTCGTTCTAATTGCACATATCCCTGAGGATAAAAGTTTTTCCTAATATTTAATTATGTTACCAATGACTTCTGAAGGCCCATATAAAAGTTAGAAGTGATCTTGGGATCTCGATCAGATACATTGGATAGAGAAACTTCAGTTAGGAACACAATATCTCTAAGGTACAGTCGAGATAGATGATCAAGAGACACTGTATCTAGAATAGAATGAATAAGTGAAGATTTTATTGCAGCCGATCCACAACAAACCTAATCATATTATTACGCTGAGATATCTTATCTAGTACCTCCACAAATTCCATGGATACATTCTCTTATTTCCACTATATAAATTTAAATTGATGAAGCATTCCATTCAATAAATGCCTCACTTCCTTAACCTGTGGACATGTCAAACAATTCAATGTAAAATCTGCAATATCACTTTTCATTCCATCACATGAATAATACTCCAGAAGGACTTCATTCATATTAGTATGAAGTCCTTCTGAAAATGGTTAACTCTAAGCTTCACACAAAAAATCGTCCTTCAACTATGAATCAGAAGGTACACAAACACTTTTACCAAATCTTAAAACATAATATTTATAAAAATTATATTATAGACACTTACCCATTTTAACCAATTCTTCTTTTGTTGTAGTAAATTGTCCTCCTTCTACACTTGCTTAATTCTATGTTATAATTACTACTATAATTAATACTAAAAAAAGCAGGGTTATTTCATTAAACAACAACATCTATGAAAAAAGTCATCAAATCATTAATCGAGGGAATATTTTCCAAATGTATCATGGATAATTATACATGATGGTTTCAACTTAATGAATCAACCAATTTGTTTGATTTTCCCTTCTGGTAATTGATCATGCAATCGTAATCCTTAATCAATTCAAGAAAACTTACATGTGTTATGTTTAATTATTTGTGATTTAATATATACATCATATTTTTATGGTCATTACATATTTGTCATTTGGATCTGTATAAATGATGCCTCCAAATTTTAAATGAAATCCCCACTGCGGATAATTCCAAATAATGCGTGGGACAAATTAACTCATGAGATTTTATTTTTCTCAAATCACAAGTGCTTACCAAATCATTCCACATCCAAACACAATCATGTCCCTTTAGTGAAGCATTACTATAGACGGAAAACTCATTATTTCTGTTAGGAAATGAAAAATATAGAGCCTTCACCAATATCTTCTTCAGTTCATGAAAAAAACAAAACATTCGTACATCGAAATAAATTAAAACCCTAGTTTCATTATCTTAGAAAGTAGGATATATAATCATGAAAATTGTTTGACAACCCCATCAGTAATAACCTTCTAATCCAATAATACTATGAATCTAAATATCATTTTATGGTCTTCACCATTCATCAACCACTTATGATTTGGAAGGATAAACTGATATTCCATCAATATTTATAATGTTCCAATGAAAAGAAATCTATTGTAAAAAAATAACAGTTGATGTATTTTCCATAAACATTCTTTTCATTTATGATTTATGAAAAAAAACGGTAACATGTCTGTCATTATCCTCTTTAATCCAAGAAAATAATAGAATATCATCAATAAACACAACCACAAACATATCAAAGAACTCATGAAATATTTTATTCATAAGATCCATGAATATACCAGGTTAATTAGTTATCCCAAATGACATAATAAAAAAATTCATAATGACCAAATCCTGTACAAATAGTTATTTTTGGGATTTCATCCTCTTTCACAATCAACTGATGGTATCCGGATCTATTTTCAACCATGAAAAAGTAAATAGATTCAAGGATATGATCAAACACGTCATTGATCTGTGTTAAAGGATACTTTTTTTAATAGTGATGTTATTAAAGGATATATAATCAATGAAAATTCACATGAAATGTCTTTATTTTTAATGAAAAAAATATGAGCACCACATTGTGATGTGCTGGGATGAATGGAGATGTTATCAAGAAACTCTTGCAACTGAATTTTCAATTCAAGATGTTCCATTAGATACATTATATATCAGGGTTTTAAAAATGGCTTAACATTAGAAACTAAGTAAAATTTGAATTTGTAATCCCAATCAGGTATGAAACTATAGAAATCATTATAAAAAAATATCATGGCATTCATTTACCATAGGAACATCATTAATCTGAACAGTTCCCTTGTTTTTAACTATATGATAAAGATAAAATTCATTTACATATTTATATAGTTTATCATATTCCTAATATGTTATAAATTGAATGGGTTAGTTTGTATATACCAACTGAAACTGTTTATGAAAAAAAACTTCTTTATCTATACAGTCAATCTTATCAAGATAAACAGTAATCCAATCCATTTCCAGAATGACATCAAACTCCAATAAGGAAAAAATAACAAGATTTTTGGGTAAATTCTTTCTAGAGTCTAAAATATAAAGATTATTATAATTCCTCTTCACAATAATATTTCCCAATGGTGTTTTAATTATATGTTCTACTCTCATTTGTTCAGGTGAAATTTCCAATTTACCAAAAAATTCCATAGAAATAAATTAAATGTATAGACCTCATATCAAACAATGATTTAGAAAAATATGTGTAAACAAACAAGGTCCCTGATAAATCATCATTGGATGGACTGACATCTTGTGATTTAGTCTCAAAAGATCTCACTAAACCATTTTACTTATACTATGGAATCATTTCACCATTCTGATCTCACATTGCGTATGAATTTTTATATTGACCAGTATCTCCACATTTAATACATTTTATAGTTTCCTTATAATAATTAGTCTTAGGATTATGTTCATTATAATCTCTATCCATATGTCCAAACATACCACATCAAAAAAACATCAATGATTTGGTATAGAATTACCTAGGGTTATTTTTTCCACACATTTCACCAACTGGAAACTGGAATTTCATACCTTCAGATTTCATTGGTTGATTCATACCCATTACTTTCCATATGGACCTCTTATTCTTCTTTTTTTCAAAGTTCATGTGATCGTTAGAAAACTATATCCCTACCCTCTCAACATTTCCGAGATGTTTCTCATAAATTTTCAATTCACGGGAGGCCAATGGACTTAGATACCTTGTCTTTAATCCTGAGTAAAAGATGTTTATTTTTCTATTAATATATACAATAATAATTTTAGCATAGAATTCTAGTCAGGTGTAGTTTCCTTCATACACATCTACATTGTCTTCCACCTTTTTCTTTAACTCAAGGAATTTTTTCTCCATCCTTTCTCTCAAAACCTTATTAAAATATTTTTCAAGGAAAATACATTTATATTCATCCCACACTAAGACAAAAACATCCTCACTATCCCATATATTCATGACCATTGTCCACCACAGATCAAATTCACTTTAAAAACGATCAATGGAAAGACATAACTTGTTATTATATTAATATCACATAACATCGAATATCATTTTATGGTTTTTAATCCATACTTCACTGGATAATGGTTCAGGAGATCTTTTGAAATAAGGAGGGTCTTATCTCATAAAGTGTTACACTATCATCATGTTTCTTTGTGGTATATATGGTTTTTCTATGGCCTGGACTCCACCACCATTTATTACCTACATCAATTAAGCACTTACATTCACAAAAAACTTGGTTCCAATTCCTACCATTCTTGGAAATATATTCGGAAGTATATCATTCTGTTGGAACCATTCCTCTTCGACTTCCCTATTTATTCTGCAGAAAACAATTCTGACAAAAATATCATCATTAAATAAACATGGAAATCATTAAATTATAAATAATTTCAAATAAACCATAATTTAAGAAAATTATTTATCATAATCTATTATAATCATCCATACTCCTAATGTTATCTAAACCATCATCTCATACCAACTATAAAGACTCGGTCTTATAAAATTTTATTATATTGAATTTTATTCAAGAACTAAATTCCATTAATATTGATGATCTTTTAAATTTATAGTTTTAGATAATTTGGATATAATACATACATAACATTCAACATTCATATAGAGAAGATACCACAAAAATAATATCCATTTCTTCCAAAAAATACGAGTTTTAAAATAAAACATGTTTAATTTGACCAATCATCATAACATTAAGCATGGAATCCTTCATCTCTATAAAAATATTTATAACCATTAAAATTAATTTAAAAACATGGGATGAGCACATAAATATCATTAAGGGATACAAGAATATGTAAATAATACATTAGTCCATGAATACTTGTAACATATGAAATATTTTACATCAAAATTGAAGTGCCCAGATCAGTGTGAATCACTGAGAGGGGGAGGGGGTGAATCAGTGATCCCTTAAAACTTTTTACTAATTGATTCTTTATCAATTAAACCTCTATGGCTGGTTAAAGCCTCGATCCACTCTTCTTGTATCTCTCAACCTTTCTCGGATAATGCAGTAATGAAAAGGCACAGGACACAAGGATTTACAAGGTTCGGCACCAAAGGCCTACATCCTTGCCATGCTCTCCAAGCATGGATTCTCCATTATAACCTGTTAGAATTACAATGGTCGATACAGAGTCCCACTGTATCTCTCCTGAGTCCCACAGGAGGGTCTTTATACTGCTTCACACAGTGTTACCAGAGTCCCACTGGCCTGCTCCAGAATCCCACTGAAGACTTCTTTTCCCTGAGTCCCACAGGGTCTTCTCCTGGCTCCTCGAGTCGCACGAGTAGCTCTTCTTCACTTTAAGTTCTTCAAGTATCTTCAGCAGTCTGGGATAAAGACTGCTGGCCTTGCTCTGTACCTCTGATCACTTGTGATGATCAGGATCTTCTCAATCTACTGCAAACTCAGACAAACAATATCTTTCACTTCAGTCTGGCTCAGTCTCACTTCACTTCAACTTCATGCACTGAATGCATGGTATCACAATATCTTCAAGACTTGGACAACTCAAATGCACACAAGATGGTTTGGCTCTGTTCACGTGTGCACGTACAAGCATGCATGCATGCACTGTCCTCTTTTTCTTCTAGGTACAATAGTCCCACAAAGGGTGTAGTCACTTTAAGCACACACCTTCACTGACTTCACATACTTAGTTCCTTTTGATTACACACATAGAAGTGTGTTATACTTTGTGTGAATCTTCTTCTTCTTCTAAGTGTGTCTACTCCTCTTAGAGCACACACATAGGTTCGGCCTTCTTTGTCACTTGTTCATGTACACATAAATTGTTCTTTGTTTTGCACACACTCGACTTTGGCCCCTTCCCTCTTCTTGTTGCACACCCTTAACCCGTAGGTTGTTCTTCAATTTTGCACACACAAAATGTGTCTTCACTTGGTGCACACACAAGGTCACAACCCTCGGCCTCTTCAAATGCACACACTTAAAGTGTGTTCTTCTTTGTTCAAATGCACAACCAAGACTACGGATTATTCAATTCTTACACACACACAAAGTGTGGTCTTCCACTTCACTTGGCACACACAACTTGGTGTTGTTCTTTGTGCACACACATGGCCTCGGGTCTTCCTTCACTTTAGCACACACACACAATGGTGTAGTCTCCTTTGTTTGCACAAGGCTACGGCCTTTCTCTCCTTTTTGCACACACACTGCCCACTGCCCGTTCTTTTTTCTTGTTTGCACATACACCCAAAGCACTAAGGGCTCGGTTCTTCCTCCTCTGCACACCTACTGCCAACAGCCTTTCACCTTTGTTTGCACACACACGAGGCAAGGCCTCGGCCTTCTTTGGCACACACACAATGTGTGTAGAACTCAACCCGAACTCCCTGCCAATCTCTTCTTCAATATCCGCGCAAGCTACACATGGGTGCCACTGGCCGCGCAAGAGCTTGGGTGATACTGCCTCTGGTGGTGCGCAAGGTGCACTGGCTGAGGGGCGCGCAAGACCTCCTATCCGCGGGGCGCGCAAGTGCAACACCCGCGGGGTCTTCCTCCTGCCGCGCAAGGGTGCGGGCAGTGAGGGAACAAGCCTCGGGCGCGCAAAGTGTTGCGGCCACGAGCTCTTCCTGCCGCGCAAAGGTTTAGCGCACAGGGGACTTCAGCCGCGCAAATACCTTGCGCGGGGCTTCTTTCTTCGCGAGGCACAAAGGCTTCTCACGGGTCTTCAAAACTTCAGCGCATCAGCCAACGGCTCAGAGGTCTCGGCCTCTCTTTATATAGGCAGAGGGATGCTTCACCTCTTCTGCGGGATTCAAATCCAAACTCCCGAAATATTCGGATCTTCAAGATTTTTTTTCAAATATTGAACTTTCTTTCCTCTGTTTCAACGCGGCTTCCCTTATTTTTCGGCCTTCTTCTCATGCATGCATTTTCGAACGTTTGCATGGCCTCCTTTAAGTCGATACATGCAAAGCATAAACCAACATGGCCTCGCACCTTCGGGTTGCTTCGGCCGAACACGAAATTCTTCATTTGTTACATGCAAACCCATATTTATGCATGGATAGGTTCAGTAGGGCCAGATGACCCGAATGGAGTCTTCATCTTCGTCGGAGGTGGCCGGACACTCCATTTCTATCCTCGGGGAGGTCTCTGGTTTGAAGGAAGCTCGCGGGTGGCAGTGGCTCATCGCGGGGTTGAAGACAATGCCCAGTGCCGTTGGATCCATGTTTTAATGACCTCGGACGGCTGTGATTAAATCATCGTCGCGCAGATGGTTCGTGCGGTGGAGATTAGACGCGTGATGAGATGTGCGGCTCAGATTCAATCCCAGCGAAAAAACTCGTTCCCACATCGAAACGGCGCGGAATTTTGCCGCGGCTTAATACCCAGCCGCTGCCACAACTCGGAAATTGAATCTCCTCCCCTCTCGGTGCCGCCCCGCACCGAGTTCTCCCTGCGGGCGCGCTCTGCGCCCACTCTTGCTCCTGCGGGCGCGCTTCTGGCGCCCACTATGCTCTCCGGGTGCGCGGGTTTCACCACCGCGTGCCCTCGGGGGCTTACACACACGGCCCCCGGCCTCTCTTGGGCTGGCCCCATGGGATCCCCTTGGGCGTGGTGACCTGGTCCCACATGTGCCTTGGGTTGAACCCTTAAGGCTGGCCCTTGAGGTTGGCATATTTTTTGGCAAAGTAACAAATAGGACTTTGTCAAAAACAAAGTCCTCCATGAAAAATACCAATTCTAAATGCCAAATGCCTCCTCCTCCTCTTCTAATCCATTCTTCCTCTTCTTTATTTCTTCTTCTTCATTATAATTCATCATCCTTCTTCAACATATAATCATCATTTAAGAATGGAATTCTTGAAGGTTCTTCTTCATCAACCGAGCTCCTGAATCACATAAATTCTTCAACATTCTTCATTGATCCAATCAGAGATCAAGTTGGATCTTCATCTGGTTAACATGCACTAAGAGATAGTGCATGGACTTCTTCAGCTCACTTCATCCACTTAGGAGGTGTGGATGGATCATCTCCATCTCCTCATGCATTATCTTAACAATGCATGGTCTTCAATTATTGTTGTGACTTTGTATCATCAGGATACAAGTTCTTTGAACTTTAAGAACAGCTCAACAATCGTCTGATTTTTCTAGAGAATGTTTCAACCACATCTCCTATGTCACTTAGTGAATCTCCTAAGTGACATGCCTCTTAGTATCATGGCCATTCTCTTTCATCACCATCACCATCACAACCTTTGTCATTCACATCTTGACATTCCCTGACTTCCATTCATTCCAAGACAACTTCATGCCTCATTGACAACAAATGCAACACAATGCACTTCAATCTCCCCCTTTGTATTTGTTGTCAATACACCACTTCAGCACATATGAATGGGTCAATATGTGTGCCAATATTTTCTCCCCCTTATTGGCAATCAATTGCAAAGGTGTGGTGTGGTTCACTTTCAAAAATCTCTTCCTCCCTTATAAAAGCATTTTCTTGAAAAGCACTAAGAGAGGGATGATGTCACATGTTCTTCTTTAGCAAAGAACCTTTAGTAGATCAACTCTAAGTCTACTTGGGCTAACCCGGTGTAGAAAACAAGAGTGATGTAACCAAGGAACTCAATGTTGTCCACAATTCTCTACACATGTGAGATCATGCTTAGGGGCTTGAAATTTTTCAGATATAACAATGAATTGCTAAATCCTGCACATACTTCACAACACTCATTAGAAAGTTCAGTGCTAAGATAAAGCTCCCCCTTTCATCTATTTGCCTTCAATCCATACTCCCCCTTAATTGACAAGATAAACTCAATTAAGAAACAAGGGATGAAAGTATGATTGGATTACCTTCACTTTTCTCAAGATGATATTAAATCCCAAAATATCATCTTCTCCAGATTGGATCCCCCTCAAGGGGTGCACTCCATTCTGTCCAAACCATCCTCCAGCTGAGAATGATCATCATCTTCAATTCCCTGCAATGTTAGCACATGTATATCCCAAGAGTATAAGGGAATAAGATGGAACCTCCTTGGTTCATCAATGTGAACAACAAGGCTGAAAAGATTCTCTCAACTGAGATGTCCCATTTTCACCAGTCTTCACACTTGCACATTTGATCTTCAATGATGTTTGTGCTGGTGTGGATCTCAATACATCTTCATGTGAAATCTTCTTCTTCCTTTTTGCCTTAGCAATTGCCAGAACTTCATCTTCAGCTCTCTGGAGATCTTTGGCAAGTTGCAACTGATTTGGCCATATGACTACAGAGTCATTTGGAAGTGTGGCCTCAGTTCTGGAAGTTTCACATGGTTCCTTTGATGCTGTCAAGCTACCTCTCTTAGGCAACTTGTTTTCAATCAATCCCTTCTGCCTCTTTTGGATTGATTGTCTGTTTGAGTTCAGTTGGCTTCTATTTGGTTTCATGGCTTCTTTACAAAGATCCATGATATGTCCTTTCTTTCCACAGTAGAAGCATGTTTTCTTGGTGGTCCTTCTGGATGCATCACCCTTCTTGGATTCAGACTCCAAGGACTTCTCTTCCTTTTTCAACATCTTCTTGGGAGCTTTTTCATCCTTCTTATGATTGCTTCCCAAGGATTCATTCCGAGCCAGGTTCTGTGATCTTTTCTTCTTTTGAGCTCTGGATACAGTTGGAGACTGACATGTATCTTTTTGACCACTCTTGCAATCATCCCAGATGTTATCAAGTAATCCAAATCTATTTGCAGTAAACAGATGTCTCTGGACCTGTGGATGCTGCTTCTTTTCTTCTGGCTTGCTCCCCCTAGGCATGGGCTTTCTCTGTGCTTTGGCATTCAGTGGATTGTACCAGCAATCCTTTGCACAATGCCCATACTTGTTACAACACCAACATTGACCCACAAATCTTGACTTTTTGATTCCTTCTGATTGTTGGGTACTTTTCTTGACCTGTTGTGCTGTTTTAGGAGAGCTCTGCTTCTTTACTGTCTTCATCCATATTTGTTTGGAATTATTCTTCCATCCTGCACTTTTTGTGGAAACACAATTAGAAGCATTAGTACAAGATGGTATGGATGGTACCTTCTTTTTAGAAGTTGTTGCACTTTCACTAGAGGATGTCTTTCTCTTAGAATCATCCTGCTCAATGCATACTTGAGTAGCAACATTTCTCCTTTCAGCTGACTGGGAAGCTTTGGCTTTGGGTGATTGCTGATTGTTCAATATCACCTCTAATTCTAAACACTTCATGTTGAGGGAGTTCTTCCCATCCTCAACTGTTCTTAGCCTACCTTCCCAATTCTGTTTCAGCTGTATCATCTGGTCTTCATGCACCTTCTTCAATTCTTGCAATGAATTGTCCAGCTCCTTCACCCTGTTTACTTTGTCTTCAAGTTGAGCATCTCTGACAATCATTGACACTTTGTGCAACTTCTCCAGTGCATGAAACACATCTTTGATTATTATCTTAAAGAATTCATTCTCAGAAAGGCTTCTTTGCAATTCTTCAGCAGTGTCTTCATATCTTTCATTGCAAAGAGATACTGTTTCATCTTTGGCATTTACCATCTTTCTGAGAGTGTTGGTTATGCCAACCCTTTTAGCCAGTTGATCTTCCATTGCATTGGCTTCTTCTTCTAACTGTGATTTTTCTTCATGAAGATCATGGATGCCTGTAGCTATACACTTTGCCACTTCCATGGGAATTGTCTTCTGAAGATATTTGAGTGCACTCTGAAGATCATTCATTGTTTCGACTTCATCACAGCTAGGACGGGCTTTCTTCATCTTCTTGGCCTGTTTCTTCTTTCTATTTTTCTGAGTCTTGGCAGATATCTCCATTTGAGGCTGGTCGCTCATTTCCTCAAATCTGCACTCCATAAAGACTCTCTTGGATCTTTTAGAGGTATCCTCCCTCTGATACCAATTGAAGTGCCCAGATCAGTGTGAATCACTGAGAGGGGGAGGGGGTGAATCAGTGATCCCTTAAAACTTTTTACTAATTGATTCTTTATCAATTAAACCTCTATGGCTGGTTAAAGCCTTGATCCACTCTTCTTGTATCTCTCAACCTTTCCCGGATAATGCAGTAATGAAAAGGCACAGGACACAAGGATTTACAAGGTTCGGCACCAAAGGCCTACATCCTTGCCATGCTCTCCAAGCATGGATTCTCCATTATAACCTGTTAGAATTACAATGGTCGATACAGAGTCCCACTGTATCTCTCCTGAGTCCCACAGGAGGGTCTTTATACTGCTTCACATAGTGTTACCAGAGTCCCACTGGCCTGCTCCAGAATCCCACTGAAGACTTCTTTTCCCTGAGTCCCACAGGGTCTTCTCCTAGCTCCTCGAGTCGCACGAGTAGCTCTTCTTCACTTTAAGTTCTTCAAGTATCTTCAGCAGTCTGGGATAAAGACTGCTGGCCTTGCTCTGTACCTCTGATCACTTGTGATGATCAGGATCTTCTCAATCTACTGCAAACTCAGACAAACAATATCTTTCACTTCAGTCTGGCTCAGTCTCACTTCACTTCAACTTCATGCACTGAATGCATGGTATCACAATATCTTCAAGACTTGGACAACTCAAATGAACACAAGCTGGTTTGGCTTTGTTCACGTGTGCACGTACAAGCATGCATGCATGCACTGTCCTCTTTTTCTTCTAGGTGCAATAGTCCCACAAAGGGTGTAGTCACTTTAAGCACACACCTTCACTGACTTCACACACTTAGTTCCTTTTGATTACACACATAGAAGTGTGTTATACTTTGTGTGAATCTTCTTCTTCTTCTAAGTGTGTCTACTCCTCTTAGAGCACACACATAGGTTCGGCCTTCTTTGTCACTTGTTCATGTACACATAAATTGTTCTTTGTTTTGCACACACTCGACTTTGGCCTCTTCCCTCTTCTTGTTGCACACCCTTAACCCGTAGGTTGTTCTTCAATTTTGCACACACAAAATGTGTCTTCACTTGGTGCACACACAAGGTCACAACCCTCGGCCTCTTCAAATGCACACACTTAAAGTGTGTTCTTCTTTGTTCAAATGCACAACCAAGACTACGGATTATTCAATTCTTACACACACACAAAGTGTGGTCTTCAACTTCACTTGGCACACACAACTTGGTGTTGTTCTTTGTGCACACACATGGCCTCGGGTCTTCCTTCACTTTAGAACACACACACAATGGTGTGGTCTCCTTTGTTTGCACAAGGCTACGGCCTTTCTCTCCTTTTTGCACACACACTGCCCACTGCCCGTTCTTTGTTCTTGTTTGCACATACACCCAAAGCACTAAGGGCTCGGTTCTTCCTCCTCTGCACACCTACTGCCAACAGCCTTTCACCTTTGTTTGCACACAAACGAGGCAAGGCCTCGGCCTTCTTTGGCACACACACAATGTGTGTAGAACTCAACCCGAACTCCCTGCCAATCTCTTCTTCAATATCCGCGCAAGCTATACTTGGGTGCCACTGGCCGCGCAAGAGATTGGGTGATACTGCCTCTGGTGGTGCGCAAGGTGCACTGGCTGAGGGGCGCGCAAGACCTCCTATCCGCGGGGCACGCAAGTGCAACACCCGCGGGGTCTTCCTCCTGCCGCGCGAGGGTGCGGGCAGTGAGGGAACAAGCCTCGGGCGCGCAAAGTGTTGCGGCCACGAGCACTTCCTGCCGCGCAAAGGTTTAGCGCACAGGGGACTTCAGCCGCGCAAATACCTTGCGCGGGGCTTCTTTCTTCGCGAGGCACAAAGGCTTCTCACGGGTCTTCAAAACTTCAGCGCATCAGCCAACGGCTCAGAGGTCTCGGCCTCTCTTTATATAGGCAGAGGGATGCTTCACCTCTTCCGCGGGATTCAAATCCAAACTCCCGAAATATTCGGATCTTCAAGATTTTTTTTCAAATCTTGAACTTTCTTTCCTCTGTTTCAACGCGGCTTCCCTTATTTTTCGGCCTTCTTCTCATGCATGCATTTTCGAACGTTTGCATGGCCTCCTTTAAGTCGATACATGCAAAGCATAAACCAACATGGCCTCGCACCTTCGGGTTGCTTCGGCCGAACACGAAATTCTTCATTTGTTACATGCAAACCCATATTTATGCATGGATAGGTTCAGTAGGGCCAGATGACCCGAATGGAGTCTTCATCTTCGTCGGAGGTGGCCGGACACTCCATTTCTATCCTCGGGGAAGTCTCTGGTTTGAAGGAAGATCGCGGGTGGCAGTGGCTCATCGCGGGGTTGAAGACAATGCCCAGTGCCGTTGGATCCATGTTTTAATGACCTCGGACGGCTGTGATTAAATCATCGTCGCGCAGATGGTTCGTGCGGGGGAGATTAGACGCGCGATGAGATGTGCGGCTCAGATTCAATCCCAGCGAAAAAACTCGTTCCCACATCGAAACGGCGCGGCATTTTGCCGCGGCTTATTACCCAGCCGCTGCCACAACTCGGCAATTGAATCTCCTCCCCTCTCGGTGCCGCCCCGCACCGAGTTCTCCCTGCGGGCGCGCTCTGCGCCCATTCTTGCTCCTGCGGGCGCGCTTCTGGCGCCCACTATGCTCTCCGGGTGCGCGGGTTTCACCACCGCGTGCCCTCGGGGGCTTACACACACGGCCCCCGGCCTCTCTTGGGCTGGCCCCATGGGATCCCCTTGGGCGTGGTGACCTGGTCCCACATGTGCCTTGGGTTGAACCCTTAAGGCTGGCCCTTGAGGTTGGCATATTTTTTGGCAAAGTAACAAATAGGACTTTGTCAAAAACAAAGTCCTCCATGAAAAATACCAATTCTAAATGCCAAATGCCTCCTCCTCTTCTTCTAAGCCATTCTTCCTCTTCTTTATTTCTTCTTCTTCATTATAATTCATCATCCTTCTTCAACATATAATCATCATTTAAGAATGGAATTCTTGAAGGTTCTTCTTCATCAACCGAGCTCCTGAATCACATAAATTCTTCAACATTCTTCATTGATCCAATCAGAGATCAAGTTGGATCTTCATCTGGTTAACATGCACTAAGAGATAGTGCATGGACTTCTTCAGCTCACTTCATCCACTTAGGAGGTGTGGATGGATCATCTCCATCTCCTCATGCATTATCTTAACAATGCATGGTCTTCAATTATTGTTGTGACTTTGTATCATCAGGATACAAGTTCTTTGAACTTTAAGAACAGCTCAACAATCGTCTGATTTTTCTAGAGAATGTTTCAACCACATCTCCTATGTCACTTAGTGAATCTCCTAAGTGACATGCCTCTTAGTATCATGGCCATTCTCTTTCATCACCATCACCATCACAACCTTTTTCATTCACATCTTGACATTCCCTGACTTCCATTCATTCCAAGACAACTTCATGCCTCATTGACAACAAATGCAACACAATGCACGTCAAAAATACATACTTGTTACCCATATAAACATACCTTGTCAAACATGTGATTTCTATGAGATTTAAAAAATAAACATATATAATGTAAATAAAACCATAAATTTATCTTTTTAAATTAATTACATAATCTTATAACCATCTAGTATACCTAATAATTTGTAACCCTCTTTGATACCTTACAATTTGTGTAACCGTCGCATTTACACGTGGAGATACCATACAGACAACCACCAACATACATATTCCCAATGAATTAGAGGGAGATATAGGTACCACCATTCATCATAAAAAATTCCCATGAAATATAAACAATTATACAAAATGAATAATTGTATATGAATATTCCTTTTGAATTTAAAAAAAAATTGAATTTTAAAATAGGGTTTTAAAAGAAAAGTCCCTTATAAATATCATATAATTGAATATAGACTTAATAGAGTTCATGGAATATATATATACACTCTAAATACACATAATTAAACATAATATAAATATAATTCATCTCAAAATCAATTTTCATACCACATACTTAATGAAGTAGAATGTTAACCAAAAGAATGAAAATCGGGTTATGAATTCCCTTACCTCGGGTTTATCTTACATAAAACATGTTTAAAACTCTTGTATAATAGTTAAAAAATAGTTAATAATAACTTGTTGAAACATATTTCTGTTTACAACACCTTATATGATAATTTAATATCATCATTCTATCATTTAATTACTATATTTTTGTTCCTTCCATTGTTTTGGTTGCATTCTTTACATGACTTCCATGGTCAGTTTGAGTTTGATTTTTTTATTTTATGGAAATGAAATTATAGAAGTTGAATGAAATGGTATTACTCAATTTATAGAATATATAATAATAATATAAATCATTTTTATATCATATATTATGATGAACCATAAGATGAAAAAATATTTATATTTGGTTAAATCATTTTGTGGTGTTCCTCTGTAATCATGAACTTGTTTCATTATATAATTTCATGTCATGCAAAGAATCTCATTATAGAATATTAAATAGGTTAAAAAATACAGTTTAAATTCATTTTCATACATTAAATGTTTTTTATGATCATTTTTAATGATGTGACTGATATTGGAATCACCTTAACCACGATTTTTGTAATTCCACATTTCAGGGATGTTGTTTTTATTTTTAGAATAAGAGGGAGAGCGAAAAAGAGAGACGATGATGAAATATTTCATTATAATTAAAAAATTACAGTTCATTTAAGTTGATGGAATTATCATTACATTTGTATGAGGGGATTTAAGTAAATAAAATGAAAATAATTGAACTCGAAATAAATGAAAAGTTGAGAAATAGCTCATGAGAATTAGGCAACCTATCGGCGTCACATAAAAATATATAAAATTTATTAATGAGAGAAAAAGGGTATTTCATAATTATTAAATAATATTTAATTTAATGGGGATACATGTTGACATATCACATCATAATGCAATTTTAATTAAAAGGTAATAACATAATAAGAGTTCTTTAAAAAGAGAGAGATTGTGAGATGAAAATTAATTAACATAATAGTTGTGAAACATGGTTTTTGAAAACATTAAAAAGATATGGCTTAGGGGTAAATCATTCACAAAAAAAATCATAAACTAGTATAGGGGTATAATATTATGGAAATAAAAAATTGGTTTGAAAACATGAAATACAAACCACTTAAAAGGGAACATGAATGGGAAAGAGTAGTTGATAATTCTCTTACATTGTAGAGTAACTCCTATGAATTGAAGGATGGGACCTTAGGGGCTTGAGTACACCTTGGGTGGACTAATAGGGAGGTTAAATGACTATATATTCAATGATTATTAGTTTTTAATGAAATAAACCGATGAAATTTTTGGGTATTTATAGTAAATGAGAATGAGTTTTTTATTAATTTCAAAGGACAGTCATAAGTAGATTTTGTAAAACCATGGGCTTTACCATGGTATTTTCCCATGGAATTAGCCACTTGGGACACCACATATAATATTTTATTATTAAAAATAATACTATAATTTTATTTTAATTATTACATCATTACGATGTCATTAAACATATTGAAAAATAAAAACTGTATTTTTACTTTTCACGAAAATTTGATTTCTTTATAAAAATTCTAAAATTTCTCACTAAACATTTTTTGACATGTAGAATTAAACAATGAAATCCTTTTTTAGAAATAAATTTCCAAATATTTATTAATTAAATTTTTAATTAAAATCATAACTTATTCAAAAAAATATTTAAGTCTATAAATCATTTTTAACACCTTGTAAAATCAACCGAGTTGACATTATCATAAATCTTGATGAAAATAAAATAATACTTCAACTTACTATTCATTATGGTCATATTAATATTTATATTCCAATTCATAATCCTATGTTATTTTTCACTAAAATTCAATTTGGCGCTATCATACTACAACTTACTAATCACAATTGTAAATTCCCTTTTTTCAAAATTCAAAACATAGAAGTGGAAATAAATTTGTATAAGGTATATTTATAGCAATCATAATAAAATAAGGTTTAATGTAATTCAATTTATTTTCGAAACCACTGTGCGTTAAATGGATATTGAAGATAATGTATTTTCGAGTGATGTGACAAATAATGATTGTTATATATTAAAAATTTCTTTGTGTCTCTTCCATTATTATAAATGGGAAAATTATGTAAAAATCTAAAATCTATTGAAATAAAAAAATGTTAAAATCCATTATTATACTGATAATAATAATAGAATATTTTATAATAATAATTATTTTCATAAACATTCCTAAATAATTTATATTTCATTATAAAACAATTAACTTAGATAAATATTAAATTGAAAGACCCAAAAAAAGAATAAAATCAAATGATACATTAAATATATTGAATATATAAATAATAGTATTATAACATAGAAAACGGTTAATATATACGCCACGTAAAATAAATTAGATGTGAATATGTAATATTTTTCCTAGAAATAAAATAGAAAATATAAATCCCTTTCTTCTTTTCTATGTTGGTTAAATGGTTCTCTTACCTACTTATATTCGATATGCATCTCTTAAAACCCTTATTAATGACCCTTAAAATAATCTTTCATGAAGAATAGAAACTCTAATTTTTTTCAAGATAATTTAAAAAGATGATTTGGTAAGTTATGATTGAGTTATAAATAACAATGATGTGTATAAAAGACAGCGGAACGGTGCACATTTATAAGTGAGGGGAGGGTTACTCTCAGACTTTATAATAATGATAAAATTAATAAATCAATTATCAGGAAAAATTATTCCAGATTTAAAGACATAAGATACAATAGATTTATTTAATTTAAATACCACCATCCAATAACTTTTAGAATTTTTAATGTGTTATTTTAAAAAAATTCTATTGGTTTAACCCCTAATTTAAACTGTTAAATTTTAAACCATAGTAAAACCATTTTAAATATTTAATGGTTGTAATTTTTATTATAAGAAAACCAATTGTACCAAAAGTGTCCATGGGATGATAATTTCGACCATATCTAATCCCCCAATGTCCAATTTCTAGATTTTTATTTATTTAAAATAATTTAATAATACATTATTTTAATAAAATAACTTTAATACAATTTTATCACGATTCATTTAGTTTGACATCAATGACCTCATGTTAAATATGTAATTCAAATATAATCCTTGAAAAATCTGTAATTTTTTATAAATTTATGAAAATTTAAAAAAAATATAACACACTCAAATTACATTAAATTTATTATTTTGAAAAATATTTATTTTATTTTTCTATTAACTGAATTTATATTTTTTTCATTATTCCATATGAATTTTGTGTAATTATTCAATCACTAAAAATATAATGAAATTTTTAGATAATAATATTAATTTACCGATGAAATGATAATTTATGGCTGATCATAACCACATTTTACCATTTTAATAATATAATAATGATAGAAATGTTATTAAAATGACTTTTCTTATTTAGCCATTTCAAAAAATAATTAAAAGGTGATAATCAGAGAAAACATGGACCTAAATTGCCATATATTCTAGACACGAATGTATATAGATAACCACCAAACATCTAATAGTGTAAAGATTTTTTTTTTTAATTTTAAACATTTTCCCATTAGTTTAACCTAATATTTTTCATTTTACCCTTAGTGACGCGATTTTTTATATAATTTATACAATTTATGTTGACCCAAAATTGAAGTTAAGTATTTAATAATTTAAACCAAATGATTCCAAATATAGTATTCATTATTCAAATTTCACTCACTATAAGTGGATGAATTTTATTAAAGATATGAACACAAAATGCAATGAAATATAGTTATTTAGAAAAATAACTTTTACATATTACAATTTCCTTATAAACAATTCAATAGTAAAATTTACCCCAATAAATAGGATTGTATTATTAAAAAAATAGATATAATATTGTTAATATGAAAAATGTAATCCAAAAAATAACTTGGTATGTTCTTGAGTAACAAATATAGTTTTCAATAAAAATCAAAAATTTTCACTGTTCACGAGAAAATAAATCACATTATGAAAATAACTAAAATCTAATATTGGCTAATTTTTATTTACATAATTAATAAAAGAAGTCATTTTTATGAAAAAAAATTCAAAATGTGGAAAAAATATTCAATTTTTCACAAAAAGTAGTAAAAATAATTATGGATAAAAATGTATTTTTTTAAAACCTAATATAAAATTACTAAAAATTGAATTATTATATCCTAAGAATTAATAAGTATATTTTTATTGAGAAAGAAATTTATGAATATTTCATAATTTTTTTATTCCTATTTATACAAAATAATTCTCCATATATGTTATAGTTTTCATATTTAAATAATAATATTTTTCATTTGTTTATGAACCATGATTCATTTCATATATGATATTGAATATAGTGTTCTGATTTGAAATTCTAGTAGTGTTACATTTCACAAACCCATTTAATAAAATGTCCCTGAGTTTTTTTTCATGTTCTCAATAATCAATTGATTCATCATAAATGAAGTTAAAGGATAAAATTTTTATTTGAATATCTTTTTATTGTAATTGAGGTATTATTAAAAATAATTATATAGAACATGATAAAGTATACATAATTAATTCCATTCCATTTAAAACAAAAAATATAATATTTTAGATATGTTTTGAAGAATTCCCACTTCATCTGTTATTCCATGAAATGATGAAAAAAAATTATTAATGAACCACTTAAGATAACATTTAATTGATAATAATATCAATATAATATTTCTATTATTTCATTATATTTACCAAAAAGAAAATCATTCGCACAATCTTTCTAATATTAATAAATAATATATTAAAATCTAAACCATAATAACAATAGTAAAAGTTATACTTAATACCATCATAAAATAATTAAACATAATATACTTCAAAAAAATTCTAAAATCAAAATCGGTAAATTTTGTAATAAATTAACTTCATTAATTACAAATATATCACTAATCTACCAAAAAAACCTAAGGTATTTCTAAATTCAAAATACAAAAACTTTGAATACCTTTAATTCCATTAAAACATTTTAATAACTAGAATCACTATAAATACTCATTGGAACATATATGTTGAAAATAATATACACAATCCTTATGCCTCAAATAAAATCATAGACTATCAAATACATTCCATAAATCAAAAAAATTAAATCCCATTAAAGGTAATAGAAACTACTTTTTCATCAAATAACTACCCAATCCCATAGTCAATGATACATTCTCTTTTTCATCACTAATACCAATATTATGTTTATTACAAAAAAACATTAATACCTAATCCTTATGAACTATTTATGGGTAATCATTCCCTTTATCATGTGTTTTCTATATAAAGCCACCTCGCCATTAAATTTTTTTCATAGGTTTTTGTTACCAATAAACATATACTTAAAAATAATTAATCCAAAATCTATAAATAACAATTATTATATGTCTCATGATTCTTCCAACCAAGTTATGATACATAAAAAATATGTTATATTTTTTATAATCCCATTATATAAACACTTCACTATTTCTACATCCTTTGTAATCCATTAACTATGAATAATTTTCTAATTCCTTAATACATATTTCATTTCATATTCCATTTTCATTATCATCCTCATGAATATAAAAAAATTACCCATGAAACTTATATTCACATCTCCTTGACATCCCCTCTAAGAACCTTGAGTAGCCAAATTTCTATTTTCCACATAAAAACATTATTCTAATAAAACATTAGATTATATCATAGGGAAGTCATGAATCTCTTCCATTATGTTATCCAAACATTTCCTTTTTTCTTGATTATAAATTTCTCAATATCCTTATATTGCACAGAAAATACCTTTTTCTTTATAGTAGAATTTATCTCATGTGATTCTTCCAAAACACTAGATTTGTAGGAAGTCAAATCTTCTTTCATCTAAGATATTATTAAAATAATAATTTATTTTTTTTCTCCTGAACTTCACCAATTATTTAGGGTTTTAATCATATAATGAGGTAGATTATGAGTTTTTATTATAAGGATTCATATTTATGATATTATTTCAAAACTGTTTCCGAAAAGTAAACTCCATCCATTTTCCATCACATTTATTATTAAGTTAACTCCTCCCAATTCCATACATTGGGTAAAACTAAAATATATAGAGAGAAAATATATAATCAATGTGGGAAACCGCATAATTATTTAAAATCATTTAATAGATTTCTAAATAGTGACACTGTCTTTTCAATCTATGTCAACATAATCTTAACCTTAGACATCAATTATTATAATTTACTAAATAAAATCATGATTGTTCGTAAATAATATTTAAATTAATCCATGAATATCTATTTGGACAATCAGGCCACATGAACAATATGGGAAAGATCACTATGCTTTATAGTGATGGTCGATATATACTCGACCAACTCTATTCATGTTTATTACCCTATAATTCACCAATTCTAAAAATATGTCTGCTTGTAGTTTCTAGACAGATATATATTTCTTTGAAAACTATAAAATCACTTCCTTAAAAAACATAAAAATGTTACCCAATACCTTAACAAACCCATGAGGTTTTCGAAAATATTTTCAATCCTAATCCTTAATGATTATCTAAATATTCCTATGATAACAAATAATGTAATCCAACAATAATATATCCAAATATATCATCATTCTAGATGAATATTGAGTACATTTCATGATTACACACAACTGAGGGCCAAAAAGATTAGTTAAATTGAAGATTAGATATATAGTCTTCTTATTTTATAAATGACATTCAAATATCCAACGAATATAATCCCACATATTAATCATTCTATGAATATCCAACATATAAAATTTCTTGATAACTTAGGGAAATGATTCATATGAAAGGGTGAGTTTTGATACCTAGATAGGGAAACATGGGAGATATCAATCATTATTGTATGAGATGACTACAAGGATATGAGAACATATTCAACTGCATATTCTTGTATGAAATTTTTCATAACCAAACAAAAATATATAATAGGCTTCAAAAATAAATTCATATATAAATGTATGTTTATTAAGGATTCAAATTTTTTAAAAAACATCAATGAGTCTTAATATACGTATATGGTATTATAATCATAAGAATACCTTATATATTAAAAAATTTAAAAAAATTAAATTCCACACACAATATCATTAGCCTAGCTAAAATTTGACCAAACTCACATATAAAAATATAAAAAAATGTACAATAATGTGCATGGGTTTTCATGATAATAAATCTAGAATGAAATAATTCTCATGTATCAATATGTGAAAAAATATAGTCTTAATCTGGTATGTGGTTATAAACCTTATCTCATAAGATATCAATATAACTTTACCAAATTAATATGAGGAGAATAATGGACCCAATAGCCACTTATTCATAATTTATTCAAATATATATTAAAAGGCCATAATACATTATTTATATAAACTTATCATTACCCATTTAAAATTAATTTATTTCATAAACATCTCATCATCATAATCATATACCATCCGTAGAAAAAATAATTATTGTCACATCTTGGATTTTGGTGACACTCAACTACTGCCCCACAGCCAGTTGTCCACAAGACGTCAAGCACATTTCCCCAAATTCTAGAGGATACTAACTAGCGATGAGGTCATAGGGTGTAATAGTGGGAAAACTATTCCCTCATTGTAAGAGGGTAACACAATAGAAAAAAATCAGATTACAATAGTGTAAGAAGTAAATAGCATAAAATTGAAATAAATAGAGAAATAATGATAATGTAAATTACAAAGCATCATTCCATAAAAAAGATGATACAAAATGTTATATGTTCTAAGAAAGCATCCAAAACAAGTACAATATATTAATACACAATATATATTCCAAATGAAAATGAATCAATGAAAACTAAGAAACATCGCAAGCGTTAGCTCAGTCACATGATCTCTGGCTCTAAAACATCATCTAAATTAAGTATAGATGGGTGGATTCCCTTATAAACACAATAAAAAGTATAAAATATTTGGGACCAAAAGCATGACCCAAATAGGATTTGTGAAAAAATAACAATATGTAATAATCCAAGGTCTGTGCTAATCTGTCGGTGAGTGTATACGACAAGTAAGGAACAAAGAGGAAAAGTAGTTAAGTATGAAGTACTTATAAATAAGCAATCTAACATGTACAATTGTCCATCATCATTTATTATGTTTAGTTGATCCACTAAATATCATTAAGATATATAATCCTTGAGATCTTTCTTATGGCCATCAATCCCCCCATAGAAAGGATGCTCAAAATACACCTTAGAAGGCTATCTAATCATGTAAAGTGAAGACTGGATCAAACCTTGTGATTTATCTGGGACAAAAAATCATTAGATATTACATTTCGATATTCAACTCATCATATTTCCCATAATCATATAAAAACCATGCCTGAAGGCATATTCAATCCTCCCCCATATGCATAAAAATTCCACTCCCACAAACATGAAAAATTTTTGCCTCCATGCATTAAAAATTATTTCCCATGGGAATAGCAGTTAGCAAGATCGAGACGGATATGTCAGCATTTCAGCATAAATTTGAACACATAAAATTGCACGATTACATTATTAACTTAATAAATACTCATTTGGGCAACATGCATACAAATTAATCAGTGAGCTAAACTATCACCAGGCTTAAATGAAAATTATCATATAATAATGAAATGGGGAAACCACTAATCCCAAACCATTAGTCAAATAAATCATAATTTATCATAATTTAAATCCCATTATAATTTTAATTAATACATATCAACCCAACCAGGGAATACATTGCTTGCCTTATAGGAAACCTCGACCAAAGAGACATAACTGGTCAATTGAGGGAATCACAGCCACGTGGTGGCCCTTAATAATACCAACAAGATAAATCTTGATTAAATTAATTTAATTCATGGCCTAATAATAATTAAAAAAACGGTCAATTGTTAGTCAACTATACACACTAAACATGGGAAAATAGCACTATGTCACATATAAACAACTCGTCATTGAGTGAAAGGCACAAAACAACCTACATCATCATCGTATGACTATCCTCATCATGTCCTAACCTCCAATTCAAGCTAGAATGAGGTAGAGATACATAAATATAATAAACTTTTGACCATAAATATCATTTTTGAAATAAAAATTCATGAAATATGGCTACAGAGTAATCAATGGATTACCGATTGGGTTCAAATTCATCTGACGGGGTTCGATTCAGAGTTTGGATGGAGATTCAGGTGGGAAAATCACATACGAAATTATTGTTCATGTAATGGGATGATCATCCTATCTATCTGATGAAAAATGACACTAATTCATGATTTAATCAATAAAAATAGTACATGTCATGTACTTGAGACTACACGTCGTTTCCGTATAGTTTCTATCTAGAATATTATATTGACATGTACGAGGATTACATGGCATGTCTCTGAACATACACGGTGTGTAGCTCCTATTCATGTCATTTAACTAGTCTAATGTCATCCAATGACCGCTTTTCCCCCATTTTTAACTATAAAATTAAAATTAATGGTCCAATCTTCAAAAGAATAACGATGTTATTACTAATATCCCACCTTAAAGTAATTCATCCACAAATTTCCTTTCCAAGGATGATGAAGAAATATCTGAGGACATCATTGGGAACTATGATCATGTGTTGTCCTACCTCCAACAAGTCTCATCTGACACTCAGACATGGTACAATAGCACCCATACCAATGGAACAGACTATCAATGAAAAAACTTCATCCTACGATCCACAATATGAATTGGATTCTTCTCATAGGACGCATCATCCAAAAACTCCACTTCCTCGAGATGAATGGTGTGAGATAAGTCTAAAAAATAATTTCGCAACTGAGAAATGTGGAAGACATCAGTCATAGTCTTGTATCTCTAAGGTAACTACATTTGATGGTAAATCAGCCCAACCCTCCCACGAATCTCAAATAAACTGGCGTATCTCGGTGAACGCTTACCCTATCTCATGATCCTCCTTTGTCCCATCCTCGGTACGACACATTGGAAATCATGATACCTTTTCTCGAACACCAAGGGTCATATATGGGAATCAGTGTCCGATTTGTGATGATATTGTGTAGTAACCATTTATTTTTGAATCAACTGGTCTTTCATAGAAGACTCATGCACAATATATAGTCCCCGTAATGCTCCCTCACTCGCCTCTAGCTAGCACAAAGGTGATTGGAATGGTCTACCATACAAAGTATCATAATATTTCATCACTATAGTTTTATGAAAAATATTATTGTAGGGAAATTTAACCATGGGAATATGATTCTATTATGAGCCCCCAAATTCTAGGACATATTCTCGTAGCATGTCCTCCACCACCTATATCATATTCTCTTACTGGCCATCAGTCTGAGGGTAGTATGTTGTGCTCAGATTCACCTATGTACCTAGAATCCTCTGAATACTCTTCCAGAATAGAGATGTAAAGTGGGTTTCCATATCTTAGATGATAGAATGAGGGAACCCATGAAGTTGTACCGCGTCACACATTTACAGCTTCATAATCTCATAAAAAATGAAACAAATCCTTGATCGGTAGGAATTGAGGTACCTTTGTATGTATGAAAACCACCACCCATATATCATCATTACCTCAAGGTTACCTTGGAAACCGATAAGCGAAATCCATAAAAAATTCTTCCCATTTTCTCTATGGAAAAGTTATCTTTTTTAAAATCTTGGTTGGCCACTGATGATCTTCTGTTACCAACTGACAGGTGGAACACCTCTTAAAAAAACAGGCCACCTCGATCTTCATACCCAACCGCTAGTACTGATAGTACAAGTCACGGTACATCTTGGTTACTCTTGGATTCAGTGCCTAAGTGAAATCATGAAACTCTCACATCATCTCCTCAAATATATCCACTATAACCCAGACACATCCATGGATCTTCATGACATCATCATCACCTTTAGTCCAACCAGGATATGGATTCTTATCTAATAAACCCTCCCATAGGACTAGGCCCTCAAAATCATATATATGTCTCATCCTCACTCCATAAATGATGGTAGAAGTCAAAACTAATGAATATAGTGTGGTTTTTTCTTGACTGTCATGCACATCCATGTTCATATCATTGTATAACATCATAAGATTCCACAATAAACATGCCTCTTTCACAGCATTAATATGAGTCATGATGCTCAGTGAATCAACCACTACATTTACTTTTCTAGAAATGTAGGAAATCTCGTAGTCAAAACACTGATTGTATTCCACCTACCATTGCTACCTCAGATTTATATAACGCTGAGTAAAGATGTATTTGAGACTATTATGGTCCTTTTACACTAAAAATACCCCTAATAAGTAATGTCTAAAACATTTTAAGGCAAGAAAAACTGAGGCTATCTCAAGATTGGGGGTAAGATACTTCCTCTCATGTGCTATCAACTGTCGAGACTCGTAAGAAATGACTTGATCCCCATGCATAAGCACTCCTCCAAGCCTGATACCTTATGCATCACAATATACAATATGAATGTTGACCGGATCTAGAAATGCTAGTACTGGTACTGATATTAATATACATTTTATCTCATGAAAGTTCATCTCACAATAATTTGACCATTTCTTACTTCACACCCTTCTTTTTCATGCCCATCATCAGCACTACTAAGCATGAGAAGTCGTGTATGAAAACCATGTAGTAATCGGCCAGCCTTAGAAACTCTACAACTCAAAGAAGTTATTGGGAGGCTCCCTAGTAACAACTGCAGTAAACTTATCGGTGTCCATTGATACTCCATTCTACGATATTGTGTGACCTATGAATTGAATTTGATCCATCTATAACTGGATCTTTGAGAGATTATCATATAACTGATGCTCTCTTAGTGTACTCAAAACGATCTCAAGATGTATGGAATGGTCGTGTCGATTGTGGGAATACACCAAGATATCAGGAATGAAATCCACCCCAAAAGAATCCAGGTATGTATGGAACACTCGATTTACCTATTCCATTGAAACAGTTGGTGCGTTTGTGCACCCGAATGGCATAACCAGATACTCATATAAAATGTACATGCTACAAAAAAGCGGTCAAATTTATGTTTTATGGTCAAACATGTACCTGGTGATATCCCGTACTTAATTAAATTTTCAAGAACACCAAGGCTCTTTTAAGATGATAAAATAGTTCGTCTCTCTTTTTGACGGGATATGAGTTTTTAACAATTAGCTAGTTCATTTCCCATCACCCTTGTGTGAAAATGATCTACCCTTTGGTGACCTAAAACTCACCATTAAGGGATATCAATCGAAAAAATCATTATAGAAGACCAACCATTCTATTCCTAGACTAAAATAAGAGCATGTCATCTCTAATACGTAGTGGTCCCATAAGAATTGACACCCACCCACCTCTAAGGGGAACTCCATTCACGGATTCATAATTGCTACTCTACTCCCAAAAAGAGTGTCTAACTTCATAACATCATCATAATTAAAATCAAAGAGGCCAAGGCTCAGCACAATGGGAACTGATATGAAACTATGTGAATCCCCTATATCAATGAATGATGAAGATAGAATAGAGGTAACTAGAATAGTACGTCTGACCATAGAATTTCTGAGATCCTACTACTGCTGGGTTTGTTGCACTACATAATTCCAACATTCACCACAACCTCATGACACTGATAGGCTACCCTGACCTAACATGCCCTACTGTTGCTGAGATCCTAGGGCCTGGCGACAATTGACATGACCACCACCTCGTCCTGAAGGACCTGGTGTATCCAAATTCCATGACTGCTGAGAAGCTTCTGACCATAATTTTGAACACTGATTCGGTGTGGAACCTCTCTCAATAGATGCTAGTTGTAACGAACTACAGAAAAGTTTTAGATGGCTCATCATACCGTTCTCTCAACACATTACTGGGTCCACTGGACACTGCAGTTTCATATGCCCTACTCTTCCATACTGGTAGCACCTCAACTAGCTACCAGAAGAAAACATTTTATCTTCACATAACCCCACAATAAAGTTTTGTATGATAATTCTTTCTCCTATTTGATACGATACTAAATCTCTGTGTTGAACCTCCCTAGATCACAAATTGAGCATCACACAAATTATGCTCAAAAATCATAAAATGATTCACGATGGTATATACAGAAGGAAACCTTAAAATTATCGGCTATGATCAGATTTCATAAATAATACCTTCTCTGAATCTTTTATCCCTCTTTGAATTGTAAGCAATAATAATAGTATTGAATCTCTAAAGCATAGTGAAATGGAAAGAGTATTACATCACTGACATTATGCTCCGCTCCAGATGTATGAACTGTTGGGCTCTATCGGCCCTTATTGTCTGAGGAAAATAGTAGTCATAAATGACCACCTTAAAATATCCCCATTCCATATCCCAATGATGCTAGGTTTGAGTGATAACATCCTACATCCTATTGGAATAATCACATAGCTTCTACGTCACGAGTTTTACCCTCGTCTTAGGAGGCATCTATAGATGATCAATATTCGTAAGCATGGACACCAACCATGACTATGGATATTGTGGTCCACCATCAACTAAAAACATAGGTAGATGATTATACTAGAATAATCATGACAGTTCTTCTATAGAGGTGTAAGGTTGATGTACTCTCTAAAAGGTATGTATAAACCTCATGAATTTTTCACGAACCTATTCATCTGCACCTGTATTCGATATAAGCACTACTGCCGTAACTGGCATGAATGGAGGATCCACTTGTATCCCATGGAATACAATAGCTATTGTATGATCATATACTTCCTCCTTGCGTACTACTAGAGGTCCTTGTGGTGGCACTGATTTGTAAAGTCTATCACACACACCTCAGAATAAACTTATTCATCATGGTACAAAGTTTAAGAGCACATGAACTAAATATGGGAAGAAAATCCTGAAACGTAACCAAAATATGAGTGCATGACTTGTAGGGACATTAAACGGAGTGTACACTTAATCCTATACAGGGTCATGTTCTTCTACAGTTATAGGAATGTGACCACCCCATGTGCATAGCTTCAAGGGATATTTTACGGTGTGTATACATATGCTCTTACATGTTCATGTAACCCCACATTCCATGGTCATGTAAACATCATAGATACACGACATGTCAGTATATCACACAATGTGTACTCATGTCTTCCCTCATAGCTATGTACTTTTACAAGGCCATAGCTACACATTTCTACCTATATAAAACTACACGGGGTGTACATAAGCTACATGTCATGTTCTGATTAAAACTCAACAAATCATGTTTCCTCAGACATGGCTGGTCACACTGTTATTTACCACATGACGTGTAATATGAGTAAATGGTGTATAATTATGATAATTTATCTCTTCAAAAACATAAGAACAGACTGCATGTGTTTATTGGACCTCACAGTATATTGGCTTCGTTTCTGGATAGAAATCCTGAAAAATATCCCAATAAACCAATTTTTATTTAAATAAATAAATGGAGTTCCACATCCCAATCTATGGGGGCTAATACTCCCCATGAATCAAATAATGGAATCGACATATAGAACATCACAACAAAATTTGTATCCCATGGATGAAATATGATCCTCCAAATTCTGATCTATGAGGGATTGTACTCTTCATGGCCCAATGATTAGAGTCCATGAAACATAATCATAACATGTATTGATATACCTATCAAAATAGAAAGCATATCGATCATGATACCTATCACACAAACATGAATATCTCTCATGACATCTATTAAAATAGAAAACATATTTATCCCAATACCTATCACAATAGCATGAATATCTAGCATGACATCTATCACAACAACATCCAATCAGAAATGATTAAAATGGCATTGAAAGAATGCATGGCGTGTGATTTCTAACATGAGACTATATGATTCATGATATGGAATACCATAAACTCAATATGCTGTAATAAAATAAAACCACAATGATATCTATAATAACAACACAATAAAAGTGTGTCACCCAACTGTAAAATCGAATCAACTATAATAACATAAAATCCCAAACTAACAATTTCATTTGAGGTAATTTGGATGTTCCCTGTACACAGGGTATCTAATATCGAGATAAAATAATTACCAAATTATGTTTCATTTATATCAACGCCAAATAGTAAAGAAAACTAGGAAAAAAGCCTCTTATATAACTTTGTAACATCTTGAATCAGGGTTCCACTTAACCAGTGCGCCATACACAGTTGGCCACATGACCTCAGCCACATTTCCTCAAATACCATAGTCTATCGACTAGAGGTGAGGGACTAGGGAATGATAGTGTAAAAAATGCACTCATTGGAAAAGTGTAACTCAATTGAATAAAAAATACTATAATAGTGGATGCAATAAACCACAATCTACTGAAATAAACAATGGATGACCTATAAGGTAAATAAAAAAGCATCATTTCCTAAAAAAGATGATGTAGCTTGTCATATCTTCTACAAAAGAATCCAAAAAAATTTACATTGTATCAATACACAATATAAGTTCTAAAATAAAAATAATCAAAATAAATAAGAAGAATTACAATCCTTAGCTCAGTCGCATGCTCTCTAGCTCCTAAACAGTATCTTAGGTACCCAAAGAAGGGCACATTACCTTATCGACACCTCCAACAAAATAATCTATTTGGTCCAAAAATCATGAACAAAATAGGGTATGAGATATCAATCCAAATAGGTGTCCTCCTAATGCATATTCCTATATTTTTCTGATTATATGCAATAAGTACGTTACAAAAAGGAAAAGGAGTAAATTTAGAACTATATTGAAATAAAAAACCAAAAATTCCATGTTGTCAATTTTCATTTATATTTTTCAGTTAAATCATTCAATTAGATTTATTTCCATTAGTCTCAGGATCTGTTCTATTCTCTCTATTCCCCCGTATAAAGGATTCTCAACAGATACCTTGTAATGATGTCCAAATATATAATGTGAAGACCAAATAGAATCTTATTATTTGGATTAGAATATGTGTCATACGTTATTACCTTTTGATATTATACTCAAATCCCTTCCCAAACACATGAAAAATTCCTACCCACTGGTACGACAAATCCCTGCCCACAGGCATGACTAATCCCTACCCCCAGACATGAAAAATTCTCTCCCACAGGAACAATAAATACATATACACCTGCATATAAGTCAAATGGGTCAAGCCCATTTTATCATCATTTCATTATAAAATACAACACATGGAATTCGAACTATTACGTGGTTAACATAATATCAACTTACATGTGAATAATACATACCATGAAATAATTGAATTAAACTATTACAAGTCATAAACAATAATTGGCATGTCATGGGGAAAAGGGGAAACCACTAATCCCAAACCCTTAATCAATTCAATCACAATTTATCACAATTTCCATTCCATTATAAATTTAATTCATACATAGAACCCCCTTAAGCTAAAACAAGGCATGCCTCCTAGGAAACCTCGTCCAAATTCGCAGAAATAGTAATTCTAGGGAAATGCACCAATGAGGTTACCCTTAATAGAACCAACAAGATCAAACATGCTTAAATTAATTTTATTCATAACCTAGTCATAATAAGGAAACAAAAAGGTTCATTTTCTATTCAAGGCTATACCCTAAACATGGGTGAATGTCACTATGAAACATATAACAAACCGGACATTGAGCGAAAGGAACTAGACCGCATACCATGTCATATTACTAATATCTATGTATTTCCTTGACCTCATATTTAGGATATAATAACATATATCTACAAAAATATGATATCCACTAAACTATAAGTAACTATGAAAAGACACATAATCATGAAGAATGACCCATGAGGAATCTATGTATTACTGATTGGATTCAAACACATCCGACATCATTCAATTTGGAGTTCAGATAGATATTTGAGAGGGGATGTCTCATCAGGTGCTTCGGTTCACCTAATGGGGGGAGCCTCATCTCTATCTGATGAAAAATGTTGTTACTTAACAATTTAATAAAAAAAATTACATTTGATGTAATTGAGAGTACATTCCGTGTTCGTATAGTTTCAAGAAAATCCCGTACATGGTTGGGTACCATGATTACATTACATGTTCTCAAACATACATGGAATGTACCTATAACTACACAGCATGTAGTTCCCAGACACACTGTTAACGTGCTTGAAGCCATAACTTGACCTCGTTTCCCACTTTTCATAGGTTTAAAATGAAAAGAAAATATATATATGTCAAACGAAGAACCGGGTTCTTACAAGTATGTTATCAATGGATCATTTAGCTATTAAATCAAACATTGCATCATTGGATTTTGGTATAATTGAATTACTTCTTTAAAATATATTTTGAATAATTCTTGAAGAAAATACCATTTTCACTTTGAAATCAATTATTTAAAATTGAAAAATTTCAAATACATTATAAAAAAAAATTCGTTTATAATAACATTGGAGTCCTATAAATAATGATTAAAACCATTAATAGGCAATATGGTTGAAAATTATATTCATTTAATATAAATTAAAATAAAAACATCCATTCAAAAATCTATAAAATGTCATGAGGAACCTCCTTCAAAAAATAATTACTAGAATATTCCTTTTTACATATGTTTTCAAAATTCAAATAAAGTATAAAAATTAAATTAAAATATAATAGTGGATTATTAAAAAAAATCATGATATCTATTTGAAAATATAGATAAGGGAAGAAACATTATTATCACCTAAAGAGACAAGTAACATTGGGTTACCTTGGAAAAATTATTTTGGACTCTTGAGTTCACAAATAGAGTAAAAATAATATAAAACATCTAATATCCAAACATAATAATATGAGAAGAAACGTCATGAGTTTATTGAGTGGTAACTCATAATATTTTATCATTGAAAATTTAATCATAATAAATTGTAACAAACAATGATTTTGTAACATATAACCCTTACTGTGTCGGTATCTTTTGAACCATAATCCCCAAAAAACAATAAAATATATTGAAACATTAAATATCATAAATTGAATGAGATTTGTGATATAACATGTCAATACGGTAGTATATAAACCACTCAAAAAATAAAGTGGCATATATGCAATATGTATCCTATAAAAAAATTGAGACTAGGAACCTCTTACCTCAAGATTGACTTGCTTCGAAGGCACTCTTACCTCCTCTTCTATGGATATGCTCATTTAGATCCCTACTTATTGACACTTGAAGTGGTAATTTAAATATTCCAGTAATTATGATTCATGTTTGGGATGTTGATAAGAGAATATGGTTTGTTTTGGGTGATCTAGATTGCCCAATTTTTTATATAGAAGAGAATGGTGGGGATCCCTTCATATATGTTATTAGAGGGTAACTCTTTGAATTAATTGAAATATTAAAATATAATAAAATCATATTCATATTAAATGATTCCAAGTTGATATATATTTGAAAATAATATATTATCTTGGTGGAAGCCTATAATCTAATAAAACATGTTTACGTTTGGGTAGTGTTTTGAACAATATCATTTGGTTTAACAACTTTGATACCCTATTTTAACCATAATTATTGTAACAATTTAGTCTCTCTTTACAGTTTATAATTTTACAAATAAGGTAAAAATTTGACCAAAATTGAAAAATATGATGGTTTATACAATATTTTATAAACAATTTTATATTTTTAGGTTTATTTATTTTTATAAATTATAAAGAAACATTATTCTCAAAAAAATTCATTAATGTAATTTTGGAAAAAAAAATCTTTTATTTTGACATTAAAAACATTATGAAAAATAAAAAACAAAAAAGTAATCTTTTAAAACATCACTAAAATATTATATTAATATTTAGAATTCATTTAATGCTATAAATATCTCGAATGATATTATATATAATATTTTTGATGTTATTTATTTTATATTTCAACAAATTTAAAAAATATTATGTTATCATTGTGTTAGAGTTTTGGGTAATTATTTAGTATCATTATTTTTTAAATAAAATAAAATAATAAAAAAATTATCATTAAAATGATCCTTTAAAACCTTATATAAAATCTTTTTACCCATATGATAAAATACTAGAGAGATTAAGTTAAAGAGGGTGACATTATTTATTTAGCCTTTTCCGAAATTAATAAAATGGAAATTATAAAAGTGATATGGTAACATGTGGCCATGTATTTGAGACATGGAAACAAATGGATGATATCCACCCATATAATAGGATAAATGAATTGTTTTTATAAATGCAAATGTTGTGTCCAAATATTTAACCATGTATTACTCATTTTAACCGTGCCGAGGTGACAAAATATTACTTTTATTACTATTCTTAATGACCAAAATAAAAAAGGGGACTCTTTTTACAAAATTTTGAATGCATTATTCAAAGTATTTTATAAATTTTTTACATTAAATCTATATAATGAGATGAAATTAATATAAAATAAAAACAAAAAACATAATGAAAAATGTTTTTCAGAGAAAATCATTCTATGTCTAAATTTGTTTGACATAATATTAAATAATAAAAGTATTTAAAATAAAAAATTAATATAAAAAATTATATAATAGAATAAATTTCACTTCAAATATGTTTTTAAACTTAAAAGAATCACTGTATGTTTTTGAATAAAATTCAATTATCAATAACAATTAGTAATTTTCACTATTCACTACAAAATAAATCATTTTAGAATGATTATAAACATTAACTATAAAATAATTTTGATATATTAATTTCAGTAATAATTTTAATTTCAATAGATAAATTTTTCAATATTAAAAAAACTAGTATTTTTTCTCTTAAAAATAATTAAAATGGTATTTTTGAAAGAAAAGTATTATTTATGAATAATCTGACATTACTAAAAATTTAATAATTATTAAATAAAAATTAATCCGTAAAATTTTATTTTTTAGTAAATAAATATAATCATATATATTTAATAATGTTGTGTTTTTTATTTATACCTACCAATTTAATTGATATGTAATAATGGTTTTGTTTATATAATATTGTTTTGTTTTTTTATAAAACTCAGTGTTGCGTATCATATATTCTATCAAACATAGTTTTATTATTTTAAAATATACCGGTGTTACATTTTCTTTTATTTTTAAAATGGGTGATATTATATATACATAGACCAAAATTACACTATATGTTTTGAAAACACTAAAACACTTTATTCATTATTATATTTATTTTGAGTTTTTCTTCTTTTCTTTGATGATTGTTGCAGTTTTTTGAAATAATGATGGTATATGAATTCAAGAAAATATTACAATATTATAAATTGTGAAATATCAAGGTTTTAAGCAATGAAAAATTATTGAAAGGAAAATAGTGCCCCTAAAAACATCATCATTAGATGTGGAATGATGATAACATCTATAAATCATGAAAAGTAATATACAAAGGATGTCATTCTAAATTCCTCTAATATATATGAAATTTGAGCATTGTAGAATAATATATATATAAATCTTAACCACTTTTATCCTTAGAGATGAACATACATAAATATAAAAAGATACACCTGGAAGCCACAATCACTTGATTTCTTTAATATATTGTCGACTAAAAGTGCTTCTCATTGTTTTCATTGTTAGTAATTTTCATTTGAATACTTTGGTAAGGATAATTTTTAAAATATATTATCATTTTTGAATAATTTTTTAGAAAATGATCTTGTAGATCGTGGAATTTTAGTATACCGAAGATAGATTCAATATACCTCATATATTATCACAGAACGGTTCTATCAGTCCTAGTAGCATATTAAAAATGAATAAGGTTTTTTAATGTGACTACCAATAGATATGATTGATCAAGAGTCTCATGGGTATTGTAGAAATATAAATTATTTAGTTTTAAATAAGTGGATACCTTTTGACACTTCAATAGATGATGAAACAGGTAATAATATTTCTGATTCCAATTATGATTTAGGTAAATATAAATCTTTTAATACCCTTTGAGGGGTTTTTCATTCAAAATAAATACTATTAATTTTTTAATTATGAATTTTTTTCATCTAATAAGTTTATATAAAATACCAATTATTTTATTTTTCAACTGTATTAATAAAATTCATATGTAGTTATAAAATTAAAATAACATTAATTTTATTATTATTCCTCAAATTTGTTATGTATTTATCATTATACAATGATAAAAATGTATTTAATACTTTATGAGGATAATATTTACATTTATATTAAAAAATAAAATTCATATCTTCTTTTAGATTGTTTTACATATCACATATGATCAAAAAAATCATAATGATCTTTTAGAACATTTATAGTTTATTTTACATTTGATTTATAATGAGTTGGTTATACATGGATTTGTAAAATTACTAAAATAATATGATAAATAAAAACCATAAATTCATTGATAATCATTAAAATATATTATATGATATTCAATTTATCATGGATAATGATAAAAAAGTAAGGCTGATAAAAGATCACACTACCTCCTACCAGTGATCTATTAAGATTTATAACTCTACAAAATGGTTATAGCCTTAAATTTTAGGAGGGAATATATGGTCACTAACCATGTAAATATCAATAATGATATATTTTTAATATTTATTCTAACAAAGAATAAATGTGTTTTTTGAAAAAAAAAATCATTGATTATCATGTTTGATTTACTAAAATAAGAATTTCAACACATCCTTTTGATACCATTATTACATTTATGTATATATTGAAATTTTAGTTTTGTATTAAATTTACTCCAGATGTATGACTAAATAATACATTTTTATGAAACTCTCTAATAAGCATGTTTAAATATTCTTTTGTTTTTACAATGTGCACTCATTTACTAAACTGATAATTTCTATTAAACCTTAAAGTATCATCATGAATTTAATGATGATACATAAAATTTTAAAGAGTTCAAATGGAATTGTTTATGTAACTCAAATATATTTTTGAAAAACAATTATTTATAATGGTTTTTTATCTAGAAATTGATATGTATTTCTCAGTTATAACAAGGATCTTATCTCAACTACATAACATTTATGTATATTGAGAAGTTAATAACATTAAATTTTATATGAGAAAACATTTTCTTATCACACCCTTTTAAGAGTATTATATGTTATATTAAACATTATATTTATGGGACGTATTTTAATAAATAGATACTAAAACATGAGTTTATTAGAGAAATAATATCAATTTTTATTCATAATGAGAAACAATATATCATTGTTTCTAGATGGAACCAAATATAAATGTTTTGGTAACACTTTTTTAAAGACTTAAATCTATCAAATATGTCAATTAGGAGTAATGATATCACATTTGATGATGTAGTAATCTCTAATTATCATACCCTTATCATTTTACTATATAATATTTCAATTGATGTTCATTTATTATATATAAATATCTGTATGATATAAGAATATTAGTTTTAATACCTTAGTTGTGAATATAATCATGATGAATATACCTAATGTGGATGGAATATATTACTTCTTCAACAAAGTAAAATTTCTTATCTAGTATCCATTACATCCACATAAGAAAAAATATATATTCCTCTTCAAATCAGCTCCCTTTGATAACGTTTTAACTATGAAAGATAGTGTAAATAGTCATTTGGATTTAGATTAGAGGAGGGATATTAAATCCTTTCATTTACATTTTTAACCATGAGGGATGGAGAAAAATGTTTCAAACAATCCTTATCCTCTCAGTGAAGTATGAAAAAAATATTCTTCATTGAAATATCTATTTCATAAAAATCGTTATCAAAAAATAAGGATGAACATTATGGTAAGGACAATATGATAAGATTAATGGATACTTTTTTCTAAATAGAATACTAATTTTCTCAACTAATCAATATACACAATCATTTTTAGTGCATGATCAGTAGCTAGTTTACCTTATTAATGTTCAAAATAATTTTTTGCATTGAAATTTTATTAATTTTATTATTTGACTTCTCTTTCTTGAGAAAAAGAAGATGATATATTACAGAGTAATAATCTATGTATTTATGTTTCATCATAACCTCTCCAATCCATGTTAATAATATAATACAATAGACATTGGAAGAATCTTCAACATAACTCTAGCATGACTCCTTTTTAACATCTCCCACCTATTAGGGTGGAATAATAGTAATAAGGGATTTGAAAAATAAATAAAAACATTTTAATAATAATTCATCCATAAAATATTATACCATATGATGAAATTTGTATCAATTAGGAGAAACACTACATATGAAAAATTTTGATTCACAGTACTTATTTCCAATTTTTTTTATAATTAAAATATATTATTAGTAAGTTAGCTGATTGAAAATATATTGTAGACAAAATAATTTTAATTTTATTAGATGTACAACTATTTCATAAATTCTCAACAGCCCTCATTATTGATCTTAGAATTAATCGCATCTAAAAAATTTCAACTATAAAGGACTAATATTTCATATATTTATGATCTATACTATATAAATAAAAAATATATTATTTTATTTTGGTAGTTATTCTTTTCTAATGAAAAATATAGCTCCTTGAGATGTTGGATAGACATCATTATCTATAAATCCTAAATTAAATTTTCTATATTTTCCTATAGACATGTATTTAATATACTATACCCATTAAATTCAATAAAATTTTGATTAATTTGACCCATAATCTTAGTTAATACTCCCTACTAATAGAAAATCCAATGACTATGTCATGAAAAAAAATCAACTATGGTTTCTTCATTATTTTGATGATGGGAGGCATAATGAATTCATATTAACATTATGGGTTTTTTGTTATGTGTAAAAATTTCTTGATCAATCCTTTAAATGTATTGATAATATATTATAGATTTTTCATACCTTAAAAACTGTGTGGAATGAAAATTTTATATATAATCAGTTTATCGAAATTTTATATTTCCATTTTAGTACCTAGATTTAATTTTATAGTAGACATTAATCCATAAAAGAGATTATTTTTTATATCAAAATTTGAAAATAAATTAATGAGCTATAATAGATCTTATCTAAAATATAATTTATATAGTGGAAAGTAAATCAATGTATTCCCATAGAGAAAAACTATGTATCCATGTATTCAAATGAGTTTCATCACTGCACTTGTCCACGTGTGTGTATCTTGTGTTTGTTTTGACTCAGTTCTATCTTGACCAACCTCCATGCATCTTAGGATACTCCTTTTATTGCATAAGTTTTTTACTCACACACGATTAAGGGGAAACAAAGGAATAGTTAATGTCAATTACCTAATCAACATTTTAAATTATTTTCTTATATAATAAAAGTGGGATGAATGAAAAATTTTATAACATATTGAATTTCAAAATTAATATTTCAAAACCCATGTCATAAAGTTAAATTAAACAAAACTAGGTCAAACACATGTCTGTTAAATGATCAATAACATTCATACACATGCAACAAAAATAAAAATTTACATTTTCTATAAATCAAATTACATAATTATTTTGTATTATGATTAAGAAATTTTTATTAATTAGTTAATCCCTTTCATCAAAATTCACATTTGATGAATCATGGAGAAACACATCCAACCTGAATTCATCGGAAAAACTTAATGACCTATAATTAATATTCTTTAAAACCATTATTACAAAGTCAAAAAATTATGATTCTTGGAGTGTAATTGGTAAATATTAATGCAATTAATGAATATAATGAATTTGATTATTTTCCCATTATTAGTATTCTACATGGTGTTTAATATAGAGATACCATCCATTTAACGTGACTGTATTGTATTCAAAATAAAAATCTTTGTATTTATTTTGTATGATGGTAGTATTACACAACATGTACTAATGTGGTAGATATTGTGTGATCAAATTATCATGTTTTTATAAAGCCCGTTGTTCGACTTGGATTTTACATTTAATGTTGAACCGAAATACATATATTCTAGATACACACCATATTTTATACTAGAAATGGGCTTATGTTAAATACTAAATTATAATATATTAGGATTTTATTTCTTATCTTTTTAAATAAATATATTCACTTAAATTTAATGTTTTTCACGCAACATAGAGTTCAAAAAGTCTATGATCAATTTTTATGTTGCTCTTTTAACACAACCATTAAATTAGTGGTAATAATTGTGACTGAATAATTTTTGAAATATAAATGGTTCATATATTTATATAATAAATATTATATTTATGAATTGATTAAAAAATAATAAAATAAATCATAATATTTTTAATAATAATAACAAATGAAGTATTTTTCTGAAAATCCTTTTTTGTTCATAAAATATTTTTATATATTATTAATCTGAATTATTAACTATTGGTGAATTATTTTAATGATAAATATATATTATATATTCAATTAAAAATTTAAACATTCCCGTGATATTTTTACAATGGATGACATTAGAATAAATACTGTTTGTTTCATTATTTGTTTTAAATGTTATTTTTTTAGTGTTTTGAAAACATATTTTAACAAAAACTTACACCACTTATATGTATTTAATTTTATAATATGAATTTTATTTTTACAATTAACTTTTTCAAATTTGGTAATTGGGCACCATTTAGTTTTTTTCAATATTAAAAGTTACCATACTGAAATTTATCACCTTAGTAAACCATAAATTATGTTAATTTATGTTATAATTAACTTATAAGTTAATAATTATTCACCGTAATTATTAATGGATAAATCATATTCATGAATTATCATATTAGGCTCATTTTGATTTGATTTTTTAATGGACACTTTTCCATTAACATGAATTAAATATTATTTAATATAATATAGATTTAAAATGACACTCTCTAGTTAGTAATGACTTTAATGATTCCTCATATGTAGAAAAGAATGATATGAGAAATATAAATTTCAATTTTGATATTTATGATATTATTTTCATCATTGAAATTTATTTCTAAAATTTACAACGTGAAATAATTCCCTTAAATTATTTTTCAATCATAAAAAATTATCTATTTAATTAATAGAAAAATAAAAAAATATGAATATTGTTATTAATATAGACATAATTTTATTTAGTTAATATAAGAAAAAAATAAAGTTCAATATAAAAAATTATATAGGTTTCAATTAATTATATTATAATTCCTCCTTTTTATTAATGTACTTAAATTTATTTTAAAGAACTGTGGAAAATTTACATTAATGAAAATTTAAGAAAATAATATATTATTATATTGTTTAAAATAAAAAAATCATATCTTCATCCATGTGAATGTAATATAGTTTACCACATCCAACATTTTCCTATTATGAGTCATTTTACCATATATAGTATTATTATTAAACGTTTTGAATTAAAATTGTGTTTATTTTGGTTAAGGTCGAAAATGACTAAAATGGTGTTAATCAAAATGATAAGGTATAAAATGAAACAAAAACCAATCTAAATTGTACTAGATGATGGTATTACCACTTTATGAAACCTTATCAATGAAACCATTAAATATGGGGGAATATTATATGAGAATTAATTTTTAATATTTATTATTTTGAGAAATTATAAAACTATTGTAACCTCAAAAGTGAAGGGGAACCTACTCCCTCACATCATTAAACCACATTGTGTGAGCTATCTTGATAAATCCATTACCATTTAAATTCTCAAAATAGTTATCTATGTTTTGTATTTTTTTATTCTCCATAAAAGAGAAATTATGAGTCCCTTAAGAAGGTATCTAAATATTGACTCCCGAAGTAGATTTTATCATATTGCGAGATCACATTAAATTTAATCCTTTTATTACCTCTTCTAAATCCATTTTTTATCATAAAATAACAACTTCAGTATCCTAAATATAATGAAATTCAATTATTATTTTGATACTTTAAAGCCCAAAACATTTTATGGCATGTTATTCTTAAATACCATATATTTATTAGATAGAATATACTGCATGAAGCCATAAGTATATATTAAACAAAAAATTATAGGAGAAATTTAGAACATTGGCATTATATATAAATATTCCACTATTATATTTTGATTTTCAAAAAAGCAATCATCTATGGTTGTGACTAGTAAATTATTTTGAGTCTGATAGAACCAACTTGTTTTTTATTGATGAATAGTATAATAGCCCTATTAATAGTAATATGAATAGTATTATGAACCTTAATAATATTAAACCATGTCACTGTTTTGTTTTCTTAAGGTTATAAGGAACTGAGATGTTGATTAATTTTTCAAGATGCGGAAATATGAGTTATAGATTTAAAAATGTTATTTTTTAATAAATTATGATTTTATTTAAAAATTTATTCAATAATATTTAAAAACTAATTTTTTAAAAATGGATTTTATTTTTTAATACTAAACATCCAAGAATGGTTAGGGTGAAATTTTGGTATTTTTCTAAAATACTTGAATTTTTCGAGAATTGTAAAAATAAAGTTTAGAGATTTTTGTAGTTTAATGACATCATAATGAAGTACTTATTAATATGAAATTAAGGATTAATTTTTTATAGTAAAATATGTCATTTTGTGTTCCATGTGCATAAAACCATGATCAAATACTAGGGGAAAGCCAAAAGTTTTTGAAAAACCCATTAGTTCAGTGTCTCTTTAAAATAATAAAAAAATATCAATTATTTACTATAAATACCCACACATACCTTTTTTTACTTCATCCTAAATCCAAAATTCTCAATAATATTGATGTTTTTTCTCCCTATGAATCCTCCCATGGTTTCTTCAATCCCCCAAGGTCCTAACCTTCATGTTTTGGGAATTCCTCTTCAAGGTAAAGCATTTTACAACCCTTCTCTTTTCATTAAGCTTTCATTTTATGTTTTCTATTTTATTTTTAATTGGATTATGTTGGGATATGTCATTCAATATTTCCCTTAATTTATATATTATTTAAGATGGATTATATACCCCAATTATCTCATCAAACAATTTTATTAAATTTTAAGTGACATTGTTAGGATTCCGAATTTTCGTGAGGGATTTCTCATTTTTTTTATTTTGAGTTCCTTTCTATTCATCTTATTTACTCATATCCCATCATCCAAATTCAATAATAATTCAAGTACCTTAAATTAACTTTGGTTATATTAGTCTAAAGGAATATTTCATCAACATATCTATTTATTCTTCCTCCAATGCAAAAAATTATTACACTATCTGAGATGTGTTTATTTATCACATTCAAGGATGACGAGTTCTAAATTTTCATTGCCATCTTCATTTATGGTCATATAAAAAATTTAATGGTTTAAAAAGATCAAAATATAGGTATATAATCTTATTACACATTTTTTAGTACTTACAAACTCATAATATAAAATAATAGTATAAAATAAGTTCATTATTCACAAAACTACCAAATAAATCAAGTGTTTATCATTATCATTTTTAATACATTTTATCCTCATGGTATGCAACAAAAATATTTATTAAGTCATTAATATCTCATTAAATTTCACTAATAAGGTATATTTACAATTATGGTTGTTTTAACCACATTAAAAATGAACTTCCATTCAAAAATATAATTAATCCAATCATGAAAACCAAGGATGAAAATGATTCCAAAATAATAAAATTGAATATCTTGAACCCATAAAAATGGACATGAATTAACCTAATAATGTTATAATAAATAAATTAAATGTTTCATATGTTTATTAATTATTAATTAATGGGTATATAATTTATTATTCAGGTCATTAAGATCAGTCAAAGAACACTTTTGGGCATAAGGTAAGGGGTTTCTTATCTCACTTTTAATTCAGTGAAATTTTTATTGATCGCTGATTATTTCTTTCATGTGGTGTATTGTGTACTCTATTTTGATATATATTACCTTTATAATGATTATATTCATGGTATTATGTTATTAATTTTGTGATTATTCATTTTTAGTCATTCGACTCGGTTGATTACAACATTATAAGGGACATTATCTCAATTTCCATTTCCTTGCCATTTACAGGGTATTGTGCACCTAATATTTCTTATGTAATATATTCACCTTCCATTTGATATTATTTATGTTTTGAAATTGTAAATATATTATATATACATATTATCTTTCATTGATATGATTATTTTCATTTGTTGTATACGCTTTTACATACGATGTTTATTTGGAATGTTGTTTTAACAATGGAAATATTGATGAATTTGTATCATCTACTCTATGTGGATATTAAAAAAGTATATATTACTTCATTTAATTCTATATGTATAGATATATTTCTACTTAATGCGATGGGAAGGGCCCACTGTACCTCGTGATGCTTTGATAGGTCTAATGAGACAGTCAGTTGGCGACAAACCCTTTGAGTTTGTTTAAAAAATTAGACGGGTTTCTACCCAATGACCTATTTTTTTTTAACAGTATTATTTTATCATGTTCTAGATACATAAATTCCAATTAATATGAATATCTATTTATTCATTTTTAGTCATTAATATATGTTATATTGTCACTATGAAAAAATATATAGATGTAGTTTCATAATAATTGTATTAATTTCTAGTTCTTTCCATTTATTCACCTCGCCATATTGATTATGTAAACTGGTTTAGGATTCACTTATTATTGGTTCATAATTACGGTGTTTGTAAACAATTTAGTTGTAATCATATTAATTTTAGTAGAAAACCCAAAAACTAGATTAGAAATTGTAGATTAGGGGGAAAATTCCTAATATAGTATTTGAGGACAAACAAACAATAATGTAATAGAATTTTAATACGGGATATATTATGTGTATAATTCTAGAAAATACATACATGTCTAGATACAAACATGTAGAGGTAGCTCTGGAAAAGATGTTCCTATGATTGAAAACTTTGACACGGAGTTTTGGGCTTGACTCAAGGCATCCTGGTACACGACAATGTGCTTTTCTAAACTCCTGGTATTGAAAATCCAAGAGGATATGATAAGGATAATTCACATTTAATATACAAGACATTATGAAGGATTTTAATGTAACTGTTTTCTTAGAGATACCATGTTTATGAGATTAGATATGTCGGGAATTTTAATTTATACTATGTACTATTTTAGTTGATATTATAAATTATGATTTTAACATAATCTAGTGTATGAAATTATTTAGAGATGGTGCTAAATAGAATAAGGGTAATAAATACTCATTGAAAATTTTGGATTTATACACTGAGAAATTCTACACGGTCAATATTGTATCGGATCATAAAATGACTATATTGAGACAACTTACTCAGGTTGTGATGGATAACCATGCTACACCTGTTTTGGACTATTTCAAGTGGAAGAAGATACCATTTTTTATTGGAAATACTAATACAGTGCTAGCTGAGCAGTGGATCATGTCCATTGAAAAGATATTCATGGCATTAAGATTCAATGATAATGAAAATGTGGGGCTTCCTATATATTTTATAATGTGTGACATGAATCAATTGTGATCCTTGATCTATAATACCACTTTGGAATATGAAATAGATGTTATTAAAAATATTAATTTTAAGGAAATATTATTCAAAAAATATTTCCCCCGTGAGAAATGAACTGAAATGAAGAGGAAATTATTTATCATAAGGAAAAGGGAAGAAGACATTGATGCAGAGTACGTGGCTACCTTAACAAAACTATCCATGTTTTCTATAGATTACGTATGAGACTCAAAGGAAATTATTGACCATTTCTATGAAGGTCTTAAGACATGTCTTCTAAGGGCACTGGCTTTACAAACATTATCATCATATAGTGATATTTTTTCATGGGCCATTGAAATAGAGATGGGATTTTCATGATCAAAATTGTTCAAGGGAAACCAAGATAATAAGCAGTACATTGAAAACCATGGAAAATGTGAAGAACAAATGAAGAAAAAGGGAAAGCAGAAATTTCCATTATGTAATAACTATGGAAATAATCATCCCGAGAAATGCTTGAAAGGTATAAAAGTCTACTATAAGTGTGTAGAAAAGGGTCATAGATCGAATGAATACAAGGGGAAGAAACAAGTCGATGATGTTCAATGCTATAGTTTTATATATATGGTACAATATGAAATTATTATCCTAAATGAAATGGAAAGTTTCCTCAAAAAAGTCCACGAGAGAAAGGGAAATATTGTCCAATTAAAAAAGATGAGTATAATGTTATTAATGATGTGGTGGAAGGTACTATAGTCATTTCCTCAAACATGTCCAATGATTTTTCTATTCTATATCATCGCATTGATTTATATCTTCCTAGTTTTACAAGAAAATTAGATTCATATAATTAAATTTAATAAAGGATTTATCAATCAAAACTCTTACTGGATGCATCATTACAACCGTGGAATTTTGATCAGTCACCCTCATGACATGTAAACGTGCTTTAGTTTCTGAACTTATTATCTAACCAATGATTAACATTTATATAACTCTTAGTGTGAATCAGATATCCAGTTATTATGTGAATATCTATTGAATGAAAAATAAAGTTATAATTGTTTATAATTGTGTAGATTCCCTTATCATTAGAGAAGAAACTTCTCCATCTTATTATTATCTAGATCCTCCCCAATATCTTCACTAAATGAAATTCCCAGAGAGGAAGATAACAAAATATCTATGGGAGAGGAATAAATATTCCAAATAATGATGTGCATATAGTGAGAAAATACATTGATATATTTCTAGATGATTTACCTGGACATCCTACATGGAAAGAAGTTATGTTCTCTATATATTTAATTCATGGTTCATGACCTATATCAAATACTCTATATAGAATAACCACTGTGGAATTTTCGGAGCTGATGAAACAACTTGAGGAATTGTGTGGAAAAGGATTTATTCAACCAAGAGTTTCTCAATAGGGAGTTGTAATTAGCTTTTTCAGTAAGAACGATAGATCCATGAGGCAATGCATTGATTACAGGGAAATCAATTATATTTCAATAAATAATATGTATCGTTTTCCAAAAATTGATGATTTATTTGATCAACTTCAGGAAGCACAATATTTTTCAATGATTAAACATTGATCTAGATATCATCACCTGTGAGTGAAGAAGGAAGATAATCCAAATATAGTATTTCAAACTAGTATTTGGAATTATAAGTTTACAACTATGCCATTTTAACTAACTAATGCAACCTCGGTTTTCATGGATCTAATTAATAGAGTTTTCAAGGATTGTATTGATGATTTTGTTGTAGTCATTATCGATGATATCCTGGTATACTCCAAAATCTATGAAGACCATTAGGATCATTTGAAAAATATTTTGAAACCTATTAGAATAAATGAATTATATTGGATGTTTATGAAGTGTGAATTTTGGATTAAATCAATTTCCTTCCTTTTCTACATTGTCTCTAAGGAGGGAATATATGCAGATCTTGTGAAGTAAAATGTTATTCCACAGTTTCCTACTCCAACTAACATAACTGAGGAACATAGTTGTATTGGTTTAGTAGATTATTATTAGTGTTTCGTTCATAACATCACATTTATTACCATCCCAATGACCATGCTAACATGAAAAGGGGTTATAATCATTAGGACAAAATAATGTGAGAATTTTTTAATGAATTGAAGAGAAGATTAGTGAATGCTCCAATCATGGATCTATCGTCATGGAATAATGTATTTTTTATCTATTTGGTTGCATCAAATAAATTACTTGGATGTGTCCTTATGTATAATGATGTAGTTATTGCCATTGAATCTTGGTAGAAAAAAAATCAAGAAAAAAATTGTCCCACTCAAGATATTGAGTTAGTAGTGCTAATATTTTCACTGAAGATATGGATTCAATATCTCAATAGAGAAAAATGTTGGATATATATGTATCATAAGGGTTTGAAATATATATTTTTACATAAATAACATAACAGGAGACAATAGAAATGGATTGAGTTATTCAAGGATTGTGATTTTACAATACACTACCACCTAGAGAAGGAAAATGAGGTGGTAGATGCTTTGAGTAAAAAGGACCACAGAATTATGAACAATATTAGAGTTTAAATGGATCCTATGTTCATCGATCTTATAGAGATGGATATGGGAATTATCATGTAAGGTAACACAACACTAATTTTCAATTGGTTTAAAAACCTAATTTATTAGAAAGGGTAAAAAGTTTCCAGACTGATGATGAGGTGTTACAAACGAAAATTATAGTTATAAATTATCGTAATATTATTGAATTAATTAATGAAGGTGGTAATTTAAAATTGGGAATGAGGATTTTTTCCCTCTATTCCTAATCTAAAAGGGGAACTATTGGATAATGCTCATAACTATAATTTCCCAATAAAACATGGTAGTAAAAATATGTATTGATATATAAAGGAACATTTTTTGTGGGACAACATAAAGAGGGGGACTACAAATTATGTGTCAAGATGTTTGGCTTGTCAACAGGTGAAGATCTTAAGACAACTTCCTAGAGGAGTCAAGCAACCCCTTCCTATAACTTTATGGAAATGGAATGTTTTTACGATGGAATTTGCCATGGGGGTACCCCATACTCTATGAAATAATGAAGTGTTAGGGGTCATTGTTGATTGTATTACAAAATAAGAACATCTTCTTACTATAAGATAATATTTTCACTTTAAAGTTTAGAGAGACTATATATTAATGATTTTGTAAGACTTCAAGGCGTACCCTTCTCAAATGTTTCAGTTCATGATCAACATTTTACATCACAGTTATGGTAATGTCTTGAAAAAGGCCCTAGATATTGATCTTCGTTTGAGCACATCATACTTCCTAGAAACTTAGGGACAACCATACATGACTCTTCAAAACTTTGAAGACATGTTGAGGTCTTTTTCACATGACTTTCATGGTATGTGGGATCAATATTTACCACTCATAGATTTTTACTATAAAAATAGCTTCCATTCATGTTTTCAGATGGTACCATATGAATAGTAATATGGAAAGCAAAGTCATAAACCATTTTTATGGGATGATGTTGGTGAAAGAATTATCATAGACCCAGAACTTGTGGAGGAAACAATGGAAAATGTGATGATTATCTAAAACCATATCAAAATTGCTCAATGCAGGAAAAAATGTTATACTGATAATCTAAGGAATGTTTTGGAATTTTGAGAAGGTGATCATGTTTTATTATAGGTATCTCCATGTATGGGAATTATGCAATTTAGTAATAAGGGTAAATTAAGTCCCAGATAAATCAGGCCTTTTGAAATTATTGATTGATTTTGAGCTGTTTCATAATGTTTTAAAATGCCTCCAAGTCTCTCCAAAGTTCACAATGTGTTCCAGGTATCAATGTTAATGAAATAAATTCCAAATCCAATACATGTACTCAACTACGATGAAATAGATCTTGAGCCCAATATATCCTATTGTGAAGAGCCTATCATGATCCTTAATACTAGAGAACATGTGTTGCATAATCGAAGAACTTGTATGGTATAGGTTATTTGGAGGAACCATAAGATGGTAGAAGATATGTGGGAAAATAATGATGTTATGAAGAATAACAACCCACATCATTTTAGTGGTCATTATACGTAAAAGTTTTTGTATGAAATTTTGGATGGTGGAAATATTTTAACACCCCAAAAATTTTATGGTATGTTCTTCTTAAATACTTTCAATTCATTAGATATCCTATATTTCATGATGCTCTTAGTCTCTATTAAACAAAAATTTATATGATAAATTTATAACCTTTCCATTAAACATAAATTTTCCACTTCTATGTTTTGAGTTTCTAAAAAACGATCATCTATTGTTGTGACTGGTATGCTATTTTGAGTCTGATAAAACCAAATAGTGTTTTTTGATGAATAGTAACATATACTTATGAATAGTAATATAAATAGTAATATGATCCTTATAACAGTAAAACATATTACTATTTCATTTTCATAAGGATATAAAGTAATGAGATATTGATTAATTTTTCATGATTTTGAAAAATGGGTTTTAGCTTAAAAATTGTTATTTTTAAAATAATTATAATTTTATTTAAAAATTAAATTAAAAAACGAATTTTTTTTTAATAAATTTATTTCATTTTGGTACTCTATATTTTATAAAATGGTTTGGGGGATTTTTTGGTATTTTTCTATAATACTTGAATTTTTTGTGAATAATAAAAATACAGTTTTGAGTTTTCAGTAGTTTAATGACATCATAACAATGTAATAATTAATATAAAAGTTTTTCCAACTATTGTAACATAAAATATGGCAGGAGATGTCCCAAGAGGCTAAAACCATAGGAACATACCATGGGAAACCCATGGCATTGAAAAAAAATAACTTCTGAGTTGTCATTTTAATTAATTAAAAACTCACACTTATTTACTATAATTACCACCTCGTCCCTTTGTTTTTATTCTATGTAAATCCATAATAATTGATGATCATGTATTTTTACCTTCCTAGGATTATTCTAAAGGTGTCCCCATGCTCCTAATGTCCCATCCTTCATGTTTTGGGAATTACTCTTCAAGGTAAGGGAATCTACCACACTTCTCTTTTCTTAAAGCTTTCATTTTATGTTTTCTCTTTTATAGTCAGTTAAATTTTGTTTGGATATGTCATTCCACATTCCACTTTAAATATATATTATGTAAGAGTGATGATATACCCCTTTCTCTCATCAAACTATTTTATGAAATTTTATTTGACACCCGTAGGATGCCAAATTTCTTGGAGGTATTTATCATGTTTTTCTTTTATTATCTGTTATTTTCTTTTCTTATTCTTCCCCAATCTACCCTCACCCAAATTCTATGATAGTTATAGTACCATACAAGAACTGGAATTATATTATGATAATTAAATAATTCAAAATCATCTCTCTTTCCCCCTCTTTGTATAGTAATAATGAAAACATTGTCCGATATGTATTAATTTATCACATCCTCTGACGATATGTTGTCAATTTTCATTATCATATTCTATTCTGGTCATGAAACCATTTTCTATGGTTGAAATAGATCAAAATATTTATAATTAATTTTATTAAATATTATTCATACATAACACAATCATAATATAATAAAATAATACAAAACAAGTTAATTATGCACAAAACACCCATGTAAATCAAGAATTTATCAATATCATTTATCAAACAATTCATCATCATAGTATATAATCAAAATCATTATACGGTCATTTATAACTATTTAAATAACACTAATATTAAATATTAAAAATTCTTGGTGCTTAACCACATCACCAATGAATGTCCACTCATGAATACAAGTAAGATGATCATGAAATACATGGATGAAAATGAAACCAATATAATACAATTGAACATCTTGAACCAATAAAAAAGGACCTAAATGATCCTAATAATTTTATACGGAATAAATTAAATGTCGTAGAAGTTTTGGAAATATTTTTTAAAGAGTCTAAATTTTATTATTCGCGTCATTAAGATCAGTCAAATAACTATTTCGGGCATACGGTAAGGGGGTTCTTATTTCACTTTTAATTCCGCGAGATTTCTATTTTTATCCACTTATTTCAACATGTGGTTTATTTTCTACTACATCTTTATATATATTACCATTATTCTATTTAAATTTATGGTATTACTTGATTAATTTGGTGGTTATTCATTTTTGGTCATACGACTCGGTTGATTACAACGAGGTAAGGGACGTTGTCTCAATTTCCATTTCATTTCCATTTGCATGGTATTATGCACCAAATCATTCTTATATGGTGTATCCACATCTCATTTGAGATAATTTTTCATTTGAAATTGAAAATATATTATATATCAATATTCTGGTTTCATGGAAATTTGTATTTTCGTAAACAATTTACCATTTTCCATACAACCTTTATTAGGAATGTTGTTTTAACTATGGAAATATTGAAGTATCTGTATCGTCCAATATATATGGATATTGGGAAGGTAGATTTTAATTTTATTAAATATATGTATACAGAATTATTTAGACATGTATTTATGGGAAAGGCCCACTATATCCCCTTGATTCATCGATATTTTTCATGAGACCATCAGTTAGTGACAAACCCTTCGAGTTGTTATCCCAAAAATCAGATGGGTTTCTACCCACATAACGAAACCATTTTAACAATATTATGGTATCGTGTTCCAGATACATGACACCAATTAATAATCATATCTCTTTATTCATTTTAATTTATTTATATCCATGTGGGTTTCACTATGACTACATATATAGATGTAGTTTCATACACATTTTATTAATGGAGTTCATTTACATTTATTTCACATGTCATATTGATTATGTCAAATTATATATGATTCACTTATTATTGATTCTTTCCTTCACTATTTGTAACCCTTATTGAGAATTCGAGATCACCCCTTTCATTTGTTTACCTTCAATGGGTTATTAATAGGAGACTGTTTATATTATTCTTGTGGTTGTATTTTATTAGTATTTGTTCTGTATTGTATTTTGATAACTTTTCCTATGTAATTGGAGTTACATATATGTATCTAGTTTCTTAAATAATACTAAACTGATCATTCCTTTGAATTTTTCATTCTTTTTAACCATGCTAGTGGTACAAGTAATGCACCGGCTCTGGTCAAGTGGGATTGGGGAGTTAGAGATACCACAATTACCCACCCTCTTTCCAATAAAATGATAAGTAAAAGTATCACTAATGTTAATGTATGGCTTACCATCTCCACATAATGATACAATTCGTTTTTATTACCATATTTAATGAACATGACCTATCATAGGTTTAAAACAAACACACACACACATAATGGTATATATATATATATATATTATAACATAATTATAGTTATTAAATTAAAATATTATATCTACTTTATTATCTTCCAAGTCATTGTGAAAAGATAATGTTTCTCATGCGTACATGTGGACTACCACCACCACAAAAGTTTTTAATTAGATTTTAATTTATATTTATATTGTATTGAAATAAATATGTATATTAAAAATTTATATGATTGTTATGGTCAAATAATTATTATATGAATGTTATTTTTTTTTCAATTCATAAGTCACATCTGTAGAATAATTTGAAATTGTTTCATGCATATGTTTAACCAACCATCTTGATGAATGATGTAATTAATTTTTTTTCAATTACTATAATTTCATAAATAAAGTACATATATTCTCAATATATATTATATTTATATAATTATAAATGATAAAGATATGATGTAACCATGATCAAATAATAAATATAGAAATGGCAGAAGAAAGTATACCAAAAAAGAGAAGAAGGTATTACAAAAAAGTTTTTTTAAACAATGATTTGTTAATAAATAGGAGATAAAAGGATATAAGTATTTCATAAGTTTTATGATATATATTTATATAGTTATGCAACTCAATTATAATAAATATATATTTATTTTATATTATATTAGAGCATTTTCATATGACGTCGATCCTGAGGTAATGTTTTATTACATATCCTCATCAATATATCAGATTATTTATGTTTAAGTCCCTATTCAAGAATATTTACCTTCCATATAAATGTTTCATAAAAATAGTATCAATTCATTTACAATAATACTCTTATATTTTATAGAGTTGTTCCATTTTTTTAACTTTCTAAATGAGGTACTTTGTGAGTTTTCAATCCCAAAAATAGAAGGAATGTTTTTTTAACATCTACGGCATTAGAACATTTTACCAAAATATGAAATATTTATTTCATTGAGGATTAATTCAAAGTATTAAAAGGTAATTTAAATTAAATTTTATTTTTTGTATGTGAAAATTTAAAAAAAAAGTTATTTCAATGTAAAAAAGGTTATTTTCATAAAAAAATTACAATGATATTTTCTAGGTGTGGTAGTCTATACAAACATCATTTTTTAAATGTTATTCATTACTGAGAATATTATATTATTATACCATATAACATATTTTATTAGATGGTTAAAAATTGTTTTGATTATATATTTACTATTTTGATATAATTTTTTATATTAAATATGATGGGTTATGAATACTTTTATTTATTAGGGAAATTATTGAATTTTCTATTCTCTTTTCAATAAGAATGTTTCTAAATATTTTGTTTGACCACATTCATATGAGGAACTCAGTTGTCATTGTATGTAATCGGTGTGGCAAAATATAAACCCTTTAAAAAATTTTAGGTCTCATGAGTGAGACTATATTGGGTTTTGGATGAGGATTTATCTATTTATATAAGATATTTTTTATGAGGTTTTGATCGTTTTTTAATGACATCTATTGTTATTAATTTTCCTCATTATGTGATTATCTAAGGAATTCCAAGTGACTATTTGATTTTTTATGATATCCATGGACATGTTTTGAGCTCATGTGGTTATGGAATTATTTTATTTATAATTATTCTATTCTATATTGTTCATGGAATATTTAGCCTCTATTATATGCATACCCTTAATAAGAATCTAAGATAACCATTCTGATTATCACTGATATGTAGGGACAATCTAGGACATTGATGATGTTCTTAATATAAATACTAGGTTTTAATTATATTTTTAAATTTAAATTTTTTATTTTAGTTTGTACACATTTTTCTATGACTACTAAACTATGTTGTACCATAGGGTACAATAATTTGTATCTAATTCCAATGTAATAATGTAACTACTGAATCTGAACTAGTGGGGCTATGGTATTTATCGTTCGTATCTAAGGTGGATTAATAAAACCAATGGGAATAACCTTAATGAGAGACATATTAGTGAAATTTAATCATTTAATAGACAATAAAAATATTCCAAAAGAATCCAAGGTTATAATTTTGTGTTTAGTTACACATAAATATAAAATTAATATAATTTGAATCAATACTTTCAAATTATACATTATTATTCCCAATCTAATGAAGTTTATTCTATTCTATAGAAATTGAGCCTATAAAAAGGAATGGAATATGTATCAATGCACTTAATATATATGGGGATTACCTTCATCAGATAGATAATGATGTTATAATTGGATCAAGAGATGGGACTCATCATCTAACAACTACAACGAGATAGATTTTTCAGATTATTAGTAATAACATTACCCATATAGAGTATCCTAATGAACCAAAAGAGGGTGTTACCAAGTTAGATAACTCTTGTTAAAAAAAATCCACCATTTAATGGTAACAAACATACATTTATCATTGATAAAAAGATAAGTTCCATAGGGTTGATATTAATCACATTAGAAGTAATGAGAGGGAAAAGATTGTAATTGATGTTTATCATCTCTCAAGAGATGTTGATCAATGGTATTAATTAATTAAAAACACTATTGGGTATGAAGATATTGTAAACATATAATGGAAGGATTTAAATGATCTTTTATAGGGAAAATATTTTTCTCACAAATAAAGGGTGCATATGGGGATAGAATTATTTAGATTGAGATAGAAGGAAGATAACTGTGTTTAATGTCTGAATCCCACTATAAAAAGATAGAAAATTAATCTTTACACTATTTAAATAATCCAAATATCATTATTTACCATTTATTATATTTTATTATGAATATTCTTTAATAGATAACTACTCTCCCAGACATTCTCATCAATTGGGGATATAATATCTTTTTTGTATCAAGGCATTGAATTAGTTCTCCATGTATTATGACTTATATGTGAAGCTTGGAATGATAAAGTATGATGATTAAATGAAAAAAAGGAAATAGGATAATGGGTAATAAGGGAAGTATGGAATCCTGAACATGTAATTATTGTGGAAGGAAATATCATCAAACATGCATATTGGGAAAATGAGATTTCTAAAAATTGTGCGATGAAAGTCCTTCGGTCCTGTGATTTCAAGAGAAATAAAGAATAACAAAATATGAAATTCCTTATACTTATGAATATGGGACACTATAAAAATTATTTTCCTAGGTTTCAAGGTAACTCATCCAAGAAAAGGCCAACTGAGAAAATAAAAGAGTATGCGATAAAAATAGATGTGATTAATGTATCCAATGAAGTGGAGAAAAGTGCATTAGTTATATCGTAACATTTATATAATTCCTTACTATATTAAAGATCATAAAAATCTCATATATATTATTATATATCTGAAAAAATGGTCATTCCCAATCACCATAATAATTTATTTGTTTAGTAAACCTCCTAGTGGAAACCTCACTATAATAAAAAAGATTCAATAAGTTCCTATTATAAAATATATACTTACTAAATTATTTAATTGTATTATCATACTTATATTTGACATTTATATAATAAATTTTATATATTTATTGTTACTATGAGCTTATTCTTGTGTCAGGTGAGAAACCAAGCACCGCACACTAATGGAATCATACATATGAGAGGTGTTTTCCTATCATTGAGAAGTGGGTGGTATGCTCTACAATGTTATGAAATTGTATTAATAACATCATTAATGATTGAATTGGATCTTGATATATGGACTTATTTGGGTATGAATATAGGGGTCATAGTAGATATAGATATAATTAATCTTATCATAAAAAACTAGAACTACAGTGAGGTTCCATAGGGGGTTGAGATCATGTTTCATGGTCTTGTTGTCATTTTGATGTCGTGGAACATCTAGGAGGAACATAATAGAATATGGGAAGAAAAAGGGTTCTTCATTACCCCAATTATGTATTGAGTGATAAATTCTCTTATGGAGATGGTATGACACAATATATGTGTGAGTTATTAATTGATTCTTAGGAAAAGTCTTCTAAGAACGTTTACTAATCTATGAGAAACAGAGCATAAAATCTTCGATAGATGGGTAAAAGAGATGGCCCCATGTAGGGGATTAAAAATGAATATGGAAAGCTCTTGTAATTTTGTGATTTTATAGGTGGAGGTCTTTTGATTTATCAGTGATAGTATAAATCAACGAATTCAATGGGGATCAAAATTCATTGGGGGATTAGTTCAGGGAGATGGTGATTGTACTATCTATCTGGAGGGTCTCCAATATTAAAATTAATATGGATTATTCATAAATCAGTGATTTGGTTGTGATACTACATTACAAGGACAAATTTAAATGGGACCTGATATATTTGATCTCAAATTTATAGGAACTAAAAAATCAAGGCATAAAGGTTAGGTACATTTGCAGGGAAGGGAATAATATAGCTGACTACAAAGAATGTAAAGGGGACCAAAGGGAATGTGTTAGGTTCTATCACTATATTTGGTATCAACCAAATTATTTTAAGCATATTTTCATGGGATAGACACTTGGTGTGAATTATTTTTTCCCCATTGGATGAGGTTTTTTGTTCTCCCCCCCCCCCATTTTTATAAATAAAAAAATTTCCAGTTAGTGAGGATTGTATTTCAAAATATAATGAAACATATATTCAAAAAATAATTAAATTATGATTCATGATGAATATAAAAAATTAAATATCATTAGAGTGGTGACATTATCATCTATATCATGTCTGGATCCTTATCCATTAGATCTCTTAGATGATACACTTATAGACGAATAGAAGAAAAAACCTACTGATGAATAAGGTAAACTTGAAATTAAGGATAAATCTATTGTATTTGAATATATTGATGTCTTTAACAATAAATTACCTAGATTTAAAATAGAGTATGAATTTGAATTTTTAATTTATTTAATCAATGATGCAAGACATATATCAATGACTCCATATGGAATGGCCACTGTAGAGTTAGTGTTGTTGAAGAAATGGATATAGGAGTTGAGTAGTAAATTATTTATAAATCCTTATGTTTCAATTATTGAGCCCATGTTTTTATTGTTAATATGAAAGGTGGATCTATGAGGTTTTTATTTTATTATAATGAAATTAAATCATTTATGAGAATAAATAAAGTTACATATTCTTCGCTTTCATCAATTGTATCAACAAATTCACAGATATCAATATTTTTAAAACATTGACCATCATTCAAGATAAAATAATTTATGAATAAAAAAATTTAGATATCACATACTTTATTATACAATTGATGTATCAACATTATGATCTTACATTAATGCAATTTGGAATGACTAATTAACCCTTTTAAGTATATAATTAATATATTATTCGAAGAGTGTCTTAATAATTTGTTTTGTTATTTATTTATTATATATTTGTGTACTCTATGATACATGAGGTCCACGGAAACCACAAGAGGATCATTACTAAGAATCTTAAAATAAAAACATTATATGGTAAGGATTTGTGCTGATGGCATGGTGTGGTATCTATTGTCCCATGGTTTCACGAACTTGAAAGGCCTCTGGAGCACTGTTGATGAACCATTATCCTTTAACATCTTCCAAAGAAACTATTTTCATGGAATTGTCCCAAATGATGGACTTTCCTACATTGGGATCATCTTTGATGGCACCTTCCTCCATTCTGCATTAGGGTTTTGAGCATAGGATGCCTCTCAATTTTCATCATATATTTTTGAATCCTAGAGCTCTAGAAATGAAGGCTTCACTATTTATCAATATCCCCCCAGGGATTTGTACAGATAACATTTTTCAATTTGGGTGATGCGGGTGATGGATGTGATGTAGGAATAGTGAATGGTTGTGATGTGTGATGTCATGGGGAATGATGAATTTATTTTTTAGGGAACGTTGAGTCCATGATAAGGATCATTTTTATTCCTATTATTGGTGGGTTTTGTTTGAGTTTCTTTTTTGGGTGGGTCTAGTCTAGGGAATTGTTTCTTACTTGGCCCGCTTATGAATCACTCTGGCTGAGTGTTATTCTTGTTGGTTCCCACATTACCATAAAGTGATATTATATAAAAAAAGAATTCATGTATTGTATCATATGAATAAAAAATAAGTATATGAATAGACTATATATACAAACTTAATCAAGGTATATAGTTTTTTTTTGAAATGTTACTATCGATGATTTGTTCCAAATTATAGAAGATTGGATATCCCAATAAAAAATATTTCTCATAAATGTGTAGATTTTATTTGGATAAAGGAATGTAATGAATTTTTTAATGAATTGAAGATGCCATTTGTAAATTCTCTATTCTGGACACTACCATAGGGATATGGTAAAATTTTAATTTATTTTGACTCATTAAGGAAGGGATATGGTTTTTTTCTAATACAGATTAATAGAGTTATTTTATATGCACAAATGTAGTAAAAAATCTTGAAAAGAACAATCAAAAACAAAATAATGCGTTAGAAGTTGTAAAATTTTCTATGAAGATACAAAGTCAATATTTCTATGTTAAAAGAAGTGATATATATATTGATCACAAGAGTTTGAAATCTATTTCTCAAAGAAATAACACAATATGAGGGAAAAAGTGATATATAGAACTAGAAAATGACTATGATTTAACAATTCAATACAATTTTTGTAACACCCCAAGCTTCTACGGTACGCTTCTCTTTGAATAATGTGATAGCGTGTGTTGTACGCAACACCAAGTTCTAACACACCGTAACTAATCAAACTAGCCGTTATGAATAGTAATACCTAATTTTTGAAATTATATATATTTTATATTTGAAAATGGACTTCATTTTTGGATTCGGAATATCAAATTTAGCCTAAGGTGAAATTTTGGTCCATTTCGGATAACTTTCATATTTTGATGAATAGTGAAAATTACTAAGTTTTAATTAAAAACAACTTTTTTAATCAAAATAATTAATAGTGATAAATTATGAATTTGAGTGGTTTTAAAGTATATTTAGAATATATTTTTACCATTTAATATAATGTTGGTCATTGGACATAATTTTACAATTAAACCGAACATAAACGAGTGTCAATCTTTTGATAGTTATTATCTCTTAAAAACACGCTTTTTGTTTTGACAGCGGGATTTAATTTTAAATTAATTTCTGCCACTTCTGTGTTATGAATTTAGGAAAATGGATTCCATATTTGGAATCAGGATGTTCAAATTGTGTAAATAGGTAACTTTTATTTTTAGACATTTTGAATAATTACTGCGGTAAATATTTTATTTACCATGGTTAAGGGTAAATCCGGTAAATAAGGGTTAAAAAATAATATTATAATAATACTAAATTACCCTAAAACGTGTCTTAACACTATTGGTTGATACATGGTCGACCATGGGAATCTTTGGGTCTATTTTGGGACCCCATGGATCCACTTGTAAGTGATAATGACACTTTATTTTAATTAAGTTAAAATGAATACAAAAATGACACAAGCATATATCTTTTAGAAAAACAATTGTTACATAGGGTTATATATGTTGGATTTTAGATTATAAATATTAATTAGAAATATAAAAAGATTTCCTACATAATGATATTTTATTTATAATTTTTAGACATTAAATAATTTATTTTATTTATGACACAATGATGATGCATTAATTACTATAATAGTGAAAAATTAAAATAATTGATATTATAAATACCCAAATAAATATAATATGAAACTTTTAATGAATTAAACTAATTTTCTAGGATAATATGATATATTAGGATTGATTTAATTGACTTTTTTCGAAGTAATCAATCTGTTATGAGTTTCACAAAAATCAACTATTGAATAGTGTCAAAATTGACATAAAAGAGTTCTTAAAACAAATATTATATTATTAATTGATATTAAATTCCTAAAAATATAAGGTTCGGCCAAGAGACTTATATCATGATATTTTCATCATTAATGTACCACTTGGGGGTCTCTTGGATGTATATAGTATGTTTATTAACCATATTATAGAAAAATACAAAGAGACATTGTAAAAGTGAAACTAATTAACTTAGAGTTAATACTTAAAGATAAGGTTAATATAAGTACCCAAACCTGTCTAAATTCTATTGGTTGAGTTGTTTTCGACCTATCCCCACCTTAAACTTTGAATAATAAGCTTTTGAGCCATTAGAAACCGAATATGAATTTATTATAAATTAATATTTCTAGCTTTTCCAAAGGTGCCCCTCACCCCTCTTATAAAAGGGCACTCCTCCTTCTCATTTCTTCACACCTTCAAAGACTTTTGGTTCGGCCAAACTCTGCCCAAATACTCTCCCAACATCCCTCACTACAACCTAGAGGCCTTAGTTTGATCATAAAGCCAACCTAAGGAGCCCTTTTGATCAAATCAAAAGGAAGAACCCGAAGAAGAGGTAATGATTTCACCACCCTTTTCTAAGTTCATTTCTTCTTTCACTTCTTCTTCCTTTGTTCTTACCATTCTAAAATAATAACTACAGTATATCACATATACTGTGATGTTATTATAAGTATGGTACAACCATATTCAGTATTCTATCCACCCTTTGAATAACATGTCACCATACGTGCGTACGTACGGCTTACCGTCTCCACGTCGTGGTGTAATTGTTATTCAATATAATATTATTTGGATGGGTATAATAATGATGTGTAACTCATGTAAATAATAAATATAACATGTTAATGATTCTGTATATATGATATACCATTCATTTATATATTATTTTAATATCAAAAGAATGATATTGTCGCTCGTGCATACGTACGGACTACCGTCTCCACGAACGCGATGAGATTCATTCTCCATCGTATCCATTCAAGTATAATTATCATTTGATGATTTAAAAATGATGTTTAAGGACTGGATATCATTCTGGATATGAATAAGATACAACAACCATGGCTTATGTAACAAAACATATAAAAGAAAATGAGTAAGTTAACTCCCGAAACGACGATAATTCTAAGATATTATTAACAAATCAATGTTAAAAGATCATATATGATATCATATTAATATATATGATTCTTTTATAATTTAATAACAACTATTTCACCATTATACAGGAGGTTAACCTACCCCAACCAAGGAAAAGTACAAGGTAAGGGTTTACTTTACAACCTCTTCATTATCCAAGGTTGTTTATACGTAATAATCTATTGGGATCTCTTTATCATCCACATCCATGTTTCTTAAAAATGCATTTCAAAACATTTTTACTATTTACTAGAATATGAGTTAAAGTCATTTATACCCTTTTTGACTTTTATAAGTGGTTTATAAAGGAATCTTTCGGTCGTTTTCAAAACAAGGTCCTTTTTAACCTTTTCGACAGAATTAAGGTAAGAATGTTTTTTTTAACTTATACGGCGGGTGCGGCTATTTTCCGCCGTTATAAAATCCTCAAAGCTTCCCTTACAAGCTTATAAAAATATTTTCAAAGAAAATGTTTTATTTTATATGGATCTTAAATTATTTCAAAATAAAAGGAGATATTTCTTTAAAAAGAATTTTGATTTCATCTATGTCAACATCCTTTGATGGATTTTAAGATTATTTGAAGTTGATTTATTATGATACAAAACTTCTATATTGTATTGAAGGTTTTGTGATATGTTTGACTGTAGATGTGCTATTTTTATACCATTCATAGTTTATGGTGAAAGTATTGACATTTCGTATGCTAGTTTTAATAGGAATGTTTATGTTATGTTTAAACCTTTTCATATGGGAATGCATTGGACTTAATATGTGACGGGTGGAGCCCGCTATAGCTCCTCGATGCATCGGTAGGTCTCATGAGACAAACTAGTGTCTTGGCACAAGGCCTTGACAAAATCTTATTTGTAGTCTTGGAACGAGGCCTTGGCTATGTGGTTATGATAGTCTGGCATTATGCATTCCAACATTATGAAAGTGGTTGTTGATTTTTGCATGTGATTATTCGATTAGTAGAATATCCATGTGAATAATTAAATGGCATTATTTCATTTTATTTATTCCATACCATGTTGAAAGTTCATGTTTAAAAGGCTTTTGTTTTAGTTATACATTGTCTTAAATGTTTATTCTTATTGATGAAAGTTTCCGCTATATTGTTATCCTTACTGGGCATTTGAGCTCACCCCTTTTCTATGTTTTATTTTTCCCAGGAAGTGAAGATGTAAGTTATGAATGACCTGCAGGGATATTATGAGGGGATTATAGTGTGGACTGTGGAAACATTATGTTGTTGTAGTAGTTTTTTATTTTATGATGTAATGTAAAACTTATGAATATATCTAGTGTTTCCAAGGCTACTAAACCAATCGGTCTTTCGAGATTTGATCTTTCTTGTGATCATGCCAATGTTATGTAATAATGCACCGACTCTAGGAAACTAGGGTCGGGGCGTTACAGTTGGTATCAGAGGAAGTTTAGTACAAACCTTGGAAGCTAGATTTAGATAAACTCTGATTAGAGCACGTAGACCTAAGATGAACTTTGAGGATTAGTATAGAAGAACTTCCTAGAATTTTGGTATTGTAGAGATTTTGTGAGTTTTCCAAGAAATACATCCATGTCTGGATACGAGCAGGTAGAGGCGGCTCTGGCACAGATGTACCTAGGGGTAAAACCCGAAAACACCTCTTTGAGCTAGACTCGAACGGGAACTGGTGCACGACAACGGTCCTTGCTGCACTCTTGGTTACGACACTCCCGGGGGATATGCTTAGGATAACTCTCATTTTCTTTACAAATCATTTTGAAGGGATTATGAGTATATAATTCCTCAAAGAAAACATTATTATGATTATGGATTATATCCATAAATAGTTCAATTTATGTTAAGTGTTTTATAAGTATGGGATTATGTATTTTGATTCATAAACTGATCTAGTTTATGCCATTGTTTAGAAATGGCGCCTAGTGGAAGAAATGGAAACTATATCAATGCACGCACTCCATGTAGGGATTGCCCTCCTGCTCAAGATAATTATAGTGGGGCTAGTGATGCAACTGGTGCTGATCAGCTAATCACCATACTGGGACAACTTACTCAGGTTATGAATAATAACCTTACCCGTATGGAGCACCCTGATCCGCAGCGTGGAGGATCAATGTTAGATCGATTCATGAGGCAACAACCACCAACGTTCAATGGGAATACAAATCCCTTAGTAACTGAGCAATGGATATTTTCCCTAGAGAAAATATTTCAGGCTTTGGGGAGCAGTGAAAGGGAAAACGTTATCATGGCAGTTTACCGCCTCACTGGAGATGCTGATCAATGGTGGTCATTGATTCAGAACATGAAGGAAGATGATGAAGTATCAAATATGGAATGGAGGGAGTTCAAAGATCTATTTTTAGAAAAATACTTCCCTCGCGACCATCGAGCAGATATGGAAAGGCAATTTCTGAGTCTGAGAAAGAAGAGGGATGAGAATGTCACAAAGTATGAGGCTAACTTTACAAGGTTAGCGAGGTATGCTGGAGATTATATTCGCAACCCAAGAAGTAAGATTGATCGTTTCTTTGATGGGTTAAAACCATTTCTCCATCGAGCGTTAGTCTCACAATCCTTTTCATCGTACGAAGACATTGTCTCATGTGCTATCAAGACCGAAAAGGAATTCTCTAAGTCTTATGACTTTAAAGCAAAGCAAGAGAAGAAGAGACCTGCTGATCAATCTGGGAATGGAAATAAGGGGAATAAGGGAATGTTTGAATATCCATATTGTGGTAAATGCGGGAAGAAACATCCTGGTACTTGCTTGAAGGGAATGGGAGTCTGTTACAAGTGTGGTGAAAAAGGCCACCAAGCTCATGATTGCAAGGGGAAGAAGGAAGCTACCAACGTTCAGTGCTACAATTGCAGGGAGATGGGGCATTATGAAAATGCATGTCCTAAGCGTCAGGAGAACTTACCTCAGAAAATGCCAAGGGATCAAGGCCAGGCTTATGCTATCACTACTGCTGAGGTAGAAGCTCCGAAAGACGTGGTGGCAGGTAATTTAATGGTTTCCTCAAGTTTAGAAAATGCATTATTTGATTCTGGATCATCGCATTGTTTCATATCTTCCCAGTTTGCTAAGAAAATTAGATATTTCCAATTTGATTTAATAAGAGAGTTGTCAGTTAAAACTCCTAAGGGAAGTATCGTTGCAACAAAGTTTTGTGAATCAGTCCCCATTAGAGCACATAAATTTTCTTTATCTGCTGATTTAATCGTCATACCTATGATTGAGTTTGATATAATCCTCGGTATGGACTGGCTTTCGGACTATGATGCGAAGATTTATTGTAAGAAGAAAGAGGTTACGATTCTTGATGATAATGATAAGGAGCACCTTATTTTTAGAGCAGAATCGTCACCACCTAATTCTTATTTAGATCCACCCCCAGTAGCTCAACTTAATTCAATTATTGGGGAGGAAGAGAATGAAATAACTGTCGGTGAGGAAAGGAATGTTCAAATAGAGGATGTACCTGTTGTGAAAGAATTTGTAGATGTATTTCCGGAAGATTTACATGGACATCCTCCAGAACGAGAAGTTGAGTTTTCTATTGATTTGATTCCTGGATCAAGGCCTATATCGAAGACCCCTTATAGAATGGCCACTGTAGAGTTAGTCGAACTAAAGAAACAACTAGAGGAATTGAGTAATAAGGGATTTATTCGCCCTAGTGTTTCTCCATGGGGAGCCCCTGTTCTTTTTGTTAAAAAGAAAGATGGATCTATGAGGTTATGTATCGACTACAGGGAGATCAATGCTATAACGATAAAGAACAAGTATCCCCTACCTCGTATTGATGATTTATTTGACCAACTGCATGGAGCTAAATACTTTTCAAAGATTGACCTTCGATCTGGATACCATCAGTTGTGTGTGAAGAAGGAAGACATTCCGAAAACAGCATTTCGAACCAGGTACGGGCATTACGAGTTTACTGTAATGCCGTTTGGATTGACTAATGCACCCTCTGTATTCATGGATATGATGAATAGAGTTTTCAAGGAGTATCTCAATGAATTTGTGGTGGTATTTATTGATGATATTCTGGTATACTCCAAAACCTACGAAGATCATGAAAATCACTTGCGCATTATCTTGAAGACTCTGAGGAGGCATGAATTATATGGGATGTTTAGCAAGTGTGAATTCTGGCTTCAGGAGACTTCTTTTCTTGGCCATATTGTCTCTAAAGATGGAATCTCTGTTGATCCTTCTAAGACCAAGGCAATCCAAGAATGGCCAGCACCTACGAGTATAACTCAGGTACGTAGTTTTATTGGTTTGGCAGGTTATTATCGACGTTTCGTCCAGAATTTTGCCCGATTGGCTAACCCATTAACGAAGCTCACACGTAAAGGGGTTAAATTTGTTTGGACAAAAGAGTGTGAAGAATGTTTCGAAGAACTGAGGAGAAGATTAGTCAATGCTCCTATATTGACTCTACCATCGGGGAATGATGGGTTCGTTATTTATAGTGATTCTTCGAAGAAAGGACTTGGCTGTGTCCTTATGCAGAATGATAGAGTTAGTGCATATGCATCACGACAGTTGAAAATTCATGAACAAAACTATCCTACTCATGATCTCGAGTTAGCAGCAGTGATCTTTGCTTTGAAGATATGGAGGCACTACCTCTATGGTGAAAAATGTGAGATTTATACTGATCACAAGAGTTTGAAGTATATTTTCCCACAAAAAGAACTCAACATGAGGCAAAGGAGACGGCTTGAATTACTCAAGGATTATGATTGTACGATACACTACCACCCAGGGAAGGCAAACAAGGTGGCAGATGCTTTGAGTAGAAAAGACCATGGAGTTTTGAACAATATGAGAATTGAAAGGGATCCAATTTTCATGGATCTAGTGAAGATGGACATGGGAATAACCAGGAAAGGTGAAACATCAATGCTTTTTCAAATGGTTGCCAAACCATCTTTACTAGAAAGGATTAAGAGTTCTCAGACCGATGATGAAGAATTCCAAAAGAAGATTAAAGCTGTGAATGATGGGAGATTGAGAGACTTTGTGTATGAAGATGGAATTTTGAAATTCGGGAAGAGACTTTGTGTTCCCAATATACCTGATCTAAAAAGGGAATTGTTGGATGATGCTCATAGTTCCAATTTCTCTATACACCCTGGGAGCACCAAAATGTATAGAGATTTGAAGGAACATTTTTGGTGGGACAACATGAAGAGGGAGATTGCTGATTTTGTGTCAAGATGTATGGTTTGTCAACAAGTGAAAGCTGGAAGGCAACAGCCTGGAGGAGTCATGCAACCTCTTCCCATACCGGAGTGGAAATGGGACAATGTTAAGATGGACTTTGTCATGGGGCTACCAAAGACTCCTAGAAGGAATGATGCAATATGGGTTATTGTTGATCGTCTTACCAAGACAGCACATTTTCTTGCTATAAGAGAAGATCTACCCCTGGAACGTCTAGCAAGACTATATATTAATGAAGTTGTGAGACTTCATGGAGTACCCCTGTCGATTGTTTCTGATCGTGATCCCCGTTTTACTTCAAGATTCTGGAAAAGTCTTCAGAAATCCCTGGATACTGAACTTCATTTGAGCACTGCTTACCACCCTCAGACAGACGGACAATCAGAACGGACTATTCAGACCTTAGAAGACATGTTGAGATCTTGCTCACTTGACTTTCAGGGTATGTGGGATCAATATTTACCTCTGGTAGAATTTTCCTATAACAATAGCTTCCATTCGAGTATTCAGATGGCACCATATGAAGCGTTATACGGAAAGAGATGTCGTACACCAACCTGTTGGGATGAAGTTGGTGAAAGAAAACTTGTAGGCCCAGAACTGGTGGAGGAAACAGTGGAAAAGGTGAAAGTAATCCAAAATCACATCAAAGCAGCTCAAAGTAGGCAAAAGAGCTATGCCGATAATCGAAGGAAGGATTTGGAATTTCAAGTCGGTGATCATGTTTTTCTGAAGGTATCTCCGTGGAAGGGAGTCATACGTTTTGGTAAGAAAGGTAAATTGAGTCCCAGGTACATCAGACCTTTCGAAATTCTAGAACGAATTGGGGTTGTAGCTTACCGATTGGAAATGCCGCCAAGTCTCTCCAAAGTTCACGATGTGTTCCACGTATCTCTATTGAGGAAATACATGCCTGATCCGACGCATGTACTCACCTGTGAGGAATTAGAACTGGAACCCGATCTGTCTTATTGCGAAGAGCCCGTCAAGATTCTTGATACGAGAGAACAAGTGCTGAGAAACCGGACGACGCGTCTGGTAAAAGTTTTGTGGAGAAACCATAAGATGGAAGAGGCAACGTGGGAACCCGAGGAACTTATGATGAAGAACCACCCGAGTCTTTTTATGCAGTAATACCCTAGAAATTGCGAGGATGCAATTATTTGAAGGAGGGGAGAATGTAACACCCCAAGCTTCTACGGTACGCTTCTCTTTGAATAATGTGATAGCGTGTGTTGTACGCAACACCAAGTTCTAACACACCATAACTAATCAAACTAGCCGTTATGATTAGTAATACCTACTTTTTGAAATTATATATATTATATATTTGAAAATGGACTTCATTTTTGGATTCGGAATATCGAATTTATCCTAAGGTGAAATTTTGGTACATTTCGGATAACTTTCATATTTTGATGAATAGTGAAAATTACTAAGTTTTAATTAAAAACAACTTTTTTAATCAAAATAATTAATAGTGATAAATTATGAATTTGAGTGGTTTTAAAGTTTATTTAGAATATATTTTTACCATTTAATATAATGTTGTTCATTGGACATAATTTTACAATTAAACCAAACATAAACGAGTGTCAATCTTTTGATAGTTATTATCTCTTAAAAACACGCTTTTTGTTTTGCCAGCGGGGATTAATTTTAAATTAATTTCTGCCACATCTGTGTTTTGAATTTTGGAAAATGGATTCCATATTTGGAATCAGGATGTTCAAATTGTGTAAATAGGTAACTTTTATTTTTAGACATTTTGAATAATTACTGCGGTAAATATTTTATTTACCATGGTTAAGGGTAAATCCGGTAAATAAGGGTTAAAAAATAATATTATAATAATAATAAATTACCCTAAAACGTGTCTTAACCCTATTTGTTGATACATGGTCGACCATGGTAATCTTTGGGTCTATTTTGGGACCCCATGGATCCACTTGTAAGTGATAATGACACTTTATTTTAATTAAGTTAAAATGAATACAAAAATGACACAAGCATATATCTTTTAGAAAAACAATTGTTACATAGGGTTATATATGTTGGATTTTATATTATAAATATTCATTAGAAAGCCAAAAAGATTTCATACATAATGATAGTTTATTTATAATTTTTAGACATTAAATAATTTATTTTATTTATGACACAATGATGATGCAGTAATTACTATAATAGTGAAAAATTAAAATAATTGATATTATAAATACCCAAATAAATATAATATGAAACTTTTAATGAATTAAACTAATTTTATAGGATAATATGATATATTAGGATTGATGTAATTGACTTTTTTCGAAGTAATAAATCTGTTATGAGTTTCACAAAAATCAACTATTGAATAGTGTCAAAATTGACATAAAAGAGTTCTTAAAACAAATATTATATTATTAATTGATATTAAATTACTAAAAATATAAGGTTCGGCCAAGAGACTTATATCATGATAGTTTCATCATTAATGTACAACTTGGGGGTCTCTTGGATGTATATAGTAAGTTTATTAACCATATTATATAAAAATACAAAGAGACATTGTAAAAGTGAAACTAATTAACTTAGAGTTAATACTTAAAGATAAGGTTAATATAAGTACCCAAACCTGTCTAAATTCTATTGGTTGAGTGTTTTTCGACATATCCCCACCTTAAACTTTGAATAATAAGCTTTGGAGGCATTAGAAACCGAATATGAATTTATTATAAATTAATATTTCTAGCTTTTCCAAAGGTGCCCCTCACCCCTCTTATAAAAGGGCACTCCTCCTTCTCATTTCTTCACACCTTCAAAGACTTTTGGTTCGGCCAAACTCTGCCCGAATACTCTCCTAACATACCTCACTACAACCTAGATGCCTTAGTTTGATCAGAAAGCCAACCTAAGGATCCCTTTTGATCAAATCAAAAGGAAGAACCCGAAGAAGAGGTAATGATTTCACCACCCTTTTCTAAGTTCATTTCTTCTTTCACTTCTTCTTCCTTTGTTCTTACCATTATAAAATAATAACTCCAGTATCTCACATATATTGGGATGTTATTATAAGTATGGTACAACCATATTCAGTATTCTATCCACCCTTTGAATAACATGTCACCATACGTGCGTACGTACGGCTTACCGTCTCCACGTCGTGGTGTAATTGTTATTCAATATAATATTATTTGGATGGGTATAATAATGATGTGTAACTCATGTAAATAATAAATATAACATGTTAATTATTCTTTATATATGATATACCATTCATTTATATATTATTTTAATATCAAAAGAATGATATTGTCGCTCGTGCGTACGTACGGACTACCGTCTCCACGAACGCGATGAGATTCATTCTCCATCGTATCCATTCAAGTATAATTATCATTTGATGATTTAAAAATGATGTTTAAGTACTGGATATCATTCTGGATATGAATAAGATACAAAAACCATGGCTTATGTAACAAAACATATAAAAGAAAATGAGTAAGTTAACTCCCGAAACGACGATAATTTTAAGATATTATTAACAAATCAATGTTAAAAGATCATATATGATATCATATTAATATATATGATTCTTGTATAATTTAATAACAACTATTTCACCATTATACAGGAGGTTAACCTACCCCAACCAAGGAAAAGTACAAGGTAAGGGTTTACTTTACAACCTCTTCATTATCCAAGGTTGTTTATACGTAATAATCTACTGGGATCTCTTTATCATCCACATCCATGTTTCTTAAAAATGCATTTCAAAACATTTTTACTATTTACTAGAATATGAGTTAAAGTCATTTATACCCTTTTTGACTTTTATAAGTGGTTTATAAAGGAATCTTTCGGTCATTTTCAAAACAAGGTCCTTTTTAACCTTTTCGACAGAATTAAGGTAAGAATGTTTTTTTTAACTTATACGGTGGGTGCGGCTATTTTCCGCCGTTATAAAATCTTCAAAGCTTCCCTTACAAGCTTATAAGAATATTTTCAAAGAAGATGTTTTATTTTATATTGATCTTAAATTATTTCAAAATAAAAGGAGATATTTCTTTAAAAAGAATTTTGATTTCATCTATGTCAACATCCTTTGATGGATTTTAAGATTATTTGAAGTTGATTTATTATGATACAAAACTTCTATATTGTATTGAAGGTTTTGTGATATGTTTGACTGTGGATGTGCTATTTTTATACCATTCATAGTTTATGGTGAATGTATTGACATTTCGTATGCTAGTTTTAATACGAATGTTTATGTTATGTTTAAACCTTTTCATATGGGAATGCATTGGACTTAATATGTGACGGGTGGAGCCCGCTATAGCTCCTCGATGCATCGGTAGGTCTCATGAGACAAACTAGTGTCTTGGCACAAGGCCTTGACAAAATCTTATTTGTAGTCTTGGCACGAGGCCTTGGCTATGTGGTTATGATAGTCTGGCATTATGCATTCCAACATTATGAAAGTGGTTATTGATTTTTGCATGTGATTATTCGATTAGTAGAATATCCATGTGAATAATTAAATGGCATTATTTCATTTTATTTATGTCATACCATGTTGAAAGTTCATGTTTAAAAGGCTTTTGTTTTAGTTATACATTGTCTTAAATGTTTATTCTTATTGATGAAAGTTTCCGCTATATTGTTATCCTTACTGGGCATTTGAGCTCACCCCTTTTCTATGTTTTATTTTTCCCAGGAAGTGAAGATGTAAGTTATGAATGACCTGCAGGGATATTATGAGGGGATTATAGTGTGGACTGTGGAAACATTATGTTGTTGTAGTAGTTTTTCATTTTATGATGTAATGTAAAACTTATGAATATATCTAGTGTTTCCAAGGCTACTAAACCAATCGGTCTTTCGAGATTTGATCTTTCTTGTGATCATGCCAATGTTATGTAATAATGCACCAACTCTAGGCAACTAGGGTCGGGGCGTTACGATTGTAGGAAGGAGAATAATATAGTCGATGCATTGAGTTGGAAGATTCATGTAGCTATGAATAAAATGATGTCTGACAAAGATCTAGTGTTCATGCATCTATTGAAGATAAATATCTGAATTATTAATGATAGGGAAACATCGCTCCGTTATGAAATGTCTATGAAAACAATATTATTGGGAATGATAAATAATATTAATTTTATGATGTGAATTTTAAAAAAAATTATTATTGTTGTCAATGATGGGTGATTGAAGACTACATATATTAGATGGGTGATCTATAATTTTGAATGAATCTCTTTGTTCACTCTATACCATGGATAAAAATGTAATTTTTGGGTGATTCTTCAAAATCAATTTCTCACTACACCATGGTAGCACCAATATTTATTGGTATTTTTAAGAAATTTTTGTTGGGATAATATGATGTGGGAAATTTCTTATTGTGTTTGATGTTGTTTGGTTTTTCAACAATTTAAGGATGGGAAAAAAACATCATTGATGAGTGAGGAAAGATTTACATAATCCATCATGAAAATGGGATGACATTACTATGAATTTTTTCATTGGAATATCAAAGACACCATGAATTAATAAAGATTTATGGTTAATTTGTGGGCCAACATAAAATATTCAGATATTTTCCGATAAGGGGTGATTTTCCCCTAACATTACTTATAAGAATCTATATTAATGAATATGTAATACATCATAGTGAACCTATTTCAATGGTGTCAAATTATGATCCATATTTTACAAAAAAAATTGAAAATTCTTCAGAAGGATATTGATACCAAGTGTCATTAGAGATCAACTTATCACCCTCAAACTAAGGGTCCATTATAAAAGACTATCTCATAGTTAGAAGACATGTTGGGCTCCATCTAAATCACTATCAAGGGTTTTTTGTTATGAATTTACCTTTATTAGAATTTTACTATCACAATAGCTTCTAATATTCTTTTTAAATGGTACTTTTAGCAGCATAATATGTCATGAATGGTCATATGTCAACTTTTTTAGATAAATTTATTTAAAGGATTTTTTTGGTTGTATATCTTATAGAAGAAACAGTAGAAATGTTAAAGGCTTTCATGCTCATGTAAATGATTCTCAATGTAGTCCAAAGAGATATGATAATAATAGGATGAAATATTCGGAATTTCAATTTGGAGATCACATTATATTAAAGGTACTTCATGGAAGGATATTATAAGATTCAATATGTAAAGAAAAAAAGGACCCTAATTACATCAAAACTTTTGAAATCCAAATCTGAATTGGTTGTAGGGACTTCCATTTGAAAATCCTACTTATCCTTTATATATTATACGATGGGTTACATATGTCTCTGTTGATGGAGTATCTGAAAGACCTATAGCATGTAATAAAGTTAAAAAATAAATAGAATTATAACTGTAGTTATCTTATGGTGATGTACCTATCCTAATTAGAGATAATAGAGAATATGATTTTAGTAATTAGTGGTCTCGTTTGGTAAAGGATCTTTTGAAAAATCATAATATTGATGAGGAAACATGGGAACAAGAAAGGTATTATGATGAATAACTACCAAAATAAATTTATGTTGTGAAAATATTGAAATTTTCTGTATGAAATATTTATTATGGTGGGAAAAAATGTACGACCCCATAATTTGAGGACATTTTTTAAAAATAAATTTAATCTTTTCATTATTTTTTCATGTATGAAACTCCTAGTTCGAAACAAAAAATGATATATTTTATGAGACTATTATAACCTTAACCTAAATTAAGAAGAAATAAATAAGAATAAATAAGCATTAAATAATTATTTTTTTATATATTTATCAATGAAATTCATTGTTTATCAAAGGATTAAAAATAATAATAATAATAATAATAATAATAATAATAAATTTTTTTCTGAACAAAATTCCATGTGAAATATATTTATACCACAATACATTGAATTAGTTAATATTTTTTAATAATTTTAATTAAATTTATATACCATATTTTCAATAATTTTTTTTCTAATTCATATAATTTTTTTACTATTCATGGGGAAATAATGAACCCAGTTTTATTATTAAAAACTAAATTGTTTAAATTGGGGTTTTTTATCAAGTTTTGTGAATATATTTTAATTTTTTTTTCAGATATATGTATTCAATTTGATAAAATTATTTACATATTAAAAATCATGCGTTTAAAATTTTTAATTGGGAACCTTTTATATTTTATCAAAATCCACAGAAAGTGTGGAAAAATTTATCACCCTGATAATGTATAAAATGGGTTAATTATTGTTAAAATAAGTTACAAGGACATAATTTAGAATTATAATTCTTATTGTATTAACAATATTTGACCCAAACCACAAGATATAATATTAGGTTTTTAAAAGACACTTCTCCCGGAAAATGACTTATGAATTTTTGAAATCAATGATAGTTACACAAGGTCACTCTATTTATTTTAATAACATTTATTTTCCCACAATGGGGGAGAACAAAAATATGAATGAAGCGTAATGTATATTTTAAGAATAATGAAATCCTTTTCAGAATAAAAATTATTTTCTAACATATATAACTTAAATAATAACCATAAATTATTTTTCAATACAAACAAATTATATACTTTTTTAAAAAAATATCAGAAATGATTTCGAAAATAAGGGCATTGAAATAATTTTAATGAGTTAATATATAAAACTAGATTTATATATCATTATGTCATATTATATAGGTTTTTAATAATTAAATTCCATCTCCCCATTGTATTTATGTATTTAAGTCAAATTCAATGAATATCATCAAAATTTTCATTAAATATATTTTAAAAAAAAATTATAAACATATTTAAAATTAATAAAAATAAGATATATGTACGTGATAAAGGAATATAGTTTAAAACACCATTCATATTCCATGTATGAGTGATTTGTTAATTTATTTTAATAGTGCTAGTCGTTTATAATTAAAATAGTGCTAATAATAGTTAAACTCATAAATAACTAACCAAGCAGATAATCAAAATGATATGGTTTAAAATGACAACAAAATGAGTATAAATTGTATTTTTAATTTTATTTAGACCCTACCATACCTTATCATTAAATATAATTCATTATGGTGTCATTTTTAATGAGATTAAATTTATTACTATTTAATCATTTGGGAAATTTGAAAAATGAATGTCACCTCTATTATAAAAGGGAGCCTCCTCCATCAATTTATAACACCACAATGATCGATCTTGACTGAACAATCCCTGTAAATTTTCCTTTTAATAATACTTATACATTTTATTTAGTTGATGGTTTCTGAAAAATCTCAACCGTATGTCACATAAAAAAATATTTAAAGGACTCTCATCGAAGAGGTAATTGTATTTCCCCTTAACATTCAATTTATACATTTCCATATCTTTAAAATATATTGAATTTATCATATTAAATAAACATTTGTTTCTTATATAGACATAAATTTTATTTTTATCATCATTAATCTACATATACCCACCTTCAATCCCATTAAATAATATGTGAATGTATCGGTCACGTATACATACAACATACCGTATCCACATAGTGATATAATTCATTAATCATTAAAATTATTATTTGATAAGAATTTAAAAAGTTGTAACATTTAAATTTTTTTATATCATAATTATAATTGTTAAATAACAACAACATATCTACCTTATTATCATTAATCAATTTTAAACAATAATTTTGGTTGTTCATACATGTTGACTACAATCACCATGAAGTGATGTGACTCGTTTTTCATTTCTATTTTAAATGGATATTCTTATGGATTGATTTGATTAATATATATGATGTATACGATATAGTAAATATTTGTGATATTTTTATTATTATTATTTTCTTTACATTAGTTCTATCTGTATAATAATTATAATAGTGTTCATGCATACGTACAATATGTCATCTCCAGGGATGGTGTAATATATATTTTTATATATACCAATAATGGAGAATTTAAAATGTATATATAATGAATTTATATTACATTTATATAATTATTAACATTTTGTATATTATTTATCTTTGAAAATTTATAAATAATAAAACTACCGAACCAAAACATACCTGAAAAACATAGTAGTTTTTACTCAAAATACTGTTTATTAACAAATAATACTTTAATTTTTTTATAATCCTATGATTTTTTATTAAATGGTTTATTTTTTAATTTTAGAATTAGTTACATTGGTAATTTTCTAAAAACATATGTAAGGAATATTTTTTAGCTTAAACTCATGATTTGGATTTCTCATCATCATGTTACCCTAGTCATTAAAATCATGAGTTAGATATATAAAATGTTATTTAGAATGAATTTTATTAATATGATCACAATTTTTAAAAAAATTTGTTATCTCATACTAAATCTGTTATTTTTATCCAATGATTTCCAATGAATTTTTAAAGTATATTCTTCAATGAAAATATAATGTATTAAATATTTCAGTTTAGTGAGGAAATTATATTATGGTATGATCTACCATATTATATTCTATGTTTTATAATTTGACTATTTCAAAATGTAATATATTTATAAAATACTATATATTACATTAGATTATTTATAAACACGTTTATTTATTTTAGATATTGTTATCATTATCTATTATTGATTCAAAATGAATGTTTATGTTGATTATTTTTCTCCGTTTTCATAATTGTAATTCACGTGTTTATGTATGTGATGGGTGGGGCCCACTATAGCCCCTCTTTTAATCTTTAGGTACCATGAGAGAATCTATCATTTTTTTGGTTTTGACATTATCAATTTATATAATTTTTCTTATCATGTGGCCTCAAAGGTATGTTAGTGATGCTTGATACTATAAAAATCCTACATTTAGAGATTACATATTTATTTTAATGTGATTATTTGATTAGTTATGATAACCATGGATATATTTTTTGCTCATGTAATTATGACATTATTTTATTTCTTTTTATTTCATACCATTTTATTCATAGTTTATTTATATATTGTTTTATGGATACCATTACAAAACGTCTGAGATATCTTTTTCATATGATTATTTTTTTACAGGATTCCAATAAGTATATAATGATTGATATGATGGAATTATATTATAGTATAATGATTTTCTCAATTGAAATACATTGTAGTAATTCATTCCTACCGTTGTAATATATGATTTCAGAATATATCTTGTTTTTGAAGAATATTAAACTATTCAATCCTCTAGGATGCGAAACATTTTATCTAATAACAGTATTATAATGTAACCACTGAATATGTTCTACTGGGTTCTAGGTCATTACTTGAATGAACCATATCAGACTTTGGTCATTGGTATTAACGAGTTACACACAATTTATACTGACCACACATCATGTGTTTAATTAATTATATTGGATTTAATTTTCACACCACTAGAAAACATGTATTTTATCTCACATTTTTGTGAATTTATCCCAAAGGATTATATACTAAATTATGTGCATTCCATATACAAGTTCTGTAACATGACAAACTCTATTCATGGTAGGTCCAATATACACTGGTGAGCAATAAATTCATTGTGCATAATAGCTTATTTTTCTATCATGTATCCTTAATCATTTCATAATATAGTGAACGTAGGTACAGAGAATGTACTCTTGCTACACACCTTGTATCCCATTCATCCGGATGAGAACACTGGATCCTCCTGATAGAATCTTTGGCCATTTTTCATTTGATCTTGGATGTTATTAAAATATAAATCACGAATGAATAATATTATATTTCCAAAAGATTATTAATTAATATTTATAATAAATATATAATAATTTTATAATTAATGTTCTAAATAATATTATGAATATTCTATCAACATTCAATTTAAAAATTATACATTTGAAATGTGACTTCTTTGATGCTACATGTGGGTTTCTGGTAAAGCAGAAGCACCTAGTGGGAATTTAACCATTCTGTTTTATTTTTAATTTATGTATCATTTTTAAATTTTGTTGTAAATAAATGTAATTAATAATTAAATGTTTTAAGGTAATATTGACTTGTAAATTCCAGAAGTAGAAGATTAACTTTTTCATATTTAATTTATAATTAATATTTTCATATATAAAGAAAGATAATATCATATTAGGATCTTTCTTTTATGATTCTGTTTATCATCCAAGTTATGTTTTTTATTACAATTGTTTTGTAAGGATGACCAAATGTAGGTACTATCTAGTTGTGATCCACATATGTTCTCATTATTTTACAAAAACCCAATGGAATATCGGGTGATAGCGTAGAAGATCAATTTTCTTGTGTTTTTTATGTAGCTCCCTATAATATCCCATATGATTGAATGATCCTCTCTTTTTCATCTACTTCTGGAGTGGAAGAGATGAAAACAATCTAGATATAAGTGAATCATGAACAATGATTTTAAATTATGTATTAATCCTACATAATAGATAAAATAATCTGTTAAATGTTATTGTTTTTTAAAATGGTTTTTAATTATTCAACATTCCATAAATAATATAATAAACTCTACCAAACCCCTTCTTTTATATTATATTTATTATTCATTGGAATAAACTATCCACTGTAATAATAAATAATATTTTTCCAAATTTAAAATTAATATTTATCAATAAAAACTAACATCATCATCTCATCCTCATTATCATTTATCGAATAACCGAATTAATATTTAACCAAAATTTATTCATTAATATTTGTTTTCAATGTTTGGTTAATAAATATTTATTAAATTTTAATTACATAATATAAATTTTTATATTTACAATCTAGTGAATAAATATTTATTTAGATAATAGGATCATTAAAATGTGAATAAAATTATTCCCTAGTCCTGAGCATAATATGTATTCCAACAATAATGTTCATAGATAATACAATTAATATCAATACGATAACTTAGTAGGTGACTATATAGGATTAATTATAATTTCAATTAGGTTTAATTACCTAATGTGTATAGTTAGTATCTTATAATGGGTCAAGGAACCTATGTTAAAGAAGTTAATTTTGTAACCAAAAAAACCATAATGAATTATTATTGTGTAATATAATCCCTTTTTCACAATTTCTCATCAATAAGTTTTCACATATGAAACATGAAACTATGTTCCAGATATGTATTTCAATGATCTTTTGAAGTATAATAATCATTAAACCATGTCCATGGAATTTAATCTAACTGATCCATTTCAATCAAAGTGTTATTACTTCATCTTCCACAAATATTAAAGAGAATATTCATTAAACAACTTAATAAATAATAACACATCCATTTTGACACACCTGATGTATCTATATTATCCATGAACTATGTCATTATGGTTTTTAATATACATATATGTGTGTGATTCATAACATGAATTATAAATAATATTAATGACAATGAACCATTATACATGGTCACATATTTGAATATCTAATAAAGCCTAAATATGTTGAATTTTTTTAGGTTGGTCTATTCTCCTATTCTTCTTTGTTAGAGATTACCATGTGTGAAATTTATAGGAATAGGTATCATACTCATAATATTACTACACAAAAATAATACATTATATTTGGATTACCAATTTATGTTATCCAAACATATTCTTAATATTTAAGAGAAATAATTATAGAATCTCAAGGATCACTTAATATAGGTGAACATGTCTTACATATTTGGGGGATCCTCAGTAAAAGAGAAACCCTGTGGTAAATCTCAACGTAAGAAAACCTCACCTGGACTCCCCAATACACAACCCATCCTCAATTATCATTCCTCACATAATTGAATCCATATTGGTTCCTGATGAACAATATGAATATTTATAATATATATCCATCCATAATGAGGCACCATCGTGTCATCCTAGACTAAGGTCTCCAAAATAATTGTTTCTCATACATCAAGACTAAAACCTCAATAATGTTTTCTAGAACCTATAACACTCCAAATCTAATAAACTATGATAAAAAAACCTCAATCAAAGATATAATTGGGTGACAAAATTAAATAACATTCTAAATATATAAAAAAATTAACTTGGATTACTCAATATATAATGATCACCAAAGTCATGAACATCATTCAGGACACTCGTGCCACAATCTAACCCACTTGAGGATTCTGAGCCCAAATCAAAATGAAATCCACACAAAAATAGTTTTCCCACTCCATGATATTATCCATGTGAACTTTAAATAGAAAATAGACAAATCCATCGTGATATATTATTAAAAAAAACTCAAAATGGACAACTAATAAGTTTAATTCTGACTCTAGGGTAAGTGATTAAGAAAAACACATCCATGGAGGGAGAGGATGGAATGTACCGGGGGTACATGAAATGTACCTCCAAAGGTTCTATCATTCTAGGTTCGATTAACCAACATGAATGAACAACACCAAAAAACACTTTGTGTCCTAATAATACATTGTATATTGGAAACAGATGGTACCTCTTTATATACCATGTACATGGATAGCCTATGTAACCCAAAATGTCTTCGACTATGTCCCAAACTCAGTGTATGGTCATGTACCCTATACGGATATGTAGACCAATATGAGGTTTCTGGACATATCTTAAGTAAAACCTCATGTGATCCCCCAGGGTGTGTCTGAAACACACACGAACACAGAAAAACTGTGAAACCTCTTCTTACACTCCTTACTGAAAAGGAAGAATACATGGTGGAGCTTTCTAGAACTACACAATGAATATATGGGTTTATAAAATATAAATCCATTAGGATCATTCCAAAACCTCTATTTATCACCCAAAATAAATAGATCAACCATATAAGGGTCCTAAAAACATAAAATAACTATAAAAACTAAAATAATGAATATAAAGGGTTATATGGATAAAGAAATCATAAAATAATTCCTCCATGTATAAAATAATGAATCAATACCTCCGAATTATCTATGTACCTCCATTGTAACAAAAACTAACTGTGATCAATGAAGCGAGAATGATCCGATATTTTATGGTGACCCATTCTTAACATATATTGATTTTACATCACTTTTATGAATATTAATTAAATTCCAAAAACACAAGCATGTGAACTGTAAAAGTTTAGTGTATTTTCAAACATGGAAAACAATCGTGAAATATTGGGAAATAACATCAATATTTCCCATAATGCTCTTCCAACATAGTACTTCAACTTTAGATTCATATTCATAACATGTGGAGAAAATAGTGACCACAAAATTTTTAAAAAGGGTAAATAAAGGATATATATAACAATATAATGATCATAAGGGTCTGAGAACATAGAATAACATTGGAAAATCATAACCTACATATCAAATATCCTAATTATGAGTCATGACATAATTATTGTTGGTTAGTATAAAAAGATTCATAAGGAAATCAAAGGAAATTGTCAATGAGATAATAAGACATGGAATTTGAGACATACATATAATCATAGAAAATCATATGGAAATGAGTCACAAAAATCTATTCATAACATGTTATGCTTGGTATGGCCATCCTTGTACCTACTTTGTGTTAGGGAAACCACCTATAAACCCTAAATTTTTGCATGGGTTGACCACTCATATACCCTCATCTTTGGGTTTTGGATGACTACCCATTTACCCTCATATTTGGTCTTGAGGTAAAAACACATGTACCCTATTTACTCATAGAACATTAATCTTTATCCAATTCATTGGAGGGATATATAGGTCCCACCTAACTTAAAATGAATACTTTATGTATGTGTCACAAAATATCCTAAAAATTAATCATATCATAACCTATTATATGAAATGGGTATCATAATCATTTAACTAGATCATAACCTATAGAAAAGTGATCGGTTTCCACTTTACTTCAACATATCATTACCCATGAAATGAAGAAAGTTTTATAGGATAAATGTTATCAAAAAATAAACCTTTTAGAGAAATAATAAGAATGGTATCCATTGATCATATAACAATTTAATCATTATTATCTCATATAGTGGAACATATATGGAAACAAAATTTAAATATCACCTGGGAAATTTCTTCAGTGATAAATAATTTTTTTGAAAGTGAATTTTAATAACATGAACATCTATAGAAATAGTTTTAAATTATAAAAACCATAAAAATTTTTAAAACAAGAATTTGGGAATAATTAAATTACATATATAAAAAATTAAAAAATTCAATTCCAGGAAAATTATCTTAAGATTTCATTTAAAAACATTTTGGATAACTTTTCATTAAAAAAAGTATTAAATAGAATTGATTTTTGACTGAAGATAGAAATAAGGTTGGGTTTTTTTAAAAACTCATTTGTAATAATATTAAGAACCAATGTGTTGAAAAATTGTATCATTACTTGATGATATCATTAATAAGCATAGTTAACAAAAATTCATGATGAGTCTGATATTTATATCATAACTTATTATCACATGAAGAATAATTATAAACAATGTCGATTAATGATGTGAATATATTTTAGAATTATAATAATAATCGTAACATTGAATCATAATCACAAAGATTAAATAAAATAAAATAAAACATAAAATATCATGAGGATATATACTTTCGTAATATTAAATGTCATATAGGATGTATATAACCATTGATAAGATATATAGTTTCATATCATAACATGTGTCTCAAAGATGACAGATTGATAAAAAAATAGGTTACCTATTTGGTAATATTTCAAATTAAATTCCCATGAAAGGGGAAAATAAAATGAATATTTACATAAAATAAATGATAGGGGAGTTTTTATAAAATAAATTTGTTCTAATTATATGCACTATATATAAGAATTAGAAGGTGAATAAAACAATTTTCCCAAACATTTTAAATTTAGATGATAATCCCTTACTGTTAAATTCACATTTAAATCATAATCCTCATGAAATATTAACAAGTGTGGAAACATTAATTATCATTGAATGGGTTATATTCAGTATATATCATTTCATATTTCAATATATACATCATAAAAATTAAATAAGTGGTGAATATAAAAAAAGTTTTTCATAAATAAAAGTAAGACTGGAAATTCCTAGACATTAAATATTGACATACTGAATAGATAATCAAACATAAAATATAAGAAATATAAGTTTATAGTTAATAAATTAAATAATTATAAAAATATATATCTTAAAATATATGATTTTATTATTCCTTTTTTATCTTTTTATTGACAACTCAATTTTGATTTACGATTCAGGTAATAACCTCTTTGTTTTTTTGGTAAATGTTTTGACTTATTATTTTTGGTCCACATGATTCAAACATGGTTTAATTATATATGTAATTTAAAACCTGATGTAAACAGAATATATATTCATTAAAAATTTATTTAGTGTAATCCCTAATATTTAGTGATAGAAAATAATATACACCATTCACAGAAATGGTACGCATATGTACAGAACAAGGTTTTTTCCATTTTTCATATTGAATTAAAGAAAAGTAATATATATATATATATATTATAATTCCAGTATTATTATTATTTAATTTATATAATATATTTCTATTAATCACATCTTTAAAACAGTCCATTTTTTGCATGAACAAATCACAATGCGACATGAGGTGGTAGTCTGCAGTACACTCGAATGACGTCATCATATTCCCATAAAATATAAATCATGAAGGTATATTATATATCCTGATTATATAAGATCAAATAAATTATAAATATAATAAATATAATATATAATAAGAATTTATATCACTATTATTAACCATGTAATTTGGAAATGTAAAACTGAACAAAATCTGTTCGTGAGGTGGTAGTCCGCCGTACACACAACGTATGATTCTGTAACCCATTTGATGGATGTTTGTGTCATTGTTGGTAATAAAATTTAGATAAAAATCTCATTATATGTATGATAATAAAAATATTATATAGGAATGGTATTTAAATAATTTAATCCGTTTAGGGATGAATTAAATCAAAACTGGTTGTGGATGAACGTTACATATTTATCCAGAATCTTTTTTTTGATTTCATTAATGGCCATCTGTGGTTAGAATTATGACCAAATTATGATATCTAGGATGATTTTTTAGAATTAACGACATAATATTTTTTATTTCATGACCATGTAAAATGGATTTAATGTTGTGAATAATGGGTAAGAGTGAGCTCCATATTATTGTCGACGAGTTACATTCATATAAATAATAAAAATTATTTACCATCCATTTGTATCCCTTACCTCATGTGTCCTTAAAAATGACTAAAAATTTTGGGAAGGGTTTATTATTTCTGTGATAAAAACCTCAAATAAAAAATCATTTTTATTATTTTCATCCTTAATATCTATGTTGTTAATTTTTACCATTTTGGTATTTTCACTAATGTTACATAAATTGAAACCAAGTTAATTTATCAATTACGGCCCAATTAATTCAAGAATGATTAGTATATTCATACACATGAATTCTATATATGATATATATTTTAAAAAATAAAAATACTTACTGTGTTGGAAAATAATTTTAACAAAAAATAAGTCATTTGGAAAAATAATATTGTTACCCTAACCACTATAACAATGTTTTTCATATTTTGGTGAAAATATATTCACTATAAAATATCAACTGGTAAATTAAGGGAGAATATATTATATTTAATAAAATTTAAAAATCACATAGAAAAATATATTATTTTTATTAATATTACATCATTAAATTAATAATCATTAATTCTAAAATAACATTAATGTTAATTTTGATGTTATTCATTTAATTTGAATTAGAACATATCATATGAAATAATGTAATTTGAATATAATAAGTTAATACCTGTGTGAAAGAATATATTCATCTACATAATTAATTTAAGAAAATCATTCATTCAATTTATAATATTTTTTATCATTTATAGTGTCATTTATTTTAGTATAATATTGACTATAAAATTCCTATGTTGGCATTACATAAGAAATTATTGAAATTATTTAATCTCTCAAAAAATAAAATAAATTATCTTGATAATAAAATTATCATTCAAATTCATATTTATAATTCAACATATGACGTGTTATGCCCATCTAAAAACATAAACGTATTAAAGTCAAGGACAATTCATTGTTTATTTTTCATGAAATAACTAATTATACGGGTCACAAAAATTGTGTAGTTTACCAATAAATAATTAAAATTGATAATACTTTGGGATTGGTGGAAATATTTCCATCCAATGGGTTTTGAAAAATTTAGTATGCCACTTTTACACCACATTTTTTATGTTTAACAACTATATAAACTATTTTTAAATTAATAATATTAATTAATTTTAACAATTTTCTATGATCACTTTGGTAAAAATTATTTTTCCCTTATTATAAATTATAATTTATTATGATTCCAAATATGTAATCTATAATACCAAATTCAATTCACATTATAGTAAAAAGTTAATTTAGTGTTAATCACGTGAATGTGTCTATAAAGATGTGTTTTAAAGAAAAAATAGTCAAAATATTACTATATTTTTATATGAAATTTCAATTTGAAACTAATTTTAATGACCAAAATTAGAGTATTTGATTTATAATTGAACTAATTATACATTAAAAATAGTTAAAATTAAATTTATCTACCAAAATAAACTATAAAAAGAGGTATTTTTTCAATTATAATTCCATATTTTTTACTATTAATCCAAAAAAGTATCATTTCATAAAAAACAAAAAAACTCATACTATGATAATTATTTTATTCCTATATAAAAAATTATTTTTATTTGATAAAATAATTTCAATTAATGTTTTATGAATAATAAATTTAAAATATGTGTGCCATAAAAAGAAGATAAAACATTTTTTTAATTGATTCTTTGCATTAAATTTGATTTATTTATTTCTATTTTAAGGAGACACATAAGATAAATGTTGGAAATTATATTTAATATATAATTTATTTAATTAATTAATATATTAATATTTGAGTGTTATTTATAATCTATTGGTATAATACCATCCTATGCGTATAAAAATGTTTTTTATAAAACTATTTCTTTTTATTTTAAAAAGGGTTTTATTATGTTTTATAATTAATAGGTCACAAAATAATTAATTATATAAACATTTGTAAACAATATTTTTCTAATTCAAATAATTATATCCATTCCTTCCATTCTAACAGCTGTATGATACATATCATATAATAATATTTTAATAATATGGAACATTTTGTTTAAACTCAGTTTTTTGTGTGATGCAAGAAAAACTAAATATTTTTTAAAAAATCCCATAATAGTGTTGTGTTTAATTTAATACTTCAATATATTGAATGTATAAAAAATTCATGTATCACTATATCTTAAAAAGAATAAATTAATTTGAAAAAAATACTTCACACAATCATTGGTGTTATATTCTACACACCTTAAAATAAAACTCATCCACAAAATTAATCATTGTCATCAATGATTTAACCATTGAAATTTCATTCGTAGAACCCCACATTGATATAAATTAATAACAAAAAATAATTTATAAAGTAATGTATGAAACATAATGGTTAACCAATCTAAATAATAATTGGGATTCATCATAGGAAAACATAGGTTCCAAGTTATGATTTTGATTTATTAAAAAAGCGTAAATAATTATAGGGATTGATATTGATCATTCATAAGAAGAAAGATAGGGATCTAGATAAATTTATCTATTACAAATCAATAAATCTATGGATATCTAAGGGACTAATTGATTCATCAAAAATTAAGGTGATAAGATAAAATTTTTTCTTTAGGGTCCACTTCCTAACACTTCCAAATATTTATGAGAAGATATAATTACTTTTTTTAATTCTATTTCATATGCACAATCTATCTATTGTGTTTTACCTTCATCAATTTACACTTCATCTCATATTATAAAAAACAATGATGAATTTTTTATTCATGGAGCACTAAAAAATCCTATGACACTGAAATATAATGAACCACCTCACCTTTTATCATTATTTATTATCTTAATAAAAGATATTGAATAGGTTTTCCGATATAAATAATTATTTATTTTGTGAAATAATAAATTAATATTTAAAACTACAACCAAAGTTTAATATAATCCTTTTCATAAATAGTTATCAATTTAACCCTTTAAACATTGAAAATTTATATGTTAGGTTACTAAATTTATCAAAATTGACATATGATTAGTCCCCCAAATATCATAATGCATCCCTTGATTATCTCATACCAAACATGTAAATACCTTTGTCATTGATTCTGTTGAAACATGGTAACGACCATAATTATTGAAAATATAATTGAAAACAGAAATTCTTCTTTATTCATTATATAAGCTATATAAAACCATTTTTACAGGATTCTTGGGTCCATCCTTGTACCACTAGAATATGTAATTTCATTATTCTAGAATCCAAGTAGATAAAACCATTAAATTTCACTTATATATGAACAATAATATTTTTAAAGGTACCATTCACACAAAATAAAATATGAAATTCCCATCTAAGAATATGAGGATAAGTGTTCCATAATTATCATGGTTTTCTTCATTTATGATGATATAATATGATTTCCATTACCTTTGACTTCCATGGATTTTTTCCCTCATCATCCACATCAGTATGAATATTAGGGAACATGTTAGCTTAATTCCCAAACACCATGCAATTCAACCACTAATGATTAGGTGGTTTATTCATTATGGAATTCTCATTGTTCTCTCATTTCACTATTTCTTCCTTTACATCGGCATTCATCCACTCAATGAACTTTTTTATGCATAAAACATTTTACAGTCCAATTAGAAAAATACCTACCATGTTTCTTCCCACGCATTGAGCATAAAGGAATGAATGTATAGTACTCTATATAGTTTTACTATTTCCCTATGAATTTAATTTTTCGATAGTTATATATAAAATAAAACTAATAGGTAACACTGCCAGTATTTACACTTTTAGATAACATCAATCAATCTCTTCGTACAATCGAATTCCTTTTATGGATAATGCCTATCAAAGATTTTGTTTTAATCCACAAGAGAATTAGTCAGTCTTAGTTTTCAGATGAAGGTTTATACATAAAGGGTGCATCATCAACATTGTAAAATTTGTTTCATAGGCACTAAGAGATTAATAATTTTTATTCATAATAACTATGAATTATTTTTTAGTCTTCATATGAAAATTGTGATGAATGAACTTATTGAAAAAAATAATGAACTCTTCTCAATCCATGGAGAAAATTTAATCTTATTGCCTTTCATTGGTATTAATATTACACCACTGAACCACCGCACATAATATACGATTGATAGTAAATGTGTATTTTTCATGCTATTAACCCTAGACAATGGAAAGCATGTTTTATGTGGTACGGATGCATTTCTCAACAACTAATATATCAATGGATCTACTGAATAATTGTGTGAGCTTCCTCATGAAATACTCAACTGAATCTTATTCCATCCTTTTCTCATTTTGATGTTAATAATGAGTCATTTATTTTGAAATTTTCATGATTATATAAATGTGGTTTTTCATTTCATCTATCGTAACATTATATTTCTCGAGATGAAAATAATTTCAATGTTCATTTAATTACACAACAATATGGTTCTTTTGCATTCAATTCAGTGACTAAAATCAAGAAACATTATGGGAGAAACACTATTCATCGTACGGAAGAACATAATCAGAAAAAAACAATAATAGAATTTCTAAATAATGACACCTTATTGTTGATATATTACACCATAGTTTTATCCCTTGTTATTCATTGTCATATATTATTTAAATCCTTCATGTTGGTTAATAAAGCGTTTCAAAATTTTATAAGAATATCCCCATGTAATTTCAAAACATGATAGTAGCGAGGAACAATTTCATTCACTAGCTCATAGTAAATTATAGATCAATATGGTGTTTTTTGGCATGTTAACCAAAAGAAATTTTTTTTCTATAGTGACTTCAACTTGTAGTATCCATGCATGGATATATCCATTCTCTTCTTGACCAGTACGGGATTCTCAATTAGCTCAACTGATATTCTGTTCAGGTGTATTGGTTCCCCATGGATGTCATCTTTCTTATGGGGGATGCCATTTGGATTTTTCAAATTTGTTTGGTATCTTCAACAAGGTGACCCTGTGTCACCATATCGCTTCATTTTAATGTATGATTATTTTAGCAGAGCTATAAATGGGGCATTTAAGGAATCCATGGTTATTAATTTATGGTTCTAATCTCATTTCTTGGTGTTGTCTAATCTCATGTTCGCCGACAACAAAATAATTTTTTCGAATGGTAGAATAAGATAAATCTATGGCATCATGGAGGTTTTTGAGGAGTATTTTTAATGTAGTGGAAAGTTTGTTAATATTGAAAAATATAGTGTTCCCCTTCTATAATGATGCCCATAAATAAGGGTGAAGTCCACTAAATGTGTCCTGGGATTCCAGAGAAGGGGAATCCCAAAAGTGTACCTTGGTTCTCCTCTTTCCCCCAACCATATTAGTATGAAACACATTGAGAATCATGTGGGAAAAGTTATTAAATGGATATGAAAATTGAAGTGTCACTTTTTCTCCTTAGGAGGGAGTCTCACACTAGTGAAAAACATTTTACCCTCTATCCCCATGCATGTCATGTCCTTCTCCAGAGTACCAAATTCCATTATCTCACAGTTGGAGAAAACGATGGCCACTTTTATCTTGGACTCCCATGTGGAAGGAATGCCCCACTATGATTCCTGGGGTAGGTTGGATCACCTGATTTCGGAAGGAGTTGTTGGAGTTAGAAGCATCTCAGAAATGATGCAAGGTTTTCATAGAGTAATGGCATGGGATGTTTGGTATGGCCAGTCCAACTAGTGAAAATAAATTTATTTGCATCACCATATTTTAGGTTGGTTATATATAACAGACGTGATAATATCTGAAACATGGTTTTTTACATCGGTTATTTTATAACCGACGTAAAAAAGGCAGTGAGTAAATTTTTAACGTCGTTTATTTTAATAAATGACTTTAAAAATCAGGCACGTTCATTTTTTACATCGGTCATTAATTAAACGTAGTCAAAAACCACAGCGTTGTGTTTTTTACGTCACTTATTTGATAACCAATGTAACAATAAAACCCACAGAATTTTTTACATCGGTTATATAATAACCAACGTACAAAACTGTGATTTCTGATGTATTTTTTAAGTCAGTTATTCTATAACCGATGTAAGAAACCAGCACAGTGATTTTTTACGTAGGGTATAAAATAACCAATGTAAAAATGATGTATCTGATACATTTATAATGTCGGTTATTATAATAACAGATGTTATAAATGTAATAAAAATAGTTTATAATGTTGGTTATTAAATAACTGTCATTATAAAACATTTAAAAAATAACACGCCATGTGGATTATCATTTACGATTTTTTGATCAACCGTCCAGTGACACATCTCTCTCGCACGGTAAACCCTAATCGACTTATCGATCTCGTTGCATTAAAATAACGTTTCCATTATCGTTTATCATCTTTACACTTCTCAGATCTATCATCTCAACACGCAACACTCTGGTAAGCCTCTCACGACATTATTTCTTTCATTTTTTTCCCGGATAGTCTATATTTACGTTTTGTGATATTTTTGTTTAAACTAGTTAAGATTCTTCGATTTCGAACCCTCTTACCTCATTTTTCAATCATCATCTTATTTATTATCCCCAGATCTATTAGAACGACTCTCAATATTCACGTAAGCCTCACCTACTTCTATTTTGTTTGTATTTGTTTCACGAATTCCCAACACTGATGGTAGTTTTCGTTGTCATTGATAAATAATGATCTCATTCATCTATATTACTACAATTTATATGTCAACCATTGTGATACAACCATTTCATGTACTTGTGTGATTTATTTTATAAGTGTATATATGGTTTTTCATGGTGGAATGTTTGTTTCGGATCCTTGGTTGTTTCTATTTTCGGTATCACTTTTTGTTGTTCAATAATCTATTTACGTCTCTTATTTTCATGGACTATTATAAGTCTTCATATGCAATTAAAAACCGATTCATTGCATAATGGATCATTTTAGACTAGTAGGAGATACAATTCATGGTTCTCATTTTGAATAATAGTATGATACAAAAACTAGTAGCTTGAGGTTAAAATCTCTAGATATGCCAAAACTAGTAGCTTGCGGTTTAAATCCCATGATTTTGGGGGCAGTCAAGAGGGTTGGTGGTTGTCCAAGTGGTTGGGGGTTGTCCAGGGTGCCCATGGAGGTGGGGGGGCAGTCCAGGGGTGTGGGGGGCGGGGTCCAAGGGGTGGGTGGGCTGTCCAAGGGGGTGGGTGGGTGGGGGGGCTGTCCAAGGGGGTGGGGACTTGTCCAGAGGGTTTAAGGGGTTGTCCGGGGGTTGGGGGATATCCAGAGGGTTGGGGGGCAGGGGGGTGTCCAAGGGGGTGTCCAAGGGGTTGGGGGGGTGGGGGTTGTGTCCAGGAGGGGTGGGGTGTGCTGTCTAGAGGGTTGGGGGCTGTCCAGGGCATGGGGGGATGTCCAGAGGGATGGAGGGTGTCCAGGGGGTTTCCAAGGGGGTACGGGATGGGGGTGGTGTCCATGAGGGGTGGGGGTTCTGTCTAGAGGGGTGGGGGCTGTCCAGGGGGTGTACAAGGGGGTGGGGGTGGGGGTGGTGTCCAGGAGGGGTTGGGGTGGTGTCTAGAGGGGTGGGGGATATCCAGGGGGGTGTCCAAGGGGGTCGGTGGCTGGGGGGCTGTCCAAGGGGGTGGGGGCATGTCCAGAGGGTTTGGGGGGTTGTCTGGGGGTGGGGTAATATCTAGAGGGTTGGGGGGGAGGGTGTCCAGGGGGGTATCCAAGGTGGTGGGTGGGTGTGGGGGTTCCCCATGGGGGTGGGGGCCTGTCCAGAGGGTTTTGGGGGATTTCCAGGTAGTGGGCTATCCAGAGGGCTGGGGGGTTTCCAGGGGGTGTCTAAGGGGGTAGGGGTGGGGGTGGTGTCCAGGAGGGGTGGGGTGCTGTCTAGAGTGGTTGGGGTTGTCCAGGGGGTGGGGGCAATCCAGAGGGCTGGGGGCTATCTAGGGGATGTCCAAGGGGGTAGGGGGTGGGGGTGGTGTCCAGGAGGGGTGGGGGTGATGTCTAGAGGGGTGGGGGATGTCTAGGGCGTGGGGGGGGGACTGTCCAGAGGGTTGGGGGTTTCTGGGGGGTGTCCAAGGTGGTAGGGGTGGTGTCCAGGAGGGGTGGGTGGTGCTGTTTAGAGGGGTGGGGTGCTGTCCAGGGGGGTGTCCAAGGGGGTAGGGGGTGGGGGTGGTGTCGAGGAGGGGTGGGGGTGCTGTCTAGAGGGGTTGGGCTGTCCCATGGGTGGGGTGTCAGGAGGGGTGGGGGTGCTGTCTAGAGGGGTGGGGCTTTCCCATGGGTGGGGTGTCAGGAGGGGTGGGGGTGCTGTCTAGAGGGGTGGGGGCTGTCCAGGGGGTGGGGGTGTCCAAGAGGGGTGGGGGGGTTGTACAAGTGGGTGGTGGTGTCCAGTGGGTGTCTATGGGGGTGGTGGATATGTGTCAGTTGGGATTGACTAATGCATCGTGGTTTATGAAATTATGACATGTTGATTGTGCTTTGATGATTGGCTTTACATTGTGATTTTCTCCATCTGAATTTTTATTTTAAATTTGATTTGATTCTCAGGTTTACTCCATTTTGTCCAATTTTCTATCAACCATAGTAGGCCCCATGGTTTTCATTGATTCAATGGAATTTGGAACAATTATATCTAACCAAATTATTTTTAAATAATATTCAAGAAGATTTTTTTAAATATGCATAGATTTGTTTTATATTTCAAAATTGTTTTACATTCAAATTAGGCTTTTTTTCATATAAACATATATTTGTCTTATCTTAAATATATATATATTATTTATATTTGTTATAGGAAATAATGAGTCGATGTTGGATTATGACACATCGAATGAGCAATGAATATGAGGAAGGTTTTGATGCCTTTTTGGAATTTTCTAAACGAAATGTTCCAATTGGTGACATGTTTTTCGGTTAATGCCTGAAATGTTTGAATATGAAGAAGTTGAAAAGTATAGAGATATAAGGTCATCTAATTTGTCATGGTTTTAATCCGATTTATAGCCCTTGGATTTGGCATGGTGAAACTGGATGGAATGACACTGATGATGATGATTCGCAAGATGGTAACTCTGATGGAATTGAAGAAATGATTCGTGATATTGTAGTAGAATAAATTGATATAGAACATAGAGTTGCGCGTCTATATGGTGATGGTGAAAAACCAGTATATCCTGGTTGTACAGATTTTATGGTTTTTTCGGTGGTTTTAAGATTGATTAACCTGAAGGCGAAACATGGATGGAGTGACAAAGGTTTTACAGAGCTGCTACAATTAATGAAATACATTATTCCAAAAGATAACGATCTTCCAGATTCACATTATAAGGCCAATAAAATATTATTCCTGATGGGATTGGGATACAAGAAAATACATGCATGTCTGAATGACTGCATTATATATACGAATGAATATGAATTTTGGTCAGAGTTTTCTAAATGTGGGACATCACGGTATAAGGTGAAAGAAAAAACATAGGCTGATGTAGAGATTACAAAGATCCCTTCAAAGGTATTTTATTATCTTCCTATAATTCATCGTTTCAAACATTTACTTTCTAATTCATATGATGCAAAAAGGTTTATATGGCATGCTGATGAGTGGGTATGTGATGGAAAAATATGTCATCCAGCTGATTGTCCACAGTGGAAGAAAATTGGTGCATAGTTTTCTACATTTGGAAATGAAATTAGAAATCTTAGACTAGGGTTGTGCACAGATGGAATGAATCCATACCGAACCCTCAGTAGCAGACATAGATCATGGCCTGTTTTATTGATAATTTACAACCTCTCTCATGATGTTTGTATGAAGCACAAATATGTCATGTTGAGTATAATGATCTCTGGTCTAAAGTAACCTGATAATGATATTGATGTTTACTTTTCATCGTTGATTGATGATTTGAAATTGTCATGGGCTGATGGTTTTAGGGTGTATGATTCCTATAAAATGGAACATTTTCAACTGCATGGAATGCTTCTGTTCACTATAAATGACTTTCCAGCATATGGAATATTTTTCATGGATAAAGTGTTAAAGGGCATAAAGCATGTCCAATTTTCAAACAACAGACGTCATATTTTCAATTGCATCATGGGAGGAAAACAGTGTACATGGGTCATCAAAAGTTTTTGCCTATGGATCACCCTTATAGAAGACTAAAAAAGGCATTCAATGGCTCACAAGAATTTTATAATGCTCCAAAACCTTTATCCATTGATATGTATTTTCAGAGGGTGAAAACCCTTGATGTGACATTGAGAAAGACACAGAAATCTGGTAATGATAGACATATTTGGATGAAAATGTCCATATTTTTTGAGTTACCATATTTGAGGTATCATTAGGTTAAACATAATATTGATGGCATGCACATGGAGAAGAATATGTGTGATTGTTTGATTGGAACATTGTTAGATATTAAAGGAAAGAAAAAAAGATGGTTTGAATGTAAGATTAGACTTACTATCAATGGGAATACGTTTGTAGTTAGGTCCCACTTCTAAAGGAAGACAAACATTTCTTCCCCCGACATGTCATACATTATCAAAGAGGGAGGAAATTAGATTTTGTCAGTGTATTCGTGATAGAAAAATTCCTCAAGGTTATTATTCAAATGTAAAAAAAATTTCTCATTGAAGGACTTGAATTTGATAGGTATGAAATCACATCATTGTCACATCAGTATGCAACAAATTCTACAAGTTGCATTGTGTGGAATATTGCCCATCTGTGTCCGAAAGATAATAATGAAGTAGTGTTATTTTATCAATTCAATTTGTAACAAGGCTGTTGATGTGAATGATTTGAAAATTTTGGAAAAGGATGCAATTTTTATACTTTTTCAATTGGAAATGTATTTACCTCCAAAATTTTTTGATATAATGGTACTTTTAATGATTCATCTAGTTAGAGAAATAAAGCTTTGTGGACCTGTATATCTTCGTTGGATGTATCCTTTTGAAATGTATATGAAAATATTAAAGGGGTAGGTTATAAATCAATATCCACCTGAAGCCTCCATTATTGAAAAGTATATTTCAGTGGAGGTAGCAGAGTTTTGTATGTGCTACTTAACTGCGGCGCAACACATAGGTTTGGGTCCATCTCACCATGAACGAGTTAATAATGAGGGAAAAAGGATTTGTGGATTGAAAGTCAAATCATTGTTAGCTGAACAAATGAAGAAGATAGAATCATACATCTTGAATAACATAGGTGATGATCAACCGTATATCACATTGCATATGAGTTGAAACAACTTCATCCAAAGAAAAAAGAAATGTGGAATTTTAATGAGCACAATAAAAATGTTTTTCTCATGGTTTAAAAAGACCTTACCTGGTATATCAGATGTATCCGAGACATTAATATATATAGTGGGTGGTCCATGTTTGAATGTGATAACTTGGTCCGGTTATGACATTGATGGCTATACATTTCATACGAAATATCAGGACAACAGAAGTGCACTTCAAAATATTGGTGTATTGGTGTTTGCAGAAGCAATGCATTTTTCGAGTGCTAAGGACAAAAACCCAATTTCAGCATCAAGTTCATAAATGGAGTGATTGAAAACATATGGTAGGTTGATTACTTAAAAATTAATGTTCCTGTTTTTAACTATAAATGGTTTATCGGTAACAACAGTGTCAGTCACGGTGAATTTGGAATGACACTTGTTAATCTAATTAGATTGGAACACACAACTGATTCTTTTATAATGATAACACATGAAAAAAAAAATTTCTATGTAGTAGATCAATCAGATATACAGTGGGATATTGTTTGACAAGGGAAAAAACAATATGTTGGTGAGGATGAACTTGATGAAGATGCTGATTTATATGAGATACCTACATCCATGGAAAGATTAACAGAACATAATGATGATCATGATGAAGATATGGTTTATTCCATAAGTAATGATCACGATGAGGGAATTTTGGAAAACAATCCATTTGTACATTCATAAAATTACAAGTAACATTTGTTTATTTCATATTCACATTTTTTTATAAAATTTTAGATATTTTATGTTTTTTCTTTATTAAAAAATTTACTAAAACAAAATAAGTATAAGTTTTTTTTATGTTTGTTTAGTTTAATTTATCATTTTTATCATTACATGAATTATATGTCTATTATTTTTGTTCAGTGACTATTACTTTACCATGTTTACCAGGTTTACTATGTTTACCATGTTTACCATGTTTACCATATTGACCATCGTTAACATCTTTACCATTGTTTAACATACTTACCATATTACTAATGTTTACTATTAGGTAACATAGTACACTTTTATATTTTATGATTACAGTAGTATCAAAATATTTGAATTTGTTTATTTTTTAACTAATGTTTATTTTTGGATTTGAAGGATAATGAAAAATCATTCAGTTGATCAACCACATGATTCTGGAGATGAGAATATTGGTCATACCTCTGGGGAGGAACATTTACATGCCTCTCTTGATGTTTCCCAATCTTCCTCATGTGCTCCTATTACCACAAAGAGTTCAAAGGTTGGTAAACGTGGGTGCAGACGTTAACCAAAATTAGCATTTTCCTGTACGCAGGATCATAGGATACTCGTTGAGTTTGATGATGATGATATTACTAGATTTCCAAATGCAAAAGATTTTAAGAGTATTTTTATAAACTCAAGATAAGAGTAAAGTAATCATTTTGTATGATGACGAGAGAAGTGTGGATAAAGAGATAATCTCTAAGTTGTGGAACGTGATTTTGGTAAGATCTTTTGCTATTGTTTTACTATTATTTAAATGTTTCTAGTATATATAATATGTTTAAACTCTTATTTATCAGATGACATTTGATATTCCTGACATTGGAGGAGTTGGGAAGAAATGCTTATTGTTGGCTGCCTGGAGATGGAGGGATTTCAAATCAACCCTATCATCTAATTTCATTTATGGTCATAGGATTCATGAAAATACTTGTCGTATATATCCTTTTATAGACGAAGATACATGGAGATAGTTTTTTGAAAGTCGAAGAAAAGAGTCATTTTTGGTAAGGGTAATGTAAACTTATATAAGAATTATTATATAAATGATCTTATAAATGTCTTGTTAATGATTTCATATTCTTAATTTATAGCAAACAAGGAATTTTCATCAGGAGGTCCAATATAAAAATGTATACCCTCATAGTTTATCTCGGGGAGGGTATGCATTTTTTGAAGAAAACATGATAGAGGAAAAATTTCAACAACTAAGATTTGAGTCTTCAATCTTTGGAGAGGTGTCCCCTCCATCCCCTCCATCTAGACATGAAAAATGGAAGAGAGATCAGAAGGGAAAAAAAGAGAAATATCTTTTGGAAGAATCTAGAATCGTAGCTGAGAGGATTGTAAGATATCTATTTTATTTATTTAAGTTAACTATTTTCTTCATATAATTTCAATAATTACAGAAATGTTCGATTAATTAATACAGGACTCTCTTGAGGAGAAGAGTTCACATAGGGCATTTACAGCTACTGGGTGGCAATATATTTTATCTATAGCATTGAGAAAGCTCGAACATCCTGGTCATGTAAGAGGATATCCGGCAGGTGTATTGGTAAGAAAAGTGTTTCCACATTCTTCAACTTCTATCGTTGAGGGGTTTATAAAAATAATAGAATCCTTGGAGGATGAAGTTCATTATATTAATGTGACGATGGAGGAAAGTATTAGAGCGTCGGTACATTCTATGTTTGCAGATATGCAAAGACAATTTCAGACTGCATCTCCCACTCCTCCACCTCCCCCTACAGACCCCATTATATATCCTACACCTCCACCAGTAGCTCCCACTCTCCCACCTCATCCTGGAGACCCCATTTTTCATCCAACTCCTTCATCACAACTTCCTATTTATTGCGAGTTGTATGGTGATGATCCTCAACATCATACAGTTTCATATGGGTTGGTATATTGTATAGGGGATACATTTCATCATCAACAATTAGAGGTAGAGAATCAGAGGGTCACTGTACACGATATTATAGACATATCAGCTTGAGTACCATTACCTACAGATAAGGTGACGACAGTTGGACATAGTATCATCCATTTTTTAATTTGACCATCCAGACTTCTTCAACTCATTACCATAGAGGTCTGAATGTTATATATTTTATTTTTTTAATTAATGTTTTTTATCATTTGAAAACTAATATATTTTTCTATTTATTTTTACAGGAATACTTCAAAGGTAAATAAATACAGTATAGAAAACAACAAAGATAAATGGTTATGACATCAAATACAGATTCTTGTAGTCTTGACAGATTGTCAAGATATTCAAATTTGTTGGCAGGTCATTATGAGTTTCCAAGGGAAGCTCATGTTTTTGGCCGTGAAATAAGTGTAGGGATTATAAAAACTGATATCATAGAGCTTGTTACTAGAGATATATTGGGAAACAACGTGGTGAATGTTTTTTCCATGTAAGTCCTAACACCTTTTCCCTGTGTTATATTTATTAAAAATGTATACTTATGTCTATTTTGTATTAGGTATCTTCATAAAATCTGTGAGAGGAATGATCTGAGAGATGTATATGGATTCATGGACGCGCAATTGATTTCCCCTGAAGCATGTGTATTGGATGAGGAACAAATAAATCTTTATATTGCTGAATGACTTGAAAAGAATATAGTCACATAATTTTGGATGATCTTTTTTTGTGATAGGTATGAAACACATCTATCTCAAAGTTTTAATTATCTTTTAATATAAAAAACCACTAACCTTAAATTTCCTTTTATCAGTGATCATTGGATGTTAGGGGTTTTTTTAAAGGGAGAATGCACTTTATTGGATATTCTTTGTCCATGATGATGTGCGGGAATGTTTTACAAATATATTGGAAAATTAAGTTTCAATTTCTCAATAGTTTTATATATTATAATGAATTTTAAATTTTCTCCATTCGTTTTATTTTCTAACGGGGCATGGGTCTAATTTTAAAAAAACACAAAGAAAATGAGTGGAAAGATCAAAGATGTAAATGCGTAAGTAAATATCCATTTATAATTTGTACATTTTGATTTATTACATAAAAATAATATATTGAATTTACACTCATTCAAAGAGAATTTTCATGAACAACAAGGCGTCATTGAATGCGGATATTAACGAGCCCCCCCCCCTAGGGTTGAGATTTCAGTTTTTAGTGCTCATTGCAACTCCAAGTATCCATGGTGGAAGCCATTCCCGTTAGATTCTCGGGAAAGGGGGTATTAGATTCTGTTTCTATTACTGGGATTTTTGTAAGCATGGAATTCCAGGTTCCCCCAGTCAAGAACTGACCTTATGTCTATATTGTGACCATGAAATGATGATCAAGGATGTTTTGAATAAGAGATATTGAATGTCTTTTTATCTCATTGAACTCTCGGACTACCTCGATGTTTGTGTCTTCAAATGAGCTAAATTCAGTTCTTTTTCATTTAAAGAGTACAAAAAACTATTTTGTTGCACATCTGGTCTTGTGAAATGGAGTGAGGGGGTGTGGTTCTAGGAGATCCCTTCAAAATATAATTTTTTGTATGGAACATATAGCATAACTCTCTTCCTGCTGATGAGATTATTAAAGGCTTGGGTATTAATATGGGGTCTTGGTGCAGCTATTGGAGAAACATCCAATAGGAATCCATTCACCACATATTTTTTGAAGGGAAATGGGTGAGCTAGGTATGTTCTTCCCTCATATTCATGTACATACTGCTTCCTCTCAGGATGATTTCGTCATGTTTCCTTTCTAACTAGTTCCAAGGGGTGGGGAGGAACAACACGGATCTTGATGCGCGTGCGACCATTCTATCAGCTCGTAGCTGGTTCTTATGGAAGGCAAGGAACGCGGATAGGTTTTAGGTAAAATAAAACTCTATAATAGACATGTTTTCCCAAGAAAGATTCCTAGTTTTGGACTGTTCCCACCTCATTCCTTACTAGGACTCTGCTCCTTCTCTTTGTGCTGTTCTTTGCCCATATCAGAGCTCTCCTGTCAAAACCATTTCCCCTTCTAGCAGGTGGATCAGTTAGAACCCACCCAGTAACGGGATGAAAAATAATTCTGATGGTTTTCTTTATTGTTGTGTTATGTGTGGTAATGGTTTGGTTCATAATTACCTCAACTCTGTGACTATATAATTCTTGGATTTCTTCATGAATGAATCATTATTTCAATATGAAGCCCTTTCTATGTTGGTTGGCCTTAAGTTATGTAGAAGGGTTAACATCTCCATTGTTTTATTAGAGGAAGAATCTTATATTCTCCACAATTTCATCCTAGTTACATCCTCCACTCTGTGGTCTATCGTGTATTATGCTATGAAAATCAAGAGGATGATTGGTTGTGTCCTGGAGATATCCCACACTTGGACCGAAGGCAATAGAAAAACCAACTACCTGGCTTTCCAGGGTCCACTTGATGACTCATTCAATTGTTTTTTCACCCTTGGGTCACTTCCCTCTGAGGGGGATGGCATTATTCTTGGGGATGGCCATGGAATGAATTTTTTAGGTCCCCTTAGTTATCATGTTCATCCTTCAACATCCACCTTTTTAATAAATAAATATGATATCCATGGATGTAATTCTTGGAAATGACACTCTTTATCCCTTACCAAAATTCCTAGAAATTTTCCTATAATTTTACTCATCATTAGAGTTATAATTTCATACATACCTAGCCATAAAATTTGAACTCTCCCTATAGGTATCTCTTTATATTCTTTATACATGTTTCCATTGAATGACTAAAACATTCCAATGATACAACCTATACCAACAGAGAATAATCATATATTTATATTATATCATATTTAAGAATATTCATTAATTTATATAAACACTTCCATTAGTACTATAATAGTTTACTGTATTTGGAAACATGTAACATATTATTTTAATCTAGTGAAATATATTTTATGTTTTTCATGATGATCTTCCTATTTCACACTCCTACTTAAAACAATTCATTATAACCTGGGGAAAGGGAAAAAATGAATGAATGAGATCTGATTAAAAATAAGTGTAAATAAAAGAGAAACATAATCCTAGAATTAATATAATTTTATGATAACATGAGCCTAAAAATAGATAACCATACCATGTAAATCAAATATCATAACCATGAGTAATGGAATAAAGATTAGCAGTTTTTAAGACATGCGTCATAATAGAATCAAAAGACATAATCCATAAGATCATAATTTATGGATTTTTTGGAATACATAAAAACATATTAAATATTATGTCCAAGCTATCCACCAAGATATTCATGACATGTGAGGCTTTGGATAACCACCAATGTAGCTTCTTTGGGATTAGGATGAACACTCGTCTACCCTCCTTTTCAGGCATGGGAAGACAACCCATATACACTTATCATTAATATTTTTATTACCTCTTGTGTAACCTAATATTTGGGACTGGGATAATCAACCTTGTACCCAATGAGTTCCTAGAACATTTATCTTTACCCAAAGCATTGTAGGGTGACTGAGGTCGCACCCGTTAGAGAGTGAAAAACGTTTATGGGTACCACATGATCATAAACAGTAATCATATCAAAACCCATTAAATAAATTGGGTATTTTAAAATTTTCATATTATCATAAACATTAGAAACTATACATGTTTGATAGTCATTTTGTCATATGAAATCCCATGAAATGAAGTGGGTTTGATAAGAAACATTTCATCAAAAAAATAACCCATTCAGGTAAGGATAAGAATGAATTCCTTGGATAATATCACTATCAAAGAATATGTAACCTAAAATAATAACATATTGGATTGAAAATTATTTTCAAATACTAATCTGTACATTTATTTAGATAAATAATTTTTTAAAATCATTTTTAAAAATGAAATACATTATAGAAATCATTTAATTGGAAAATACCCATGAAAACTAATACATGATGTTTTAAAATAAATTTATTAAATTTTTAAATAATTAACATAATTTTCCTTTAAAATGAAGTTATAATTTCATTTAAAGAATTTTGAATTTTTTTTTGAAAATATGGGTTTTTTAAAAAATATTTTCGATCGAAGAGAGAAATAATGTCAAATTTTCATAAAAAAAATTCTCAATTATCATAACTTCCAAACAGTGGAAAATGGAACGATTAAATTATTATATCATTAATAAAATTGGTATAAGAAAATTCAGGATATTTATTGTAATATATATTATATGATCATATCATTTGAAGAATAATTATAAACAATCCTGATAAAATATGATAATGTTACATAAAATCACTACAACTTTGGTAACCTTGAATAATAATTCCTATGAAGGATTAAAAAAAAGGAAAACAAAATATCATGACTATAGATAAATCCATGATATTAAATGTCAAATGGGACTTTTATACACCTCATGAAAAAATATAGGTTGATATCATGACATAAATCTCAAAATAGTCAAATTGAGATAAAAATGCGTTATCGAGTTGGTAATAGTAAAACCCATAACAAAGTGATACCCATGTGGATTTTTAAATATAAATAAATATTACTATAGTAATTCTAACCTAAATTAATGGTATGTATATAATCCACATAGAGGAATGATGTGGTCAATAAAACAAGTGTCTTAGAAATTTAAAAAGTGACATGAAATTCCATTACTGTTAGTGTAACTTTTAAATCATAGTAACTATTAAATAATAACATATCTAGATGAATAAATGTTCAAGAAATTAGTTAATTCATTACATATAATTTCATAGGGAAATGAATACACCACATAAATGAAACATGTTGTGAATATGGACAAATCATCTATGAAAAAAATTGAGAGTAGAGGTCCCTTTACCCAATGTCTTGACATCCTTTGTACATATTAGAACATCCTTTATAATAAATATATGTTTATAATTATTCTAATTCAGAAAACATAATAACATATATATTACCAAATATTATTTTATTATTTATTTTTACTACCTTCTTACTTTTAATTCCATGATAATGTTATGTTTTGGTTAATAACCACATTGTTTTTTGTGTATATGTTTGGACTTCTTTTCTTAGTCCTCTTAAATCGGTCATGGTTTCTTCATAAAAACAATTAAAACCACTATTTAATTATCATATATATTTTATAGACATGATCATATATTAATCCCAAATATTTATTTATTTGAAAAGAAATACAAAGTTCATGGAAACTGTACGTCGTACGTATATATGAACGTTGCTTCTATTTTCATGATGTATATATAGAAAAAAAAATAAAGGATATATATATATATATATATATATTCATCATAATATAATTTTTATTTTATATATATTACATTTATCTATTTAATCCATCCTTATTACATTCCACTAAAAGAGTCAATGAATATATCACATTGTGAGGTTGTAGTCCTCCGTACACATGAACGACATTATTTTATTCTTACATAATGGAATGAATGACATTGTGTTTTATATAATTATTTAAAAACCGTAAATACATCAACAATAGCATATATATCATATATAAATAGTATATAAATCATTATTCCCATCCCCCAGATGTGGTATTGTAGAAACAAAAGACATCGGTTCGTGAGGCAGTTGTCTACCGTACACCCAAATGATGAGTTCACAAGCCATTTGATTGATGTCTGTTTGGTTTAGGGTATTACAAATTACATAAATAAATATTATTATATGGATATTACTTAGGTTATTATATAATTATTATATAAAAAATTATGGATCTAGGGATTAAATAAAACAACGATTTTTGTTGATGAAGGTTACCTCTTATTCGAGTATCTCCCTTTGGTTATCACCAAAAAAGATCCTTGGTTTGGATTTATAAAAAATTAATCATTCTCATATTATTTTATTGATTTTGTAAAAAAATATTTTGGTAGATATTGTTCAAAACCAATTAATCCTTCTCATAGTAAGCTCCATTAATTTTATAATAATTGATTTTAATGTCTCTTTGGTTGTGAAAATATCATAAAAATAATAAGAAAAGTATTTTTATAATGTGCATCCATAACATTAATTTTTGTCTATTTTTACCATTTAAGAATTTATTTAAAGTAACGGATTTACTAACCAAGTTAATTTATCCTTTAAGAAAAAAATAATTTAATATTTATTATAATACTTAGACCCTTTTATTATAATTTCTTTTTCTAATTTAGAAAATAAAAAACTGATTTTATAAAAAAAATTAATTTTTATAGAAACACAAGTCATGCCCAAAAGCACTACTTTAACCATAACCACCCAATAATGTTTTTAATATTTAAGAGGATACATGTTCACTAAGAATGAAAAAAATTTCCATCAATGGACCATATATTTAATTTTTTATCATTTAAAAATAATTAGAAAAGACTTGTATTTTTATTATTTTTAAATCATTTAATAAAATATCATTTATAAAAAATCACTAATATCAATTTTGACATTATATATTTAATTTGAATACAAAAATATCATTAATATAATTAAAAATCAAATTATTATGTTCTTATATATTCAAAATTATAATTTCATCTAAAAAATTAACATATGGTAATAAATCCTTAATTTTATTTAATTTTAATATTTTTATGTCATTTATTTTAGTTAATTATATGATAAAAAATTCAGTCGTTGGTGTTTCATTTTCATTTTATGTAATTATTTCATATAAAAAAATTTAAAATAAATATCCATGATAAAAAATATATTTTAAATTTCAGATTAATATTTATAACCAAATATATGATGTTTTCCCTATCATAATGCATTTTAAATATTAATGGTATGGAAGGTTCCTTTTGGTATTTTTATATTATTAACATATTATATATGAATGGTTTAGGGAATAGAATCTCAATAACTCATATCAATAGATCCTAATGTGCAAGGGGTTGAAATATTTTAGTAAAATGGTAATTGTAAATGTTGTAAGGACATTGTACACCTCATATTTTAATTTTTACAACAATGAAAACTGGTTTTTACCTTAATCATTGTAATTAAATTTTATTGTTTTCACTAATGAGTTTGGTAAAAATAAATTAAGAGTTATTAGACATTATGAGATTCTATATTTCCAAAAATGGAATAAATTTTTCTCAATTCAATTCACATATGAAGGAAAAATAATTTCTAATTTATCCCACATATGTGTTGAGAAAATGGGTTTGAAAAGGGAAAATGATTAAAATTATATGATGTTTTTATATCCAATATCTATGTGAGACTAATTAAATAAACCTAAATTTGACTATTAGGTATATAACTGAACTAAATATATGTTAAAAATGAATTAATATATAATTTACCTATATCAATAAATTATACGAGAACACATTTTTCATTAAAATTCATTATTTATCATTATTGATCAAAAATGAAACACTTTATAAAAACCCAAAAATTCATCATATAATATTCTTAATATTTAAAATTATAAAATAATGTTTATTTTTTCCAAAAAACATCTAAAAGTGTAAAAATTAATTTTCAAAATAATCAGACTATAAGAACACGATTAAACTACTTTTTAAAAAATAGTTCTCATTATAATATTGGATTTATATTGATATATTTTATAGATATCACATAGTATGAATGGTAAAAATTATATTTAATCTATCCTTTAAAATTTTCATTATTATAATTCAATATAAGTGATTTGTTTAATCTATTCCTATGAAACATAATTGTTTGTATTTTTTTTTTAAAATCATATCCGTTTATTTTTAAGAAGGGTTTTATTTTAATTTATAATTAATTTTTAACCTAATAAATTATTATATAGAAAAATTTAAACAATATTTTCATAATTTATTTAACCATATTCATTCCCACCATTCCAATGGTTTCATGATAATAATCATATAATTATATTTTAATAATATGATGCATTTCATTTAATCTCATTGTTGCATGTAACATAATTTAAACATGGTATTGCATGTAACAAAAGAAAAACATAACATTGAGTTTGGAAAAATATAAAATATTAAGGCATAATATAATTAGAGTTTTTATCTATATATGATACTTAGGATTGATTTAATTTTGGGGTTGAATTATATTTTGGATGAGGGAAATTATTATATTATTTTCTATGGACCCTAGTTAATTTTATATCATGTGGTGTTGATTAGTGATTATACTCTCATTTGAATACACTAATTTATATATTTTGGGTAATTCCTCACATTATGTGTTATATACCCTCAATTTTGTTCTCCAACCTATGGAATATTGGAGGTTGTCTTCATGGTTCACTCCTCCTTATTTGTATCATAGTAGCGGTACTGATGGAGGTGGGATCCTGATATAGTGGTATAAAAGATGGATGATATGATATGGGATGTATATTAAGGCTATCTGCTCTAATTATGACATAGTTTTTTATGAAATTATTTTTATTTGATATTGGTGAATAACACATTCTAGGGAGAATAGATAAGACATGAGATTTAATATCCCCTCATTTTACAAGTCATGGAATACGAGTCTAGCGAATGATCAACTGAAAAGGTAACGATTGAATTATTGGTTCCCTGATTTTTCATACATTCCAATAACATAATTTTAATTATAAAAACATAAATGAATTAAATGATAAGGACTTAAAGAATTAGTGTCTTGGTAATCTAGGAACATTTATAACTTTTACAAAATAAATTGTAAAGAGTTATTTAATTCCTTCTTATATAACTTCTTATTTTCCCTTTAATTCTCATTAGTATAAGTAGTCACCTGGGGATATGCAGCAAATTGTGACGGGATAACATCCCAATAAGAGGGTAGATAAGAACATGAAACTCTATTTGAGAATAATCATTATCATCATATCATAATCATAGGATCGTAAACATTATAGTAAGCATTAGGAAAAATCCTAGAATGTGGAAATGCATAAAAATGGAACTTTATTTCATAGTTGTTAAGCACCACACATAGTTGTGAAAATTATAGAATCATGTTCAAACATATTTTAATTTAAATAATGATATTATTCACATTACCCAATTTATTGAAGAAATATATATTTCCAAATACACCTATCACATCATAACATCTACTATGAGCAATATAATTCCAGGTGCACCTGACACATCATAACATTTACATTGTGATGCATTCCACATTGAACATATATCAATCCTAAAAATAAAAATAAACTTGATAAGAAATGGGTTTAAATTCATGAATATTACATTTATAAATTTTGGGATCCCAAATTAAAGGGGAAATAATATACTAGATATAATAATTATCAAACTTTAGTGAAGAAGAAACAATCTTGAGAAGGAAAAGGTGTAATTTTTTTTAAAGAAGGTACCTTTTGGAAACAATTTTTGTCATAAAATCATGTAGAAAACATTTTTATAATAAAAAGGTAATATAATTATGATGAAATCATATTTACATAATATCCATTCTCAAAATGTGGTTAAATCAGGAAAACCCAATGACAGAGTGCTAGGTTCAGTAATTCCCCTTACCATGATTCTGATAGCCTCTTTCACATTAATATCTTGTATAATCACTTTATATTCATTAATTAACCAATATATAACCTTTTATACATGTAATGGTTTCATTATTGTTTCATTAAGTTGATTAATAGCATTTTATATGATTTATAGAGTTTAATTTCATCATTTTAAAGCATACATTTTCATGGGATTCATGTTTGGTTTCCTTTTATAAATGAATGGTTGTTCGTGTAAATTGTGGGTAAATAATCAGAATTATTATTAAATTAAATAATGATATAAAAAATCCTAAATTATCATATAATTAATTTTTTTTATATGGAATGGAGATGAATAATAATATAAAATTTAATGATGGTAGTTTTATGTTAGTTTTAGTGGTTTTCGATAACAATGGAATCTTTCTATTTTATCAATTTGTAAATTTGTAAAAGTTAGATCCATAACATGAATAGGGTTATAACATAAACATTATAATATATTTAAAACATATAATTCATTAATTAACAACCTTTTTTCATGAATGGTAAATTAAATAGCATCTACCATGATGTTGTTATATATACACTTCAGGGGTGACAATTTCATTTTTATATTAAAAGAGTGAGGGGTTGGATTTTAATGTATAATATTACATTAACATAATATAATTATAGTATATAAAACATAATTTTGTTATCATTAAATTTGTAGAAGGAAGTTTAGGATAGAATAAGAATAGAAATGTAATTTAATGGAAATTAAAAGAAAGGGAGAGAGTGTTTACCACTTGAATTTATCCTCCTTGAGAACCTTCTTAGGGAATGGTTTTGATATTTTAAGGACACTAATAGCTCATAAATATGGGATAGGATCTAGAGATGAGTATTCAGAATATTTATATAATGGAAAGAGTATTTAGATGTGTGAGGAGAAGAGGGTATGTGGGGTGGTATTCATAATAGAGGTGGGTGGTGTTTTCCTACTATTTTAATAATTAGTTTGTTATTTGGGTTTAATACTATTAATAGTTTGAGAATTATCATCAAATTATTTATAAAAATTCAAGTAGTTCTAGATTATGGTTCTTACATCAGTGATGACTCAATTAATAGAGTATTTAATTTATATTGTATTTATAATATAAATTATCAAATTTTATTATTCATAAAAATTCAGGTATTTATGAAGAATCCTAGAAAATCTCCCTAAGCATTTTTTAATGTATCGAATTATAAAAATAACTTGATTTTATGAAAATAATCATCTAAATTTGAGCAGTTTAATTTTTTAAATAAAATCACAAGTTAATTGAATAATACAAATTTGAAAATTATAAATGATTTTATAACAATTTGAAAATTTAAATTAAGAATTCATTAAATTATCATAATATAAAATAATTAAAATTTAATTTATGGATACATTTAATGAAAACAAAAATTCATTTAACTTATTAAAATAATAAAAAAAATGAAGTTAAATATTTATGACTTACAAAAATTCTAACACTTAATAAAAATATATTTTTTAACCTGTAAGTACTACTTATATAATATTATGATTTCATACTTTAATTTATATAGTGATTAAATTTTCATTATAATTTCAGAGGTGGTTTCACTATATATTTAGTTAGTAAAATATTTAAAACGGTCACATTACTATTCCTAAGGCCCGGTTATTTTATGTTACTTAACCTCTAAAAATAAATTTTATATAATTAATTTGTTATTTAAAAATATTGTATTATAGTCTATACGACATTTTATGTGATTTATACTACATGAAACATCTATATTAAGGGAGAAATTCCACTAGTAAAATTTTGGGTCATTACATTTTTCCACCTTTTTCAAATTTTACCCTTGAAATTTATTTTTACATAAATAGTTGGGAGTAGATATCCTTCATTACCTCCTCATGTTCCCAAGTAACTTCTTCATACTTGTGGTTCACCCACAATTCTAAGAAAACTTGGGTAACCATGTTTCATAGAACAACATCTCTCCGATCCAGAATCATTACTAGATGCTCCTCATATGAGAGATAATCTTCCAATTATACCACCATTGAGTTCAGTTGATGTCAGATATCACGTATTTAATTCCATAGAATATATACTTGGAACACATTATGAACGTGAACCATATTCGGTGGAAGTGAATATTGAATGGAAGAGCTCTTATGTGATCAGGGATCTCAACTGGTCGAGTGTTCCTTAGACTTAACTTTCCTTTCTTTCCAAACTGTTTTATGCTTCCATGGTGTTTTGAGAAATAATACATTAACTCAAACATCAAACTCCAAGAAATTTCAATAGTTGTCAACATATGTTGTTTTCCAACATTGAGTAGATTTTATATGGTAAAGGATGAATTGAACCTTCTCAATTATCTCCTTTATAAGATCAGGTCTAAGTAGCTTTCTTTCTCCAACATCATCCCAACAAGATGGAGTCCAACATCACTTTGGATTCATAGCCTCACATGGAGCCGTCTGAATACTCGAGTGTAAGATATTTATTAAGAGGGAAATCAACAAATGAGGGATTCTGATCCCATTCGCCTTTGAATTCTAAATGGAAGTATCTCAAAATATATTCATGCATATGAATTGCCCTTTCAGATTTTCCATCATCTTTGGGGTGATAAGTTATGAGGAAGTTTATTTTAGAACACGAATCATGTTCAAGACTACGAAAGAATTTAAATGTGAAACTTGAATTAAATTCAGGGAAACTCAATAGTGAAACTCCATAATGTCTGAGAACCTAATTCAAAAATATCTTTGAATGATTTTCAGGCAATAAATATTCTCAAATTGCGATAAAGTGGGAAGTCATGGTGAGTTATACGACCCATACTTATATAGCATTATTTCCTCTCAATGTCTGTTGGAGACCTGTGACAAAGTCCATAATGACATTTTTCTCTGCCCAAATGGTTATAGGTAATGGTTGAAAAATTCCATTGTAGTTTTATCAATCTATTTATCTTATTGAAATGTCAATTACCTTGAGATATACATTGCTTTATCATATTTTATGTTCTCCCACCATAAGTGATCTAATGGATCAAGGTAAAACATGGTGATACATGGATGGATATATAATGTTGACCTATGTATATTATCTAAATATTTACTTCTTTATCCCAGGTGATCAAGGCACACAAATTCTTTTTCCAACTTAAATCACACTATCATCATTGACATGGTACTCTTTTAGATTCCCTTCCATTACTGCATTCACCTTCTTTTTCAACTCAAGATCATCCATTTTTTCCAACATTATCATCTCTTGGAGAGATTTTTGTAAAATAATTTGGTAATAGTAGGATATATTTCTTTCCGTTATTATTTATAAATCCATTGTCTGCATATCCATGAAGATCGGGTGTCTCTCATTCAACAACATGGATAGAGTAGCCTATTTTTTTCATCTATGACATCAAATAACTTGTTTTAATTTATTAGATGATAGTGAATAGAGAAATCATAGTCTTTTATTTTCTCTAACCACCATATTTTACACATATTGTTCTCAATATCAATGAATATATACATTAAAAACTTGTGGTCAGTATATATGTCACACTTCTCACAAGATAGGTAGTGATTCCAGATTTTTATAGAAAAAATCATAGTTCCTAGCTCCAAATATTATTTTAAGTACATCTGCTCATATATTTTCATCTTCTGTGAGGAATAGGTTATCACATTATCATTTTTCATGAGTACAGAAACCAAGACTTTCTTTGAATTATAACAGTATATCAAAACACTTTATCTCTACATTTTAATAATTTGATTACAGTTGTTGTGATTGGCCTCTCCTATAGATCCATAAATATTTCATCACATTCTTCTACCAAGACATACATTACATATTTCTTTATTTTCTTAGTTATCATGGTTGACAATCGTGAGGAATGTTTCACAAAACATCGGTACTAACGTATTAATCCATGAAAACTATGGATTTCTGTGACACTTTCGGGTTGATGAATTTCCACAATAATCATTATAATTGAAGGTTCCATAGAAATTTCCTCAGACCTAATCACATTTCCCAATAATATGAAATACTATATATAAAATTCACACTTGATAACTTTTCATACATCTTCTACTCCCTCAATGTCTCTAACAAAATCCTTAGATATTCTTTATGTTCCCTGTTAAACTTAGAGTAAATGAGAATATCATCAATAAAAAATACAACAATGTTGTCGAGCTAATTTCTTAAGAAACTATTCATCAAATTCATGAAGATTGTAGTGGAATTAGTAAGTCTGAAGGGAATCACCATAAACACATTGTCACCATAGCTTATACAGAAGTCAATCTTCTGAATATCTTCTTTCTTCACCTTTAGGTGAAGATATACCAGACAAATATCAACTATTGGAAGGTACTAAGCTCTTTATAGCTGATCTAACAAGTCATAAATCTTTGTAAGAGGATACATGTAATTTATGGTGATCTTTTTGAGTTTTAGATAATTGATACACAATCGCATTTATCATCCTTATACATGAAAAAAGATCACTAGTGCACCCCATGGTGATACACTAGGGTGTATGAAAATTTTTCCCAAATTCCCTTTATGTTTCTTCTTTAACTCATCCAATCCAAAAAGATCTATCCTATAGGGACACATTGAGATATAAGTAGCTATCGGTAACATTTATATTGATAATTCTACATCAATATCCAGGTGTATTCCGAGTAAATCTTTAGAAATACAACAATGCATTCTCTTCATTATGAGAATTCGTTCTAGAATGACACTTTCTTTAGACTCAACAATTTTAGTTGTGAATTCTTCTTCAAAAGATATCAATACCCACACAATTGATGTATTTTCAAAATTAGATTCATGGTCTTCTATGCTTTTGTAGTGGATCATAGGAAGTCTCAATATATGAAAAGGAATTTACTTTTACTGCAGTTTGATGTGCAGTCTATATAAAGTGATACAATACATCCTTTATATTGCATATAATTTCACCAAGGGATGAAACACAAGATTTTTGGGAATATTATTCCCTCATATGTTAATAGGATAAGAGTATAACACAGGTGTTGGAGTGATTTCCCGACTAGGTGTTTTTATGAATATCTCTACCAAAATATTTTGGGGCTTAGAATCAATAGTTATAGAAAAAATAAAAGATATAATGGAATGTGTAGAACCATAATCCCATTTGACTTTTTACATTTTTGAGTGAATTGGATTATTACAATGTACAAATCCATTTTCACGATACACATCATATGTAGTGATTCAATAAACATTTCCATGCCCTTTTCACTTTGTTTTTTGCTGACACGGATTACCCTTGAGGACACGAGGTCTTATACACTAGATTGTAGAGGTCAATTTTATCCCTATAGTTTTTGAATTATACCATTAGTTCCTTCCTCCATTACTCTACAATATTTTCCATATTCATCGTTTCATTACGACATTCATGAGATTGGTGGCCTTCTCTCCCACACATGATGTATTTCTGCATCTCTTTCAAGCAGTTTCTTTGATGATTCTTCCCACATTATTTGACTTTTGGGTGGTTTAGTTTTATTTACAACTTTCTCATTAGATCCTCTAGTATTAAACTCTTTTATGCATTTCATATCAACATATCCAGGGCATCGTTCTCCAAACTCAACCTCTAATCTGAGATAACATCGAAAAATTTCTTCTTAACTCCCATATTCTCAAATTCATGGAGTCTTTCGTAGGAATGGATTTAATCCACTTAATAATCTAAAAATATTTCTATCAGTTTTTATAAAAAAACACGAAGCCTACCATGAAATCCTTGTGAATGTTTCTTCATCATCCGTGAAAGATTCATCTTACATTTACATTTGCTCTATGAATTCTCTCTCTAACATTTTATAAATAGTTTGAGTGAAATACTTGTTAATGATATATAATAATAATGTATTCCCACCCCATTTATTCAATTCTTTTAGTTTACTTTAGGTTCTTAATCAAAGGTCCCCAATTATAGTCGTCTCTATCGAGATGATAAATGTACAGGGTCACATTCTCTACCTCAAGATAATGAAGCACATGAATGATATTCACTATCATTTTGAACCACTATTCAGTAATTAATTTATCAAACGATTCACTAAACATCATTGGTTGTTGATGTATATCAAACTCGATATCTAGTTTCTCCATCTTATGTGTAGGAGGAAATTCCACATTATTCAGATTATTTTTCATATCCTAAGACATCATGTTAAGCATTGAAATGAAATTTTTAACTCCACCTCTCAAGGCATTGATTATTCCATTTATGAAATCACATCATTATCCCTTGTATGGGTTTTCAGCCTAGTTATCCCTGGTTCCCACCATTTTATATAATTTAATAGGTTGGATAAAAAAATGTCAACAAGTCATGAATAAATATTTTATTCCTTTGTGAAATTAAGCCAAATCGTATATATTGTTCGATCTCTATGTTTAGAAAATATTCTTGTGTGCTTATATGTACTCAGTGTCATAAAAAGGGTTTCACTATGGTTCTCTAATTATAATTCCAAAATTTCCTAAAATAGGATCTGATACAAACTGTAATGATACATCTTTTTATTAAATTAATATTACATCATTTTAATGAAAACAATCATAAAATCATTAAATGATCTAGAAACAAAGGATCAATATCATGTTAAATGAGGACCATTCATAACTTTTGAAAAATAAAATGTAAACATTTATTTAATACCATATTCATTAGCACTTTATTTGACCTTGAATTCTCTTTAGTACAAGTAGTCAACCAATGATATACATAAAAATTGGTTGATCTCAAATCCCAAAAAGATGATATATAAGAACATGAGACATGAGATAATAATTATTATTATCATCATAAAAAAGGTATATAATCATAAACCTATGAGTATGAATTGATAAAAGGCATGTAATTTAGAAATGTATTAAAATGAAACCTCGTATCTTAGTGGTTAACTACCAAAAATGATGTGAACAATGTTAGGATTATGTTCGAACATATTTAAATTTAACTCATTAGATTCATCACATTACCCAATACATTGGACTGCTATATAATTCCAGGCCTACCTGTCACATCATATCATTTAATTTAAGGTATAATATTCCGCGCACACCCATCACATCATAACATTTACATTATCAATCTTCACACATATTACATATATCAATCATGGAAATAAAAAAACCTAGGTAAATGAATGTGTTTAATTTCATAAATCTATCATTAATAAATTTTGGGTTCCCAAATTAATGAGTCAATAAGATACTTGATATAATAACTGTCAACATTTAAGCCTGGAAAAAATCTCGAGAAGTAAAAGTTGTATCTTTTTTTTAAATAGTTCTTTTTGAAAACAGTATGATTTCAATAAAATCTTTTAGAAACCATTTATATCCCCTAAATGGTATGTTAATTATTATTATATTATTTTTAATGAATATCTATAATGAAAATGGGGTGAATTAGGGAAAACCCATTGAAATAGAGTTGGGTTGGGGAATCCCCATTACCTTGTTTATGAAACCATACCTCATGCAAATATCCTATATAATAACAATATATTAATTTATTAATAAATAAATAACATTATATATATTTATTTGATTAAATATTGTTTTATTAAGTTCATTTATGGGCTTTTCAATGAGTTATAGAGTGTCAGTTCATCTTTCAGAGGTATTCATTTTCATTGTTTTCATGACTGGATATAATATATACAAGAATGAAAGATCATGAAAAATGCGGGTAAATATATTGAATTGTTGTTATATGGTATTAATTATAATTTATAATCTTATATTATCTTACAACAAAATATGTTATATGGCCTGGGGATGAATCATCAAATAAAGATTTTTTTATGATCATTTTAGGTTAATTTTTGTGGTATTCGTTCAAAACTAAAAAAAAAATTATCATTTTATATTATGTGTATAATTTAATTATATAACATAAAGATGGTAATAAAATAAAATTTTTAATCCATTTCCACCATTATAATTTTTCCATTAACATCATTGGAGGAATTAAAGGAGAATAAAATTGCATCACCCACAATGTAGCTAAATTGACACATCACAGGTCACCATTTCATTAATAGAATAATAGATAAAGATAGGGTGTATTTTAATGATGAATCTTCCATTAAAATGATATAATTCCAATATTTCAGTCTTACTGGAGTTATAACTCCAATTGGACTAATGAAGATTTGGAGATAATAGGAAAACAAATGACATTGAATGAAAATTAAAAGAATGTTCGAGGGGATTTACCACTTTATTTTATACTACTTAAGAACCTAATTTGAGAAATGGTATGGTATTTTATTAATAAAAAGTGCTCCAAGACATGTTGGAGGGTCTATATTAGAGTATGGGGTTGAAATTAGGCAAGGCGCAAGGCATGAGAGGTGCGAGGATAAGTGGGCGTGAGGGGTGGTATTGATAGTGGAGGAAAAGGGTTTTCCACAATATTTTAATCATTAATTTATTATTATACTTAAATACTATTGAACTAATTAGAATTTTCTTCAAAAAATATTAAAATAATTCAGGGATGTTCGTTATTATGGTGATTACATAATCGATAACTCAATTAATAGTGTATTAAATTTATAAAGTATTTATAACGTAAATTATTATATTTTACGATTCACAATAACCATTTTTTCAAATTGTAGAATTAAAAAATAAACTATATTTTATGAAAATAATTTTTTATATATGGTTATTTTAACTTTTATATGAAATCACCATTTACTTGAAAAATTTATATTTTAATATTATAACTTATTTTATAACACATTGAAAATTTAAATTAAGGTCACGAAAAATTATCATAAATTAAAATGGCACCAAAATAATAATTTATAGATATATTATATTTAAATAAATTTTTATTTAAATTATTTTAGGAATTTAATATTTATGTTTTAGAATAATTCCAATAATTAATTAATAATTTTTTAAAAGAATTTAATTATATAGTCTATGATATAATTATACTATAATTTAATTTATAAGTTTTTTAAATTTTATTTATACATTAATGAATGAGGATACTCTTCAATTTTCCATTATACTATATATAGGGGTAATATTTCTATTACTAAGGCTATGTTATTATAGGTTCATTAACTTCTACAAATACCTCTTATTTCATTAATTCATAATTAATAAAGCATTTATTATGGTTTATAATTGATTTTATGTGATTTATATAATATTACATTACTATAAGATGGGAGAAATTTTCTTGATAATTGTTTGGGTAGTTACATGAAGTGTAAAAACCTTGTAATTGTACTCAAATAATATCTATTTGTGTGATTGTTTTAATTGGGTAGTCATGGTTATTAAATAAACCTAATTATATGGATTCAAGGAACTCCATGGTGGTGTTTTATATTTTTTACTAACATATTCTATGCATATCAGCATATGATGTTTTTGAAAACCTCTCCGATCATAATGAACTATCTTTATGAAATGATTTAACATCTTGAGGGTGAGTCAAGGACACCCAAAGTGAACAATATCATGATGTGGTCGATATATTTCCTTACATTAAATTATTTTAAAAGCCTAGTTAATGTTGATATATATATTTTTATTTTGTTAAAAAAAATTGTAAACCATTCCATGGTTTTTGGTTCTATGTATATAATATTTTTACTATTTTTAACATGAAACATACTAAATCATGGTATTTTGTCTCTTTAAAAGTGATACAATTTTTTTTAAATATGGTTGGAATCCTTTTAGATAATAAGTTCTAAATATAAAATGCTTAAAAGGTGAAGAAAGACATTTTTTCTATTTTAAAAGGTATATAATTTATTCATTTACATAATATTTTTTAAAATTATGTAATTTTATAAATATATTTTTCATTTTTAGAAATATTTATATATTAAAATATATTAAGTAGTCATCAGATGATTAAAAATAGGATGTTGGTTCAATCTTATTTCCCTTAAAGATTTCATAATCATTATCATATTTGAAATTAAGATATTATTTCTGCATATTTTATACTGTTCATTTTATTTAATGTGTTATAATATGAGGAGGTCTTTATAAACAAGATTTATTCATTTTCAATTTATTCATAAATATCCATTCATATTTTCTTTAAATAAATGTAATTCTATGGTGTTTATAATCCTATAATAAAATGATATTTTATGATTAAAATTGAGAGAGAATATTTAATTTTTATTAATTTAATATTTCATTAGAAACTAATAGGATATATTTATTAACGTATTTTCATTAATGAAGAAACTTGGACAACGTATAAAAATTTCCCAATTTTATTTAAGACACTTTCTTATTCTAATTATCCATTGATTGATAATTTTTAACTCATGAAGTATGCATTTAAAAAACTTATTATAAGTTTTTAATTTATTAATGTGGAATATAATTAAATGAGATAATATAAAATGATTAAAATAAATACAAGGGAGATGGATATCACACTATTATTAAATTCTTATTAAGTTATTTAAATGCATGATTTTCCATTTTCCTCTTGACTTGGTTTTGATTTCAATTTTGATGTGTGAAACTTATGGATGTATATCCTGAGGGAATTATTAGTAAATCAAGATTAATGTTTCCCCTTTATGTATATTTTCATTTTTTATCCATTCGACAGATATATTCCCTTAATAGATTCATTCTCTATAGACTAGAACTAAATGATTTTCGTACTTGAAAATCAAGTTTATTATGGGGTATCACGTCAATATTTGTAATACACATGTATTTGGAGTTTATTTTAATATTTGAGTTTCTCAACTTAAATGTGAATTTCATGAAACATGGATAGCATGGCCAGTAATAATCCGTGGATATTTGATATCTTTTTAATGGATGAACTTGTTACCACTTTCAAAACAAGTATAAAACTGCATGATGAAAAGAAAATTTGTGATGTTTTGAATGTCATAAACACTATTCAATGTGTATCATTTTAATATATATATGTCCATGGTTAAAAAAATTTATTTTATAAATTATGATGTGAAATGTGTATTACATAAAAAATCATTACAAGAGAGCATGACTTAAGTGCTGCATAGATTATGTGAGTTGATAGGAAACCATGATTGAGTCTAGGTTACATACAATTATAATCTTGTACTCAACTGTTAAAATAAAATAATTCCACCATTTATCTAACATAAAATCATGTTTTTAGACATATTTTATTAATTAAAGAACATTATATGAACTAGATGAGTATGAATCATGAATGTAATGTCTATATTGTTTTATTTATAAATGCAAAAGCACAGAACTAATGTGTTAAAGTAATTATTGAATATTTAATTTCATAATTTCATTAGTGATTTATGAGGAAAATGAATATTAATATTTCCTTTGATTTTAATATAAAATGAAATTGATGTGGTATCAATCATAATATTTATTTTAAATAAATTTAATTAAAGATAAGAATTTTAAATAATGTAATATTTTATTAATAATTTTCATGAGATATTGAAATTACTTGTTAAATTTTTTCCCCAAACCAAATATAATTACTATATATTTTAAATAAAATGATATTTTTAAATAAAATCATAGAATGGATATATTTTCGATTTTATTGGGATATAAATATTGTGATCTATTCCCCTTTTTCTATGTTCTTATGAAAATATGTTATATTTTTTGGAATGAATTTGGGATCATATTTCGTAAAAAATTTAAATATTTTAAATTTAATTATGATACAATATTAGTATGAAATTAAATGTGGGTAATGATATGCTTGTTGTGGACACATAATACATGTTAAAGGAATGATGAAAAGGTAATCGATATAATTTGATGATTGGGATTATAGGAATTCCTAAGGGTTCTTTGTTATAATTTTTTCAACATTAATAATGATTCTTATGGCTTGGTGAAATCATTTAACCATTGCACTCTTGAAATACATTATTTATTTCAAGTGGATTCATTCTTATTTTAGTGTTTTAATCCCTAGGAGTGTGGTATTGTGTGTTATTTTCACATTTCTTATTATCTTCATCAATTTTTTGTGGTCTTTGTGTTTTTTAAAACTAGGTTCTCAATAGGTATCTCAATGGGCAGTTGATTGGACACATCAATTATATTCAATCCAATGTTTCGTTTTCTTCATGAAGATAATAATTGTTTTTGTGGTATCTTATGTAAGGTCCAAAATTTTAGGATCCTTCCATCGGTGTTTTCTCGAGGTTTGGATGTTTTATGATTGAGATGGGATGTTTTTTAATGGCATCGAATAGTGAAATACATCTTAGTGAAAATAATTTTGATAAAGAGTACATGGATCTCATCCTTTTGGTGTTTGGTTCCCCACATGTAGTGAAATTACTCTAGAAGGACAAATTCATTAACAATAGTCCACTAGTGTTAAATAGGTGAAATATAGAAATTCCCCATGTATTGGGAATTTCAGTGTGCGATCTTATGACCATTATGATCATATAATAGAGGGATCAATCTGATTTTAGGGGGTGTCTAGATCTTGGTATTCAGTGAGGAATTTCAAAATCTCTTAGGATTATTCAATATTTATTTATATAAGGCATCATGTGAGATCATTCTAGTCATTGATAATGGTGTAAGAGAAATTATCAATTTTTGTGTATTTACATTTCCTCAAATGTAGTTATGTTGGTGTGAAGGTAGTTTCCCATATTATAGTGGTATTGTAGTCTCATGTGAAGTTCATCATGTTGTGTAAGGGTTAATCTATTTTTTCTATGAAGTGATCCACTCTCACAAATTGGTAGTGTTTAATGATCATATAATCAATATATTCCATATTATATATTTTATTTGATCTCCATAATTTATTTCCAAACTTTCGAAGTATAAATTAATTCAAAATCAAGGCATTTAAATCATTTTTTAAAGTAGAGAATTAAAAAAAATAAATGAACCATTATTTATTAGTGACTATTAATTTACGAATAATTATATCTTATATAATATATAATTATACAAATAAAATACATACAAAACAAAAAATACATTATTTAATTAATTAATAATGTAATATTTTATTAGAAACTATAGCCTTGAAGTTTCTAAACAGTATTGTGGGATAAAAAATATTAAAAAATAAATAAATTTATAATACGAATTTCTAGAACTTTCCAATATTCTTATATAACCCCACCCCCCCCCCCCCCAACAACACTCTAATAATGAAATAGAATATTAGTAAACTAATAGTCATTTTAGAAAAGTAATAGATATTGAAACATGATATTAATTGTAAATAATAATGTAGGTTGAAATGAAAATGTATTTATAGTAGGTAATGTGATTATTGGAATTGTAATCTGATTATTGGTCAACGCGATGAATGGTCAATATGACAGTCAGTAACTATGACAATTGGTAATAAAGTTACTATTAGATTTAGTGTTTATTAAGAGTTCTAAAAAATTTATAATTGATGAATAAAGGATAAAAATGTCTCAAATTTGTATAGTTGTTACATGTTGATACCATTTGTTTGAATATGTGTGAGGGGTAGTGTCACCAAATATCTATCGTGACCATCACAATTAGATAATAAAAAAGTGAGGGGCGATTGAAATAGAATAAATTATATTTTCAAATTAATACAGATCACCGCAAGTTATATATTAGAGGATCCACCTCATTAAACTACCAACATCGCACACCTTACCATTGAGGCAAGTGTAATACCCTATGATTTTAAAATAATAACACTGTTTTCGATATAGTGCACTACCCAAAACACCGCATTTTAAGAAAACCACTCTATACTATTATAATATAGTTATTTTATATGACAATTATAACATTACTATTTATTTAAATGGTATAAATAATAAAATATACAATACGAAAATTATATGTTATATTCATGTAATAAATAAAATCATGGGTTACCAATTTATTAGAAATAAAGACAAATTGAATATAAAAGAAATTTAATTCTAAAAACTGGTTCTTATGAAAAAATGTGTTTTTCTCAAAATAAATTATATTAATAAATATTGGTAAATAATTTAAATGAAATATATATATTATATATTCATACAATTGTATATCTGTTATCCAATAATATTCATAATCATGTGATATGAATTGATCTATTTTTTTCATAAAACTATATTTTTCAAAAAAAAAATGGTTTCGTCACATTTTATATATATATTTTAATATTAATTATTAGTAATATTTGAAAATTTATTTGAGAAAATTAACATATGTTATGAAATTTTAATTTCAAAATTATCTTAAATTTATTTTTTTAGCATCTTCGAGAATTATTATATTTTCAAAGAATAGGGAAATGTTTAGATTTTTATTAATGACTTGTATTTCATTTAAGACCATTAAAATCTCCCAATTCATTTGAAAAATATGTTAGAAGTATGTTTTTTTAAATTATATTATTACTAATATAGTTTTGGTCATTTCAATCATTCTAATTTGTAAATTGTATATAAAATTATGTTTTACTGAACAAAACTATTTCATTGAAAACACATTATTTTTAGCATGCATGTTGTTTTACTATTAAATTAAATTAGTCCACTTATGTTAAATTAATTTGTTAGAAAATAATTCCATATCTAGAATAAGAATAGTTGAAATTATATAATATGGAATATTGTTTCATATTTATTACTAATAATTGTAATACAAATCACCACATTTGAGGTAAAAACAGGGATTTGTGCATTACATGTTATTTTAATAAAATTAGTTTTCCACACACATAATAAATTTATTCAATAAATTTAATATAATGTATATAAATAGTGGGTACATATTACCTAAAATTTATCCTTATTTTTAGGATTAACGGTTTAACTATCGTCGTAACTAAAAAAATAGTCACCATAGTGATAACAAAAATTGAAACAGTATGCAAAATTATAGGATAAGTGAATAACATGCTTAAACAATGATTAAATTATATATTTGAGGTGATGATTGGACATAACTTCTATAATAATCAATATTTATCAATTTTTAGGTAGTGTGGTAGATATTTACTACTCATTACTGAATACTTTTGGGTATTTATAAATTAGTCACTCCTCCGCAATTATTAAAGGAACGACCTCGCATCACATCCTCATACTTCCAAATAAATTTACATCAATAAAATAACTAAAAAATTATCTCTATGAAATCCTTATCCAAATATATATCTTCTTATCATTACAAAATACCAATCCTATGGCCTATATTAAGAGATCAACTAGTTGTTCTTCTAAATTAAAATAATATAATCCCCAAGATCCTTATTTCATTACATCTTCTTATTTCTCGATCAATTATTTTATACTGACTAAAATATTATAACACTAAAATATTATATATATTAATAATTTATTAAGTTAATTTCATAATATTGATCCATTCCAGTGTCTGTCAAATAGGAATGTGTTCGCTCGTCTGTAAAGCAGCATACTACCACACAAACCAATGTCATTTATGTTTCATCACTAAATCACATGGACAGTATGAATGAATAAATTAATTAATATATATGATAAATATTATATGATATTAATGTTTTTCAATTAATTTATGTTCCACATCATTAACCTATAACCCATTCTGTTAATGATATCATCACTCATGCATATGTGTGGTTTATCATCTCTACAAAGCTATGTGATTCATTTAACATATATAACATTAAAAACTATTTTAAAATGGTATATAATTAATTAATGTGACATTTATAAAAAAAATACAATATAAATAATGATTTATATATATGCTATTTCCAATAACTATAACATCAAGGAGTAAACATGCATTTGGAAAATAAATCACTTAAAAATAGAAACAATGATAACAATGACATATTATTACAAGACTAGTGGTAATATATTATTGAAATGTTATATATGAAATTATAAATTTGAAAATAGTTATTTTATAAATTCATATCATTTCTAAAACCATGACATGGGATGATAACTGATTATCAACTAACTGTATATTTGAGGAATGATGCATCATCTATATTTTCCTTCATTTAGATTTTTTTTTCATTATCTACCAAATTTCAATTATATGTTTTACACACACTCCATTATAAATGTTACCTAATTATTCCATTTTAATTATTTTTAATTTATGTTTCAATTTGAAAAAATTTTATCTAAGCGGATTTTAAATGAATTTTACCATGTTTTAGGTGACTTAGTAACTCAATTTCATTTCATTTTGTTATATTAGTTCATGAATAAAAATGATACTCTATGATTACATGTGAAATGTATTTTAATGATTTTATATTGGTTTCCCAATTTTTAGGTGGATATCAATTTTATACGCATCATCGATTCTTTTGTGATCTCTCACATTAAGGGAATGATCATTAAAAGATTTTTTTTAAATTTAAAATCAATTGAGATATATTTTATATTATGAACATATTAATTTTCATGAGGTGTTTCTAAATAACCATTGATATGATGTATGTTTAATCTATTTATATTCATGGTATGTAATAATCTATTTTATTGTATTCATTTTATGGGTGCTATGACTCAAAAGGTACTAAAATGTTTAGCGTCTATGCTTCACTCTCGTTTTCATCATGATTAGTTATATATAAATTTAAATTAAATTAAATTATATGATCATTATTTAATAAAACAATTAATTTCCCTATAGAGTGATTATTCATAAATTTTTTATTTAATATGAAAACATCCATTCTTGGGTAGACAAAAATACTTAGAAAATGTTTTTAAATACATTTGATTGCATTCCTCTCTTCGGAAAAAAATCATTTTCCCTCAAAATCTATGTTTTCTTAAAAAATAAAAAATGATTCTAATATTCTCTTGTGATTGTTAAATTATTTTTTAAAATTATTTATTTTAAATTAAAATTGTTTAAAAGTAATATTTTTTCATTAATTAAACAATGTACATTTTTGTTTTTATTAAATATTTAAAAGGGATCATAATTTCAATATACTCTATGTGAAAATAATTTCCCCACTGATATGACCACCCAGTTAATTGATGTGTCCATTAAATTATACGAGGATATTTTCAATGAAATTTTTTTCTTAATATTCTGAAAGTATCTATTTTTTAGAATTGAATTTAAAATTAAAAAAACGTTTTTTCCTCAGGAATTTTTTAATGAATACCTATTCATCAATAACAAAAACCATTTATTTTACTAATTATACACATGGAATATGTTGTAATGACCCCATCCTTATTCCCTCTGTGGATGGTTTATGATAATAATGACTCAAGAAAGTCTTGAAATTCAAATTCTTTTTCTATTTTTGTAATCAATAATGCTGTCTTGAAACATTTAATTTCCATTGATCATTAGATATTAAATTTCCCTTAATGGTCTAAATTCCTTATATCATGAAAATTATTATTTCCAAAAATATATACCATTTTTACATAAGGTATTTATAATGAATTATATATGATTATCTAGATTAATATTTAAAAATCCTTATTCTTTTATCATTATGGATATTTATTGATAAGCAAAACATTCATTAATTATGTTGATAATTTGATATATTAATATTTATTTGGACTGGCGGTGATAGGTGGGGCTCTGAATTATATATCCCCACGATGCATAAACAGGCCTCTTGAAACAAATTAATAAAATGGAATTAAGTGCTTAACCATATTAATAAATTGTCTTGGTGAATAGTCCTAACGATATTGATATAATCATGTCTGACATCAAGAATAATTATCTAAATCATTTCCTTTATTTAGAATTTAGTTATTATTATCCATGGGATTTTTTCCTTCAAATTATTTATAGTTTAGATTGAATATCAAGTGAATATATTGAGGGAATTATTTGATCTTTGTTTATTCATTCCATATAATTCATTGTCGTCAATTTATTTCTTAAATTGAATAAGTTTTTAGTAATGTGCCTTTAAAACTTGATTATGGATTTCTGATTCATCATAGAGACATTTGAATGTAACCATTAATTAACATCTGAGATCTTCCATTTCTTATATCTAGTCTGTTGTATCATGCAATTTTAAATTCCATTGTTTAAATTGAATGTTTATTTTTTCAATTCTACATTCAATACTAATTTCCTTTACATATAATATTAAAATTTCCTAAAAAACATTATTCGTCTCATATATTTGATAATGAAATAAAAAGAATATATTCTTAATAAATTAGTAATTATATTTTAAATTTTAAATTAAATTTATTTATGAATTTATTTTTGATAAAATAAATAATAAATTTCAAATAATCATGTCTAAATAAGGATAGGGAGATTTTTGGAGATTTTTCTAAAATACATTATTTTTATATTAATAGTAAAACTACAATTTTCTGTTTTATGTATAATTTATGACATCATATATACGTAATAACGATTTAATAATTTGAGGGATTTTTGGGGTGGGGATATACTTGAAAGTTGTATCTAAATATACATTATTCTTTAATAATCTGGAAAATATAGTATCATTAAATAGATATTAGTGATTATATCTCAATTTTTGTGTTTGTTTAGGTGAATCTATTTGATCACCTTGATAATTTTTTTAAATTTTTCATTTGCATAATTTTTTCACAAATATTATTGATATATCAATCATATTAGAGATGATAATTAATTATATTTAAAAAACTTATCGAATTAGGCATGAATTTGTAGAAGACATTTATATACATATTTCAATTTCATCATTTTTCATACTTTATTGATATTGGACTAGTTATAATGATAGAGGTAATTTTTTTGTATTGAATATAATCAAAGAATACTTTACTAAGAATTAATTTATTATATAATGATAAATTCATCATTCAAATGTCTTGGTGAATAGTCCTAACGATATTGATATATTGATGCCTGACATCAATAATAATTATCTAAATCATTTCCTCTATTGAGAATTTAGTTATTATTATCCATAGGATTTAATCATTAAAATTATTTATAGCTTAGTTTGAATATCAAGTGAATATATTGAGGGAATTATTTGATCTTTGTTTATTAATTCCATATAATTCTTTGTCATCAATTTATTTCTTAAATTGAATAAGTTTTTAGTAATGTGCCTTTACAACTTGATTATTGCTTTTTGATTCATCACAGAGACATTTGAATGTAACCATTAATTAACATATGAGATCAGCCATTTCTTATATCTATTTCTTTGTATCATGAAATTTTAATTTAAATTGTGTAAATTGAATGTTTATTTATTCAATTCGACATTCAATACTAATTTCATTTACATATAATATTAAGATGTCCTAAAAAAATTTATTCTTCTCATATATTTGATAATGAAATAAAAAAAGATATTTTTAATAAATTAGTAATTTTATTTAAATTTTTACATTAAAATTATTTAGAAATTTATTTTTGATAAAATAAATATTAAATTTCAAATAATCAGGTCTAAATAATGTTAAGGAGAATTTTTGAGAATTTTCTAAAATACATTATTTTTATATTAACAGTAAAACTACAATTTTATGTTTTATGTATAATTTATGACAACATATATATGTAATAATGATTTAATAATTAACGAAATATAATTCATGAAATAAAATATTTGATTTTAATAATTAATTTTTTTTAATGAATTTATATAATTTTTCAAACATAAAAAATAGCATTCTAGATTCTATATTAAACATTTGGATTTGGAAAATAATATTTAAAAAAAATTCAATGTCCAATTTAAGATTTAAAAAGGGATTTCAGTGCTCATATAGTAAAATACTCTAAAACCTGACTCATATTTCTAAAACCATGAAAAAAACCAATCAGAAAGCCAATGGTTTTTCAATTTCTCTTTCCTAGAATTTCATAACCTATTTTTCAAAATAATTAAAACCATTTATCCTCTATTACTATAAATACCCACTCATCCCCTATTATAATCCACTCAAAATCCATAATCCATGAATATTGTGTCATTTCACCATTAAAATGTTCCCTCCATGGTGTTCGTATGTGCTCAAGGTTACATGATCATGTTTTAGGAAGAAACGGATCAGTGTTGGGGAAAGATCCTCTTATTATTTTCTATTTAATTTCATGTATTTAGATAGGTATTATAAAATTATATATCATTGTTTTCAAATAATATTGACCAGAAATTTAAAATTATATCATTGTTATATCAATGGGTAACCTTCATTTCCTCCCATTTGACCGTTTAATAAACCACGATTTATGCATGTAATGGGGTCGAATAAATTTATTTAACTCATCTTTTTTTCATGAGAAATTTTTAAATTGTGGTACCAAAACTATTACCTTATCCATTGGTATTTATCAATATGTAAAAATTATATTTTTTAGGAGGTTACACGTAAGAAACCCACATTCCATTTCAGTGGGTTAAAATGATATTATATTCAAGTCTTTAATAATATATATATGCAATAATGATATATGAAACTTTTTCATTATTCCGATTGGGTTTATTATGAAACTATTTATTATTATCAATATAGATCAGAAGAATTAATACTATTGAATGGTATTCCTTGATAGAACTCTAATTCATTGGTTTAAGAATTAATTTCAATAGATGAAATTTTTATGAAACCTTAGTGAATAAACATGTTATATATGATTTATGAATCCTTTGTGATGAAAAATAGTGACATGATTATGAATGACTCGTTTTGATGAGGTATCCACATTTCCATATTATGATTTAAATGTCTTATGATCTGGCCTTCTTGATATAACTCATGGTCCCATGAAAAATATTTCAATTGATTATTCAATTACATGGATTTCTTTTCACCCCCATTATTTGGATTTATGTACCAAAGGTATTATATGAATTAAAAAATTCATAGGTTGAACCTATGATGATGTATTTGATTTCATTATATGATTTTTTTTATATTATTCTTGTAATATGTTTCAAATTTCCATAAAACTAAACAATCATATATTAGGTGTTTAATTAATTGGTGTACCATTTAATAATTTTTAATGTATTATAATTGATGGATTCCATTGTTGGAATCATATAAACCTTATGTTATTTTGGGAAATATGGAATAAAAAATTTAGTCAGAACCCTATGGATATGTCTAAATATAAAAAAAACCTTTTTTAATTTTATGGTCAAGTATAAATAGATTGGATTCCACGAACTAAAATCCTTGTTCGGATGTTAAATGTTGATGTGGTTCTGATACAGTTATAACTTTTTGAAATAATCCTAATATGGTTCCATTGGGTTTTGACATAATCTTGACCTAGTAAACGAAAACTAGACTTGATCTAAAACTAGATTGACACTCTGGGGTTGGGGGTTATTTTTGGATAATCACAATATTTTTGTTAACCATTATGAAGGATATAAATAATGAGTAATTTTTAATAGAATTTATTTAAATAATAATTTATTTAAAAATCTTGTTTTAGGTCTTAAATTACCATTAAAATTAAATATTTATTGAAGTAACACATTTCACACAAAGGTTTTATTCTTTTAGAAACATTTTGGGAAATTAGTTGAACCTCATAAATTATGATTATAGTGGAAAATGCACAAAAAATTTGTAATCATGATAGAATATGGTATGGAAAACCACATGTGTATAATGAATTTACTATTTAGGGGTGTTATTAACAACTAGAATCATGTTGAGTGGACAGATTCTCCACAATGTGAACAACAAGAAGGTGAGACCTATATGCATTAACATCAACCTTCTATTGGTACATCTATTGATTTATTAATAATTGAACAATATATTACATTTTTAAAAATTATTTTTATTGTACACTATTTATCTATGGTATATAATTTCAACTTGGATGTATAACATTTAAATGGAGAATCTAGTACGTTTTAGACACTGAATAAGAACACTATGTCAAGAGGCAAGATTGATTAGTTGGAGTCAGAATAATTTAGGAGAATGTTTTTCACTAAATACATTGCTTATTCTTAGAGAACAAATATGATGATTGAATTAATCGATCTAATGAAGAAGGAATATAAATTTATGTGGTTCTATGAAATGATCATCATAATCCTTTAACAATGAACCTCATGAATTATTATTGATCAAGAGATAATGGTTGATTGGTTATTTGGAAGGCTAGGAACCCATATGAGGATGAATCTAGATATTATAGAATATGAATTCTATGAGGAAATAGTATGGATTTTCATTAATGATGAAACCATTTTTAGAGAGTAAAATAGTTCATATAGGTTTAATGAAAACAATATTGAAATGAATTTAATCTTAGGGATTTATTTTTATCACCAAATAGTAGGAATGAAACTGCAACTACATATATGATAAAATATGGGAAGCATCATCTAGAGAACTTCTTGAATTCCATTGAAAATTTATTTAAGTGATTAATAGATTTCAATAGATATCGGAATTATCATATTTAGTTGAAGCCTCAAAATATCAATTCTATCAAAAAATGGGTAAATGATAGAATCATGGATTCATGGTCAATTCCTAATGTGTGGAAAAAAATTTCAATTTTCTAATATATTTTTAAATTTGATGAAAATAGTTGGAAACCACCATAATCCCTATTATAGAACAAGAGAAAAATTTCATGAATTTTTTTAACATAAATACTAATATAGGTGATCCAAATTCTTTGGGTGAAATACACTAAATTTTACCTCAATGATAATACAAACGTTTTTTAACCCAAATTATATATAATCCATTATTTCCTCAGTGATTTCATTGAATGTAGAATAAAATACTGAAATAATTGATGTTTAGATATCAATAAAAAGTCTATGAGGAATTATTCATGCATCGAAGGTGGTATGAAATTCTATTATCAAATTTGGAAGGTATAATCACATCAAGAATAATGTAGTCATATACATGTTAGAATTAGACACTATACATGGGATATACAAGGTCACAAATTAAAATGAAAAGATTAACTATAATTGTTTGAAAAAATTAGTGGTCATGAATGGACATTCAATCATTATTTTAAAAGAAGCAATATTTCGTCATGAAATTTTTCGATAAGAACCATATATATCCTTTTTATGGAAAATATCAGTGAATAAATATAATAAACTTAATATAAAAATATAAAAAATATCCTATTTTTTTATGAATACAATAATTCATTTCTGGAAGAGTTACATCGACCGCCACCATTAATAGAGGTGGTGTAATCCCCCGGACTCATACCTCTGTCTATGTAAATATCATATACCCCTTATATAACATAATATATGGAGTTAATGGAATTCAAGATGTTATAAAAAGTATTTTGGGGAAAAATTTATTTGAAAAGGTGTATGTAATTGGGGATAACTTGTTCTATTTGTAAATAAGATTGATTGATCAATGAAATTATGCTTTGATTCTATAAAACAAAATGGGATCATAGTTTTTAATAAAAACTACATTAATATTAGTAATTCATGGGGTTTTGTTTAGAATCTATTTCTTAATCTGCCACTAACTTTTTTTAAAATAATATCATAGTTTTTTTTAAAAGACCTTCACTAAAACAGTATGTGTTTCTTTTAAATTATGAAATTCCATTCCCCTAACACCCCTCACCCCCATTAACCAGACCCCCACCTCGAGCACCCCGAGACCCATCCCCTCATAGATGTTCTGATCTTGAGCCACTAACACCCCCTTCCTCTATCGACATTGGATCTGGAACCCGAGCTGCCAACACCCACTTCCACCACAAAATCCCATTCTAGATCATGAGTTGTTGATACCCCTCACCCGCACCCGCTATGACCCCCGATCATGATACATAGCCACAAAACATTCTCTCCCCCTAACAGGGGATGCCACTGCTCCCTTATGTCAATAGCTCATTGCCGGTACCCCCTCCACCGCTTCTTTCTGTTGGATCCTTCATCCTCATTGGTTTTAGATCATAGACGTATCGTGATACTAGTCTTGAGATGGGTGTTGTTGTGTAATATCTTCTTAGTCAGATTCATTAACTGATATAATTGTAATTTATTCAATTTTGGATTACTTAAGCCTAATTTATTAATCTTTAACAAAAAATGACACATTTTAATAATTTTTGTAGAATTAATGTGTTCATATAGTGACATTATCATTTTCTGTGAAATGATATTGGATATTTCAACTAATCTCAGTGCATTTCATTATCAATATATAAGGTTTCCTTTTAATAAAATTATATTTATTCACTAATGTTAATTCTACATTCTTTAATGTGTGTGCTTCAATTAAATTTATTTTGTAATGATTTAATAAAAAAATTAAATTATTATTTTTTGAATTGATTATCATTTGGTATTTCAAAACATTTAAGGAATTTCATTTCATTTTCCTATTATTTCATCAAAGGCCCTTTCAACACATTAAAATTAGTTTAATGGGAAATGAGTATGATTTGGTTTTAGAAAATTAATGGTGGAATGAAATGTTTTATTTTTTTTGTAAATGAACTTTTTTACCCAAATGGGTTTCCATACAGGCCCATTTAGAAAATAGAAATTTATATTATCTTTTTTGATAAATTCTTGATAAATAATTTCCATTTGATTTTCATTGATGGATGGTTCATGTTGAAAAATATAATGGTTGTTGAAATAGTGGTTTTGGTCATTGAGGGATCTTGTGGGTGGGGATATATTTGAAATTTGTATCTAAATATACATTAGTCCTTAATAATCTGGAAAATACAGTATCATTTAATAGACATTAGTGATTATATCTCATTTTTTCTTGTCTGTTTAGGTGAATCTATTTGATCACATTGATAATTTTTTTAAATTTTTCATTTTATTTATTTTTTCACAAATATTATTGATATATCGATCATATTAGAGATGTTGATTAATGATACTTAAAAAACTTATTGGTTTAGGCATGAATTTATTGAAGACATTTATATACATATTTCAATTTATTCATTTATCATTCTTTATTGATACTGGACTAGTTATATTGATAGAGGTAATTTTTTAGTATTGAATATAATCAAATAATAATTTACTAAGAATTAAGTTATTATATAATGATAAATTCATCATTTATTAATAAACGTTTTGTAGAAGAACATCAATTTACATCTATACACAATTAAATGATGACTAATACAAAGTAAGTTGTCAAACTAATATATTTATGTGATTTATTCAGGAGGTCCTCCACAACTTGGAATGACAGTGAAGCATTATGTGAAATTCGATCTAGTACTTATTTGACTTTTCTTATACAACAGCTCATATTACAACATGGGTTGTGTTTTTCCCGTCCGTCTCACTGTTTTATTATTTAGTAATAGTTATGTGTTTTAATTTTTTTTTAAAATGATTAGGTACATTTTGATATTAATGGATAAAACTGGATCACATTACCCAGGAACACACCTCCGCATGCTTTGGAATTCAATGATTTATTATATTTTTCAATTTCAAATAAATCAGTATATGGGAGAATACGAGGTACATATAGGAAATGTAAATTTATAATATGGAAGAAAAGATATGAAGGTTATGAATGCTTTATATTTATGAAAATCTCGGCCCAATAGTTTTGATAGATTAGGAAAGGAGAATTGAATGCTACATAAACATTTAGAACTGACTTTAATTGATAAAATGATCTCACATTTTCTATCACAATACAGAAATAGAGAAAACAATTATTGATGATGCATTTAGAAATTAAAAACAAGAACATCATCATCAAAACATATCAGATCAACCAAATTAGGGTGCTACAATTAGCAATGTGAAAAATGTAGGTTTTCAAACTATAGGGAAACTAGACCAAGATTGTAACATATCTTTAGATCCTCTGCATGGTTTTTTAGAGACTAATGTAAGAGAAAACTTCACTAAGTGTTAAATGTGTTTCATGGTTTAGAAACAAATTGGAAATAAAGAGATCTACGGAGGATGTTTGAAATATTCAAACATTCTTTTCTATAAAAGTTTATACTAGATCAAATGCCTATGTGAAATTAAAAATAAGGTGATGTCCATGATATTGGAACTACTTGATTATTCATTTCTTGAAGAAAATATTCATATTCCCTTTTCTAAAATGAAAAAATTTGTTCACAATATTGGTTATAATTATACATAAAATATATGTCTGTCACAATGATTGTATGATTTGTTGGGGCGGGGATTCAAGAAGAAATGAATAAAAAAATTATTTTTCTATATGAATGTAAATTAGTGATATTAGAAGTCTGAATCAACTTAATACTATAAATAATAATATGAGGAACCTACCTTTAATCATTTTTTGTTACTTTCCTTTAGATCCTCAATTTATAATATTATTCAAATCATCAAAAACCACAGAACACATAAAGTGTCATTTTTAGATAATATAAATGATGGGGTAATGTGACATCCAATAGATCCACAATAGTGGAATACATTTGATTCAATAATTTTAAATTTCTCATATGATCCAAGGAATGTTTTATTGGGACTGGATTTCAATGGATTTAACCCGTTTTGGACATTGAGAAAAAGTTTTAGCATATGGCCGATTTTTTTTTCCCTTACAATCTCCCTCTTTGGATGTGTATAAAAAAACTCTATTGATCATTTTAGTGATTATTCATGGGAAACAAATTCAATAAATGATATTGATGTATACTTTTAGCCACTTATTGAATAATTATAGGACTTATGGAGAAACAGTGTTGAGAAATAAGATGAATCTTCTAGAACCATGTCTAATTTGAAAACTTCTCAAATGAGGTCCCATAATTACTTCCTCAGTATGTGAATTTAGTTTTTTTCGATCACATAAGTGAGTTTGGATTTTCTTTTTCCTTAACCTCAATTTTGAGCCTGCATGACTACCTCACATTATAAAATGGTGCTTCTTGTGTGAGAGAAATATTTCTTTGATCATCTCATATATTTTGGTCGAACAGCTCTAAATTCAATGTATATATTGACCATAGACCACCTATAAAGTTGTTAAAAGTTTTCGAAATATTGGGGGAACATGGAAATGTTGAAAAAAAATTTAGGAAGGTGTGTGATTTGAACTATAGTGGGAAACAATTTTGTAGTGCATCGTTAAGTGAAATCAGTATGCAACAATGGAAGGGAAAAGTATATTCTTAAAACATCAATATTGGGAATTTAATTTGTTGGGGAATAATAATTATGTGATGAATATTAAGAATCATTTTTATGAAAATATGATATTAAAAATGATTATTAATCATAGAAAAATAGATGGATCATCTCAAAGATTTGAATGTCTTACAATAAATGAACATAAAATATAATATCTTGTTAGATGAGAATAGAAAGTATTCTCGAGAAAGTTTGGAAATGAAAAATAGGGATAATTATACATTACATTGAATTAGAAACCATGTAATGGTATCTCATAGGTATTCAAGAAACATCTCAAGGAATTTTTAATTAATGAATGGCAACATAAATGGATTGAAAAGCCATGATTAACATGTTTTGTTACATTAATTGATACCATTGACATTGCATACATTATAATCTAAAAGGTTTATTGTTGTTCTACTCCAATTTTTCACATTATTGAGAGTATTATGTCAAAAAAAATATAACAAATTGAGCATGACACCCTTCAGGAGATTAATCGGAATTTTGGGGAATGTTGATGATATTTACTCCATAGTTTTTACTTTCATGATTCAATTATCTATGTATTTGGTTGAGGAATATAAATTATGAGTCCTCGTACATTTTCAATGTATGTATCCAATTAAGATGTAATTTATTTATATTGTTTTTATTTATGTAAAAATATTCTTGACAAATCATAAAAAACCTAATTATGGGTTTTTTATTTTATTTCAAAAATATCCTTGGCATTTGAAATCTTATTTGAAATATAAATATCAACATGAAGTATCTATTAATGATATCCAGTTAGAGGATGAGTTTCTTAAATTTTCTTCTAGATACTTTTATGATATTAAGATAAGATTAAAACAATTTGGATATAATAAACTATCATCAACTCAATCTCAACTACATGGGTAATCAATAACCATTACCACTATTGGACAATCATTTGGGAGGTGCCCAAATGTTACACTCATAGAAATGCAATTATCAGAGGCACATAGATATGTACTACTAAATAGTGCAATATTATATCCCTTTATTAAAGAGGTGAGGATAAAAATAAAATATATAAATTAGAGGTAAAATATGAAATGGGAAAGATATAACGAAGAATATTAATAAATATCTTGTACAATGGTTTTCACGATTTGTAAGTTCAAAAATATTAAAAACAACACAGATATTTGGTTGAAATATATTTGTTATAAACATAATAATTTATATTAATTTTAATAGATCATGAATATTAATACTCAAGATGTTTTTTAGAAGATTTGATGTTTCTTACACGAGGTCCTCTAAATCAGTATAGAAAGTTCAACCAATTCAATGTGAATGGCTTAAAATTTCTTACAATCAATCAAGAAGTAGGATTGAAACCAAAGAATAGATTTATATTTATGTTTTCATAAATTAGAAACTATGTAAAGTTAAATGATATTATCGAATCAATCTACCACATGAATTTTTCATATGTTTTATTCAATTGAATTTATGTCCATTTTATCAGGAGTGTTAAAATAAATTTGGTGGTATTTACATCTGTGAAATTAACTCGTATAATAGATATTAGTGACCCAAAATAAATTGATCTGTATATCATATCATCACAAGAGAATATGTTATATTATGTGTATGATTAATAAGAGGAAGGGTGGATTGTAGTTTATCACCTAAAACCATGAGACTTTTATGATATGGTTGATGAAGTGGATGATTTGGACAATGACCATTAATCCCACCAACAAAAGGATGTTGACATATTTTTCCCACACGATATTGAAAATATTACTGTTATAAGTGTGGGTGGAGTAGATGAAGTAATTATGGAGCTGGAAAACGACATGATAGAAGAAAAATAAGATTATATGTGCATTAATCCATTCATTTATCAACCACATATGTCATTTGTGAAATCATTCATCGTCGTAGTTAGGAATATTTTTTCCCATAATTGTGCGTATGTTATCATTTCAATTTTGTTGCCTGATTTTTTTAAGATATGTATTCTGATGTAACTTTTGTTTGATTAAATTACACTAATTAAAAATAGGAAGCACTATATTGATACAATACATACCTCAACTATGAGCCATTAGGCCACTCCTTGTTCGTCGGGAGGATATTGAGGGGAGACTATTATTGGCATGGATTTTAATATGAATAGTGTTATAGAATTTTTTTGACCTATTAACCCATCTTTTATAAAATATGGAAACAAAGATACTATAATTAAAAATATGAAATGTTCAGAATCCTGGAATCTGAACGGACAAAAGAATGTTCCGCCATTTGACTATTATGTGGTCCTTATGGATTGCACCATAGGATTATTTGGCCAGATTCTAGGCTAGCTGCTGGTGGTGATGGTTACCATTTTTATTATGTAAGATAATGGGAGACATACTCTTTCATCTTAGTAAAATAAATTTTTTGATTCAATGATAAATTTGTTTTGAATATTTTATTTTGTAATGGAATGTCATTATGTTATAAAATTTTAATATTTACATAGAAAATCTTTTTGTACAGATGTTTTTCCACTTTCTCATTGTTGATGTTATAGAATGAAGGTGGGCATTAAAACCATTTGTTGATTTATATTAGAAGGAATATGGATCTATTCTTGGTGATATTTCATCGATGATTGGTGGTGATAATGCAAACATGGCCACTTCAATGTCATTTAGAACACATGAATTTATTTTTTTCCTGTTTAAAAATAAATGTACAACACCATTTAATTTTCAATATAATTATATCAAATGTGATGGTAGTATAATGTAGATATGGAGATGGATATGGAGATGGTGTTGGAGAGGGTTTCAATTAGAGTTCATTATAAGGTGATTAAGGGTATTTTAATGTATAAGACTAATATGGAATTAGAGGGATTGTTGATATAATATTTTTCGCACAGACCAGAAACCATTTATGGTTGGATATAAAAAAATATAATTAAATGCAAATTCCATATTTGATATATATTTATCAATTATTCTGCTTCTGATAAGGATTTTTGATTTCTTCTGATAGGTGATACACTTGGATGTAATTTATTAAGGATAGTTCTAGGGTTGCAGAATCTGCAACTAGAATTTTTTTAAAATCAACATTTAACTGTGGTTTAAACTGATGCTACTTTTGGAATATTGTTTTGGTCGGTTTTAATTGTTTTATCATAGGTTTAAACGGATACTACCTATGGGATATTTTTTTTAGTTTTAATCGTTTTTGATGTGGTTTGAAGGGGGGATGATATTTTGTTAGGGATTAAACCAGCATCAACATCCACATCCCCCCCCCAAGAAACCTCCATAAAAAAGAAAATAACAACTGCTAAATGCGCTTTCTACGATGCATACCATAAACTGCTGCTAAATGGAAGAATCCACCATGTATTGGATTCTGACACATGACATAATGGTGATTTTTTGAAACCATCTCAGAACCATGTAGAACCTGTTTAAACCACCGCCAAATCAAAAAAAAACATCCGATACTTGGCTACTTTCATGTAGTAAAATATCCTCTTACAAGGAATGAGGATTTATTCGACCGGCTTCGTGGCACTCAAATATTTTCCCTAATTTACCTCCGATCAGGGTTTCATCAATATATAGTTAAGATATAAGATATCCCATATACTACCATATTAAAATGATATAGGAATTTTTTTTTATTCACTTTATAATGACTGATGACCATCCTATATTTAAAGAATTTATTATTAGTGTCTTTAAATATTACCTCGATATTTTTTTGAACGTTATTGAAAATATTCATATATTTTCCAAAATCCATAAAGGGAAGGATGATTATATATGGGTTATATTTAAAATCTTGATGAAGGGGATTCTATTTAGTAAATTCATTAAATTTTATTTTTGGTTGTAATGAATTTCATTCATAGGGTAGATCATGAAAAATAAAAGAATATCATTTGATCCTGCTCAGAAAAAAGTCATGTGAGATTCTTTATTCTTCTAATTTAATCGATATTCTTTTTTTTCATAGTCTAAGAGTATAAAATATATATTTTTTAAAAAAATAATATATTTATAATCCACTAACCATGTTTACTTGAATAGGAGTTATGTTTATCAAAACATGAAATAATAGCATTTGTGGTGAGTCATTTACTACGGGATCCCATCAGAATATATCATTTGCAAAGGGGTCCCGTAGTAAATGTCCTATTTTAAAATATGGTATTTTTAATAGTTTACTTGATATTTATAAAACCCATTTTTATGGGCCCATCCCAAATACTTATTTATGACGGGGTAGATTACCCATCAAAAGAAGATTAAAAATAAATTTATATTAATATGATTTAATAAAATAATAATAATAATAATATAATTAATAATAAAATAAACACTAATAAAATTATTGAAATTAATAAACTAATGTAACTATAATATCAACAAATACAAAAAACTAAAATAAAAAATAGTAATAACAAAAAAAATAATTATAATTATAATTTAATAATAAATAAATAATTGAATTATAAAAATAAATAATAAATTATAAAATTATAAAATTATTTAAAATAATTAGATATTTAAATGATAAAAAACACAATATTCTCAAGAATATAAAAAATAAATAGTAGAGAATTGTAAATATATTGATTAATAAAAATATTAGAAAATTACATTCAAATGTTTATCATAAATAGTAGATAAATTGATGACAGGGAGGGTCATCTATATAACATAGTGCTGGCGGAGGGAACATCATCCAAAAACCATGAATGAATCATCAGTTGTACATTATGGCCTTCTCATGCTGCTGCTAGAGTCATCGATGCATCTCCTCTTGCCGATGTTGCTACTATTGATTGAGATCTTCCTACTCCCTATGCATGGTCCCAATAATCTTACCCTTAGATCATAGCTTCTCCTTATATTGTTTGTCAGATGATGTATCTCTATAAGCTACTCTTGAGATGTACGACGAAATCACAAGGGAACTAAAATAATTTCCAAGTTTCATTCAAGAGATGATACCAACCACTCTGTTATTCTCGAAGTCATACTGAGTCACCTGCATCCAATCTACATCATCCAATCTAACATCAAATGAGGTTTTATCACAACTCTCATCCTCACTCTTAGCATGTGTCTAAGAATTTGGGGCCTCATATTTCACATTCAATTGAAATTTAAAATTAAAATAGTTAAACTATTATTTGAGTAAATTTTAAAACTCAAAAATAATTTACAGAACACAATATAGAACTGGTGATCACCTATATTCTCTCAAGTGGCAGGATCATTGTACATCCCCCTATGAACACTAACATCATGAAAATTTTGTTTTTAGATAACCTATTTGTGGATAATATAAAGAGTTTACTATTAATGTTATATATAGTATTAACAAAATTACATACCAAATGTTGTCGATGTATACAAAATATACGACTAACAGTTTAACGTGTCACCTCATGTCTCCCCCAGTTTTGTTGAACTAAAGATGCTCTCCTCTGAAAATCAGTTCACATTCAATATGAATATAATCCATCCCAATATTAAGATGATATGTAATCTGGTCGGAGGGAAGAACATGACTAATCAAAAGCTATTACTCTGACTTTCTTCATTGTTGTACACCTCAGAATGAGAACCGATTGGTGGAAATGCTCATGCGTACAATCCTCTTATGCCTCCTAGATACATTAATTCCTGTTATCATCAATGGTATACCATGAAAACCTTCAAATAATTAATAATATTGATGTACATGGAATTTTAAATGTATTTTTATAATATTCTAACTTAGTTTTAATTAATTAGTTTAACCATTTTTTATAATTTTATTTTATTTTTGTAGTTTTATAGTAATTTAGTTATTTTAACATTTTTTATTTAATTTAAATATCAATATTAATATTTTTCGTATTATTATTAGTTTATATTAATTTTATATATTTAACTCTATTAGTATCATTAACATTTCATATATTTATTTTTGTTTATAGTTAATTATAATTTTATATATTTAATTCTATTATTATTATTATTTGATATTAGTATTTTATATTGTTAACATTTAACAAATTTATATTGAATTTTATTTTTAAATTTTGAATCTGAAATTTGAATTTGGTTTTTTACCTTCCCCCCACCCCTACCCCCTTGACTCGCTCCCCTCCCTATTCCCATGCCCCTCTCCCCTTATCCCCCGCCGACCCCCACACTCCCTCTCTCCAATCTCCCTTTCTCTCCCTTATCTCAAACTGCTTCCCCTTTTTCCTCGCTGCCTAACCCTTAGCCCCCCCTTATCAAACCCCATTTCCCCCACTCCCCCCCCCTCTCTCGCCCCGCACCCCCTTACCCCCACGCCTCCCCTATCTCGGCCAGAACCCACACCCCACCAGCCCCACTCCCCCGCTCCTCTCCCCCTGCCACTTCCCCATCTAATTCTCAGCCGCATCCCATCTCCTTCACCCACCTGTGCCCCGCTTCCCCCTACTCCAATCTATCACCCACTACCGCCTCTCCTCCGCCACCCCCCACCACTACCCCGCCTCTCCTCCACTGTCCTCTCCCCTGAAGAACCCAAACCCCCAGCCAAATACCCTCTCCCTCTCTACCCAGCGCCCTGGCTTCCGCCATCGCACCCTGCTGCTTCTGTTTTTTTTTGCAGTGCACCGGTAACTACCATCCGAGGAGCCGATCAGCAGCCGACCAGAAACCATGCACCGGTCACCACTATCCGAGGATCCGATCAGCATCCGCTTCACAACTCATATCCTTTACTCTGGTGGTTCTGTAGTTGGTGTGCGATGTCATCATGTGCCGAGTATTTCTGTGCGTGGAAAATATAAAGGCAGACAAGTTCATTCCTTCAGAAATGCGGTGTTATTCCACATGACATATCCTTCTATTACTGCATTTATTCTTTCAGTTGTGATGTCAGTGTAATTTTCATAGTGTTGGGATGTTGGTTGAGTAATTAAAATTATTGTTCATGCCATGCAATGATATTTTTTGATGATTAATTGTCAATTAAATTTATTTTAATTTAATTTTTATCAGTTTAAATTATTTTTGCACTTAATTAATTGCGGAAATTAAAACTGTCTCTTTTAATTATAAGTCAACGCGGCGGTCCAAGAAGGTAAAATGTGTTGACAGATGGTAGGTACAAATTGGTGACACAACTTTGTGAGAAACGATTTGTGTTATTTCACCATATAGTTTGGGACTTTAACGATTTTTCTAATTTATTTATAACACTAGAAGAAGGGAATTTAAATAAATTGGGAAATTTAAATTGAGCATCTAAAAAATTCTTATATTTTTGGAACTGATGATAACTAAATAGATTAAATATTTAATCACATAAAAGAATATTTTGCAGTTCTGTGTGAAAATTTTATTCCAACACCTGCATCCCCGACACATTTTGTTGATTTAGAGTTCATCATCATTCTCATTTGCAATTTTATTTTTATATTTTTTCATCTAAAATTTTAGTTTTATTAAAAAGAAAAAAACACACCAAATAGGAATTCCCTCAACCTTTTTTCATCTAAACATTGTCCAACGAAACTTTTTTAGTGAACCAGATTCCATTCTCTCTGTTGTTTGACCCTACTCTCCACTTTTAAATTAGTCAGTTAGTTATTAAATTTTGAAAATTTGCACTTGTTGTGATGCACGTACCAAATTTAAGGAGTCATTGTCGAGGAGTTTGTGCATGTCTAGCATTAAGAAAATTTCAAGTAGGCCTTGCTTTAGGCACTGTTCCCCTAAATGGTGAACACTCGTAATTCTGATCCATCAAATAATGACCCTTTCCATGATCCAGAACTTGAACATCAATGAAAGGGAAAAGAAAAAATCGGTACCTTAGTCGCAAATTCAATGCATCCGCCATAGGAAAGCGTTGAAAATCACATTATGACGCTTCCTAGTGGACAAGTCCACCCACTTTTCCAAAACTGTCTCGATAATCAAAGGCATCGGACTACTATGAGACAAGAGTTGCAACCCAACACAGTTAGAGTTAGCTCAGGCATAAACAGATTGAGAATTCAAGAAACACACTTTGAATTGAAGTCGCCCACGATCAACCTACTCCAACAACAGGCACAATTTCATGGATTGAGAAACGAAGGCCCTTATATGCATGTGAACATATTTCTCGAAGTCTGTGATACATTTAAATATAAATTAGTGATAAATGATGTGTTGATCATGTGGCTATTTCCATTCTCATTTCATGTGAAAGAAAAGGACTGTTTGGAAGGTCTCGACCCTAAAACAGTTTTTACTTGGGAAGTGTTGAGAATAAAATTTCTTGATCGATATTACACAACATGTCAATATTTTAAAAACAAGAGAGACCTCGAATCCTTTTTTAAAAGTGAAAAAGAATCATTAGGAGAAGCTTGGGATAGATTCCAGTCCATGTTAAGATGTTGTCCTCATCATGGGATTAAGTTGGAAAACCAGTTGCAATATTTATACTATGGACATCAACCCAAGAGTAAGTCTTAAATCAACACAGCTACTGGCAAAGCGTTCATGGAAATGGATCCTGAAGATCTATACATATTAATTAAAAACATGGCCGAACACAGTTTCCAGTGGCCAGAAGATTTTTCAAGATGAATGGTAGGAGTGCATCACGTTGATGCCCAGAAAGTTGTGGCTGCACAATTTCATGCTCTCAACAAGAGGATTGACAACTTTTCAATAAACACTCCTAAGCCAGTCCATCTTGTTCAATCTGAACACTATCCACACTATGTTGGTCCTCATGATTATCCCATGTGTCCATATAACACATATGAGAACAAGGTGTTTGAAGATAACTTTTTCAGCTACAATATAGGAAATTATGGAAACAATTACAACACAAACCGACAAGGCAATACCCAAAATCAAGGTTGGAAGGAACCAGTGCCTACTCAGCCAATGTACCATAACATGGGTCCATTTGGGTTCATTGATCAACCTGCTTACAGACTCACCATGAAATCACAAGATCAACGATCACCACAGAAATACCAACCACCATTACATCAACAACAACAGTATAAGGATAAAAATAAAACAACGGACTATGCCCCTACTACAATGCAAGGTCAAAAAGATTGGTTAGAAAGAATAAAAATTTTAATTATGTACAATCAATCACGATTTGAATCACAAGATATGGAAACCCAAAACATACAATATTCCATGCGCAACACTGAAAATTCAGTCGGTCAGTTAGCTGCAGAAATGCAAAACTGAGAGCAAGGAACTCTACCACGTAACACAAGAGTCAACCTATGAGAAGATGCAAAAGCCATTACATTGTGAAGTGGAACACAGTTACCAGAGCACCAAAGGCCTGATGTTCAACTAATAGATGAGATGCCGGTAACTTCCATTGAGAATGGCGACTAAACAAACAAATCAATCCAACATGAAACCAAAGAGGAGGAAGATCAAAACAAACTTGAAGATGTTCTAAAACCTTCAAATAAATATTCCTTTTGTTGAAGCCATCACACAACTGCCCCACTATGCTAAATTTATCAAGGAAATTATGTCAAAAATAAAAAACATAGATGATGTGGGAATAGTTATAATGCATGGGGAATGTTCAGTTGTCATACCAAGATCCATACCTCCAAATTAAGAGACCCGGGTAGTTTCACTATTCCTTGCAATATTGGAGGATGTCAATTCGGAAGAGCTTTGTGAGACCTCGGAGCTATTGTAAATCTCTTGCCGTCTAGAATCCTTGTAGAACTGGGCATCACAGAATTACAGCCAATGAGGGTCGCCTTGAAAATAGACGACCGATAAATGAAGCATCCTTGATGGATTATAGAGGACGTACTTGTGAAGGTTGATAAATATTACTTTTCTACTGATTTCACTATCCTTGTTATGAAAGAAGACAAGGATGTCCCACTAATTCTCGGGAGACCCTTCTTAGCAACATGCAGAGCACTGGTTGATGTCCAAGAGGGAAAGTTAATATTTAAAATTGGGGATGTGAACATAACATTTGATGTCCTCAAGGCTATGGAAAAACTTTCTATTGGAGACTGTCATTTCTTGGATACAATTGAAGAATGGGATGAGTTAGCAAGCGATGCACTGGATCTCATGGATTTACAAAATGAAAATAAAGAGTTTATTGAATCAATCGAGGTAGTGTAATTCATCAGAAACATAGTCGATCCTTTAGATAGACATGACTTCACTTCACTCAATCCATCACATAAAAATCCTCCAACACTTGAGCTTAAACCCCTTCCGTCAAACCTAAGATACAGTTACTTGGGAGATTTAAGCACCTTACCAGTCATCATAAATGTAAATATTTCAAGTGAGAAAGAAAGAAAATTTCTCAATTTCTTGTCACAAAGGAAGCCAAAAATAGGTTGGATGATTGATGATCTAAAAGGTACAAGTTCTTCTATCTGTACTCATAGAATACATGTGGAAGATAATTAAAAACATTGCAGGAAACCACAAAAACACTTAACACTTCCATAAAAGAAGTAGTCAAGATAGAAGTCATTAAACTTCTTGATGCTGGTTTAATATATCCAATCTTGGATAGTCAGTGGGTTAGCCCATTGCATGTAGTACCTAAAAAGGGAATAACTACAGTAGTTAAGAATGATAAAAGAGAATTGATAACCAAAAAAACAGTGACTAGATAGAGAGTCTGTGTCAACTATTGGAAATTGAATGATGCCACCAGAAAGGATCACTTCCCATTAACCTTTTTTGATCAAATCATTGAACGATTGGTAGGATGATATTACTATTTTTTTTCTAGATGGATACTCAGGCTATAATAAAATAGCTATTACACCATAAGATCAAGAAAAAATCATGTTCACTTGTCCATATGGTACTTTTTCATATCATAGAATGCCTTTTGGAATGTGTAATGGCCAGCCACATTTCAACAATGAATGATGGAAATGTTCCATAACATGATTGAAGAGTTCATGGAAATATTCATGGATGATTTCTCTGTGTATGGAGATTCTTTTGATGACTGTCTAGAACATTTGGATATGGTTTTGGAAAGAAGCGGAGAAAAGAATCTGGTGCTTAATTGGGAAAATTCACACTTCATGGTACAAATTGGAATAGTTTTAGATCATCAAATTTCAAAGAAAGTAATTGAAGTCGATGTCGCAAAGATTAGTACAATATGTGAGTTACCCATGCCTTCTTCAGTTCGTTCCATTAAATGTTTTCATGGGCACGTTGGATTCTATAGACACTTCATTAAGGATTTATCTGTTATTGCCTGACCCCTTACGGACCTATTGGGAAAAGATGTCATGTTCGAATTTGGGCATGAATTTCTGGAAGAATTTAAATAATTAAGGAAGCGTTTGGTTGAAGCCTCGATAATGATTTCACCAGATTGGGAGCATCCATTTGAGTTAATGTGTGATGCTAGTGACTGGGAAGTTTTTACTGCCATCGGATAAATAAATGAAAATATCTTTTGGTAAATATACTATGATAGTCGCACTTGGAATGAGGCTCAACATAATTACACAAAAAATGAAAAAGTGCTGCTAGAAGTTTCCATTTCCTTCGATAAATTTTAATCCCATCTGTTGTTCTCAAAATTCACAGTCTATACAGATCAATATTCACATTGGTACCTGATAACCAAGAAAGATGAAAAACCCAGACTCATTTTATGGATATAGTTACTCCATGAATTTGACATTGAAGTCAAGGAAAAAAAGGGAACAGAGAATGTCATTTCTGATCATTTTTCATGCCTCGACCATGAAACAAGTGAAATCAATGTCAAAATAATCAATGAAACATTTCCTGATAAATAACTCTAGGCCATTGAGACAATCACACCCTGGTATAATGATTTTGTGAACCACATAGCTTCAGGCATGACACATCCGGATTTATCAAAGGAGCAGAGGAAAATATTTTTGAATGGAGCACGCCATTACTACTGGGACGATCCTTTAAATTTCAAAGACTGTGTGGATGGAATGATAAGAAGATGCATCCCTGAAGAAGATGTTGATAGTGTTTTGAACTTGCTCTACACTAGAGAAGCTTCGGGACACCATGGGATTCATGGAACAATAAGAAAAGTCTTACAATGTGGTTTGTACTAGCTGACCATGAATCATGATATTCGTGAATTCGTCATGAATTGTGAGAAATTCCAAAGAACTGGGGGTATATTCTAGAAGAGAGAAATGCCACAACATTCAATCATGGGCATTCAAATTTTTGACATATGGATAATTGACATCATGGGTCCTTTTCCAAAATGTTTTGGGAATTCCTATATCCTTGTTTGTGTGGACTATGTGTCAAAATGGGTGGAATCTGAAGCATTTTCAGAAAATACTGCTCGATTCATCATCAAATTTCTAAAGAAACACATTTTTACCAGGTTCAGAATTCCAAGGCTCATCATTAGTGACCATGGTACCCACTTCAATAATGCAATGTTTCAAAAGCTAATGACTCTCCATGGATTTCACCACTACATGAACACCCCATACCATCCACAGAAAAATGTCCAAAATGAGGTTTTAAACCGAGAAATTAAGGGTCTTCTAGAGAAAATTGTAAATACATATAGGAAAGATTGGGTCGCAAAACTTGATGATGCACTTTGGGCCTATAGAACTTCCTACAAGACACCTATTTGAATGTCCCTATATTGATTGGTCTTTGGACAAACATGCCACTTACCTGTAGAATTGGAACAAAAATCTTATTGGGCTGTGAAGAAACTGAATTCTTATTTCAAAACTTCCCAAGATAAGCATTTTCTATAGATGAATGAACTAGAAGAGATGAGGAGAGACTCTTATGACAATGATTTGATTTACAAAGAGAAATATCGATCCTGGAATGACAAACATATCCAACAAAAAAAATTCAGCAGGAGACAAAGTTCATCTCATCAAATCACTACTTCGAATCATGGCTGGGAAACTCACGTCGAAGTGGTCGTGTCCTTACACTATCACAATTGTTTATCCACATGGTGCTGTTGAAATTTATGATGGAAAGATTCCTCCATTCAAAGTTAATGGTCAACACCTTAAACTTTACCACACTTCGTATACGATAGGAATCATTGAAGAACTAAAATTACAATAAGATGATATCCGCCTGGCTGAAGACGTTATACTTAGAGTTGATCGGTAGGCAACCTGATTGCATATTTATTCCTTGGTCTTTGTTTTCATACTCTATCTCTATCTATATATATCTTTTTTGGATGCAGCTAAAAAACGTTCTAGCTCTTCTGATTCTCTTGTGTTCATCGATGCACTTTTTCCATCTCCCTCTGACATATTACGACGGATGACTCAGCATCTGGCTGATATCGAGAGCCGGCTTGAGAAACATTCATTAGATATCCATTCTCAGTAGCTAGCTCCACCACAAAGAGCACAGATTCCATTCCTTCCTCACCAGATTCATTTTCACTATGATCCGGTGGTGGTTAATCCCACTAAGATTCCTCTTGACATTGATGACACAACAACCAGTTCTCAGAAGAGGTAGAGGTGTTCTGAGCTGATGGACCAAGATGATTTAACATTGTCCATACATCTTGCTAAAGAGGTAAAACTTAGTGCTTCTTGGGAGGAAAACCATGTTCCAGTTTCATTTTTTCCCTTTTTCTTCTTTTAACTGTTCTAGTTTGTTTGAAAAATTAAAACATTTAATGTGTGAAACTTTTTTAGCTACTCCTAATATTGGTGTGCACTTGTCACTCTCCTACATATCTGCTTCCATTTATGTGATCCTTGGTGTTATCGTTATGATATGACGCGGGTATGTGTTTTCCATGTGTAGATTTTACAGGTACATCATTTCTGGAGCATCATCGGATACAGACAGCCTCTTTGCGTCTATCTACACATACACAGGGAAGTGTTTTATTTTTTTCATATTTTATGCTTTCATCAACAGCATGTAAACTAATAAAACAAGATTTTTTTTAGAAAAAAATATTACATTCTTTTCATTAATTAACCAACATGAAATCCACTGTATTTTTGTCAAAACACAGTTGGGAACATACCACTTGTGTCCCTAGACCATTTGAGCGCCTGGTTATGGTTTTGGAATTCTTTGATCCTAGATATCATGACTTAGATGATTGCTGATATTATTTCATGCTTCGAAAATGTTTTTCAAAAACCTGTATATTTTTTAGACAAATATTTGCACTCATTATCATCTTTTTTGTCCAACATTATATTTCTATAATCGTGAGGACTCTGGACCATTCTATATCATCTCATATTTTTATTTTTCATGAGGTAATCTCAACCATGTTATAGCTTCTATAACTTTCCATGTTTTTCCATCAAAGCGGTAGGAATTTTTGAAAGTTTCACTAAAATGATCGAGACATCTGTTTGATTTTTCAGCCACATTGACCCACTGATCCACCCATACATTATCTCCATCGTATATCCCATAGAATCCATGAAGGAGCCTTTTAGGATGAGCCCACTCCAATACTCTTCCATACCAATTTCTTGAATTTTTGCTAGATATTTTTCAATCTAAGTGTGGGGGGCAATTTACTCACGGTGAGGGTTCTTCGAGGGGTAGTGAGTCATTTGATGTACATGGAGTGACATTATCCCATTATTATCATTTGAGTTATTTTTAACATTATCCACATTCATTTTATGTAATTTGTTATGGGAATATAAAATCCTTTTGGTTCCAAAAATGAGTGTATTGGTGGTCATTACGCGGTAACCCTCACCTTTGGGGATACCTATAAAAGTGATGATCCATTACTCCAGGAACTATAGAGTTTTCTATATAACCTAGCATTATTGAGATGTTACATCGTATACGTTACTTGTGTTCCATTCATTGGGATTATTTTCTGACATTTATTTCATGGGGTTTTTGATTTGATACTCACCAGTTTTTCCTGACCATATTATTTGAGTTAGTTGTTTCTTAAAAAAACAATAAAAACAAAAAAAAGAGTGAAACATTGGATTATCATGTGCATGGGGACAAGAAATATTTTATGTGTGGGGGAGAGAGATTTTGAGAGAGAAATTTGAGGGAGACATTTGGATTTCCATATATCATGTATTCATTTCAAGATTCAACCCTCCATTTTACCAAAAATTTGTCACTTTTTTTACCCACAATCCAGTAACATCAGAGACATTTAAACCTCATGTAAATTCCTTGATATTGGATAATTATTTTTATTTCCACTATTGGAGATGTGAAATTCATGGCAAGCCTATGGTAAGCATGCGTGTCTATGAGAACTAAGAAAAACATTGATCAAATTGTTTCGAACAATGAGTGTAATGGCATGGTAAGTCACATGATAAATGAGTGCACGTACTTCTTTGGAGATGATTGTGAGTAGAATAAAAATGGTTTTTGAAAATTGGAGTTTTAAATGAAGTATGATATTTTATGGGAAAATGATTGAAAAATTTTGAACCTGTAACTTGTATGTTTTGATTTGTCTACGACCACTTGTGTTTTCATTCTGATTGTTTTTCCCATGAGTGCAATTGTTTAAGTGTGGGAGATTTGATGTACATCAATTTTTACATATATTGTTATAATTTTCTAACTTAGTTTTAATTAATTAGTTTATCCTTTTTTATATTTTTAATTTATTTTTGTAGTTTTATAGTAATTTAGTTAATTTGATAATTTTTAGTTAATTTATATATCGATATTATTATTTTAGTATTATTATTAGTTTATATTAATTTTATATATTTAACTCTATTAGTATCATTAAAATTTATTTTAATTATTTTTGTTTATAGTTAATTAGATTTATATACATTTAATTCTATTATAATTATTAATATTGGATATTAGTATTTTTTGTTATTAACATTTAACAAATGTTTATTGAATTTTATTTTTAAATTTTGAATCTGAAATTTGATTTTGGTTTTTTTACCTTCCCCTCACCCCCTACCACCTTGACTCACTCCCCTCCCTATTCCCATGACCCTCTCCCCTTATCCCCCGCCGACCCCCACACTCCCTCTCTCTAATCTCCCTTTCTCTCACCTATCTAAAACCGCCGCCCCTTTTTCATCACTACCTAACCCTCGACCCCCCTTATCAAACCCATGTTCCCCTGAGCCTCCCCTCTCTCTCACCCGCACCCCCTTACCCCCGATCCTCCCCTCTCTTTTCCCGAACCCACACCCTACCAACCCTACACCCCTGCTCCTCTCCCCCTGCCACTTCCCTATCTCCATCTCGGCCGCCTCCGATCTCCTTCACCCGCTTGCGCCCCGCTGCCCCTGCTCCCATCTATCACCCACTGCCGCCTATCATCCACCACCTCGCACCACTGCCTCACCTCTCCTATATTGTCCTCTCCCCTGTAGAACCCACACCCCTAGTCGGATACCCTCTCCTTCTCTACCCAGTGCCCTGGCATACCCTGTCGCACCCTGCTAATTCTGTTTTTTTGCAGCGCACCGGTCACCGCCATCCGTGGAGCCGATCAGTAGCTGACCAGCATCCGTGCACCGGTCACTGCTATCCGAGGACCCGACCAGCTTCCTCTTCACCACTCATATCCTATTTTCTGTTGGTGGAGTAGTTGGTTCACGATATCATCAAGTGACGAGGGATGATGTGCGCGGAGAAAATAAAGACAGACATGTTCATTGCTTCAGTAACGCGATGTTATTTCACATGACATGTCATTTTATTAATACGTTTATTCTTTCAGTTGTGATTTTGGGGTAATTTTCTATGTTTTGGGATTTTGGTTGAGTAATTAAAATTATTGTGCATTCCATGCAACGATATTGTTGAATAATTAAGTGTCAATTAAATTTATTTTAATTGAAGTTTTATCTGTTTAAATTATTTTTGCACTGAATTAATTGCTGAAATTGAAACTTTCCCTTTTAATTATAAGTCAATGTGGCGGTTCAAGAAGGTAAACCACGTTGACCGATGGTAGGTGCAAATTGGTGACACAACTTTACGAGAAACGAGTTGTGTCATTTCGTCGTATAGTTCGGTACTTGAACGAGTTTTCTAATTTATTTATAACACCAGAGAACAGAACTATAAATAAATTGGTAAATTTATATTGAGAATCTATAAAATGATTATATTTTCAGAACTGGTGATAACTAAATAGAATAAATATTTAATCACATAAAAGAATATTTTTCATTTCTGTGTGATAATTTATTTGTGACACCAGCACCCCCAACACGTTATGTTGATTTAGAGTCCATCATCATTCTCATTTACAATTTTATTTTTATCTTTTGTCTTCTCACATTTTAGTTTTATTAAAAATGTGAAAAAAAGGAAAACTCAAAAATAGAAATTCTCTCAACCGTTGTCCCTCTAAACATTGTCCAACGAAACTTTTTTAGTGAACTAGATTATGTGCTCTGTAACACCCTGAGATTTTATGAGATATATTATTTTTAATTTCGTTGATGTCTTCAATTATACAGTACAATAATATTATCTTGTATGATACACAACACCATATTAGCTTGCAGTATACCCAACACTATTCTTGGCTCATGTTACACAGAATTTCATGTTCATTTTGTCGAAATTATTCTATGCAACATTAAGTATAGATTTTGTTTAATATATAAATGAAATAAGTTTTGATTATGTTTTACGCAACACCAAACAGATCTTTCACTAAACAAAACCTTGAATTGGCTTGCATTACACGCAATCAATACCTTTTTCGATAGCATGTGTAGTACGCAATACCGAGATTCACTAAACAAGATATTATAATAATATTATTATGAACTAGCCGTTATGAATAGTAATGCCCACTTTTTGATATTTTATAAATTTTATCATTCAAAATGGACTTAATTTTTGGATTCGGAATATCGAAATTATCCTAGGTTGAATTTTTGGTATTTTTCTGAAAACTTTCAATTTTTGATGAATAGTGAAAACACTTGGTTAATATTAAAAACCGGCTTTTTATTTAAATAATTATTTATTTTATTTAAATTTATTTTAGGTCAAAATTGATACATAATACCTATATAAGTTCATTATAAATCATTTGAGTCATTTTATAATAATTTTAGATATGAAAAATATTTATAGATCTTTTCACCATCTTTTACCCACCTCCTAGGAGAATTTGAAAATTTACATAAAACATAATTATACTGCTTCTGTGAGTGGAATTTAGAAAATCAGAGAGACATGGTTAATATAAAGGACTAAAATTTGGTTCAATAAGATAAAAATAACTTTTGGTGAATAGAAAATTTATACTTTTATTTACCACGGTTAAAATTAAATAGTGAAATTAAGGGTAAAAATGATATTATTATTACCCTAATACATGTTCTAATTCTATTGGATATGTATAATTCGACCAAAAACAACATTAGGAATGTAATATTATCATTTAGGTCCACTTGGATTAGATTAGGACATTTATTATTATTATATTTAAAAAAGAGTTAAAATAGTTAAAATCAAAGAATAATAAATAAAACATTTTTAATATAGGGATATAAATAAGATAAATTAGACTATAAATAGTTATTATAAAGATAAAAATATTTCCTACCTAATGGTATTTTATTTACAATTTTTAGACATAAAATAATTTAATTTATTTATGACACAATGGTAATGCAGTAATTACCTAAATAATGAAATATTAAATTAATTGATATTATAAATACCCAAATAAATGTAATTTGATACTTTTTATGAATTAAACTAATTTTATAGGTTAATATGACATGTTATTATTGATTTAATTAACACTTTTCTAACTAATCATGATGTTATGATTTTGAAAAAAAATCAATTACCAAATAGTGTCAAAATTGACATAAAATAGTTTTTCAAACAAATATTATATTATAAATTGTTATAATATTCTTAAAAATATAATTTTCGTTCAAATGCATTAGATAAGGTTATATATATTAATAATGAACCACTTTAGGTTCTTTTTACTTGTTATCGTATTTTTATTAACCATGTAGTGTATGAAAACAAGAAGACATTGTAAAGGATAAATTATTTTACATAGAGTTAAATCTAAATAATAAGGTTAAAATAGTTACCTAAACTTGTATAAAACATATTGGTTGAGATTATTTAGACCCATACTCAATTTAGATTCTAAATAAATCAATTTTTATCTATTATAAACCGAATATGACATTATTATAAAATAATATTTTATGTTTTTCCAAAGGTGCCCCTCTCCTCCCTTATAAAAAGGGAACCCCTTCCCTCTTCTCTTCACACCCTTTTGAGCCTTGAAGCTCCTCCAACACCTGCCCATTCCTCTTATAAACTTCTCTAGAAACATTCTGGTGGTTCTGGTCTTCTCAAAAGACAAAATCCACTTCCTTAAGAAGAATCTTAAAGGAGGTGCGTCGAAGAAGAGGTAATCATGTCTTCCAATTCTCCCATGTTTCTTTCTTCTTATAATTATTCTTATTTATTTGTTTAACTATAAATTAATAACATCAGTATCACTATTATACTGATATATTATTATAAATATTAAAAATCTCTATTTCACCTTCTATCTTTCCTACAGAAGACGAAATCACCGCGCGTGCGTACGTACAGAATACGGTCTCCACACCGTGGTGTAATCTATTTTTCCACCACCACCTTACTTGGATGGGTATAATGGTGTAAAGAATAAATATATATAGTTATTATAATATCATACTGATTCTGAGATATTATATCATCCACTTCAATTCAATTCAATAATTATGGGAACGATATCATCGCTCGTGCGTACGTTCGGATTACCGTCTCCAGGACGCGATGAGATTCATTCTCCATGTTAACCACTCAAGAATGATTATAAAGTATATATAATAAATAGTAATTAAATATATGACAAGATAAATCTACTGTATTTATTTATGTATATATTTCATCTTATTAATTCTATTCAAGTTAATAAGGAAAATAAAACAACTTTCATTCGTAAGCACGGCCTTCTGTCTCCATGAACGGTGTATTTCATTTCATTTATCTATCTATTATATATATATATATACTGAATATATATGATATATAAATCATGATTTACATTCTGGAAGTAATTAAATCAAGATATAAGTAATAATAATATCAAGAACAACAAGTCCAAATCCGTACGATAAATAAAACGATTTTGCCCAAAACGATGCTTTAACATGGAACTTACAAAAGAACGGGTAATATAATGTCATAATTGAACCTTATATGATTTCATAAAAATGAATATGATTCTGTAATAAGTCAATGACATTATTTAAATCAATATACAAGAGGATCAGATATGTACGAAGCATATCAGACCTAAGGTAAGGGATAATTATCCCAATATCATTCTTATTCGAGATTGTTTATTTGTAAGTATTTACTGGGGTTATGTTTATTATCCATGTCGATATGTTCTCAAAATGTTTTTATAAAATGTTTAATTTTCTTCGATGTATTTTTAAACTCATTTTTACCCTTTTTTTACTTTTACCACATCGTATGGATGGAATCTTTCTTTTGTTTACCACACCTGTTACTTTTTGACTTTTCCATCAAAAGTACGAGAAGAATATTTTTTTACTTATACAACATGAACGGATTTTTATGGTTCCATAATGCCTTCTTTTCATTAATTTTACTCTATAAGATTTCATGGTTATTTTCAATAAAATCATTTTATTTTAAAATTACGTGGAATTTTGTGAAAAGAAAATAATTTTTGAAGTAGAAAGGATATTTTTTCAAGAATGGAGTTCAAGTGTTTAATAAAAATTATTTTCCATCTAAGATAATATAGGATTCTATTTCTATCCCTATTATTACATTTATTTCATTATGTTATGATTGAATTATTTTTATGAAGTTCTTTTATGGATTATGTAATGATGGCATGATGTTTTTGAATCCCATTTTTATTACATGGGTTATGATATGATGTATGATTTATGATTTTGTGGCACACATAGGAATGGTTTTATAATGAGATTGGTGGGACCTATATCTCCCTCCAATGCATTTGGTAAAGATTTATATCTCATGTGGGAGACATGGCTAGTATGGTAAGTTAATCCGGGTCAGTGTTATAGGACTGAAACGAGGAGTGAACTCGATTCAGAAAGGGACTTTGTCCACTAAGATGGTCTTGGCAGCAATGCCTATGCTACTATGGAAATCATATCATGTGCTTAATGGTTTTACACAATTAAATGTTTTATTCCGATGTAATTTTATCATGATTAATGTTCCTTTAAGACTTATTCTGTACGTACTTCCATGATTTATTTCACAACTAAATATTTTGATGTGTAAATTTATGTTCATGTTTTGAAGTTCAAATGTATATGGTTTGTTTTATTTTCTCAATGCATACCCTTAATAAGCATTTGAGCTCACCCTTTATCTGTTTTCTTTTCCCGATGATATAAAGAATGGTTTTAGGTAAGAAAAAAAGGGGAAGATCTTTATGGAAGATGTTGAAGATCTTTCACCACGATTAGAAGATTATGTTCCAAGTTTCCAAAGAAACTAAACTATTACGGACCTTGTGTGTTTGTTTTTGTTATGTATTAAGTATTTCGCAGAGAAATTTAATGTACATGTACGTCAAGCTTTGGGTATCTACATTTTCTCTATGGTTCGACCCTACACGCCACCTTTAAAGTAGCTAGTTGGTTATAAAAAATTGCAATTTTTCACGCATTGCGACGCACGTACCGAATATCAAGTTATTAAATAAATAATTTTCAACATAAATATTTTTTTTATATACCATCCATTGATCGAACATTTTCTGTTGAACATCAATAGGAATCTGATCGCATGTAACTCATGCTCTAGAGAAACAATTCCAAAATAGAGAAATTCCAAGACTAATTGCTATGTTAGAAAACCCATAAAAGGAGAGAAAATAATCAAACAATAATTATATTCCTAATTTAATAAAATAAATTAAAAAAAACTAAAATACACAACTAGACATACCTATGAATTCATGGATCAATCTGAAGATATTGATAACCCTCAGGGATAAGGTCATGAACCATCAATCTCTCCAGACCACAATCCATCTGAGTCTTTGTCGAACTCTGAGAAATATGCGGTTTAGATATTATATTATCTGACTTGTTAAATGGAATTACATACTCATCTAAATGATGAATTATATTGTATTAACATTTTTTGTTCATTTAAAAAATGAAATGATTTTTAGCAATAATTAACCAAAAATATGTATTATTTATTATATTATCCAATATTTAATTGTGTCAATATTCATCCTCGTCTTCATAGATAACAGTTTTAATATCTTTATATTACTCCTCAACATCATCAATTTCAAAGGGAGTTTCATCTTCTTCATCTATTTATATTTCAATTACACTTTTTATATCAACCAAATCATCTCCATCGTCAACCAATAATAATGGGGTTTCATCATCTATATTCATCTATCATCATGGAAAATATGGTTTTGTGGTTGTTTTTTTGAATAATTTAAATTCCATTAACTTTAATAGAACCACATTCACATTGGATAAATTAGTTTTCATGAGATATCAATTTTATTATGCTTCACTAATCACTCAAGTCTATTGAAGAGAAAAATAATAATTTTCATAAAAAATTTGATGTGCCTGATGGGCCAATAAAAATGGTTCATTTACTATAAGAATACATTTATATTTAATATAAACATTTCATGGAACGAATGATCATGAAAGTCTCTATTAGGGTCTAACCAATGAAATTTAAAAATTCTAGCATAATTATGTCCTACTTCACACAGTTTTATTATTTCATCTAATATGTCATAAAAGTAATTTTAACATTCACTATGATTAGATCCTCTCAAGAAAACACTACTATTAATTGTTTTTTTATTTCCCATATTCATGTGTTTGAAATTGAATACCATTCACCATATATGCATTATAATATTTAACCATTTGGGATTGTGGGTTACCCAATATATGCTATCGATTATCAATATCTTCAGAATGTTGAGATACATGAAAATTTAAAAAATATTTATCAATCTGAAAAGCAAATAAAGTTATTTTATATATTAAACCTTATATAATTTAATTACAAGTTTTTGAAACATAAAAGAAAATTTATTTTTCTAATGTTCTTTAAGTGAAACTACTATAATTGGTTGGAACTACTTCTTGATATGAATATCATAGAATATAAAATTAAATAATATAAATTGACATAAAAATTATACAATAAATGATATCTGAACACACAATACAAACTGTTTCAATTATTCATAGTTGATCAGAACATATGTATGTTCCCTATGATGTATATCAAATTAAATTCATCATTCATGAAATTCACCAAATCCATGTTTAGGATGATTAAAAATTGATAATTTATTTCTCATTTCATTATCAATATTTACCTCATTACAGACCATGTAGTTGTAGTTTTAGGGATATTATCATTGAAAATAATAAAAGCATAAGAAGGATATTTTTTCCTACAATAATCTAAAACAATTTATCATTCAAATGATGCTTTGTTGCATAATGTTTTCATCAATTTATACAGGAAACTAATTAATGGGTACACCCATCAAAACATTAATGGACCTATGAATTTTACATCATGTTGGAAATATAATATAAATTGTATTATTGAATCACTGAATTCATGGTGATTTATTTTTTCCATTATACGCCAAATTAAAAAAATAACTTCTTAGTGTCTATTTAGAGCATCATACACTATTTTCACTATACAAATATCTCAAAAAATAATATATTTTCATAGGGCATACAAAATCATTGAATTCAATAAACCATTAAATCCAATTAGTAGAATTACTTCAATTATATCATGACAATCAAGAATTTTCAAAATATAAATATGATAATTTCTGAAACAACTAGCCAAATTGGAATCATAACCACTCAGAAGCCTCAAATTTCCAATCCATTGGCCTAATAATAAAAAATACTATTTTGTTACTATATGTGCCGATTTGGTTTCATTAAATTCTGTTATATAGAATTTTATAATAGTTTTTTATTGACGGCAAATTGTGGAAGGATAGATTCTTGTATTTACATCATATTTGGTCATAGAAAGTGCGTCCAAAACTGTGTAAAATATATTATCAAAATAGTTCTTCTTAGTAGGAATGGCACCCAAAAAGTGAAGGACCAACAAATTAGACCAATTTGGAATATCAAAAAATGACCCTTTTATCTAATTATGTTCTTCCCCAAATCAATCTATTTTATGCTAGTTTATAGTCAATCAAAAGGTAATGGGAGGTAATGAAGAGATAATTGATTTTAACTCAATACCTGAGATTATTGTTGGAGGTACATTTATTTCAATTGTACCATTTTAGAAATTATTTCTATTCCTATAAAAAAGGATTATTATTTCATAGAAATATATGATGATATTAAAAAAACAATGTTTTACTTCATTGATGATAATAAATTATTTACTACCTATCATAAAATACACACATGATTTTGGACCCTGTGTACTCTATTTAGATAACATTCCGTATGTTAGGATGTCAATAATTTTACACATAAATTATTCTTCTATTTGTAAGTTTTTGTCACAACAACTACATATGTGATGAAACAATTACTCCACATTAAACATAACTCATGAATAAAAGGATTCTAATAAAAATATATATTCTTTTTTGGATGTCCAAGAATTAATAATGATTGAACGATACATGTCTCATTCCTTATCATCCATGAAGGTACATATTATAAAGTTATATAGAATGGTTACTAATAATATTGACTACAATATGAAAAAAAGGATTATAAATGATCAGTAGAAGGGCACAAGCACATGTTTCAAGATTTTGAAGAAAAATAAAGATTTACTTGATCAAAATGTTTTCATAAACCGTGATCTATATGATAATTAAACTTTTACTAATTGATATATTGGTTTCGTTCCATAATATCAATGAAGTTGTGTTGTGATTCATAAAAAAATATTACAATATTGGCATTAGTGAAAAACACCTAAACTATTTTATAAGAATCAATCCATACATCCCTACATGATCCCCTCTATTCATTGATTTTACACAAATAGTAAATGTAACTAATGACTCAATTTTACCATAATATAAGATGTAATCAATTTAATAGGCATGAATATTCTAATAACCATGGTAAAAAATTTGTACCAGCCACTTTCTCTCATGTAAATTTGTATGCACCACATTTCCTTCATGTAAGAGTGCCTAAACCAGTGTGAATATCAGATCCAAAATTAATTTTAACATTCCATTATCTGACTTAATGGCCATCATTATTTCAACCACATAAAATATTTTTAACATTAAACAAGGATATAAAACAACCTTAGAGGACATCAAAAACTCATAAAATTATGATGGTTCCACCTCAAGTGTTAAATTAATATCATTCTATGATTCAGTTTTTTGAGAAGTCAAACTATCCACATCATGTACTAAATTTTAAAACCACGATGGATATTTAACCAATTTGTTAGTATCTTACCCAGAACTGTGTTCACCATATTGATACCAACAATAATAATCTATTAAAAAACTTAATAGATGACCCCCAATATTTTACAATCTCTTAAACCTCCTCATGTTGAATTTCGTACATGTAGTATTAATTTTACGTTTAGAAAAAAAATTAATGGGAAAAAAGATAAAAATTATTCAATACCATCAATATATATAGGATTTATTCCAGAAAAATTTGGATACCCATGAAGATTTATCCAATTTTGATAATATTATTATGAATTTTATTGACTTCCTTGTTCAATATTTTATTAAAACATATAGAATAACTAATTCTGTATGTTTAAATTGATATAATAAAAAAACAATGAAAATATATGAAAATTAAAAAAGAAAATTGACTTCAAAATATTATAAATTTTTTCCATTTACAGATTTTTTTGACTAATTACTGCTAATTTTTACTCATTACCATTAATATTAACTAATTATAATGATTTAATGTTATATTCTTCAAAATTTTACTATTTAACAATATTTTTTAGAAATTATTAAAAATTATTACTAACTACCACTAATATTAAAAAATTTGTAATACCTCTTCCAAATTATTACTATTTTCCACTAACTATTTCTAATTATCAATGATTACCACTCATTATTACTAATTAAAACTAATTGCCAATAGGATTTATTAATTACCAATAATATTTTACTAATTATCTCTAATTTATACTAGTTACCATTAATTTATACTAATTACAACTAAGTTTTTAAAAAGGTAATATTTTTAAATAATTAGGAAAAATTATTATTAAATTTTTTTATTTAATTATAATTACCAATAATTAACACAATTTTCCACTAATTATTTCTATTTATTTGTAATTGTAAATAATTACCACAAATTATTTCTAATTAACACAACTTATTACTAATTTCCACTAATTATTAATAACTACAACTCATTATTTCTCATTATTAAAAATAATTTCTAATTATCACTTATTACTACTTAATACAACTTATAATAAAAAGTTGCCACTAATTTACACTAATTGTTGAAAATTATCAATAATTACGACGAATTTTTATTAATTACAACTATTTATTAAAAAAATTACTAATTATAACTGATTATTTCATATTTTTAATAATTATTGCTAATTATTACTAATTATCAGATATTATTAATATTTTCACTATTTATTTCTAATTATTATTAATTACCTCCAATTACTACTAATTATGACCAATTGTTAGTTATTATCTCTAAATATTAAAAATTATTACTAATTAATACTAATTGTCACTATGTAAAATTAATTTCCACTACTCAATATAAATTTTCCCTAATTGTCACTAATTACAAGTAGTTCCCACTAATTATCTCTAATTGTCACTAATTATCACTAATTACTACTAATTAACAATTATTATCACTAACTATCAGTAATTATCACTAGTTAGATATAATTATTACTAATTAACACTAAGTATCACTAATTATCACTAATTATTTATAATTACCACTAATTACAACTACTATCCACTAATTATTAATCATTAGTACTAATTATCACTAATTACAACTAATTATCACCAATTACCTCTATTTACTAATTATTACAACTAATTATAATTAATTACCACTAATTACCACTAACTATCACTAATTATCACTAATTGTCTATAATAATGACTAATCATTATTAATTCTCACTAATTACCAGTAATATTTACTATTTATTCCTAATTATTACTAATTGTTTTTAATTTTAACTAATTACCACTAATTACCAATACTTATTAACAATTTTGACAAATTATCACAAATTATTACTAATTATAACTAATTTTGATAAATTACTACTAATTATCACCAATTATAACTCTCTATCAATAATTATTACTAATTATTACTAATTATTTCTAATTAACATTATTTAACACTATTTATTACTAATTGTTACTAATTGTTATAAATTAACACAAATTATAACATATTATCACTAATTATGACTTATAATCACAAATTATGACTAATCATCACTAGATAAGACTAATTATCAATAATTACTACGAATTATTACTAAGTATCACTAATTGTGACTAATTATTACTAATGATTAGTAATTAAAACTTACTATTTTTTATTATTACTAAATATCAATATTTATTTCTAATTATCATTAATTATTAATAATTTTAACTAATTATTACTAATTATCACTAATTATCACTATTTATTACTTATTATTAATAATTACACGTAATTATTTATAATTATTAATAATTATTTCTGATTAATATAATTATGAGTAATATTGACTAATTATGACTAAATATTACTAAATATTAATAATTTTTAATAATTATCACTAATTACTACTAATTATAACCTATTATTACTAATTATCCATAATCATTAGTAATTTTTTAATTATTATTAATTATCAATGATTATGTTTAATTTTTACTACTTATCAATCACTATTACTAATTACGGTAAATTACAACTAATTATGACTATTTATAATTAATTATTATTAATTATCACTAATTTTTACTAATTTTTCATAATTATTATTAGTTATCAGAAATTATGACTAATCGTTACTAATTATTACTAATTATTACAAATTATTACAAATTATTTCTAATTATTAGTAATTGACACTAATTATTACTAATAATTGCCAAATAGTACTAATTACATTTTATTTTTACTATTTACCATTAATTCTAACTAATTATTTCTAATTTTAACAAATTACCAATACTTTTTAAAAATTACCGCTAATTTTTACTAATTACTACAAATTATGACTAATTACTGTTAATTATTTCTAATTACGAAAAATTATCACTATTTATTACTAATTTATATTATTTTATAACATTTATTTTACAAATTCTTGGAAGTTATAACTAATTACTACTAATTATAACAAATAACCACAAATTTTTACTAATTATATTTATTTATTCCTATTTTTTACTAATTATCTCTATTTAATTACATTTACTTTTAATATTTTTTAATTATAGTTAATTATTTATAATTACCACTAAATATTACTATTTAGAACTAATTTTTACTATTTACGGGTAATTATTACTAATTACAACTAATATTCACTTATTATTATTAATTTTTATTAATTATTAACAATTTTTGACTAATTATTGATTAATTTTTACTAGTTTTTTTTATTTATCGGTAATTTGTACTAGCTACTAGTAATTATTACTAATTACCTCTATTTTTACTCATTAGTGGTAATTATTAATAATTACCGCTAATTATAGCTATTTACAGCTAATTAAAACTAATTCTTGAAAAAAGAAACTATTAACTTTTTAATTACGAACATAATTACTAAAGAAAACCAAATATTACAAATTTAAAATTTCTATTACTAAATACAATTAATTACATCTAATTTTAAATAATTACTTATAATTATAAATAATTATTTCTTTTTGACTATAAATAGAATTAATTAATAATATTAAATTCGAATAAAAATTAAAATAAATAATTTAAAAAATCATAACATTATATAAATAACTAAAAAAAGCTCTTGTTCAATGTAAACCTCAAAATTACCTTCCCCAATAAAATTTATACTTCTATGTGAAGAACATGGAAAACTAATGAAATGAGAGGTGAATTGGTGAATTAAGAGAAAAATTGATTAGGGTATATATAGGTTACATTAGTAGTGACATGGGTATTTGGGATGGGACACTCAGCCCAAATAGTTCCTGCAATAAATGCTTGAGGTGGCAGTTAAAAATCTAATTGTTACTAGTCCAGTATCAAATACTAGTCTAACGATAGAGTATTTACGATGGGTGAATGATCTTATCGCAATTACCGTTACATGACCAATGGTATTTGCGACTTGAATTGGTTCTCATTGAAAATACTTATTCCTGTATTTTAACAGGTAGGTGTTCCAATAGTATTTGTGAAAGGATTTTTTACCCATCACAAATAGATTATTCTATATGACTATTTTCATTAGCTGTAGGACCTGTCACTTCTGATCCGTCACAAAAGGCCATTCTTTGTAATGTATCTAGACAAAGAGAGCGAAGAATGTTTCCATGAACTAATGAAGAGATCAGTAAGTGCACATGTGTTAACAAAACCCTCCAACGGTGAAGGATGTGACTTTTATAGTTATTAATCCTAAAAAAGAACATGTATGTGTACTCATGAAATAATAAATCGTGATTCCATATGCATCGTCATAGCTAATGCATTATGAACATAACTATACTACTAATGACACAGGTTCAGCTGTGATCATCTTTGTAAGGATTATATGGTGACACTATCATTATGAATTAATATGAGATATATACCATCCTAAAAGAGGAATAATGAATCAGATTATATGAGTAGAAAATAAACTTCTAGTCAATCTATAATGTTGATTAATAAAGGTGTTGTTTTCCTAGATATAAAAAGGATGGATCTGGAATTTTTAGTAGTTGGGAATACAACCTAAGTTTCCTAACTAATTTCCCAACCATCTATCAATGAGATGATCAATTAGGGGAAAAGGGATGATATGTGGATTTTGAAAATGGAAAATATTATAATAGAGTGTAAGCCTCATGAATTTCATATTACTAAATATGGTGTTATTCAGTTTGGAAATTGGCGTTGTGTGACATTATCACTTGAGATAAAGATTTGGATATTATATAATAGACATAGCTCAACATTCAATATCGATCATAAACATACAATGGTGTATTGTGATCATTTAGAGAACATACTGTGGAATAACTTGATGAATGAGATAACTACGAATGCCTCAAAGTGATTCCTATGTAAACATGTTTATTAATAAAAAAACTAGTGTAATGGGATGATAAAACCATTTCAAATACCTACATGAAAATAAGATAACATCACCATGGATATTATCACTTGTCTCCTAATTCCATATAATGGAAACCATATCAGATATGATGCACTAGATCTACTCACCCATATATAACACATAATCTCTATTTGGAAAGATTTCTCACTTGAAAAATATTCCAAGATATATATAAAATCTTAGTGGGGTTCTATGGGGTACCACATTCAATCATTTCAGATCATGATATATGGTTCACTTCTAAATTCTAGTTATGTTATCATCATGATTAGAATACCTACACGAACTTCTATTTTTCTTATGACCACAAAATTGATGGAAAATCTGAAAATAAAATTATGAATGTTGAAGACCTGATTATAAAATTCCTGATATAATTTAAAGGGGGGTGGGATCAACATCTCCAATAGTATAGTTCCCATACAACAACGACTCCCACTCTAATAATAAAATGGATCCATATCATGCATTATATGAGAAGTGATGTCAAACTCATACATTTTAGGATGAATATATTAAATAAAAGATACACATACATGATATTTTTAATTTCATGATAGTAATTGTAGGATCCGTCTAACAACATATAAATTGTAATCAGAGTCGGTAGAAGAGGTATGATAATAATCATTAAAGGGACTTATAGTTTTCTGTTGGACATAATGTTTTCCTTTGAATATCATTGTGGATGAATATTATGTGGTTCAAAAAGGAAATAAATCTTAGCTCTATGTATATTAGACCTATTGATATCCTAGATCTAATATGAGTATTGTTATATTGGCCTACACATCCACCATATATGGCACATGTTCATCATCTATTGAACGTATCACTCGTTTGGATATAAGTACCTGATCTATCACATGTATTGATTTTGGATGAGGTACAACTAGAGAATGAACTCTCTTATGAAGTTATTATGGTTAAGATCATTCACCACATAAGAAAATTTACATGATATATGAAAATAACATTGTTAATGTGTTGTGGCATCCCCATTAATATTAATTAGTGGCATGATAAATGGAGAAAATAATGACATAAAAGTACCATCATATATTATTTTCTGTTAATATGAGTTGAAAATTCAAGGATGAAAATTCATATGGAGAAGGGGTAGAACATAAAAATGTAGACATTATTTTTTACTATAATTTCATAAATAATCATGTCTTATAGTATATATAATTATACTAATGAAAAACCAAAACAATTGAAAACATTATTTATTTAATAAAAAATTGTATATTAGTCCAAAAAAACCATCAAGCTAAATAAAATGTAGTAAGAAAATATAAAATATTAAAAATATAATTGGAAATTCATATGGTTCTAATATTCTAGTATTGTTATTCCCATGAGAAACACCTTTGAAAAGTAATATAATATCAGTAAACTAGTCGATAATATTAAAAAATAAAAGACAAATTACCTAGAGATTAATTATAGTGAATAATTTATAAATAAATGAAAAGCTATTTATAAGATTTATTATGCCCATTGGCATAATAATATTACCAATGCTGAATTTTATTATTGGGAACTATGTCCATTGTTCATATTGTTATAAATAAGCTTACTATTTATAAAAGGTAATGAAAATAATGATAAAAAATATATAGGGAAACAATGGCCTCAACTAGTTGAGTTTTGACTTGGGAATACCATTTTTTTAAAACATGGGAGTGATGTAGAATCATTATAGTTCACCATTAACAAATCCAAATAATAGATTCAATAAGCGAATCACAAATGGAATAGATTATGGGATAATTTTTTGTTAGTGGAGATCACCACTAGGTAATTTTTAGCTGATTCTCCCCATGAAACTACAACCATCACATAACCAATCCATAGAGAGTATGCCGCTGTAATAATGGGATATGTATCTTTTCCTTAGTATTGTAAAAGTACAGTTTCTTTTTTATAAATTAATTGGTTATTTTTTCCATCCCACTTTTAGTAGAATTTTTCTAATAAAATATTCATGAAAATATATGATTAATTGTATAATTTTTTTGGATACTAAAAAAAATTCATAAAATATATACAATTTTATTATAATCTCAAGTATAGTATCTGAATTTTATTTACAATAAATAACAATTTAAAACTTTATTTATCAAAATATGACGGACTATATAATTTTACAAGGGAATACGATGTTTTTATATTTGTCATAAATATTAATAGGTCATAAAAATATTGATTTTCAATAAATAAGTATATTTGATTTCAATATTAGAATTCTCATATTTAGAAATTTATTTATATAAAATAAGGTCTCTATTTTAAATTATTTTATCAAAATTATGTTAGGGTAAGGTTGATGGAATTTTATAAAAAATTATTAATTAGTAAATAATACAATTTTGTACTTTCAGTATGTTTTATGACTTAATATATTTTTAATAATGATGTAATAATTAATAAAATAGAATCAATGAACTACAATATTTTTCTTTTGTTATTATATAATATTTTAACGAATGTAGTTAAGTTTCAAAAAACAATGAATATATTCCAATATCTAAAATAGAAACTATAATTTTAAAAACTATATTTTGATGGAAAATCAATTTTCCATGTCAAAAGTAAGATAATAATATGGATTTATGTTCCAATAAAATTAAATATTATAAAATATTACTTAGAAATCAAAAACAGTGGACCAAAACCATATGTATGATGATGTTTTCTCACTTTCCACAACATAGAGATCTAAGACCTATGTTTGAAAGTTATGAAAAAAATTCTCCTCTTTTACTATATAAACACATCAATCCCACATTCCTCTCTACACAAAATCCACAAACACCGTAATTTCTTGTCATATTACCTCCTAAATAGTCCCTCCACAGTTTCATCTTGTCCTCAATGTGCCATTATAATGTTTTATTATGAATCTCTTCAATGTATGGGATATGTCCTCATCTACTTTTCAATTGAAGTACAATTTTTTGAGTATGTTTTCCAAATTTTATATTAATTTCTATTCATATACATATAATGTTACCATTAATATGTAAATATTTCTTATCGATGGGATACCATTCTCCCATATCATTTTATCCTTTTATTAAAGCATGTTTTATACCCATCATTCCACTAAATTCATTTCGTGGATTTCCATCTATTTCATGAGAAAATGATATATTTTAAATAATTAAATAAATTCACTCTCCATGGGTATTCACTGAGAAGAAAATATATTTTATTGATTCTGGGTTTTACATATTCATAACCCATATTCCATTTTCATGGGTAAAAATTTACTTAATGTGCCACTCATTTTTCATTTATATTCGCTGTGATTTTATTTGAAACCTATTCTATATTCTCAATGTGTTATTGAGTAGGTGATTGATTATGATCAATGTGGTTCAAATGAATAAATATATTTGTAGGGTGTGCCCTTATAACATTCCAAAAAAATGAGTAAATAGTTAATCATAAGAGATGACAAGTTTTATGATTTCATGGTGAATAACCATTGTAATTATGATTTATGACACCTTTGTAGTAATTCATGGTGATATGATTATTAATGTATCATTTTTATTTTTTATCCTCACTTCCATGAAATGATTCATTCAATTTATATTATAATATGCCTCATGTTCTAATTACCATTCCTTGTTGAGATGACAATATGTCACATAAAAAATTTATCTTTTTTTATTTCCATTATAAGATTTATACATAGGACAATTATATTTATGTATTTTTACAGTATATAAGAAGCAGTAAATGTAATATAAGTTTAACCTATAAGGATACATTTCAAGTGGATTAAAATATTGTTTATGTTATTCATTTAATATGATTCTAATTTCTAACAAACTAAACCTCTGAAGATCATTTTAGGGATTTCTTGTCATTGTGATTGCTGTTAGGATTAAGGTGGATAAAAAACGATATATTTTTCATTATATTTTATTAGAATGTTATGTGATGATTTTTTAATCAATAATCTTGGTTGGGGTTGGACTAAGATGATGTGGGTTGTTTGTTGAATCTATAGATGTCAAAAAGTTGAAAAAATAAATATATGAATGGTTTAATTTAGATGAAATTGTATAGAACAATTTCGTAATATTTTTGAATAGTTGTGGGTCATGGATGAGAATGGAATTTATTTAAATATGCTAAATATATTTATTATGGAACCTAACACATATTTATGAATGGAAATATGGAGTTTTATGAATTAATGTAAAAAATTGTAAATTTGTATGGTTGATAATGACTATCTTTTTGGATATTGGCTAGTCATATTTGTAGTGATGTTTATAGATGGTAGTGGTAGTGAAATGGATTATTAAGACTATGGTTTTATGCTTTTTTGTGTGTACCCAATAGTCATGAATCAGTTTCATACTAGATATTTGTATATTTTACTATTAATATCTAAATTCATTGCACCAAATTCAATGTTATTTATGAAAACTCCAAATTATTTGGATCTTCGTGAGTCCCCAACAACCATGTTGTAGAGGGTGGAAGGCTAGCATCCCCATCTCCTCCACTTTTCCATTATCTATAGATTAGATGTGACAACAACAACATGGTACAATAATGCTAGGTAGGATTGTGGAATATGGGGTAACTGATTAAGTGCTCATTGATATGTGAGGTAGTTGATTCATGGTAGAATATGGAACATGTTTTCTGTACATCAAGCTCATTATAATATACTACCTTGATCTAGGTTGATTGATATAGTATGAGGTTAATTATAATGTAATGGTACATTATGTGAGAGTTTTCCTTGATACAAACATGATATGTTGAACATAACGAGTATTTTAGTTTGTGTGGTTGTGATCGTACCCAGATTAGGTAGGATGTTATGATATCATATGTTGTTTGACATTGGTTTGTGAGAGAAGAAAACCAGTGGGGAAGTGGTTATATGGAATCAATGATTATTTTATTATGATATTACTTTATAAAATTCATATTTTCTACTTGTTGAGTTATCCTTGGTATAGAATAGAATGGTTGCTTTGAATTATAATTTCTTATTGGTTATACTTTTTACCCAATGGAGAATTAGTATGATTTTCACACATTTCCATAAGAGGTTATATGGTGGCTCTTACTGAGTATATATTTTATACTCACCATACAAAAAAAAGTTATTTGTTTCCAATGGCCATTGTAATATTTTTCATTGGGATAGACTAGGGTAGCAGGGAGGGAGAGTTATTGACTAGAGCTGCAACATAGGTCTAATTTTGGATTTCATTTTGGAAGTGTTTTTTATGAGATGACATGAATTGTTCAATTAATTTCTGGGGATATTAATTTATTTTATATGATTTGGTATCTACATGATATTACCCTATTTTATATTGTTCGTAACATAAATATTTTGTGCAATTCTTCTCCTTTTGTGTTATATACCCTCGATGCTAGCTGCCAACACATGGCCTATTAGAATAGATCTTTGAGGTTATCTCCTTCTCTTCCTTATCATCTTAAGAGGGGATCAAGATGAGGGGGTTAATGAAATTGATATTTATATTTTTTATTAAATTAATATTGAATCAATTATTATTTTTGTACTAAATATTAATTAAGAATTATTTTGAAATCAAATATCATAAATAAATTTTATGAATAATAAATTTTTTGAAATGAATAAAAAATTTATTAAATTTAAATAATTTTTATTTACATGTAGAAATTATTATTTTCTGAGTACATCATTCTTATTAATAGTATAATTTTTATATTGGTATTGAACTTATTTATTAAAAACTATTTTCTTGAAAATATTATAAATGTTTTCATACTTATATAGTTGAATAATATAACTAGTCAAAATAATGTAGCCATTTTTAATGTCAAATGACATTATATGTGCATCACATAACCAAAACAAATTATTGATTAAATATTATTATACTGATAGAATATATTATAATTAATTTATAATTTAAAAAAATTCTTATATTCTTATTTTTTAAATTTATACAATGTGTTTCAATTATTTATATAAAATAATTCATTTGAAATCTAAGTAATACATATAACATTAAAATAAAAATATGAGTTATAATCAATTTTTTAAAAAAAATTAGTTCCATTTATTTATAGTGTATTATTATCATATCATGTTAATTAAATTTTAAATTGTAGTTAGTACTAATTAAAATTAGTTCTTCGCATTATTTTGTAATCATCATATAAAATACGTTCACATGAAAATAAATTTCATAAATATGACTTAAAATGTGATTTTTTTAAACAGATGAATATTTTTTGTCAAATTTATTTATTATGGATATAATTAGTTATTTATAATTCATAAAATTAATAATAAATTATATAAATTATAAATTTAATATCTCATTGGAAAAGAAATAATTCTCAAATGAGTTAAAATTTCTTCTCCCTATATAATTTAATATTATTTAAAATTATGATATTTGTATAGATTTAATAATATAGATTTTGTTTTCTGAAATCATTACATCAAAATAACATTATTGTCAATTATTAGGATTTTTTTGGATAATATATATATTATATGGAAAAGTAAAAATAATGTTTTTATAAAATAACATACGATTTATGACACCATAGAGATATAAATACGACTAACAAAAAAATAATTATTTTTAATTAATAATATTATATATCTATTGGGGAAAATAATTCAATTAAAATTTATAACATTAATTTATAAACATGGAATGGAAATATTTATTCCTAAAAGACATTTTATTCTAATAGAAAACTAGTATTATCAAATTAACTTTCATAAAGTATTTCCATGATTCCATTTGGGTGGGTTTTAATATCATATAATCATCCATTTATATATCATACACTCATAAAATTCTTAGGAATCAACGCTATTTTTATTCTTGGGCCTAAATAAAAATCAATCAATACTTTCTTCTAAAATAACCCTCCTTTACCATAATAAATTCCCCACCTCCCCCCATTTATCTCCACTTACAAAACACTACATTTTTTATAAATAATCCTAAATACATCCCTAAGAACCCCTTTCATTTTCGTTAATCTTCTGGTGTATCCAAAATACATTCCATTTATATCTTATATCTTCCCCCAAAAAGAGGCAAGTCAATGAGAAAGGTTTGGTTTCCATGTACCTTTATAAATATTTATTTCTGATAATTTCTCCATTAAAAAATTTTAAACACCATATTGTTTTTCATATATAGTGATATTATAGTTTCATTTATATAATTTTTATGTATTATTCATGTGGGATCACTCATTCACACCCATCAAAAGCTTATTCCTAACCCATTACTTTTTCATAGCAAAAAATTCCTAATTCACTCTATTCATTACCTTTTTTGATTTATTTTTTGTAAACAACATTAAAAATTATTTTATAGTTTTTACCTTATTTTTTAATGTTAGTAAAAAAAATATTATCAACCATTAATATGAATGTTAGGATTCCCCCTAATGAAAATATTATTGGTAATATGTTACAATATCAACATATGAATTTCTAATAAATGTGGATTTTAATTTAAATTATCTTTTTACTTATTTAAATAAAAATTTTCCATTAAAAATAAATAATAAAAAATTATTATAATTAATAAGTATTTTTTAAATTTATCAAATAGTTTTTTGGATTCCTTTCTTTTAAATTTTTTTATTTCATCACTCACTATTGGTGGTTTTATGGTACCTAAATGAGAAATAATATATTATTTTAGCATAAACATTTTGTGGATATTCACAAAAATGGATAAATGATTAAATATGAAATTAATAATAAATTTAATTTACATTTCTTATTTTCTAATCTAAAGAATAGTATTCATAATAATAATATCAATACTAAACTTTTTTATTCCATTTAGATAATTAAACCAAACATACTAATAATGATTATTTGAATGGTAAATATCTAAAATAGTGGTGGAATCCACTCATTGTGGAAAAATATAATCCATATAGCATAACACATATGGATCTTATGTTGCAATTGTATTGTGAGTATTGAGGGATTCCATTATATAGGATTAGATTACGAATTAAGAAAAAAACATTATCTAAAATGGCTGACAATTGAAAAATAGATCTAATAAATGTGTAATCAATGATGATAAATTATTTTTTATAGAATAATAAAAATGATATAAACATTAAAAAGGTTCTAAAATATGATATTATTTAACACAATATTATTATCAAGTTGGTTTCATGTTATAAAAATCGACTTGGGACTTGAGGAATGATTTTCATTCCAAATATCCATTATTTTCTTGTATTTTTCCATTAATCCCTACATCCCCTTCTTCATGATTTATTTGAATTATTGAACATATATATTTATATTATTAATGAAGTAAATATATTCTCTCTTTTTCTCTTATTAAATTAAAGTTCATACCCAATATTTTTTAAAAAAATTCTTTCTATCTTATTCATGTTCTTGATGATATGATCCTTATCAATCTCAATTTCTAACACATACTCATTACATTATTATTAAATTTTAACTTTTTGTATATTATTCTTCTATATACTTATTTTTTTGTAATTATCATGTATTTATTGTTCCCTTCATATTCTTCCATTAATTCAAAAGTTATTATATTTACAATCAAATATTTTCATAATTACTATCATCATATCAAGGATTCTTATATTATAACTATTTTTTCTTACATTATTTAGATATTTCATTGTTGAAATATGGTTTTTAAATCCATGTTATCAGCTTTTTGAGAATATGTTTTAGAACGTGATAGTTATATTTTTTATTAAAAAACCACCTAAATTAATAAATATATTTGAGATATTTTTCTTCCATTTTCCTATCTACTTTTAAAATGACTATATCCAAATAGATTATATATTTGAATTTTATTTAATCTTTATTTTAATGACTTCATATTTCAGATCCTTTAAATTAATATTATCAGCTATAACATTCTTCAAACGCTACAGAGAAAACATGAAATAATGATCTAAATGGAGGAAAGACATACGAAATGATTATTATAAAGATAAATAAAAGAATCATAGATACTCTACTAAATAAATGTATATAAACCAATTTAGAATTGTTATATTTTTAGGTAAAGTAAATAATTTTAAAAATGATTTTCTTCTCAAATAATATTTTTTAATGTATTGTGTAATTTTTCACAATAAATATAATTATCCAATTTTAAAATATTATAATAATAATATATGATATATCCATATATGGAATAATAGTTTTAAATTATTTAAATTAGATATTGGTATGAAATGATATTGAAAACAACATAAGTTTTATCATTGAATTCCTTAATAAAACTAAATTTTCATTATATTTAGTATATTGTTTTAGAGAACTAAATATATTAACTCAATTAAATAAATTGTAATCAAATAATACTATTATTCCATTTATAATTTAAAAATTACTTAAGCATAATTTTTTATGTATCTTAAAAAATAAATGATTTTTTAGTTTATATTAAAAAATTCCAATTTCCTTAATACCAACCCATTTGGATAATTATCATAGTATAGTAAGTGTTTAAAAGTAAATAATCTGGTTTTCTAAAATAATATATATTTATAATGTCAAATTAGTTATTTTAAAACACTATGTTTAATTTTTAAAATCTAGGTATAATGTTTTGAAAACATATGTAATAATTTACTCTTAAAATAGTTTTTATTTACATATATTTAAAATAAGATTTCATAAGATTTTTAAAAATAAATCTTAGAAAATGAATTTCAAAAATTTGATAATAAATTTCACATTCATTATTATGGTCATTTTCATATTATCTATTAATATATTATAATGTATATTAATTAAAATGACTATGATAATTGTGAAAGGGTTATTTTAAATGATTTCTTAGAAATGTTTTTATTTTTTATATAACAATGTAAAATTACGTATTTTTTATAATAACTATTATATGATTTTATATTATATGATTAAAAATATTAAAATTCAATTATTTTGTACATAATTCTATATAACATTAATAACATCGAAGGGGAATTTTTTTTCTATAAAATGGTTTTGTATATGATAAATGTTTTATAATAAATGATACTATAATATTTTTTATAGTTGTTATTAGACTATATGGAGCCTAAATATTTTATTATAATATAAAAATATGGTTAATATGGTTTTAAATGTCACAAAACTAGTTTAAAACGTGTAATAAATTGGATGGTGTAAGGTGTATAATAATTTTATCCCCTAATGGATCATTAATTATCCCTTTTGGTACCATTTACCCATTAAAAGTTTCATTCAATTATTGAAAAATAATGTGGGTTGACAAAGATTCCATTCTTATCACTAATAGAATGCAACCACATCAAAACTCTATAAAAATCACTCATTAAAATAGAAATTTTATTTAAACCATACCAAATTAGAATATCCTAGAATTTTATTGAATGTAAAAAATCCATTTTCATAAGAGGATATCATACGACTTAATTTCCAATGATACTTTAAAGAGATTATTAAATGTAAAAATGTGATTGTTATTTAATACTTATCCCCTAGATTGAAAACATTATCATACAAAAACAATCTATTCATATTAATATAATAACATATGTATAATTATTATACTTCTTTGTTCTCATATGAATGAAAAAACTATTATTTATTTTTTCCTATCAAATTAAAAAATAATGGAATTTCTATTGTGCATTGTACATACTACCACATACATGAAATAAAATTTTATTTTGAATTCTTATTTGTAGATTTTTTTTATTACATGAATATTTATTCATTTTAAAGAAAAACAATATAATATCATTATAAATCGAGGATACAAGGGTTTGGTGTCTTTAAAAAATTAATTTTATACATAACATTTACATATTAATACATTAACATAATTTAAAACCTTATTATCAAGATTCTTAGTGTCCCCCATGTTCTATTTTGTATAAGTAATCTCCAGATTATATATATCAATTAAATGGGTGACTTAAATGCCAAGTTAGAGGAAAAAATAATGACTTAAATAAATATAACATGGGTGAGTATAATCATTATCATCATAACATAGGCATTGGGACATCATCATAATAATTATTAGAATCATAAGATAATGGAATGTGATGTTGAAATATATAAATATGAGATTTCATTTCTTAGTGGTCAAATACCACACATAGTTTTTGACATGACCCCCTCCCCACAAAGTGTACCCCTCCTGGGCCGGCAATGTGAGAAGGGAGATAATGACCCCCGAGTCCCGCCTCTAGTAGGCCCCGGGTTGGCAACTAGCACCGAGGGTATAGTAAACGCACGAATGGGAGGCATTACCCTCTAAGAGAACACATGCGGAAGAGAGAGATATAATAAACTCCAATCAACTCCAACTTAGAACTGAGATATAAAAGGAAACCAAGTACATATATGAAATGTCATGCAAAAGTGCTACAACTGAAAGGGGAAACTAAAAGTACCCAAAAGAAAGTAAAACGACAGTGACCACAAGCCCGAACAACTCCTCCTCCAACCACATGCTAGTAGTAACCAGCTTGATCTCCAACCTGCTCCATGTGACCTGAAAAACAGTTTATAAATACATAGGGTGAGTATAAAAGTATACTCAGTAGGATCCTCCTCAAGCCTCTCGTGAAAAAGTAAAGAAATCATGCTAAAGCCCAGTGAACAACAAGTGAAACTAACTCGTTACCTAAACAGGTATACTAAGTTCCCAACCTCACCATGGCTACTCTCACCAAGTAACGCATACAAGAATATAGCATATAGTAAAGAATATCAAGGGTACCCCGCTACTACTTCACCACTGGTTTGCCGCTTCACCCCAATGACATACGCCATGTGCATCTCTCTCCAAAGGCTTGCCCGCAGACACCTGGGCTAAGCTCCACACCGTCCTCACACCCAAAAGTAACCAGGTAGTTTCCGAGAGCCACCAAAGCTCGCATAACGGGTATCATACGTCGGGTATAATACCTCAAGCCATTACAGCCCATACTCCAAGTAAGGATCCTCAAGACATTATAGCCTATACACGTTACACCTATAGTAGTCCATAGGATACTATATCCAGAATATATGTGTGTGAAATAACCACAAGCCATTACATCCCTCTACACACATATATGGGTAAAATTAACCACTGTGCCTACCAGCACAAAGATCTACCAAGAGAAGAGAGCGTGGCCAAAGGGGGTAGTCAGCCATTCAACCTCCCATCAGAATGTTGGGGAAAACACCCCCCAGGGCTCAGAATCCCCGGGGTGTCGGTTGCCCTTACCGACAGGGTGGAGTAGCATATAGAAACACAAAAGTAAAGAATATATATAACTCACAACCACACTATGGGCATTACCTAGTCATAGGAACAACTGCAGCTAACGTCTCTCAGACTCCAGGCTGTTACTTCTAAGACTAGGCATCCTATAAGCACACAACCATTTGAAGAGATTTATTAGATTACTCCATTCTCATTTTATCAGTTCCACTGTATGTTAATTAATTATTTATACATTAATTAACCATGAACAATTTACCACATTAAACTAAATTGGCATCACATTCTAAACTGCTCCTTTTTAGGATTTACATCACTATTAAATTCTAGTTTCTCCATCCCCGTAGATTATCACCATTTAAACAAACTTTCATTTCAGAATTACTTTTCCATAATCCCAGGCATTCTAGTAAAACATCCTATGCTACTAAACACAAAGGGGATCAACACGGCGAGTAGATATACTACCCGTCGAGTCTTTTCCGCCTATAGTAAGAGCATAGACCCATCCTCCATCGAGAGGCTAAACACGGAAAGCACGTGGCATACCCCGCGTGTCTTTGCATCCTTCGGAAAGAGGGTAAGCAAGACCAACTGCCTTGAGCAGTGGGGAAAATTAAAGCAGATAAACAACCAAACCAAACCACCAACATCAAACCATCACATTCATCTCATACCAGCATCCTTGGTGTCCTCCCCGACACCCACATGCATAAACCGATGCATCTTTCCACACTAGGCATCATCCGCTGCCACAACCACAAGTCCCCATGCCTCCACATATCACAACAGCCATCCAGGCTCACATCAAATCACAAGAAGCGGGAAATAAAAGATCACAAAATGGGCTCTCGGCCCTTTAAAAAGGCATTCAGCCTTCATAAAATATGAGCACTCAGAGCTCCAAACCACAAGACATTCAGCCTTACAAGAAAGCGGGTAACTCAGAACCCTTTTGAAATTTTCGAACTAATAGTTCTTTAATCCATCTTGAATTAACAGATTCATTAACATGCCTCTTTATATTTAGCCAATTATTTAACTAATAATTCCGGCTTTACGTTCTTTATCAATTTCCATCATGAATGAGCAACTAATTAAAGAAAATCATAAATATCACTCTATCTAGGAAAACATGAGGCAAACCGTTATCACGGTACAAAGAAACAACATGCGATCAACCAATTATTTTAATCCAGTTCAAGTATTTAATTAGGTCAATTTCATTGTGATCCAAAAGGTTAAATCATGCTAATTCTACAGTTGCACATAAACAATTAGAGAAGCCATGAATCCCCTAACTTGAAGAGTTCTTGACGTCCTTTATCCAGACAACGGGTCACAGTTCTCTTCTCCTCACGACAGCTGCATCCACCGGAGGATTCCACGGTACGACAGTACCAACCAACCCCAAGAAAACCCATTAGAACCATGGAGATTACATGCTAATATGGAAGGAAGAACAAGAGAAGGTGATCTCCGAAGTAACGATGATAAAACATACCTTATATGGAAGAACGATCGACACAACTTGGTTGCATCAAACAGAGCGGAACTGATCCGAGTAACGTTTTATTGTGAAAATCCTATGGGAATGATTGCAAGGTTCTAGCTTCTCATAGATGAGAACCAGAAGGAAGAACAATGAAGAATGATATCTCGTTCCTTTAAAATATTTAGAGAGGCGACGGTTTACGATCTGATTTATTCTCCATTAAAAACGGGTCACATTAACCCACGCAGTTTGACCAAGTAAAAACATCCCGGCCTTAGGAATAATTAATATAGAATTTATGGCCTTTGAATCGGAATTAAATTCCTTAAAATAAGGTTTTAAAAGTATTTTACGTCAAAGAAAACGTCAAATTTACGAAGCTGGAAACACTTTTCACATACTCAAAATTTGGAAAAGTATGGAATCGATAGCTCTCATGAAGTCTGGAAACACTGTACAAGTACACCAATAGAACCTCACTGATAGAAACACTGTTCAAGTCTACCGATAGAAGTCCACCGATAGAACCTCACCGATAGAAACACTGTTCAAGTCTACCGATAGAAGGCCACCGATAGAAACACTGTTCAAGTCTTCCGATAGAAGTCCACCGATAGAACCTCACCGATAGAAACACTGTTCAAGTCTACCGATAGAAGTCCACCGATAGAACCTCACCGATAGAAACACTGTTCACTGAACCTCACCGATAGAAACACTGTTCAAGTCTACCGAAAGAAGTCCACCGATAGAACCTCACCGATAGAAACACTGTTCAAGTCTACCGATAGAAGTCCACCGATAGAACCTCACCGATAGAAACACTGTTCACTGAACCTCACCGATAGAAACACTGTTCACTGAACCTCACCGATAGAAACACTGTTCACTGAACCTCACCGATAAAAACACTTTTCACTTACCGATACTATTCATAAAACTGGAAACACTATTCCCAGATCTAGAAATTTGGCAAAGTGTTAGCTGAGCTACTGCTAGACTGCGGCTACCAGTATACCGAGCTATCAGTATGCCGCGGCTACCGGTAAACCCAGCTACCGGTAGGATGCGGCTACCGGTAGACCGAGCTACTGGTAAGCGACGGCTACCGGTAGGCAGCAGCTACCGGTAGACCGAGCTACTGGTAAGCAGCGGCTACCGGGAGGCAGCAGCTACCGGTAGACCGAGCTACTGGTAAGCAGCAGCTACCGCTAGACCGGCTACCGGTAGGCAGCAGCTACCGATAGACAGCAGCTACCGGTAGACCGAGCTACCGGTAGGCAGCAGCTACGGGTAGACCGAGCTACCGGTAGGCAACAGCTACCGGTAGACCGAGCTACCAGTAGGCAGCAGCTAGCGGTAGACCGAGCTACCAGTAGGCAGCAGCTACCGGTAGACCGAGCTACCGGTAGGCGGCAGCTACCGGTAGACCGAGCTACCGGTAGGCAGCGGCTGGGGGATAAGTCACCTTGACTTCCCGGAACACCTCCAACACCACATTTTCACAAAGTAATGGACCAGGGAGGTCTGGGCCATTACAGTTTTGATTAATGACAACATCATTATCTCACATAACATGTGTGCATAATTATAAATTCAATATTATGGACAAATCCATCATAATATTCACGGATATTACACATTATTTCATGATATACATCACATTACCCAATGAAATGGAGGGATATTTTTTTCTCAGACCACCCATCACAACATAACATTTACATATCCATGCATACCACATAAAACATATAACAATCAAAGTCATAAAATAACCCATTGAAATGAATTATTTTCATAATAATTTTATTAGGAATATGTTCATTAATAAACTTTGGGGATTTCAAATGAAAAGGGAAAAAAATAATTGTAATAATTATCATCAATAAAGAGAGAACAAGAAACAATATCAAGTGTTTCAATATTTGTATTGGAAAAAGGAGTTCTTTTGGAAAAATTTATATATTTTTCATAAAACCATGTTGGAAACCTATAATCCCTATAAACAAAATTTTAGTAATGAATACATTATATTTATGGATGATTAATGGAATATAGATATTGAATTTTTTTAGAAATATTGATGACCCAAGAAATAGATATGGGATTGAAAATCCCCTTACCATAATTCCCTCCTAATTTCATCGGTTCTGGACCTCCTGAATAATAAAAATATATTTATTAAAACATTTATCAAATAGATTATAATATTCATTTGTAAAAATATTTATCATTTATAATAAATGGATTATATTTATTAATTTACATTGATGAAAATGATTTATTTTTTCATCATGTATTACAAAAAAAATTCTCATTTAGCTTTGTTTTATCTTTTTAATTAAATGTAATTTATAAATAACTGTAAATATTTAAAAAAAATTATAATGAAACTAATTATATTTTTATTTGTTATATATAGTTTTTAATATCCATTCTTGAAGATGTTTATATGTATTGACATGGAAGTTTATCCGTAGGTGGTTAATTATCTTTTGATGGGATAATATACGGAGAGCGTGAAAAATAAATTTGAAATATATATATATATTTTGTAGTATGATACTCAAAGTAGGTTAAAATAATTAATATAATGTTTAAATATGGACTAATTAATTACATTAAGGTTTTTTTGCGAAATGATTATTGGAAAAAGAAAGATAAGAGGGATAAAATTTAAAAATAGAGAGAAGTGGATTAAAACATACTTAACCCTCAGTGTAGCTTCTCTTGTCTGACAATATAACTCCCCGATGATTGGTTTTGGATTACACCAGAACAACACTTTTTATTTTAAGAGGATTAATAATAACATATTAGGCAGAGAATTTGATTTGGACTTGGTGGAAGGATTGGTTCTTAAATGGAAGGGAGAGGGGTAATTTATACTTGTGAGATGGCGTGGTTAGAATAAAACATTTAATAAAATAACATATCGAAGGTAAAACTTTTTATAATGATTTTATGACTATATAAATCGATATATTAACATTATTTAGGTTTTTAAGACTTTAAATATCATTTATAATTCTAATTCATAATTTTATTATATTAGAAGGTTGAAAGAATAAGGAAAATTATTTTATGGGAACACTTTTGACTTTAGGTTTTGGAATGTTCTTTATTGTTTTGGAAAATGAATTTATTTTATTTTAATTAACTCATTATAAAACTAAGTATTATGTGTCTAAAAAAGGTTTCATAATGTATTATTTCATTATAATATAATTAATGATGGAATTTTAGATACACTGGTTAGGTGAACAATTCTTTTTTTACTATTTACAAAAAAAATTATGTACACCTAAAAATTACCAAAAACAATAAACCGGAGATAATTTCAATGTGAATATTTTAAAAATTATATTCCTATTATCATAATAAATTTCTAAAATAAGTACTTTTAATTTTTAATATGAAAAAAATTATTTTTACAATATAAAATAAAATACACTTTATTAAAAAATTGTTCTTATATTTTTATTAAAATTTTAATCATGATATTTAATTTTTAGAATCAAAAATTTTATATTTACGTAATATAATAGTTATAAATATTATTTACATCATAATTTATAAATTTTAGTATAAATTATTAATTCAATGGAAATGTTACTATTCCCAACAGTTAGGATATTATTCCCAACATTCATGATTCTATTCGAATTTTCACATTACGATTATAATAGTCACATTACCTTTTGTAAATACCTCTAGATTCGTTTATCCTCTATTTAACACAATTCCTATCAATGTTCCATTTTTCTTTTTATTTAATTTTTCATTAGGCGGTAATATTTCGTATCTTTTCTATAGTGTTTTCATTGGTGGTTATCATTTTATTAGATTGGGGTTATCTATATTTTTCTATTTTATCTTATCTATATTATATTTTTTTGAGTTATAATGTTTTGAGATTGTGTTGGATTTAAATTTGATTCATATAATAGTATGTAGTAATGAAACGATTCCTTTGATGGTTTCATAGCATTTTTCATTTATATAATATTTTATTACAAACATTTATTCCGGATGAAAATTTTACTACCAAACACTAGGTAATTACATCCTTCCCCCCTTTATAAATTCCTCCCCAAAATTTCATCTTGTATTCTCAGTTGAAAAAATATGAGGGTGGTTTTGATATATTTTTCCATCTATTTCCCAAGTCGCCTATTTTTACTCTTGGTTCATCTAAAACACATTGGCATGGAGATTCATCTTGTTGCGTAAAACATTTTCTATATAGTCTATGATATTCATAGGCGTCTCTTTATATGAGAATTCATTCTCTAGTTGTACCTCTTAGTGGTGCAGTACATGTGAGGCCTAGGGAATGTACATCCCCAAAAGTGATATGGGGAACATATCCTAAACATGAGCCGTACATGATGGAAGTGAAAGCAGATATGAAACAACTCCTATGAAATCAAGGATCACAATGGGGATGATTAACCTTGGGTAAATCCTGCCTTTCTATCCAAACTGCGTGACTCTCTTCCATGATGATATTCTAAAGAAGAATTTGACTCCAATTTCAAACTCCCAGTCCCTTTAGTGGTCATAAACATAGCTTTTTTTTTGAATTTGAGATGCTTTTACAAGTTTTTGGTTATCTTGAACAATCCATATCCTCTCTCGCACAAGGATAGGTCCATGTAGATTTTTCCATAAAATTCATCCCAAAAATATTTATTTTTACATATCATCCCATATAGTTCTTCATATGGATCCATTTGAATAATATAGTGGAATCTATAGTTATTTGAGAACTCAGCCAATGGGATATTCTATTCCTATAACCCTTTTAATTCCATTAAGTAGGATTTATTATTTCTTCAAAAGTCTGAATAAGATATTTCATATTGGTTGTTAGTTTTGTGGTGGTTGGTTGTGCTGAAATTCAATCCAATGGGAAAATCATGTTGAATAATTATCAATAATTTTGAGGTAAACCATGGTTCTTGATCATAGATGATCAAAAGTGGTACCCATTGTATCCTCACCATATCCTTCACAGATATCATGGAAATTTTATGAATTGTTGCCCCATGCAGTATCAGCACTGGCCCTTTCAGACTAGTGACAGTGTCCATAGTGTCATTTTCCCACTTCCATAAGGGTATATGGAATGGTTTCATTATCCCATTGGAGATATAACGCTCTGCTTTAATATACTAACATAACAAAAATCGTAATATATAATGTTCAATATCCATCTTCATATTATCCTACTATATGTTTTCTCAAAGACAGGGATGTGTCTCGGTTCTTCTAAGATGGAAGAGAAAGATGGGTTATGTGAATTATCCAATAGATTCTTCTTTATATTAGTTGATGAAGGAACAAAAATCCTTTTTTCAAAATGAATCACACTATTATCTTCGATATGTAAAATATTATAGATTTCTTTCTATAACAACATTTACATTCATTTGTATCCTGAGGTCACCCCTTTATGCCTCATTAATATCCTCTTACAATGAATGTTGGTAAATCATTTGGGAAAAGTAGGATGAATTTATTGTTGTTATGATTTATAGATCGATCCGATGAATTTTATTGAATATATGGCCTTTCTCAATCCACATCAGTGATATATTAGTAGGTTATTTTTGTATAAAAATATCATCTACATTTTTATTCTTTTCCAGCTGGTTGTGAATACAAAAGTCATCATCATTGATTATCTCAAATTGCCTTCTTGGATAAATGATCATATACCTCTATGTTGATATATATTTTAGAAACTTATGATCAATATATATATATATATATATATATATATCACACTTCTGACCATATATATAGTTCTCCAAAATATTTAGGAAAAATAATAATGCTGCTAACTACGAATCATGAATTAGGTAGTTCTTCTAATTGGTCTTCAACTGTTGTTTTGTGCAAGCTATCACTTTGTTTTTTTCATGAGTATACAACCCATGACATTCGTTAAATAATAACTGTGTACCAATAAACTTATCAACTTGTTCATTATGTGATTATAAGTATATATATTGGCCTTTTATATAGATCCTTTATGATTTTCACACATTTTTCCATACAGACACACAATTCCCCTTTCAATGTTAACAATGTTAAAAATCTTGACAAAAATTCACAATTACTCAAAAAAGGTCTACAGTACACAAACAATTCCATGGAAACTATGGATTATTATGACACTCGTGGGTTTGGGACATTTATAAATTTTTTTCATTGATGTTTTAATAGAAACTCCCTCACATTTGATCACATAACCAAGAATCTTACATGCTTCATCCAAAAGACACAATTTCCTAACTTATCATACATTTTATCCATACATAATTTCATATTCAAAATCCTTATGCTCTCTTAATGTTTATCCTTTATCATAAATTAAATATGAAAATTATAGATACAAATTTCCATAAATTTTTAATGTAGTATATATAAACTATATTAATCAAATCCATAAATATTTCTGGGGAATCAGAATGCCCGATGGGAATCACTATGAACTCATAGTTCCCAAACCTAGTGCAGAAAAATTGTTTTGTGAATTTCTTACATCATTGCCTTATGTTAATGATAACAAGAATTAATATCAAACATTAAGAATTATTGATTTCATCATAGCTGATCAAAGAAATCATTAATCCTTGGGAGATGATATTTTTTCTATTTGAATATATTTTTTATCTCCCGATAATTGATACACATGAGCATTTATTGATCCAGATTCTGGGTCAATATAACTGGTGCACTGCAAGGTGATGTAATATTGAGTATGAACTAATTCCGAAAATGATATTTCAACTAACTCTTTTACTATTCCATTTTGATTTGGGCCATCCTGTAATGGAATTTTGAGATTTGAGTTGCTAAATGTTTGAGATATGTTAAGATCTCTACCACACTATATGGTGTAATTATGGGTAACACATTAAGAAATACATCAGTGTATTACCTAACATGGAGAATTTTTTCTATGTTGATACCTTCTATTAACTCAATAATTTGAGAATGGTATGCTTCTCGACATGGTTAAAGCACCCACACTATTTATGGATTTTTCAGAGGTTCCGGATATTCCTTCCCATCTGTAGAGGTTCATTGAATATTAATGATTATTAGTGAATATTTTCATTTCTAGATTTTTGGTTCGTTCTATTTAAAATGAGATCCAATCCATTTCCATTATTGCATCAAATTCCATTAGGGGAATCATTATGAGATTCATTGGAGGAACATTACCAAATACGCCAATAGGTGATGATTATACCACATAAGTTTAAATGATTGCACCAGTAGGTTTTATATAGGTATATCTAGTTCAAGGTATTACCGATTTTATTCAACATTACTAGAATACTTATAGGATATTTAGGGATGCATAGAACCAAAATCAAAAAAAAACTTCTTCCATTATTCTTTGAATAGGATGTATACTTTTTGTAACATTATTTCCTTAATCCACATCAGTCTTTGGGACGGAGTAATATTTCCCTTAATATATTTTCATTGGTGGATACCGACACTAATTATCCTAAAAGACTCATGGTATAGTGCATTGGAATTTGCAGTTACCTTTACCCATTTATTTGAAACATTTATCCATTGGTTGTGAATTATGAGGTTCCCCCCATTCCTCCATCATGTTGTTCAGATTCATTTTTTCTTTTCAAAATTTAATATATTGATATCATTTTCTCCTATACATGATGCATTAATCCACACCTTGGATACAATTCCCATGATGTTTCATCCAACATTTCTAACATATGGGAAATTGGGTCATCTTCCCTCCTTTTCTATTTGATCCACCATCTTCAAAATCCAATATTATATTCTTATCTCCAGAACCGTTGGACCATTTTACAAAACTCCATATCTAATTTGAGATCACATCAACCCACATATTCATAAATTTTGAAGTCTTGGATTTCTATATTCATTTGACTATGTGGTTTTAAACCAATAGAGAATCTATCTATTTTTATTAAATTGTTGGTAATGAAACTGTAGGTTCATTTTGAAAAAATTGTGATGTTTTCCTCATAATCCATGATATATTCACCTTCCTTTTTCTTCAGATATAAGAAATCTATACCCATATTCTTTTCAATAGTTCATGGAAAATAGTTGGTAAGAAATACTTTTTTAATTTATTCACATTCCTTTTTATATATCTCATCTTTGGTCATGGTTTCCTTTTAAAAATTCCCCCATTTATCGAATTCCCAATCATAATGAAAAACTACAAGATTCACCATCTCATTTTTAGAAGAATGGATTATTGAAATTATCTTGTCCATTGCGTTATCCCACTGTTGTGAAATAAGTGGATTAGAGGTTAAACTACATTTTTATGATTTTATATGCATGAAATAGTAAATGGATAGTTGATCCTTATTGGGTGACGGTGTATGTTTCATGTGATTTATGTTTTTATTCATAGATCGATATATCTGGGTATGAATCCCCATAAATTTATGAACTCCGGCTCCCATTGAATTGGGAATGTCATATGGAAAATCATTTTGTTTTCCCTCTTATAGACTGTCGTCCACGTTCCACCTCGTTCACATCATTTTATAAAATAGAAATGGACTAAACTAATCTCAAGTCCAAAAATAATTAAAAAAATAATTTATTCTTTGGATCATTTAACTGTTAAGACAGATCGTATGGGATACCTAGGTTAATAATTTTTCTTTATAAAGATTTATTGTTATTTACATATACACAGTATTATCCTAATGGATTTACAACTATTTTATAATCCTAATTACAAAATTCACTAAATAGTTCTATGATACCAACTATAAAAACCCTAAATTTTCTTAAATAAATTTTACATCATTCTAATGAAAAACTACATAATAGAATTAAAAATCCACGATAAAATGGTTTAATGTCTTGGGAAAATAGTCTTATAAATAAATTTTACATAAAAAATAAAGAATTTATTTTTAACTACTTCTTCTCCAAATTCTTAGTGGACCTCGGAATCACCATAGTATAATTAATCACTTGAGGAATAAAATCAATAGATAGGGTGATCCAAAAATAGAGTAAGATGATAAATAATGATATGGATCAATATAACATGGGTGAGGATAATAAAAATCATCATAATACTATTTTTGGGTCAACATAATATTCATGATAATAAGAATTGGATATATTCCATGAATGTGGCATTGTATAAAAATGAAAAATCATGTCTTAGTGGTAAAATATCACAAATAGTAGCAAAACATTCTATCATCATGTTAACACATGACGTATGTTCATAATCATAACAACATCGTTATGAAAAAATCATGAACCATGTTTACATATGTTGCACATTATATAATGATATACATAACACGATCCAAGTTTATTTTACTGATATATGATTCTTCACCCACCTATTACATCATAAAATTTACATATTCATGCATGCCACATATAACATATAACAATCATATTTATATAATAACCCATGGAATGGTATTAGTTTCTTAATAATATCATAATGAATAAATTAATGAATAAACTTTTTGTTTACCAAATTCAAAAAGGGAAAACATTTTGATTATAATAATCACGAGTCTTGACTGAAGAAAATACAATCTCAGTGGAGATGAAATGTGTTTTCCAAAAACAAGTTATTTTTTAAAAAATAATTATATTTGTGATACAACTAAGATGGAAAAATTTATATCCTCAAAAAAAAAATTTAATGAATAATAAAATTATATTAATGGAATATTAAATGAATATCCATATTTAAATTGTATAGAAAGAAGGAAGACACTTGAAAGTAAGTTGGGTTCGAGAATACTCGTACCGTAATTCCCATTTAATTTATTCTCTTTTAACCCTCTTGTATAATAAACATAGATTTATTAACACATTGATAATAAAGCGTGTTATAGTGATCTATAAAATTATTTTTCAATAATAATGTGATGATTAATTTTATAAATTTCTATTAATTAAATTGAAGCATTTTGATATCATGTTTTTCTTAAAATACATTTTTTACATTGTTTTTTTAAATGTTATTTAAAAAATAATATAATTTATGACAGAATCATATAATGAATATAATTAAAAGTATAAATATTACATATAAATTATAATATCAATAATTTCATATAATTTTATGTGTTGAGATGTATTTTTATCAGTAGGTGGTTTACTGACCTTTGACGGCACATTGTCAGGAACGTTGTAAAAATACATTTTATATTTATATATATATATTCGAATGATACATATAGTAGGTTGAAATAATTAATATAATGTTAACAAACATCTTAAGTAATTTTTTTACCGTTTTTTTGTGAAATGTTTTTTTTGGAACAGAACGAGAGGATGAAAAATAATCAAAAAGAGAAAAAAGGGTATGAGAACATATATAATACTCGGCGTATCTTCTCTTGTATGACACTGATTGGGATTTTTTCATAACATCCATGTGAATTTTAAGAGGCTTTAAAGGAAATATTTTTGTAGTTATTTGTATTTTTAATGGTTGGGAGGAGTGGTTTTCCTGGGGATGGAAGACATGTTATTTATATTTCAGAAAAGGGTTATTTTTAAAATAAAATATTGAATAAAATAATATATCAGTGCTGAAAAAATAAATATGTATTTTTTTACACTATAAATATTATTTTATATATACTTATATAATGTGATTGTGTATTTTGATCCCTTTTATATTTGGAATTCATTTAATTATTAAAAATGAAATTATTGATTTTTTTTATTTTAAAGAATCACATTAAGCTTTAGGTTTTGGGAAAAAATGTGTTGAAATTGAGTTTTTTGTATTTTAATAAACCATTTATTAAACTAAATATAAAATGTCTAATTATTTTTAAATATATTATTATGTAATTAATAAATCATGAATGATGTAATTTGAGATGCACGAGTTATTAGGGGAAAACGATTTTTTACTATTCACTTGAAAATATATATATTACAAAAAATTACCAAAAAATAAACCAATGATAATTTTGATGGGTGGATTTAAAAAATGATTCTAATTTTATCAAAATAAATTTCTAAAACATTCCATTTTATGTTTTTATATAAAATTTATTATTTTTCAAAATTCCATAAAATAATGTTTATTTAAAAAATGTGTTTATATTTTATTTGATTTCTGAATCATGAAATTTATTGTTTTAGAATTATATAATTTATATTTACTTAAATTAATAACGATAAATATTTTTTATATCATACATTATTATTTTTATCGAAAATTAATATTCGGACTTTCCGGTAACTATTCCCAATGGTCATCATAATAGTCCCAATGGTTGGGTTGTTATTCAAAAAGATACATTACAGTTAAAAAGATCACATTTCATCCAATAAATAACTATAGATTCCATAATTCATTATTTATCATAATTTTTCTTAATGTTCTATATTTTTTTATTCTATATTGTTCCCTAGTTTACTAATATTTTTTTACTTTTTTAGAGTGTTTTTCATTGAGGGAGTTGATTCTTATAAATTAGATTAATCCATATTTTCTCATTTTAGATTATTTATTTTATTTTGTTATTAGTTATAATTTTTTAAATTTTAATTGGTTCATTACTTATTAATATAATGGTATTTAGTAATGATGAAATGTATTTAGTCATTCCATTATATTTTTTATGTGTATATAATTATATACACAACTTTATTCAACAATAAAATTACTAACAAACACTAGATCATTATAATTTTCCAATTGAATTTTCATTTTTTATCCAAAACATTTTTATTAATATTCAAAATAATAAAAATGACTAAATAATTTCATTAATATACATTTATAATTATATTATGTCAATATTAGAAGTTTATTAACCATACTAACCAATCAAATTATTATATCTGAGAGGAATACATTACTATTTAATCAACATTTAAGAGGGGGTAATCAGTGTCTGAGAATCATAATAAAATTAAATGATTTACCCCTTTACATCTTACAACAATTAGGCTTTTCATTTTGTTATCCCCATTTCCATGTCACATCTATTTATATGAAAATTTTAAAGTTTTCCACATGTTTTTTTTATAAGATTCAAAACTCAATAATTGTATCTAGTCATTAGCATGGTTTTGAAATAAAATAATACCACAAAACCATATGAAAATAATCTTCTATTCATTGTTATAGAAGTAAATAAATACATATTTACTTGTGTTTCAATATAGTCAATAAACAATGCATGATTTGTAGCTCTTATGTGGTTTTATATATTTCCACTAAATTATTTACCTATTAATGATATTTGAAACACCATGAAATTATTTCCCTGGATGATAATTATTATTAATTTCACAATAATTATTAGATAATGTACATATTACTTACATTGTTATCTCATCAACAAAAGGAATTAAAAAATCTTCTTTTTTAATAAAGTGATATAAATTATTCAATTTATTATTAATCTGACATCAGTAAAAATAATATTAATATTTTCGATATGTATTCTCATAATAAATCTTCAATAAAAATGATAATCATATCACTATTCAGTATTTGGATAAATCAACCATATTTATTCCTATAAACTGAATGTCTCGCTTATCTAGAATAAAAAAACTCATTTTCGATTATCCGAACAATTATGGATCAACTTATCATCATCCAAATTATTTTTTCTTCATTGATACAATATCAGTTATGTATGTAGTATTGGTTCACTAAATGTTCTTTATGCCTCTGATATATTATATAATAAATATGGATTATTATTTTCTATCCTCCACAGAGTATATCGGGTTCTTGTAAAATTTCTCATTTCTTCTATTAAAATTTCAGTTTCACTTAATTAACTTGTTATTATTATTTCATGTGATATTTTCTTCTATAAATTATTTCATGTATGTCTTATGAAAAATATTTCATGTATGAGAAATGATTACTCATTATTTTATGTTTTTTTAATTCTATTTGGTTTCATTGTTGAGGCTACCAATTGATTTTAGTTCCAATCAGCACATGTAGTTATTTGGGTATCTAGGTTCATGTGAATATAAGATAACACACCCAAACATGCCCACATTACCCCTCACAAAAACCAAAATTTTTATTCTATATTATATTTCATTTGTGTTTATTAATGTTTTTATGAAACACCAAATTCATTGTTGTTTAGTGGAGGTTCATTTTAGTTCTCAAAATGTTCTTCATGTAGTATTTTTTACATCCCTTCTGTTATCATCGTACAAAGTATATACTAAATTTTTTCATTCTTTCATTCAATTACAAGTTCCTGGTTATTATTCAGGATAGGTTTTATATATGATAAATATTATTCCTGGTGCTTTTTAGATATGTGGAACACTTACTTTATGTCACTCAATGATATTTTATTACTATCATTGGATCATTATAATGTTCGTAATGCAGTCACCATGGCAAATACATGAAATGAAATAATGGATATTTTTCTTCCTAAAATATAGTGGGAATACATAACTCTGTAATTAGATCAACGATCATATAATTCATGCATTAGTTCATGATACTCCCTTATTTTAATAGCCATGTATGGATAAAGAAATGCATGCCTCTTTACATAAAGGTGTTGATAGAGATGATTGGTTTTTCTGATAAAACATTGAACTCTTGTAAATCCTGAGTGTAATCACCCTCTCTTAGGATGAATGATTTTGTATTTATAGATGATGTATCCATTTCCTTGGACGGTCATAAATCGTAATATTAATTACAAGTATATTATTGATTTGAACTCACAAGTATATCATATTTAAATTCATGAAGCATGGGTTAACATATTCGATTATGCTAAATAATATGGGTGCACATTATTCATGATTTATTTATCCTCACATAATTATATAACATTAACATGATGATGATCACATGCTCTAAGCACTAAAATTATATCAGATGCATGATCATCCTTTGACATATTCATAATGTTCTAGGGAGAAGCATATTCCATGAAATATTGTATTTATGTAAAGCGTAGAATGAATTCAGGATGTTCATGGATTTGAATGCCTCTTAATACTGGCCATTTGACCATGGATCAATAATGTATGTAATGGGATTTAGAATTAAAATAATAAAAATATCCTCTAATGAGGTCGGATGAAGAAGATGATACTTGGGGTTGATCATATTAATGAGATCCATTTAAACTGGTGGCCATAATTATATGTTTTACATTATAATCACACCAACCATTCATCTTGAATGTGATACCACATAAAACACTTTAGTGGTTTTTGGGGAACCTAATAAGTTTTCATGTTTCCCCCTTTCTTCTAGAAAGAAAATTTAGTTCAGATTTAAGACACACCCTAACACATGACTATCACGGATCATGACTATTTTGTTCTGTCCCCCAAGGAAACGTTTCTTGTGCTTTTCACATCCTGTGCATGCCCCTAGGAACTATATATGGGATATATGATCCCCCTTCCTCTTTCCAAAAAATATATTTAGTTATTTTAAATAACTGACATACATATGGACAACCCAAGGGTCCCACATTTGTGGCTGAGGTTGTCCGTAATTGGCTGAAAAATGGAGGACCAATTTTTTTCTAACACATAGAATATTTCTACGTGAAATATTTGAAAAAATCTTCTCAAAATAACTTCCATGAATTTAAAAATTCTTTCTGTAAAATATTCTAAGATAAATAATATATATTTTTATGAATTTCTCATGCTCCTCAATAATCTAAAAAACTCTTTGTGTAATAATGTATATATTTTATGGGCTTCTACAAATTATCTTTAGGAATATAATAATTTACATTCTCTTATTTAATTCATCTTATTCTCATTTTGAAATATGAATTACATATAAAATAATGAAGATCAAAAATTATAACATAATCATCATAATTCTTCACATATTAATCATTTTTTTTTAAAAATTTCACGTCAATGTATTTATTGGATCATATTCTACAAACCGAAAAAATCTCAAACGTTTTATGACTTATAAAACTAAAGTATGAAAATCATTTTCATGAAATATTATGAGTTGTGTAATTCACATCCGTTCATTTGGACTTATTCAATATGTTGACATGAAATAAATCTTTTTATTTTATTGACAATTGTTTCTAACAAATGAAAAAAATTGACAATGAATAAATCCCATTCACAAAGTTCAATCTTCAATATGGCATGTTCAATTTGTAAGAAATATATTAAAAGTTCATTCAAAATTAAAATATCATCATTCAAATATATCGTAATTAATTAAAAAACATTTCTCATTCAGTCAACTTTATTGACAAGAATGAAAAATAACCTGGGAAAATGCTATCAGTCCATACTTTAGAAATGTTAGATATATCATTTCACTCTAAATATGTGTAATCCCTGATTGTTGTAGACAATGAGAATATTTTATTTATAAAAAAAAATTTCTTTAACGTCCGATGAAGATAACTCAAGAAATGAGACCTCATATTTCAATATTTATTGGTTGTCTAGTTTTATTCTAAGATGAATCTAAAAAATGTTATTTGATAAATTGTAATGAAAATTAACCTAAAAATCATATAATCACTTCAACAAACAGTTCAAAATCAACTATATGCAGTGAGAAGTATATGTATCCAAGTAGAACTTCCATATTTAAACATTAATTATCTCATAGATTAATAAAAATAATCACCTGTTATATTATGTTTGGTGTTTTTTTATAACAAAGGAATAGAGATTTATAAAAACTCGCCATTTATAATGAAATAGTTTACATAAGCATTCCAAAATAATTACATTTAGTACTAGTTGAATCAACGATTCTGTAATCTACTTTATCTTTATTTATTTATCACTAAATCAAGGGAATTACTCTATATGTTATTAATTATTTTTTATAATTTCATTAAATGATTTTAATACATTCTAATATCGATATTACACCAATATGGATCCCCAACAGGCGACTGTCTAGATTTTAAAACATAAACATATTTAATGTTGATGATCTTCATTACCAGATTTCCATCATGATACTATATATAAAATTAAATGAAGATGTTAAATTTTTTTACCTTACTATTTTTTATATGAAGTAAAATTTTCAATAAAATCAAAATGATCATTTATCATATTTATAATTGAATACAAATTGATGTATCATTATTGGATAGTGAATTTATCATATTTTATTTCAATAGTTAATGGTACTTTTTTTAGGATCTTCATCTGAGAACAAGCCTCACCTTCAATTACTTATATTAAATGAAATATACAATAAATTTATATTTTCAGAATAATATGTATCCTAAATACTTTTTTAATGTGAATAGAATGTTTTAAATAATTTTGAAAACCATTTTTCTCCATTTCATCTAGTTAAATACCTCCATATTTGAACTTATATAGTGATTTATGGTTGGGAAGCATTGATATATTCATGTAACATGAAGTATTTATTTTAATTTTTTTAATCAATTTAAATTTCATTGATACGTTTAGATAAAATAACAATGGGTTTATTCAATTGTTTGCGTTATTAGAGACACTGAGTTTATAAGGCCCCAGCCTTAAACATTACATAATATTGAATTAAATGAAAAATTCACATTGAGGATAATTTCAGGTTTAGAGTTTTAGAGAATTAGGACATAACTGTTACATCTCAAAAGATTTCAAAGTAGACACTTCTACTAAGTTTCCATAGAATAAAAAAACTCTTAAAAAGAAACATGTCCAGTTCCATGTTTTATATAGCATGACTTTCCCTTGATCCCATCCTTGACCCTATTCCACATTAAGTCCTATGAAAAACATTTCAAAAAAAACTTGGGGTGAGCATAAAAAGCTCAGTAAGGGATACACAAAGAATGATAACTGTTAGTTTTTCAAACATCAAGTAAACCATGTATACTTTATCAAAGTAATACCTTTACCTTGATGAAGTAGTAAAAACTATTCACTGAATAAAATATCATTACTTACCTTTTTATAAACAAAGGATTACCATAAAACCCATATAATGAACACATAACATATAAAGGTAACTTGGGACATAAACATACTTAAGTGGAATAACCATACGGTCGACTTCCACACATATCACTCAATGGAATAGCCATATGGCCAACTTCCATACATACTTAATGGAATAGCCATACGGCCGACTTCCATACCCAATGCATTGGAGGTTATAACGTAACCACCCGTCCTGGTATTCATGGTAGCACCCGTCATATGGTTTATCATGTAACCACCCGTCAAATGTCCAAGTACCATTATAAAAATCATAAGACATAAAACTATTATAATGGAAAGAAAACATTTCCACACTTTGATCACAATATATCACATAAATATATTGACATAACAAATCGATTATAAAAACCATTTTCAATACCAAAATACATAAAAGAGTATATGGTATTTATTTTATTTTAAAAACATTACGGCTTGTTGAGTAAGCCAAAGACCAAATAATACTCGTGGTGGTGGAAAAGGTCATTGTCACCGTGTACGTTAAAAGAAACATTACATTTTTCAATTTTTTAAACGCTTCGTAGAACAATATTCCTTTTCTATAAAAGTAAAATCCAATGGGGTTTATACACCATATAAAAGAAATTTGTGTATAAAACAAAATATTCCTCAATGAAAGGAGATTGAGACGAAGTCCCTTACCTCGGGTCTGACTTGACTCAATCGTTCTTTAATGTCCTGAATAATAAACTAGAGTTAATTTCTACTTGATTAAGAACCTTTTTCAAGTTAATTATTACTTTTATATCACTTATTATCATGTTATAAACATTATTTAATCATTTAAGTTAATAATGTTTGTTTTGTCGATATTTGGTTCTTAAGTCGAAAGTGGACTTCTTACAATTACATGTTGTTCGTGTGGTCAAAGTTTCTTTATATCCAGAATGAAATTCCTGACATGGATATCATATATATCATATATATCCAGAATATACATGTATTTATAATATTACATAATCATTTAGAGGTAAGAAATGAAATGAACCGTTCATGGAGACGGTAAGCCGTACGTACGCATGAACGCTACTTTCATTTCTTTGTCATATTAATGGAATTAAAACTAAATGAGAGGTATGTATATTTTAATTCTAGAATTATATTCATCATTTATATGTAACATAAATTATATATATCCATTATCAATATGTACTTATAATATTACATTACATTTGGGGATAAGAAATGAAATGCACCGTTCATGGAGACGGTAAGCCGTACGTACGCATGAACGCTACTTTCATTTCTATCTCATACATTAATGGAAAGAAATAATAATTATATAGAGGTATATTATAATTACAGTATAATACCATATATAATATCATTAAATCCACCATTTATATGTCCCACGTATGGCATTAACGAATCACATCACTTTGAGGGGGCGGTAGTCCGCAGTTCCTAAAATGAAATTATCGTGTTTACCGACAATGGAAACCATAAAGGTAAACCACAAATGAAAAATAAAGATGCATAAGGAAAACATAAACATAATATATATCATATATAAATATAGTGACATCTTAATGTCCACCATTAAAGGTGTTTAAAAAAAGATTGAACAATCATCATTTCGTGAGGCAGAAATTCGCCAACCACAGAAATAGTATGTTCTTTAACCATTAGATGTAGATGTGTGTAGGTGTAGCTCGAAATATTCTTATATAAACATCCTAGTATATTTAATATACTAGAGTTGTTACAAAAGAAATGAATAAAAAGTGTTTAGGGGGTTGGATAAGCAAAATAAAACAAAAGGACTCAAGTGAAAATATTACCTTAAAATTGGGTAACTTTGTTTGGTTTGAGCTCAAAGGCTTCCTCGGGAAGACATCTGCACAATGTGAGGCTTCAAGGAGTAAGATAGGGATTTGGAGAGACAAAATGGGCAGGGTTTGGCCTAGCCAAAGGCTTTGGAAGTGTGGGTAAAGTGGTGGATATGGGGGCCTTTTATAAGAGGAGAGGAGGGGCACTCTTTGAAAGTAAGGAAATGTTACTTTATTTTAGAAGGCGTTTCGGATTTTAATGGTCCCACATTGATTTGTTTCAAGGATAAGGTAATAAGGGTTCGAAATCCACACATCCAATAGGTTTTGGACATGTTTAAGTCATAGATTTTACATTATCATTTCATTTTATTTAAATCCTTTATTAATGAGGTAATCGTTGCATCATCATGATGTCATAAATAATTTAATTTATTTAATGTATAAAAATTATAAAAAAATATCATGATGTATAAAATCTTTTTATATTTCTAATGAATAAATATAGTCAAAAATATGACTTGTATAACCCCATGTAAAAATTGTTTTAGTAAAACAACTCATGTTTGTGTCATTTTTATTTTAAGTTTAAATAAAAAGATATTAATGTCATTTTCCAACCAAAGTGGCTTCATGGGTTCCCCAAGTTGACCCATGGATTTTCTTGGTCGCCCATGACACATCCAATGAGGTTAGTACATGTTTCAATTTCATTTCATATTATTACAACATTATTTTTACCTTAAATTACAGTGATTACCTCTAATCGCGATTAAAAACATAATAAGTTACTATTCACCAAAAAATTATTTTAATCCCATTGATCCACATTTTACTTCTTTATGACAACCACGTATGTCGGATTTTTCAAATTTAAAACACAGAGGTGGTAAAATTTCATTTAAACAAAAAATCAGTTTTTTAAGTACCACTTAGTGGTTTCACTATTCATCAAAAATTGAAGTTTTTCAGAAAAATACCAAAACTTCACCCTAACCTATATTTGATATTCTGAATTAAAAAATCAATTAAATTTTAAACAATTGAAAACATATAAGTTGCATTAATTAATTTAATAATTAATTCCTGATTTTAGAGCAAATAGCGTGTTTTTATTAAACAATAAGTATCAAAAAATTGACACTAGTTTAAGTCCGATTTCAACGTGAAATTAATTACAACGACCACTATTGGATTTAATGGTAAAAATATATTCTAATTTCACTTTAAAACCAATTCAAAATATAATCTAATCATATAAATAAATTATATTAAAAAAAGGTTTTGAATTAAAATACAACATTTTACACTATTCATTAAAAAATGAACTTTATCGGAAAAATACCAAAAATTTACACAAAGTAAATTTTGATGTCCCGATTCTAAAAAAGAGTTATATTTGGTCCAATTGAATGTATAAGAGTTAACAAAACTATATTTAATGACGGTTCGCCATCAAAAGGCGATAAGTGAACCTTTAGTGAAAATTACGGTATAAATGCCTAAAATTGAATTCTTTCTGTATTTTAAGCCTTTATCTTTTATTGTATAAATGTAAAAACATTTAAAAAACATATATAATCATATTTTAGTTATTTCTATCCATTCCCGCCAATACAACAGCTACATGTTAACTACTATTTTAAATAATATTATTATATTACTAGTGTGCAACGTTAGTTTTCAATGAAACTCATCGTTGCGTATCGAGTAAGCTATCGAACATAGCAACCCCTTTTAATTAAAATTAATATTTAATTCAAAAATATTAATAAATATGAAAATTTATTATTCTTTATTTACCTGGGATGTAACAGAGTTTATCTTTCGTTCGATACGACACTATTTAAAAAGAACTGTGATATATTATAAATATTAATATTTAAATATAACAATTATATCATAGCCATTAATCATATATATATGAATAATAATTACAAAATTTATAATATTAAGCCTAATGTATTGATGTAAATTCCCAATATTGATAAAGATAAGTAATTTCCTCTAATGTCTTTATATGTTTCAAAAATACTATTTTTTAAAAAATATTTGTATTTAATTTTGTCAAAAAATATTAATTTTAATTTATCAAATTTTAATTATTTTTAAAAAAAATCGTTATTTTTAAAATCATAATATCAAAAATAACATATTGAAGTTTTTTGGTAATTTTTTGAAAATACTAATTTTTATTGAATAGTGAAATGTACACGTTTTATTCATAACTACCTTTTCATTTAATTAATTTTTAAGGAAAAATTTTTCAAATTGTTTTTTAGAGTATTATTACTTCAATTATATATCACTTAATATAATTTTTTTCATTATAATACTTTTTTTAATGAATTATTATTGAAAAATATTTCCATAGTTGAAAAAATGATAGGTTTATAAGGGGATAAACATAATTGATGATGCTTAAAAATTACCCAAAACTCTTCTAATTGACATTTGATGGCCATATTTTATCTTTTACTCTTCTAGGATTGAGTGTGTATATTTGGGAGTCGTTTGATATGTGAAAAATGTGGGTACACATTTTTATTTTAAAATGTTACATGTTTTAAACTCACCATATTTATAAAAGGTGGCCCCTTATCCTCTCCTCTTCACAGATTAAAAAATCATTGGTTTGGATAATCCAAACTAAATAACTTCTTTAAATCCCTCAGCCTATCCTATAATCCTTATTCTGGTTATAATTAAATTCTATGAATCCTTTTTGTGAAACTGAATATATATTTTCTGAATAAGTGGTTAACACCCAAACTAAGCATTTTATTTAATTTCTTCCTTCACCTCCTTCAAATTTTTATAAACCATGTTTGGTAATATTACCTCAATATCTTCCATTCAATTTCAAATATAACCTCTAACATATTTAAAAAATTATGTATTGTATGTTTATATATGTTATTTATGTTAATATTATCTATCTTATTTATAATATCATGCATGCCTTCACACTTTTTATTATATTGTAATATGATAATGTCACTCAGGTGTAAGGAAGAATGCCACCTTGAGAAGAAATGTGATTCATTAAAATATTATATAGAGTTCAATAAGGATGGGTTTAATGAACTTATGTGCTATATAAATAGTAAAATTATTCTCTAATGGTATTATATTATGTATATTTCATTCATTCAATTCATTAATAAAATGAAAATAACATTTATTTGTACGTACGACATACCATCCCCATGAATAGTGTATTTCATTTTTATTATTTACATATTATGGATTAATATATATATATATACTAAATATATATGATATTTATATAACGTAAATTTTTGTAGATGATGAAATGTTGACCAATGTAGGAGTACCAATACTACATAGATCAAAACATACACGAATAACAATGTAGTTTTTACCTAAAATGTGACATTTACATGGAATTATTTATAAACATATAAATAATTTCATAATAAAATAATATATGGTATTATATATATGTATCATTATGTAATATATTTATAATAAACTTATATTTATTATAAATGATGTTTTAACTTGTATGATAGTGGTTGAGACCTATGGTATTGGATTTCCATCTCACTTTTATTTTCTATGAGACACAAGACATATTAAACATGTGTTTAGTTAATATGGTTTATATAATACTCATTAATATATTTGTTTTTAATACTTAAAATTATCAAAACCTAGATATTCATTTTAGGATATCTATTTCATGGGGTTTATAGGTTAAAAGTTAGCAAATAGTATGGATTTTTTGTCTCAATTTTTATTCTTTGAGATATATCTTATGTTATGAACCTAACATATTTAATTTGGTTTATATACATTACATTTTAAATTTATCATGATTAATTTATTTACTATAATGATATTTTATGTTTCATTTAATATTACACAATCAAGGGCCTTGCAATTCAATGTTACCAAAGTGGTATGTCTTAGTGTAAAATGGCATGTTTATTAATATTGTTTATGTTTATTTTTTCAAATATGAAATATTATTATTGATCACACAATAATCTTTGTAATTTTATTCTCCATTAGTTATTTTATGATAATACATTTTTCCATTCATTTTCCCCTCATTATGTACACAAGAGTTCAAAATAATGATTTTATGAAAAATATTTATTATTGCTCACTTTGGTTAAAATCATTTTACTTCCAAACAAGTGTTTAATAAAATTATTTTATAAATGGTCTATAATGTCTATAAATTATTTTTTAAGATATTTTACCCATGTTTTACTATTTATGAAATTCTTTAAAGGAATCACCATATTTGTTTCCAAAAAATTCTTATTTGGCTTTTACCGATAATGAAAAATGAATTTTAATTTTATCATGTATGGTATCGATAAAATTATCTAATCCTATGAATAGTCATTTCCATGAATCATACATTATAATAATCTTATTTTATTTTTAAATATATTTATTTTTAAAATATTTTATATTTTATAAAGATCATTGTGGATTCGATTGTTTTCTCAAGAAATGTTTTAAAGAATCATTTAAAATAATTTTCCATCAGTGATGATATATATTGATGTCACATATGAATTTTTTGGGATATGGTCCAATGGTACCATTAAAATTATTTTCCTTAATGGTCTATTTTTAGAGATTTATGATGTTTATGAATTTTGTTTCTCTGCTATAGTTTATAGAATGATAAAATCATTTTAAAACCTTTTACTTTAAATAGATTATTCTATGTTGAAAGGAGGAAATCTCTACGAAACCTACCTAATATAAATGGAAAATGATATTATTAAATTTTTATGAGTCCTATATCATTTCCTTGTTTTTGATATGACGAATATTTTAAAGTCATGTGGCACACAATCATAAGATATTTATTATGTTATGTGTGGGACCTATATCACCCTCAAATTCATGGGTAAAATATCTATATGTTTTGTGATAAATAAAAATCGGATAAGATGTGTACCACGTTTAGTAAGCGGAGTTTTATTATATGATGGTCGTATAAATGAACTTTTTCTAAAAACATGGGTTGGGATGTGAACTAATTAAACTATGATATATGTTAGAGTGATGAGTGGACACTACGGAAATGATTTTATATGATTATATATATTTCAAAATTTCTGCTCTCATACTAATACCATGGTCTAAGAGTCATGTTTCTTCAATTTACTTTTGATTCATTTCTTATGAAATACTAATTTTAATTCCATGACTCGTGATTATTTTCTATGATATTCCTGGTAATGGTTTTAAAATGTTATGTTCATGTTCTCGTGACCTTATGCTCATGCTATGCTTACGTACCACACTTTTTTACCATTACTGGCCATCTGATATCACCATTTCCTAGGATTAAAATCCCTAGGTTAAGAAGAAATTTATTACATATTATATTTATAATGTATTTTACAGATGTGGAGAACATAATGGGAGATGATGCAGTGAACATATGATCATGTTTGTTCGGTTTCTATGCTTCTAAAGGCACTATACCATTGTGATACAAGGGTGTTTTATTTTGGAATGAAATAAATATTAATCAATAATGATTTAATATATATGTATAAAATTACCTGGTTTATATATTTGGTTTCAATGTGTATATTTAGTTTCCATCCAAAAACTAGGATTACATATCATTAGTGAGATCACTCGGAATCTTTCTATACATAAGTATAAGGATCTGAAAAAAGTATAGGAAAATATCTTGTTGTTTTGAAAATACACAGATTTAGTGGTTACATAAAATTAAATCCCCATCATGAAACTAGAATATGATATAGCTCTATAAAAAAGGTATATTTAGTAAACAACTCGAAAATGGTTGTATTTTTGTGTACTCAATATTCACCGGGTGCATGAAATGGGCATTGGTAAACACCATGTTTAACACTCCATTGTGTATTATATGGATATTGACAAACTCTTTATTAAATATCTTCAATAAATTAAATAGATGATAAATATGAATGACCTCATATATCCAAATCATTAATATATTTAAAATAATGTGTCATGATTTAGATATCCTATATGTAATTTTTCATGATTATGTGGTTATTTAATATGATTATTATTTATTACAATAATATTCTTGGTTTTAGTTAATGGTTGGAATCTGATGAACTCTTTTAATGATGAGTGTGATAGAATGTTTAATGACTGTCCTCCAAATGAGACAAACATTTTTAGAGTTGGAATGAAGAATTTCCTTTCTATTCTCAGGTAACTATACTAATCATGGAATCATGATGATCATCCAAACAAGATAACATGTGTACCACATTCTATTAAGTCCTTTATGTGGAAAAGTCCACCTTCCATCAGTGGAACCATTGACCGTCCAGTTTTTGAAGAAATAGATCAGTATCGTTGATCTAATAATTTTTATTCTCTAGTGTTTAGAGAAAAAAATCATTTTTGATGTCAATCATTTTGAAAAAGTAGTGTACCAATTGTGTATTCTCATAAAGAGTACAAGGGAACATGATGAAATTAACTCCATGTTTTATGATGAGTTCGAGAACTTATTTTTAAATAATTAATTATTTTACACTCCTCTAGTGAATATTAAAAAGGAATTCCTTGAGATAAATAAAACATATGATGAATTTGTTGGTAACTATGAGGAAAATTTTACAATACATGCTAGTTACACTCATGATACCATAATGAATTCTTAAATTAAGAATTATTGATTATTAAGTGCCATTAAATAAATACTCTAATGGTCATTTTCTATAAGTGGATTTCATGGTTATGAAGAGATATTTTGATTTATAATCAGGGATGAATGAGAGGATGGAGTTTCTAATCAATCGTATGGTTTTTATTTTAAGGAAAAATCCAATTTAATGGAAAAAATAAAAAACATGGAGTGATGATGAAGAAAATTACATTATAATGAAATTGTGGGAACAAACATATATGAATTCTTTTGACGGGTAATATTTCATGTTAAATATGTGGAATAGAAGTTCAATAAAAATATAATGCCAATTTTTAATGAATAAGTTATATAATTATGAAAATAGAGATAAATATACATATAATTCACCACCCACACTCAAGTGATTCAAATGTAGTGAATATTGACATTTAGCTAAATAGTTACCGAATCCAAAGGTAAATGATGTTGATTGATGTTAGTAACTTATTTAGTTAAGAGACAAAGGTAAATCTTAGGTGACCAATATTTTCTAATAAGGGGTGAAATAATGACAAAGTGTATGGTAAACATACCCTTCACTCTAGAAATTGTAATGTGTTATATCACCCTACATCTACCCATTCATTTATATGTGACTGATTTTACATGTATATCAAGATGCCAAGAAAATTATAAATGTAGAATTTGGAATGAAACCCCCTAATGACCAGATGATTTCACTAAATGTCTATTATTCTTCTCTAGTTTATGTTCATAAGAACTCCCTATAATAAAACCTTGTAATTGGAACTATGGTTGAATTTAATTTTATACTAAGAAGGGATTTTATTTCTCTACATGAACCCCACATCCATTTCTATGGAATAAAATTCATATATGATATTTAGAATCAATATATGATCATCAAAAACTATCATGATAAGTATGAATATATGAATGTTATCAAATCTATTTTATTTGTTTTGATAACTATTAAAGATTGGAAATTATCTATAATGGATGTGGATCAACTCAACATCGATAACAGGCTGATTCTGAAGTAGTTTTTATGTCATTCTACAATAGTTTCCTAACTTTCCACCAAAACATGTTATTGAGTTATGATTTGAAATCATACCAAGTTTCACAACAATTTCTATTACTACCTATAAAATAGCACCAATATAGTTGTAGTATTTGGATAAGAAACTCAAGGAGAACCTCTAAAAATGATCCATTCACCCAAGTGTGTCACCCTTTGATGTACATTCTCGTTTGGTAAAAAATAATTTTGGATTAGAGTGAATCATTTTAAATTATCAATAGTATAAATATATCACAATTAGGTACAAGTATCTTGTACATAGTTTTATTGATTTTTTTAATGAATTTTTAGGAGGTCAATATTTTTCCAATATTGATATTCATTCTAGTTATCATTAATTAAGGGTCATGATATGTGATAAACTCATAAGAATATTTTTTAAACACTATGGATACTGTTAACCTATAGTGTTTCTTAAAAAAATAGATTTTGATGTGTTAAAATAGATAATTACATGGTTATAGATTATTCCTTACAACAACTTAATTTTCTTGAGTATAATTACCCAGGTCTGGATTTTGAGTTAGATATGGTAATTTGTTTTATAAACAACATCAAGGTACTATATATATGGATAAGTGTGTTCTATTTATATTGATCACAAAAATTTAAGCATTATATTAACACATAATTAGTTTTATATAAAACATAGAATATTGTCTGATAGGATTAAATATTATAAATTCTCAACGCATTACCACATTAAGAAATAAGACATTATTGATGATTCCTTGAGTAGAAAGGGTCTTGCGATCTTATCCAGGATATAGATCAAAATAGATGTATTTTTTTCTTATTTTAAATGGATGGATCTAGAAATCATGATGGAAGTGGAGAAATGTTATCATTATCAATTAAATATTAAAACAATAATTCATGTAATGATTAAAGAAGCATAGAAATATGATATTGTGAAACTAAACATGGTTAGAATAATTATTGATTTTAATCTTAAAATTTATGGAAAGAAAAATTTTGGAACCATGTATGTATTCCATTAATACCATATTTGGAGAAGAATTTGTTAGAGGAAACTTATTGTTTTTTATTCTCTATTAATCTAGGATCTATGAAAATGTTTATAGATTTTAAAGAGTATTTCTATTGGCATGTTATGAAGAGGGATATCATAGAGTTTGTATCTCAATGACTTTTATGTTATCAAGTTATGAATTATAGGAACAAAAATATAATTTCTGTAACATCCATTACCAATACGATAATGGAATTGGGGAAATATATCCATTAATTTTGTCATCATAATATTTATAACAAATAAAGGGAACACACTATATAGGTTATAGTTAATCACTTTTCAAAATAGATACATTGTATCAGTATTCATGAAGAATTCTATCTAGATTATAATTATAGAATATAAATTAATAAAGTGGTATGGCTTTATAGAGTACCAAATTCTATTCAATCTGATCATTATCTGAGGTTTAACATGGATTTATATTAATGTATACAATAAGATCTGGATACAATGTTATATTTAAACCCTGAGTATTATAATCAGAATTATGGTCAATCTGATATTAAAATTCAAACCATATATGATATTTTGGGTTATATTCGTATTGATTTAAAGGGTGTTTGGGTGAAATATATTTGAAAAGGTGAGTATTCCTACAATAATATATTTCACTCAAGTATTTATATGGCTCCATAAGAATATCTACATTGAAATAAGTGTATATTTCTAATGTTATGAAATTATGATAGATAAAGATATGTTGCCGGACATATGATATATGACAAAATTGCTAAAATTTTAGTTCTATTTATCAACACATACAAATAACTTAGACATGAAAGAAATGTTTTTCTTATAATTATATGAATTTTCAGGAATTTGACTTTTTTGAAAAGATTTTTCTAATATTTTCCCCATAAATGTCTGTAATGAAATTTTGAATAAAAGTGAAAACTAAGCCCTTGGTATTTCAGTACTGTCAAAATTCTAGATCCTGTCAGGATGGCATCCTATTACTTGGTGCTTCCACAAAACCACTCTCAATCAATTGATGTCATCCATACATATCTCATGTGGTTGTACATACCTGACCATTCACATTTACATATATCATAGTTTATACAAATATAGAATGATATTTACGAAGATAATCAATCAGTGGAGATTCAATATCATACAGTGAGTGTTCTATGAAATAAGACCACTCACATTATCAAAAGTTTTTCTGAAAAAAACCACTAGTTTTTTGAGCCAAATTCACAATTGAAGATATGATGAGGTAGAATAATCCTTATTTATTTATATCAGATCAAAAAAATTAGATGGGAAAATTCATTTTATATGGGGTAGAAAGTAACACATTATGTTTTGTGAATAATTTTTTTCAAGATATTATTTTATATAATATAATTATTTAGACATTAAAATGTGTTTTTAAGATAAATTTTAATATAAAAAACATTGAGTTTGTATTTCATTACACATGAGGCAGAATTTCAAAAAAAAACTATGATACATCTGAAATATTAATATTTATATTAGATCATTATAATGTATCCATTACAAATAGTGATATGAATAGTATTAACTAATTTGAACATATTATTTATAAATTTTTTTATATAAATTAAATTATGTTATATAAAAAACACATAGTTAGTAGTAAATTCATTACATTACATAGAAATATGATTTTATGAAACATGTTTTATTATATTTTGTGAAAAAAACTAATTTATTAAATTTTTTGAAAATTAATTTTATAAAATGGAATTAATTTTTGAAATGATAATTCCAAAAATATCATAGGGGTGAATTTTCTATATTATTCTAAAAAATATTAATTTTTCATTAGATATTGAAATACATGGGTTTTATTGGATAATGCCTTTTCGTTTGAAGAATTTGTGTGGGTCCGCGTTATTTTAAAAGGGTATTACAAAAAGAATTTATATAATTATATAAAAATTAGTTAAAATTTGGTCATTGAATCAATTTTTAAAATGAATTTGGTAAAAAAACATTTCATCCTTTTAAACATTTTCTCTTTGGAAAACAAGATTTATTGTAGATAAGGTAAAAATGGGATTTACATGGGTCAAATCAAATTGATAAGAGATAGAAATTACAGAAAAAGGTATCCAAAAGCAATTTTATTTATATTTAAATACCATGTATCATATATAAAACAAAAAGTTACATTTTTCGATCATTGTGGCTTGTTGAAAATCTGGGTATAACATTTTCATTTCAACAATTAAAAGTGAGCCACTCACATCACTTATAAAAGGACAACTGTATCTTATATACTTTAAATTTCCAAAACCATTCAGTTAGGAAACTATTTACACAATTAAATTACATAAATCAATCATCTATTCCTATAATGTATATTATTTTTATAAATCCAACCTATGAATACTTTTGGTTTAACCTAAAGAATGTTTTATGAAGAATATGTAACACCCCTATGTGAGCATTTTATTTTATTTCGTCATTCCCCACCATTAAATTTTTATTAAACCATGATGATATAATAAAATTAATTTCATCCATATACTAATATGTTTTTATTTTAAGGTACTATCCTATAACCATAACATGTTCCATCAAATGTGATACGAAATAATCATTTTTATGAAGGGAAGACAACCGCCTTACGAATCAATTCTATTAATTTTAGATCACCACCTATCATGGATGGATATAATGTTGTAATAAAAGATTATATATGGTATTTATGGTATTATTATACTTATTTAATTATAACATCACATATAACTTCAAACTTTTCAATGGATGGGAATACAATATCTTACTTCTTATGTACGGCTGACTACCACCTCACCAAGAGATTTCATTCCTTCACCCATTACATGAAAGGTAACAAGGATAATATTAATAATGATATCTGATATATATGAAATAATTATTATTCCATAATTTTTATATATTAATTAACATTTTTTATTTTAATACGTGGAAAAAATAAATACAACATTAATGTTTTGTACGACAAACCATCTCTAAAAAATGGTGTATTTAATTTTCTATCTCTAAAACTTATGGATTAATCCTAAAATATACATATGATAAATATATATTATATTTATATAATGTTTAAAATTATAATTTATATGTAAAAATTAATAATTAAATAGGAATTAAACTGAAACATACGTGAAAACAAAGTAGTTATTTCCAAAAAGATAAAACAAATAATAAATAATAAATAAACAGTTAATGAAAGATAATAAGTAAATTATATATTCTATTATGTTTAACTATTACATTTATATTATTTATATATAAAAAATTATATGTAATATAAATTGGTTTTTTACATTAATTATTTAATTTGATACTTATGTTATGCAATTTCCATCTCAATTTTTTTTCATTCAGGCTCATGCCACATCCAAATTTTTTTCATTTTTTCAATATATGTAAAACCCATAAAATTATTTTAGGAATAAAATAAATTAAATTATGCATATTACATTTCAATTTTACGATCAATAATTCATGGGTTTTATAATTGATGTGTTTCCCAAATGATAATGGATTTGTGTCTCTATTTTACTTCCTTGAGACATAAGTTATGTTATTCACCTATGTTCATTTATGAGGTGTATATTCAAACCATTTAAATTTTGATATATTGATTTTAGTTTTTAAAATTATATTTTATGATTAAGACAATAGTTTTCATTCATGGTGATAACAATTAATATTTACCAATGTGGTAAGTGTTTTATGTTACAATGTAATCATTTATCGGGATTGTCTAAAATTATAAATCTAATAATGAAATGTTATGATCTTTTTCTAATTAAACTCAGGAAATATATTTTTATCTGATTATGACATGATAATAAATTGTTACCATTATTTCTATGTCGTTATGTTATCAAGGGTTCAAAAAAATGTTTTTATGAAAATGAACATTATTTCCCTCTTATTTGAAAACCCTTTTTATTTACAACCATGTTTTCCAACAATGTTTTAATTTTTTTTAAATTATCCAAATAATATATTAATTTTTTTCACACATTTTATATTATATAAAAAAAATTCAAGGGGAAACTTTTTAAAATTTGAAAACAATTCATGTATGACTGTTACATAAAATTTGAAATAAATCATCATTTTAACATGTACAACATGAACAAAATTCAATATCCTCCTGACGAGTAATTGAATACAAGATTCCATTATAATCATCAAATTTTAATTTCAAATAAAATGATTTGTAAGTTTTTTTATTCTTTTAGAATATATTTTCAAAGGTTGAAGGATAATTTCCTAGATAAAATGTGTAAGTGATTGTTCACAACCATTTTCCATCTATGATGGAATCATTTGGTGTTAACTGTAACTTATTAGGTATATGATCCAAATATAAAATTCATATGGTTTTTCGGAATTGTTTGTGAACGTTATTTTATGACCATTATGAATCCAATTTTACTTCAATATGTTATACCATGAAAAAACATTATAAAAAAATCTTTATTTTCAAGGGTTATTATAGAATGAAATGAATAAATTATTATAAAACTTATCTGTTTCTAAAGTTTATTATATGACACTATATTATTGAAACCCATTCCAATTAATTAGTTATGATATGATGACAGTTTTATGATATTTTAGAACACATTCATATGATTTTCTTTATGTGATGGTTTTACCTATATATCCCTACAGTGTATTGGGTACTGATTTATATATAATTATATTGAAAATAATCTAACAAGGATTGAATAGAGTTTAGTAATATATTTTATCTGTTATGATTAGTTTGGGATTAAACTAATCTATCTACGTTGGTTTGGGGAGTGAATTTATTCCATTATGATAGCATTGGTAGTGTGAATTGTCTACAATGGATATTATTATCTATGATTATGAATACGCCATAACATTATGTCATATGAAAATGTTATTCTTTCATGGACCATGTTCTTTGACTTCGATTTGATTCTGGTCTTATAAACATCAAAACAATGTGGAATATTTCAATATTGTTATATTTTATATATAGGGTATGGTTTTAAAATTTATTATTATTTTTCTAATACTTTTACGCTCATGTTATTCTTATGTGTCTCCCTTGTTTATCCTTACTGAGAATTTATGCTTACCCTTTCCAATGATTCCTTACACCAGGATATGAAAAAATGTATTATGAATGACTTTCCAATGAAGGGTTCTAGTTATTAAGAACAATTCAAGATATAATATATTTCACATATTAAGTATTTTTTATGTTTCGATGTTTCTAAAGTCATTATACCATTATTATCCTCATTTATGTGTTTTTATCATAAAATTAATTATTATCTAAAAAAGATGTATTCTCAATGTATGAAAATAATGGGTCTCTATTCTTCATATTATCAACTTCATTATCTGGATAATTTTTCTCCCCAAGAAACCTCATAGATGATGCATTATTATCATTCATAAGGACTGATTCTTGTTCTGGAAGTATAGTTAAACAAACATATATAAAATATACATATTTTTATCATCTCACACATAGAACATCTATAAAACTAGAGTCATCTTTTGAAAATAACACCTCAGATACATTTTATTAATCATGATTAATATTTTCATTTTCACTAGACATCGCCTATGATTCATAAATTTTCCACAATATTTCTAAATCAATTTGAAAAATAACATGAATGTTATTATGAACATTGGTAGGATGTTTAGATATTACATATGGAATTAATTTACATTCATCATTATTATTTGTTCTCTTGGATTTGTTGATTTTCATCAACTTCATGGATGTGGGATCCAAAATTAATCTACAATTTATTCTTGGGAATACAAATAGCTACATCATTATTAATTATTAATACCAATGTTTCATCTTCATTAATGACCAATATATGTGGTATTATTTTGTAACTAACATGGGATACATGAAAATAGGAGTGTGCACCATTATTTTTAGTACAACGATTTCCAAAAATATAGACATGTAAAACCCTTCAAAAATTGTTTCGTATATAAATTTATTTCTTATCATTTGGATCATGACTCTTCTTCTATGGCTTTCTCCCCCCTTGAAATGGGGATTTTTTGGAATTAGAATTTATATTATCTAACCGACAACATATCTTAAATTTCATCAATCTATTCCAAAAAAAATTTTGACCCACAAACCTTGATTATCTACTTTCTTATATAGTATTTTCTCAGGTTTCCCCATAACATGTTTGGCTCATTTTGGGGAACCATCATACACACACATCATCCTCTATAACCTGGTCCTGGTGAGATAATTATCATCAAAAATCATTATCTAAAATTTTATTGATTTTATTTTTAAACCTGAAATGTTACTAAAAACATACATGGAAAAAATATTTCAAGATGGCATGGATGGTACCTATTTAATAACAATAGATTTAGATAGATCATTAAAAGAAGTTATGATATTCTTATTACATGATTGAGGTTTTTCGACTAAATAATCCTCTTGTTATCATGGAGTTGAAGTAACAATTGCCTGCTAAAATTTGAATGACTCAATATGAGTATTATGAAGATTGGGATGATTTATTCCCAATTAAATACATTTTATATTGCGTCTGTTTTCTGATCTTCAATCATAGCCACATTTTCAACATAATCACTCTTTATTCATTAAACATCCAATATGTGCAGTATAATATTATTTTTTATGAATATGTCAAGTTCTATGATCTTTAAAAACATTACATAAAATTATACAAAGTTGATAAAAATTATTTTTTCAATTTCTTTTCAAGTTTATGTATCTTTTCTTATAAAACCTTATTTATTACCTAATTCTAATCAACAACTTTATCCAATTTTGTGGAAGATATTTAAATATCAAATTTTTTTCCTTAATTCATAAAAAATGTGTTTATTATTAAAAATTATATAATTATTAAATATAAATGCTTCCCCACATTATTAGCTTACTCTTCTGGATGGGTGATTTTTTCCTATATATATTTAATAAATAAAAAACGAGACAATATTTATTTGTGAATAAAATATATAATATAAATTAAATAATCAACAAATATATATTGAATTTTAGACTAATCATAATCATCATATGTACTAGAATCATCATCTTTAGTACATATTTTACACAAACATTAAAAAAACTCATGATCTCATAACAATTATCATTTACATGATCTATGGATATTGTCCTTATTCATAGTGGAATATTTAACCACCTTCACATTAATTTCAAAACCTTCTATGTCTTTGATATTAGAAATTCACAGAGAAACTGACACATAGTCATATTTTGATAATAGGGATAAATTATTTTATCTTCCTATTATCTTTATTTCAATTCATTATCACTTACATGGTATATAAAATCATTTTTCAGTGAAAAATGGATCTTCACCAAAACATAAACCATTTTTAATTATGAAAGGGATCTTTAATCATCAAAATATAATAATGTCAATGTACAAAATCAAATATTGTTGAAAATATTCATTGATTCTAATTAATAGGGACACATTAGTATATACTCAATTTTGAGAACGATATGGAGGGAATTGGTGTTAAGAAATATTTGAAAAATTATAGCAATGATCCCTTTTACCCCATAGACATGTTTAGTTCTGGACTATATTATTATTTATTTTTTACTCCTAGAAAATATATGAATTTAGTAATGGATAGAATGTGTTGTTTTAATAGGGTTATCTACTCAAAAAGTGTTTGTAGTCCTTAGAGTTATATATAAATAATCATATACCACATCACAACTGAAAAATAATCCATTATAAATTGATAGAGTAAGTGGGAAATACCCTTTCAGTTCATTGAAATATATTCAAAAAAATCATAGTTCTTAGTTGGTTCATTAAAATACCTCTAAATATAGTCTTCACATGTAATAGATCTTTGTAAAATAAATATTTTATTCCATAATGTGAGACTTATTTTGGATTTCAAAGTGCTAATTTCTTCTGCAACTTTACATTCACTTTCTAGCTTTCACAATAGTAGGGAAGAGACTATTATTCATCTTTATAGTAGAAAAATTAAATATTCTCTTCTAATTCATCTGAATTTAGTCTTAAAAATATGAATATGTTATGGACCGAATAACTTATATTTTTTCCCAAAATAAAATCTATTTCTTTGGTTGGATTCTATTTGAACCTAACTTTTTCTATATAGAACACCAGATATCTGGTCTTTTATCATGACAAACACTATTGTGATTAACCAAACAACGAATCCTAGCACATAATCAACAAAAGTACATATTATTATTTCCTATAATATAAAAAAAGGATTTAGTAATAATCATTCAACCTTTATTCCATATATGTATTAATGGATAATAAATATGGAGTAGTATTTAGTATCAACTTATCAGAAAATCTTGTTCTCAATAACGTTGTTATTTACACTTATAAAATCAAAATATAATATAATTAACATGAAATCAATGATATATACGATTTTTAAATCCTGAAATTGTTTCATAGAACTCTCATGTGAATCCTAAAACAAATGGGATATGATTAGTTAATATTTTATATAAATTTTAATTCTATTTCATATATTTTTTGTGGCTTCATTATGAATTCAGTTTCAGTTATAACTTGTAGATTTTTTGGTATCATGGATCTTATGTATAAATGTTTTCACCCCTAATAATGAACACATTGTCCATATAACAACCCTAAATGGGTGTTACGTGTGATACATTATTTGTGACTATTTACATATGCATGAAAACCCATTTACTTTTTCATTGAAATTTCATCCTAAAAATTGTATAGGTTATTTGATGTTCTAGAAAGTTATTTTTTCACATTATGATATCTTTGTATTATTATCTTCAATCAATGTATATCCTAAATATCTTTATTCCCACGCATAAAATAATGTGAATATATGTTTATATAATTTTTGTATTAAACATCGTAACTATTTTTCATCAAGCTCTTAAGGTTTTGAAAACAATTATACATATGACTCTGTGAGATAGTATCAATAAAAGTTTTTCAATGTATAGTTCATCATGAAATTGAGATGGATTATTCTAATACTGAAATCCTTGATATTTTTCATTACGAATCATAGTGGGAGTAAACATCTCAAGAACTTGTTCATGGCCATTTTTTGTGTAATTATTTCCTATAAATCCACTATTCACATAGCTATGGTGGAACAAGAACACTCTTCCTCATCACATAAAATAGTGATTCAATATTACCTTTATTTATAAAAAATAATTTCAATTGATGAAATAGTGATCATCATAACCCTCTCTCGGTTTGGGTCCAACAGTATCTAAATGTGAGGTCCCCATTACCTTAAACCAAGTTCAATCACACATTGGATGTCATGTAGATCCATTTCTCGAATTTATGGAGATTTAAAAAATTTATTTTTTAAATAAATGTTATATTATTCGGTGACATAAAATAACATGACATCATGTCCATCACGACATACATTTTCTCACATGATTATAACATGTTCTCATGATGATGATCATGTGATCAAACTCACCAATGCATATTAGTTGCAAGAGAATCCATCCATATATTTGTAATGTACTCGTTATAAGGATTTTCTATGAAATATCATTTTCATTAAAAGTGAAAAAATTAATTCCTGAAGTCTCATGCCTTTAATTACTCTTAATCGTAATCCTTTAATCATATATTGATAATATAATTATCAGAACATCGATGTTGTGATATACATATATTCTTCAATGAGGATGGAGGATGAAGACAATAAAAGGGTTCGATTAGATGAAAGAGATCTATTTTAACTGGTGGAGAACATTATATGCATAATTTTTTTCAATGAATGAATAGTTAATCAGCAATACCAGCCCAGGTAAAACACTATTACAGTCCATGGGATATAAATAAGTGTTCCAATTACATGACTACTTAATTCTATGACACCGATTAAAAACCAAGACACACCCTCACACACGCCTTTAACTAGCCAGTCATAACCAACATGGTACACCATGGAATCATGTCAGTGTTTTTCATAACCCATGCTAACCATTGGGCTCTTCATATAGGAGTTATGCTCCCAAATGTTACTACTTCCTTGGATAGCTTCCCTGGTTAGTTGACTACCTCACATGTGGTCGACCTAGGGCTTCAAAATGTTTTGTTTATGTGGTCCCAATTTAAAAGGCTATTGGTTGGACAATTTTCTTTCCAACACATAAGAAAAATCCACAAAAAATGTTACAATCCATCATCTATATATAAACTTCCAAGCCATTCCCCAATTCTTTCGTCAATTATATTACATAAAAAATAATATATATATATGTGTGTGTGTGTTTATTCTATTCTCTGTCTTCGATAATCATCAACACTCCTCACGAAATAAGTTTTATATTTCGTGGAAGTATTAAATTTAACATCATGAATTTAAAATTTTTTATGAAATTTGTTAATTCTTCATCTTATCATTTTTGAATATAGATTATGAAGAACATCTTCAATATCAAATAATCTCACATCATTATATCACTTTTTCACATCATATTTTTTATTGTAAACAATGTGTCATCTCAAATAACATAGCGATACATGTTATTGACATTAAGAATAGTTAATTAAACATTATTAGTAGAAACCCAAGGTTTTCTAATTTTGTTACATAATATATTATGATTTGAGGACTTCCCTTCCTTTCATCTTCATTCAATCATGTAATCTATATTAACATCCATAAGAAGCATGGATATCATGGAGAAATTAAATATATATTTTTTTGTCTCCATAAAGAAATTAAAATCAATAATTTTTTTTAATTTCAATGATTATCATTAACATGCAATTTTAATACTTGAAAAAAATGAAACCCATACACAAAGGGGTCTCTTTAGCATGTTTGGGTCAATCAAACAACTTAATTGGAATGTTCTGAAAAAAATTATCATGGATGTATATGATAACATTATCAATAATATTATATGAATTTAATAAGAAAATAATTATTGTGTTTTTGTTCGGTTAAGGTTATATGAATTATTTAACATATTATTAAAATTTCATATTTGTTCGCTAAAAGTATAAAAATAAACTGACACATATTCTATTTTCAATAAAAATAAGAAGAAACAATATAATAAATAAATATAAAAAAATAATAACTATTCCATATTTAATTAAATAAAAAAAGTTATCAAATTAATTTATCTTTGTTATTTAATATGTAAATCACCTTAAAATTATGAACTGGGTATAGGGTAATGGTTTCGTAACATACATTTCACCCCATGAGACAAATTTTATAATATACACAATTTTTTCTTTGGAATAATGTTTCAAATAATGATTTATTATTTTTATCATCATTATGTTATATTTCATGATATATACATTTTAATTCCTTGTTATTTATCTCATGGATTTTTAAATAATTAATTACAAAAATGTATTGCTTTTTATCACAAATTCAGTACTTTGGGACACATTTTTATTAGGAACATATTTTTGTTTTTATGCAGTATATAATGATTTTTTATTTATTTCAATGTGAAATATTGTTCATTATTATTATTATAATTTGAAAATCATTATTTTTTTCTTCCGATGTGTTTCAAAATAAATGTTACATGAGTTTTAATAGTCTTATGGACTTAAATTATTTCTCATTGAGTCATATATTCAATACATGATTATGTTTTTAAAATCTCGTTTTATCCTACAAATTCATTTTATCCATTGAATTTTCTATTTATCTCTAGGTGGAGGTATATTATTTTCATCAATATCATCTTCCATGATAAAAAAACTATCACAAAATAATGTTCAATGATTAAAATAACAAATCCCAATATTTACAATAGATCTCTTCCACCATGTCCAACTATTTTCTTGCAAATATTTTTGAAAATCAACTTTAAAATGAGTATGGTCACTTTTTTAGATTTTTTCTTTAAAAATAAAAAAGAAACATATTTTTAAGAAATTTTCAAACGAGAAGACTTCACAAAATTATATATTTTATTTTTACCATTATAAGGTTTCATAATATAAATTATTTTTTTAATTATTTAATAAGAAATATTTCGAATTATTTTAATGGAAAAAGGTAATTCTAATCATGAATTTTGATGTTTAATTATACTTTTTGTCAATTTTTTTTTCATATAATCATTATTTAATTACAAATATTTCTAAAAATTAGTATAATTAAATCTCTATTTGAGAACAAAGTGATTACTGCCTTTTTCTTCTCTAGTCATTTGTGATGTGTAACCATAATTACTCATCCAATGATTTTACACAATGAATAACCAATTTATTAATTCTATTTACTGAATGGTGTTCATATAAATGTTATACAAAAATTAATGTGGACAATTATTAATTTAACCATATACCCTTTATTTATATAGTGAATATACCATATATTGTGTTATATGGAAGGAATGATACTTACATACAATGTCATAGAATATATTTGGTCATCCTTTTATTTTCTATGGTTATATCATGATATTATTATAAACGAAATTATGAATGATATATTTATGTGATTATAGAAGAAAAACTTATGAGTGACATTTTCATCCTTTGGGATTTCATGAAAAGTTGTTCTGATTGATTTCTTATATCAAACAGAAGTATGGATGATGATGTATGGAGTCTTATATCACACTAAAATCCATTAATTTATTTTTTAATATCATTAGATAGAAACACATGGACATTTGGAGTTTTCTCAAAAGATATTCATGCGATAATTGTCGGGACATATCTCTATGATTATTTATGTTATTCCACATTTATAAGTTTTATTTTTCCTGGATTTTTAAATATTATGATTATTCATCCTCTCAATAATATGTCAAACATTATTTTTATTCAATGGATTATTCTATATATTTTATCTTTGTTTTTTTGGGAATAATAAATTTTTTAACCATGATTTAACTTATACTATTATCTAATGATAATTTAGGAACATCAATATATATATAATAATTTTTACTTACTCAAAATACGAGAACTAGCCTTTATTATGTTTCCATTTATCTCAGGTCATGACGAGAAGCAATATGTGAGATATACCTTGAAGAATATCTCTTGTGGATAATTTTTGAGATAAATTGAAGACATTTTATGGAAAAAGTTGTTTCTTATATAGTGGGAAAAAGTTTTTTTGTTGAGAAATACATTCTTATTTTAATTAATATTTATTATATTTTACACTAAATATATAATCATAAAATGTATTAACAACATGTTATAATGAAATTTATTAATTAATTTATATAAATAAGCATTCATGTTTTATCTTCAATTGTCGGTAACTGAGATGGGTTTAGATAAACTTTCATATTAGGATATTTTCATTTAAAGATAATTTTAGAGATTGAAATTTCCTCAATAGTTTATAAGTTTGGTTTGAATATAATTTCATTGGTATTGATAACTATTTAGGTTTATTTATATAATTTTGAATATATTTGGTATTTTTATAGGATAATATAATAATCTATACATGATATGTATTTTGATAGGATAACATTCAAAAAATTAAGAAATGTATAGATTGTGTGGTTATCTTAACTATTGCTTCCATTTGTAGATGCTGGAATGTGGATGTTGCATTAGTACAGAGGAATCTAGGGGTAATCAACATGAAAAATGATTGTTTTGTATCAAATAAATTACAACTCTAGTACATGATGAGTGGGCTTAATACTGTATTCCATGATCGAAACTATATGAGGAAATTATATAGGTGATAATATACTCATTAAAAACAATTATAAATGATTTATTTCCTAATTAGTTTAAGGTATTAGGTAATGAAACATTAGAGAAAAAATCAGTAAGTAACGTAGGTCGAATAAAGAGAGTTATATGATGAACCAAGTATACCATACTATTATAGGATAAAATTCATTTGTCATTACGGAATAAAACCAAGATTTAGGAAATATATTCACATTAAAACACACCAAAACTCTATTGTATATTATCATAATAGTATTGATTTTAGTATTCAGTTGAAACATGATCATGAAATTGAATTTGAAAATTCAATGTATCGAGAAACTACTACGTCTTATTTATTAATAATGGAGAATACTTAAATTGACGAAAATTTTAATATATAAATGATATGAAGTAATGTTGAATTAATTATTCATACATAAGGTAGTGATATTGATATAAAAATATAAATTAAATTTTGACATGGTTAAGTATCTTCATTAGTGAGTGATATATATCGTTGATATTTTTTATATTCTAAAATTTATATGGATTCAGAAAAGAATATTAGTAGTTTTATTAAATTGTTCTATTTAATTGTTAAGAAAAATATATTAAATTGTACCAATAACCTGGAAATGATATTTTTAAGATAAGGTTATATTCAAGGTGGAAACTATTAGAGAATAGATGGATGAGGTATGAATAACAATTTGGTTGAATATATTCTTGATGTTGGGGTAATAATGGGATGGTAAATTATAAAAAAATAGTTATATAGTCTTGATTTCCTAGAATTAATTTTTAATTTAATTAAAAAGATATACTTGATATTTTTAGTGATGTTTATATTTTTTATTGTGACTATTTTGTGAATCTATGAACTCCTAATTAATACATTTGAGAGTTATAAATACAATTTTATTAGAAGAATATATTTTTTTCATTATGGTTTAATTTCATAGATGTTTAAATGGTTTTGGGAATCTAATTTTTAAGCGTATATATGATTATGGTTTATAAAAACATTGGTATATGATAATATTAAATATTAATGTAGTTTAAGAAATGATAAGTATCTTAATATAGCGTAACATCGTAAAATGGATGTCATTTTAGAATAACTAAGTTGAATACTGAACTTTCTATGAATATAGTCACCAACATTTAACTATATGTAATAATTAAAATTTATGTAAATTAATTTGATTAAATGGTTTTAGAATATAATGGCTTGAGATTATGAATCATTTAAATTAATACTATATTAAAAACATTTAACACACAATACCAAACACATGATTCATTGGACAAAAAATGACCTTTAACTTTTTATATTCTTATTACTACATAAATAAGAAAAATGAAACCAATAGTATAGAAAAGGTTATAAATATATTCAATGTTATTATGTTTAAAATATAAATAATTAATAATTAATCTCATTTTTTAAAAATATGTTTTATGTTGTTTACTATAGTAAAATTAATTCACCAAATTTAAAAATTATTTTAAATATATATAATATATTAGTGTATTAATTAATATGATAAAATTTTATAAATTAAATACTAGTATGGTATAATTATAAAAAATGTTAATTTTGGATATTTGATAATAAAATGATGTTTTGTTAAATATTTTGTATTTTCGTTTTAAAAAAATGAATATATTAATTCAATAAATTAATTTTCTTAATATTAAATTAGATTTTTAATGTAAACATTCAATGTAATCTTAGGTGTAATTTTTTAATTTTTTATAAAAGATTTTATTTTAGGTGAATAGTACAAGACAATGATTTTGTTAATAAAATCATTTTTTTAACATAATAAAATAAAAATTGCATAAAATTCATTGATACATTTTTATATATATAAATATCTATTTATTAATTAAAATAAATCATTTAAAAACATTTTTTTATGTTTATAAAAACCATGTATATATGTTTGGAAACATAATTAGTCTTTTAATATAAGAATTGTTTTTTTGTTATATTAAAAAAAATTCTCATCGCAAATAGAAATGAAATCCACAAAATGAGTTTTATTTTTCAGATAAATATGTTTATTTTATTTAATAAGTAAGATTTCATTTTAGGAGTAATTATATGAATACTAATATTGCTGTTAATGATGTTGATACTGATGAAAGTGTTATTTTCAAATATTGTTTTATTAATAGTTTTTTATTTTTTTCTTATAATATAAATTGATATATGTTTCATAATTAATATAATTTGATTTATATTGATTATAAAAAATATATTATCATTCACATAACCAGTAATTAATATTATGAATTATTAAGAACAATATATAGTTAAATTAGCATTTTTCTATAAAAACGTTTTTCTATATTTTAAATTTTTTAATTTAAAAATCAATTTTATATTATTTAAAAATATAATTAGAAAATATGGATCCTACATTTCTGTTAGAACACATGAATTTTAATTTAAATTTTCCCTATATGTTTAATAAAATATAAAATACTAGTGTAAAAAGTACATGTCGTGGTAAAAATCATAAAGGAAAATTGAAAAAATGTTCTAAAAGAATTGAAATATGTTTAAAAATGTGGTAAAATGGATGGTGGATAATTTATCATACTTATATTACCCAAATATTTATTATTTAACACTTTTATAAGCATTTATATTTGAATTGTGATATTCCATTTTTCAAAAAAAAACCCGGTGTTTACAAAAGATCATTCTTTCACTTTTAAAATTGGATCACTTCTACCCAAGATAATGTTTTGTATTCCTTAAAAATTGCCATGAACACCGGAATAATTTGTAATGATTAAAAATTCCATTTAAGTTTTTTAAATTTTATATGGGATTATTTCGATACTAGCCAACTAGAAGACACATGATTCCGAGGCTCGGTGATCAGGAAATAAGTGTTTGATCATTTTTATGTTTATTTAAAATAGTGCACATGATCGGTTTTGGAAACTTCTGAATGGGTGTTTGGATTAAATATTTGAGGGAATTTTTGTGTCTGGAATGATGATTTTTTTATGAAAGTACCTAACCTCAACCAGTGTAGGTCTAGGGAAAATTTCTTCTACTATGATTTAATAAAACAATTTTTTAAAGGAAAATAAAATGATCTTTTTTATATTTTATTTTTAATTTTTAATTTCATTATAGCATAACGGAGAAGCTGAAAAAAAAATTATTTTAATGGTCATACCAAGAATAGATCATTGACATGATCTAGGACCACTCCAATCCATTGGTGGAATTTCATTGACGAGTGAAAAACGATGAATGGGTGATTAAAACAGATTGTATAATAACGAACATAGTGGTACGATCTTCACAAAATTAAGATCAAACCTTGAGGAAGGGTGTCTGTTAACTAAAATTCTTTTTGTGTCTCTAAATCTACATGATTAGTGTGAATCAGTCAATGAATTTTGTGATTCATGGATCGTTTGAGCTAAATGAAGTATGGGATTAATTTTTGGGATGTTCATTAAGAATGAAGATCCTTGTCGAACATGTGATTTGATTTAATTCTTAATTTAGTCGCCCTTAAATTCTTACATGGATGAATCAAGGCTGACATTATCAATTCCTGATCCATCCACCTTGGTAGTTTAGGTTAGTTTCCCACATCCCCCGTTCAAATGAATCATCGAACATCACCATCACAGAAAACTAGAAGGATATCTATGATCACTGTAATGGTGATCCACAGTCCACGAACTGACTGCAGTGGCAAACAGAGGTCGCAGCACCATAGATAAGGCGATGACGAAGGTGGAACATTCCAATGGTGTGATGTGGTGTTTGTGGATGCCCATAGAAGGAGGAACCAAGCATCACATGGAAGGCCAGGAAGCAAAATATGTGTGCTGTTAAAGGGCAGCGTGTGATGGATGAACGTCGTGACATTGGATGTAAGGACCTATAAAAATAACCACATGTGTTAATTAGAAGATGACGATATCAGCCGACAATGGAATTGTACAAAGGGGAAGTAGAGAATCTTCTGTGGGAGGGATATCAGGGTCACGGTCCAACTGGACTGCAGCAGTGACCTGTGATGTCCGCCACGACATGGGTAGACCAGACTTTCCCAACCAACCTACCAGACTCACAGCCGAATGGGCCAAACTCAGGGCCCAATAGGTCGAGACAACGACATAGCCAGTCTGGTCACTACGTAATGGATGGGGTCAGATTAGACACAACCCACCCACCCCCCCCCCTCGCCTTTACAAAAACATCCATATCATCCAAACCATATGTATGATTGATGAGACGTTTGCAGTGTTAGAAACCTCACAAAGATAATGACCATTTCTCATACTCTAAAAAAGTTTTTGTAGATGTTTGGTTATGACTGATGAATTAAGGACCATATTCCCCTATAACCAAAGGTGTTGTGAGTGAGAAACCTGTGGTTGGATATGACATTGATGAGTTGACGAGTAGAGCATAGTGGACAGGTATCTATTCAGACCATAGTGGTTCGGAAAATGGGAAGACCTAAGTGTCCTAATATATGAGTATAACATATTGGAATGGCACAAAAATGTACCTTAGTGTCTCGATAGCTGAGTGGACCTCAATGGCCCAGTAGGTGAGTGGTCCTCAATGTCACAATAGACCTCAGTGACTCATCGGGGATGACTCCCTTAGAAGTTCATGATAATCACCTTTATAGCTAATAAATGTAATTTCTATAAATCATGTGTTAGTTGTGAGATATGACAATTAAATGTGTGTATTATTCTATTGTGGTTTTTCTTTAGGTTTTGGGGTCTCTACTATGTATTGTGTTACTCACACGTGCACGTGATTCTCTCACACATTTCAAGTCATGTGCAGAAGATTTTTGCATTGATAGAGACCTTGGTGGTCCAAGGCTAGGTGGTTCCCATTGATATTAGACGACCAAGGAATACTTCTACTACTTCTGGAAGGTACTATATACATACACTTCATACAGGGTTTTTTGCGGATGGATTATTGGAGACATTTTACTTTTTTCAGTACAGATTTTCATTTGTTTTTTTGTATTTTGGACCATTTCACATATATCTTGTACATATATGTTCGTTCGTTGTCTTAGTAGAAATAATGTTTTCCTTTACTGTGTTGTGGGATGGGGTTGTGAGTGTGCATGGGTAGAGGTATACAGAAAATTAATCCCACTTTTAAGATAATTCCTTCGGCGCTAGACTCCTACCACTGGCCTTTGGGAGGTGGGCTTGTGGTAAACGCAGAATAGGCCCTTAGTGACGGGTTGTGACAAATTGGTATCAGACGTGGGCGGCTCTACATGAAGGACTGAGGAATTGTGGGTTTTTTTGGGACCAAAGCTTTTAATGTATCAAGTTTGACTTTCATGATCGGGGAGTACAATGTTGGTGCGTCGGTCGACGTATCCAAACCCTAGGACCATAAATTCTGTTTTCTGACTTGGTACGTGAAACTACTAGTTTCATGATACATATAGAATTTTGATTGTTTCCTAATGGCCTTATTGAGTCATCCCGCCTATTATAACCTTTTGACCAAGGTTCATCTTGATCTATTTCAGAATACCTCTATGTAAATAGACATTGATGTTAATAGTTCATGACCACAAGGATGGTACGCCTAGTGATGATGCATTAGTACAGGGAATTGTACATGAGATGGCCTTACCAGGAGGTGCACTAGCATTTCCATCACCCGTTGGTCAACTATTTCTATTGACGGTACTGGTGGTGGATGTAAGAAATATTTGGGCCATACACGAGTTCCATAGGTTGAGACCTCAAAGGTATAGGGTTTATACTGACACTCATGTTCTATAGGATTAGCCTGTGATGGTTACGTGAGTCTTTAATATGGTGAAGATGCCTCTCGATAAGATATTTATCATAGTCGTGAGTCTACTTTAGGGCTTGACGAGGAGATGGTGGATCGTGGAAATCCATTCACATGACAAGGAAACCCTCACTAGGACAGACATTGAGAAACTTTTTAGAGAGGAGTTCTATTTAGTAACGTTACACTCAATGCACATGTAAGAGCTATTATACAAAGTGTAGGGTGGCATGAAAGCAGTGGAATACTCAAAAAGACTCATCGAGGTTTCTTCCAACATCATAGACATGGTGGGAGACATGTTTTCCAAGGAACATGATTTTAAGAAAGGACTATGCTGAACGATTTGTGCATACATGGTATCTCTTATCATCCCTATAGGGGATGGGGTGCTAGAGACATCCCTACTCATGGAGAGAATCCTGGAAGAGCAGGTGCCTGCAGAAGTGGCCACCAGTAGACCCTGGGTAGAAGAGTCTTCAGCTCTGGGTAACATGCAGAAGACGCCAGGGCGTAAGTAGGACATAAATTTTTGGGGACCAACCTAGGATGTTGGATCAATAGAACCAGAAACCCATAGTAGAGGGACTAGTTAGAGGGGTTTGTTGTGCTACTCTTGTGGTGGTCATAGGTATAAGGCTCATGATTTACTGACTCACCATGATGACGACGACTAGGTAGTCTAGAGACTACCGAGGAAGTGGTAGAGGTTCATAAGGAGTGGTCCCTAGGGTGGAGTACAGGGCAGGGTAGTCAGTAGAGTATCAGAAAGTGGTCAGAGGTTTGAGGTTCTACCAACACCACCCTTAGGTGGTCCACCATGGCCTTTAGGAGCCAGTGGATAGGGGAAAACCTCGCTTTATGCGATGGAATACTATTACCATAGTTATATAGAGATTATTTGAGGTATGATATGTTACTTCTACACCATAGCTTCAGTTTATATAGGCATATGTTTCAGTCATTCTTTCCTTTCCATTGACCTTTTTCAGAGCACGAAGATTCTGGTGGAGCTTTTGGATCAATCCTTACAATTACAGGCTCCTACAGGAGGGGATTCAGTGACTAAAAATTGTTTTCGATTTTATGATCTTACTCAAGGAGTTGTGAGAATATGTTGGGTTCTCCTCATAACAACATTGAGGTCTTACGATGTCATCATTGGTATGGATTGGTTATCCATAGTTCATTCTCAGATCGATTGTGTGAGGTACAGAGTGTGGTGGATCCACAAGAATGGGACCATGTTTTCCATCACCAAATAGAAGTGATCCCTTGTATTATAGGAAGGTCTTTCCTAATAGATGGTACAATCAATCACTCACATGTTGTCTAGCCTCACCCTCCATGTGGTGGATGATAGAGACTTCACATTCCTGTAGTGGTGGTCCAGTACGAATACATCTACCCTATAGATGTTGTAGGATTACCCCCCATTGGGATGTAGACTTGTTCATTGATTTATACCTCGGGAAGACATGTATATCCACACCAGCATATCGGATTGCTCACATGGAGATTCATGAGTTGAGGGTAAAGCTGGAGGATTTGAAGAAGAAGGTCTTTGTGAGACCCAATGTTTCACCGTGGGAAGCCCTAGTATTGTTTTCCATGAATGAAAACTGGAGTTTGAGTTTGTGTGTGGAGTTCAAGTGCCTTAATTAGGGGACTATGAAAAACATATATCCACTACCAAGAATTGGTGACATCTTTGATCAACTGAAGGGAGCGTGATGGTTCTTGAAGATATAACTTATATAAGGTTATCATCATATTTGCGTACAGGATTAGGATGTACTGAAGACAACATTCATATGTCAGTATGTCCACGATGAGTTCTTTTTTATTCCTTTCATCTTGAAAAATTCCCCAAAATTTTTCATGAGGTGCATGAAGTGAATCTTCTTCCCATTCCTTGATTATTCATCGTAGCCCTCATTTATGACATATTGGTGTACTCAGAATCTGAGGAGGAGCATGCTAAAAACCAACAGATAATTTTGGATACACTATGTGAGACCCATCTTTATGGGAACCTCTATAAATTCCAGTTCTTGATTCGTTATGTCCACTTTATGGGACATGTCATTTCAGAGGATTGAGTTTTTTTGGATCATGTAACGATATAGGCGGTGTTTTCTAGGTAACCACCTTAGAGCGTGACTGAGGTACTGATTTTCTTGGGTTTGTCTCGGTACTACCAAATTATTGTACTAGACTTCTCTAGGGTATTATTATACTTATTGGATTTTAAATGGAAGGGACAACCCTTTGTGTGGATAGATAAGTGATAGAAGGGTATTTAGGAGTTGAGGCAGAGATAGATGATTGCCCCCATCATCAAACTAGTAGAGGAGGGTATTGAGTATGTAGTATTCTGCAACACATTAGGGACCAGACTGGGTTGTTTCTTGTTCAAGTGGAAAGCAGTGATCAGTTATGGTACACAACATTTGATGTATCACGATTATAACTACGCAACCCATGACCTGGAGTTAGCAGCAGTGGTCTTTTTATTTAGGATGTGGCAGAACTACATGATGGCTGAGCGGAATAACCTCTAATCTGATAACAAAATTATCAGGTATATCTTCTCCCTGAAGGAATTGAAAATTAGGTTGTTGTAGTTGCTAGTGTTCCACATGTGCTATGAATTTGAGATAGACTATTCACCTGGGAAGGGGAATGTGGTAGCAAACATCCTTAGGAAGAGATATGGTTTGTAGTTGCTGAGTGAGGCGTCAATGCAGATAGCCACAACGAAGATATCCTTCATGGATGGAGATGGAGTATCTCATCATGAGTGGATGGTTGTAACTCCCCCAAAAATACATTGAGTTAGGGAGACACAACATGTGTATGTTGAATACAATGCCTGATGTGCTCAGTTATCTTTAGGACAAGTTCATGATATATATTTGATATTTGAGGATAATGTAATCTTTTTCAAATAGTGCACAATTGTGCCAGTGGCGTCGCATGAGGAGGTTCTAAGGGATTTCTACACCTCAATATGGTTGTACATCCAAGAGTGGAAAAGATGTACCAGGACCTCTAAAGTCAATAACAGTGTCTTGGGATGAAGAAGGAATTGAAAGAGTTCGTTTCGTGATGCCTCACTTTTAATCAAGTGAGGGAAGAGATTCAATTTCTATCGGGAATAACTCAACCACATGAGGTTATGAGTGTAAGTGGTATGGTATATTTAGGTACTTCATTATATGTTTACCTTGCACATCATGGGGGCACGATTTAATTTGCATAATGTTTGACCGAATCACTACATAAACCCAATTCTAACCCATTCAAGGGTAGATTTCAATATGGTGCTTGTGAAACCTCTACATACAAGATATAATTAGACTCCACAAAGTCCTATCTATTATAGTTTCAAATCAAGACACAATATTTACATCCCGGTTGTGGAAGGGATTATAGGTGTCATTTGGGACCTAGCTTTGCTTGAGCGTAGCCTTCGACCCTGAGATAGAAATTCAGATGGAGAAGACTATCTAAATTTTATAGTATATTCTTTCTTCTTGCAATTTATAATTTAGTCACATATGGGAAGATCACTTACCACTAGTGGAGTTCACTTTCAACAACATCTACCACTCCACCATTGGTATGGCACCATTCATAGTGTTGTAGGGGAGACCTTGCATATCAGTGCTATGCAGGATAGAACGCAGAGTGTCAACACTCATCAGTCTACAATTGGTACAGACTACCACCAAGAAGGTTTAGGTCATCCATGAGAGGATGAGGACTATAGAGAGAAGACTAGAATCTCATGCTGATACGAGACTGAGTCTATTGGAGTTCAAGTAGGGGGACCACGTGTTCCGTTAGCTCTTACATTTATAGGGATTTTAAAGGTTTGGTCAAGGTGGAAATCTATTTCTATGGTTCATTAAAACATTTATATTCTTTAGAATAGTGGGAGAGGTGGCGTACTGTCTATCTCTCAACCCCACAGATGCACTTTGTTAAAATTTTAATCCACATATCATATCGGATGTTGTACATGCTTGATCCATCGCACATCATTGACAGGGTTGAGTTGGATGTTGATGACGAGGTGACATTTTTGGAATTTTCGATAGGTATTGAGGATTGATAGGAGAATATCCTTTGTAGATGACTGATTCATGTAGTACGTGTTTGTTGGAAGCACATGAATCTCTATGAGAGCATTAGGTTGTGGGAGGTTTAGATCTATTCTCAATACCCCAATTAGTTTGTTTAGCACTTGTTTTGGAATACGAGGACATAAATCCCTAATGGTGGGGTTAATGTAATGTCCGGGAATTGTTTTTAATCTTTTAAAAATTATATGGGTTTATTTTGACACCAGGTGCTCTAACGACACTTATTCCAAGGCATGGTTGTCCAGTAATATGTTTTTTAACCTTTATAAGTTTATTTAGAATAATCCATGTGTGTGGTTTTGAAAACATCTAAATGAGTACCTAGATTGAAATATGGGGGCACTATTGCATCTGAAATGAATACATTACCTATGAAATGGCATATCCTCGTGTGATTCCAATGGAGGTGAAAAAGATTATTTTCAAACATTTTAAAAAAATTTAATAAAAAATTTTTCCTAAGGAATATAATATACACCTTTTGTTTATTTTATTTTTAACATTAAATTTCCTTACAGCATAAATAAAATGCTAAAACCCATATTTTTATTGTTCATACTAAGGATAGATCATTTCAATGACCCAAGACCACTCTACACCATTGGTGGAATTACATTGATGAGTGACGAATGAGTGACTACCACCAACAATGGATTGTGGAATGACGAATGCAGTGGTATGAAATTCGACAGCAAACGATCCATCCTCTAATAAGGGTGTCTGTATAATTTGAAATAATTCTTTGTTTTTAAATATTTAAGACGGTTTTGAATCATATAAATCCTAGAACATCATCGCTGCAACCACCCAAATGGTTTTATAAGATCACCACAATGGCGATATGCTGACCCAACAGAGACGGTTTTGGAGTGAAGAGGACATTGTTCAATGAATGCGGTGGTTCCGATGGTTGCTTGAATTAATGGATCTCTACAGTGGTGGAGGTGGACCACTACATGAAGCTTCACGAAATGAATAGAAAGATGTTTCTTGATAGCTGCTAAGGTGCAGTGATGGTGCGCTACGACGAGAGAAGGGAGCGTTGTGGCACCCGCCGCGGGTGGAGATCCGAGGCCGCCAGAATCGAAAAATTGTGTTGTACAGTGGGGGAACCTGGAATACTCCCTAGGTGGGGGATCATGGCTATTGAAAAAATTTATAAGAGACATTAGTGGATGCGGCAAGCTACTTCATGTCACGCTACTGGAGGGTAGTGGTCCAGCTAGACTGTGGGTGGTACGTGAAACCCAACACATTCCCAATAGACCAGACCAGCCCATCCAGTGAGCCAGACCTAAAACGCATCATGTCTATGTCGGGAATAGTGGAATATGTAATTTTTGAGTAAGTTATGGTCTGTTCGACCGAGTGGGACCAGACCCAAACCCCATTAGCCCTTTTTCACTATAATGGCCATAACTCCCAAACCGTGTGTCCAATTGATAATCTATTTTTAGTGTTGGGACACACATGATAAGATGGTTGTATTGACTCATTACAAGTCGTTTTTCATAGAACTTGGGATACAACCAATGGAATGAAGAGTAAACTCTCCAGGAATCAAGTGTGCTGCAAGAAGGAATCATGAGGCATGATATGACATGAAGGAAGTGAAGAGTGGAACTCAGTGGCCATGTATCTTGGTAAACCTCAGTGGCATGTTATCCGAGAGGACCACAATGGACCAGAATTCGAGCGGAACTCAGTGGCCTAGTAGTCAAGTGGACCTCAGTTGCCCGATAGACAAGTAGATATCAATGGCCTGGTATCCGAGTAGACCTCAGTGGTCCAAAATACTATAGTACCTCAGTGGCCTAACGGACCTTTGTGACTAATCAGGTATGAGTCCATTTGCAGTAGATGATGTTCAAATTTACGTCTACTAATCATCCATTATATTCTTTTGGTTATACCTGCGTGGGCTAAAAATTATTAGTGTGCAGTTTTCCATTGATGTATTTATTTGTGGGTTGGGTTCCCTACTGAGTATTCTGTTACTCACCCTTGCACGGGCATCAACAACATGTGTCATTTATTGTAAAGACCACTGATGCTTTGACAGGGACCTGGGTGGTCTAGGATGAGGTGGTTCCCATTGAAATCTAACAGGTGAGGTGTACTCACACGTCTTCTGGAAGCAACTATATACCTACACATTAGGTATAGTTTTCTATGGATATATTATCAGAGACCTTAAACCACATTTTTTATAGATTTTTTTGGGTTTTTTTCAAACTCATTTCACTTTTATCTTGTATTTCTACACGCTGTGGTTGTCTTAGTGGCATGCATGTTTTTCATTTTCAGTTTTGTGTGCTGGGGTTGTGAATGGGTGAGGGTACATGTATTCAGAAAATGCATCCCATTTGCAGGATAATGGATTCGGTGCTGGTCACCACCCTAAGGGGATTTGGGAGGTGGGATTGGGGTAGTTGCAGCATGGGCCTTGGTGGGCAGGTCATGACAAATTTGTATCAAAGGTGGTCGGTTCTACCTTAAATATTGTGATTCTATGGTTTTTTGGGGAAAATGTGTTGAATGTTTAAACATTATTTGTAGGATTAGGGAGTCCAGTGGTGGTTTGATTGATAACATATCCATACACCAAAACCCTGAAGTCTACTTTTCAACTCAATATAAGAAACCATTGGTTTCATGAATCATATAATATTTTCAGTGATTCCTCGTGTCATTATTATATAAACTCTCTAGGTATAACCTATTGACCGTGGTTCATAAGGATTTTTTCAGGATTCTGTCATATAGCTAGCCATCAAGGATTCTAGTGCAAGAAAACGAGGATGGTACAGTAGGGATGAGGCATCAGGATAAGGACAAGTACTGGATATGACCCCATTGGGAGGTGCACTAGTGTTCCTCCACCAGTTGGTCAGCCATTGCTACTTGTGCTACCAGTTGAGGATGCATATAGGATTAGTTCCTTACATGAGTTCCAGAGGCAGAGTCCTCCGATGTTTAGGGATGAGATAGACCCCTGTATGGAATAGTATTAGGTCGAGGAAGCTATATATTCTTCTGCTAGTGAGGGTGCCTCTCCACCAGATGGTGATCTTATCCACAAACCTTATACTGGGATTAGCATGGAGATGGGGGAGCATGAAATTCCAGACACACGATAATAAATCCCTCACATCGATAAACTTTGAGAACCTATTTAGAGAGGAGTTCTTTCTATTGACGTCGCACTCAGTTCAAACATAAGATCTATTGCACCTGCAGTAGGGTGGCATGATAGTAGTGGATTACTTAGTGAGATTCCATGCGCTTTCTCACAACTCCAAATACATGGTATGAGTCCCATTATTCAGGGATCAAGATTTTTAGTAGGGACTACTCTAGTAGATAAGGGTATCCATGGTATCACTTATCATCCCTACATAGGATGAGGTGTGGGAGTGATCCTTAATGATGGTGATCTTCCTTCCAAAGTAGGTGGCAGCAGCAGAGGATTCTAGTAGACCTCGGGTGGTGGAGTCTTCATCTATGGTTAGCAGGAAACAGATTGGGGGGAATGTGCACCAGGAAACTCTAGGGATGACCCCATGATACAAGATAGGTGGTACATAACCCTCGGGGATGAGAAAGTAGTCAGATGGGTAGGTTGTGCAACTCATGCGACTGGAAGAAATACATGGCTCGTGATTGCCCGACTAACCATGTAGACGACTAGAATACAGTTGAGGGATCATCAAGCTAGAGGAAGAGGATCCAGTGAGGTGGTACCCAAGAATCATACATGGTATGTGAGCCTTCACTATGGTAGGTGATGGGTGGTGGTTCCACATGCTACCACCACCACCCCAATGTTTTCCACCACGGGCTATGGGAGCTGTTGGACAGTGTTGATCCCAGCATCAGGCCATGGACACTAATGGAACCATTTCTCCATATATGGATAGTTGTATAATCTATGACATCTCAAGCTTTTTGGTAGTTCTTATAGTCCCAGGTTCTAGTCATTATTTCCTTTCAATGGACCTTATTCCGAGCATAGAGATTATTTTAGATTCGTTGTCTCAATTCTTATGATAAGAGACTCATATAAGAGGGGATTCAAAGATTACTCACTAGTGTTGGTTGTATGAGCTTAATCTAGAAGGTGAGAGCATTGGATAGGATCTCGTATTAGTTTCATAGAGGCCTTGAGACATCATCTTTGGTATGGGCTGGTTATCCATAGTTCAAGCTCAAATCGACAATATCTGGTGTAGAGTGTTGTGTGTCCAAGAGGATGGGACCGGTTTTTCGATCATTACTGAGAAGGGAGCCCGTGCAGCACATGAAATATTTTCTCGGATAAGGGTGCAACAAATCATTCATATGTTGGCTAGCCTCACACTTAGTGTGGGGATGAGATGAGTCCTCACATTCCCATAGTAGTGGATGAGTACGAAGACATATTTCTGGAAAAAGATTTAGGTACACCCCCTCATAGAGAGGTTGACATATTCATACATATGTAACCCATAAAAAAAATGATATCCACACCAGGATATCAAATGGTTCCCACTGAGCTTTGTGAGTTGAGGATTTAATTGGAGGATTTGTAGAATAAAGGATTAATGAGACCCAATGTTTCACCGTGGGAAGACCCAGTATTGTTTTCCAAGAACGATGATGGGATTTTGAAATTTTGTTTTGAATTATGGAGCCTAAATCAGGTGACTATGATGAAAACTTATCAACATCCTGAAATTTATGACCTCTTTGACTGGTTTAGGGAAGCTTGATAGTTCTTGATGATGGACCATAGATCAAGTTATTAATATCTTCATGTACGGGAAGAGGATGTACCAATGGAAGCCTTCAGATGTTGATATGACCACTATAAGTTCATTAGGATGTCTTAAAGCTTGATCAATTACTTAGAACTGTTTATGATACTCATGAATATATTATTCTTGCCTTACCTCATCTGGTACATTGTGGTCTGCATTCAAGGCATCCCGGTGTACTCGGCGTCTTAGTAGGATCATGCTACACAATAGCGGATAGTCTTAGAGACACTCTAATAATACCATATTTATGTGATGTTCTCGATGAATTATTATAGGATTCAGGATGTTAACATTATGGGACACATCATTTCAGAGGCTGGAGTTGCAATGGAAAATGAAAAGATAGTGGTGGTTCTTTCTTATGAGCCACCTAGGAGTGTGGTTGAGGTACAATGTTTCCTGGGTTATGATGGAAGCTTATGAAGGTTTTTTATTGAATTATATAGGGTTGTACAACCCTTATATACATTGAAACTGATGGTAAAACCCTTATGTGGATAGAGATATTCTAGTGGAGTTTTCAAGAGATGAGGCAGAGTATAACGAGTACCCCCATAATTAGACAACTAGAGGAGGGAATTTGGTATGTGGAATTCTATGACGCTTCTGGGAATGAGTTGGGTTGTGTCCGGATGCAGGTTCTAGTAGTGATCACCTATGATTTAGGGCAGTTGAGGCAGCACTAGAAAAATTACATGACCAATGAAATGGAGCTAGTAGAAGTTGTTTTTTCTTTGAACATGTGGTGGTACTACTTGATGGGTGAGCAGTTTACCGTCTACTCCGACCACACAAGTCTTGATGAAATTTTCTCCCAAAAGGAATTTAACTCAAGGTATTAGTGGTTCATAGAGTTCCTATAGTACTGTGACTACAAGATAGTGTATATTCTAGGGAAGGGGATGGTGTAGAAGACGTGCTCAGAAGGATATCTTGTTTGTAGTTTCAGGGGGAGGTGTCAAAGCAGTTTGTTGTGATCTATAAGTTCTTCTTATATATTGATGTACTAGCTAATATTAAACATATTGATATCACTCCCCCACTGTTATAGTGAGTTATGGAGGCACAACTTAGGGATATTAACTGTGAGTCCTGATGTGATCAGTTATCCAATTAAACAAGATCTTGATGGATATTGGACATATGGGGAGCACATCATCCTTTTCAGAGGATGTACTAATGTTCCAGTGAAATTAGATGAGGTGATTAGGAGAGAGTGATAATCCCCCCATTTGTTAGTGTATCCAGGAGTGGAGAAGATGTACCTGGACCTCTGATGTCCATAATGGTGGTAAGGGATAAAGAAGGTTGTGGTTGATTTCATTTCGTAGTGCCTCACTTTTTTGTGTGTGAAGGTAGAGAATTAGGATCCATTAGGCTTGACTAAGCCACTTGAGGTTTCAGAGAAGAAGTGGTATGGTATCCTGTTGGACTTCATGATGGATTTACCTAGCACATCCAGGGGGAATGATTCCATCTGTGTGGTGTTGACCGACTCACCAAGTCACCCCCATCCTACCCATCCAATTGTATGGTCCAGTAGAGAGCTTGGGATTCCTATACATACAAGAGATAGTTTGACTTCATAGAGTCCCATCAATTACACTCTCATATCAAGATACACATATTATATATTTCTTGTTGAAGGGATTCCCAAAGTCATTTGCGACTCAGATTCCCTTGAGCACTACTTTCCACCCATAGACATATTTTCAAATGGAGAGGACTATCAAGGTTTTAGAATATAGGCTTCGTGATTGCAACATGGACTTTGGTCGCAGTTGGGATGATCACCTACCACTGGAGGAGTTAGCGTACAAAAATATCTACCACTCCAACATTGGTATTTCATCGTTCGATGTACTGTATTGGCAACCATGCAGGTCACCATTTTGCTGGAAAGGCCCCATGGATTCTAGACTCAGAGGTCCAGAGTTGGTACCATCTACCATAGAGGAGGTGTAGGTCATCCCAGAACATACGAAGACCTCATAGAGAAGACAAAAATCTTATGGTGGTATGAGGCGTATTCCCTTGGTGTTTGAGGATGATGTCCTTGTGTTCCTTTGGGTCTAAACTCTATGGGGAGTGTAGAGGTTTAGATGGTGTATCAAGCAATATATGATGTTCATAAGACCTTTTCAAATTCTGAGATAAGTTTGCGAGGTGGCGTACCACCTATCTATCCCCCCAGAGATTCCCATGGTGTATAATTTATTTCATGTATCATTGATAAGGAGGTATGTGCATGATCAATTGCACATCATAGACTAGGGAAAGATGGATATTGATGTTGGGGTGATGTTTTCAGTGTTTCTAATAGTGATTGTGGATCGATAAGAGAGGATCGTTAATGGATGGTTGATTCCTATGGGGTACATTTTGTGGCATCAAAAGAATCTCCAGGAGAGCACATGGGAGTGGGAGGTTCAGTTCCATGCTCAGTACCCACATTTATTTGTTTATCCCTTGTTTTGTCTTATGAGGATGTAAATCCCTATTGGAGGGGTGATGTATTGTCTGTGAATTCAATGTTATTGTTTTTTAAATTATATGGGATTATTTCGTGACCCAAAGCTCATACAGAACATGATTCCAAGGCATGGTGAGACGAAAATATTTTAATGATCTTTTTTTATATTTATATAAAATAGCACATGGGAGTGGTTTGGAAATATTCTAAATTGGTGCATGGTTTAAAAATGTGAGGGCACCATTGCACCTCAAATGAAGACTTTACCTAATAAAAGATCATACCTCGACTGGCACGGTTTGAGGTAATAAGGTTAATTTTAGGACATTTTATGAAAATTTAATAAACATGTATTCTAAAATAAATATAAAATAATCATTTTTTTCGAATTTTTGGTTTCATTATTATAGAATAGATACTCTATTTCTTAAATGAAATATCATAGAGATGCATCAACACATCATAATAGAAACACTGATATGTGTTTTCATCATTTAATTGTAATACATAGGATAAATTGTTTACATAATCTAGGAGAACTCAAAACCATTGGTGGAATTGTGTTGGCAGGTGACGAACGATGAACTACCACCAATGACGGATTGTGGAATGACAAATTCAATGGTACGATCCACTCTAATGATTGATATAACCTCATGGTTGGGTGTATGTTTAATTAAAATTATTTCCCATTTCATAATCTCTAGGATGAGTGTGAATCATTCAATAATGGGAATGATTCACAGATCATGAATTCTCAATGCACGATGGGTTTAATTTTGGGAATGTTCATCAGGAATATGGATCCATGTAAAACCTATGATTTGAATTGATTCTTCATTTAATAGCCCTTAAATTATTACATGGAAGGATCATACCCTAAAGTAACATGTCCCAATCCATCATACTTGGTTTTTCATGGGTGTTTCCCACCTCCCCCATTCATATGAATCCTCAAACATCACTGGCACAACATCCTAGAAGGAAGTCTAAGATCACTGTGATGATGATCCGCGGTCTAGGTGGAAATCGTTGTTGTATGAAAAGTTCGTGTGTCGATGGTCATGATAGTGTTGAAGGCATCACGCATCAACAAATCATTGTGGCTGTAGAGGAGGACCAAGGAAGGAGGCCACATAATACTTATGGAAGTCTGCAGCTTGAAAACACCGGTGGTGTAGGTGCATGATGACAGAGGGGGGAGTGGGCCGTGGAACCCACAATGGGAAGTGATTAGAGGCTACTATCATCATTTGGCTATGGAGGAATAGATAGGCGTACCACAACATCCGTTGTAGGAAAGGGATCAGGGCCACCTAAAATATCATGAAGCGACATGAGTGGATGCGGGGAGCCACGCCGCGTCACGCGGCCGGAGTACTGCATTGCAGCTCGACCACATCCATGACCCTCAACATCTTCTGTGAGTGGGATGCGGTGCATGACTCGTCCAATGCTGAATAGACAAGCCTGCCATGTGGGACGTGCTTCCCCAATGTACCAGGCTACTAGAACGTGCCAGACCCACATCCTAGTGGTCAGGACTTAGTCGGTCAGGGCTAAGCCTAGTAGACGGGGTCGGGTAGGGGTCAGGTTAATGGACCCTTTGCTAGGTTGGGTTGATCCAACAGGGTAGGACTGGATCGGGATCCAATATTACCCTTTTGGCCAAAATGTCCATAATTTTCAAACTGTATGTTCAATTTAGAATGAAGATCACTGTGAGCAAACATCATTCAGGTGGATGTGATGTGAATGATGTGATGAGCGGTCCTCAGTGGCCGAGTAGCCGAGGGAATCTCAGTGGACTGGCGGATTAGTGTGCCTTAGTGGCCCAAAAGGCAATCCGACCTTAGTGGCATATAGATGAGTAGACCTCAGTGTCCCAGCAGCCTAGTAGACCTTAGTTAACCAACATACGACTACACCTAAGTGTCCTAGTAGCTGACCAGACCTCTGTGGCCTGATAGACGAGCCAACATCAGTGGCCCAGTAACCATGCAGAACTTAGTGGGTGGACAAACGTGAAGACTTGAGTTGTCCAACATGCCTCAAGGAATCATCGAGGATGATTCCATCAGTAGTAAAAGATGTTCATCTTTACAATTGATAATCATTCTTTCTATACCATAGATTATACCTGTTTGAGCAAAAAATTCTTAGTGTGTTATTTTCCATTGTGGTTTGTGTTCCCTATTGAGTATTGTGTTTGTCGCCCCTACACAGGCTTCAGGCGCACATGTCGTGTCCTGTGCAGATGACCGAAACATTGATAGAGACCTTGGTGGTGTTGGACCATGCAGTGCCTAGTGAGATCAGACAAGGAAGGCGTACTCCTACGTCTTCTAGTAGATACACTACGCCTACCCTAAGAGTAGGTTTTCCTACAAACAGATTATCAGAGACCTTATACTGTTCTGTTTACATATTTTCTTCTGTTGGGTTTGTATTTTCTCCCATTTCACTTACAGATTGTACTACTACATTCAGTGGTTTTCTTATTGACATGCATGTGTTCCTTTTCACCATTTTGGGTTAGGGGTGTGTCTGTGTGTGAGTGCATGTTTTTGTTAAATTCCTATAGCATATTGAATAATGCCTTCGGAGCTAATCTCTATCCCCTGGCCTTTGAGAGGCAGGATTGTGGTAGTCACGCCCCTGGCCCCAGGGGATGTGTCGTAACCAATTTTATTTTTCTATAATTCCCTTACATGACCTTAATCCCCTAGTCAATTTATGTTATCCTAATACCTTTCATTTATAATGAGACATTATCGAAAATGATCCTCGTACCAAACTATGCATTACTTAATCCTTATCAATTTATTCATAATAATTCTCTTAAAAAATACACTTTAAATTATTATATAAATAGTTAAGTATAATTTGAATACATACTTGTTATTATAGTAGTGCAAAATTTCTATTTAAACATTTCCATCCATATATAAAATTAATATGACATTGATCATGCGTTGTGAAGACCATGACATCTATGAAGTAAAGATTTTTTAAATTTCCATATCAATTTTGATTGTTTGTTTGAACATCATATAATGACATTACTATCTTTATTAAATAGTTCAATATCATTAGTAATGTTTTCCCATCATTAATTTTTACATTTTATTTTTCATATCGATTAGTAATTTTTTTCCTTCGTAATGACTTCAGTATGATTAGTAATGTTTTTTATTTTTTTGATGTTTCATGGTTTTACAAAGTAACTTATTAAATCATTATTCTATTTTTTTAAATGATTTTCATGGGAAAAAGTTAAATTTTAAAATTTTTTTCAAATTTAAAATTCACTATTCTTTTAAAAGTATTCTTTATCTACCTTATAATTAATTTATTGTGTTTTTGAAAATAATAAATTTTAAACCCAAAATATTAATGATAATTTTCTACCTTAATATAGAATATTTATCCTCATTTTGTTATCATAATTCTTCATCCATGGGGTTTACTCTTGGAATACCATGTTATTGATTCCTTTAATTGATGGGTGTCCACTAAGATTCTATACATCGCTTGATTGAAAAATATCATAACATAACTAAACAGAACATTTATATAGGGTATAAATTCTATATAATATATTATAATGATTAAATTATATCTACATATATATTTTCGTAATATCATTAGATTCATGTTTTTTACATTTTAATGTTATTTTTTTATAATTAATGTTATATTTAATGATTTAATTATGTGATTTTATAAGAAAATTATATATTTCCTGTTTTTATCCTATGGATTTTCATGACATGATGAAATGAATGGTAATTAATGGAAAAATATGTATGTATGTACATGGATGTGGTCCTATTTGGACATTTAATTCTTTTTTTATGTTTATATCACATAAAATAGTATGACATGGACATAATTAGTGTATTCAAAAAATAATGATAATAATTAGTTTTCTTATATTTTCATGTGTTTACATAAGGGGATTATTTTTATAGGTTTGTGAGTAAATATTTTTTCAGATCTTTTTCACATACTTCTCATTGTTTTATAACTTCAAGTTGTTTTTGATATCATTCCAGCTTTATATGATTCCTTACTAATTATGATATGTTATATTCCATATTTATTCATCATTTATATGATATACCACAACATAAAGTCATTTCATGTCTTATTCAATGATCTATAATCAATTATTTATGGGTTATAAAATTCTAATGTACTTTTATTATACCCATATCCTCATCATATAATAACATGTGATCTTTTAATATAATCACACATGTTTACCCTTACTAATCATCTGATCTCACTGCATTCTTATATTTCCATTTATTGTGTTATGAGTAAATGAAATATGTAAAATATGTCTAGAAAATAATGATGTATGGAAAAAAAATTAGACATTAAAAATTAATTATATATTGTGTAGTTTCATATATAATGGAAAATTATCTCTTAGTGGAAAAATAAATTGGTTTTTTTAGTTATTTATAAAACTATAATTCTTAATGGTATATGGAATGTATTATAACTCAATATTTTATTTTCATCATTCAATAAGGCAGTCACATCTCGGTTGATATAAATATTCATTTATAATGAATACATTCATATCTTAACATTAACTCAAAAAAAAATTATTTATTAATTTCATCATCATGTAAAAACTATGATTTTTTTCATGAATCATCCCATTTTATTATCATCCAATATAGATTATTTATCCATATTTATACCATTTTATTTTATAATCATTGAAAATTTGATATGTTATATTTCCTTAAATTACATCTTATTCACAAAATTCTTCTTTGAAACAAATCTACTAACTCATTATCATTATTTCTATGAAAGTTGGTGTTATAGAAATGAAATAATTATGAGAGGAATGATCTATCACTATATAGTTTTTCACCTAATATATAACACTTATAAACATAACGACTCGATTGATTATTTTATTACATAAAAATCATTTACATATTTATTTTTATTTAATGTTTTTCACCAAGATACAAATACATTCCATTTTCTTGGGAAATTATTTATATATCTATATTTGATTCATTATATATTTTTTAAATTCCTTTATGAAGGATTATAATTATGGAAGGTCATTTACATAGATAACAATCTAATATCATAGGTTGTCTAAATTACTTTTCTAGATAAATCATTATATAATTGTTATGAATTAATGATGTTATTTATATTCATGTGGTAAAAATTTGATTGGATCTATAATTAAGAATGCATGTTTTCCATGGGTTATATATCTCTCAAATTCATTAAGAAATATTTTATCCCTCAAGAGATTTTTATGCATGGACATGTTTCTGTTTATTATATATAGATCGTATAATGATTTTTTATTGATAATTGACGTATCCCCTTGAGTATTTTGAAATATCATTTTTTGAATAGATCAAATTTGTTGATAGTATGTGTTTCAATAAACAATGGGTTCTAAATAACTATATCATTTGATTAGTATAATTATTTAAACATGATCATTATAACCTAGAAATTAAACATAGAAATATGAATACTAATAATTAATATTTAAATATTATGTATAATACTGTTATATAATGAAAAAATACTGATAAAAATATACCGAATTATTGGGAACGTCATTAATATATAATTTTTAAAAGTGTATTTTATTTTCAATTATTAAATTTAATTGGTTAATCTAAATACATATGTGATGAATATATATGGAATTAACACCTTGTTTAATTTTTTGGAGATGACGAAATCATGAAAAAACTGAGATCCCGAAAATTAACAAATCAAAACATATTTGAAAAAATGGTTGTTATCCAAAATGTAACTTTAGAAACCAATTTTTAAAAAACACGTAATAAAAGGTCACATGAAAATCATATTTATAAATAAATATATAAATATTTCTCTACAAAATATGTATAATATACTTATATTATTTATCTCTGAGGTCTAAACATGTAATAAAGATATCAAGGCATAAGGCAAGAGATTTTTTTCTCAATATTCTTTCTTTAAGACTTATGTTCAGATTTATTAGAGCTTATTTTTTAAAATAATAATATAGATGTAAGGGATTTTCATCAAACATTTACTTCAATGAGAGTCATGTCATATTCGCCACTGATTACTCTTATGTGGGTTATATATTTTCCAAGAATGTATTTTATTATTATTATACAAAAAACTAATATGATTTAAATAACTATTTGTGGATATATTATTAATGCGTTTTACGATTCAAATATAACAATTTGTTAAACATTTAATGTTACAATTTCAAAAGTTATAATGATTGTTTATTTTTATGTGTATGGAGATAAAATATTATGATCCATCTCTCAATGATATCATGATTTTTATTGTCATATGGTTATTCATGAAATTTTAATGTAAGTGTAACATTTTTATCTTTATTATATAAAATAATTGAGATTTTTTATATTAAATTTAAATTTATTTCTCTCTTTGGTCATTAATACATTTTCTTTCAGAACCATGTTTACTAAAAAAATAAAAAAAAATATTTACATTCCAAAAATGATTTATTTAATGAAATATTATTCATGATTGCATTATTAAAAAATATTTAGAATTAAATATTGAATTGGTTTAGAAACAATGACTATTTAGATATGATAGAAAATGAAAAAGCAATCATTGTGATAATATGTATGACATGGACATAATTTTCCACCACTATGACCTAAAAATGTTTTAATAATTCTTTTATATTTTTTGAAAGATATTTTTAAAGAGATGTATTTTTAAAATGTTTTAAATGTGTCTTTCAAATATATTTTCATTGTGGAATGTTTATATGATTTCTATAACATAATTTATTAATTTTCAGGTTAATTTTTTTTGAAAATGATTCCCAAAATATTTTATAAAGTTTTGTTTTTGAATGTGATTTTCAATGAATGATTATATTCATTACGATACATTCCATGTAATTTATCATTCACAATAACTCTCCATAAAAAATTACATTCCTTAATGTAATTTATTCTTTGATGGGTAAATGAGTCAAGTATACCCGTATTTTTTTAAATTGTTTATGGTGACAAGATGATTTATAAAACTCATTTATTATCCCTGAGATATATCATAATAAAATTGTAATAAAACACACATCATTATCCAAGGGTATAGATTTATCAAATGATGAAATTATTAAGAAAACATTAAATTTTCCAAATATCATCTTATGTTGAAATTCTATTAACCCCATTTTGTTTCATTATATACGATATGGTGATTTTAATGAAATTTTTGACAACATATGTATGATTTTCAATATGTGGTGCTGGTTAAATTATTTGAAAGGAAAGTGGATATGTTGTAACCAAGGACAGTGGTTGTGTTATTTCCAAATAACAACGGGACCTATATCTACCTCTAATTCATTTGGTAAATATTTATATCTCATGAGATATATTGAAATATAACAGGTAATATACATGGTTCAGTAAGGTTCTTCGTATTTTATGATGGTATTGGGAGTTAACACATTCCATTATGAGAAATGGGTTACCATTGGTGATGTTGGTGAGTCCCAAACATGATGGTTAGTCTCCCATGGAGTATCGTGATATTTTTTTGAAATGGGCCTTTACTACTAAGGAATCAATTTTCAATGCTTATGTGAATATCAAATTTCTATGTCTTATGCCATTATTATTCTCTCTAGACTCATGTAATTTGATTCCATTTTTATTCATGTCTTTTGAACTTAAAATAAATATGTGATGACCCAATATTATGATCTTTTATATGAAGGGTATGTTATTAAAATTTCAGGAACATGTTATTACACCATTTTTCATATGTTACTCTTGTATACCTCCCTTTTTTAACTTTATTGAGCATCTGATCTCGTTATTTTTTTTTTTTCCAATCCCCATGATATGAAGTAATATTTTATGTATGTTATTTTATTGAAGATGTATAAAGGGGAAGATCATTATGGGGGATGTATAAAGACTTTAACAAAAATTTTGTACTGTTTATCAAATATCTAATAATTCTAAACTATTATAGTCCTCAGGAAATTGTTTATTTAATGTAATGAATATTCATATAGAAGACCAAATAAAACTATATGAAAACACTATATCTCTATATTCGGTATCATGGTGAGGTTTATATTTAAATTAGAGACTAGGTTTTAATAACATTAGTGATATAACGAGGGATGTTTCTAATGATATGTTTAGGGATATATCATTGGATAAGCCTCTGTATGTTTCATTTTTTTTAAAATGATTTCATATTTTGGTAATTAGTATATATAGAGGATTTCAATTAAACACATCCCATTATGGATACTATTATTGGATGTGGATCTATAATATAGAAATATAAGGGTAATAATAATAAAAATGGTGTATTGATTATGACTCGATCATCGCCTAGTGCATAAAATTTTGATTTACTACACACCCAGTTTGACACCCGAAGTAAATATTCTTTATAAATGTCTAAAATATTTATGATCAACATGAAGGATTTAAATATATAATGACCAAAAATTTCATGTATTTATCCTATGGTGACATAGATTGAAAAAAAGTGTCATTATTTAGACACTCTACAATTTATTATTCATGATTATATGGCAATCCAAAATGACTAGTGTTAATAAAAGAATATTATTTTATAGTCAACTGATATTACCCTTAGTAACCTTGTTTATTCTTAATTAGATGTAAATTACAACACTTATCCTACTTATTAACCAAAAATTATGGGAGTTGGAATGAAATATATTTTCTTTATGATCAATCAAATTTATCATGATATGAATAATGAAAGGCTTCAAAACAAAAAATGACAGAACAACATTTTTTTAGTCTTTCATGTTGAAACTTCCTCCTTTGTTCAGTGGGGGTTTTAATCCAAATTTTCTGGAACAATGAATTAGCCCCTCTAAAAAGTTAATTTCTATTTTTCAGTGTTTGTAGCATGAAAAATCCATTTGGATTTCTACTAGTTGGATGTTGAAGTTACAGAATGATGGACTCTTATAAAGAATTTTATGGAATAAAATGAAATTAATTCAATTTATTTGGATGATTTCAAGGAAATATTTTTCAATATGTACATTCAACATATTATTTTTACAAATATGTATAAGGAGTTTCTTGAACTAATGAAAAAGGATAATTAATATGGTTGTACCTATGAGTAAACTTTTACATGAAATGTGAGATACACATATTGTATTATCTTCCAATCAGAATTTAAGGTCCATTGATTCTTCAGGGTCTTAAAACCATGTCTTTGAAAACCATATTCCTTAATATAATTCAATAATTATGAAGAAGTTTTTTGATGTACTAGCATCATGTAAATGGGTTTCAGAGTTATGTCTCAACATCAAGGTTTTCAAATGAAAATAAAAATGGAATTCAAAAAAAAGTTTATGAAACATAGAGGTAAGAGTATGAAATATTATTTTTTTCTAAAAGTGTGGGAATATTAATAGGGGAAATTTCTTTACTGGTAGTCCTAAAAGTTCTATATGTGTAAGGGGATTAAATTTTGTAATTGATTTATGAAGTTATGTGAAGAATATAGATATCAATGAGGATAGGGATAATGAATAATATGATAAAACAATCATACTATACTATTTCAAATTAAAGGCATTACAAAAATATGAAAATAAATTTCCTAATCGATGGTATAAAGGGGTTGATAAACAAAAATAGTATATGAAGATATAAGGAAATCAGAATGCTTATGAAATAATTTTTTTCGAAATGAATCATGATTTTTATGGAATACTAATCCTTCCATAATTATATCTAAATATAATGTTAGATTTTGTATATATGTGAAATGTGAAAATAGAATATTTGATCCTTCAGTGAACCTACATGTGACAATCTCCCTCTATATGAATTACGAAAAAAATTAAATCATGTGTTATATTATATCGGTACAATGGTGAACCCAATAATCCTATTAAATTTTTTATTAGATATTAGTATACTTATTGAACTGAGGTAGAGTTATTTATTGGAATAACATATGCCTCTAGGTAATATTAACCTAACTATTATGAATACCATCATGGGTATATGATTTTTAGTATGGTCATGTGATCAAATTAATGAAACCTCGTTTTGAGGTTTTGTGTGACAAGATTATATGATTATTAATGATTTATTAATAAAATATTATGTAAATTAAACCCTATAGTTTTATATGTATCTAAAATTTTACTTTATATGCAATACATTTACACTTTATGGAAATATGATTAAAGGTATTGGTATGATTTAGAGTTTATCTTATCAATGATGATGGGATAATTATGGGTTACCAACGATCCGCATATGAAGTCAAAAAACTTCATTGCAATCATAGTATACTTTTATCTAGATTATATTTATTGAATATAAATTATGTGGTAAGGTTTCATATAGTAATATATTAATTTATTTCTAATAGCGATGGAATATTTACATCATTGTTCTGGGGAATTAATTGGAAAGACCTTGATATGGAGTTGAGATTAAGAATTTCATATCATCCAAAAATGGATGGTCATCATTACAGAACTATTGAAATAATATAGGATATGTTGTGATCATATTATTTGTATTTCAATGCTAGTTGGGATCAGAAAATTCCCCTGGATTGGGTTTGTTAAAAAATTATCTTCCAATAATGAATTCTGATGGATCCATGTAAAAACCTTTATCTAAATATGTGTCAAACTCCAACGTATAATAATTTATTAGAAGAAATAAATATATGAGACCTATGTAGGATTATGAGATGGTATATATGTTTCAATCTATTAAGAACATGTAAGGAAAACCCAATGTTGATTGAAATTTTATACATAAAATAATTTGAGTGATTTATAACATTATGTTTGTAAGTAGTTTTTCCTAGAGAATTCAACGTGAAAAAATGTAATATTATTCCCTAGGTGTATTGGTCCCTTTGAAATACATAATCGTACGTTGAATATAGAATATAATTTTTAATTTCTGAAAATCCTCTCTTGAGTTCATTATGTGTTCCATGTTACTCTCACAATGAACTATATATCTAAGGCTTCACTTGTTCCAAACATAGAAGTCATACTATTCAACCATGATATTTATTATAAGGAATAAAAGGTTGAGATTTGAGATCATACTGTGAAATATATATGAAACAAGAACAGTCATGTAGTTTATAATTTCCTGTAAAATATCCACTTTTTATGTTATGTGGTAACCTAATATAGTAATGTGGCACAAGTATCCTCATTATTTAATTTTAGTGGTGAATTTCCAATAGGGAAATTAATTTTATGGGGGGGTTGAATGTAACCTAGTGATTTTATTGTATTATTACTATTTTCAATTAATTAAAATTATTTTGTAGATTATTTGACATGGAAATATATTTTCTAAAAAAATATGGAATTATATTAATATAAATATCTAACCTTGATTGATATAACCTTGCAACAATATATATGTATATATAAGAGTAGTAATAACAAATTATTATTTCAATTTATGAGCATTTATAAAATTAATAATTTAAAATTTTTGAAATTAATTTTACAAAATTAATACCATTTTATAAATCATCATGTCAAACATTTCGTAGGATTAAATATTTGGTGTTTTCTGAAAATTTTTATTTTTGATGAAATGTGAAAAATACTGAATTTAATTGAAAAACATCAATTTTCAATTTATTTAAAAATTTAAAATATACAAAAATATTACATTAATGTGAAATAGATTCAATTGTATTTATATTACTACAATTAACCAAATTTGAGTAAATATAATATTTAAATTGGATATAAGAAATTAATATAGTTTTGAACAATTTTCTCAATGAAAACTCACTTCTCATTGTGTCTACAAGATTTAAGTAAAATAACATTTTCATATTATATGAATAAAATTTGTAAAACCTGTATTTATATTTTTAATAATAATTTTTTATATTATCTAATTTTTTCAAGATATGTTTTGACCAAAATCAATAGTAAAATTTTTAAAAAAATTAATTGATACAGTTACGGTAAAAAATAGGATCATCATTGGTCAAAACAAAATGATAATAGATAAAAATTTCTTACCCATGTCTAAATCCCATTTAATGGAAATATATTGACATTCTCATCCCCAATATATAATATATGGTCGATTGGATGATTTTTTTCATTTAATAAATATGTTATTTTAGAATCTTTTTGAACATTTCTGTGTATCTTCCACATGGGTTTCATTCCCCCACTTATAAAAGGCAACTACCACCATTAAAATATTCACACCTATCAATCCATTTTTATAAAAAAATAACCTCCAAAATTCACTTCCAAAAATCCCTCATTTCATACAAGAATCCTTTTCTGTAAAGAAATCTATATTGAGAAGGCTTTAGTACAGACCTATGGAGGTTACCCAAAGAAGAGGTAACATTCATCGATTATCATTTTTTTCTTCTTCCACCCCCATAGATTATTATTATACCATAATAAAATTATAAAAAACTATATAATAGATATTAATTAATATGTATTTATGTTAATTTTATGAATTTCATCAGTCTATAAATCCATCAAATGGGTTATGAAATCATCATTTGTGTGTACAGCAGACAACCGCTATATGAACTGGGGTAAATCATTTTTCAATTACCACCTCTCACGGATGGACATATTTATTTATTTATTATATATGTATATGTGTTTTATTAATTATGTTTTTATAATTTTGGATTTATTAATTGACGCTTGCCTTCATACTCTATATTATTTGGGGACACAATAATATTATTCATGTGTACGACAGACTACCACCTCCCAAAATGATATAATTCATTCTTGATTTATATAGAAGGTAATATGGATGTTATTAATGATGATATTTAATATATATTAAATAAAAATTATTCATTAATTTTAATATACAATTTACCTATCTTTCTTTAATCTTATATGAATATAGGAATTATGTCAATTGGTATGCAAGACCCACCATATCCATTAATAGTGTATTCCTTTTTTCATCACTAAATTTTATGGAATAATATACACACATATATAATGAATATATATCATATTTATATTATTATTATAACTCTGGATATTACAAAATCATGAAAAAATAGTAGGATAAAAAATCAAAACACATACGAAAAACAAAGTGATTATTACTCGAATTGTAAATTTAAAATGAAATTGGGAATAAAATCGTAATGAATGGTCTTATTAAAATAATATTTGGAATGTTATATGAAAATATAATTCCTTAATATATTAATGATCAAATTATAATTATTATATAGATGTTTTAAAAATATGCGAGAGATTTTAAGACTTGGGGTTAGTGATTTTTTTCATAATTTACCTTCTTTGAGTCATATATTATGTTGTGATCAAATATTATTTTGTGATGTGTATATACATCCCATTTACATGATAAATATTTAATATACTAATTTTATGAAATTCAAAGCTTTATTTTATGTTATTATTTATTGGATGTTATGATTCAAAAGATTACTAAATATATAATGGATTTCAGTCTCACTTTTACTTCATTAAGACAAATATCATATTCACCACCTAATTATTTTATGTGGTTTTTATAATTAACATAATTATATATTAAAATAATTAAATTTAAAATAATTATTATTTATATATCCAATTTTCGATCTATTTATATGGGATTTACAATTGAATGTTACTAATCTAGTTTATATTTTATGTCACAATCTTACCATTTATTGGTATTATTTATTATTATGTGTCTCCTGAAAATATTATATGACAACAATCACAATAAGATCATTAAATTTTATTATCTTATGATTGATCATGATATATTAATGCAATATTACCAATTTCCTCAAATTCTTATTTAAAAAAATAGAGAATGTTTTTTTGGAAGATTCAATATTATATCATTCTTCGGTCAGAAACCCATTTCCATCGTAAATAATGTTTTCTAAAATTAATAAAATAAATAAATTTACATTCCTAATATTATTAAATAAATTAATTTTTACCTATCAATAATTTTTTAATTGTAAAATTAAAATTAATAATAATTTCATTTTCCAAATGATTCTTATTTGGGTTTTATAAGAAACGAGAATGAAATATTTTCTTTCACATGTACAACACGTACCTAATTATCCAATTTCATTAAATAAAAATAGTTTAATTATTATAGTAGATGAATTCAAAGATATTTTGAACAAAAATTCATTGGAAAATATATTTATTAAAAAGGCGTTTTTTCAAAAAAAATCATCACAAAATGTTTTTAATGATTTTATAAAAAACCATTATTAATATTCACATTTTTTTGTTGAAAATGATTTCAAAATTATTTTATAAAAATTATTATTAAAAATTGTATTTAAAATAATGGTTATATTCCTCATGCTACATCCCATTTGAATTACCCATCAAAATAATTCACTATATAAGATGAAGTCCCTTTATCTAATTTTTTTATGGGAATATGAACCAAGGATACCACTCTTATTATTTATTTGATTAATTTATGATAACAAGATATTTTTTAAACCCATATATATTAAAGATGATATACAATGATGAAATTATGATGAAATGTTATTATTTATTCATATGTTAAGAAATTATGAAATGATGAAATAATTGTGAGGAAAGACTCTTTTATATAGGATATCATATGATGAAATGTTATCAAACCAATTTAAATTTATTGTTTATGATATGATAAAAATTTTATGATATTGTAGCACAAATATGTGTGATTTTTATTTTCTGATGGTTGTTACGTATTAATAATCAATATTGGTTACATTATGAACAAGGACAGAGGTCGTGTTATAACCATCGATGGGTGAGACCTATACCAACATCAAATACATTAGGTAATGATTTATATCTCATGAGATTGAATGGACTAGAATATCGAGATTGATTTTCTAAGTAAGATCCTTTCTCTTTTTATTGTTCTGGACCTCCATGGTCCAATAAAATGCCAAAATATTGTGTTTTTCATGTTCTGGGAAACAACTATATCTCATTTCAATATTTTTACAAATTATCAGTCTTCCGGTCGGTTGTTCGAGATGTTGGTAGGACGAGGCGTAGGTGATTTTGGGCATCGGTGTGTTACAGTATTGGTGTTTTAGAATGTAGGTGATTTGTGGAATCAGTGATTTAGGGAATCAGTGAGTTAGGGGGTCATTGATTGAAGGAGTAAGTTAGTCAGTGCATTAGTGAGTTAGGGCATAATTGAGTGAGGGTGTTAGTGAGACATGGAGTCATTCAGACCGGGCATCGATGAGTTAGGGCATCAGTGAGTCAGGGTGTCTGTGAGTCATGGAATCTCTGATTCACACCAACAGTGAGTTAGGCGTTGGTTGGTCATGTAAGTGTCTTAGCATCTCGGGCTCAGCATCAGGGTCTCACTATCAGTGACTCATTTCCAGTTTTTCTCCAAGTTATCCATTTTCACACCACTTACTATTTATTAGACATAAACCAAGTTGAAAACATTGTTTGTGAATTACTAATGATTTTACAATGGATATTAGTTATATGATTAATATACAAACCCTCAAGGGGCTTTGAGATAATCAAACCATATGGCAATTAATGTGATCTACCATTAATGGGCTTAGAACAATTTTCTTTTGCTAATATTGTATCTAGAAATTTCTAAATTCGTGGTATTGTTGTCTATTTTCAAATTGTGAATAGAGAACATTAATTCTGTGACGAGCCGTACTCATGTTTTGTAGCCACCCTCTTCTATTTTGCATGGAGTCTTTGGCATGCGTGACTTACCTATTTTTTCGCAAAGAGGATTTTTGGTGGCCTATTATTCCAGGTAAGGATTATACTATCCCTCTTTCATTATCTATCATGTGGGGTGGGTGTAGAAAGGTCCTTAGGTGAATAATTCTGAGTCTAACATTTAATGAAGAAAAATTATAATGATGACTTATGAACATTAAAATGGCATTGGATTATATGGATGTTGATCATTTGTTTTATTTTTTATCTTTGTTTATGAAGTGATCTGTTGTGTTCATGTGTCCCATTAAACTAATTCTTGTTTATTGTCTTTTCATATGCATTAGTGATTCTTTGTAACTTTTGTTTTTCCCTTTGCATAATCTATATAATTAACAATATTTTTAATCCCAAAAACATGGATAAAAAACATATTCCACAGCATTAAAATAATTTTGTGATCACCCCTAAAAATCAATATGGAATAAAAGAATAGTTTTTCCAAATTTGAACACATCATGTTTGATAGGTGCAGCAATGTGTTGTGTTCTTTTGGGCTCTGTGCCTTATGTGTGTAACACCCCGAGATTTTATGAGATATATTATTTTTAATTTCTTTGATTTCATCTATTATACACTACACTAAGATTAGCTTGTACTATACGCAACACTTTATTATCTTTCAGTATACGCAACACTATTCATGGCTCCTGTTACACACAATTTCAAGTTCATTTTGTGGAAATTATTCTATGCAAAATTAGGTATAGCTTTTATTGAATATATAGATGAAATAAGTTTTGATTATGTTATACGCAACACCAAATGGAGCTTTCACTACAGACAGCCTTGACTTGGCTTGCATTACACGCAATCAAGACCTTCTTCGATAGCGCGTGTAGTACGCAATACTAAGATTCACTAAACAAGATATTATTATAATATTATTATGAACTAGCCGTTATGAATAGTAATTCCCACTTTTTTAAATTTTATAAATTTTACCTTTCAAAATGGACTTCATTTTTGGATTCGGAATATCGAAATTATCCTAGGTTGAATTTTTGGTATTTTTTTGAAAACATAAATTTTTTATGAATACTGAAAACACGGAGTTACTTTTTAAAAACCGACTTTTTATTTAAATAATTATTTATTTTATTTAAATTTATTTTAGGTAAAAGTTGATTCCTAATACCTATATAAGTTCAATGTAATTCATTTGATTCATTTTATAACAATTTTAGATATATAAAAAATTTATAGAACATTTCACCGTCTTTTACCCATCACCTAGAAGAATTTGAAAATTTATATAAAACATAATTTTACCACTTCTGTGAATGGAATTTGGAAAATATGAGAGACACAGTTAATATCAAGGAGTAAAATGTGGTTCAATAAGATAAAAATAATTTTTGGTGAATTGTATCTTTTTTCTTTTATTTACCACGATTAAAAGTAAATAGGGTAATTAAGGGTAAAAATGATATTATTATTACCCTAAAAAATGTTCTAATTATATTTGATAATAATAATTCGATAAAAAACAACCTTAGAAATATAATATTATCATTTAGGTCCACTTGGATTAGATTAGGACATTTATTATTATTTTATTTAAAAAAGAGTTAAAAAAGTTAAAATCAAAGATTAATAACTAAAACATTTTTCATATAGGGTTATACATAAGATTAATTCACCAATAAATATAAATTATAAATATAAAAATATTTCCTACCTAATGGTATTTTATTTATAATTTTTAGACATTAAATAATTTAATTTATTTTTGACATAATGGTGATGCAGTAATTATCAAAATAATGAAATATTAAAATAATTAAAATTATAAATACCCAAATAAATGTAATTTGAGACTTTTTATGATTTAAACTAATTTTTTAGGTTAATATGACATGTTATTATTGATTTAATTAACTTTTTTTAACTAATCATGCAGTTATGATTTTCACAAAAATCAATTTCCAAATAGTGTCAAAATTGACATAAAATGGTTTTTAAAACAAATATTATATTATTAATTGTTATAATATTCCTAAAAATGTAAGGATACGCCAAATGACTTAGATAAGTTTATATATATTAATAATTAACCACTTTAGGTTCCTTTGGATTGTTATATTATGTTTATTAACTATATAGTGTAAGAAAACAAGAAGACACGGTAAAGGTTAAATTATTTAACTTAGAGATAAATCTTAATGATATGGTTAAAATGGTAACCTAAAAGTTTATAAAACCTATTTTTTGGAAGGATTTCGACCCATACCCACTTATTCTTAGAAATAGATCAATTTGGATCTATTATAAACCGAATATGACTTTATAATAAAAGAATATTTTATGTTTTTTCATAGGTTCCCCTCTCCTCCCTTAAAAAAAGGGCACCCATTTCCCTATTCTCTTCACACCATTTTGAGCCTCAAAGCTCGGATGAACTCTACCCATTTCTCTTCTAAACTTCCCTGTAAACATTCTAGAGGTTCTGGTCTTCTCAAATGACCAACTTTACTTCAATAACAGGAAGCTTAAAGGAGGTGCGTCGAAGAAGAGGTAATCTTTTCTCCCTATTCTCTCATGTTTCTTTCTTCTTCTAATTATTCTTCTTTAGTTTTTTCACTATAAATTAATAGAATAAGTATCACTAATATACTTATATATTATTATAAATATTAAACATCCCTATTTCACCTTCTATCCTTCCTACAAAAAAAGAAATCACCACGTGTGCGTACGTACGGAATTTCGTCTCCACGCCGTGGTGTAATCTGTTTTTCCACCACCACCTTACATGGATGGGTATAATGGTTTAAAGAATAACTATATATAGTTATTATAATATAATAATAATTCTGAGATATTATATCATCCACTCCAATTCAATTCAACAATTATGGGAACAATATCATTGCTCATGCGTACGTACGGATTACCGTCTCCACGAAGCGATGCGATTCATTCTCCGTGTTAACCACTAAAGAATTATTTTAAATTATATATAATGAATAATAATTAAATATATGACATAATAAATATACTATATCTATGTATATATATATATATGTCATCTAATTACTTTCATTCAAGTCAATAAGTAAAAGAAAACAGCTTTCATGCGTACGTATGACCTACCATCTCCATGGACGGTGTATTTCATTTCATTTATCTATGTATTATATATATATACTGAATATATATGATATATAAATCATGATTTACATTTTGGAAGTATGTAAATCAAGACATAAGTAATAATAATATCAATGACAACAAGTCCAAACACGTACAATAAATAAAACGATTTTACCCAAAACGTTTCTTTAACATGGAACTTACAAATGAAAGGGTAATATAAAATCATAAGTGAACCTTATAAGATATCATAACAATGAATATGATTCTGTAATAAGTCAATGAAATTATTTAAATCATTATATAATAGGTTCTGATATGTACGAAGCATATTGGTCCAAAGGTAAGGGATAATTATTCTAATCTCATTCTTATTCGAGATTGTTTATTAGTAAGTATTTACTGGGGTTATGTTTATTATCCATGTACATATGTTCTCAAAATGTTTTCATAAAATGTTTTTAAATTTCTTCCGTGTATGTTTTAAGTCATTTTTACCCATTTTTTTACTTTTTCCACATCGTATGGAAGGAATATTTCTTTTGTTTACCATACGAGGTACTTTTTGACTTTTCCGGCCAAAGTACGAGAAGAATGTTTTTTTTAACTTATATGGCATGAATTACAGTTTCATAATGCCTTATTTTCATGAAGATTACTCTAATAGATTTCATGGTTATTTTCAATAAAATCCTTTTATTTTAAAACTGTGGGGCATTTTGTGAAAATAAAATTATTTTTAAGAAGAAAGGATTTTTTCCTCATGAATTGTTTTTAGGTGTTTTATCAAAACCATTTTCCATCTAAGATGACATTATTATATATGTATATCTTTCAAGTATAATGTCTCTATGATTTACATGGTTTCACTTTTCTTATGATGAATTATATCCATCTGTATTATATGGATTATGTTATGATGGGATGATGTTTATGAAACCCATTTTATTCTTTGGGTTATGATGAATGGTTTATGTTTATTTTGTGGCACAGGTAAGATTGATTTCATTATGAGATGGTTGGGACCTATATCTCCCTCCAATTCATTGGGTAATTATTTATATCTCATGATATAGACATGGCTGTAATAGTAGTTTAATCTGGTTCACTGTTAGAGGACTGAAACGAGGAGTGAACTCGATTCAGAAAGGGACTTTGTCCACTAAGATTTCTTGGCAGTAATGCCTAGGCTACTATAGAAAACATATCGTGTGCTTAATGATTTTACACAATTAAATGTTTTATTCCCATGGTATTTTATCATGATTAATGATCCTTTAAGATTTATGTGTACTTCCATGATTTATTTGACAACTCAAGATTTTGACGTGTAAACTTTATGTTTATGATTTGAAGTTCAAATGTATATGGTTTGTTTTATTTTCTTCTTGCTTGCCCTTACTGAAAATTTTATCTCACACTTTATATGTTTTCTTTTCCCCAAGATATAAAGAAAGGTTTTTTGTAAGAAAAAAAGGGGAATATCTTTATAAAAGATATTGAAGATCATTCACCACGATTAGAAGATTATGTTTCGAGTTTCCAAAAATACTAAACTGTTACAGTCCTTGTGTGTTTGTTTTTTTTATATATTAAGTATTTTTCAAAAGTAATGTAATGTCCATGTACGTCATGCTTTGGGTCTCTACAGTTGGTATTAGAGGAAAGGTTAAGTTAACCTTTGGATAATAGGATGCGAAAACTTTAGTGAGATCCCTGGAGATATTTCTAAGGAATGTCTATGGATGTCCCTATGGTTAAGTATATGTATAGGTTATTGTCCAAGAATTACTGTAACAATCTTAGAATTTAACCTAAGATGTTATATATTGAAGGTACTCCCCCTTGATTATGATTTTTTCCTCTCACGCTTTTCTTTTTGGGTTTTAGAGAATGGCTGGAAACTGGAAGATTCACGGTAATGGAGGATATAATGGGCAATGGAATGATATTATTCATGAGAAACCAAATGAAATTGGATCTGGAAGTCTATAAATCATTATTATTCCTAATCATCAATCTCATAATATGATCAATAATCTAAACTTTGATAAGTTTCTCGACTCAACTAATAAGAGAAAGATGGAGTTTCATGATGATCATAGAGGAATGAAAGTTCAATTTCCCTCATGTAAATCATCTTGGAAGAGGCATCAAGGATAATGTTTCAACAGAACTGGAAGATTCTTTGGGAATGGAGAATAAGGACAAAAATCTAGTAATTGTAAAGGGAAAGGTCTAGTTAACAACATGGACAAGGATAATGGTATTGCTATGATGTCAAAAATGGTTCAATGTTTTAAATGTGGAATGTACGGGCATTATGAAAACCAATTCCCTAAGGGAAAATCTCATGAACAAAATCTACATGGTCATAAGGGAATTATTTATGTAGATGATGATGAAGAGACTACAAATGATATATGATTTTAAATAATTTATGAAGCTCAGTCAGTGGTTTAAGAACGTAGCGGAATGATTGTATGTTTATCAAGAATAATGTATGGTACTATGGAATAAAGAAAAATCTAAGGATTGTTACATTGTTGTCTTTCCTTCAGTTTTGAAAGTATATGATGAATGGTATAGGTAACCATGAAAGGATATTCAAATATTTTTGTAAAGAACATGATATTCACATAATGAAGGGATAAAGAGATAATGAAATGTTTGATAGTATTAAGGAGATCATGACTGATATTAGGACAAAGTGATATCATGGTTTGAGTATATAGAAATTTTGGGATTTTGGTACCTGGAAACAGTTAACTTTTGATAGAACTCATGTTTTAACTAAGGTTCTATGGTAATTCATGTTTCAAAAGAATACATGATTAAGGTATTCACATGTTTGGAATGTGACCAACAAGATATATCTTATGATATATGGGGGATAAATGATGGTATTCACGTTCTTGTTATGTGACATTTCAATTAATCGTTTTCTTTATACTTTGAGTTTGGACATATTTATTTTGGATAAGCCTAATGATTGAAAAATATTATGTTGGAAATTGGATAGTATTTTTTATGTATAGAAATGTTTTTCGATATTATTTATTTAATGTTTTTATAGTGTAGTTTTAGAAAAAGGGCAACATGCAAGACGGGCAACAACCCATCACGCCAGACAAAGTTGTGGGAATCGAACCTGCAACCGAAGTGCAATAGGCTTTCATCGCCTATAATTATCCTACAAGAAGTCCTTGTTTAGTATAAATTATTTTTATTTTATTAACCGGTATGATAGATGAATTATAAGTCCATTTTTTGAACCATATACGATTAATCTCACCATAAATGGACTTATGTATATAACTATTGCTAACCTTATCTCTGAGACTGATGGAATGAACTATCATTCTATCGCATGATCCGCTAACACTTCAAGGAATACAAATTCAACTTCATTTATTTAAGAGATGAAGTGGAAATTGTATGAGGAACGAGTAATGGTGAGATTATACCAAAATCAAGTAAGTATTTCTATTAATTAAAAAAACAATTCTTCATCATTTGGGAAATGATCTTGAAAACCAGAAATGTTGTCCTACTGCCCTTATATCATATGAATCAGATGGTACCTTATATCATCACAAATTTATGGCTTTTTGATTGTTGTCTTTTTCAAAACCATGTTCTCTGCCATTCTCCATTAGAACATGACAGTTAGATTTCTCTTCCATATCCATATTATCACCTATGTTCTACTATGTGGAAACCAAGTGATGAGTTATTCTGGTTAACTGTTAAATATCTTACATTAAATTTTAAAATTTAGTTTCAGGATTCCTTTTACTATGTGGGTTTTTACGTACGAAACTTTCATGTAGTAAACGATTTATAACCCCGACGAATTTCAAGGGAGAAATTTATTTTAAGAGGGGTAGAATGTGACACCTCGAGATTTTATGAGATATATTATTTTTAATTTCATTAATGCATTTTGTTACACACTACACTAAGATTATCTTGTAATATACGCAACACCTTATTAGCTTGCAGTATACACAACACTATTCTTGGCTCGTCTAACACACAATTTCAAGTTTATTTTGTGGAAATTATTATATGCAACATTAAGTATAGATTTTTGTTTAATGTATAAATGAAATAAGTTTTCATTATGTTATACACAACACCAAATAGATCTTTCACTACACACAACCTTTACTTGTCTTGCATTACATGCAATCAAGAACTTCTTCGATACCGTGTGTAGTACACAATACGAAGATTCACTAAACAAGATTTTTTTATAATATTATTATGAACTTGCCGTTATGAATAATAATACCCACTTTTTGAAAAATTTTAAATTTTATCATTCAAAATGGAATTCATTTTTTGATTTGGAATATCGAAATTAGTCTACGGTGGATTTTTGGTATTTTTTTGAAAACATTCAATTTTTGATGAATAGTGAAAACACTAGGTTACTATTTTAAAACTGACTTTTTTTTAAATAATTATTTATTTTATTTAAATTTATTTTAGGTCAAAATTGATACATAATACCTATATAAGTTCAATGTAATTCATTTGAGTCATTTTATAATAATTTTAGATATATAAAAATTTCCTAGAACTTTTCACCGTCTTTTACCAACCTCCTAAGAGAATTTTAAAATTTACCTAAAACATAATTTTACCGCTTCTGTGAGTGGAATTTTGAAAATCAGAGAGACACTATTAATATCAAAGAGTAATATGTGGTTCAATAAGATAAAAATAATTTCTGTTGAATAGTAACTTTTAACTTTTATTTACCACGGTTAAAAGTAAATAGGGTAATTAAGGGTAAAAATGATATTATTATTACCCTAACACATGTTATAATCCTATTGGATAAGTATAATTCGACCAAAAACAACCTTAGGAATATAATATTATCATTTAGGTCCACTAGGATTATATTAGGACATTTATTATTATTTTATTTAAAAAAGAGTAAAAATATTTAAAATCAATGTTTATTTACGAAAACATTTTAATATAGGGTTATGAATAAGATAAATTTGACTATAAATATTAATTTTATTTTATTTATAATTTTTAGACATTAAATAATTTAATTTATCTATGACACAATGGTGATGCAGTAATTAATAAATAATGAAATATTAAAATAGTTGATATTATAAATACCCAAATAAATGAAATTTGATACTTTTTATGAATTCCACTAATTTTATATTTTAATATGACATGTTATTATATATTTTATTAAATTTTTTAGAACTAATAATGCTCATATGAGTTTCACAAAAATAAATTACTAAATACTGTCAAAATTGACATAAAACAGTTTTTATAACAAATATTTTATTATTAATTGTTATAATATTACTAAAAATATACGTTTCGGAAAATTGACTTATAAAAGTTTATATATATTAATAATTAACCACTTGGGGTTCTTTTTTCTTGTTATAGTAAGTTCAGTAACCATATAGTTTAAGAAAACAAGAAGACACGGTAAAGGTTAAATTATTTTACTTAGAGTTAAATATAAATGATAAGTTTACAATAGTAACCTAAACTAGTGAAAAACTTATTGGATGAGAGTATTTCGACCCATCCCCACTTTATCTTAGAAATAAATCAATTTGGAGATATTATAAACCGAATATTACTTTATTATAAAATAATATTTTAAGTTTTTCCAAAGGTGCCCATATCCTCCCTTATAAAAAGGGAACCCCTTACCTCTTCTCTTCACACCCTTTTGAGCCTTGAAGCTCGGCCAAACCATACCCATTTCTCTTATCCACTTCCCTAGAGACATTCTGGATATTCTAGTCTTATCAAAATACCATCTCTACCTCTGTAATAGGAAGCTTAAAGGAGGTGCGTCGAAGAACAGGTAATCTTTTCTTCTAATTCTCTCATGTTTCATTCTTCTTCTACTTATTCTTATTTAGTTTTTTCACTATAAATTAATAAAATCAGTATCACTAATATACTGATATATTATTATAAATATTAAAAAACCCTATTTCACCTTCTATCCTTCCTAAAGAAAATTAAATCATCGCACGTGCGTATGTACGGAATATCGTCTCTACGTCGTGGTGTAATCTGTTTTTCCACCACCACCTTACTTGGATGGGTATAATGGTGTAAATAATAAATATATATAGTTATTATAATATAATAATAATTCAATGATATTATATCATCCACTCCAATTCAATTCAATAATTATGGGAATGATATCATCGCTCGTGCGTAAGTACGGATTATCGTCTCCACGACGCGATGAGATTCATTCTCCATGTTAACCACACAAGAATGATTATAAATTATATATAATGAATAATAATAAAATATATGACATTATAATTCTTATTTATTTATGTATATATATATATATATTTCATCTAATTACTTCCATTCAAGTCAATAAGGAAAAGAAAATAGATTTCATGTGTATCTACAGCCTACCGTCTCCAAGAACGGTGTATTTAATTTCATTTATCTGTCTATTATATATCTATATATACAGAATATATATGATATATAAATCATTATTTACATTATGGAAGTATGTAAATCAATATATAAGTAATAATAAAATCAATAACAACAATTCCAAACACGTAAGATAAATAAAACGATTTTACCCAAAACGCTGCTTTAACCTTGAACTTAAAAACGAACGGGTAATATAAAGACAAAAGTGAACCTTATTTGATATCATAAAAATGAATATGAGTCTGTAATAAGTCAATTAAATTATTTAAATCATTATACAGGAGGTTCAAATATGTACTAAGCACATCAGAACTAAGGTAAGGGATAATTAATCCAATCTCATTCTTAATAGAGATTGTTTATTCGTAAGTATTTACTTGAGTTATGTTTATTATCCATGTCCATATGTTCTCAAAATGTTTTCATGAAATATTTACTTTTCATCCATGTTTTTTTTAATTCATTTTTACTCTTTTTTTACTTTTACCACATCGTATGGAAGGAATAATTCTTTTGTTTACCATATGAGGTACTTTTTGACTTTTCTGGAAAAAGTATGAGAAGAATGTCTTTTTAAATTATACAGAATGAATGGATTTTTATGGTTTCATAATTCCTTATTTTCATGATTTTTACTCTAAAAGATTTCATGGTTATTTTCAATAAAATCCTTTTATTTTAAAATTGTGTTCCAATTTGTGAAAAGAAAATTATTTTTATTAAGAAAGGATATTTTCCACAATAATAGTTTTCAAATGTTTTATCAAAACCATTTTCCATCTATGATGACATTATTTCATATGTTTATGTTTAATGTATAATGTCTTTATGATTTACATGATTTCAATTTTCTTATAATGAATTATATCCATTTGTATTATATGGATTATGTTATGATGGGATGGTGTTTTTGAAACCCATTTTATTCCTTGGGTTATGATGAATGATTTATGTTTATTTTCTGGCACAAGTAAAAATGATTTCATTATGATATGGGTGGGACCCATATCTCCCTCCAATGTATTGGGTAAATATTTATATCTCCTGAGATCGACATGTCTAGAACGGTAAGTTAATCTGGTTTAGTGTAACAGGACTGAAACAAGGAGTGAACACGATTCAGAAAGGGACTTTGTCCACTAATATGGTCTTCACAGCAATGCCTAGGATACCATAGAATTCATATCATCTTCTTAATGGTTTTCCACAATTATATGTTTTATTCCCATGGTATTTTATCATGATTAGTGTTTCTTTATGACTTATGCCTTATGTACTGCCATGATATATTTCACCACTCAAGATTTTGATGTGTAAACATTATGTTCATGTTTTGAAGTTCAAATTTATATGGTTTTTTTATTTTCCCCATACCTACCCTTACTGAGAATTTGAGCTCACCCTTTATATGTTTTGTTTTCCCCAGGATATAAATAACTGTTTTAGGTAAGAAAAAAAAGGGGAAGATCTTTATGGGATATGTTGAAGATATTTCACCACAATTAGAAGATTATGTTCCAAGTTTCCAAAGAAACAAAACTATTATGGTCCTTGTGTGTTTGTTTTTTATATATTAAGTATTCCGCAAAAGTAATGTAATATCCATGTATTTCAAGCTTTGGGTCTCTACAATGTGGGTTTTGGAGGTGGTAGATATTTGATTTTTTGTATGGGGATATGTGATGGTATCTCAGGCTAAGAGATTGATTGATTGTGTAATGAATGATCTTTTTATACTTTGGGACTGCATCTGTGTAGTGGTTGTCTAGTGTGGATGCAAGACTATACGGGGTTAGGATTTCATGTTTATTAGTGTGATGGGTTTGTTATTATGATGCAACGAGGCTATGTGGTTTATATGTGAGAGGATTATTGTGTGTTATATCTTCTAATAATTACAGATTGTAGTTTTTGAACAAATTCCCAGGAAAGGAAAGTGTGCAGTGATTTTTTTACCATGGTCCTTTATCCTGGTTTGTCATGGCTGATTGTGTGTCTATTTCTTGTGTTGTGATTTGTAGTTTCCTGGGTAGGGTGAAAATAAATACATAACTGAAATAATAAATCATAATTAATACTGGTTAAATGAAAGGGTGGGGTTTGATTTTTGGGATGTGGTTGTTGTGTGGTTATGCATTTAGGGGTAGCATCAAAGGTTTTTTAGACTAGTTGTCCATTTTAGAATCTCATATGCTGGTATGAGTGTTTGGTGCCGATATTTGTAAATACATGTTTTTCCTAGTTATTTCTATACGTAGCCCACTCATGTTGAGAACTATGTGTTGAACACCCACATTGTTATGGGGGACAGTTTTCTTTTCCATCATCCCGGTGGGAGGATGAATTGATGGCTATTGGATCTTATCATCTCCCTCTTCTAGACCGATAGAGTTATCCTAGATGGTTGTAATGGATTGAGGTTTTTTACCACTTGAGTGTATTAGTGATGTCTTTAGTGGCTTGAGGTTTATAACGAATTTTTTTTATTGGTTTGTTTGAGAGTTTTTTTGTTTCCTTGGAGTCTTTGGTATGAGGCCTAATTGTATTCAGTTAAGATGTGTGTGGTTGCGTCCCAAGTGTCTCTAGGTGGGATGTGTGTGGTTTGTGTCAAGGAGTGTGTGACCAGGTTGTGATAGTGCGGATTTGGGAAGAACGTGGTAGCATCGATATTTTCATCATTAGAGATTAGAAGTTTTATATTGGGAAGTGGTGTGAGGTAACCAAATATCGATGTGATTACTTATTTAAATTACATTACTTGCATTATTTAGTGAGAACACCTTGGTGAGGTTGGGGTATATAGTATACCTTGTTAGGTTATTTTGATCTTTTGTTGTTTTCTCACTAGGGAATTAGTATTATTCTCCCACTTATGCATGGGTGATGTTTTTTCCCCTGTTGAGTACACTGGTATTCTATCCTTGAATATATAACACTATTTAAAAGTATCCATGGAGATTACGAGGACTGTTGTGGACCATGCCGGATTATATGTTCTTGATGGTTGTTCTGTCTCTCCTTAGTTTTGTTATGGTACATGGAGTTTTCAATGTACTTCTAGCAGTTTTTCTTCAAAAAGACATATCGGGTGGATTGTGGTGTCTTTATATATATGTTTCTTTGAGTTCTTTGAGGATAATATATCTTATATCCCAATCCCATAGTCAATGAAAATGGTAATGCCTCACCTTTTGTGTGAATGATTACTTACCTGTGGTGCTTGTCTCCACCCAATGGCCTATTAAAGGAAGTAATCAAGAGGTCATTATATATACTTCATCATGAGGAATGAAGGATTTAACATCTTTCTATCCCATACTTCATCATCAAGAAGGTGGGTCCTGACAGAATGGTATTAATGCTGATGGTTGAGATATATAATGGTGTTAAGAGTTAGGCACATTGAAGATTTCAAGGGTTGGTAGGGTAAAAATGTTAGATAATCTTGGTCATAAAATAGTCTAGGTAACACAAACTAGGACACATGGCTTTAGCCCCCCTATTGTTCCATCAAAGGAATTTTTTACTTACCGAAAGACCATGTGAGGCTACACCATTTTCTGGGTAGATACCCTAGAAAATATATATCAATCACCATGAAATATGTTCTTGATTTTTTGATCATTCGTGGAAAAGTAATATAATGAATAGTTTAAAATAAATCCTAAATAAATTCCATAATACCTGGGTTTAGGAGATCCTTGTTTTCATTTTAGTTATGGATGTTAGTCATCGTCTATGTGTGGTATGAGTAGTTAAGGGTTAGTAGGTTGACCCAATTTTCCAGAATAGGGTCAACCCAATGAAGTAGGATTATCACATATAGAAAACTCCTTGTTCTTTTTAGGGGAAGACTAAACTATTTCAGACATGGGGACAGAGAGTTGGCTCAAGGAGATTGTGATCACTTTCAGCTTGATCTTGGCTTCGCTAAATTACTGGGTTACCCTATAAGTGATTCAGATGAGGGGAACATTGCGTTAGTGGTGGACTCTTTTCCTCGAGGAGAGGAAGGAGGATAATGTTTTTTGGGCTGACATTTAGAATGAGATATGGGAGGAATTCCATTATTCCACGATAAATGTTGAGAAGAGAAAGCAACTACTCTACAACTATAAGGGGACAATGTTAGTGAGGTAGTATGGGATCAATTCCAAGGATCTCGTATGTTTTTATCTGAATCATTTTCCAAATGAGGATTCTCGGGTTAGGCACATATAAGAGTAAATATGTAATTCTCTTCAATATGAGGTTCCACACTTCACATTACAGACACAAATATAGGTTCATAAAAAGGATTAGGTGGTGTAAAGGATGCACTCACGGGAAGGTTTGCAACAGGATGGGAGTTAAATGAGTTTTTCAAATGTGAATTCCATCAGTAACAAGTATCTGGTGCTAGGTCCTTCTAGGTTTTAGACAGAAGGGAGCTGACCCCAGCTGTTTCATTTCTGACCCACTAGTCCTCGCCCTTTTACCATGGTCTTTGGTCTGATGTTTGTTTTACGGAGGCTATGGGAACCTCTATGTAAAATGACCAACTCAAGATCAGTATAGTGGAGGTGGGTATGTTCATCACCCGCCTCATCACCAGTTGCCAACATGGCCTTTTGAGCAGTAGGGATGGCATGCCCTACTCCACCAACGAAGACGCTGCATGAGGATGCTAACCTCAGGTTTCTCCATGGGGACCTCAACTGGGCCATGTTTTGGGAGGAAGATGATAGAGGAGGGGAATAGGATCAATGAGTTGAAAGTTCCGTGCTACTGAGGTATTATTACTAGCAGTGCTAGAGAATATTTGAGGTATAATCAATTTTATTAGTACGCTTGATTTTTCCATGTTTGATCATGTTCTCTACACTCCATTGATGCACTACTCTATCCCATTCTGTGAGATTGGATTTATATATGATTTCTGTTCCATTAGATGGAGGACATATTAGCTTATTTTATGTTTTTTGTTGATGAGTACAGATGTTTTGGCCCCATCAGTCCATCCGGGGTCTCATTCTTCTATAAATGAAGTCATACGATGTCATCCATGGAATCCATATATTATGTTAAGTGCATGCTCTTATGGACTACTTCTGAAGAAGATTCTTGTTTGAAAATTTCAAAGGATATCATGTAGATTTCTTTTGTGAACGGAGCTATCTGGGTGGCCGATGACATATGGAGCCTATTCTTTCAATGATAGTCGAGCTGCCAGTGGGATCGAAGGATGCTGATATGGTGGAGGTTCTGTGAGTTTTTGGAGAGTTTATAGATTTTTTCTCTTAGGATAATGTGAATATACCCCCCTTGAATTGATGTTGAGTTAGAGATATACTTACAAACTGATGCTATTTCGATTTTAATGAATCATTATCTGATCATGACATTTGTGTTGCGAGATCTTTGAATTCAGATTGAAGATTTGATGATGAAGTGTTTCATCCAACACATCAGTTCACCGTGGGGTGCTCCGATCTTGTATGAAAATAAATAAGGCCATCATCTAAGGATATGCATAGACAATTAATGTATGAATGAGGTAATGGTCCAGAACCATTACCCTCTCCCAAGGATAATTGATCTTTTCGACCAGCTAAGTGAAGTGTGTTGGTCATCCAAGATAGATCTATAGTCAGGAAATCACAAATTGAGGGTGAAGGAGGGTGACATCTGATGTACTTCATTCAAGTGTAGGTATGAGAACATTGATTTCGTAGTTATGTTGTTCAGTGTTACAAACACACCAGTCGTGTTCATTGGGATTATGAAATTTTTTTCATGAGTTTCTAGACCGGTTCATCATCGTATTCATTAACAACATCTTGATCTACTGGATGTCACAGTAGAAGCATAACGAGTGTCTTAGGACTTTCCTAGAGGTCCTTCGACACCACGATCACTATAGAAAGTTGTCCAAATGCATGGTTTGGACATGAGTAGTCAACTTACATTGAAATGTGGTATCTTATAATGACGTAGTTGAAAACCCATCCAAAGTTGAAGTTTTTGTTTTTAGAAGGTAACCATGAATGTGGCATAGGTTCACAGTTTCCACTGCCTCACATGCTATTACCGAATATTCATACAAACTTTCTCTTGCTTAGAAGCTCCGTTGAAGACTCTAACCCTGATAGGACAATACTTTCTATGGGGTAACCTATGTTGGGAATCGTTTCACTATATGAAGGGTAAGTTGTTTAGTGCTCTACTGCTCAGGTATCCAGATGAATGGGTGATTTTCGATGTTATTTTCGATGCTTCCCATATGGGATTGGGTTGTGTGCGAATGAAATAATGGGGATTTATCTCTTATGGGTCTAGGAAATTTCCTCACCATGAACGTAACTATGCCAACCATGATCTAGAGATTCCATTATTCATTTTTTTAGTAATTTATTGGTGAAATTAACTCATTAGGTAGTGATTTGTGGTCATTATGAATCGAAATATGTTGAGGTAAATCATTTCCCACCTAGACCTGAAATTATCGTCACACTAGTTGATAGAGTTTCTCCAAGATTAAAATTTTGAGATCCCTTACACATTGGGAAAGGGAAATTTTTTGGCTGATACTTTGTGTAGAATGTCACATATTGACGTAATTCAGGAATCTACAAATGATTATCAAGAGATAGAGGAGTTGGCTTCTTTTCACATTCATGCGGGAATGAGTGGGGGTACAAGCCGACTATTTCAGATGAATGTGTATTCTTCAATGATGTGGTAGTGGTGGAGTCTCATTGGGGAGACTTATAGGAAGAGGTTATGAGTGATAACATTGACTATGTTAATTGTAAAGACCCAAATTTTGAAATACATGGACATTACATTAATTTTACAGAATACTTAATACATAACAAAAACCAAAACTCAAGGACCATAATAGTTTAGTGTCTTTGGAAACTCAGAACTGAATCTTCTAATAATGGTGAATGATCTTCAGCATCTAATATAAAAATCTCCCCCTTTTGTTTTCTTACCTAAAACATTTGTTTATATCCTGGGGAAAAGAAAACATAAAAATGCTGAGCTCAAATTCTCAGTAAGGGTAAACATAGAGAACATAAAACAATCCATAAACATTTGAATGTCAAAACATGAGCATAAAATCTAAACATCAAAATCTTGAGCAATGACATAAAACATTACAGTACATAAGTCATAGATCATAAAAGAACATTAATCATGATAAAATAGCATGGTAATAATACTTTTAATTGGGGAAAAACGTTAATCACATGATATGATTTCCATAGTAGCCAAGGCATTGCTGCCAAGACCATCATAATAGACATATTCTCTTTCTGAATCGAGTTCACTCCTCGTTCCAGTCCTATAACACTGACCGGATTAACTTAACGTTCCATCCATGTTTATCTCGTTAGATATAAATATTTACCCAATGCATTTGAGGGGGATATAGGTCCCACCCATATCATAATGGAATCATTCTTATGTGTGCCACAACATAAACATTAATCATTCATCATAACCCAAAGAATAAAATGGGTTTCATAAAAATCCTCCCATCATTACATAATCCATATAAAACAAATGGATATCATTTCATAATAAGAGAAGTGAAACAATGTAAATCATAGAGACATTATACTTGAAACATACACATATGAAATAATGTCATCTTAGATGGAAAATGGTTTTGATAAAACACTTGTGTAAATTATTGAGGAAAATATCCTTTCTAATTCAAAATCATTTTCTATTAAAAAAATGTCATGAAATATTAAAATAAAAGGATTTTGTCTAAAATAGTCATGAAATTTTGTAGAGTAATCTTAATGAAAATAGGGTTTTATGAAACCGTAAAAATCTGTTCATGCCGTATAAGTTAAAAAAACATTCTTCTCCTTCTTTTGCTGGAAAAGTCAAAAAAGTACCTCGTAACGTAAAAAAAAGATTAATTACATACCATGTAGTAAAAGAAAAAAATGGTTAAAAAGGACTTTAAACATACATGAATCCATTTTTATTAAAAAAGTACATGGATGATAAAAATAACCCTAGTAAATACTTACGAATAAACAATTTTGGATAGAAACGTGATTGGAAAAGTTTTCCATTACCTTAATTCTGATATGTTTCGTATGTATCCGAGCCTCCTATATAATGATTTAAATAATGTCATTGACTTATTACAGAATCATATTCATTTTTATTATATCATATATGGTTCACTAATGACTTTATATTGACCGTTATTTTTAAAATTCCATGTTAAAGCAGTGTTTTGGGTAAAATCGTTTCATTTATCGTATGTGTTTCGACATGTTGTTCTTGATATTATTACATATATCTTGATTTAATTAATTCAAGAATGTAAAACCTGATTTATATATAAAATATATTCATCATATAAATATATATTATAGATCAATTAATGGAATGAAATACACCGTTCATGGAGACGGTAGGTCGTACATACGCATTAACGTTGTTTTCGTTTCCTTATTGAATTAAATGGAATTAATTAATTGAAACATATATGTACATAAATCCAGTATCATAATTATGTAATATATTTCATGATTATTTATTATATATACTTTATAATAATACATGAATGGTTAATCCTTGAAAATGAATCTTATCGCGTTCGTGGAGACGGTAGTCCGTACGTACGCACGAGAGATGATATCATTTCCATGATCGTAGAATTGTATTGAAGTGTATGTATAATATTTCAGATTATATAGCACTTTAAAATAATCATATATATTTATTTATTTACATCATTATACCCATCCATGTAAGGTGGTGGTGGAAAACAGATTACACCACTGCATGGAGACGGTATTCCGTACGTACGCACGCGTGGTGATTTCGTTTTCCGTAGGATGGATAGAAGGTGAAATAGGATTGTTTCATTTGTATAATAAAATATCATTATATAAGTAATACTTATGTTATTACTTTATAATGAAACAACTGAATAAGATAAAGTAGAATAGGAAATAAACTTGAAAGAGTCGGTAGAGGAGATTACCTCTTCCTAGATGCACCTCCTTTAAACATCTTCTTAATGAACTACAGTTGGTCTTTTGAGAAGACCAGAACCTCTATGATATAACTAGAAATTTTTAGAAGAGGAATTGGCAGGGTTTTTCTGAGCTTCAAAGCTCAAAATGTTGTGAAGAGAAGAGGGACGAGATTCCCTTTTATAAGGGAGGAGAGGGGCACCTTAAGAAAAACTTAAAATATTATTTTATAATAAAGTCATATTCAGTTTATAATAGCTCCAAATTTATTTATTTAGAATCTAAAGTGTCTATGGGTATAAATAACCTCAACCAATATTTTTTAGACATGTTTAGGTTACTATTTTTACCTTATCATTTAGATTTAACTCTAAGATAAATAATTTAACTTTTACCGTGTCTTCTTGTTTTCTTACACTATATTGTTAATAAACATACTATAACAAGATAAAAGAACCCCAAGTTGTTAATCATTAATATATATAACCTTATATAAGTCATTTGGACGATCCTTAGATTTTTATGAATAAAATAACAATTAATAATATAATATGTTTGTTAATAACTATTTTATTTCTATTTTGAAACTATTTGGTAATTGATTTTTGTGAAAATCTTAACAGCAGGATTATTTCGAAAAATGTTAAATGAATCAATAATAACATGTCATATTAACCTAAACAATTAGTGTAATTTAAAAAAAAATCTCAATTTACATATATTTGGGTATTTATAACATCAATTATGTTTATATTTCATTAATAAGGTAATTACTGCATCATCATTGTTTCATAAATAAATTATATTATATAATGTCTATAAATTATAAATAAAATTCCATTATGTGGGAAATATGTTTTCCTTTATAATGAATATTTATAGTCGAATTTATCTTATGTATAACCCTATATTAAATATATTTTAGTTATTAAACATAGATTTTAACTATATTAACTCTTTTTTAAATATAATAATAAATGTCCTAATCTAATCCAGGCGGACCTAAAGGGTAATATTTTGTTCCTAAGGTTTTTTTTGGTCGAATTAAACTTATAAAATAAATGTAGGGCCTGTTTTATGGTAATAATAATATCATTATTACCCTTAATTACCCTATTTACTTTTAATCGTGGTAAATAAAAGTAAAAAGTTACAATTCACCAAATATTATATTTATCTTATTGAACCACATTTTAATCATTTATATTAACAATGTCTTTCGTATTTTTGAAATTCCACTCATAGAAGTAGTAAAATTATGTTTTAGGTAAATTTAAATTATCAAATTCTCATAGGAGGTGGGTAAAAAACGGTGAAAAGTTCATTAAAATTTTTACATATCTAAATTTATTATAAAATTACTCCAATGAATTACATTAAAAATATATAGGTATTATGTATCAATTTTGATCTAAAATAAATTTAAATAAAATAAAAAATTATTTAAATAAAAAATCTGTTTTTAATTAGTAACCTACTGTTTTCAATATTCATCAAAAACTGAACGTTTTTTGAAAAATACAACAAATTCACCCTAGGCTATTTTAGAAATTCCAAATCCAAAAATGAAGTCCATTTTGAAAGATAAAATTTATAATATTTCAAAAAGTGGGTATTACTATTCATAACAGCTAGTTTATATAATATTTTAATAATATCTCGATTAGTGAAACTCGGTATTGTGTACTACACACGCTATTGAGGAAGGTCTTGATTGCGTGTAGTGAAAGCTCTATTTGGTCTTGCGTATAACAAAATCCAAAATTATTTCATTTATACATTAAACAAAATCTATACTTAATGTTGAGTAGACTAATTTCCACAAAACTAACTTGAAATTGTGTGTAACACGAGCCAAGAATAATGTTCTGTATACTGCAAGATAATACGGTGTTGTGTATAGTACAAGCTAATCATGGTGTAGCGTACAACACAAGACATAAAAGAAATTAAAAATAATAATATTTCTCATAAAATTTAATGGTGTTAAATTCTACCCCCCTTAAAATGAATTTCGCCCTTGAAATTTGTCGGGGGTTATAAATGGTTTACAACATGAAATTTTCTTTCATAGAAACCCACATCGTAAAAAGGAATACTAAAATGTAATTTTAAAAATTAGAGTATGAAACATAACAGTTACCCAAATTTACTCATCACTGGGTTTCCACATAGGAGAACATATGTGAAAATATAGATATAGAAAGTAATATATCAATCATGGTCTGCTAGAGAGTGGTAGAGAAAATGGCTATGAAAAATCCAATAATCACAATGCCAAAATTTTGTGATGATCTTAGGTACCATCTGATTCATCGTATATGAGGACCATAGGATAACATTTTTGGTTTTCAATATCATTTCCCTAAAGTTGAATAATTTGAATTAGATGAAATACTTACTTTATTTTGGGACAATATCACCATTTTTTGTTCTGTGAAAAATTTCCACTTCATCTCATAAAGAAATGAAGTTGAATTTTTCATTCTTGAAGTGTTAGCAGATCATGTGATAGAATGGTGGGTCATTCCATCCGTCTCAAACAAAAAGCTAGAAAAAATTATCAAATATACATAAGTCCTTCTATGGTGAGTTTAATCATATATGATTCCAAAAATAGACTTATACATCATCTATCATACCGCTTAATAAAATAAAACTAGTGTATTCTAACCATGGACATCTTATAGGCCAGTGGTATGTGATAATGAACTGTCACACATCGGTTTTGGGTTCGATTACCACAACCTTGTCCGATGCGACGGGTTTTCACCCATTGTGCAGGTTGTCCCTTTTTCTAAAACTACATTATTATTAAATTCCATCAATAATATCGAAAACAGTGTTCTAGTCTTAAACAATACTAACGTATGTCCATCATAATCCATTCCAATGTTTAGGCTTATCCAAATTACTTCTGTCCAAGCTCATAGTATAATGAAAACAATTACTAGAAATGTAATTTTCCGAGCATGTGAATACCATCATTTATCCCCCATATATCATACGATATATCTTGTTGGTCAAATTATAAACTTGTGACTACCTTAATAATGTATTCTCTTGAAAAATGAATGCCCATTGATCCTTAGTGAAAACATGAATGCTGTCAAAATTTAACACTTTCCACATACCAAAATCCCATAATTTCTATATACTCAAACCATGATATCACTTTGTCCTTATATCAGTCATGAGCTCATGAATACTACCAAAAATTTAATTTTCTCCTTATCCCTTCATTATGCGCATATCATCCGATTTACAAAAATATTTCAATCACTTTTCATGGTTACCAGTACCATACAATTATTGAAAATCAATATATATATATTCTAAAATTCCATGATACTGTAAATGAGATTCCATGATACTATTTTGAAATCCCATTATATAAACACTTAATCATTCCACAATATCATTGTCATACTCAACTTAACAAATAGTGATCACATGTGACTTCCATTTATAATTTTCCTTAAGTGGTTTCTCACGTCGATCATAATTAACCCTCGGATTAGGGCATTGATTAGCATAATGCCTCATTTACTTGAACTTGAATCATTGATGTGTTGGTGGGGCGTTCTCTGCAGTATTTTCTTTATTCTCGCCATTATAAACTTTTTTCCCATTACATCAGCACTCAGCTGCTCGATGACCTTCTTTTCCACACTTAAAACATTTTCTAGTACCTTTTAGGAAATCTGCACCATACTTCTTTCCACAATTTGAGGATAAAGAAACATTCATCTTTTTTTTCACCATTATTCTGAGATTTCTCCTTTAAATCCATCTTTCGTTTCTTGTCAAAACCATGAGATGGATATGTAACACCAACTTAGATTTCTACCTTGATACCACAATACAAAATTTCTTCATAAGTACTGAAGTCTCATATAGCTAATGCCCTTGGAAGACATGGTTTTATGCCACTGAATAATCGATCAACATTACATTCAGGTTGGATGATAAAGCTAGATACATACCTAGCAATCCTTGTAAAATTTACTTCGTATATACCAAAAGAATCATCATCCTTTTGCTTAAGCTCAAGGAACTCATTTTCCATATTTATTCGTAGAATACGAGGGAAATACTTATTCAAAAAACAAGTTCTTGAACTCATCCCATTCCATGGATTCAATTTCATCTTGGGGCCTTGTATTCTTAATTAGAGTCCACCACTGGTCTGCTTCACCTTCTAAATGATAAACAACCAAAATGAATTTTTCATACCCTAAACAGTGATGTATGGAAATTATCATTTCAATGGTACTGATCCATTGTTCAGCAATGAGTGGATCAGAAGAACCACTGAATGAAGGTGGACGTTGCCTCATGAAGGACTCAATAGAATATTGTTCCCTTCTCTGCTCATTCGAAATTCCAGAATGATTCATAGCTTCTGTAAGTATAGAAATACGATTTTTCACTCAATCTACCATAACATTGGTTTTTTTAGGAGGAAAATCATTGCATTTTCCATTACATAGATCAACACGATTCCTTTGGGTTCAATCCATCGTCTAAAACCCAAAAAGAAAAGCGTGAGGGGAAGAAATAATTCTAGGAAAACAACTTAATAAAGAGGAATTACTTTCAATATCTAAAATCTTAGGTTTAATTCTATGATCGTTACCATATTCCTAGGAAAATAACCTATAGTTATACTTAACCTTAGGGACATCCCTAGACATACCATAGAAGTATCTCTAGGGATCTCACTAAAGTTTTCGCATCCGAGTTTCCAAAGGTTGACTAAACCTTTCCTCTGATACCAACTATAAAGACCCAAAACTTTATGTACATGGACATTACATTTCTTTTGTGGAATACTTAATACATAACAAAAACCAACACTCAAAGACTGTAATAGTTTGGTGTCTTTTGAAACTCAGAACAGAATCTTCTAATCATGGTGAAAGATCTTCAACATCTCCCATAAAGATCTTCCCCTTTTGTTTTCTTACATAAAACCTTTCTTTATATCCTGGGGAAAAGACAACATAAAAAGGGTGATCTCAAATGCTCAGTAAGGGTAAACAAAGAGAACATAAAACAATCAATAAACATTTGAATGTAAAAACTTGACCATAAAATCTAAACATAAAAATATTGAGAAATGACATAAAACATTGTAGTACATAAGGCATAGATCATAAAAGAACATTAATCATGATAAAATATCACGGGAATAAAACTTGTAATTGTGGAAAAACATTAAGCACATGATATGATTTCGATAGTAGCCATGGAATTTCTACCAAGACTATCTTAGTGGACAATGTACCTTTCTGAATTGAGATCACTCCTTGTTCCAGTCTGTAACATAGAACCAGATTAACTTACCATTCCAGCCATGTTTATCTCATTGGATATAAATCTTTTCCAAATTCATTGGAGGGATATATTGGTCACACCCATCTCATAATTAAATCATTCTTATGTGTGCCACAACATAAACATAAATCATTAATCATAACCCAAAGAATAAAATGGGGTTCCTAACCATCATCTCATCATAACATAATCCATATAAAACAAATGGTTATCATTTCATCAAAAGAGAAGTGAAACCACGCAAATCATAGAGACATTATATACTTGAAACATACACATATGAAATAATGTCATCTTAGATGGAAAATGGTTTTGATAAAACACTTGAGATAAATTCAGGAGGAAAATATCATTTCTAATTCAAAATCATTTTCTATTCAAAAAATAACATTCAATTTTAAAAGAAGGAGAATTTTTTGAAAATAGTCATGAAATCTTGTAGAGTAAGATTCATGAAAATTAGGTGTTATGAACCCGTAAAAATCCGTTCATGCCGTATAAGTTAAAAATCATTATTCTCTTACTTTTGCCGGAAAAGTCAAAAAAGTACCTCGTAACGTAAAAAAAAGAATGATTCCTTACATACCATGTAGTAAAAGTCAAAAATGGGTAAAAAGGACTTAATCATACCTGAAACAATTATTTTAAAATAGGGACATGGATGATAAAAATAACACCAATAAATACTTACGAATAAACAATCTCGGATAAAAATGAGATTGGAAAAGTTACCCCTTACCTTATGTCCGATATGCTTCATATGTATCTGAAACTCCTGTATAATGATTTAAATAATGTAATTGACTTATTACAGAATCATATTCATTGTTATGATATCATATATGGTTTACTAATGACTTTATATTACTTGTTCTTTTGTAAATTCCATGTTAAAGCAGTGTTTTGGGTAAAATCGTTTCATTTATCGTATGTGTTTTGACATGTTTTTCTTGATATTATTACTTATATATTTATTTAATTAATTCCATAATTTAAAACATGATTTATATATAATATATATTGATCATATAAATATATATGATAGATAGATAAATGGAATGAAATAAACCGTTCATGGAGAAGGTAGGCCGTACGTATGCATGAATGTTGTTTTCATTTCCTTATTGAATTAAATAGAATTTTGTAAATGAAAAATATATGTACATAAATCTAGTATCATTTTTATGTAATATATTCCATTATTATTTATTACATATACTTTATAATCATACTTCAATGGTTAATCATGGAAAATGAATCTCATCACGTTCGTGGAGATGGTAGTCCGTACGCACGCACGAGCGATGATATCATTTCCATGATCGTGGAATTGTATTGAAGTGTATATATAATATTTAAGAATAAATATAACTTTACAAGAATCATATATAGTTATTTATTTACACCATTATACCATTCCAAGAAAGGTGGTGGTGGAAAATAGATTACACCACGACATGGAGATAATATTCCGTACGTACGCACGCGCGGTGATTTCATTTTCCATAGGATGGATAGAATGTGAAATATGGTTGTTTCATATTTATAATAACATATCAGTATATAAGGTACACTTATTTTATTACTTTATAATGAAACAACTAAAGAAGATGAAGTAGAAGAAGAAAGAAACTTGAAAGAGTCGGTAGAAGAGATTACCTCTTCCTCGACGCACCTCCTTTAAACTTCTTCTTAGGGCAGTGGAGTTGGTATTTTGAGAAAAAAAAAACCTATATGATATAACTAGAGTGTTTGAGAAGAGTAATTTTCAGGGTTTGGCCGAGCTTCAAGACTCAAAAGTGTGTGAATAGAAGAGGGAAGAGGTGCCCTTTAATAAGGGAGGAGAGGGGCACCATAGGAAAAACTGAAAATATTATTTTATAATAAAGTCATATTGGGTTTATAATAGCTCCAAATTTATTTATATCGAATATATAGTGGGGATGCGTAGAAATCCCCTCATCCAATAGGTTTTAGACAAGTTTAAGTTACTATTTTGACCTTATCATTTATATTTAACTCTATGTTATATAATTTATCTTATACAATGTCTTCTTGAATTCTTACACTATACAGTTAATAAACTAACTATAACATGCCAAAATAACCCCAAGTGGTTCATTATTAACATATATAACCTTATATAAGTCATTTTTTTGACCATATATTTTTAGGAATATAATCACAATTAATAATATAATATTTCTTTTAAAAACTATTTTATGTCATTTTTGACAATATTTGGTAATTGATTTTTGTGAAACTAATAACAACATGATTAGTTAGAAAAATGTTAATTGAATCAATTATAACATGTCATATTAACCTAAAAAAAATTTGTACTTTATAAAAAGTCTCAAATTACATATATTTGGGTATTTATAACATCAATTATGTTAATATTTCATTAATAAGGTAATTAGTGCATCATCATTGTGTCATAAATAAATTAAATTATTTAATGACTAAAAATTGTAAATAAAATATAATTATGTAGGAAATCATTTTATTTTTCTTATGAATATTTATAGTCAAATTTATCTTATGTATAACGCTATATTAAAAAAATTTAGTTATTAAACTTAGATTTTAACTACTTTAACTCTTCTTTAAATAAAATAATAATAAATGTCCTAATCTAATCCAAGTGGACCTAAAAGGCCATATTTTATTCCTCAGGTTGTTTTTGGTTGAATTAAACTTATACAATAATATTAGGACAAGTGTTAGGGTAATAATAATATCATTTTTGGCCTTAATTACCCTATTTATTTTTAACCGTGGTAAATAAAAGTAAAAAGTTACTATTCACAAAAAAATATTTTTATCTTATTGAACCACATTTTATTCATTGATATTAACCGTGTATCTCGGATTTTCGAAATTCCACCCACAGAAGCGGTAAAATTATGTTTTATGTCAATTTTCAAATTCTCCTAGGAGTTCCGTAAAAGATGGTGAAAAGTTCAATAAAATTATTATATATCTAAAATTATTATAAAATGAATTCAATGAATTACATTGATCTTATATGGGTATTATGTATCAATTTTTTCCTAAAAGAAATTTAAATAAAATAAATAATTATTTAAATAAAATGTCTGTTTTTAAATAGTAACCTAGTGTTTTCACTATTCATAAAAAATTGAATGTTTTCAGAAAAATACGATAATTTTACCCTGGGATAATTTCAATATTCCAAATCCAACAATGAATTCCATTTTGAAAGATGAAATTTATAAAATTTTAAAATGTGGGTATTAATATTCATAACGGCTAATTTATATAATATTTTAATAATATCTCATTTAGTGAAACTCGGTATTACGTACTACACACGCTATCGAGGAAGGTCTTGATTGCGTGTAATGCAAGACAAGTTAGGGCTGCGTGTAGTGAATGCTCCATTTGATGTTGCGTATAACATAATCAAAACTTAATTCATTTATACAATAAACAAAATCTATACTTAATGTTGTGTAGAATAATTTCCAAAAAATTAACATGAAATTGTGTGTAACACGAGCCATGAATTGTGTTGCGTATACTACAAACTAATAAGGTGTTGTGTATATTACAAGGTAATCTTGATGTAGCGTACAACACAAGACATCAAAGAAATTAAAAAACATATTTTTTCTCAAAAAATCTCGTGGTGTTACATTCTACCCCCCTTAAAATGAATTTCACCGTTTAAATTCGTCAGGGTTATAAATGGTTTACTACATGATAGTTTCATTCATAGAAACCCACATCTTAAAAAGGAATACTAAAAGTTAAGTTTAAAAAGTAGAGTATGAAACATAACGGTTTCCCAAATTAGCTCATCACTGGGTTTCCACATAAGAGAACATATGTGAAAATATAGATATGGAAGAGAAATCTTTCCATCAAGGTATGACGGAGAGTGGTAGATAACATGGGTATGAAAACTCAAAAAATCACAAAGCCATAAAATTTTGATGATCTAAGGTACCATCTGATTCATCGTATATAAGGAAACTATGATAACATTTTTTGTTTTCAAGATCGTTTCCCTAAAGTTGAATAATTTGAATTAGAAGAAATACTAACTTTATTTCGGTATAATATCACCTTTGTTCGTGACTTGAACAATTTCTACTTCATCTCTTAAAGAAATGAAGTTGAATTTGACATTATTGAAGTGTTAAAAGATCATGTGATAGAATGTTGGGTCATTCCATCTGTCTCAAACAAAAGGGTAGAAAAAGTTATCAAATATTCATAAGTCTATCTATGGTGAGGTTAATCATATATGATTCCAAAAATTGACTTATAAATCATCTATCATACCGCATAATAAAATAAAACTAGTTTCTTCTAACCAAGGACTTCTTATAGGCCAGTGGTATGCGATAAAGAACTGTCACACTTCGGTTGTGGGTTCGATTACCACAGCCTAGTCCGACGAGACTGGTTGTTGCCCATTCTACAGGTTTTCCCTTTTTCTAGAACTACATTATTATAATATTCCATAAATAAAATCTAAAAATGTTTTCTAGTCTTAAACAATACTAACTTATGTCCGACATAATCCATTCCAATCTTTATGCTTATCCAAAATACTTCTGTCCAAGCTCATAGTTAAAGAAAACAATTACTAGAAATGTCATCTTCCGAGCATGTGAATACCATCATTTATCCCCCATATATCATACGATATATCTTGTTGGTCAAATTGCAAACATTTTACTACCCTAGTCATGTATTCACTTAAAAAATGACTACCCATTGAACCTTAGTGAAAACATGAATGCTGTCAAAATTTAACACATTCCACATACCAAAATCCCAAAGTTTATATATACTCAAACCATGATATCACTTTGTCCTTATATCAGTCATGATCTCATGAATACTATCAAACATTTCATTTTCTCTTTATCCATTCATTATGCGCATATCATCCACTTTCCAAAAATATTTCAATCACTTTTCATGGTTATCAGTACCATACAATTAATGAAAACCAATACATAGATATTCTAAACTTCCGCGATACTGTAAATGAGATTCCATGATACTATTTTGAAATCGCATTACAGAAACACTTAATAATTCCACAACATCATTGTCATACTAAACATCACAAATCGTGATGACGTGTGACTTCCCTTTATCCTTTTCCTTAAGAGGTTTCTCACATCGATCATCATTAACCTTGGATTTGGGCATTGATTAGCATAATGCCCCATTTCCTTGCACTTGAAGCATTGAAGTGTTGGTGGTACGTTCTCTGTAGTATTTTTCTTTATTCTCATCATTAGAAACCTTTTTCCCATTACTTCGGCACTCAGTTACTAGATGACCTACTTTTCCACACTTAATACAATTTCTAGTACCTTTTAGGGAATATCCACAATGATTATTTCCACACTTTGAGCATAAAGAAACATTCAACTTCTTTTCACCATTATTCTGAGACTTCTCCTTGAACTCCATCTTTCGTTTCTTGTCAAAAACAAGATATGGATATGTAATACCAGCTTCTATTTCTACCTTGAAATCACAACGCAAAATTTCTTCATAGCTACTAAAATCTCTTATAGCTAATTCCCTTGGAAGACTTGGTTTTAAGCCACTGAATAATTGATCAACTTTACTTTCAGGTTTGATGACAATGCTAGAAGCATACATTGAAATCCGTGTAAAATTTTCTTCGTATATACCAACAGATTCATCATCCTTTTTCTTATGCTCAAGGAACACCTTTTCCATCTTTGTTCAAATAATACGAGGGAAATACTTATTAAAATAAAACTTCTTGAACTCGTCCCATTCCATGGATGAAATTTTATCTTGGGGCCTTATATTCTTAATTAGTATCCACCACTGGTCTGCTTCACCTTCTAAATGGTAAAGAGCCAAAATTAATTTTTCATAATCTGAACAGCAAAGTATGGAAAATATCATTTCAATGGTACTAATGCATTGTTCATAAAAAAGTGGATCAGAAGACCCACTGAAAGAAGGTGGGCGTTGCCTCATGAATGACTCAATATAATATTGTTCCCTTCTCTGATCATTCAGAAGTCCATACTAGTTCATAGCTTGTGTAAGTATAGAAATAAGATTTTTCACTCCATCTCGCATAACATTGGTTTGTTCATGAGGTCAATCATTGCATTGTACATTACATTGATCAACACGATTCTTTCGGGTTCCAGCCATCTTCTAAAACCCAAAAAAGAAAAGCGTGAGAGGGAGAAATAATTCTAGGAAAAAAATTAATAAAGGGTAATTAAAATCAATATCTAACATCTTAGGATTAATTCTATGATCGTTATTGTAATCCTAGGACTATAACCTACAGTTATACTTAACCTTAGGGACATCCCTATACATACCTTAGAAATTTCTCTAGGGATCTCAATAAAGTTTTCGCATCCTAGTTTCCAAATGTTGACTAATCCTTTCTTATGATACCATATGTAAAGACCCAAATCTTGACATACATCGACATTACATTACATTTTCGAAATACTTAATAAATAACAAAAACCAACACTCAAGGATGGTAATAGTTTAGTGTCATTGGAAACTCGGAACAGAATCTGCTAATCATGGTGAAAGATCTTCAACATCTCCAATAAAGATCTTCCCCTTTTGGTTTCTTACCTAAAACCTTTCTTTATATCCTGGTGAAAATAAAACATAAAAATGTTGAGCTCAAATGTTTAGTAAGAATAAACATATAGTACATAAAACAATCAATAAACATTTTAATGTAAAAACATGATCATAAAATCTAAACATCAAAATCTTGAGCAATGACATAAAATATTACAGTACATAAGGAATGGATCATAAAAGAGCCTTAACCATGATAAAATAGCATAGGAATAAAACTTGAAATTGTGGAAGAACATTATGTACATGATATGATTCCCATAGTATCCAAGGCATTGCTGCCAAGACCATCTTACTGGGCAAAGTCCCTTTCTGAATCGAGTTCACTCCTCGTTCTAGTCTTGTAACAGTAAACCAGATTATCTTACCATTCTATCCATGTCTTTCTCATGAGATATAAATCCTTACCCAATTCATTGGAGTTAGATATAGGTCCATACCATCCCATAATGAAATCATTCTTACATGTTCCACAACATAAACATAAATCATTCATCATAACCCAAAGAATAAAATGTGTTTCATAAACATCATCCCATCATAACATAATCCATATAAAAAATGGATATCATTTCATCAAAAGATAAGGGAAACCATATAAATCATAGAGACATTATACTTGAAACATAAACATATGAAATAATGTCATCTTAGATGGAATATGGTTTTGATAAAACACATGAAATAAATTCTTGACGAAAATATCCTTTCTAATTCAAAATCATTTTCTATTCACAAAATGCAATGAAATTTTAAAAGAAAATGATTTTTTTTTAAAATAGTCATGAAATATTGTAGAGTAAGCTTAAATAAAATAAGGTGTTATGAAACTGTAAAAATCCGTTCATGCCGTATAAGTTAAAATAAACATTCTTCTCTTACTTTTGCCGAAAAAGTCAAAAAAATAACACGTAACGTAAACAAAATAAATATTACATACATACCATGTAGTAAAAGACAAAAATGGGTGAAATGGACATTATAAATACGTGAAACCATTTTTAGAAAATAGGGACATGGATGATAAAAATAACCCCAGTAAATACTTATGAATAAACAATGTCGGATAAAAACGAGATTGAAAAAGTTATCCCTTGCCTTATGTCCGATATGCTTCATATGTATCTGAACCTCCTGTATAATGATTTGAATAATGTCATTTTCATATTACAGAATCTTTTTCATTGTTATAATATCATATATGGTTCACTAATGACTTTATATTACCCGTTCTTTTGTAAATTCCATGTTAAAGCAGTGTTTTTGGTAAAATCGTTTCATTTATCTTATGTGTTTCGACATGTTGTTATTGATATTATTACTAATATCATGATTTAATTAATTCCATAATTTAAAACATGATTTATATATAATATATATTCTTCATATAAATATATATGATAGATCGATAAATGGAATTAAATACACCGTTCATGGAGTCGGTAGGTCGTACGTACGCATGAACGCTGTTTTTGTTTCCTTATTGAATTAAATGGAATTAAGTAAATGAAACATATATGTACATAAATCCAGCATCATTATTATGTAATATCATTCATTATTATTTATTATATATACTTTATAATCATTCTTGAATGGTTAATCATGGAAAATGAATCTCATCGCATTCGTGGAGACGGTAGTCCGTACGTACGCACGAGCGATGATATCATTTCCATGATCGTGGAATTTTATTGAAGTGTATGTATAATATTTCTGAATCAATATCACTTTAAAATAATCATTATATAAGTAATACTGCTATTATTACTTTATAATCAAACAACTAAAGAAGAAGAAGTATAAGAATAATGAAACTTGAAAGAGTCGGTAGAAGAGATTACCTCTTCCTCGACGCACCTCCTTTGAACTTCTTCTTAGGGCACTAGAGTTGGTCATTTGGAAAGACCATAACAACTATGATATAACTGTAGAGGTTGAGAAGAGTAATTGGGAGGGTTTGGCCAAGCTTCAAGGCTCAAAAGGGTGTGAAAAGAAGATGGAAGAGGTGCCCTTTTATAAGGGATGAGAGGGGCACCTTATGAAAAACATAAAAAATTATTTTATAATAAAGTCATATTCAGTTTATAATAGCTCAAAATTAATTTATTTCGAATAAAAAGTGGGTATGGGTCAAAATAACCTCAACCAATAGGTTTTAGGCAATTTTTGGTTACTATTTTGACCTTATCATATCTATTTAACACTATGTTAAATAATTTAACTTTTACCATGTCTTCTTGTTTTATTACATTATACGGTTAATAAACATACTATAACAAGACAAAATAACCACAAGGGGTTCATTATTAATATATATAACCTTATATAAGTCATTAGGACAAACCTTAGATTCTTAGGAATAGAATAACAATTAATAATATAATATTTGTTTTAAAAACTATTTTATGTCAATTTTGACACTATTTTGTAATTGATTTTTTTGAAAATCTTAACAGAATGATTAGTTCGAAAAAAGATAATTTAATCAATACTAACATGTAATATTAACCTAGAAAAATATTTTAATATATAAAAAGTATCAAATTACATATATTTGGGTATTTATAACAAATATTATGTTAATATTTCATTAATAAGGTAATTACAACATCATCATTGTGTAATAAATAAATTAAATTATTTAATGTCTAAAAATAATAAATAAAATACTATTATGTAGTAAATATTTATAGCTTTCTAATGAATATTTATAGTTTAATTGATCTTATGTATAACCCTATATTAAAATTGTTTTAGTTATTAAACTTAGATTATAACTATTTTAACTCCTCTTTAAATAAAATAATAATAGATGTCCAAATCTAATCCAAGTGGACCTAAAGGGTAATATTATATTCCTAAGGTTGTATTTGGTCTAATTACACGTATTGAATAAAATTTAACATGTGTTAGGTTAATAATATTATTATTTTTACCCTTAATTGCCCTATTTACTTTTAACAGTGGTAAATAAAAGTAAAAATTTACTATTCCCCAAAAATTATTTTTATCTTATTGAATCACATTTTACTCGTTGATATTAACCATGTTTCTTGTATTTTCAAAGTTTCACTCACAGAAGTGGTACAATTATGTTTTATGTAAATTTTCTAATTCTCCTAGGAGGTGGGTAAAAGATGGTGAAAAGTTCAATTAAATTTTTATATATCTAAAATTATTATAAAATGACTCCATTGAATTACATTAAAATTATATAGGTATTATGTATAAATTTTGACCTAAAATAAATTTAAATAAAATAAATCATTATATAAATAAAAAGTCTGTTTTTAAATTGTAACCAAGTTTTTTCACTATTCATCAAAATTGAAAGTTTTCAGAAAAATACCAAAATTTCACCCTAGGATAATTTTGATATTCCAAATCGAAAAATGAAGTCAATTTTGCATGATAAAATTTATAAAATTTCAAAATGTGGATTTTACTTTTCATAATGGCTAGTTTGTATAATATTTTAATAATACCTCGTTTAGTGAAACTCGGTATTGCGTACTACCCACGCTATCAAGGAAGGACTTAATTGTGTGTAATGAAAGCCAAGTAAGTGATGATTGTATTGAAATCTCTATTTTGTGTTGTGTATAACATAATCAAATCATATTTCATTTATACATTAAACAAAATCTATACTTAATGTTGCATAGAAAAATTTCCACAAAACGAACTTGAAATTGTGTGTAACACAATCCAAGAATAGAGTTGCATATATTGCAAGCTAATACAGTGTTGCATATATTACAATATAATCTTTCTGTAGTATAAAACACAAGACATCAAAGAAATTAAAAATAATAATTTTTCTCATAAAATCTCTGGGTGTTACAGTAATACTCCCGAGGGACGGTTCATGGATTTTCAGAATCTTATGTACATTCATGGAAGGATATTTATTCAAGTGGAAATCCATGAGGATGTTCTCCATGAGTTTAATAGATATCCTCTAGAGGAATAACCCTAAGTTTTCAAGATGTTATGGGGCTCGAGGGAACACTTCTGTTGGCCTTGGATGATGCGATAATTGGAAATGTTTGTGGTAAAGTGTTTAGTTGGCTAGCATGTGAAGTCTAAGAACCATGTTCCTAGTGGTTTCTTGCATACCCTATATGTCTCTGAGTGGAAGTGGGATATAATATAGATTTATTTCTTTATAGGATTTCCTAGGGCTTAAAAAGGATGTGATATTATTTGGGTAGTAGTGGATTGGTTGATGAAAGCGTCACACTTCTTAGCAATCAAAGAGTCGAGTGAACTGGATGCCTTTTTCAAGAGGTATGTGGATATGGTTGTGTAGCTACATTGAGTTCCATGATCCTTCATCGTTGATTGGGATACAAATTTTACATTTCACATCTAGAAGGGAATGAAACATGCTTTTGGCACATAGTTAAACCTCAACAGTACACCCCACCCTCAGACGGATAGATAAAGAGATAAGACAATCTTTACATTGGAGGACATGTTTTGGGCATGTTTTCTGGACTTTTGTTGGTCTTAGATGTAAATTTTTTCCTTGGTATAGTTTTCATAAAATAATAGCTATCATCCTTCCATAAGAATGGATTTATTTGAGGATTCATATAGACGATCGTGTCATTCTCCCTTGTGCTAGATGGAACTTGGGGTGGCTGTTGCTCTTGGTCTACACATAGTGCAGAGTATGATAGGCAAGGTGAATCTTCTCTGTGAGATGATAAATGTAGAACATGAATTTAAGAAGTCAAATGTTGATTTTTATGAGAGTCCATTGTTGTTTTAGGTGTGGGACCAGGTGTTCTTGAAGGTTTCCACTTGATCGGGCAGTGGAGGTTTAGTAGAGGGAGTAAGCTTTCACATAGGTTTACCATACCTTTCAAGGAGATGGGACGAGTTGTCAATGTGGTGTACCAATATACATTCCACCACATTTTAGAATGATATATGATGTGTACCATGTCTTCTATCTTCGCCAGTATCTTCAAAATGACTCCCAAGTATTTAATTGGGGAGGGTTGGATATAGAGGGTGATGAATAATTTATAGAACATGCAATGGAGATCCAGTATCATAAAAAATATTTGTTTTGTGGAAGTTACATTCTATTGGTTCAAGTGATGTGGATGCATGGTGGCCTAGAGAAGAGTGCGTTGGATTGAGAGATTTAAATGTGTGCTTAGTAATGAGTGTTGATTTGAGTTTTTCTTGTGTTCTTTGTTTTGTGATGTAGTGATGGAACAAAGATTGTTATGAAATGCGTTGTTTCCTTATTCTATAATATATGATAAATTAATAAATGTGGAAATTGTGAACCTGATTCCTAATCAAGATGCATTAATGAGGATGTGATTAAACATATTTGGGTGAGTTAGTGCCTCCAAGAGTGGATAATATTGTTACATGGAGAACGGAATTCATTAATTCATATTTCTGGACAGTTGGAGCTTGTGTGAGGAATCTTTTATGTCTTTGGGTTAGCAGATGTGGGATGAGGTATTCATAAAAGTTTTGGTTTCCCTCTAGGAACACAATGTTGTTTTTATTTGAGATCCATCCTAATGTTTGGTTGTTTAGAATCCATGTTCATTTGGGTTTTGTTTGAAATCTATAGGGGGATAATAGATTGAGAGGTATCCGATGTAATATTCCAGACCTCCGTGGTCCATTATTTTTCAAAATCCAATGTATGGGATGTTCTGGGAGACAACAGTAGCTCCTTGCAATAGTTTTCCAAATTTCCAGTTTTTCATTCAGTAGGTCGAGGCTTCTGTAGGTCAAGCCATCAGTGGGTCAATGTGTCGGTGGGTATGAGATTTAGGGAGATCGGGAGTAGGTGAATCAGGGATACGGTGAGTCATGGCGTCAGTGAGCCAAGTCATTGGTGAGTCAGGACATTAGTGATTCAGGGTGTTATTGATTCAGGTCATCTATGTCAGGGGGTCGGTGAATCAAGGCGTTAGTGAATTTGGACGTCATTGACTCAGGGCATCAGTGAGTCAGGGTGTCAATGAATTCATTCCTCGAAGAGTCAATGAATTGGTATGTCATGGCGGTGATGATTTATGGTGTGGGTGAGTCAATGATTAGGTGATTCTAGGTATTGGTGATTCAGGGCATCGTTGATTCAGGGTGTCTGTGAATCAGGTTGTCGGTGGGTAAGGGCGTCGATGACACGTGGAATGAGTGAGTCTGGACATCGTTAATTCAAGGTGTTTTTTATACATTGGGTCGGTGATCAGGGCATCGGTGAGTCCGGGCGTTAGTGAGTAAGGTGTCAGTGGGTCACGTTGATGGCTCAACATCAATGTCTTAGGCTATCAGTGAGTATGTTTTCAGTAGGTCTTATCGGTATCTCAGTGTAGGTGACTATCCATGAATGACTCACCCATAAGTGACTCACTGTCGGTGATGGTGGATTGATGTTGGTGACTCACCCATCGGTGACTCAATTCATGTCTTTCCAAGTTTTCCAGTTTCTCCCATTATACAATTTTTTGACAGAAACCATATTTAAATCTTTGTTTGAGTGTTTATAATGTAGCTTCAATGGATATTAATTTTATTTTTAATATCAAAACTCTCGGGAACATTGAGATAGTCAAACCACAAAGTCACGGCCACGATCTAGCTTTAATGGCCTTGGAACTTCTTTCTTCCATTGATATAGGATATTGACTATTCTAAAGCTAAGGCCCTCTCATATATTTTCTCTTGGTCCGTGAAAAAATATCCATCTGATTCAAGTCATATGTCTTTGATGTACCCCCCCCCCCCCCCCTTGTTCATTTTTTCTTCGATTTTCTTATTCATGTGACTCCCATGTTTTAGCGCAAAGAAAATATTTGGCCCCCTCTTGTTCGAGGTAGGGATTCTACTATCCCTATTTAATTTTTAATCATGCATGGTGTATGTAGTTAGGTCATTTTATGAAAAACTTTTTAGGTCAACTTTTAGAAATGATAATTGATAATGATAAATTACGAACATGATAAAGGTATGAGAGTAGATTGATTTTGATTGGTGGTTTTATAAGTTATATCTCATTATTATTTGATATTTTGTGGCTATGTGGCCACTAAAAATCATTGTTGATGGTGGTATTTACCTGCGTATGGGTGATGAATTATAATTGTTTTTTTCCTGTGAATAATAACTTTAATTATAAATCTGATTAATCATGTCAACATGGTTAAATAACAGGTTCCTCATGATGAAAATACTTTTGTGATCAATCCTACGTATCAATGTGGAATTTAATGAATAGTGTTTTCTAAATATGAATACACCTTGTTTGATGGGTGTGGATGTGTGTAGTGTTCTTTTGCATTTGATACCTTCTGTGGATTTTGGTAGTGGTGGTAGTGTGATTATGTGTATGGGGAAGAGTGATGGTATATTAGGATAAGATATATATTTACTATGTAATGGAAGGACTATTTATGATATGGGACCACATCTAGGTTTTGGTTGGGCAGGGGGGGCTTTAGGACACGGAATTTTCCTGCTTTAAGGATTGTAGGTGTGATGTGTGTGGTGTTTTTGTGATGTATGGGTGCATTCTTTAGATGTTATATGATTATTTAATGGGATATACTTAATAAATGAATGTTTGTAGGGGTATAATGAGTTCTCAAGAAAGGGAAGTGTGCAATGGTATTTTTACATTGGTCCTACTTCAGGTTGTTTTAGGGATGACTGTTTGGATGATGCTTGTGTTATGTTTTGTAGTATCCTAGGTAGGGATGTAATTAAATTGGTAAATGAAATCATAATCCATAATGAAAAATGGTTAAATAAAAGTGGTGGGTTCAAGCTTTGGATGCGGCTGTTGTGTGGATGTGGATATAGGGGAAGAAGCAAAGGAGGTTTAGTGTGGTCTTGTGGTATGTTTGGAATACCTTATAGTTATCTGAGTGTTTGGTACCTATATATACATGTATTTAAATGTGATTTGTATACAACACCCACCAGTGATGAGCACTACATTCCAAAAAACCCATTGTTATGGAGGAGGGTGTCCATTCCCAATATCCTAGTTGGAGGATGGATGGATGGTTATTGGATCTTATGTCATCCCTATTCTAGAACGATCATATTATCCATAAGAAATATAATTGTTTGAGGTTTATTAAGGGTTAAGTTTATCTTGGAAGGATGTAATGGATTGAGGTTTATTTCTTGATTTATGGTATTGGTTGTGTAAGAGGTGGTTTGTTTCCCATGTGACTACGGGATGAGGCCCATGTGTTTTTTGGGTGAGATGTGTGTGGTTGGTGACCAGGTGTCTATGGGTGGGTTGTGTGTTGTTTGTGGCCCATGTGTGTGTTCATGGGTAGTGAAAGTAGGGATTGTGGAAGAGTGTGGTAGTATCAGTACGTTCACCAATAGGGATGAGTAGTTAACCAGTGGGAAGTGGTGTTGGGTACCCCAATATACACATTTGTAAAACATTACATTACATTACTTTTGTTATTTGGTGGTCATGCCTTATTAGGTTGGTGTGGCTAGTATACTTTGTTAGGTGATGTTGAGTTTCTGCTAATTTCTCACAGGGGCATTATAATGCCTCAACCACTTTTACATAGGTCACTTTTGTTTTCCCAGCTGTGTATACATGTTTTATCACCCCATGTATAGAAACCTATTTTCAGGATTCCAATGAGATTTATTGGACCATGTTGGAACATACTATCTCAGATGATAGGGATGGTTGTTGGGGCACTTCTTATATTTATTTTGATACATACATAGAGTTTTCTTCCTATTTATACAAATTTTACATTAAACATGCATATTTGAGGGGTTTTGGTTTTCATTAATATGTGTGTCTTGGAGTTGTTTATGGTTGATATATCTAAAATCATGATCCTGTATTCATTAAAAAGGGTAATTCCTCCCATTTTGTGTTAATATTTACCTACCGTTGGAGTTAGTTTCCACCAAGGGACAATTGGAGGCGGGACCCGGGGGTCATCATGTCTCCATCATCATGTGGAAGGAAGGTTTCAGCATCTTTTTATCCCTACAGTCATTTTGAATAAGTTGGGTCGATACAGTCTTAAATGATAATCTTGGAAGGGAACCTTGGATACTATTTTGGTTTGGGTAGTGAACCCATTCCCCTATGTGGAATGGGGAACCACTTAGAATAGTGTTGTTTTTCATCATAGGAGGTGTTTCTTCCAATGGATTTACTTGAAATGTTTAGAAATTTTTCATAGTATAATAAGGAAATTATTTTGTATTAATATGTGCATCCCTCAATATTTTGACATATTCCACTATAATTCTCATATTACTAATATTATTTGATTACCGTATGATCCATTTCTTATAAAAAGAAAAAAATTATTCAATGAATCAATATTATGATCTTTGATATGGATGTTAATGTTTTTAATTGTTAGGATCATGTTATAAAACCATATTTATCATGTTATATATACAAACATACCTTGTTTACCCTTATTGAGAATCTAAGATCATCGTGTCTTTTTATTCCTTTCCCTAGGTTCTGAATAAATATTTTATATAGGTTATGTCTGTGAGGATAACTATTGAGGAAAATCATTCTATAGGATGTCGAAGATCATTAACCAAATAAGAAAATTGTGGACCTAATCTCCAAATTAAATAAACTTTTATATTCCATCAGTCTGTGTTTTTGGAATGTATTAAATACTTATCCAAAAATATGTCATATCAATATAAGAAAATCTACGGTTCTTTTAATTTTCATTTATTTATATAATATTGTAGTGATCCTTAACTAATTATTTTTATTTCATAGTGATAATACTTTAAATATGTTTTTATTATATTGTTAGTGATCCTTGGATAATACATATAATGTCTTTATAGTGACCCCTAAAAAAATATTATTACCTTTATTCTATTATCCTTGATATAAACAAATGATTTAATGATAGTTATAGTTTACTTATATAAATGATGACATTCCATGTATTTATGACACAGAAAAATGTCATGAGGATAAGGGTACTAGGTGGACTGTGTGATGAGTTTTTCCCATGATTTTTATTCCTCAGTCAATTATAAGGTAGGTATATTTCAAAAATTCTCAAGAATTTATTTTGAAACATAATACCAAAATTCTTTTTTATGATATGAAATCTCATATAGTTCATTCTATTCTATAATTTTAATCTTCTAACCATGCTAGTTCTTCAATAATATTATATCCCATCATTTTATTATTTATTTATAACTTCTCTATGTATCATTGATTCTATTTTACCATATAATTAGAGTTCGAACTATATCATTTCATATTTTTCTTCATTTTTAAAATCTATCTTAGGTGTTAATGAGAATGGTCAATATTATTTTTCTCTTATGATGAAGTATTTTATTATTTCTTAAATGTTGATCATTTATATTGTACCTAGTTGAAAAATACACAATAATTTATGCTTAAATTTATTATTTAAATCTTCAGATTTTGGACAAGCATGTGACCATAATACCAGATCTAGATGTGAGGGTCGTAGGGAATAACATTTTATTTTATGGAAGTGTTTGATTTTTTTAGGAATTTGGAATGAGATATTTTTGGTATAAATACTTAGATATATAACCATTAGTATTAGGGTAGTTGGATAATTATATCAATTATGACCATAAAGGATTAATATCTCTAACACAATTATTTAGTTTCATATTATCACCTTACCATAGTGGATACTTATGACATCATTACGGCATTGTCACATGTTTCATGAAAAATAGATAAAAAACTAATAATATTTTATCGATGAGTAAAATTTTTTTTGGGAAAGCATTTCATGGGTGATAGAATGTAACATCTCAATTTTTTAATAAATTTTTTACCATAAATTTTATATTAAAATTGATTTTATTTCATTTATTTTTAACTATATGAATTTTTAAATTCATTAATTATGAACAAATAATTGAATAATAGAAAAAATAAAAAAAATTACATAAATTTTCCTCAAATAATGGTAATATTATCTTTATCCCAAATTTTAATATTACTCATAAATTAATATTGCACACATTTTTAATATTGTATTTATTAAAAATAAGAGTTCATTTTGTATTCATGTATCACCGTTGGTTTTTATAAAAAATATTTATTCAAAAAAATGTAATGAATAATATTTAAGGATTTCTTGATTACTCTAAGGAATATATTGATTTTTTATTATTATATTATTCTAATTATTAGTTTAATCTCCTTATTTATATTTCTTATATTCATTGAATAAAATTATATAATTTATGATACATGTTTTCAATGTCCTAAAATAGTGAAATACAACTATTCAAAATAAATCCACATTTTTTAGTTTATAATGAAATTTTAAATACATAAAATAATAAAATACATTTTAATTAACATTTAATGTGGACTTTTTAATTTAAATAATAGTTCATATAATTTTTAGATGATTTTTATTATATTCTATGGAAATTGTTTGTTACTGTAAATATTTTTTTTAATATTTTAATAATATATCTATTTAGTCAATAAGGTTTCATTATGACTTTTGGATTACTATTTGTTATTAAAACCAAAAAAACATTATCTTAGGTTTAATCATATTTTCTTAAGGACTATTTCTCGTAAGGAAAATTTCCCCTCATTAATGAAATTTTTACCCTTACCTTTTTTTCATTATATCATTATATGACTCCTAATAATAAAACTTGTTTTATTACTAAGTCAAATATTTAGATTTGTATCTAAAACCCCAGAATCATATAATTATTTTGGATATAGGGTTGTCTTAATTTAGACTCTGAAATATATGAAATTCAAACTCTGAATTATTTGAAATTCAGATTCCATATTCTTTGAAATTCAGATTCCAAATTATTTGAAATGTAGACTCCTAATTCTCTAAAACTCAGACTCTGAATTCTCCGAAATTCAAACCCTAAATTCACTGATATTTAGACTCCAAATTCCTTGAAAACTAGACACCTAATTCCTCCAAATTCAGACTCTAAATTTCTCATAATTCCGACTCCATGTTCCTCATAATTCAGACTCTTAATTCCTTAAAATTCATATTCCAAATTCCTCAAAATTCTTATTCCAAATTAATTGTATTTCAGACTCCATAATCATTATAATTCAGTTTCTGAACATGTAGAAAATATAATCTGAATATCCCTGTTTTATAAATTCTGATTTCTTTATGATTAGTCTCTAAAGATTGTTTTACCCTTATACTTTGGAAATTTATATTTTTTAAAGTTAATGTATTTTCTTTATATATGTTATTATTAGGAAATTATGTCATGCTATCTGTTTCTAAATAATTGTTAGATGAGTGACACATGAACATGTCCCTCTGAAATACAAGGAAAAATATTACCATTGGGGGAGGGTGATGATTGTTAGAGTTGTACCTAAAAATAAGAGCTTATTTGAATGAGTTGAAAAAAGGTTCCATCAATCATGAGATTACATGTTTTTACATGATTTTTAGAGAGAGAGAGACTCTCATGATTTGTGCATTCTGAAAACCTTGTTCAACTGGCTTTGTGTGAATCCAATTATTACTATCTTCAATCAAGGGCTTCCAATAATTGGAAGACAGAGGTGATGACTACCTTAATGTTCATGGACTTCTAAGGATGTGATGAAATAGGTTCCAACTACCTTAATGATCGATGTCTTACTGGAATAGCAATACAGATTCCAAAATTTATATCGAGGGATTACCCTAGTTTGGGTAAGAGAGACTTTGTTGAAAGTATAAATCAAGGGACCTTTATCCATGATTGTTGGATGCCCGACTCTTTGGGTTAAAAGATTTACTATTTGTTACTTTTTTTTGTTTCATGTTTTATTTCTAATATATTTTGATAAATGAAGAAATTATAACATTCTTATTCATTTGTATATTTTTATTTACTCTGATAAGTAATATTCTATATGTTTCAAGGTAGAATCTTTTTCTATGAGAACATTTCTTAAGTTTCATTTCCCAAACCATATTTTCGAACCCTAAGTATGTTTTTCTCATAGAAATATATTATGGATATTGAATGTACATTGTTTAACTTAATTTAAAATAGTTTTTTTGTTTAAAAATGAGTTTATTTTAACTTACAATTCACCCCCACTAATAATTGAGCATCTACATATACTATTTTGATCCTACAATTGGTATCAAAGGAGGTATCTAAAATACTTATATTCACATGTAATTTTTCTTCATCAAGTTCTAATTTAATGCTTTTGTTTTCATGCATATGTTTTAATGAAGGATTTTTACATTTGTTTATAAATATATTGCTATTAAAAAATATTTGTGGAAAAAAATATTTTATTATAGAGTGGTATGAATGAATGTTGGTTCCATTGAAAATTTAAATCCTTCCAGACAACCTATTTTTGATTTTAATGATAATGAGTAATGGAGAGATATAATGAATCCATTTTTAATTAACACTGTTGTATAAAATTTCTTAATGCTTGTTGTTGATTAATAAATTCTATACAAATAAGTAAAAACCTTCACCTACCATGAATAATCTAAATATCAACTAAACTACAAGGTATGAAATGTTTTTTTGTGTTCTATGACCAGGAATATATATATTCAAATATCATCTTGTGATGTATCAAACTACATTTGGAAGAAACATGAATTTACACATTTTGGGACTTCTAATGTGATAGAAACTAGAATATTTATATCAAGAGTAGAATATTTTGGATTTTAATTTCCTTATGGAGAACCTTCTTCCATGGTTAAACAATTATTTATGTTCATTGTCAGCATTCTTCAATATATGGGAGAGAAAGGACTTGATGATAAAGCACTTATAGAAAAAATAATTAATATCATGTCGAATTAGTGGGAATCAAAAAGGATAGCTATTGATGAAAATAGGAAACTATCTCAAATTAGTTTTCATGAGCTATTTGTAACTATTATTCGGCATGAGACCAGAATGAAAATAGTTGAGAATATGAATAATAAGAATAATGGAGATTGATGTATATCCTTTACTACTACTAAAACCAGGAATCCAGAATGTGTGAAAAGATCTAAGTCTAAGAAATTCAATATTCTATATAAATATAGATATAGTGAGATGATATAGATTGAATTATATAATCATAATCAAATGATGACCAAGATAGTGGGAAACAATGAATTTCAATGTATATATAATAAGAATTTATGGAAATACAAGAAATACTCGGAAGTCACTTATTATGAATGAAAAAGATCCGGACACATCATGCCAGATTGTCCTACACTTAAGATCAAAGATAGAAATTTAAAGAATTCAGAGGGAAACATGATGATGTATTAAAACACTAAGGAAATAAATTTCTTGAATGATAATGACACATGGAGTGCTAGTGTTGGTGAATCATCTAATGAAGCTTCATAGTATGAATCTTCTGGATAGAATATTCATGGTCTACCATCAAAACTACACTTTGAAAATCATTTTCCAAATGCCAAGGTTCACAATACTGAATCTATTAAAAATATATCGTTGAATGAAAATTATACTAATTTTAAATATTATAAGTCTTCAGATGAACAATCTTCTTATGATGAAGATAACTATCTTACTTCTTTGGAGGAAGCATCTACGTTTTCCAAAATTCGTGAAAATGGGAATTCTAAACTCAAGAAAAAAAATGAGAAGGAAAATTCCAGAATTTTTTTTAACTAAATAACTATCATAACATTCTATAGATACTGAACAAAAAAATTTTATTTTGGCTTCATTTCAAAATACATTATAAGAATGTTATTTCTGATAAGTATAATCATTCTAAGGATCTTGAAGATATAATTTCCAACAAAAATATTTAATAGGGTAACACTATATATAAAAATATAACATTGTGGATAAGAAAATTGTTAATAAACTAAAGTCAAAATTATTTTCCTTTAGAAAATTCATATACAAATATACATCTATTGAGTAAAACATTGACAAGTTTTGTTCCTAAATTCTTCTTTTATGGAATCATTCTCGATTTGGTTATACTCATTCAATGCATGTTTTTAGTAATAACAATTTTGTTCCCCTAAGTGAATCACTTTTCAATTTATGTCAGTGTGGTGGACATTGGGAGAAAAAATTTTATTTAAAAAAAACATATTCTTCTGGTTTTCATAAATCTTATTTTTTAAGAAAATGTGGATTCCAAAAATCTTATATTCTAAAAATTTGAACCCAAGATAATTTGTTTTCTTAAAGTATAACTCTTTTATTTTCAGGAAAATAAATAAAGTATCCACAACAATACACAGTACATGTATAGTGGAAGTTCCTGACATATTTCTGGTAATAGAAAGGGCATTGCAAATATTATCATGATTAAAGGAGGAAAAGTAACTTTCAGAGATAATTATCCAGGGTAAATTGTTGGTTTATATAACAATATTCTTCTTGAAAGAACATTAATTTCAAATGTTTTATTTTCTAATGGTCTTAAGAACAACCTCATTAGCATATGACAATTATGTGATAAAGTTTACCCAGTGAATTTTAGGAATGATAAATATTTAGTACATAATTCCCAAGAATAATTTATTCTTTTGATCCATAATCAAGGGAATATATAATCAATAAACATATAAGTCCTTAGGATCCAAGATCTACCTTGTCTTAGTGCAATATAATATCAATCATTGTTATGGAATAAAGTTTTATGAAACTTTAATATTAAAAACCAATGAAAACTATAAAAGAAAAGTTGTATTAAAGATTTATGAGATCTTGGATTAAAATTTTCTGATGTATTTGATACTTTTCAATATATAAAGCAACATAAATAATTTATTAAATATATTAGTGAAGTCTAAACTTTTGATGCATCAAATTTAGTACATATAGATCTTTTTGGTTTAATACAAACTAGAAGAATTGGTGGAAAATATTATCTATTTGTCCTCGATGATAATTATTCCAGATTCACGTGTGTCAATTTCCTAGTAATGAAATCTAAGAAATTTTCTTATTTTAAAACATTTGGAAGTCATGTTAAATATGAGAAAAACATTACATTGATAACTATTTATATTTATCATGGATGAGAATTTAAAAATTCATATTTTAAAAATTTTTGTTAAATTAAAGGCATTACTAATAACTTCCAAGATCCCAACACTCCTCAATGAAATGGTGTTGTGGATATATGAAATTGAATTAATCAAGAGATAACAAGAACCATGTTGAGAGAATATTTTATTACTAAAAATTTTTGGGTTGGAGCTATTAGTACTGATAGTTATACTATAAATCGAGTTTTAATCAAAACATTACATAACAAAATAGCTTATGAATTATGGACTGGTAGAAAACCAAGACGTTCATCCTTCCATTTATTTGGTTTCGAAGTATTTATCATGAATACTAATGATAATTTACATAAATTTTTATCCAAATTTAATGAAGGAATTTTTCATACCTACCCTAGAACTTCTAAGGTTTATAGTATTTTCAATGAAAATACTTGTACTGTTGAAGAAAAGGTTCATGTTAAGTTCAATGAAACTGATAATTTTGTTTATAAGTAACCCCAATCGACATCTTCAGATGCGTTTTCAAAAACCGACGATAAACCTTTGATAGAAGAATCTTCTAAAAAAGGAAATGATTAAGAAAATATTTCAGAAGCATTTACCTGAGAAGATTTCTGACCATATGTTGATGAGCATGTATAAAAAAACCCAAATCAATTGTTTCTTAAAAATCATCCCATTGATTGTCTCATTGGTGACTTAAATCAACCATATACTACTATAGTTTCTTTAAAAAATGAAGTAGAAAAAATAGCATTTCTTTAAAAAAATAGAACCAAAAATAAATGATGAAACTTTAGATGATGATGGTTGGATTAAAGCCATGGATGATGAGATAAATTAATTCGAAATGAAAAAAGTCTAAAACTTAGTTGAAAGACATAAGTAATATTCGGTAATCAAAGTAATATGATTCTTCATAAATAATTGTGATCAAAATGGAATCATGGTATGAAATAAAGCTATATTAGTTTCTAATGTCTATAATCAACCAGAGGTAATAGACATTAAAAAAACCTATACTAAAGTATATAGACATGAATATATTCTCATTTTACATGCATTTTCAGCATTCTTTAATTTCAAATTTTTTCAAATGGGTGTGAAGTGTGCTTTCTTTAACAGATATGTTCAAGAGGAAGTTTATGTTAAACAAACTCCTCATTTTGAATACACAAAACATACAGAATGTGTTTTCAAACATACCAAAGATTTTTATAGACTTAAACAACCCCCTATAGCTTGGTATGATAGACTTAAAATATTTTTTACAAAACAATTATGTTAATCAAACTACTAATCAAACTTTTGTTTATAAAAAAAGATAATAAATTTTTTTGATTGTTCAAATTTATGTTGATGACATTTTATTAGGTTAAACATAGCATTTTATAACTGATTCATCTTTGAATTTAATGAAATCTACATTTGAAATGAGTATGATGGGTGAGATAACATTTTTCTAGGATTTAAAATTTCTCAAAAACTAGAAGGAACTTTTATATCACAATATAAGTATATTAAATATCTTCTTAAAAAGTATTGATATGACAAAACTAAAATTATCAGCCCTCAAATAGGTACCTCAAATTCTCTGGATATTGATGAAGTTAGGAAACCAGTAGACCAAACATCATATAGAGGTACGATAAGATGTTTATTATTCTAGAAATCAAGTCATCCAAAAAAATGTTTTCATTATGCATAGGTGAATGATATCAATCTAATACAATGGAATCTATTACAATAGCAGTGAAAAGATTTTTTCCTATTAAAAGGGAACCATTGATTTAGGACTTTTCTATACTTTTGGAAATGATTTTGTTTTAAAAATATTTTCGGATGGATATTTTGAAGGATGTAGAATGGATATAAAAAATACATCCAGAAAAGGTCATTTCTTAGGAGATTCTTTAGATTCTTTTTCTTGCAAAAAGAAACACTCACTGATACTCTCCGCTACTGATGGTGAATATATTGCAGCTGGAAGTTGGTGTGGCCATGTGTTGCAGACAAAGCACGCACTCACAGACTATAGGATATGTTTTATCAAAACACATATATTATGTGATAATACAGTTGCCATTTTCCTAATAGAAAACCATTCACATCACTCTCTTTCAAAATACATAGATATTATTAATCAAATTCTTAGGGATTACACACTAAAAGAAAATATCATTCTTTAATTTATCGGAACACAATATCAAAATTCTAATATTTTCACAAAATCAATACCCTTTGATATATTTGAATACATTAAAGACATTATTAATTATTACCGTAATATAGTCTTCCATATTAACTTTTTGTCAAAATATATCTCCTTAGATTGCAAAACTCCTTTTAATGATTATTTTTCTTTAATCAAATTTTTCTAAATCAAATTTTTCTCTTAAACCAGTTTTTTCTAATCAATATTTTACAAAACTCAAATTTCGGAATACAATTTTTCCTTTACATAAAAATTATATGGTTTTAAAAAATTTCCTTCCTTATTAAAATTCTTCGGAATGTAAAGGTATTGAAGAAGACTTTTCCCCATTAATGAAAATATTCTATGCAATCCTAAAGGTATATTTCCTTATTTAAATTTTCATAATTGTATTATTTTTAAATTTGGAGAATTTTTTTTGGGATTCAGTTTCATTAAATCCAATGTTTTTCTTTATAACCTAAAAAGACAAGAACATACCAAGTCCTTATTCATATTTTTTCTCAACAATCTGATCAGATCGTGCTTGTTTCAAATGATGGATAATTTTTTGAATATTAACTATCTCTTCAATGCCGATATAAATGCCCCTAATTTATCATTACACATCATTTTTAAATGTTTTTAGCCTTGATACTCTGACTCCTTTAAAAATAGTCATTCCACATTTCTATATTTTCATTGATTACAGATGAATTTGGAAGCCTCTCCTCAGAAGAAAATTTATCCAGTTAAAGAAATATCAAAATGAAAAATCTAAAGAGAAAGGTTATTTGATCCTATGTTCTTTGTGAAGTATAATTCTCTCATTATGAAAAACATTAAGCTGAAACTATGAGAAATCATGTGTGTAGACAAACCAAAATAATAAGATCCAGCTTATCTATAGTTTCATTTTGAGTTTTATAAGAAAATAAATTTTTATAATGAAGGTGGGAGAGAAATTTTTTCCTTAATGAGATATGGGAAAACCTATTCCCCTTCCTTCAATAAGGATAAATGTATTATTCGATTTTCGTATGAAGGGGAAGCCATTTTCTGCACCCACATGCTACTAGATCCATCAGGAAGCTTCGAGAAGTACAAGGCAATAGAGAACCATAGACTAAATGAAGTGAAAACACCATAGATAAACCATATGTAAACAAATTTAAGGATTATAAAGTTATGGGTTCAGGGATTCCTAATTTCGGGAAATGGAGACAATGAATCTTTTAATAAAAGTGATATATATCTTCTGTTTTTTCTGTTGAACTCGAGGAAGATAAATCTGGAGCAGTATATATTGCTGAAAATCACTAATATCATGAATGGGACCCTTAAATATCAAATTATTAGGTATCTAGAAATTCTAACTAAGATCATAGTCCTACGCCTAGAGTATTTCCCAATTTCCAATAGTTCTAATCTAGGAAAGTTCAATATTTTTCTACTGAGGGACGAAACATTGAGGAGGATGATATTTGGTATCAATAGTAAATCGTGAGAGTTTTATTACTTCTCCGAAACTGATATTGTTGTCATGGATAAATAAGTTGAAGTAGCACAAACTTACATTAAATCATAACTAATGAAGGGAAAGGATAAATTACCAAAAACCAATATGAAGACTTTAGTTCAAGAAACCCATTCAGCACCCCAAAAAGATAAAGAACAAAAAACCTACCCAAATGATGTTGTTGTGAAGTAGAGGGAAGAAAAGAAATATACGAAATATGGAGATAATATATTTCACCTATATTCCACTGATGAAAATGATTTAATTATTAAGGCAGCTAAGGAATATTAAAGGAAAGAAAAAGAGAAGAATAAAATGAAGAAAATATCTGAGGAAGAAATCATTCAAGCTCTTATAAAGGCTACTTAGAAGGCTTCTGAATAAATATTGGTATCATAATCCTTTATTAAGAATTTGTAAAAATCACTCTGGTAAATAAGATGATATATTTATAAACTAAATTAGAAAAAATAATTTTTCAAGAAGAGTGTAGAAGAATAGGAGGAGGACGGAGAAGATGGTGATGATGAGATAAGTCAAGTCGAAGAATATCATGAGAAAGAATGCCTTTGTGAAATACTGTTGATCCAGACATCCCAGGATGAATCAAAGAAAATTTCATCAAATGCAAACCAGGATGAGTGAATGAAAGAAGTTAATAAACCATCTGATGATGAAGGAATCAATCACAACATCATTCAACCTGATGCTCATAAGGTAGAAGCTGAGAAGAAAAAGGTTGATGAAGATAAAATCATTCAAGTTTCAGATAGTGATCAAGAATCCCAAAAGGCTGCCGAGAATATTTCTAAAGTCTTTAAAGGTAACAAATTTTGTTTTTTGATACCCCTAAGAATGCTGTTGTGGTCAAGAATGATAATCCTAGATCATCCAAGAGGAAGGCTGTTAAGATATAAACAGAATCATCACCTACAAGGGAATTAGATTCAGAATCATCCTCCATGGGTCGGAACATTGATGTGAATTCTACAATGAAATTAGTAGACACCATTCCCATGTTTTCAAGTATTGAATCAAGTTGTCAGTTATTCCACCAATCCTTCAATCAGAAGGTCGAATCCGTAAGCATGTTGTTGGAAAAATTCATCAAGCATGAAGCTGATTTTGAAACATTTTATATCGATTATGATTCCCTTAGAAGGACGTTTCACGAGATTAAAAATAGGTATAACAAAAAATTGAAGATATTAGAATTATTTATGACTTTCAAGATTCAGTGAAGGAATAATTTGATAGATCCGATGATAGGTTGTTATATCTAACATATTTTTTTACTAAGAATATGAACCTAGAACATGTAGCCTAGAAGTAGGAAGAAAATGATCTGAATGGGAAAGTGAATTTAGTTACCTTTAATTTTAAGAGGGAAAGGGATCTCAGAATATAGTTTGAGGAATAGTTCAGTCAGCAAGAATACCATTTAAAGTCTCGGGCAGAAATCCTTCATTTTCAGGATGGAAATATCATAGCTCTTGAAAAAAAAATCAGGATCTGAAACAGTTGCTTAAGCACATTGAAGAAGATAATACAGAACATAAGAAACTAAAGACTATTGTGAAGAAGAACATTCCCTAGGATAATGAAGGATGAATATTTTCCCTTTAAATTATGATCTTTTTTTGTAGTTAACCCACCTTATATTCCTTCTCCTAAAAAGATCAAGACCCAAACTCATCAAATTTGGTATCCACACTCTTAGATCTACCCATGACAGGTGTAGATCTAAGAAATTGAGGGAAGAGGAGAAGTAGATCTAAGTAAATCTAAGAAAATGATCAATAACGAAGGATAAAAATCACATACCTCATGAATATGGCTTAGATTTTCCAAGAGAATCCTTTTGATCGCCTCCAGAACGCTTGGGAGAAGTTTTCCAACCTTCGAGAGATGGTAATCCCGAGTTATGGCCGCTTATGATCTTAAATGAGGAAATTAGAGGCAAAAAGAGTTAGATCGACAATTTAAGGATCTAATTTAAGTGCCTACACAGTCAATATTTCTAATATTGATGAAAACTATTGTTTTCCTTTATTTGTTTTTTTCTGTATTATTATAATCTAGAAAGTATCATATATTATTTACATTATCATTTTTTCATTTTAAAATCACAATGTGGGTGAATGTAATGATAAAAATAATACTGAGTTTAATATAGATAATGACCTATGTAAGGTGGAGTTTAATAAAGGGGGAGTTTAACTAAGAAGGAGTTTAACTAATGGGGAGATTACATAATGAAAACTTTCAAATTAATGAAAATTAAAATTTTCTCTAGGGAAGTCAAGAATATGATCCGTATAGATTTCAATACATAAGAGGGATTTAACCGTATTCAACATGATTTATAAGTAATGGGTGATAAGTTTTTCTTTTAATTTTATAATTCATATTATTAGTCATTATATTCTTTTTAGAATGGTTGATTGTGCTTTCAACAAAGGGTGAGATTGTTGTGTCAATAAGGGTTCCTTATAAAATTTCCATTCCGCTGTATTCTGAAAATCACAAACACTTTATCTTAAGGAAAATAATATTTCCCTAAGGAGTATTTTCATCATGGAAATTTTTCCAACATTAAATAAATTTTTGTCCTTAACATTATTTTCATTATCTCCTTTTATAACTCCTCATAATATAAATCATTTTTTTACTATGTCGAAAATTCATATTTGTATCTAAAACCCCAGAATATTTTAATTCTTTTGATATAGTGTTTTACGTTTTTAGACATCGAATTCTATGGAATTTAGACTCTGAATTACATTAAAATTCCAATTCTGAAATCTCATCAAATTCAGAAACTGAATTCTCTAAAATTCATACTCTGAATTCTCTTAAATTTGGACTACGAATTCACTAAAATTCAGACTCCAAATTCATAGAAATTTGGAGTCTGAATTCCTTAGAATTCATACTCTAAATTATATATAATTCAGACTCAGAATTCCTCAGAATTCAAATTCCAAATTCAATTGAATATTGTCTCTATAATCATTGGAATTTATATTCTGAACATGTAGAAAAACAGAATCTGAATATTATTGTTTTATTGATTATTATTCTATATATGATTAGACTATGAACATTAGTTTTTTCATTAGACTCTATAAATTTATATTTAGGCATTCTAATATATTTTCCGTACACATGATATTAATATGAAATGAGGTCGTGTAGTCTATTTATACAAATATTTAGTTCATTGATATATGTACAAGTCCCTCTGACATTCAAGAAAAAATATGACCTTTGGTGGAAGAAGACGAGTATTGGAGTTTTTCCTATATATAGGATCTTATTTTAACAATCTCAAAAACTATTAAATAAATATTGAAATTATATGTTGTGAAATGATTTCTAGAGAGTGATAATCACATTCTTTATGTGTTTTGAATGCCTTGTTCAGCTGGCTTCATGTGACATCAATTGTTTTTGAGTAAAATCATGGTCTGAAAGTGATAGGATGATAGAGGGGCCAACTACCTTAATGTTTAAGGAATTCCAGAGATGGGTAGACATAGGTGCTGACTAAATTAATGATCGAGTGCTTGCGAGGATAGTAATACATACTTCAATAGTCCTATCATGGTCTTACCCTACTATGGGTAAGACAAAATTTCATTGAAGTATAAATAAATTTTCATTTATCTAAGGTTGTAGGATACCCTACTATTTCAGTTAAAATATTTCCTACTTTTTACTTTTTTTCAAGTTTTATTTTCTATTATTTTGAAAATGGTAGAAAGAATAACCTTACTAAACTTTCTTATATTTTTATTTACTCTGATAAGTAGTATTTTATACACTTTAAGATAATTTTTTTTCTATGTAAACATTTCTTAAGTTTCATTTCTAGAACCATATTTTAAGAACTTAAGCATGATTGTCTCACAAACCTATTTTAGTGATTATAAATTTACCTTGTATATCTATATTAAAAATAGTTTTCCAAAAGGTTAAAAACCAATGTTTCTAAACATAAAATTTACCCCCATCTTGTAATGGAGTATCTACATATACTATTTAGATCCTACAATATGTTACCCTAAATTAACATTATATTATTTTTTTATTTTAAAATTAAATTACATGTATATATTATATATTATTATAGAATCTTTTTTATTAACTTGTTAAAATGTTGTTTCTATAAATTTAAATTTATTTATGGACATAAAAATATAATAATATAGTATATATCTCTCCAAAAAAATTCTATATAATGTATTAGAAATCCAATTTTATTTATAATAAAATTTTAATATGAAACATTTATTTTTTGAAATATAAAGAAAATAAATTTAAAAAAATATGTAATAATTAAATATTGTTATCAAAATTAAATTTATTAACTCAAAGTCAAAGAAACTTTATTTATTTGAGGAAAATTAATATATATTTAAATGATTATACTTAAAATTAAATTTATCAAATTTAGAAACCAAATAAAATAACTTGGAATATATTATTTAAATTCTCAAAAACATATTATCTCGGGTTTAATTTTTATATTTTCTACAAAAGTTGAATGTTTAGTCAATAGTTAAAATACCCATTTTTTAAAATACCACCATACTTTTAACTTTATCATGAAATAAATGTGAGTAATTTTTTTTTTTGATTTTTTCATGAATTAATATATATTTATTGAGTGAAATAATTGATTTATAATTTACAATATTAATATAATTATATATATTTGAAATTTTTAATCTTATATTGTATTTTATTTTAATAAAATACTATTTTTGACTACATACCCTTAATAAAATAATCCAATGATTATATTCAGTTTTAAGAAGGTTTAAAAATCATAGAAAACATGACTTATTAATAAATCCCACATAAAATCAATATGAATCGATATTCTTAATTGCATATGGATTAATTAATAAAATACTCAACATTTTATTCTAAAACAAAAATAACCTTTTTCTATATAAACACACCCACCCATTTCTCTTATGTCCCAAAATTACTATTTATTCAATCCACTTCCCAAATACGACTGTACACTCCCATTCAATCTTCATTAAGCCCTTTGTGTATCCAAAAAACCCACCTTCAAAGTCATAAGGATCCATCCACGTGAGGAGTCTCAAAGATAAAGGTATAGTTTTTGTGTCAATTTCTCCTTAATTATTTTAGAATATTTATACATAATACTCCATTTAAAATATTATTATTTTTCAATGATAATTTTATTCTTATAAAATTAATATCTATTTGATAATTTATTAATTATGTATCCCTCATTACCTCTCATAAAACTCAATCTCATAAACCATTACAATATCATCTTAATGGTTTCTTAGTTATATAATTCAATTTTATTTTTGAGATTAAATTTCTGTAAATTCCATTAATTTTTTATTTATAATTCAATGATTTTATTTTCCTGATATTAGAACACTTTTTTATCTATTATCAATGTTATATTAATGGTTTCCTCTCATTTTAACATTTTTTATAATATGTCACTTGGTCAAAAAAAATTAAAAAAATTATACTTTTCATTTCAATTATGTTTTTAACCCAATACAAAACATAATTATTCATTTAAAACAACATTATAATATTATATTACTAATAAGAAAATATTTTTATAAAACTCAAACATTTACTCATATTTATCTCATTTAAACCCTTTTCATAAAAATCCTATATATTTTTTGGTTTTATATTACCTAAGAGAGTGAAGATGTTATATTTTTATCTATTACTTTAATGAATATTTATTAAAAAAACTTTATTAAATATTGCATTAATAGACTAATAAAATTATTTTTATAATTTTATATTGAGAGAAATATTCATTACTATAAATAAGTTAATAGTTTAAAATCATTTTCATTCACTAGTGGAAACAAAATTTAAAACGTTGGAATTTTTCAAGTAGGTTTAAAATAACTGACCTCCAATACTATAGAAAATTGATTTATCATGTCTGTTATACATTATCCAATGTGATAAATCAATACGGATAAAATTTTTACGTCGGTTATTTTATAACCGACGTAAAAAAAGAGATTAGCTTTATCACGTCAGTTATTTTATAACCTACGTGACATATCGAATCTGATCACTTTATCACGTCAGTTATAAAATAACTGACGTGATAATGCAAATCTCGGCAATTTATAATGTCAGTTATCAAAATAACCGACATGATAAATTATTTTATATATCATTTATTAAATAACCAAAATTATAAATATAAAAAAAATACTTTATCACACCGGTTATTAAATAACCGATGTGATAATTCTTATAAATGATTTTTCACACCCCGTATTCAGTCATTATGTTTTCTTCGATTGGGCGACCTGAGAATCGTCTCTCGTGCATGTAAAACCTAGAAAATATTATTATAATTCATTCCCTCCAGCCTCATTTTCCCAACATCATTCATCATATGTATTATTATCAGCTCTATTAGGTCGACTCGCCACACTCAAGTATTCCTCACATGACTCAGTTTCAATTTTTTATTTTTCACGATGCCCTAAACTAATTTTTTTAGATGTTATTTTTTTATTTTTTTTCTTGATATCATGGTAAGTTTCGTAGTGTTCATTTATACCATTCTAAATTTCAATCTAGTAAAATAAACATAAGTGATATCATAAAATTTTACAATTTTTGTGTGTTCTATCATGTGTGTGTGTGCATACAGGGGGTGTCCAAGGGGGTTGGGGATGTCCATGTGGGTGGGGGTGTCCAGGTGGGTGGGGGTGTCCAGCGGGTGGGGGTTGTGTTGGGGTGGGGGTGTCCATGGGGTGTCAAAGGTGGTGGTGGTGGGGGGTCTAGGAGGGTGCGAGGGATGTACAAGCGGTACAGGGTTTTCCAAGGGGGTGTGGGTGGGGTTCAGGGAGGTGATGTGTGTGAATAGGTATGGGAGGGATTTCCAGTGGGTTGGGGGTGTCCAAGGTGTCCATGGGGGTGGGAGGGTGTCTAGGGGGTGGTAGGGTTGTCCTGGGGGTACGGGATGTCCAAGAGTGGGGGGGCAGTCCATGGGTATGGGGGGAGTGTACATGGGTGTGGGGGTGCCCAAGATGGTGGGAGGGCTGTCAGAGCGGTGGGGTGGGGGGGGGTTCTCAGTGTGTGGGAGGGTTTTCCAGTGGGGTGGTGGTTTCCAGGGTGTCCATGGGGGTGGGAGGGTGTCTATGGGTGTGGGAGGGTGTCCAAGAGGGTGGGAGGGATGTCTAAGGAAGTGGGGCTATCCATGGGGTGTCTAGGGGTGTGTAGGGGTGTCCAATATTGTGGTGGTGGGGGGGTTCTAGGGCTGTGGGAGGGATGTCTAGTGGGGTGGGGGGTTTCTATCGGGGTGTAAGGGTGTCCAAGAGGGTGGGAGTTTTGTCCAGGGGAGTGGGGGGATATTCAGGGTGGTGTCCAGGGGTATGTGGGGGTGTCTAGTGGGTTGGGGGCTATACAGGGGTGTGGGGGTTGTCCATTGGGTTTCCAGGGTTGTGGGAGGGTGTCTAGTGGGGTGGGGGATGTCCAGGGGTGTGGTAGGGTTGTCCAATTGTGTGGGGGTGTCCAGGATGTCCATGGGGGTGGAGGGGTTTCCAGGAGGGTGAGAGGGTTGTCTAGGGGAGTGGAGGCTATCCAAGGGGTTTCCCAGGGAGTGGGTGTGTCCAAGGGGTGGGGTGGGGGTTCTAGAGGTGTGGGGGGGATATCCAGTGGGGTGGGGGTGTCTAGGGTGTCAATGCGGGTCGGATGGTGTGCATGAGGGTGGGGGTTGTTAAGGGTGCTGGGGGTTTTCCAGGTGGGTGGGTAGTCTAGGGGGTGTTCAGAGTTATGGAGGGTGTCCAGGTGGGTGGGGGTGGAGGGTACAGGGGTGTGGGAGGGTTTTTCAATGGGTTGGGGGTGTCCAGGGTGTCCATGGTGGTGGGATGGTGTCCATGAGGGAGAAGGTGTTTTCCAAGGGAGTTGGGGGCTCTCTATGGGTTGTCAGGGGGTGTGGGGGGTGTCTAGTGGGGTGGGGTTTCTAGGGGTGTGGGAGGGTTGTCAATTGGGGTGGGGGTGTCCAGGGTTTCCATGGGGGAGGGTTTCCAAGGGTTGGGATGGGTGTCCCAGGGTGTGGGGGTGGTCCAGGGGTGTCACTGGGTGTGGGGGTGTCAAGGGGTTGGGGGTTTCTAGAGGTGTGGGAGGGATGTCCACTAGGTTGGGGGTGTCCACAGAGTACATGTGGGTGGGAGGGTGTCCTGGAGGGTGGAAGGGTTGTCCTGAGGATTGGGGATAGCCAAGAGGGTGTGGGATGTCCTAGGCTAGGGGGTTGTCCATGCAAGTGGTGGTGTGCTTGAGGGTTGTAGGGATATCCAATGGGTGGTGGTTGTCAAGGATGGTGGGGGTGTCTAGGGTGTCCATGGGGGTGGGAGGGCTATCCACGGTGGTGGGGGCTATCTAGGTGGTGTCTATGGGTGTGGGGGGGAGGTGGTTTTCCATTGGGTGTCCAGGGGTGTGGGGGGGTGTCCATCGGGTGTCCAGGGGTGTGGGGGTGTCAAGTGGGGGGGGTGTTCAGATGTGTGGGAGGGTTTTCCAATGGGTTGGGGGTGTCCAGGGTGTCCATGGGGTTGGCAGGGTTTCTAGGATGGTGGGAGGCCTTTCTAGGGGAGTGGGAGTTGTCCAGGGGGTGTCCATGTGTGTGGGGGTGTGCAGTGGGGTGGGGGAAGGTGTTGGGGGTTTCCATGGGTGTTGGAGGGATGTCTAGTGGGGTGGGGTGTTCAGGAGGGTGGGATGGTTGTTTAGGGGAGTGGGGGTTGTCCACGGAGTTTCTAGGTGTGTGTGACAGGGGGGACCAGTGGTGTGGGGTTGTCCAGGGGAGTGGGGGTTATCAAGGGGGTTTATAGGCTTATATGTGGGGTGGGGGTGTCCAGGGGTGGGGGAGGGTTGTCCAGTGGGATGGGGGAGTCCATGGTGTCCATGGGGGTGGGAGGATTTCTAGGAGGGTTTTCGGGTTGTCATGAGGAGTGGGGCTGTCTAGTGGGTTTCCCGGGGTGTGGTGGTGTCCAATGGGTTCCAGAGTTGTGGGAGGGCTGTCCTTTGGTGTGGGGGTATCCAGGGTGTTCATGGAGGTGGGACGGTGTCAAGGAGGGTGGGAATGATGTCTAGGGTTGGGGGATGTCTAGTGGGTGGGGGTTGTCTAGGGGTGTCTGTGTGTGTGTGGGGGGGGGGGTGTTTCTATTGGGCTGGAAGGGTTTCCAAGGGAGTGGGAAGGCTGTCCAGTGTGGTGGAGGGTGGTGGGTGGTCTAATTTTTGTCTAGTTTTGGTATATTTTTTGGTTTCAGATCTTCTTTGTTTAGCATAGTTTTGGTTGAACGGGTTTTTTAAAAATAAATGTTTTTTACGTCGTTTATTTTATAACCGACATAAAAATCCATGGGAATGGGTTTTAATGATTGTTATTTGAGAACTAATGTAACAAATGCATGGGAATGGATTTTTATGTCGGTTTTCTCATAACTGACGTAAAAAATGTAATGGAATAGATTTTTATGATGGTTATTTTATAACCGATGTAGTATACATGTTATCATATCGGTTATTATTTTACCGACATAACAAGCACTGGGCAGACTAGTTTATCACATCTATTGTTTTCATAAATAACATGATAAATGAATCGGAGGCATAGTTTATTACATCTATTATTATATCACTGATGTAGTAATGTATATACCAAATCAGTTATATAAAAACCAACATAATAAAGCACAACTCTGATGTGTTTTCAACATCTGTTTTTGAGGAACTGAAGTGAAAAAGTTTTTGGGATTTTTGTTTTTACGTCGATTTTTGAATAACCGTCATAAAACAATGTTTATAATGTCTCCTGTAATAACATCAGCCAAAATCCGACGTAAAAAATAAATAATAACCACCATTAAAAATGGTTTCTTCACTACTGAGTTTTACAGTTTAAAATAATCATATCAAGAAAGATTCTATGAGATGTTAGTATCTAATGAAGTAATTTAATCACTTGATAATGGTTTTCTATAATCTATGTAACATTAATCTTATGGATATTCTTTAAAAAATTTATTGAAACCGAATTACAATACCTCTACATCAATGAAATTATGAATTTTGAAGTTAATAACCCTAAATAGTTGTTAAAAGAAAAATAAATCTAATAAACCATTATTCCATGATGATAATTAGAATAAACTAAATAATAATGATATAAAAAACATGTGAAATGTTTTGAAATAATTATTTATTAAATATAATTTAATTAAGTTGCAATATTTGATGACACATGTAGAATGATGGGACTGATTGAAATGGTTTGGATCCAAATCACCATTATTTCAATGTATTGTTCTTTTATTAACTACATTATATTTTTGAACACATTCCAATGAATTTATTATATAAATATAAAATTTCCATTCATTTATTATGAAGGTATTTTCTCATTTACTCTTATATGGATTTATTCTTCATATCTTACATTGTTCAAAAGGGTTCTTTCACACTCAATTTTATTCATGATGACATTTTATCTATAACTCTCTATATGTCTCTCTTCCACTTTCCCTCTCTATAATATTATTCTGGTATGTTATATATTCAATCATACCATTGATTTTATGGGAATATTATTGTATTTATATTTCCCATTATATTCTTCCTTTATGAAAAACACTATGAAATTTAAAATAAAATATATATATTTTTCTTATTTTCAATTCCAATTTTTTTTTATTTTTAATTTAATTATTTTCAAGGTTCCATTGTTAAGAAAAAGATTTAAAAATTATTTTAAATAAAATTTCATACCACTTTTAAAAATATTTTTTTAATGAATCAATTTTTCTTGAATTAAAATCTCAAAAAAAAATATATCCTTTAATAATTTTCCTTTTATTTTTCTCTATATTATTTATAATATATTTTATGTCAATGATCCGATTTTTATTTCATTTTGTATCAATTACTATTTATAAAAAACACTTTCATTGTAATTAAAACCAATATTATAAATAGTTTTTTCCTTTTTACCTCAACATTAAATAAATACTATGAAATAATTTTAGAAATTTATTATATTTATTATATTACCCTGATGATTTTTTATCTATATAAATACTCATTGACATTATACTCATTTATAATTTCTTTAATTTTATTGCCTTGATTTTTATTTATTTATAAAATGATCTTATCATCATATAATTATCATATTTATTATCAATGAGTAAATGTTTAGTTGATGGGTTGGAAATTAAATCTCTATGGGTGGAATGATCTATCATTTCCTTTTCATTTCAATATCTTTAACTATGTATGAAAATAACATTTCTGTCAATTCCCTTACTCTATGAATACCTTATACATATTTCATTTTATTAATGCTTGTTCATTCGGATACCCATGACCTAGATTTAATATGGAAATTATTGATTTAATAGTATGCATTCAATTATATATGGTTTGAATACCATTATGATTCAATATTTTTATTGAAGGGTTTTCACCTAGATAACTAAATTATTTTGTTGGATGGTCATTTTATTTCCATTTGTTTATCATGATATGATTGTGATAAATTTTTTTTCTCATATTCATATGGAAGACATGTTTATGGATGTATAATTATGAGGATATGTGGGTAAACACTAATATACCCCTTGAATGAATTTGGAAATTCTCTATTGCTCATGAGATCCTAATAAATCTACATGTTGTAGTTTACTATATTTATAATATTATATTGTATATGTGGTGATCCGAGACCATTTTTATGATCTTTAGGCATTGATCATTGAATGATGATTATAATCTCTTTGTTGTGAGCATTTTTATATAGTTATTATATCAATGAAGTAATCCTTGACATATGATTATGATCTCTTAGTGGTGAAACATGGATGATGATTTAGATGTATTAGTAGGGAACCTTGAACTATAATTATGACGTTCTTACGTTGATTTGTAACCTATATTTATTATACCATTCAATATGTTTTCTCAACAATCCTATTTTATTAGGAAATGGTTTTTGGTTCGGGTGTTGGTAAAAGTGTCACTCATGAGGTGTATCTTTCCCTAAAATCCCATGGAATGTATAAGGAATGCATTCAAGGTCATTAATTTGTTAGTATTATTCCATGGTATATGAATTTCCATCCATGGCTCAATTTCACTAATTTATATATCATCATATTCTTCTATTAATCAAGTCATTTCTACCCTAATAATGTATCTAAACTCTTTATGATTTATTATTGACTTCTTAATGTCTCATCAATTATGTCAAACTAGTTACAGAGAATTTTATCTGACTCTATTCATATTTTTTCTCATTTCTATAGGTGATCATATATGTTAAATTAATTATACCTGATATAATTTGGATTTCAATGAATAATTCTATTAATCCTTTTTTGTTGATGTTGTATAATTTTTCTTGTTCGCAAATACACTAATACTTTTCTCATGGTAGTTGGTTGTAAATATAATGAATTTTAAAAATTAACCCTAGTATACTAGGGTATGTATAACTAGTATAAAGACATGGAATATAAATCTACAATGTATTTATATTGTGATATATTTTTACCTTTCAACATTTAAGTTTTAATTTAATATTAAATTTTAATATAATGGTTCCTACATATTGGAGAAAACATTTATAAGTGTCTATTAAAGAGTAAAAAACTATGATGATCCACTTTTTTAATGTGTTGGAATTTAAGAACCTTTACATTAAGAATAATATTTCCATTAAATTGAATATTTAATATTATTTTTATTTCATATAGATTTAATGTAATAAACCTATAATTTCATTAAAAAAATTAATAATGAAACATTACAAAAAATAAGAACATATTAATCTCTTAACTTTAATCAATTATATGATTTCAATTATTTCAAATACATATATGTTTTCATTAAATTAATATTAAATTCATTAGTGATATTTCATTGAAAAATAATAATATAGTTTTTAAATTAAATAATATTAATATAATATTATGAATATTATATCAATAGATAAATTTTATATTGAAATAAATTTAAATAAATTTTTTGTTTTTTAAATAAAATATTTTCATAAGTACATTACACTTACTAGAAGATTTATTTTCATATGGATATTTAATTTATTCATGGGAAACTACATTTTTACATTGTGTGATAAATTTTTTCTTATTCATATAATTGCAATATAGATAAATTAAAAATTATGTTAAATTTTTTAATTTAAAGTTATATATTGTAGGAATAAAATAAGTAAAATAAATACAGAAAAACATTTTTACACAAAAACAATATTTTTGGAGGAATTTTTAATTTATTATAAACGTTATTTTTATATTTAAATTATATTTAATATATTATTTCTATTTGTTTTATTACACTAAAAAATTTAGTTTTATTAATTAAATGATGTTTCATAAAATAATAAAACATTATGATGTTTTAGTTAAATCAAATTACATTTCAATTTAGTGTATTATTGTAATGAAATGGTAATTCCATTTTTATAATGTAGCCATTATAAAATTACATTAGTTGTTCATATAAAATTTTAATTATACTATAAAATGTTTATCCCATGAAGAAAATGTTTTATTGTGTTTTTATTCAAATAAAAAAATTATTAATTAGAAGGAGATTTTTGTGAAATTTACACCATTTAAATATCTGAATAATTAATTGTAAATAATAGACAAAATATTATGTAAACATATGAATATAAGAACAAGTATAATGAGAATTTGGATTTTTATAGATAAGTTGTTTCCATGAATGTTATTATTTTATTAAAAAATAAAATTTCATAAATTTATAACTTCGCGTTATTTCATCATTGAAATTGTATTATCGTTTTTTCATTGAATGAATTTATTTAATTTTTTATGAAAGTTTGTTTTTTGGTGAATTGAACAAATATAGTTTCAAAAAATACTATAATAATTTTGACCTCATCAAGGTATTAATATGACTAAATCATTTATAAAAACACTTAAATAAACTAAAATTTATTTAATATGTTAAATAATCTTTTGAAATACTAATTTTTTTTCAAATAAAATTTGAAAATTTAAAACATAAATTATATTATATTAAAATAATATTTTTTAGTTGTCATTGTTAATAATGTATTTTCTAGATTCCCTTTAGTTTTAGTTTGGGTATTATGTTAGATAAACCATCATTTAAAATAATACAATCATAAATGTCATATAAATCAACACTTTTACAAATATTTATAGAAAATAATAAAATAATAAATACATTACTTTACAATACCAATCCCATTTTCCTATATAGATAGAAATCCTCCACTTATTTCTATACACTTAAAAAAATATTTATTATTTCATAGATGTAATCTAATTCCCCTTTAAACTATTCTTATCTTAAACATAATCCAATTTTGTATCAGGAATGACTGCCTATAATGGATTACGCCTCCTACAAAAGAGGCATCTTAAAGGGATATTTATGCTTTCCATTACTCTTTCTCCTTTATTATTTATTTATTTCCTAAAAATAATTTTAAAACTCTATTTATTTTTCATCCTCGGTTATATTAGAATGGTATTAATATTAATTTAATCCATTATTTATGAGGGATTACTCATTCACTCTTTTGAATATATCTTTCATAACCCATTAATTTTTTAAAACAACTATTTCACAATTCAATGTTTTATTTTTTTTAAATTTCATTATTATAAAATCTATTAAATGTTTTTAAATATTATGTAGTAACTTTTTCATTCCATATTTATCATTTTTATTGGTTTTTATGACTTTTTCCAAATTTTTTCATGTGTGTATTGGTAATATGCTTTGAACCATGAAAAATTCTATAATTTTATTTTAGATTTATTAAATGGACTCTGATATTGTTATGGATTGGTTTTTTGCCTTCAATTTTATTTATATGCTTCAATATATAGTAAATATACATATTTTTCTAATTTTGCGTTGGATCATTAATTATAGGGTTATTTATTTCAATTGGAATGGGTGATATAAATGTAGTTGAATAGGATAAAATAAATCAAGGGGACTTTCTAGAGATTTATATTCTTACTTAGCATTTTACATTAATTCAGGGGATTTTCAACTAGACCATTTAACTGAAGTTATCTACATTATGTGGTTTATGAATTAGATAGAATATGGTTATTTGATAGTACACTGACTTTTGTATTGTTGAGTTTGGAAAATTATTATTTTTATTCAATCATTGATAGATGTGTCTGTATTACAAGGCCATTTGTGAATATCATATGAATTAGTTAATTGTTTTCACAAGATGGTTATGATGTTTCCACCCCTATTAAGTCACGTATGATGTTTTTTGTAGTTATGGAGTTTTTATGGTTTGCTTCCCTGTAAGATTTTTTTATGGTCTGATGGAAATAATTTTGGAAATGAATAACAACCTAAAAATATATCATTATTGATCCATATCAAGTAAGGATGAATAAGGCTTTAAAAGTTTATAATTTATTTAGGTCCATTGTATTTGTTCATTCCACATATGTTTAAGTTGATAGAATTTAACCCATCTAAATTTCTTTTGTGAGATAGAATTCACTAAATTATAACGACTGTTTAAATAATTAACGTAGTATAATGGTTATTTATTCGACTATGGAAATACCTAAAACATTTATATCTCTATATTTTGTTGTACAAAAAATCATGGAGATGAACCTATCCAATCTCATATTCAATATTTTTTGTATGTTTCTATGCCTATATGAAATCCCATTCAATTTATAAATGTTGCACCCTCATTAAACTATGTGGATTCCATATAACTCTTATATTCATCAATAACTAATTTAGAGAGTTTGTATGGGTGAAAAAGTCATGTCTCACATTGAAAAAAAAATCATTTGAAAAACAACGCCCACCTTTGGTGGTTTTTCACTAATTATATGAACAATAAATTTTTTCTTTTAAATTATTTCATTAATGAATATTCTTAAAAATTATTTTCATTATTTGACAAAACATTAAAAATAAAAAATATTCATGTATATTTATTTTATAAAAATAATATATTTTTTATAATATAATTTTAAAAGTAAACAACCATATCCATGTTCACTATTTAGAACAAGCATAATAAGAAAAATTATATAAATATTAGCAATCTACTGAATTATTGGGCACAATTTCTACTATAATTACATGATATATTTAAATTTAAAATTCTATATATTATGTAAAAATAAAATATTGGCCATTAAATTATATAATTTCATCAAAGAAGGTTTGTATTTATGAACCATAAATCCTCAAAAACCAACATAAGAAGATGTAATAAAATAAATTGTTATTGTAAGAAATAAAATAATTAAATGGAAATAAATATGTAAGAAATATGAATACGGTTCTGAAAAAAGTTAAAATTTAATATGTTTTATTTAATATGGAAAAATATATGACATACGAAGTGGGTTGAAGATTATAGTAACGTTTTCCTTGAAAATAATGACACATATCAAGTAGTTCTCCATTGTTTTCTTTACTCTATTATTTAGTTCATTCCATATGTTTTTTATATCTGTTTATTTCAACAATTTTATTTCAAGATGTTATATTACATCTCACTCTCTATATCTCCCACATCCTCTTAATACCCTTATAATACGTGTCTTTACTATTAATCTTGTTTCATTTAACCTATTTTTCTGATGATACTCATGTATTTATATTTCCTATTATATTATTCCATAAAATAAAAACCTATAGTACATATAAAGGATCATTTACATTCTTCTCATCTAACTATAATTTTTTTTAATCCATTTATTTTTATAGGTCCATTAATATGGTAATTTATTATAATTATTATAATGATTTAAAATAATTTTCATCTCCTTTGGAATACTATTTTTAGAAGTACCGTTTTAATTTGTTTACTAAAAAATTCATAAATTTAATTAAATAATTCTTAAATTTTTATCATCTTTTCCCCTATTATTCTTATCAATAATTCCATTAAAAACCATATTTATATTATCTATTTTTAATAATTAGTCATTTTTGAAGTATTATTTTTCTACATTTTTTTAATTCCTTAAAAATTACCATTTCCATTTTTTGATGTTTTAGAAAACCTATGAAATTTATCAATTTATTATATTATTATGAATGTTTTAATCAATTTCAATAATATATCGTATTACACAATTCGATATTTTCTTTTGTTGAATTTTTGTTAATGGGTGTATTACTCAAAATTTGATCTTATTTCAGAATAATACAATGATTCACTACACATGTTTATATATATAGTTTTTGTGGTTGAAATGAAATTTTTATGAGAGGAACATTCAATACCTAACTATTATTATCCATATCATCAATTATACATGAATATAACCTTTATTCCTATGCCATCCCTATTTGATGATAATGTATGTATTTATTTAAATTGAAGTGTGTTCACCTAGATAACCATATATTTGATGGAATATCTAAATTACTAATAAAAAATTTATTTTATATAGACTTAGTAGAATTATTCTTACATATAATGATTTTAAATTATTTACATATATTTCTATATTATATATTTGGTTGCATATTTTATTTTTTGGGGATAATCATTATTACTTTATCATAAATTTATTACAATTTTTAAATACAATTTTCAATCATATGTGTGGTTGTATCATTACGATTAAGGGAAGAACCAAATAAATATATACCTCTAATTATTGAGATAGTTATTTATAACTTCATATATCATTATTCATTGATATGTTTCATTTAGTTTTTATTATTATCTTGGATTGAAATATGAATTATTTTTTCCCTATGTATATATAAACTTATTTTATAACCATGACATGTGTTTATGACATATTGTTCATTATCCATTAACTATATTTTTTATATATTGGTAGTGAGCCTTAACATTATATTATGAATTGTTAGAAATGATACTTAACTAACAATAATGAAATCTTGTAAGTGAGACTTGACTTATTCTTATGTTTTCATAGCAGTTAAAATCAATATATGTTTTTGATAAAATGGATTATTTTTCATTAATAATTCAATTCCAAGAAAAAATGGTTTCTAGTAGGTATGGTGGTGAGAGTAATGTCCAAAATGTGTTGCTACCCATGAAGTTTTCTACTATGTATATGTCCTTATTTTAAGAATATTCATTTATAGACATCATTCAATGATTTACGTTTATTCTCTCATGACTCACATTTAATAGCTATAAATTCATGATCTCAATCAATTTATAATTCCATTTCTCTCTTGATCATGTATGTAAATTTTTGTGTTTATAAATACCTTCATTATAGTTCATTAAAGTACGTTATAAACAATATTGGGAATCTAGGATTTCTATTTTCATATGATTCCCATTTCCCAAAGTGATCTTCAGTGTTAAAGAGAGTTTGGTATATTATCAGGTGTTTATGATTAATGATGGGATTAATTCTTATGGGTGGTTGATGTATAATGTCACCTATTGTAATAGACACTGATTTTTTTATCTTAGTAGTGGATTCAAAAAAAATTATAATCTGTAAAAAACATATATGTTCATCACTGTTTCTAGAAGTGTGATATCAAGGTAACCTAAAACTATATTTCGATTATATATTTATCAGTAATAATCAAACATAACACAAATTTAGGGGAAACATTAGTTACATATTCTAGAAACATAATAAATACACTTATATTTAAAAGGTTATCCACACATTACAAGTGACAACATTATTAATGTGACCACAAAACATCAATGCTCACATACTTCAACAATTCCATAATAAATCCTTGATTAAACTATATTTGATTGAACTATTTAACAAAATCTGTTATGTGTTTCTACTTCTTAACAATAATGTACTACATTCATTTTTCAACAATAACTAGTGCTCATAAACTTCATTAATGATATAATATTACCCTCAATATAATACAATATATTTATTACGAATACGAAATTACTGTAGAATTATTGAAACATTTTTTTACACATCAATTAATATATCATGTAATAAAAAATATAGACTCACATTTCAAAAAATAATCCTTATAAACTATGATTCTACTATTGATTCAAAGAAAATTGTAGTTCATTGATTAATTATTTCTCATTTAATTTAAAAATATGTATAATTGTTTATCAATTTATTCATATCAGCATTTCTCTCTATCATAAAAATTTTCATCATCATTGAAATTCAAAAACTAACACAATCTTAAATTATCAAAAAAATACTAAGAGATAACTAAATAATACATCTGACCACAAAAGAGGGATTTATATATTTCACCTCATTATATTCTATAATTTTCATTGAGAAAGGTGATTTAGTATCACTTAATAAGACACTCCAGTGATCCTATAATTTACATTATTTATTGATTAAATTTAATTAGATTGTTAATTTTATAATGACTCATATCATTACTGTTTGGTTAATTCAATGATAACTATAATTTTGAGATTTAATGCACTGTTTTTTAATAATGATGTTTGATATAATAAATATGAGGGTCTCTATATCACTATGGGTTGTTATATGTGGATAAACATTCATGTGAAAAAACAGGGAGACGTGAATGGATGTGAATGAGGCAGTGCTATATCCAAATGATACATATACCAGAATATACTTGTTACTGGTGTCCCAAGTACCAGGTATGCACTTAGAGGGGTATTTCCTACTTCCAAAAACCACCAGGTACCATGTGGACCAATCCATTCAATGATGATGTGGTTTTATTTTTTGAGTCTCTTCTGGATGACTATAGGGAGGATATTACACTCATTTTTAGTTATTTTAATATAGTGATATATCTATGTTAATTTTAATATATTTTTTACTGAATTATATTTTAATTGAAAAATTGTTTGGTTCAATTTGTTGATGCATTAATTCATAGTTTTGTCAGAATCATGATATGCATCTTCAGTGAGCCCTTACTCAATGTTTCATCCAAAAGAAAATCACTCAATGATGTTTTAGTAATCATTCAACATTGAATACAAGTTTAAGAACATTTAATTTTTTTTATAATTTATATTTTATGTCATGTGTTTTGAGTAGGGGTTATAATTATTTTTGGGTAATAGAATGTGTTTTAATGGTTGTGGATATCATTGTTTGAGGCTGGTAACTCCATTTTTGTGGTAGGTGGTCTCTTTAATACTAATCGATATGTATGTTTTCATGTCCATTTAAAGTTTTTACCATATTTTTGGGTTATAAAAATCTATATAGAGGTCAAAAAAGATTATAATATTGTATTAATCATATATTTATCCATGTCACAATGAAATGAATATGACATGCATGAGTGGGGATTTGAGAGATGCCAATATTAATGATACTAAGGGACTGAGATTTCTAAACTGGAAAAAAGGCACCTAAAGTGGTCTTGGATCATGAAATGAGTTGTTTCTCACATGATATGGGACTTTTTTGGAAATAAAATGTTCTTCTAGGTGGTTATATCATGAGAAATGGACCCAAAGAGTGTTGAGAATTGTGAATAGTTTAAGAAAGTACATGCAAATAGCCCAAGAAACTAGGGAATTTTTAAAGTATTTGGATGGAATTTATTATATAAGACTAGTGTCTATGGTAGTCCATTAGTCAGTGGATATGTGTGTCTTCAGTCAATATTTGATGTTAGTCACTCTACTTGGATGTTTCGAGTAGAGTGTGAAAAACATAATGAGTGGACATTTTCTATCATTATCAAGAGGCTCATGATAAAACGTGATGAGAGTGTGATATTATTATGAATAAAAAATAAGAAGTAAAAAATTATTGAATATTGTTAGATTGGGTGTGATATGTGAGTACCCAGAAGGATTGGGGTACTGTGTTTGAGAAAACATTGTAGAGATATGTCAGTGAAGATTATCAATGGTATAGTGAGTCTATATTGGGAATGGTTGGGTACTTCTAGAATGTTATGGATGAAGTAGTCATTATCGACATTCTATTGATACTCATAAAATTGTTCATATAATGATTTATAGTATATATGATATCTATGCATAGTTTTGACCTAGGGGATGTGATTTTGAGTTGCCTTTGGCGAAGGAGTCAGGGAACATTTTGATTTCTATTTAACTAAAGTCAAGCTGATGGATAGGGGTGATGTGATTGTTCAGCGATGTGATATTCAATTGGATTTGAGACTCTCTAACTTAAATCATATTTTGGTGTGACTGTGGATAGATTAGGTTTGAGTTATGGACTAGGTTGTCCATAGTGTTTCTATTATTTATGTTATGGAAATGTTCTTCAGAAGTAATGTGCCTCACCAAACAAAGAGGGTAGAGAAATGTGACATGATACGAGATATCGAATATGATCCAACCCTAATTGAGAGGGGAGTTTTCTAATTATGAAATAAGACAAAATTTAAGTGAGATGGCATAGATAGGGATTTGATCTAGAATTATACTATGTGTGGGATGATTATAGTCTGTATATAGTATAGGTCATTACCTTGAGTAAGTGGTTAGTGGTCAGGATGTGGTATGAAGCCTTACCCTATATGAGATGGAATTGTTGTAAGATATGTAATGAGTTCTAGTATTGTAACTCAACCTTACTAAGAGGATCATGGTATGAGGCATATCATGACACCTGGAATTAGTCCTCACCCTGAGTCAATGTGTATTTGTATAACATAAGGAATGAGATCAGAACATGGTATAATACACTACCATAAGTATGGGGGTATCTGAATTCTATATTATATTATGATATTCTAATATACATGATATGGGTTTGAGTTTTTCTTTTAGATGACTTATAATATGGAAGTAGTCAAATAAGGGGAGGTTCGTTGTCATTTTTTCTCATCTAATACAAGCTCAACTGATGTAACAGATTTCAAGTTATATAACTTCCTATTTTGTTTTCCTATACATATATAAACATTTTATGACGGTTAATATAAGGGATAGTTTGTGAGAACATAATTTTTATTTCTCTCACATAGTACATGAACCCTTGTTCATGTACAAATCATATTTTCTTAATACATGTGGCAGTTTTTTGTGGGATATAACTAAGATTTCTTAATTGATATTTAGATATCGGTCTAAATATAGATTCTGGTTTTATATTTTTTTCTCCCTTATGTAGTTTTTTATTTATTTTTGTTTCACCATATTGGTAGTAGATCCCTTATATATATATTTTTTTAAGAATGGTTTTCTTTTTTTAAATAAATTTGGTATTATATATTATTTATGGATTGATTTTATACACAATACTCTTCACATTATTTGGTGTTGATTAAGGGTTTTGTTATTATCTTAACATTATATATAATGGTACTGAGAGTATTATATCTTAAAAATGTCTATATAATCACTCTTCCAATAGGCATCACTGAAATTGTGGGATGGTGAATCATTGGTTATGTAGTTCTATGACTAGGGTGGTGTGTGATTTTTTTTCATAGGTTGGTACAAATTTATTCAAAAAAAAATCATCGGTTAACATATAATTTATTCCTTTTATATGTGGGTAGGATGTGTTTTTAGATCATGGGACTAACCTTATTATTGGTCATATATAAACCATATATTGAGGAGGTCCCTACTACATAGGATGGATTTTATGTATATTTATTTTCACAATTATAATTGAGATGTTGATTCAAGTATGACGTTCTATGAGAGTTTTTATTTTTTTGAAATTACACATTGAATAATGATATATTAGAGCATGAGTTTTTACAGTGTAAAAGGAATTTTATTATACAAGAACATGTGGATGATATCTTATAGTTGAAAGAAGTTATTTTCAAAGGTTATAATGGATTTATAGAACCACCAAAACGTTTTTTTTAATACTATTTGAGAAAAGGAATCCAAATTTATGGAACTGACAACAACAACTTATTCATCATTGTAAAAAATAACATTTTAGTGGATATTTAATTATATAATATATTTTTTTGATCTTGATATGTTATTTATTTATTTTTCTAATGGTATTATTTTTCTTATCGTAGAAGATAAAATCCATATTGTGGGAATTTCATTGCATGTGTTGCCTAATGAATAATATTATCTATGAGTTCATACTTATAGTTTGAGAGGTTTTTGTTCATGGAATAAAATTGAGTTGGTTTTTATGGTTGTGGTGAAGCTAGTGTGGGTTGATGACGTGGCGCTCTTTAGATTAAATAGAGATGGTCCTAGTGGGTAATGATCATTATTGTGCCTAATGGGATGAATGATTCTCTTGGGTATTATGGGTTTGTTATTGAAACCATATAGGTCGTAGTTATGTCTAATATTAAGCCTCCTTTATTTGTCTTGTTGTTTTGTAGACATAAGTAGTTGAGGGTTAAAAATTTACATTTCTGTTCGAAATAATAATATTACATGGTTTACAAAAATTATTAGAAGTAAATGTATATAATCCATCTAATATGGAAAAATTGGATATATTTTATATTTTAATGATTTTAACATGGGTTTTATAACTATTTTATTCTCCATTGAAATTGGTATCGTTCCAACTAATCTATTTCTTTCAGCATCCCATATTAAAGTATCCAAACATACCACTAGTATATATTATGTATGTGATCGATCCACTGGGATAAAGTTAATGTTTTCCATTTCTTGATTTTTTTATAAGTTAAGTGAATATTTCTAAATCAGAGAGTAATTGTTTGAGGTTTGGAAGAGTTATTCCAATGATTATGTAAAAACTGTCATTAAATTATATGGTGATTTTTCTCAAGATTGAAAAAGTTGGAAAAACGGTTAAAACCAGAAATGGGAAAAAAATTCGGGGGTATGGGTGCTTAATGACATCTAAAAATTTATTTTGTTACTTTTTTTGTTTTTCATATTAACTTACATCTCTGGGAGCTGAATACTATAGAACCTCCTTGGTCTGGTGAGTTCCAACTAAATTAGTAGATATTATTTTATTGGTGTGGAAATTACCCCTATTAACTATATTAAAGACAATACCTTTTATGCATCTTGTTTACCCAATTTTCATTGGTTTATTTTGTTGAATCCTCCCTGAAGCTCCCAGGAGACCCTATTCAAGGTCTGATCTGGGGTTTTTTAAAATATTTTGTAAGAGGATTCAGATGATGTTATGGGAGGATGTTGAAACAACGTAAACATAATAACAAAATTCATTCAAAATGAATTATAATTATCCACAACCCCAACATGTAGGACAATTATCCACACATTAAATAAATAATGATATACAATCTATCGATACATTAAGTAGTATTGATAGCTTCTACCTAAAAGAATAATTATATGAATGTCAGTAGGAAAATACTCCAAAATTACCTAGAATGAGTTTCATGCTCTTCCCCAACCCAGATGATCCTCCTCTAGATGATGATATCCCTTCCAAAGAGTCTCACCCTCTTTTATTGGTCAATCATACTATCCCTCATATGGTTAATGATCCAATTCCCAAGATAAAGGATGTGTAAGAAGGGTTGATAGAAAGTAGGTATGGCCTACTGACTTTCTCAAGGTTACTATACAGGGTCAAGTAAACCAAGAAAAAACCACTCATTAAATTATATCCACAATTTTAGGTGGTTCATGGTTACCTAGGATGGTTCTTAAGCCCCTGAAAATGACATGTTGTAGGACTTTTCAGATCCTAAAAACCCCTCACAGTTTGAAAAAGATGTGTGGAGACCATGAATGAGTCACTACCTCTATTATTTATGTTCCATTTGGACTTTATGTTTGGATATTTCAGCATGGGTGATTATAAATATCATGAAACATGAAGAATGAGTCCTCAAGCCTCTGATTCCAATCTGAATCACCCAATTAGGAAAATTCTCCAACTACCATCCTTTGAAGACTAAATTATACCTTTTAAATTGTGTTCAGGTTGTAAAAATCATAAAAAGTTAATAGAAAACCAATACAAAATTAGATTAAATGAGAATAAATTCCTTAGGAAGAAGACTACATCAAATTTCCCTACACTTGAATGATTTTTATCCTCAAAATAATTCTTAGACAGTCGTTTTAATTGAGATATTATTGAAATAGGTAGAAATTTCATAGGTTTTATTGACTAAACAAATATGAATTTTCGATAAATTATTACTAAAATGTATACATTCATTCTTCATGAATCACTAAATTTTGAATGTATCTGATAACGGAAGTGTAATTTAAAACATACAAATATTCATTTAGATTTAAAATTTTTTTAAAAATAGAAATTCTACTTCTTCATTTAAAGAACATATTAACCTAAATTTTCATCTAATCATACACTCAGGTCTTTTATGAAATGATTTCATTATCACCAAATGGAGGGTCATAACTTTTATAGGTCGCACAACCTCTTTGACTCACAGCATTCAAAATATCATTAATGTTCATTAACAACATGGGGCATTCCATTTAATATCACGAAATTATTTTCCATTGGGATGATATACTAGTATAAAAATTGTAGCACAATTTTTCATGTTTGATGATGATGAATATTGGTAGAAAGCCAAGAGTTCATTAAATTATGACTACATAATACCCAGTAGTGTGGATACAAAAATTCCCCTAGTTCACATCCCATTATACATAAATTTATATCGATTTTATGGGGTTCTATAATTGGAATTACTCCATCACAAATTTTATTTGTAAAAAATATGTTTTCTAAAGGAATATTTGAAAGTTTCTCTTAAAGTATTACAATGATTATTAAAATTAAAAATGAAGTTATCAATCCGAATATATGATTAGTTTTAGTTATAAGTTCCCAAAATCCATTTTAATCCAACTGATATACATTTTTTACACATATAGAAGCCCTTTAGGTGGTCCAATTGAAAATAATTTAATCTAGGGAAATGTCTAGGACACTATCAAATTGGGTTCTATATGTGGGTGCCCTCTCTCACACATAAAATCAGGTATGGTCCCTCATGAAGGTAGTAAGAGGGAGATGGGTGGGAAATGAGAAAACTTGAATGGGGAGGGGAAGTGGAATAGAGAAATGAAATGGGGTTTGATAATTGACAAAATCCCCTTAAAAAGGTGTTGAAGAGGGACAACAAGTGGTTAGTGTGTGAGATACCATATAGTGGAAAAGTGGATTCGAGATGTAGTTAATGGTACACATTTCTTTGTAGAAAATAATGAGAACCATGTGAAGGAATAAAAGATAAAGTAGTAGCAGGTGTAAAATAATAAAATCACACTATCACACTATTTTCAATGAAATATAGAAATGGGAATAATGAATATAAGTGCGGTAATACATTCACAGAAAATAAATGAAGGAAATGTTGTAGGAAACAAAAAACCAACTAGTACCACCCCACAGAGGGATCAGAGGGGTCATGGAACAATGTGTGAGCGGCCCCATCCCGTGATGGAACAACAGAAAAAAGATCAAAGTCGATGCCTACAATGGAATGAGTTGTTGATGAAAAATCTTATCAAGAGGATCCTTGGTCCCTATTGGGATGGAAGGGGGAATCACCATACATAAAATAAGAGGGAGGCTGATTGGGCATTGCGTGGTAAATATCTGGCTTGGAAGGTCGGCCATACTATAGCATACCACCTTGTGCTGATTAAAATCTATATCCCAATCTAATATCACATAGGAGTCCTGCTTCTATTTCAATAAAATATCTATATCCCCATATGGGGTTCCATTAAGGTGGAGGTAAGAAAGATATGGGGAACTGTGGTTGTGACATAGAGGTGGGAAGGGTGTCTGGTTGTTAGTCCTCAGGATATGGATAATAGATATGGTAGGCAATAGGATCCATGAGGGAGATGGGGGATCATCCTCGACAGCCTTGTGTTGTGGATCAATTAGTCCTTCTCTACATGGATCACAAAACTTTTAATGGTTTACATTGAACTTGATCATCCTCATGTGATGCATGATAGTAATATCAAATGCAGGGGCCAGTGTGTAGAGACCCAGTTTTTCCCCTATAATACATTGGAATATTTATAAATATATTTTCAAACACAGGCACTGAGACGCCATAAATTTCCAGGGAACGGTGTAATTAGAATAAATTATACAAATATATTAAGTGTTTTTGTACTATTCACAAAATGGAGATGATATATCTCTTAATCATTTTATTAGATCATAAATATGATAACACAGTTGGGCCTAGAATTTGGTCTTTATCCTGGGAGAGATATAAAATATGTTGGCATGGGATTTTCAGACCACTTTCTCATTAGAGGTAACTAAATGGATGAATAAATTTAGTAATTTATTAATTTTATATCCCAAACCCAAATAACTATCGTATGGTAACTCAGAAAGGAAATATGAGGCTATATATGTGTTCAAAATGTGGTGTTTAACCTGGGAGGGGTATAATCCTTGTTGGTGTATGCCTACTGTATAAAATGTCCCATAGGGAAAACCCATAAATAAAATAATTTAATTTAATTTTTTTATTAGAAAACATACTTTGAATAACTTCCAAACATGGAATCAAAGTGGAAATATGAGACCACCATTTATTTCGTAGCATGGTGTTTACCATAGGGGTGACCTTAGTTGAGATGGCATGGGAGATTTAGATTTTGCATCGGCCGACAGTTTTCTATAAATACGGAATTGAGGAAATGAGCAGGGTTATCCCATTTTCCCTCTCGGACGCCTATGCTCTGGCTGATGAGGATTCAACATCCTATTATCATCAGATGATGATAAAACATCAGAAACTGATAGATCTGGGAGCAGTTAACACAACATAGGATCTAGATTCAATATAGGATTTCTATTTCAGATTCTGTAGCCCTCGGGTTAAATATTTCGTCATCAGAAATCCTTTCTGTTTGTTTTCACTGCTATGGAATTATTTAACAATGTCCAAACTAAATACTTCCATTATCTATTTAAAATTATTGTTTGATTGTTCTTTGAATTCTTCATGTTCTTTGTCCACAACCTTTTATCCTCCCAAAATCATCGAAAAATCAAGGAGCAAGGCGTATGTCTGTGATTCTCTTGATTATATGTCTCTCGATTAGTTCTCGGGTTCGAGTTTTAGGCACAAGAGGAAGCACGGCGATGACTATAATTGTCGGTTACTTTTTGTGAGGCTGAAAGGATGATGGATCATCAAGATAAGGAATGCTCTGTGAAGGTCTTGTCCTAAGGATTCTAAATCTGGTCCCAGATCATGATTCAGATCAATAGAGTGACTGTGGTTGTTCATGGATGTTCTCCAGCAGATATCTTGCATCTCCAGCGTCATCGAAGGCTCTATTGAGTGTCTGAAATTTCGGAGGCCGTGGTTTCTGGCGAGGTGGTGGTGGTTTCCGACGAGGAGGTGGTGGTTTCTGGCAAGGTGGTGGTGGTCTGATGGGTGCTCCCAAGACGGTTTGTCCAGACTGGTCAGGGAGTGTTCAGACCCCAATAACGTTCAAACCAAGTGTCCAATTTACATGTCGTCTATGGCCATGTGACCCTTGATTCGAATAATTCTTTTTGATATTATTTCTGAATCATTTATTTTGGAGAAAAGGTAATGTTTTATAGGGCTTGGTTCACATGTTTTATGGTGAAATGTCACATTTTCACCTGACATGTTTTTGGGGTTTTTGAATACTCGTTTTCATGTGTTTTTCAGAGGGGATTGAAACTGTGCGATCCACCCACATTAATTTGAGGTCGGGAAATGGGCCCCATGAGGCGAGTTCCAGAGGTATGCGGCATTTTTACGACTTATGTTTCATAATTCAGTTCTGGGAAAATGAATAACTTACTTTTCATGTTTTTCTACAAGTATATAATTGGTGAGACCCATTAGGTGGTGCATAGCATTTTTTCGAGTGGCAGTGACAGAGCATCGTTCATGCATTGTGGTGAAAATGAACCTTTTCCACTAGTGGTCCAATTAGGATGACTGAATATCTGATATTTTGTGTTTTTCAGTGGCAGAAGCTATGGCACAATCCACATGACATGTTTTTGGGATCGAGGTGTCATCCCCACGGGGGACCGTCTGCGTATGAAACTAGTTGATACTGATTCTACATCAGAAGTCCATTTTGAACGAGTGAGTAGTTGATCGTTCATGTTTTTTCACAAGGATTGTGATGGTGTGATCCATTTTTAATATGTATTGCCTTAGTCTATGTCCCAGGACTGTTCAAGGAGGTGTGTCAACTAACCTATTATTATGACCCTCCAGCATAGTGACGAGCATCGTGTGGGCCCCACAAGCGATGTGTACCACTATGAATATTCTACCTCTCATATCACTTTTTATAAACTCATATTGTGGCATGTTATTAGACTATCCTGGGTGTTTCTATGCGTATAATGTGATGGTGCCCTCTCTAGTGGCTTTTGAGATATGATGCAAGACGTTCCAAGTGTGGTGCATATCTACAGCTAGGCCTGATGATGACGGTGATTGAAGTGATGTTTTCAGAATAACCAGAGAAATCCCAGATCATCCTCTATTGAGGGTGGATAGTGGTGGTCACCATTCTCTTTTGTGATTATCCTTCGTGGAGGCTGGATAGTGGTTTTTTCCATTATCTTTCAAAATTACACTCCAGCGAGGTAGGGTAGTGGCATTCGGTGGTTACTCTTTCAGTGCCTACCCTGCAGCGCAACTGTGCATTGGCATTTACTGATATCTTTTGATGCCTACCCTCCAGTTCAGCTAGGCTATGTAATTCTACATCTACTCTTTCATGGCTTACCCTCTTGTTGGGCTGGGTAGTGGAATTCGTAGATGACTTTTATAAGTATATCCTCTAGTAGGGCAGGATAATGTGTTCAAGACGTTGTGACACGATCTCTTGATTGTAGGGCATAGAAACAAGAAGTGCATGATGTGAATTTGGACTCTCAAGAAAGAGGAGAAATTTTCCCACCAAGACACATCCTTGTGACACGACCTAAAACTATTTCATTGAGAAAAAATTTCCCAAAGAAGATAGTATCAAGGAGTGTTGATTGAGCCCCTTTAACATGTAGTTCAGGGAGAATGTATAGGATGCTAGGAATCAATGGTGTTTACTTCTAGAATTGTTGGAAACATTTTCCTAGGTTGAGATAGTGATATAGAGGTCCCCTTACTCTCTCATTTGGGTTCCTTTGGATGAGCATATATATATAGTATTACATTAATCACTCCTTGGGCATTGGTTACTCTTCTCCCATGAGAGGAAAAGTCGTGCGGGGTAGGCCACAAGCTTTCGATGTCTATATTCTCATGGTAAGACGAGTCGAACCTCATACTTTATGTATTAAACACTTGAATAAAAGTTCACCTTCTCACCATTTATATATTCATATGATTGGAAAAAATTACATCACTTCTTTGTTGGGATGATCTATAATATTTGATTGTACCATGTTTTATCTACTACTTCCCTCTTCATTACCTCACTTCCTGCACCCTTGAGCCTTCAGGGCATTTTACAATGTATTTTTGTACTCACACCTACATGGGATTTACCTACACATGGTGTCCCCTTTCAAATGACAGATAGGTTGATAATGAAATTAGTGTATCCTAGGGATAAAATGTTCTTGGACCACGTGTGGTAGTCGTAGCTTGGGATCTAAGAGTGGGGCTCTCTTAGTTGTTTCACTTTTACACCTATTTCTAGGTTGTGAAACATTTCTTGTTGGGCATGTATTTTTCCCATTTCCCTTATAGTTCACTTTATTGTACATTTACTATTTAGAGGTCGATGTATATTTTTTATGTATACATAGAAGTGTTTCACTTTTATTTCTTTTCCCCCTGTACCTTTTTCATTGAGTTGTCTGTGTGTGGGTGTACAAGTACTCATGAAAAGGACTCCTCAGGTTTTTTGTCCCTTCGACGCTAGTCGCTATCCCCTGGAATGTGGAGGAGGTCTTGGGGTAGTTGCGGCTCTAGCCCCAGTATGGTTTGGGTCGTGACATAGTGGCAGTGTAGTAAAATAATCCTCATCATAAACAATGTCTAGTCGGTCAATAAGGAGAGTGATAAAGGGTTCACCAAAAATATTACCATTCAGTATGGAGAACATGTCTTGTACGTACTGATTGAAAAGGTATACAAGGTGAATCTCAAAACATGTAACCATGGAATAGAGGACAAACAAGTCCCAAAATATAACATTTCATTCACTATCACATCGGGTCGTGAAACATGTACTAAGGACTCAGTACAGGATTATGTGAACCGGGTTGAGAAGCTAGGATGCCTTGGTAGTTTTGGGTACATAAGAATCTCTGGGATGGGAAATGATAACCCAGAATGGTATTGCATATATAAGATTCTACTCTAGGGGTGCATTGTCATAGGAAATAGTCTCAACAAGTGAAGAATCATTTATCCCAACGAATGTGGAAACCTCACATAGGTGAAATTGAATGTGTCAGGTCCTGAGGAAGGATGAGACCTCACCTTCTCCCTCACTCAGATAGGCATTCCCATCCTCAATGTATCATTCAATGTACTCGAAGGAGGCATAAATCCCCAAAATAAGTTTTTGGTATGTGGGTTCGGACACAAAAACTGCCCTGATGAGGTGTCCTGGGATAATCAATCACAAAACCTCATCAGAAATTTCAACGTCTACGATATTATTCTTTGAAACATACTGAGAGGTATTAACATTATGGGTGGACAAAAACCCATAACAGTTGTTCTCCTCTTTTTTGTAAAATAAATATGAGGACTAAGAGGGTTTCTAGAACATGAGGCGCACTCATGTTTGTAGGTTGAAATGATGGAAGGTTGTTGAAACCTGTAGGCAATGGAGGATGATCAATTAAATTATACAGTTTATAGAAACAAATGAATAAAAATTGAATAAATATTATTCAAAACCAAAATTCACTATCGCCAAGTGAAAATATGGTGAAATTAATTCATTGAAATGGTTGAATTTGTTTGAAAATGGTAGTGTTGTGTATGTGTGGGTTAGTTTGTTGAAGATAAATGTATGTATATAATGATGAATCAATATGGAAATTAAAATGAATAGAAAATAAGAAAAGGGGGTGTGGGGAAATTGGGGGACATGAACACAATAGATAAAGGGTAGAAGAATAAGGGGGGGGGATGGGGAAGAGGTAGAGTAAGTGAAAGAGAACTATACCTCAGCTGATGATCTAGTAGAAGCTGGAGGATTGAAGGAGATGGAGAGGGATGGTGAAGTCAGGGAACATGATGACAGGAAAGGGGTGATGTAATTATGGTTTGAGATAGGAGATAATCTTTTTCGGATTTATATATTTGCATGTTTTTAAATGATGTGTATGGGTTATTGACATGGGTTTTCAAACCGCATAGAACCCCTTCGTATTCCCACTATAATGGTTCAAAAATGCATCGGGTTTCTCAATCTGTGTGCAAACTGTGTGTGCGATTCAGTTTTTATTTTTTAAAAGCACCATAATAGAATGAGTTGCACCCCTTCTCGTATGAACTCCCTTGTTCCACATCATTTGAAAAGAATATTTGAGATTTACCATGGAAATTTGATTTAATCATACTAAAAATTCAATAATAAATCTATCACATTGTATGGATATTATGACTAAGACACACAAAAATTGTAAAACACCCTATCATGAGCTCCTATGAATACGAAAACACTCAATTATTTTTATGGAATTTTCAAAATGTCAGGTTACCTCCCAGATAGTTTTATGTTTTATGTATTGATCTAGACAATCCTAGGCCACTTAACACATGAATGGCATGGTCAAAACTGTACCCACCATGTCATCCATCAGAAAATTGGGCATTAGGTATTGTTCATTCACCTTAAATGGTTTTATGTCTTCTCTAAAAACATCCAATGCACCATTGTGGAATATGTTGACAACCTTTTTATAGACCAACTACTGGGACATAAAAATTACTAGAAACAACCTCAATAGAGAATTAAACAATAATACCTGATAACTGGGACATTAGGAATTCTAGGAAATCATACACTCGTGAACCTATTCTGCCTTTTTATTTTCAAAGGTCAGAAATTTCATATGTCTCTCACAGTATTTCATCAATCTCAGAGGGTGGGACTTTTCGTTCCTCTTCCACAATCTTTAAATCATAATTTAATTCTTTTACAACCCAATATGCATTTTGAACATGTTCCATAGGCAGGTGAAATGGGTTTCCATTGATTAAACTAAATGGGGACATACTTAGTGGTGTCGTGTAGGTAATTTTGTATGCCCATGAGGCATTATCTTGATTTTTGGGCCAATTATTTCCCATGGATCCCCCATTCTTATCTAGAATTTAATTATGTTTGAAGTTTCATGCCACAAAATGACTACTAGATTGAGGATGGTATGGTGTCACAGTGTTATATATCACCCTATACTCTCGTTATACATTTCTCATTAATGTATTATCAAAAATGGGTTCCCTATCACTGGTATGAACATGGGAAACACCAAACTTACTAAAAATGTTATTCTACAAGAATTAAATGATTACTTTTGTCTCATTTTTCGAAATGGTTACTACCTCCACCCATTTAAATACATAATCCACACATAAAAAAATGTACAAGTTACCATATGATGAGGGAACAACCACATGAAGTCAATACCCCATTCATAGTAGTCTTCAATATCTATAATGGTATTTTGTGGAATTTTTGGGCTTCTTCTAATGATAAAAGTCCATTGGAAGTTATTACAGTGTCCTACAATTTTTTGGGAATCCATATGTAATATTGGAATGAAAAATCCATACTATACAATTTATTTTATGGTGTGGTCCAACCCATGATTTCCCCCATATGGCGAGGAATGAAAAAATTCAATAATTCCATTAACATCATCCTAGGGGATGAAACTGAGAATTATCACATCCCCACAAGTTTGAATATGAAGTGTGTTTTCCCAAAATTATTTCATTACATCTGACTCAAATCACTTTCGGCACTGGAATTTCAAATCATGGTGGATCACTCCAACAAAAAAACTATTGGCAATATTAATAAGCCATAGTTGAGGGGTAACTTCAACTAAGAAAATGTTTTCATCTTGAAAATATTCCTTAAATTCCCTATAATCTTATTCCTCCAAGAGAGGTAATTTTAGGTGGGAGTGTTGATCATAAAATATTTTCTTGATATGTTTATTTTCAGAAATCTCTATATCAGAATCTTGGAGAAGAATAACCCAACAAATTAGTCAGTTCAGTGCATCATTATTTTCCAGAAATTACTTCATTGTTTTATGTATAAAATTAAAAAAAAAATTCTAGATCTAAATATTAGAGGAAAAATTTGAATGAAAAAAAACCATCACTGACATCTCCTTCTCGGGGTTAGTGTATTTAATTTGTGGTTCATTTAAGGCATTACTTTTATAGTAGATAGGTTAGATAAATTGATCCAACCATTGACCAAGGATAACTCCCACAACAAAATAACTTTCATCAAACTTAATTTTAAATTGATCATTTTTATTCAGAAGAATATTTTTTTGGGCTTCAACTAATCAATTATTTATGAGTTTAAAGGGTTTTTTACAAGATTTGTCTAATTCAAATATATCATCATTAGAATAAATATTAGTTAGTAGTTGGGTTATCTCTATGAAACCGTGAACTAACATATATGAAATCATGTATGCCTAGAAATCCTCTATAATTCTCGAAAACTAGTTGGAATGGGAAATTGTGATATCACTTCAATATTTGCGGGATCTACATAGATTACCTTCATGAATATCCGATGACCTAAGACAATGCTATTCTGCTCCATGATGTTTCATTTCTCCTAATTGAAGACAGGACATGTGTGTACCCATTATTCTAAGACAAATTTCAAATTTTCCAATAATGTGTTAAACGAATTCATAGATAGAGAAATATTCCCTGAAATCCTCCATAATTTCCACCACCATTTTATGGAATAAAGCTAACATGCACCGTTTAATGGTAGTTGGAGTATTGCAGATTACAAATGAAATACAATGATATTAAAAGACTCCATAAGGGAATGTTATGGTTCATTCTTCTTGATCATCAGGGGGAAACATAAATATTGTTATAACAGAAGTAACCATCTTAGAGGAAATAGAATTCAGGCTCTACTAGTATCTCTATCATTTGATCCATGAATGGAAGAGGGAAGTGATCCTTCTGTGTGGAATCATTTCCCTTTTTGTAGTCCACAAAACCCCACCATCCCACAACTGTTCTTGTTGGGAAAAGCTCATTTTTCTCATTGGAAATCATGTTGATTTCCCCTTTTTGGACATTACATTCATGGAACTCAACCAAAATCTATTATGGATTGGATAGATAATATTTTCATCTAAAATCCTAATCAATTATTTCATAACAACCTATTTCATTATTGGATTAAATCATCATTTAATTTTATAGGGGAATTTATCCTTCCTGAAGAATCATCTTTTTAGTCCAAATAGTTGAATGAATTCCTTTAAGGACATCAACAGTCCAACCAATATATTTTTTTCATCTATCTATAACCTGTAAAGGTGCGTCCTCTTTAACAAACATGACAGATGCCTTAAGAATTACCAACAATGTGTTTTTTTTAACTTATCTATATTTTAAGTAGGATAGAAGATGTTTAAATTCATGGAATTGAGATTTAAGAAATAAAGGTTTGATTGATCTTATCTCATCCCACTCAAATAAATATGGGACCACAAACCAATACCAGTAATGACCACCCAGGACTACAAAAAACAGCAATACATTTGGTTACATTTTGGAAGGATGTTTATAAAAACTGGTTCATCGAAAGTGGAGTGACATCCCATATCACATTTTCTATGGCCAAAGTAACATTCAACTATTGTTAACGAATGACATTACTCATTATACACAAACAAATATTTCTTGAGAACTATTAAGATGATGCACGATAATTTTTCATCCCCATCTCTAAAAATCAATCCATTTTTGTGTACGTTAATAAACACATTTCTTGTAGCCAAAAAGGTTCTTCCCAAAATTAGTGTATATTCATGGATTCCTTCATATAATTAATGATAAAATTATTCGGTATAATTTACATCCCTATCTTTACTAGCACATCCTCAAGTTTTCCCTTTGGGAGTTTAATGGAGTGGTAAGTTAGTTGCAATGCCACTCAATTCAGTTTTAAATTATTCATCCCTATCTTTTTAAAAACTCTACATGGAATGAGGTTAAAACTATCTCATATGTGAAAAAGTGTTTTCCCAACTCCCAAGACCCAATTTTTCATGTGATACTAAAACATCCATGATCCTGGAGTTTTAGAGGAAGAAAATGTTGATCCACTATTGAACACTCCTTAGTGGGTGGAATTATTCCCAAATACACCATCTTATATATTTTGGTAGGATTTACATCATGAACACATTATATATTTTCATTTGAGTGAAAAATTTTGTGAAGGGAATGTTGATGTGGGTTTTTTGTATTATCTCCAAATTTTTTCCAAATTATTGACCTATGTTACTTTGCTTCAATCATTCTAGAAATGGTAAGATGGGGTCATAGAGTCTGATAACCTCTTAACCTATATCACATGAGGCCTTTTTTCTATTCAAACAACCACTATTATTCGGATGGATCCATGAATTCATCGTCTCTATATGATGAGTGTGTGTGTTGATCTTGATTTTTAGCTCCTCATTTCCTTGTAGTCACTTGGTGAGGATGTTTGTTCAGACATCATAATGAGATATCACTAGCCTCATCCCTTGGGTTCTTCTCGGTGTTACCTAATAGAGTAGAACGTTACCTTGAATCGAGTTGATTGAAAAGCAGTTCTATCTTATTATCGAGGGTTATAATAAATTCATCTTTATTTTGAAATATACTCTCAGTTGTGGTAATGAATTTATACATCATCTGTTCCATATTTGATGGTGGATCATGATGAAGTGATTGTTGTACAGCTTTCTGAGGTTTTCTCTACCATGACAGTCGCGCTGGGTGAAGGTTGTGATACCATTATTTCTATAAGGATCCCAAATGATAATAATTTCCCAAATCTTGTCTAGTGTATGGATTTTGGTAATGCTTCTACTGACAATAACATGTGGACTTTGGGGATGGGGTTGAGGATTTTGTTGTTGATTTCATCAACCCATGTATTCATTATCATTCAAATCTGGGGTTTGGTATAGAGGTAACATATTTGTACCTCGGTTATAAAAAACATAATTTACCAAACTTATTGATGAACAAACACTTAACCCCAGACATTCACCCATGACATGGTTGTCACCACATTCCCTAATGGCTGGATGATTAACCACTAGAACTTGGGATGTGGATTTCAGATTCAAAGCAACAATATTCTTTGATAAAACATGAAGTTAGGAGGCTAGGATTATAGTATCATTGATTTAATTCATACCCCTCTTTTAATTTCCCTACTCAGCATTCCATTTAAAGATGTTAAAAAATATGTTTTTTTGTAGATCAAAAATCCCCTAAAGGGATTTCCTATTTATCATTCCTATAGCTGTCCCATCAGCCACTAATTTGTTGTTCATTATAAGACCTCCATAAAAATTTTGGACCGTCATCCACATTTATAGTCTGTGATGAGGGAATTTCACCAATAGTTCAGTAAAAAGAACTGAAGATTTATATAGTGATTTAAATCATGCTGCTGAATGTTTTTAATTTTGTTCCACAACATTACTATATTGGAGGGATAAAAATACATAAAAAAAATTTGATTCCCCATTCCTCCCATTTTAGGATGGGATTCTGTTGTAATCCCGTTATCTAGTCCTTTATTATATCATTTAATGATAATGAAAATAAGAGGGTATGAATGGAATCCTTGGAAACTATGTGGGCACAAAGCGTGTCCCATATCTCAAGATAATTGGAGAGATGACAATTGGGGTCTTAATGTGGAAAAACTCTAAAATGAACCATATTTTAGATAAGATTTATGATATCCCGATTAATCAAAAATATTTGGACTGGCACTAGTGGTCTAACAATACCTGTATCCACCTCATGAATAGAGGTCATCCCATACTCTATAAGAGCACAACATGGAGGTTGTATTTCATGAGTATGTGGGGGCATAAACTAGTTCTCATTTGGGAAATACTTCGGTTGAATTTGGGGTATTTATAGTTATGTCTCATGTAGAATTTATTATTATAATACATGCAGTCCATATCCCAGAAAACATTAAGCTTGTTGTCATTTCTAGTTTCGTGGAATAAACTCCATAAAAATTTCCAGTAGATATTGGTTCTTCTCACCTGCCCCATCAAGATTTGTGTTCTAGTTCTCATCAACCATGAACTATGTCCAATTCCTTGGATAAAACATAGCACTCATTCTTCAATATTTTCCATGGGGGAATTTTGGTATTTCTCTCTCATAAGTGCCGACGTTTCCCTGAGATCGATCATTCAATTTTGGGGTCAAGAAGAACAATTTTTTTTGACTTAGTGATCTTTGTATGAGTAACCTCCCTACACCTTTGATCCTAAACAATAGTAAAGAAAACAATAAGCATAAAAATGGGAAAAAAATAGAATAATAGAACACTGTAATGAGGTTAAGCATAAAATTTTTCTGAAATAATGATTTTTATTTTCACTTAATTATTACAGGATCAATTTTACATAAGACATTTAACTTCGATCCTCAAAAACTGAAACACAATTTGGTTTCATTCCAGCTAAAGTGTTTCATTAGGTGGCCCAAATTGATGTATCCACTCTTACAGCTGGTATAGTGTAATTCAGGGATCAAACATAAGGATAATATAAATGTGATCTAAATATTGAATTTTTACTTGTTTAAGTGGATATTTTTTTAATTTTAGAGTCATTGTTTTTTTGGAACACCCCTTCCAAAGATTAAGAAACTAATACATTTAATTTATATGATTATTAGTCTCTATGAAAAAAACATGCATAAATACTATTTTTAATGATAAATGGGGAAAATATGATAGGTAAATGGGTGTTTATGGCCATTGAAAAATGTATGTACTCATTATATTGTGTTTTACATAATAAATCACATATCTGAATTCAGAATTTAATTGAACCCCCTTGGTCTAGTGATTTTAAATTAAATTAGAAATATTATTTTCTTAGCTAGAAAATCAACACTATTAACTTTATTAAAGACAATCCCTTCATGGAAAAAGGTTCACCCAATGGGCATGGGTTTATTTAGTTGTAGTTACCCTGAAGATCCCTAGAAACACCATTATTTGTATGATATAGGGTTCCTTGAAGTATTTAGAAAGAGGTTTTAGATGAAGTTTTGAGAGGAATATGAAACAACATAAACATATTAATAAAATTGATTCACAAAGAACCTTAATTAACAACAACCCAAACACACAAGAGAATTATCCACAAATTGGCCATCCCAACATTCCCCCAAGTGGTTTGTCGTCTAAATACTAGGTCAAAGAATGGTTAGTAAGGGTAGATAAAAAGTATGAGGGGGACTTCTTACTCTCGCATGGTTTCTACGCATAGTTAGGTAAGCCATGTGCAAACAGTATATTCAGTTCTATCCACAAAGGGAGGCGGTGCACCATTACCTAGGATGGTTTGCATGGTAGGGCAGACACCATGATGTTGGCCTCTATCAGATCATGAAAAACATGCATGGTTTTTCAAAAAAATTGGAGACTGTGCATGAGTAACTTACTTGATTATCCATGTTCAGTTTTACATTTAGGTTTGGACTATTTGGTCGGGGTGACTTATTTGTAGAATGCACCATGAAAAATGGTCCACATGCCTCTAATTCCCATTAGAATCACCCAATTATGAAAAATATTCATCTTCCTCCATTTGATGAGAAAATTATGCCTATAAAATTATTTTTAGGTTATAAATTCATACCACTATTAATAAACAACCATTTTTAATATACATAAATGATAAGAAATGTCTTATGCACAAGACTGCATCAGAAAACATGAAGATATAAATGTTTTTTATAAATGATCTCTCATAGCCTGATCATTGTTTTTATAACCATGTAGTAGATCCCATGAAATCATGAGACATAATTTTCATGGTATAGTGGGTACCCAATAGTTAGTTCACAATTTTCATAACCATGCAACCTAACCCTGAGTCTCAAAAATCTTTTTTAAATAGAAAATTACCCTTAATTCCTATGGTCACTTTTACTTATAATCCCTTATTAATCCTAAATTATCTCAAAACCTTCCATTAATGTTACTTTATATAACTATACCTTTGATTTAATTGTGATCATTGTTCAATTTTTAATTAATCTCTTCAAGGTATATTTGAATTTGTTCTCTATATCTCTTACATTAGCTATATATCCTTGATCTCTCTTCCACTTCGTCTGTTGGAACCCAATTGGGTTTTAATTATCAGATACATGGTCGTGGGGATATAATTGATGATATTCATTGTAGAAATAGGATTATTAGGATATTATAAACATGTTTCCCTTCCCCAAAATCATGGATGTAGACGTTTCCTCTATTTCTGAATGGACTGTCTTAATCAAATTGATTATTTTTCATGGAAGACATGACTAATCATGTGAATTATTATTTTTTGAATAAAAGAATATTAGTTTGAGGTTTATGAGGGATAAATAGTAATCCATGGGTTTTACATGGTCTTTGGTGGTGATGAAAATTAATTAAATGAAGTTTTCATTAAATACTATTTTTATCATTATGTGTATGATGAATTTACACGTATATAAATTTAAATATATTGTTCTTGTGTTATATAGTTTATGGATGTAAAACATAGAACATGGGGAGCACCTTGGGATAGGTTCTTTATTAGGATACATGATTTACTACGCCAGATATTGACCTTGAATGTCATGGTATTGTGCTCATCACAAAGTGGACGCTTTGCACAATGTCTAGAGAGAATACATCTACTCATTTTCAATACATTCCCCATTGTTTCATTTTTCATCTATTTTTATAGTTCATTATCCTTTATTTAATAGAAATTATTTCATTTCCATGTTATTATGTCTTCGGATGTAATTTTTATTTCAAAATTAAAATCAAAAGTTTGTTTTCTAAAAAAGTGTTTTCATATGAATAGGATTATGAAACTGGATATGTTTTCAAACAAGAAATAAAATATGAATGGTGGAAATAATTTTATACATTTATATAAGTACATTCACTGGAAAAAATCACATCCTTCCTATACGTTTTTGAATATAAAAACTTTTATTTTCAATACTCAGTTAATTGACAGAGAATCACATAGCATGGAGGCTCCTCCTAGTCTATGTTGTTTATATGTGGTTTGGGATAATGGGGACTGATGTCCAGATAGAGATAGAGTATTGGCAAGGGGTTAATGTTGTATATTGGAAGATTTTTATTTCAACATGTTATGTGTCCGGATTGTTTTTAAAATACTATATTTTACTTGGATTTGGATTTATATGGATATATATTACCTTTTCGCATTGAAAATTTTTCCATTGTTAAATCTTTCCCATTATATTCTATATTGATACTCTGGTGTTAGTCACCCACCCATGGTGATCAGTAACATGCATTTGTCCATGTGGAAGGCCACATTAGGTGTCGTGTTTGGAAAATAATAGTCGGTTTGTTAGAATTTCGTATCATATCCAAGTTGGTTGTATACATGGTTATTGGTAGACAGGAGTAGAATATTCGAATCTCAGGTAGTATGTGTGGAAGAGTACCTATCGTGTTAACTTCTGTATCTGAACTGTATTTATCATAAGTATTTATGGAAATTTAATCAATATTGAGACTTGTTTTTGAGGTTATCTAAATTGAAATTATTTTGGAGTTTTTTATATGATCACTTACTTCTCTTATGATTCTTATATATACTACAATCTCTTTTTAGATGAATATAATTTTATGTTAATTTTTTTCATTGGAATTTATATATATTCTTGGTCTTTTTATTTTGAATCAGATTTTTTTTATGTTGATCACGTGTAATATTTCGTTTTATAGCTATCATATCTTACAAGAGATCTTTTGATTCTATGAGAGGAAGGTGTAAGAGACGTTCAATAAGATAATCCAAAAGATACCCATTCATTAAAAGAATCTATTTTATAGACATTCTAGATACTGGGTAAAGTGGTTGTTATGATCGTGGAATGGATATTTGATCATGATTTATAATTTAAAAGTAGAATTCTCCAATCCTTCGTGGCTATAATGGAAAACAAGAACAATGTAATTGGCTAGAATAGATTGGATGGATTTCCCACACCATGGAATATTTATTGGAATAAAATGTTGGTTTCAACACATATTTTCATTAATGACCACGAATGAAATTTAGTGATTCAATCATGAATTCTATGATTCATGAGGATATTACATGCACTATATTACAAATATTATACAACTAGTATCTTCATCCAAAAACATTATGATTGTCAAAGACTTATCCATTTGTGACCATGGTGTAAGGAAAACTCTCCATTATGGAGTATCGTACCATTTTTTATTTGAGTGAACATGTCACAGGTGCTTCTTTTGAAGGACTACCATAAGGATTTTAGATTATAGTAGCATTTGAGGGGTGATACATGGAATATGTTGATTATATTTCACTTATTAAACTATAATAAGATGGGTAAAACACTCATTTTATGAGTTGTTGATAAAGTTGAGATAACTACTCTCAATTGAGATTCTATAACCACATGATGATTTTCACATGAGTTTTCTAGGAAGAAGAGGAATCATGGAATGCCATGCCTACGTAGTAGGGGTGGTGCAAGGTAGAAGTCAATATAATGTATCTTAGTCTCTAACTAGTGTGGGAGATATTCCCACCACAAGACTGATTGTGGGATAAGACCCAAATCATTCCAGATCTATAGGAAGTCTATCCATTTCTACTATTTCTATGTAAAATAACTATAAAGATATAGGTTTGAAACCATTTTTACTAAATGATATAGGTTTCATATTAATAAAGAGAATTTAAGGGGATATCCATATTGTAAAAATATTATACTCTAGATAAGAATAAATAATAATGGGTTTGTAAGGCTATTTTCCCGAAGGGCTCGAAGGCTTTCATTTTTATTGATTTTTGATAACCCACTTTCCAAGGGATGAGGGGGAACCCTTACAAGGCCCATAGGCTCAGAGATTACATGGAACGTAGGCATAGGAGATTACATGACCCGAAGGTCTTAGGGAATTAAACCAGACTATTTACAAAGAACTGCCACTCCCCAACATCTGCGTCATGATAGTAGCTCTCCACCTTCACATGACTATTTGGCTAGGTTTCCTGTACAACCACAGTCTGGTCCCAATGGCATATCCATACCCTCTAATTCTGACAAATCCATTTGCCTCTGCTCTAGTGAGTGCACCTGCTCTGAATCCTCTTCTGGGGATGCTCTTTCTTTATAGTATGTCTGGGGAGAATGCATGAGGCCCGAATACCATGAGGTGGCCCAAAGTCCTTAAAGGTGGCCCAAAATCCCTACTGACCCAATGTCCTTGGTGGCCCAAAATCCTTAAGGACTCCAAGACAAAACCAGTGGACCAAGGTGAATAGATCCATCGACTTTAGTACCAAATAGTAACGGCTATAGTAACTTCTAGAGTTTCTACTAAAGTACCCACATTGTGTATAGTTCTACTATAGTACCTGTACAGTATACAGTCCTACTACAGTACCACACAGTGTATAGTTTTCTACTGTGCCTGCTACAGTGCCCGCTACAATGCTGCTACAGTAACGGAAATATACCTCTACCTAGTTTTGAACCTGGGTCTTGTGGATGCACTTAAGGATACCTCACCAACTGGGATATGGATCATGTTCATGTAAGGATATTAATTTTTATATTGTGGTGTATGTGGCACAAAAATCTGATAGTGGTCCAGTGCTATGAGAGGTATGGTGTTTATTTCATCTTCAATGGTTCTGTTATTGTTTGATACTAGTGTATCTCATTCATTTATATCTTATATTATGGTTGATATAATTTTTTCATTGGATCTTATCCCCTTAATTTTTTTATTTCTACTTAAATATTAAATAGAAATGTGTGGAGGTTTTATATTCCATGAATATAAAATACTAATTGGTGATATCGATGTCCGGTGGAAATTATTGGTTCACAATATTGATATCATTGAAATTATTAATATTTTATTTGATTAGATTATCTGTTTTATGGTCCAAAATGTCTATTATAATAATAGTAATTAGAACCATTCATATGATGGACCCCCCCCCCTGCCGAATGTATTTTAGAGTGGGTGGGGTCCCATATCAAGGAGATTGGGTAATTTTTTTATTGTGGTGTAAAGATCTCATTCCAGGTTCAGAATTTTTTCTTGATATCATAGACCCATGTTAGACGATGCCACTAATTAATGGGGTGAGTGATTACACTTAGGTATTGGAAGAATATTTTTCTATGTTAATAGAATAATATAGGTTAAATCTATTATTAACCTTATTCCTAGGATGAGACTCATTTTTGTTCGACCTTTTCTTGTAGCACCCTCTGAGTTGAAGGTGACCATTGTTCAACATAAGGATCTTGAGTCCAACTGATTTATTCATCCAAGAATGTCACCTTGGTCTTCAATGATTTTATTTTAAATTCTGAAATATGGAATAATTTATATTTGTGCTGATTAACAAATTATTAATCATGTAATTATTAAGAGAAAATACAACTTTCTAAGGATTTATGACATTTATGATCTAATCAATGGGGATGTATGATTGGATAAGATTCACATATGATCATGGTTCCATTATTTGAGATCCTATGAATGTTATATAAATTACATAATTATTAGGACATGATAATATGATTTCAAGTTCATATTTATTCTATTTGATCTTACACAATCTCTTTCAATATATATGGCATTGATGAACTAGATCATTCATTGCATCTTGTACAAGTTATTTGTTGTGTTCATGGATAATATTTTTTTGTACTATATGTGATAGGATGAGCATAGGGATCTCCATGATATCATACATAGAATAATGTGAGAAAATAATCTATTTGGGAATCTATATAAATGTGATTTTTGGATCTGAGATGAAATTTTTTAATGGAATTTAATATATAAAATGATTATCTAATTCGATGATGAAAATGAATCAAGTAGATATATAATTTTAATAACAAAATAAATTTTATTTATATATTTAGGATCACTGTATTATAAAATATATTATATACTACCCATTCATAAAATATCCATGCATGCATCTTATATAACCGAGTGAACCTACATTGGTGTTATGTTAAAATGGAATTATAGGTTCCAATGATCATTTGAGTAAATGAAGGTGATATTGACTTCATCTCCAAGATTGATTCTTCATAAATATGTTTTTTCTATTACAATTACATTAATTCAACATATAGGAGATTATGATGTTGTATAATGAAGGAGAAGCATGTGATACCCAAAAGAAATATTTAATAATACCCTCATGAGAGGATTTATCCTACCCATGACCTTGGTTTGATATCCTTGATTAAAACTATCAACACATGGATCTCCAATCTATTCATTGATTAATTTACCTTGTATTCAGATGATAATTGAATGAAATATATTTTCTCATAAAGATACATGATCATATGATATACATATTGTGATAAATATATTAAAACATTTTATTTTGATGTTGAATATACACATTGATAGGGGGGGTATTATCTATCACATTGAGTTTGACATTATAGACTCAATAATTAATGATGATATTGGAAAATTAGTCTTTGTGAAGTATACTTTTTATAATGGATATTTAATTGGAAGAGGTTATTGAAAATAGTTCTTGGGTTTTTGTGAAATATGATTCTTGATTTTATGATCTAATTCATATTGGGAAAGATACTAACATTTATTATAATATTTATAGTAAAATACCTAATATTGGGGAGACCATGTGTGATTAGGCTTGGTCTCCAATTTCTGATTTTATATTTATTATATTGATTGGCCGTTAGGATAAATCTAAGGCATCAATTGATGGAGGGTGGACATTGGATACATTGAACTATGAATCCATGGACTAAAAATGTATCATGAATATATATTTCAATATTGGTGACCTAAAATGAGATGTTTGATTGTATATTTCATTTCCTAATGACTTAACTTTTACAATATGAAAATGGAGCACCAGAGACCTTTTAGTTTTTTACCATCTACAACAACCCAAACTCGTATCAATAGAATTTATCGCTTCTTATAGTAATTTCATATAGTATAAATACCATTTAACAACATATATAATATTATAAAAACATTATAAATGATAAATTAATGAAATAATAACTATTTCTAGATGATAATAAAATGATACCATTGAAATAGTAACTTGTCCTTAGGAATATTAATATGAACATTATGGATATTAAACCATTTAAAGGTATATTATATTCTCCCATGAATGTATAAATAAACTTTATCCATTTTATAAGTTAATATATTATACAATTATATTATACTATAAGTATGTAAATATTTTTAAACTTGATAATTAAGTGTTGGTATTTTTACATTTCATAAATATTTAATTACAACTTTAGGATTAATTTAAAAAATTTAAAAAAAATATTTTCATAAAATGTATACATAAATTAATATTGTTATGTCTTATAACTTCAAAATAATTTTATGCGGTTATTAGAAATTTATAAAACTTTTAAAAAATCAATTATAAATTTAAAATGTTTATTTTCCAAGTAAAATTTGATTAAAAAAAATTACTCATATTTATAAAATTATTATCATAAAATTTAGTTCACTTTTTTATTTTACACATTGAAAGATGGTTAGGGAAAATTTTTGGTATATTTTTGAAATACAAAAAAAATTTGTGAATAAAAAAATACGGTAATTTGCAGTAATAATAAACAACTCCTTGAGTAATCACTAATTTAAGAACCCAAAATATAGAACTTTCATTCATTATTTTAATATTTTTTGGTGATTATTCTCATACTCTTCACTATCTTGATCCAAAATAATAAACTAACGATTAAAATAATGGGAAAACAACCCTCTCCTCCACTATAAATACCTCCTCTCAACCCCTCTTATCCTCATTATTTTCATGTTATGAGCCTTAAATATATTATTCCCAATTAACTTCCATTGTACCTTCCCATGTCCAAGAGCTATTTGTCCCATCAAAAGTCCCAAACCATTTCCCTAACGAGGTTATCAAGGAGGATAAATCCAAGATGTAAAATACTCTTCTTCATTCTTTAAATTCCTTTTAAATTACTGTAATTTTTATCTATTTTCCTCACTATATGATATCCAAATAATAGAAAAATACGTGTATGTTTTATATACTACAATTATAACATGGTAATGGATCATTCATCATTAAACTCAAACCTCCTTCTCTTTTATTTTGGAAATGAAATCATTTCTCATGATGTGTCAATTTACCGACATCAGGGGCGATGCACTTTAATTTTCCTTAAATGACTTCGAGGATACTAATAAAACCATTAAATGGTTATTTAAATAATATAAATTATATTTTATAACCATTTTTATCTTCAAGAACTAACGTATAAAAATAATACTAAATGATAAACCAAAATGTGTTCGATGTTATTTCAAAACTACATAAAAATTTAAGTGAAAAAGATCATCATTAAATTTTATCTAATAATTATTCTTAATTGTATACAAACAAATTATTTATATTGTAATTTACTATTATGAAATAAATTTAATAAAAATAATAAAAATTACGGATATTTATTCATATTTTACATGAACATCTATTCATGAAATCAAGTGAAATGATCATGAAAACTAAAAAAACGAATCCTCATAAATGATGAAATTAAACTCTATCACTCATCAAAATGGCCATAAAAGAACATAATAAAACCATAATAAATAATATTAATGTATACAATGTTCTATAATTTTTAATTAATTATTCAAGTATCATTATAAATGACATTATTGTGAATAAATCATTCTGACATGAGGTAAGGGGAATTCTCAAACCTAACTCTCTCTCACTAGGTTATCCCTCTTTCACACCATTTTCTATAAATATATCATTAAAAATAATTTATTCATCATTATCATAACTATTCATGTATTTATATGTTCTATATATTATTTTATGACAATCATAATTATTTCCAAAAGAAGTCATATTTCAATAAAACATACCTTTTATATCTTGAAATTGTTTCTTCTTCACCCATAGTTGATAATTATTATATCAATTATGTTATTAACTATTTAATTTTTGGGAACCCAATATTTATTAATATTTTATATATGAGATTAAATAAATTACTTTCCATGGGTAATTTTATTTCCATGATTGATATGTGTTCTAGGTGCCATGTATGATAATATAATTGTTTTGATGTGACGGGTGCACCGAGAATTATATAGCACAATGAAAATGTTTGGATGTGACGGTTCTGGCTATATTTATATAGAGAACTAATGAATTAGTTAATGTTATGAATATCATGATAAAAGGTTAAGTATTCATGAAATTGATGCTATATTTTTCCACAACTCTGTGGGTTGGTAACCAAATAAGATATAAAGTTTCATTTTTATGCATTTCTACATTCCAAGCCATTATATAATGCTCCCTCACATGACTATGATAATGATGATATGATTTGGTTCACCCATGCCATTTGGTTGATGATCTATTCAATATTCTTATTTTTCATTTATCTCACCCATTTTTTAAGTATATCTTTAGGTGATTACATGTACTAAAGAGAGTTAATGGTCTAATAAGAAGATAGAGAAGAATGAATTAAATAAATATTTATGTTTTATTTTGAAAATATTATATATGGTCTCAATTTTCCTAAGACAGTAAACCATTATATCCTCAATGTTTAATCATTTTATGTATTTTTTCATTAAAATGATGTAATATGATATGTATGAAAAATAAGGGTAAATACAGTTCATATCAGAGGACAATTTAGTTAATTTGGGAGTTTTGATTATAGAACCTTAGGAAAAATCCTTAGTTTGAGACTAATTATAGCTGAGCAAACCAGAATATTTGGTTGATGAAATTATAAACATAGGCTTCCTATAATATATACCATTAGAAATAAATGCATAAATTAATATGTTTTTTATTCATAAATTTTTTACTTATGTTTTTTTCTATCCTTTTTTATTTTTGAAAATGGTGTGAACCAGAAGAAATCAGGACAACAACCCATGAGAGGGACAATTTAGAGATTGCTAGAATGAAATTCCCAATGAATTGGGAGGTGGAGGTAAAAGTTTCATGGTGATTCTTACCCAGATATCTCATGTAACGATCAAAACCATGAAAAATGAAGAACAACCTCCATCACTTAAAATGAAAAAATAGAAATCAAATGTTTTATGCGAAAAAAACCACAAAAATTTAGAGGATCTTCTAATCAACTAGTTGTGGAATTGTGGGTTTTCCTAATGGAGAATATCTTTTCTATTCTACAGTGTTTTGAGATAGTTTAGGTGAATCCCATTATGTATTGTCTCGATGGAGTGGCTAATCAATGGAGCACTTTGATTAAGAAAACCAAACCAAAGTGTAGAGTTGAAGGGATGGATTGGGACATCATTAAAATATTTATTTTTAGAAAGTATTTCCCTAGAACTATTCTAATATATATGGAGAGATAATCCTTGGTGCTGAATCAAAAGGAAGGATAATCTATAACGAACTATAACGAAACATTCACAACACATGCATGGTATGATATGGGTTTCGTTATCATGTATGATATCAACATTTATATATTATTTAGTGGATTAAAACCAAACCTTTGAAATGTTATAGAAATTTGAGACATTGGGAGTTATGAAGAAATTGTTTGATGTTCTCTCAACATGGAGATAGAGTCTGTATAATGGTCTCATGGCTATGGTGATAAGAAACAATAGATGTAGTTTCAAGCTGGAGGATATAACGGTAACTGTGGAATGAAAACATATCCAACCACATGTCAAATATGTGGGAAGAGGCATCATGGGAACTACCTCAAAGGCCCGTAAAAATGCTTCCGGTGAGTGGGAGAAGTCCCCCAAACTCATGAATATTGAAAAGACCTGTGTAAGCCGGGAAATGTGTTGGAGGAAATAAGAGAACCAACTATGGTAAAATGCTTAAAAAATAGGGGGCAAGGTCACTATGCAAGCCAGTGCACTAAACCTCAAGTCCTCAAGGGTAGTCAACATCATCAGCTATCAAATAAAACTGATAAAGGTAAGGCATATTATGTTACTACTACTGATGTTGAGTAAGAAAACGAATTCTTCCAAGGTACACATCCTATTCCCACAGGTAGGTAACAATTATTATTTGGTTTTGGTTCTACGCATTCCATTATAAAATTCATGTTTTCTATAAATATTTAATAAAATCCCCCAAACTGTGAAGTTGATATATCTATAAAAACACATAGTAGAGCATTCATTGGAACCCAAGTGTTAGACTCTTCTCTTGTTAGCTTATGTGGGATGATTTTTATATTGAATCTCATAATATGTCCCTTAGTGGAATTCTACACTATAAAAGGGGCGGATTGGCACTCATTATATAAGGAACCTATGAACTATTAGAAAAAGGAATTATCTTTTCATATTCCAAACAATCACATGCTCTTCTACCAATGCATTGTAGATCATGAATATCCTTTTGATGATCTTTCAATGGTGTGAGTGTTGATTCCCTATGAAGAATCATACCTCTCTCATATGGTTGAGTCAAATGATTATATCAACCTTGGGGAAATTCATATCATGAGGCAATACCGTGACTTATTTTCAATTGTGTTTCCCATACAACCCCTGGATCATGAGGTAGTGTTTTCAATAGAACAAATTCCCGATGCTACTATTATATTAATGGTTTCCTATAGGATGAATCCTATAAAATAGGAGGAGTTAGAGAATATACTATTATAGAATTTGGACAATGGGTTCATATTACATATTAAATCACCATGGGGTGAGACGATATACTATTTCAAGAAGAATGAAAGATAAATGCGGTTCGGTATCGATTATTGAGAAAAAAATAACATCACCCTAAATAATTGATATCATATTATATGGATTGATTACATGTTCAATCAGTTTCACAGATATCAGTAATTCTCAAAGGTGGATCTCCATTCGGGATATCCTCAGATTAAGGTGAAGAAGGAAGATATTCCAAAGACATCCTTTTGTATAATGTGTGGGAACTATGAGTTTCAGTGTTTCCCTTAAACCTTACTAATTTTCAAGTAATCCTAATATATATTATTTATAGATACCTTGAAAATTACCTCGACAATTTTTTGTTAGAATTTATCAATGTTATTTTCATATACCCCAAGAGAAAAGAGGTACATGAAGAGTGTCTAAGGCTTATACTAGATACATTAAGGAAGGATAAGTTGTATGTCATGAATAGAAAGTGTGACTTTTAGATACAGAATTTCACAATCATGAGATAAGTGTTCACTAGTGAGGAGATTTATGTGGACCCCTCAAAGAAAAATTTGATTAAGGAATGGTAGAGACACTCTTATGTCCTTGAAATCCACAGTTTTCTTAGCTTACCAGGGTAATATTGATGTTTTGTAAAAAATGTATCCCCATTGACAAGCATACTAAATATGTTAACAAAAAATGGGTAAATTATGTTAGGATGGAAGAATGTGAGGAAAGCTTCAAGGATCTAAATATAAGTAAAATCACTAAAATTGTACTTCCAAAAACAAAAAGTGGACAATGCTTTTTAATATATAGTGATGCTTCAATGAATGTCTTGGGTTGTGTACTCGTTCGTTTTTCATTTACCCACTATCATGTTTGAGAATTATGATTGAAATACTATTTTTATTTTATATAAATGTTATTAACGTTTTATTCATACTTTTTAACTTTTATATAACACACACCTCAATGATTTCTATTTTTTAGATAATATATATAAGCATTTGTAGACACGTGACCTACGACCTCAATGATATGTGCTATGTTCTTGTGTCGCATGTATTGTATTAAGGAAGAGTATAAATAACATATGTGATATAAAAAAATCTATATTATATTTTTTAAATATTTACATTTTTGAAAATATAATAAATGATTTTATTTATTACTATTTCACACACACAAAAATGATGACATCACTTTTGTATGGGTATACTACTGCCTCCTCAAAGTGATATGATACATTTAAAATGAAATATATATATATATAATAATAATATATTAAAAACATTATATGGTATTTATTATATATTTATCATTATTTTAAAATTTTATTTTACATACCTCCATTACCAATGGAAAATTGAAAAATGGGAATGTTTCTCACTCATGCGTACGACATACTGTCTCTGTGAAAGTAACATTCATTCATTTTTATAACATTATTATGATGGGTTTTAAGGTATAATTTATGTAAAATATTATAATTGATTCATGATTATTTTTTGTTATATTATTAAATAATGAATTATTAAACCTTACACAATTTACCATATTCATTTTTGACAACGAAACCTAATATAGTCAAAACACATGACTTAAACACAGTTTTTCTAAAAGTTGATTATATCAATTTAATAAGTAGAATAAAATATTAACATTATATAAAAAAGTTATATATCAAGTGAATAATTTAAATAATCTTATTATTTAGTATGAAAAATACACATGTGATAAGTCAGACTTGTGGTAAGGGACGTAGTCTAAATATCATTTCAGAGAGGCATTGTTTTTTATTTTACACAACCACCTTCTTTATTCAATGTACATACAACCAATTAGACATATCATACCTTGAATTTTTTTTTTCTCATGGTATTTAATTTTATATTAAATTTTATTCTATCATAACTATTTCGATTTAAATGATTCAATGTGGTATGGGACACTTTTTAATGTTTAACTATTATATTACCCAAGATTATTCAAAATGGTATTTTAATCATATTTCCTTTCCTCAACATCAAAAAACCTATTTTCACTTATCCACCACTATGGTAAATTCATATTTAAATAGTCTTCATTTTTTTTTGGACGTATTAATTTTTTTAAATGATATTTTTATGAAACCTGTTTCTTTTTTATGGATTAATCAGTCTTTAAATATATTGATCATAAACAAAAATATTTTCCTAGGCTTTTTATATTATAAATGAATATTGATTATTCCTATAAGTTTTATGAATTTTTTATTATTAATGTGATAGTACATGACAAATATATGAACATGGTGATCCTTTAATATCTTATTCAAAGGGTGGCCCATATATTTCTAGGTGATCCAGTTACAACTTATGCGTGGGGTTTTCTGGAAACAGCCTGGTGAGCCCATTATAGCTTATACATGGGGTGTCCTAGATTTCACTAGGTGAGGACATTATGTCATAAAAGGCTTTTCGTTTTTTGATAGACCTATAAAACATAGGGTATTATAGTTTACCATATGATTATCTAATTTATAAGAGTATAAAGATTCAATTTCATCTTTATCACTCTTCCAATTAAAAGGGGTTTTAACGGGTTGAAAGAATATAATAAACTATGCCAACTAAATGAGTTTAAATTTATTTTTATGTTTCTTAATGGTTTTCATTGAAAAAAAGGTGTGTTTTTTTCAATTATTATTATTTTATTTAATCTGGTCAATGATATTTTAAATTTATATTAAATATCATACAGGTTTTCATGTTTTTAATAAACTAAAAATTTCCTTAATTTTTAAATCAATTACTATTTTTTTAATATAATGTTTTAGTAATTTTTAAATTGTTGTATGGATAGGTAAGGTATATAATGATGTAAATTTTAGTTATGGAGTTTTTCTATGCAATAAATTCCTTTATTATTTTTATAGTTTTATATCATGGGAAAATGGATACTAATTGGAATTTACACTTTGTATTTTATGGATTTTTCTAAATGATATATGGCCTAATTATATAATGATATAAAACTAAGAGGACCCTAAATGTGAGATAAAGTGAATTTATTAACTTAAATATAGATTATTTAATGTTTTAGGCGTGATCTCTATAGGTCAATTAAATTTAAAAGATTATAAATAACATACATTTGGATAGTATAAATATAATAACATTGGAAAATTTTAATGTATAGTTACGTTGAAATGATAACCAATTTTATGATTTCAATGTTTCTTCCTTTAAACTATGTGAGTTCAAATTATTGTTCCTTTTAGAAAATTAGAATGATGTAGTGGGAATGAACCCATATTAAAATATGTATCCAAAACACCATCCTAAGATGGTTGGAATTATAATGGAATATTAAGTAAAATTTATGGGTCAATTGACACAAGATATTAATTGTGGTGGTATCAATGCAAGAGTGTAACTCAATCTACCAAAGAAGAACATGTATATATTGAAGTATTTTATATGACAATATCCCCCAAAATTTAATTGACCCTCTAACATTGTTGTAACCTATGTATGGATCAATCCCAATGATACGATATTTAATGTCATGGGTTATTCAGAATGTAAAAATTTAACCTTGTCTATTTATAGATTTTTAATATTAAAGGGTTTGGTGATGGCCTTTAGTTAAGAATACGAGATAGAAAGATAATCTTGGTGCCATGGATTGTGAAACATTTAATAATTACTACTTTGTGAAATAATTCCCTACAGTTGTTCAAAATTGGATGGAGAAAAAATTATTGTAATTAAAGAAATAGGGTGAAAAATTAGTGACCATGTATGAATAAAACATCCCAACATTTTCTAGTTATATTCTTGATTTTATTCGTGTCATTGATAGTGAAATTAATATATTTTACTCAATATTATAACCAAGTCTACAAATAGTTTTGGCCTTTCGAGAATTTAAAGGTTATGAGAAAGTTGTTCCTTATTCTAAGAATGTTGAGATGGAGTTCTTTGACACAAAAGTTCCATGAGACGGAAGGATTAATAAGCATTCAAGGAGGTAGGAAATATAAAAGTAACATACTATGGATTATGGTGGTAGGTCTAAAAATAGTTCCATTTGTTGTCAAATACATTTTGGTGAATGTATTTTTGGATCTTGAAATTATCATCAATTGGATATGTCTGGTCATACTGTTTCTGAATGAAATGAGAATAGTTCGGAACAATCCAATAGTGATAAAACATATATCCAGTCAGTAGGGAGATGTTTTAGCAACAATGAGTTGGGGCACTAAGTAAACATCTGTCTGATGTTACATAGAGAGGAAATCCCCGAAATTGGAAATAGAAAGGCGTAAGAAAAACATTTGTTACTATTTTAGTTGATGTTTTTCCATCTATTGAAGTGGTTGAATTTCTGGCGAGCTCAATAAATGTTTAATTTTGGTCATATGTTTGATGTTTTAGATACCCATTTTGAGGTGTCAAGTGATGAGGTCATAAATTGATTAAGGACATTTTGGTTGGTTCTTTCCTGGTATTATATTTATATAAGTCATTAGATTAATGACAAGTATTACTTTTTATTTTTTAAAAGTGTATTATGTTATATATTTCATTTATTTTTCATATGATTTTTTTTATTATCGTTGTTTTTATGGAAGTTAATCATATTTGAAGAAATGTTATGAGGATAAAATTATTCTTATAGAAATATATATTGTAAGTATATTTCCATATGTTTCTAAAAATAAAACAATTAAAAAAAAGTTATATTATCTTTCCAAAAATGGTATTTTTAATTGTACTACCATTTTTACCGAGAGAATGTTAAAATTGTGGGGATGTAATTTTTTAATTAGGAGGGATCTAAAATATCGTGTTTTCTTGAAATATTATTACTCATATTTAATTAATTATTTTATTACATGAGATACATGAAATTCAATATTAATATTTCATTATATGAAACACCTCTTTTATCATTTATTTCAAATAATATTGGTTTTCTCTGATAACTATTCTTACACACAAGGTCGAGTATGACTGAATATTAATATAATGTTGATATTTTTATTTGAAATATATGTTTTCCCATGGATATTAAATAATAGGGTGTTAATGAGACTAACAATATTATTTTTACAGAAGATTATATTTTTTAAAATCATCAAATATATTTGAAAGTCAGAAAATAAAAAAAATCTAGTTTTACCCAAAATAATGTATATATTTAAAAGAATGTTTTACAAAAATTTAATGGAGAACCTATTATAACTATAATTTTCGGAAAATTATTATTATAATATCAAAAAATAAAATTCATTTTTTAAATAGTAACATAAAAATTTTATTTGGGTTAATTTTTTGAATTAATCTGAGAAGTTTTCTATAATAATTAGTAGTGAAAATTAATGGATTTTAATTGAATATTTCATTTTCATCTAATTTATTTATGTAGTTAAATTGTTAATTTAATTGGTTTTAAAGTATAATTAGTTAAATGTTATAGTTATTAATCCAATATAGTTAATAGGGATTATTTTGTATTTTGAAAATAGATATAAAATCATAGAAATATTTTGAACATATACCCTTTAAAAACGGCTTTGTCATCTCGTCTGCATGATTAATTTGATATTAATTTATATCACTTATGTTTTTTTAATTTCAAATAATATATTTTATATTTGGAATATTAATTATTTATAATATCTAGTACAGTAAATAATGTTTTTTACTGAAAATATTATAGAAATTAATAGAAATTCATTATAGCGATTAAGGTAAAATCATGTTTGATCAATGATTAAATTTTAAATATGAAGTTTATAAATAACACAACTCTTTTCTATAACCTATTTTACAAGAATATGTATACTGTTGACTAATTAGGAAAAATATTTATTAATTATAGGGATAATATTCAATGAAATTTACCAACATAAAATGATACGCAATGAAAAGGAATAAAATGAATATTCATTTTCATTAACATTTATGAAGCTTTAGAGTATGGAAGAATCTACGTAGGTTTAGTTGTAAATAAAATTTATGGGGATAACTGATTTATTAGTATCGTATTTATTTATATTTAATTTTTAGAGATTATACAATTACACTAAATTATTATAAAATACCAACACCAGGATTATTTAGTTAACAACTAAATGAAATAATTGATATTGTATTAAATGTTTTAAAATTAATAAAAAAATTATCATAATAAATATTATTTTTATGTGTTAATAAATATAATATATGGTCCATTAATGAGAAAAATTTTCTTTTATAATTACTACAATGACCCATAAATAATAAAAACCTTGTTAGTGTAGTTTGGGTTTAAGTAGTTCTTTCACACATTACATGTGTTTCTATTAAAATTATTTTCCAAGACATTTATGGATTTTATTTTATAAATTATATGTAATATTTTTGATATTTTGGATATAAATTTTCAAATATGTTTCACTTTAATATATTTTTAATTGATTAATTACATAGTTTATAAATATAGCATCCAAAAATAAAAACCAAAATGAAAAAATATGGAAAGTAAAAGAATAATGAATAATTTTATAAAAGAATTTATTTTCCAACAGTGTGACTATTAATAGACCATAAACCCATTTTAATCCTTTATTTTTCATTTTGGAAACACATTTGGTAAGTTTGACATCCTAATAGTGTTTTACTTTTGGTATTTAAAATAATTCCACTCTGGTACATTATAAAAAGGAATTCACTATTCTAAATTCATCACACATATTAATACATTTAGGACATCCAAAACCAAACAAAGTAATCTCCCAATATCCATCATATCATCTTAGATGACCCAATTTTGGATTAAATCCTACAAATGATTCTCTTTTAAACCAAAAGAAATTACCACAAAAAGAGACAACATTCGTCTATGTGCATTTCTATTTTATTTAGTTCACCATCAACTTCAGTTATTATTATTAAATGATTAAATAATAATACAATATTTAAAAATATATTTATATGTTGTTATTTTAACTTTTCGAAATATTCTTATAATCACTTTCAGCATATGGGTAACTGAATTACTGTTGGCGTGTTCGATAGTGTTCAGCCTTGTGGAATGATGTCATCCATTTTTACATTATAACTTTTCTGAGTTTGGAATTATGATTGAAATAATTTTTTAAATGATATTAATGATATTTATTTTTTATTAATTATTTTATTATTTTTCATATAAAAATCACATCCATTGTATCAATTTTTTTGGAATATAAAAATATAGTTCGTGGCTGTGTAGACTGTCGCTTCCTCAAAGTGATGTGGTACGTTCAAAAGATACAGGGATTATATTAAGGATGAATTTGATAAATATATGTGATATAAATAAAATATATATTATATTAATTACATAATTAGTTTCTGGAAATATAATATATCATATACTTTTTCACATTTTGAAAAACTAAAAAGTGATATTGTCATTCATAGATGTGTGGAATACTATCTCGTGGAAGTAATGTGAATTATTTTACATAAAAATAATTATTTATATAATAATATATGATTAGATAATTTGATATTTATGAAATAGTGATAATTATAGAAAGATAAGTCCAATATACTACATTTCCATAAATATCATTGAAAAATGTGAACGTTACACATGTGTACATATGATGCAACGTCTCTAGGATAGTAATGTTGGTTAAATTTCATTAATATTTTATTATTGGTTTAAAGATTAGAGTTTATGTATAATTAGGAAAATTATTCTATGATTAATATAGTGGTGGTGTTTAAATAATTTACTCTTTGACCTAAGTCGACCTACCAAAGTAATTTTCGACACATAAATCTAATTTTTTCTAAACACATGATGTAAAGTAATTGTTTAAATAGTTTTTTATAGTATTGAAAAAAGTGAAATAAAATAAATTATAAAATAAAAAAATTTAATAGTTTAGGTAAATAATTATCATATGTTTATTATTTAGGAATATGAAAACACACATGACAAGTCAGAATAAAGGTAAGAGACATCCTCTCAATCTCCATTCATTAATATATTGATTTTATGTTATAGACCCATATTATTTTATAAGGTTTATATATGCCCCCTTTAACAATTAAAACATTATATTTGTTTACTATCATGTTATTTAATTATCTATAATGTTTCATTCCTTCATGGGGATAATGATTCAATTTTTTCAATGTGGTATGGGGTGATTTGGAATTTTAAAATATTATAACATTAAAGAATTATTATAATGATATTATAATAGTATTTATATTAATCAATAGAAACAAAACATATTATTAGATATCCTTTATTATGGTTATTTTGTATTTAATCCCTCTTCATTATTTTTTATTATTGATTAATATTTATAAAATTGTATTGAAATGGAACTCTTTTATATTCCATGGGTTAAATGATTTAAAGAGATTGAAATTAAACACATTTATTTTCAATGGGATTATTAGGTTATAAATGAAAAAATAATTGTTTCTATGAGTATTATTATGAAACTATTTTATTAATGATGTGGTATGTGAAAATATAATAAAATTATGTATATAATTATTTCATATACATGGGGAGTCCTATATTGAACCAGGTGACCCTGTTACATCATATATGTGTGGTGGCCAAGATAAAACATATTGAGACAATTACAAAATACACATGAGGTGAACCATATAACAATGGGTGACCGTGTTATAGATTATTAGATGGGTGGGTCTGTGATGGTCCTCTAATTCTTTGGTTGTGGTAGTCTACCATATGGTTATTCCATTTCTAAGAGTGTAATATTTTGATGTCGACTACACCTCTATTACAATTAAAATTTTTATAAAGGGTTTAATGAATATGGTGTAATATGTCAGCTAAAGGGATTTAATTTCTTGATGTGTTTTAAATTGATACACATTGATAAAAATGTGCATCTGTTTTTCATATGAAAATTTTTATTTCATATTATCAACGAAATTCGATGATAAAGGGAAACATTATATTAAATGTTTTAATTTTTACTAATTTAATAGATAATTTTTTTTATATCCCTTTCTTGATATTTGTTTCTCATAAAAAGATTTAAAATGTTTTCATATTGTTTAAGGATTTCTAAGGGAATAGAAGAATTAATGTTTAATATCATTAATATTTTCTATGAAAAGAACTCATGTTTAATTTTTAAAAGATTTATGTTATGGTAAAAATAGATACTGATAGGAAGTGACCACTTTGTATTTTATTGGTTTTTTATGTACGAGTTATGGAATAATGAAAAAAAATTAAACATGAATAGATCTTAAATGTGAGATAAATTAAAATTCTTGAGTTAAATAATGATTATGAAATTTTTATTGTTGGAACCTTTTAATAAATAAAAATTCAAATAAATTTGTTCTCATTACATCAGTTGTTACATTTTTTTACCTTTTTGGAAATGTTATTCTCTAAATTTTATTCACTTATTAAACAAGTGGGGATATCATTCCCTTATTAAATTTTAGATTCCAATTTTTCCACTTCAACCACATGCTTTTACCAAAAAATGTGAACCTACTAAATTACCTTGTTCCAAAATACTAAGTCTATATCATAAATACTATGAACCAACTATTATTCATAGAAATGATTCCCTTAAAAGTAAATTAATTAATGGCACAAAAAAATATGCCAAATAAAACACTTAATTACATAAACATAAATCATCAAATATCATGTGTATTAGGGATAGTCTTAGAGTAAAAGACACTCTGTACGTCATTGATCCAACTTTAACAATGATTTTATATCATCCAATGAAAGAGGTAATTGGCATCACCTTTTAAAAAAATCATAAAATGTTTCATATAGATACTTTTATAAAAAAATGATCACCTACCTCAAAATAAATATATTTATATATATTATCTATATATTTTTTCTTAATCTGAGTTATCCTCATATGATGATGAGTCGAATGCACCATCATATCAATTTCCCTACTGAATCTAATCCTATAAACATAATATCTATAAATTCATACCAAAAACCAGGAATATGACAACACCTTCTATATTATTCCTCAAGTAGTACCAATATTATACATTAACAAAAATAGTGATTTCTAAAAAACTAACACAAAGTTATATATTGAACAAAAATTCCCTTATAATCCATTGAAATTGAATAATATATATCATTTTTGGTATGAATCATCGTCTCAAACTAACCATCAGTTTGAGGATTAAAGGATGCATTTATAATTAATTCATTAACCGAAGACATCTAAAATCCATTTCTATATTTGGTAATAGATCTGGGATCACAATAAGAGACAATAGACTGAGGAACTCCATTTTTTTTGACAATCTCATTGGGACAATTTCCAGAATCCTTTTCCCATGAAATAGAACCTCTAATGGGAAGGAAATATTTATATTTAGTTTATTTATCAATAAAAAACCAAATCACATTATCGCCTATAGATTTTATATTCCTTCCAACCAGGAAAAACATTTATATATTTTCTGATTTCCACTATAGCTCTAGAAAATATTAAGGAACTACCTTCGTTAATTTCAATTTTTCTTTAAGATACTATGTTTTTAAACACCTAGTGATAAAATAATACAAAAAAAATTAATACTAACAAAACAATAATACTCATTAAGAACTTATTACATCTTAATTGTACTAGGATGAATATAATATATAGAACTCTTATCTTCTCCCAATAACTCTCTCTATTAATAAAAATCACAACAAATAAAAAATTGTTTTCCAAATCTAATAACATAATCTTCATCAAAATTAACCATGGAAAAATAAATCATACTAATGTATTATACAATTTCCTATTATTAAAGAACCTTTTTCTTATATTTATTAATTATTTCTAACCATGTTGATTGTAATAACACTATAATCAAAATAAATTATGTTCGTACATCCAAAACATAATGGAATAAAATTTTCAAATCATTATTGAAATGGTCATGTTACAAATGTAACATGGTTAATGTATGCTTATTTTTTCAACTCAATGTATTGGTATAGAGAACAATACCTTATCTATATTATTACATAAATCACAATCATAAATATCCATTAATACAATACAAGGATCATAAATTAATAGTTTCTTTGGGAGACTAGTTTTATACTACATTAAAGGAAACATAAACATGGAATAAAAAGAATTTCTATACATTGAGATCCTAAAACAGATATAAGATTATCTTATAGTATGAGATAACATATGTAATACATACACAATAGGTGAGACAAAAATTATTGTAATATTATAAACATGATAAGGAAACATAACATTTGAATCAAAGGTATAATGAGGTATCATAAAATAGATGGGTCATGAGTAATTTAATTAAATAATATTACAAATAACATGTTATTATAAGATCATGGTATCATATGAAATATTATAACAACATATAATATAGAATAAAAATGATTCAAGGATAACCGCCTCACAATATCTCATGGTAGAAAAGACCCATAATGGATTTGGATTAGTCACTAATCCCATTAACAATGCCTCATGAGGTGAAAAAATTACCCAATTAATTGGTGATCAATCTGGGAACACCCATAAAAACATTTTCATGATATATTTGTACCACCTAATGAAAATCAATCGTAATCAGTAACATAATAATTACCTATTTAAATAAACTGGGTTTGGTAGTATTGCTTCATTTCATAGTCAATGGAAATTAACTAATGAATTAATTTTATAAATTATAATAATGAATTTATTACCCAATTAGAGGAAGGTAGAATAAGATATTTATATTTCAGAGATAAATATATAATAAATTTAGAACCATTCGATAACATTAAGAGATAGACAATGTTAGTTGGGGAGAGAAATTTCATAACCCGATGGAATGGATTGGTTAGAAAGATCCTTTATCTAGATCCTGATCTATCACATGCTTTAATTATATCACTAAATATTATATATTAAAGTTAATTATTTATAATCAAAGTAATTTTTTTCATATTTATTATTCCTTTTACTTTCATTTTTAACAAGTCATGTTCAATTTCATAACCAATTAATTTTAAGTCATGTGTTTTCATGAAAAATGGATCAAATGTCCAAAAACAAATTGAAAAGATGAATATAAAAATTTATATTATTAAGTAATCATATAAAATATTTTATACATTAAGTAATAATATTTCTTATATGAATGTAAAATTTTTAATCCATCCATGATAAATGATTATGAAAAATTAACAATGTCACATTCAGGGAGATGGTAGGTTGTACATAAACAAGAGTAACATTTCCATTTTTAAATGATTATGATAGAAAATAAGTAATGTGTTACAGTATATTATTAAATTATAATAATTTCAAAAATATCATATTTTATTGTTTAATACCATTAAAAATTCCATCCAAAAAATGTAATAATAAAAATTAATCACATCACATCAGGATTCGGTAATCCACCATACACATCAACCAAAATTTTATTTATTTAATAGATGGTAATGAAATAAATAATGTGAAAGATTTTGATTTAACAAAATGAATATTTAATTAATATAATATAAAAAATAAAATTTATTTTTATACCTTCCATTTATTGAGTATGTGAGAATCGAATAACATCGCTCCATAAAGAAGTAGTCTGATGTACACATGATGTACATTGTCATATTCGATAAAAAATTGAAATTTAGATGGTATATATGTTATTTCAATTCCAAAACTATAATAATATCATAAATATCACATATCAAAATAATATAAAAAATTATTTCATATCGTGAGATATTGTGATTGAAGAAAAATTACATCGGTCTACAAGGCGGTAGTCCTCTCTACACATTGTTAGTGATTATGTATCCAATTTCATAAAGGATGAGATGGTTTTAGGGAATTAATGTCATAAAAATATCTATGTGTAAGGAAGATAATGAGGTTATTATTTATTAATGGTCTAAAAACAATTGAATTGGTGGATGAGGAAATAAAGTTAAAAACTTGGTTAAGGACGATACCTCATCTTTAGATAACTTATTTTGATTTTCAAAAAATTATTAATTCGATGGATTTAGGACCAAATAATATTTCATGGATGATATAATAGAATTATGAAAGTAATTAGATTAATTAAGGGTATATCATTTGGTTTTTGGATTTATGGAAAGGACAATAGATGAGTTGTCCTTTTTATTTTAGGGTGGATAGGAGACAGATGGAAAATTTGAAAAGAATGATTTACACTGTTGTTTTTATAATTTAAAAAGGCTTAATAATGGAACATATTAAATACCTATAAGATAAAAGGTTTAAATATGTTATTAAATAGTAATTATACATATTTTTTCATTTTTAACACTTATCATTTCAGTTTAGCCTATGCTAAACCTGCTTTTACACTATCCATTATAATTAATTTAGGTTGTTTTCACTATACATTAAGGAAAGAATTCATGTTTATATTATTAGATAATGAAACTTATTATTTCTGAAAATATGAAAATATTTTTTTAAATTTTCAACTCATAGAGGTTGAATAATTTTATTTTAATTAAGTTCATGGACGTGTCCAAAAAAAGATATTCCAAAATGAAAAAATTAAAATGTATGGAATATTTTAATATCAAAATTTAAAATGGAATTTATTATAATGAAATAAATTATATATAGTTTAATATAATTTAACTATAATTAATTTCAAAAGAATATTATACAAAAATATTTTTTTTGTTCATTAAATGATTGTGTAGTTTTTACTAAATGTTAGTAGATTTCAGTATTTTTCAAAAAATGAATGTTTTTAAAAAAGTTACAATGGTGTACCATAATGTAAATTGTAAATAAGTATTTAAAATACTTTTACACAAATATTATTCTATAAATCTTGTACAAATAAATTCTGAATTTTGTTTACAAAGAGTGATTGTTTCCATCTGATATCACACCCCATGATGGTTTTCGTTTTCTAAAGAGTTTACAATAGATTTTTTGTGTGAATAAAAATCACCAAATAGATCTATATCCAATTGGACCTGATTTCCAATGGCATGTGCTAATTAGGTTTTTGACTACCAATTCATAAGAAGAGACATTGTTCAAGAGGATGGAAGGTCTATCTCATCACACCCTTCTGCAGGGAATTGGTACCTAATTCGGGACACTCTTATAGGTTTAAGATATGTTCATGAATCCTTCATTAATTAGCAACTATGATGTGGGACATCCCAATATTAGTAATCAATTATTATCATTTATTTAATTTATAATACTTTGTATGTATCTAGGGTTCTTCATCAATGGAGATAAATGTATGCATCTTAGTTTCTCAATTGATGGAAACCTCTAACGTAGTACATGGAGATTATTTTTTTGTTATTATGACGATACTTGTTTTCTAGGCACTCAATGGAGAACTCTAGAGTTTATTGTCATCAAGGTAGATGAAATTCACTCTAATGATTATCATCATACCAGGATTTGGGAGGTTCTTTAGAGTTTATCATCATTCAAGAAGATGAGATTTGTATTTATGTTGGGATCATACTCAAAGATAGTCTTACTATGTATCTATGTAAAAGAAATAAGAACCAACATAGTTCATTTCCATCTACGATGGAACATAATAAATTTTAATGTAATGTGTTAAGGACATGATCAAACAATTTGACATCATCTAAAAATGACCTCTAGTGGAAGGATCCTAGTTAATTTTCTGTGTGGCGATTATACAAGAAATATCACATGGGACCCAGTTGGGAAATGAGTTTCCATGTTGAGTTAGACCCTACTGGGGATATTCACCCAAATAATAGGTCTAATTTAGGAGTTGGGTTTCATCCCTAGGGTGGCTTCCTATATATCCCATTTGTATATAAATCAAATCCTACATAGTTAGATAAGTCTCACATGGGAGTATATCCCCTTGATATGATTAATTTGGGGATTATTTTTGAAGTAGATTCCCCACAGAAGGGGTAATGAGTGATGTATTATCTCATTGTGATTTGGAAGATTATTTGGGGATTACTCATAAAGAGGATTCCCATAAAATTGATTGTAGGGATTACCCCTATGGAGGATGCCTTAAACAATTGTCAGTCACTAATGGGAATATCTTATAAGGATGATTTCCTTGACCTCGAGCCTTAGATAGGTGTCCTATGTTTCCAGGTTATGGAAAAAATATGAGTTCTCGTAGTTCTAAAATTAGGACCTAAGACTATCGGGGCCCTACATGTTTTTCTCACAAGGGAGTATGGATCATTGAAATTGATTTTAATGGAGATTATTTCTCAGGATGATTACATAGGATTGGATTAATTTAGATTTCTTAGTCACCATTGACATATAATCCCACATGAGTCATGGTATATTCAAGACCAAAGAGAAAGAAGAAGATTTGGGAACAAAACAATTCACTATGTTCACGAATTTATCAGTGTTAGAGAAGATTGGTGCTTAATCATTAGGGGGATTTAAATTTAATTTTAGGTTTGGGCCTAATCATAAGGAGGATTACCAATGTATTGGTTCAAGAAGGTATATGAGTCTGATGATGAAGTTTTAAGTGTTTTTTGATGAGTTTATTGACTCTAGTTACTCAAGGAATATACGATGAGAATTTAAACTCATAGCATAGTAAATTAACAAATACGATTATTTTGACACACAGAATTTTGGGATGTATTTTGTATTATCTCAAATCATGGTATTATAAGCATGCACGATAATTTTGTACATGCCCGAACCAAAAATTTCTTTGAATCAAACCAAAATGATCATCATGAGACTGTCAATTTTTCATTAGGGTCAGTAAAAGTGGATAAGGGAGCCACATAGAGGGATGGGACCATATCATGAAACTAGTTCTGAGAGATGGAGTGGGGGGGCATCAGCCATGGTATATGCCAATGGGTTTTCTTAGTTGGGTCACATATGTGGGATGTGTAGGTGGGTTTCCCATGTACAGGTCTCCCATGATTGGATCACCTAGGCGGGTCCCTTAGGTATGGGTTTCCCATGTATGGGTCTCCCAGGAACGGGTCTTCTAGGTTCTAGGTTGGGGCCCTCACCCTTGATAGTACGATCCATGGTAGGTCACTGAAGTGGTGAAGGATTACATTGGAGAAGGATCTGCATGATTAGAGCCCTTTTTAAGGTTCGTCATCCTGAATTTCGGATGTAATGTGTAAATTTTAGGTAGAGGAGTCTATTTATAGACCCACTGGGAACTTGTGTGGATGGACATATGTGTATGTACATGCATGTATGTTCCTGCATAGGTGGGCCAATGTGAATGGACCTACGCGGCGACACACTTTCCTATACAAAATTTGTCAATCTTCCGTGATTCATAAATATTCATCTGTGAGTCTATTTCATCTCCAAAACCATTAAAATATATGATCTAATAAAGATATGTGATTCTAGATATGGTTAACACACTATGAATTCTTATAAAAAACATATAAAATTAATTTTAATCATTTGTAACCTTTTATTCATCGATCATGTAAATCCACAACCAACCCTTGGAGGGGGTATTTCTACATATCCCTCATTCTGGATCTGTCTCATAGAAAATGGAAATCGAACCGTGAATTCTGTTGAAAAGTGAATGGAACAAATTTTATGGTGTCAATAGTGACTAGACCTCCAATTATAAAAATATGTTTTCTTCCAAAAACCATTTATTTTCATTCGAATGGTTATTATTTAATTTGTAATGGTATGATACCAATTGAATTTATTTTATTACTATGTTAACCATATAATATTTATATTTTAATTTTTCAAATTTATACTAAAAAACATAACAATTAAGTTATAATTGAAATTTTTAAATAATATTAATTTATTAATGTACAAAATTTTGTTTAAATATGGTCGTTGGGTCTATCACATTATATTGAATAGATTTAATTTATTCAAAAAGTAATATTTCATAAATTATAGATGTGTTTCATTATTCTCTCCATAAATTAACACACACTCTAATAACAATATACCATAGTAAGATGAAAACATGTAAGGGTTCTTATATTTAATTTCTTCATTTGGTTCCTATGTTTCATAATTAGAAATATGGTTTCACTGTAGCACTTTGATTACTTGAGAAATATTTTATCGTATAATTTTTTATCTAAAATAATAATCATCCCCAGCTACTCCTTGTATAATATTTCTCTCCCACATAGTACCACTTGATGATTCAGTACTTGTGAGACATTTGATATATACTCCATCATGAGTAATATATAGGACAAATCATGTACTTGAGATATATTTGGTGGGAGTGAAAGTCATTATACCACATATTCACTATAATAAAAGATCTATAAGGGGTTTATATGTCTTTGACTAAGAATCACCTTCTTCCCCAACCTCATGAGTTTATTCCGTGGTGAAATACTTTGAACCATGTTATCTCGGACCTCAAACTGCTGGTCATTTAAATGGTTTTTCATAAATAATTTCTATCAAGTTTTCATATATTTTATGTGATGTTTAATGGTAAGAATATAGTTTATAATATCTTGAAAAAATTAGATCACATCTTCTTCTTCTCTCCAACATCATCCCAACATGTCTGAGTCTGACACCTATTCCTATACAGAGACTCAAATATTTCAATTTGAATACAATAATAGAAACTATTTTTATATGAGAACTCTACTAGTGGATTTTTTTGATCCCAACACACTTGGAAATTCATTTATCAAGTCATAAACATATCCTCTAAATTTTTTATGTTTGTTTTAGTTTGACCATCCAAATAAGGGTGATAAAATGTACTGATACTAAGTTTTCTATGCACTGCATGTGGGAGGGAAATCTAGAACTGTGAGGAAAACCTCAGAACTAAATTAGATAATATAGAGAGTGGAACTACATGAAATAATATTACATCCCATAATTAGATCATAGTATGTTGGTAAAGACAGAAATATTCTTTGATAGAAATGAAATGAAATGAATTTTTAGGGATACATACTATGACCCAGATGGAATTATTACCCTTCGGTATCCTAAGGAGTCCTATAATTAAATCCATGTTTATGATTTCCCATTTCCATACAAGTATGGGAAATAGTTTCATCATACCGTTATACTTCTACCATTCATCCAAGAAATTTTTGTCCAACAAGCATCAAGATACAAATTATAAATTATCCATTGTCAAGTTATCAAATGATATGATTTTATTCAGATATTTATACATCATAGTTCTTCATAGATGAATATAGAAGGATGGTATATGCACATAATCCAGAATATACATATTTATATATGGTGTTTATGGGGCGCATATTCTGTTTTCAAACCTTATAACCCCATTATTATCCATGTTAAACTTTGAAATATTAGATATCATTTTCTATATAAAATCATCTCATTTTCCCTCCCTAATATTCATAATAACAGATGGTAGAGAAATTATTTAAAAAATTATCAATGAATATAATTTAACTATTCCAATTCATATTCTTTCCATGTCCATGATGTTTGGATCCATATTAATTCTCATCATTGATAAAATATCCTGATCATTTCTACTAAAATAATATTCCCCTTTTTTGATTTACAATGCTTTTAATGGATTTTAATTTCACAATTCTTGATAAACTCTAACCATTTGTTTGGTATATGATTATATCCTTCTCTATTAATATATATTCTAGGATCCTGTGATCTTTATATATTTCACACATCTCCCCCAAAGAGATAATGTCACCCGATCATCAATGTAATTGTCCATATAACCAACTAAATTTCATTAGTTGTAGAGTTATTCTCATGAAAATCAAAATAATTGGATTTTTAAGATAACAAATTATAAATATTCATTATTACACATCTGAAAACATTCATTGAAGCATCAATTTGAAATAAAAAAAATGTCATCACATGAGGTAAGAATATGTAATTGTGTAGTTATAGACTCTTTTTCAAATCCACCAATGTCTATTCACATTTACATGTGTAGAATAATTTTTTAAATTCCATGTTATATTTTTAAGGGATATTTATATTTTGAAAATATTTTTTACTCATAATCATTAAGACCAAGCTAATCAAAGGAATCAATCGATCACTTTTTTGTATAATTCCCTAGGTCAATCCTCAATTTTCATTTCCTTATATGGGCTTACATATGTCCCATTTCTCATGATAATATTCCACATCAGTTATAATTTATTTATGTGAAACTATCATTTACTATCCATTGAATATTTTTTCTTATTTCACAAATGTTGTAGATATATTTTTAAATTCACCTCAAGTTTGTACTTGATTTTTGCATGAATAAAAATATCAAATATAATGACTTCAACAAATTTTTCAAGGTAACACATGAATACTCTTCTAATTACATGCATAAATATTAATGGGTCATTAGTGTGTCATAAAGGAATCGTTATGAACTCATTGTGTAGTTACATTGAACAAAAGGTTGTTTTGGGAATGTCATTCTTTTTCACCCATAGTTGGAGATATCATAGCCAAGGGTGAACCATATAGAAATACTATGATCCATGTATCAGATTGAACAAGTCTTATATCCATGGTAGGGAATGAATTTTATTTAGAACAATTTTTTAGAGATCACAATAATCAATATTGAATTGTATTTCATTTTCCTTATTCCTGAAGAAGAGGACTGACACACCCCTTGTTGATGTACTCAAGAGTTTAAAAAACTTTTCCTCATTCTCTTATATCTTCTTATTTAGTTCTTATAGATAAATAGTGACCACTAATTGAGGATTTGTGGATATGGTTATATGTATAGGTATATGCTTGAATGAGAACTCCACCTCACATTTATTAAGAATGCCATGAGACTCTTGTGGAATACATCAGTATAATATACCACAATGTCGATGTCATCAGGAATGATTGTATCCATTTTTTCAATAACTTAAGAAATTTATGATTTCTTATGAGACATTAATATCCATTCCACATTATCAAATTCTAGAGAGATTAATCCTTATTCATTCACATAAATATTATAAAAGGATTTACTGGGGAATTTATAGTGATATCCCTCTCCCATTAGTTGGTGTTTTATTTATATTAGAAGAGCCAATTTATGACCAAAATAGAATCAACATCTTATAAATTATGTAATATATGTTCTTTTAAATATTGTATCCATTAACATTGAATTGGGATGAGTTATTACAAGCCCCATACTTAAACATTACTTAATATTTAGTTATGTTAATAATTTACATTGAAAATCTTTTCAGGTTTATTATTTTAGAGAATTAGGCCATTACTATTACATTACATCTCAAATATTACAAAGTAGACACTTATACTATATTCAATTTTTTTTCACTACAGTAAGACTCCTTAAATAAAACAAGAATTATTTTTTGGATATAAATCTTCTATAATTATTCCTTTTTCGTACACCATATTATACACTGTGAAAAACTTTAAAAAACATGGAATGAGCATAAAAATCATTGTATGGGTTTTAATATAAGGAAAGAAAACATTAGTCCATAAATACACAAAAATAAATGAAATCATACTTTTCAATCATAAAACACATGATCATTAAAAAATCTCATGAAATCATAAGATTTATTAATAACACATAGAAATAATAAACATTAAAGCTAACATATGGAATCCATAGAGTACTTATATTATAGCTTTAACATCCTTATAAGGAGTTATGTTTGGAATACTAATCCATCAAAATATGATTTTTTTATTTTCCTACACTTTTATGGGGGGAGTGAGAACACTCACAAATTCAACAGATCAAACATCAAAAGACACTAATGAGTTGTTAAATAATAGATTTCAGTGTTTGGAATCATATTCCCTAGACAGTTTCTTGGGAAAGGAATTTACATTGATGCCCAGATCATCTTCTAGGAGTCCTTCATAACATGTTTCCAATTACTCCCCAGCTTGCGTGCATACTTATTTACTAATTTTCCCCATTTTTGAATCCTCTAACCAATATTTGGTCTTTCTTATTAATCCACTCCCCTTGCTCCTGGGAACCTTCCACTCGGATAAGCATACTTATCATTTGATCATTTTCTTCCCTTGTCCCCTTAATCATCGGGACATCCTCCATCATATCCTCTCCCGAGTGCATGTGTAGATCCATTAACAATTACCCATTACAGTATACTCCCTAAATCTCATAGGACAATCGTTAATGTTTATCTACATCACATTACCCAATGCATTGGAGATATATCTCAGGCTTACCCACAATAGGATTATCGCGGAACCACCTGTATATGTAAATAATTCCCATGAACCATAATATATTAATAAAAAATAAAATCATCATAATGGAAAGATAAAATTTCTATATTGCAATAAAAGGATATTATTTCAATATTTTGACATAATCAATGCTTTCTAAAAACCATTTTCCATAAGAAAATTCGTAAACTTGGTTAATGGTATATATTATTCTTTTAAAAAAATTACAGATTGTTAAGGATTCCAAATATCAAGTAATGTTCTCAATGACGGAAAGGTCATTTTCTCCACATACGGTAAAAATAAAGAGCCCTTTTTCATTTAGTAATAAAATTTATAGAACAAAATATTCATTTTGAAAACCGGTGAATGAAATTAAAAGTCAAATGGGTTGATTATACACTGTCGGAAAGAAAGTTATGTATAAACGAAAAATATGCCTCATGAAATGGAAGTTGATAAGAAGTCCCTTAAAAGATCATTTTTTAAATAAAATTGATCTATTATGTGTATTCACTATAAGTACTCCTAAATCAATTATAAATATATGATAGGATATCAAAAAACATTCTTGCAAAATCATAGCATGACATAATCATGAAGTAAATGTTTAAACCAATGAATGGAAATTTGGTTGAGAATTTCCATTCCAAAAATATGCTATCCTAACAACATCACTACAAAATTAATTAAATTATTTGATGAGAGAGAAAAGGGTCTCTCATCACATGGAAACTAACACTCCTGAGCAATAAATGTTAACATTATAACTCATCAAGAAGGGAATGAATAAACTTAATAAAATTTTAATAAATATAATTAATGTGTATAAGGTTATTAATTAATTAATTAATGAATTTTATTTGATTTACCATGATTTCAAGGTTATGTTCAGCACAACTTCAGACATAAGGTAAGGTTTTTCTTCCCGAAAACTCAATTTCATTTGGGTTATGATTTATTTAACTATAAACAAATCTAATTCATCATTTACATCATAAAAATCATTTTAATTATTAGTATATGTTCCAAAAATTGAGTATTATGGTCAGTTCATCTGACTTTTGTGGAAAATACATGTTTTACAAGGCCCCTATCCCAATTCTTCCTAATATGCAATCTTTATTAAAGGGAACATGTCAATTTAGTTACCATATTAAAGTACCAAAACTAATATTTTTTAAGAAACCAATATTTTTATAAAATATAAACTTTTATCATGAAAAATAATATTTTATTACTTGTTTTATAAAAACAATCCAGACCAACTAAAATTATATTTCCAAAAGAAATCTTCTTGGCTAAGTAATAATGGTGTGTTTCAATCAATAATTCCACAATGATTTTACAAGAGTAGTTTTTACTTTTTGAATGCCAATTTTTTCTTTTATGATTTATTGAGATTTACATTTTCAAGTTATCATCTACCATATTTTATTAAATGTTTTATGATAATTTTTACTAGGGGATTGAATTCTTGATACTATTCAACGTACTTCCTATAATGATTAGTGGTTATGTTTATTGATTGGGGAAAGTTATTTACATTCCATATATATATAATGCATACATTTAACCCCATTAATATGAAGAATGATTTGGACATTGAATGTAAAAGGCAGGGCCCATTATATCCCATTGATACATCGGTAGGTCTCATGAGAAAAAAATATAATTGATATTTGGCTGAGGCCTTACAATAGTATTTTCTTATGTCTTGGACTAGGCCTTTACGATATGTTTAAAATGTCTAAAATTATGCATTAACTCATTATGATATTAGTAATTATTATCCATGTGGCTATTGACTAGTAAAATATCTATGATTATGTTTCATTATCTTATGATAAGTTATATGGAATTATTTACTCATCTTTCATTCATTCCATATTATGATCAAGATTATTTTTATAGGAACGTACTTTAGTTATTTTACATTCCTAATATTTATGTTAATGATAAATTAAACTATCTTAAATACCCTTAATGAGCATATTATATCACCCATTTATAATTTATGTTTATCCTTTGGAGGAGAATTTGTATATTATAAATGACTTGCAGGGATAATCAAGGTCTTTGGGATATTCCCATTAGAGTTTTCAGGCTGTATTGACCATAAATGTTGTAATGTAATGTTCATGTTTGTAATCTGGTCATCCAAAAATGCTAAAATGATCAGTCCTTTATGATTTTATTGTTAGTAATCATACCAATGTAATTAAAAAATTCATCATATCTGAGCATACAGGGTATGGGTGTAATAATTCCTATCAATGGATGATTAGTAGAGAACATAGAAACTAGATTAAAAATATATAGATTTTGAAAAATTACAGTATGATACAATTTTTAGACAAGGGAAACATCCAATAATATTTTTTTTAATTAGATATTATGTGGTTCTTCCTTGAAATTAATTAATGTACAGATACTATAAGTGGACATAGTTCTAGAACATATATACATAGGAGTAACAACTCTAACAAGGTGTTCTAGGACTGACTCGGTGTAACCTGGTACATGAAAACAGACCTTAATAAGCACCTAGTTTGACAATATATGGGGATATAATAAGGATAATTCACATTTTCATTACAATTATCTATAATTGATTTAAAAGTAAATATATCACCAAGTAAACCATTTTTATTTATTTTTTATACATTATGTTCTAATTTTGGTCAAGTGTTTTGCTAGATCAAAATTGTGAATTATGATTCATAACGTGATTTAGTGTATGCCATTGTCTACAAATGACCTCTAGTAGAATGAACGAAAATCATATCAATGCATGTAATCCATGTAGATATTTCCCTCCTATAAGAGATAATGATGTTGGTTCTGGAAAGTCAACTGGTACATAGCCATGAATATCTATACTGGGATAGATGAAACAGTTTGTGGACAATATGCTTACCCATATGGAGCATATTGATCTACAATGTGTAGAAAAAATCATAGACTCCTTTATTTGACAACATCCTCTGTCATTCAATAGGCCTACGAATATGATTGTAGCGGAGCAACGGATAAGATAATTTGAGAAGATATTTATCACTATTGGATGTAATGAAATGATTAATGTAATCATGGTATATTATTATCTCTCAGGATATTTGGATTATTGGTAGTCTATAAATCAAAACATTAATTCGTATAATGAAATATAAGAAATGGATATGATGTATTTTAAGGAAATATTCATAGAATAATATTTTCCTCATGAACAGAGAGCTGATATGGATAGGAAATTCTTGATTATAAAATAGAAATATGAAAAAAAAACATTGTGAAGTATGAAGGAAATTTTACAATATTAGCAAG